>OX328124.1:36134458-37404458 GCA_946811695.1 Gonocerus acuteangulatus | reverse complement strand
AACATTGGGTTTGCATTTTTTGCATCACAGACCCTAATAATCACAAGACAATAATTTTATGGTCAATGGCTAAATTGTTATTGGATTTTTACCAAGTTTTTTTTTTACAACACGACGCCATATTAGATCCGCATTTTTGATTATTTGAATTCTGATAACGGATTCGTAATCGGCGACCCTAAAAACCCCTGAATACGTAATTGTAGATCGTTTCCTTAACTATGCAACCATCTCACTTTTACGTGAACTTGTAAATCTACAAGTATTTACTTGCCATGGATTATTTGCTTTCGCTTATTCACACCAATTTTGGCGTTTGGTTAGGACATATTTGCCTCACAAGTATTTACTTGCAACTAATCTACTACAGATTTGTCAAATACCACTCACTCAATCACTGACCTATCATCCCCCAGCCCAAACCACTCGACAGAAAAATTTGAAATTTTGCATAGACACTCTTCTGCAGACACTCGCTAAGAAAGGATTTTTTGATTTTCAATTTTTATTTTTAGATGGGTTTAAAGTTTTATTTCGTTAGAGCAGGGAAGCCTAGGCAGCATGCGTTGGCAGGATGATAAAAGAGCAGTTGTTACCGTACAGTATGTATTTCATAGTATTATTTTTAATTGAGGTTAATTTCAACTATGATGGCAGTCCTATAAATTAGTTGACACGCCTTAAATTCAACAAGTCCTAGAAATTAACTGTCCCTCAAAGCTTTTACGCTATGGGGGACAAAATCACCATTTCTGGCGTATGAAATACTAACAATTTAGAACTTGGAATAATTTTAGACTAATAAAACGCTATTACAACTAAAATGAAATGATCTTAATTGATTTATTTTTAAGGGTTTTAAGACACATTTTTACCATCAAATCAAAATTTCGGGGGCTGGGGGGGGCTGTAGACCCCTCAGACCCCCCCTTATATACGCCCCTGCTGGTAACCTATAGATAACGGGTTATCTCTAGACTATCTGTTTCTTGGCATTGGTCTGGAGTACCCCAGTGTCAAGAAACATTATTCTTTGATTACTTATCAATTGATGTATAACATATAGTATGACGGGGACCATGCTATAATAAACTGCAAAAAAATATGTAGTAGTGTTAATTTTGCTGATACATTAATCAACGCAATAAAATAACTAATTATCTACTGTGACGAAGCACAGGTATTCGCTAGTAGTAAATACTTGTTTTATTCACTTCAATTTTTGGGTTTACTTGTTTTTTGAGGCTGCCAAAATACACAGAAGCAGAAATTATACAAGTTCAATATTATCAAATGCCAGACCCGTCATATTAGAAATGGTAGACCCCCCAACATCTGTCACATAGAAACGCTACCATAATGCATATTATGGAGAATACAGCTAAAGTAAATATTAGAATCACCTTTTTGCAGTAATCGTTAATGTTATCAAAAAAGTCCGACTCGCAGGAACTGCATCATCTTAGCGCGGTTCCGTTCTTATCCGAAGTGCGATTAGTAAAGGAATAGTAGCAGCTATCGGTAGGTTTAGATCTGTCGTTAAAAATATAAAATAAAATCTCAAAGAGAAGGAAGCTTAAAGAGCCACGTATGGAAACTGACAGTTTTCTAAACGGATGGGACTCTCCCGTCATCGCGACGCTCACTCTAGGAAAACTCTATTACCAATATGATTCTTATTTTCTCAGCTTTAATGAAATACTCATTCCACCGTTAAATAAACTTAAAAAACAAAAGTGAGGTAAACAGTGACAAAAACCCGTTTAAAATAACAAAACTAACACTTTCGTAGTTTTAAGCACTTACTTCTCCGACTGACATTGCCCCATCGAAATTTGCTTCAGAATCTTTTTTTTTAGAGAATTTAGTAAGCTTTTGAATGGTTACATCGTACTTCCCACGATTTCTTAACTGTTTTGAAGATATTAAGGGGGGAAAATGGTGCTAATACCTACCGATAGCTGCTATATTCCTTCACTAATCGCACTTGAGATAAGAACGGAACCGCGCTAAGATGAAGCAGTTCCTGCGGGTCGGACTTTTTTTTTGTCAGACAAATTAATGTATTATGTTTATATTATAATATAAATATTATGTTTATAAGAAGAGCAAATCACTTTAATGCGGTGTAAAATATTGTTGCTAGCTAAATCTAAGTATTATAAAGCTCATAAGGAAAAAATGGTGCTAATGACTCAGATTTCGATACACCATAAAAGAAAAAAAAATTAAGGACAATATACAAAGATTCCGAAGTATTTCATGTCTGTTAATAAAATATTTTATTCTAATCCCAATAACGCAACACTTATACACAAATAAACTTTTTTTAGGTACCTATTTAATACGTATAAAATAAGGTTATAATGAGCGATCCGCTGTGGCATACACCAAGTACTACCACCGTGTGGAGTGCAACTAGTATAGACCGGTACGTCTGTACCACTGTGGTATGTAAAGAGCGGCTGTTCTGATACTGGCAAAAATTAGAAATCCTACATTCCGAAAGTTGTTTGGAGGCTTATCTTTATGACTCTAGACAAAGACTTGAAGATGACGAGGGTACACAGGGAGACGAGAGTACCTGGGGACAGGGAAAACGCCCCCCAACCCTAAGCCTCCTAGCTCCTCACCTTCGAATTCATATGATTTCGTTCAATGAATTAAAAAAAAAAAATAATAAATAGATAAAAACTTCTGAAAATAGGGAATACCAAAAACAATTCTAAAGAACGAAATCAACACCAGTACAGTCATCTAGATATTCATAGGGCATCTTCGAATTCCAAGATACCGTTGAAACAAAATATTGTTTCTATATATACGTATCCTGTTTTATTGACTAATACATTTGACTACTATAAGCAATCACAAAAATAACGAGCAGTGAAAAAAAACTGTAGGAAACACACAAAAAGATTCGTTCAAATGAACGAAATTACCTATGTTTTAAGCACTTATTTCTCCAAATATGACCATCCCATCGCAAATGTCTTCAAAACATTTTTTGTAGAAAATTTAGTAACCTTTCGAATGGTAATCTTTTGCTTGCCAAGATTCCAAACCGTTTTCGTGATATTAATGAAAATATACGAAGTTCCCAAAACTTTTCATGTCTAAAAATGAAATATTTTATTTTAATCCTTCCTTTACTCCAAACGTAACCAAATTTTCAACATATTAGTTTTGATAAAATTCAAACATGGAGAAAATGTTTCAACTGAAGCCCATGATTCTAAGTACCAAAATCAAAGACAAATAGAACAGTTTGAATAAGCGAAATCAATTACTTTAAAGTTTTAAGCACTTATTTCTCCGATTGACATCGCCTAATCAAAACTTTCATTAGAACCTTTTTTGTAGAGAATTTAGTAAGCATTCTAATGGTAATCTTTTGTTTAACAAGATTCTCAACCTTTTTCGAGATATTAAGGAAAGTATACAAAGTTACCAAAACTTTTCATGTCTGTTCATAAAATATTTTATTCTAACCCTTCCTTAACTCCAAACGTAACATAACTTTCTACATATTAGTTTTAATATAAGTAGAACATGCAGATAATGTTTCAACTGAATCCCGTGATTCTAAGTACCCAAACCAAAAACGGTATTCAAAAAATATTTTTCCAATTTTCTCGAAAACGGTTAAAGCTATCGCCTTGAAAATGGTTTCATTCGTTTTCCTAGCCCAAGAAGCCTATAAAAAGAGTACTTACAAGCTTATGAACTCAAAAACGTAAGCGTTACGATTTTTTCTGCGCGAATTTCGCCCCAAACGCCATCTTCCAGTGGGCGGATTTTGCTGGTTAACGAACTTGACCTTTCAAACTGGACGACTGATTTTTGTACCAAATTTCATCAAAATCGGACCATTCGTCTTCTATTTAGAGAGCGAACAGACAAATATATATATATATATATATATATATATATATATATATATATATATATATATATAAATATATACATATATATATATATATATACAAATTTGAACCACTGTTATTTTCGGTTTCTAGGGGTTCTGAAACGCAAAATTTTCTAGTCGGCACTTCCGGATTGTTTCATTGTATCAACCTTATAAGCGGGGTTCCTCCCTATGGGGGAGGGAGGAACCGCGCTAAAAAGTGTAGACAAGTTTTGTAGATAATTGCGGGATCTAAAATTTGTGTCATAAAACTAACCGCTTCGCTGAAAAATCCGAATAAACTTTTTTTGCGAACTTTGACATTGAATAAAATTATTTGCACTCATAGAATCTTTTTATAGATGCCGCACGAACGAAAACGAGTGAAACCATTTTTAAGGCGATATCTTTAACCACTTTTGAGAAAAGTGGAAAAATAGTTGTTGAATAAAGTTTTTGGTTTGGGTATTTAGAATCATGAGGTTCAATTAAAATATTTTCTGCGTGCTTGAGATTTATTTATTTGGTTAGGTACGTTTTTAGTTAAGGAAGGATTCAAATAAAACTTTTTATTAGCAGACATGCAACGTTTTTGGAACTTCGTATATTTTCCTTAATATCTCGAAAACGGTTGGGAAATCGTGGTAAGTGAAAAGTAACTATTCGAAAGCTTACTACATTATCTACAAATTTCTAAAGCAATTTTCGTTGGGACGGTCTCATTTGGAGAAATAAGTCCTGAAAACTTTGAAGTAGCTGGTTTCCTTTATTTGAAAAGTTTTTTTTGGCTGTTTTCATTTTTTATTTTTGTAACTGCTTATAGTACAAAAATTTATTTGTGAACATTACAGGACAAGTAAAATTAGGAAAAAAGTTTTTGTTGTTATAAGTAGAGCATTCCTAGTGGAATTCGTTGACGCCGTGTGAATACTTTTATCTCTGTTTACCTCAGTTCTTAATTGGTTGTTTTTTTTTCTCTTTGTTTACCTTACAGGGTGTCTACTGCACGAAAATCACGAAAATGTCACGAAATGAAAAATAGGGCACGAAAATCACGAAAAAGTCACGAATTTGGAAACCATGTCACGAAATTTTTCTATTCAAAGATTTTACATCAAAGAGCTAAATTCAGCGAAGTTTCTAGAATTAATCTTTTTCCACTAAAACTGTGTACAATCAGGTGGACTGAAAACTCGCAGGTATTAGATAGGGCTCGTGCGATCATACCTGGCTTAAAGTTATTAGTCCAGTATATAGAGGCTTCAAAAGGCGTCGAGCTAACATTAATTCCCCCACAAGACTTTTTTTTCTGATATCCTTAGGTATGGTGTGAGTATGCTGAAACCAATTTTTCCAACTCGAAAGCCGGGGGAGAACTTTTGGCAGGCGAAAAACCGCGAACTTTTAGCACTTTTTTTAGTTTTTCTTCATTAATTTAAAAACTGTTGATTTTGGATAAAAAAAACAAACTTCAAATTGAGAGTAAAGAACATTAATTTCTGCTTCAAATGAACTGGTCAATGTCCAAATTCTGCCACGTTAAATTGCCGCAATCGCTAGAAAAAAGTGCTACATTTTCGCCTGCCAAAAGTTCTCCCCCCACCCCGGCTTCTTGTGGGGGAATTAATGTTAGCTCAAACCCCTCTATCTATTGCTATATGTATACAAAATGTTATTCAAGATCCTCCAGTTGGTAGGAATTCCACAGTTGTGCAGAACCATGTTCGAGTAACCATGTTCCGGTGGACGGATTCTGCTGGTCAACGAACTTGACCTTTCAAATTAGACGAACGATCTTGTAAGAAATTTCATCAAAATCGGGCCATTTTTGGGCCGGTGGGAGAGCGAACAGAGAAATGTATATATAAAAAGTTCAACAACCGTCATATTCGTGATCTAGGGGATCTGAAACGTGAAATTTTCGTGTCTCCATTTCCGGATTGCGTAATGATGTAAACCCCATAAGCGGGTTTCCTATGGGGAGCCTATGGAGAGAGGGAGGATTTGGAAATGATAGGTTACATTTTTTAGCGCGGTCCCTCCCTTCCTCCATAGAAAGGAAACCTGCTTAAGAGGGTGACCACGAAAATTTCATGTTTCAGATCCCATGTATGACGAGTATAACGGTGGTTCAAATTTATATATTTATAGGTATATATATATATATATATATATATATATATATATATATATATATATACATACATACATACATATACATATATACAGGGTGTTCCGATTTTAAATGGCAAAACTTCAGGAGCTTGTAGAGGACCGAAAAACTAAGGCAAAAAGTCCTTTAGAGATTTGAGCAATGCACAAATAGGTACCAACAATTGAGTTGTAGTTTTTTGAGTTTTTCTCGGAAACGAAGCAAAATCGAGAAAAATGCCGAACGACTTGTTTTCTTTCCTTTTTCATCCTGCGTCGATTGCCGACGTTTTGCCGTTTATGTTGTGGGCACCCTGTATATGTATGTACACATACGTGGTTTGTCCGGAAAATACGTATAAAAGTGGATTAATAACTTTATTTTACAAATATTTAGGTATTTCAATATGGTCTCCTTCAAAGTACTCCCCCTGAGACAAGATGCACTTCTGCCAACGCCGTTTCCACTGCTGACACGATCGCTGAAAGTCTTCAGTTATGAGGCTCTTCATATGCCGCGTCGTTTCAGCCATGATGGCTTCTACATCCCTCTAGTGTCGCCCCCGAGCACCATTTTGCATTTCGAGACCAGGAAGAAGTCGGAAGGTGATAAATCGGGTGAATAAGGCGGGTGTTCTTTTACGGTGATTGAGCTTTGGGCCAAAAACTCACACACAACGAGAGACGTGTGAGCAGGCGCGTTGTCGTGATGAAGGATCCACCTGCCCCCTTGTGCCAAATCCGGTCGAACTCGGGTCACACGAGCTCTGAGGTGACTCAAAACGTCAACATAAAAATGCCCGTTCACAGTCTGGCCGGGAGGGACAAATTCCTGTTGAAAAATGCCCTGAGAATCAAAGAAAACAATCAAAATTGTTTTCACATCTTCTCGGCCTTCCCGAAACCTTTTCAACCACTTGTAGACGGTTGATTCCTTCAGAAAATTGTCTCCGTAAACTTCTTGCAAACACTCAAAAATCTCACGACCATTCTTACCTAGCTTGATACGCTGTTCCTCAATCAGACAGAGCTCCATGCCGACGGCAGGTAAAGAAGGGGTTACTTTCAACAAGCACACGTAAATCCTACTTACTCGCAGAGCGCTCCGGCTCGAACTGAGCATTCAGTGGATTGCGTAGAGAGGGGAAACCACCGGGCGCCTCTCCACAACGTCTTGACAGGACGCCCCGAATTTTGTATACGTATTTTCCGGATAAGCCACGTACATACGAATTTGTCTGTTCGCTCTCCTGCCGTTCATAAATGCTCCGGTTTTGATGAAATGCGGTTGGTTGCAGTTTCGTTGTTCGAGACCAAGTGGTGTTTAGCCGGTGTTTTATCAGCCATATAGTGTCAATCTTTAAAATAATTTAATACTGAAGGCGGCTGTGGACTAATTTTACGTATTTTTATATATAAAAGCTTTTTAATACATAATTATAAAATTAAATCCAAACTTTACCATCGCATATATTTTAAACACATTTCAATTTTATTATCTTAATTACAAAGCTTATTTAAAAAAATCGTTTACATTAATAATTTGTTGTAATTACGTCAATTTATTTATTTATTGATAAGGCTTCGCAACTTTGGCGAATTGCCTGAATAGTTCACAGTACATAATACTTCAGCGAGTAACACATAAGTACAGCGTATGTGTCACATGCTATTTTAAAGGGCATATAAAAAACTAAAAATTGACACCATCATGTTTCTACCGTAAACAGGAGTGGAGCTATATATTTTGCCGCAGCAAAATTTTGACCACTTGTTGAAAACTTTACATGGCCGTATTTTTGAAACCGTTTTAGACATAAAGCTGAAATTTGGTGTTTTTCTTATTCTTTATGAAGTTAACCCTTATACCAAATGACATCATATGTAGAGATGGCAAGGAAAAAATGTCATAGAAGTGTGTTGTTTGAGACAAAATGACCCCAACGTCTTCTTCGTCTGAGTCTGACATAGTAAGCTCACACGGCTAAGCCAAGGCCTTAAAAACCAACACATACAGCACTTAATAAACATTCCACTTTTACTGCGTCATAGGCGCAACTGATTTACAACTAGCCCTTTGCCGGGACAGAAGTTTTGTTTCAGTTGCAAACTGGTTTCAGACGCAACTGGTTTGCAACGGGAGTTACAGAACAGTCGCACTGTGTGTGCTGGGCCTTAATTGACTAAATTATGTACATTGTCAATAAATATTTAGTTAGTAATTTATTTAGAAATTTGGAATTCTGCTACCATTGTTTAATATTTTTGAGTAGTCATTCTAGAGTCATCGTGTCTTCACTTTTAAAATTAATGTAACTATCCTCTTTAACTTATCGTCCCTGCCATGTCAAGCTAACGAATATGCAAATCGGAGCAAAATAGGAGCGAACATATTTTATCCATTGACGAAATAATATATTCAAAAATGGTCTTATTCGATACTTTATTTAAGACATTGAAGGCTATTTATTCTATACAGGGGTTAGAGTTGTCACAATTCGCGACAAGCCATATCGCCCGCAATCCAAGAGCAAAGTCCCGAATCTAAAAACGAGATTTTGCGTATTCGATAGTTTATTTTATACAGTTTTCTTAACTGCTTTAAATGTATGTAAAATTGTGAGTTTAAAGATATCGAGGTAATCCGTTTAAGCTACAAATAATTTTAAGCTAAAACTTAAGGCTTTCTCTTTTTAAGTGAAATTATTTTCTTTTTAATGGGCACGAAATTTGTATTTCAAGTCATGAAAATGTCACAAAAAAGTCACGAAATTGGCTTTCACGAAAGTAGTAGACACCATGTCTGAGTTTTTAATAGGTTGATACTAATTTTGAAGAGATTTTTAACTTAAAGCAAAGATGCGCATGTCCAATGCTCTCTGTGGCTCAACTGCCCCGGGTTTGATGATTCAATTGACCCCTAAAAATTGATACAATATTATTTTATTATTAATGAAGTTGGGATTTATAAAGTATGAGTACATGAAACTATTAAAATGTGAATTTATAATTTTATTAAAAAATGTAAACGGTATTAAATAATTGGTCGCAAGTCGAAAAGAAAGTTTGCACACCTAAAAATAAAAAATCGGAGTTTTCCAAAATGTATTTTCCACAATGGTTCCAAATTTTGGGAATCAGGGTTTAATATATTACAATCTAATTTTAAGAGGACGATTCATTTTTTTTAACTTTTTCAATTTTTTAAGTAGACTGGTTCAATTGCCACGTGGCTCAATGACACCCCTCTCCCCCTAATCTCTGATGATGCGGAGAAAAAATAAGACTATTAAGATATCCATTATTTACCTATATTTTTATTGTTCTTGATTCGTATTTAAAAATAAAATTTGTTGTTCTATGTTCCGGAGGCCAGGTGGTCGTGATTGTTAAGCCGTGAGAACTTAACACTCCTTGCCAAGGGTCGTGGGTTCCATTCCCACTATGAGGTGGCGGCTTTACTTTAGAAAAAAAAAAAGGTATCAGCCCTATCCTGGCTGTAAAAGGGTGGTAACCTATAGATAACCCGTCCTAAACTACTTAGTTAATAATAATGGACGTTAAAATTCAAATTTATTAATATTCAGAGGTTGTCACGGAGATTTAAATATTTAAATTGAGTACACTTGAGGCCCAGGGCACACGGTGAGACTGTTTTGCAACTCCAGTTGCACGCGCAACTATTTTGCAACCTCGGCAATTTATTTGAATGGGCAAGGGCACACGACACAACTCTTTTTTGACGATTTCAAACCAGTCGCATGAAACTGTAGGCCCGCGGTTGGAGTTTCGTTGTACGAGACAAAGTGGTGTTAGCCGGTGTTTTAACAGCTTTGGACTTATTTTACGTATTTTTATATACACTGCCGGACAAAAAAACCGGCGCACCTTGAATTTTGTCGTTATTTCTTTTCCAGGTTAATAAAATTTGAAAATTTTTACCTCAAATGTAGTATACACATTAAGCTTGTAGAACACCATAAGTGAAGACAAAAAAAAATCTGAAAAATACAGTAAAATATACAGCCGTATCGCCCGCAATCCAAGAGCCAAGTCCCCAATCTAAAAACGAGGTTTCGCATATTCGATAGTTTGACATGGCAGGGACGATATGATGTACATTTTATACAGTTTTATTAATTGTTTTAAATGTATGTAAAATTGTGAGTTTATAGATATCACGGTAATCCGTTTAAGTTATAATAATTAATCTAATTAAAATAATTTTAAGCTAAAACTTAAGGCTTTCTCTTTTTAAGTGAAATTATTTTCTTTTTAATGGGCACGAAATTTGCACTTCATGTCATGAAAATGTCACGAAAAAGTCACGAAATTGGCTTTCACGAAACTAGTAGACACCCTGTATTATAAAAAAGTACACAAATAATATAATTCTGAATTATCTGGCAAAATAATGTAGACTTCGTTTACAGAAAAATATATCAGGAACTGTTAGCCGTCTGGACCATTTTTAATTCCCTTGAATTGATAATAATAAAGAAAAATCAACCTTAAAAAACAGTGGTGAAATCGTTTCTTCTTTATTTACAGTGTTGAAATGAAACTGTTTCTTTTATACGGACCCTGATAATTTCAAGTGAGAACAAGAGTATCATTTTCATTTTTCTGGATTCGAATTCATTCTTTAAAAGGTATCGTATCTTCCGAGATGGCTCCTCTTGATCTAAACACCAAGCTCTATTCAATAAAACTACATTTTTTAAAAAGAAAAATAAGTTTTATTCAACTATTTTCAAAATTCATAATGTTCCAAAATTCTTCTCTATTCTTTAATTGATTCTCCCTTCTGACAGAGTACTTCTTTCTTATAATTATTTGTTGTTTTAAACTTTTTTACCAGATGATTTCCCTTAGTTCTTGCGAAGACTAAGTATTTTTTTGCAAAATTCACCTGTTGAATATTAATAAAAATATCAATTAGGAAAAGTATGATGTTAAAACATTCCATCATATTCTTAATTAAGTATAAGTAACGCGGAATTTCACATTACTTTAAGTTTATTTATAAATAAATTTGTTCAGTTATAGGTTACCATGTACTGTTTCTAATTATCACAGCTCCATTTTCTCAGTAAACAATGAGTTTCACAATATCACCGTCCAGAATGTAATGATATTTCATTGTGGACATGAGATAAGGTGTGTAGGTAGGAAAACAACTCATTAATGAAGAGAACAAGGGAGCGGCAAAACTTGAATTACCTCAGGCAATATTCAGTAGGCCTTATACTGTTTCGGATTTGGATTTGGATTGGGTTTCAGGGCAAACAACTTTGTGGTTCTCATTGCCCGATTTTTTCCATGTAGATTATGTTTTGTGTTGTGATGGTGGATTGTTTTTATGCTTTTCATTTATTTATTATTTAACTTTTATTATATTATTATTATTTTCTTTTTTAATTTATGCTATTTTATATACAACCTTACATACTACTATATACATACTATTGCCTACTATTTACATTTATTTATTTATTTTATTTATTTTTTTTTTTTATTTTTTTTTTTTTTTTATTTACTTTTTCTTTTATTTATTTATTTATTATTTTTTTATTTTTTTTTTTTTTTATTTTTTTTTTTTTTTTCTTCCCTTTCCTTGCATGCTATTTTACACAACCTTACATACTTCTATATACATATTATTGCCTACTATTTACATGCAATATTTTTTTTTTTTTTTTTTTTTTTTTTTTTTTTTTTTTTTTTTTTTTTTTTTTTTTTTTTTTTTCTTACATGCTATTTCATACAAAACCTTAACTACTACTATATACATACTATTGCCTACTATTTACATTTATTTATTTATTTTTTTTTTTTTTTTTTTTTTTTTATATTTTTTTATTTTTTATTTTATTTTTTTATTATTATTTTTTTTTATATATTTATTTATTTATTTATTTATTTATTTTTTTTTTTTTTTTTTTTTTTTTTTTTTTTTTTTTTTTTTTATTTTATTTTATTTTTTTTTTTTTTTTTTTTTTATTTTTTTTTTTTTTTTCTTCCCTTTCCTTGCATGCTATTTTACACAACCTTACATACTTCTATATACATATTATTGCCTACTATTTACATGCAATATTTTTTTTTTTTTTTTTTTTTTTTTTTTTTTTTTTTTTTTTTTTTTTTTTTTTCTTACATGCTATTTCATACAAAACCTTAACTACTACTATATACATACTATTGCCTACTATTTACATTTATTTATTTATTTTTTTATTTTTTTTTTATTTTTTTTTTTTATATTTTTTTTTTTTTTTTTTTTTTTTTATTTTTTTTTTTATATTTATTTATTTATTTATTTTATTTATTTTTTTTTTTTTTTTTTTTTTTTTTTTTTTTTTTTTCTCTTACATGTTATTTCATACAAAACCTTAACTACTACTATATACATATTACTTTTTTTTTTTTTTTTTTTTTTTTTTTTTTTTTTTTTTTTTTTTTTTTTTTTTTTTTTTTTCTTACATGCTATTTTAAACACAACCTTACATACTACTATATACATATTATTGCCAACCATTTACATGTTTTTTTTTTTTTTTTTTTTTTTTTTTTTTTTTTTTTTTTTTTACATACACATTATTACTATTTACACATTACTATATACACATTATCTACTATTTACAAACATTCATACTACATACATGTTACTTCATCCACATCCTTAGATACTACCCTATATACATTCTTACAACACCTTATTTATATATATTTCTGTATATCATTTATAAAATAATTATATTTCATTATATAATTCTATCTTTTTAAGGAATTTAATTACATTGTTTAATATATCTGCCTTGTCACCTAAAGCATCTCTTACGTTTATAGGAATGTTTAGTTCGTCTAATTCTTTCCTATAATGCTGGCATTGAGACAACAGATGCTTTATAGTCAGTGTTTCCCTGCACCTTGGGCAATTCGGAGGTTGTTCTCTTGCCATCAGATATCCATGGGTGATTCTGGTGTGTCCAATTCTCATTCTGGCTATGACTACTTCCTCTCTTCTATTTTCCCTTGATGAAGAG
Source organism: Gonocerus acuteangulatus (assembly GCA_946811695.1). Classification (NCBI taxonomy): domain Eukaryota; kingdom Metazoa; phylum Arthropoda; class Insecta; order Hemiptera; family Coreidae; genus Gonocerus; species Gonocerus acuteangulatus. The sequence continues at coordinate 37,391,354 of OX328124.1, read as the reverse complement.
GTCCAGGATTCTACGTTGTTTTTTATGTCTTTTAGTTTGTTCTGCTCCACCTCTTGCCACATATCTTCCCAGTTTTTCTTTATTTTGTTTTTTAAAGGGAGATATAGTTCATTTCCGGTTAATGGGGTCGGCGTGATTTCCCTCAAGTTGTGCGCCTCTTTTGCGGCCATATCTACAACCTCATTTCCTTTAATTCCTATGTGGCTGGGAATCCAAATGAATTCGACCGAGTTTCCTTGCAGTTTGTGTGTATGGAAGTAGGTTTGTATTTTTTGAACTATTGCATTTTTTGAGTACATATCTTGTAGGCTGAGTATAGAACTTAAGGAGTCCGTGCATATCAGTATATTTGTCTGGGTTGTCTGGAGGTTTTGATACAGAGCTAATCCAATTGCAGTGAGCTCAGCAGAATGAATATTGCAGAGCTTGTTTAGTTTACACTTGGTTATTGTTTCTCCGTTGTATGTGGCACAAGACGTGGATTCATTTATTTTTGAGCCATCGGTGAATATTACTTTGGCTCCTTGTTTTTGTTTTAAGATTTCATTGAACTTGGACTTTGCATCATGGACTGGCATAGTCCCTGTGCTTTTCTTGATGAGTCTTGTGAGTTGGGTATTTATTTTCGGTAGCTCTATGGTCCAGGGTGGGAAGACGGGGGGTGGCGGTAGATTTATGTTATGTTGCAGTAGGAATTCTGTTATGTTATTTAGTCTGATTCCTATTGGTTTTGTGGATGTAGGTTTGCTCTCAAATTTTCGGCTGTATCTTCTATTGAATACATATGGGTAAGTAGGGTGTGTTGGTTGAATTGCTAGTTTGGACATATATCGGGCAGCTAACTGTTGTCTTCTGAATAGCAGGGGGGGTATTCCTGCATCTACGCACATGCTGAGAATTGGACTGGAACGGAAGGCTCCTATTGCTGTTCTGATCCCTGCGTGGTGAATGGCATCGAGTTTGTTCAACACAGTAAGTCTGGCCGAGCCATATATCATGCTTCCGTAGTCGATCTTGGCCAGTATTACCGCTTTGTAGATGGTCAACAGGGATTTTCGATCGGCACCCCAAGTTGTGTTTGCCAATACTCTAAGAAGCTTAAGTCTGTCCGCTGAACGTTTTTTCAGATCATTTATATGTTCAGTCCATTTTAGTTTCGTATCAAAGGTAAGTCCTAGGAACCTGATGCTCTCAGCGTATATAATGGGTGAATTGTACAAATTTATGGTGGGTTGGTTTAAGGTGGTTCTTCGTCTGGAAAATAGCATACATTTCGTTTTATCAGGAGAGAATTTGAATCCTGTTCTTTCGGACCATCTCTGTAGCTTTGTTACGGCTACCTGAAGATGTTTTTGAATAAATGGTAGGCTTTCTGACCTACAAATTATGGCAAAATCGTCGACAAATAATAGCCCTTGAACTCTAGATGTTATGCAGTTGGTAATTTCGTCTATCGCTATGGCAAATAATGTGGTACTCAGGACACTTCCCTGGGGGACACCTGTATCTTGAAAGTGAATATTAGAGAGCGTATTTCCAACCTGTACTTGGAATGATCTGTCTTCTAGAAATCTTTGGATGAAGGTAGGCAGGTTTCCACGCAATCCCCAGGAGTGTATTTTCTTCAATATCCCATATCTCCATGCTGTATCAAAAGCTTTATGTATGTCGAAGAATATCCCTATAGCATGTTGGTTGTTTATAAACGTTTCTTGTAGGTATGTGTCCAGTTTCACCAGATTATCGATTGTGGATCGTCCTCTAGTGAAGCCGCATTGGAGGCCATTCAGGAGCTTGTAGTTTTCCAGAACCCAGCTAAGTCTTCTATTTACCATTCTTTCCAGTATTTTACACAAGCAGTTGGTGAGTGACACTGGTCTGTAGTTTGTGGCTTCACTTGAGCTTTTTCCAAGTTTGGGAATTGGTATAATGATTGCGTGTTTCCACGTCTTCGGTATGTTGCCAGTCTGCCAGATTAAGTTATAAAGTTGAAGGATTTTGAATTTGAATGGTTCTGGTAGTTTTTGGATCATTTCGTATGTCACTTCGTCTGGGCCGGGGGATTTTCCTGTGAGTCTGGCTATTGCGTATCTGAATTCGGACATGGTAAGGGGGGAGTTGTATGGTATACTATTTTCATCATCTTCATGGAAGTGTATCGGTTCCGATTCTTGTTCAGTTTTGTATTCTGAAAACATTGGTTCATATCTGTGGTTCTGGTTGCTGAAAGCCGTAGCAAATTCTTCTACTATATCCAGCTCGTTTGTGTTGAGCTTTCCGTTTACATTTATGTAGATTGGGGGTCTCTGGGTTTTTCCGGCAATTGCGCGGACTTTGTTCCATATTGTTGCTGAAGGGGTAGAGGAGTTTATGGTGGATACATAATTTTTCCAGGAATTGGCCTTGGTTGTATTTATGATCCTCTTGCATTTTGCTTTTTCCTTTTTGTAACTTATGAGGTTTTCTTCGGACATATTTCGGATGAATTTCCTATATGCCCTTCGTCTGCTTTTAATAGCGTCCTTGCATTCTTGGTTAAACCAAGGTAAGGTTCGGTGTCTAGATTCCGAATTTGTTTTTGGGATGGCTTGGGTTGCTGCGTCAATGATGGTTTGGGTGATTTTTTGGTTTGCTTCTTCAGTGTCATTAGGGAGAGGCCCGCGTATTACTGCAAGTTGTTGGAACATATCCCAGTCTGCATTATTCATTTTCCATCTTACTTTCTTGGTTGGAGTTGGTAAATCAGCGTAGCTTGTTATAAGTATGGGAAAATGATCGCTGGAATATTGGTCTGGGAGTACATTCCATGTGGCGTGTTTTATTATGTGGCTGCAGCAGGTTGAAACATCTATTGCTGATAGGGTTTGATATGTATTACTGAGGAAGGTGGGTTCTCCAGTGTTAAGGATATGTAAGTTGTTTTCATAAATAGCCTTTTCAATAATGTTCCCTCTATTGTTATCGGTCTTCGATCCCCAATATTTTGAATGGGCATTCATATCCCCCAAGAAAATCAGTGGTTTCTGGAGTTGTTTGATTAGTTGGTCTATGTCCTGATTATTCAAAGTGTTGCTGGGTGGGAGGTAAATATTTGCTATTGTAATGGGAATGTCTGTTTGGGTTTGGATTGCTATTGCTTGAAGGTTGGATTGAATGTCGACTATTTTGAATGGTATTTTGTTTGATATGGCGATAAGTACCCCGTTGCATGCTTTCCCCCCGAGGAGGTAGTCATAGCGGTGAATGTTATAGCCCTTAAGTGTGAAATTGTCAGATTCCTTTAGGTTGGTTTCTTGTAGACAGATGAAATCTGGCGAGTAGTCCTGTACTATTAGTTGCAGGTCGCTTAGGTGTGTTCTTATCCCGTTACAATTCCACTGAATTAATTTAAAGTTATTTCCGTGGTTTCTATACATTTAGGGTGAGATTTGTTTTATTTATATATGTATATATAAACACGCGCACACATACATATATATACACACACACACACACACACACATATATATATATGTATATACACACACATACACATACATACACATGCATACTCTCAGACATACGCCTACAGACATAAATAAATTTAGTTATCAATAATAATATAATAGAAGTAAACATGCATGAGTACATATAACTAAATTTCTTGGAACTTGCATAAATATTTATAACCATTAGCATGAGCATATATTTTATAAGTATTAGCTGAGTGTAATGCGTGGAGTGGTATGTTTCAATATTGTTTTGGTTTATGCAGGTATATTTTTTGTTGTGTGTTGAGAGTATATTTGTTGATAAAAAATTTGGTTTCATACACATTGTTTTGAATTGTTTGTATTTAATATACATTCTATTGTGTGGAATCGACATCCATTTTATCATTTACTTTCTTTCTCTGTGGTTTGGGTGTGTTGGCCGAGCTAGGTCGGGATTGTTTATTTGTGAGTACGGGTGGAGTTTTCTTATTAGGGAGTTTAGTACTGATAGAGGCTATTGTAGCCTTGGACTCTGGCTTCTTATCGTCTGCCTTGCTGGGAGGAGTAGAGGCAGCCGAACTACTAGGGAGAGGTGGGGAAGTAGAGATAGCTAGGAGGGAGGGGATAGTGGTGGAAGGCGGAGGAGGGAGCGGTGGGGAAGGAGAGAGTACAGGAGGGAGTGAGAGGGCACGAGGGGATGAGAGAGAGGGAGTGAGGGGTAGGGAGGAGAGGGGAGGGGAGAGGGGTGGGGAGCTCGCAGCTCCAGTCTTCCTTTCGCTTCCGAGTAGGGAAGTTTTATGAGAATTATTATTAATTTTTTGTTCAAATAAATCTGTTTGTATTCCTATTTCTGCTGTTGCTGTCTTTTTGGTATTTGTTTTTAATAGAATTTCTGAATATTTGGGCGTTTTTAGTAATGAATTTTGGGGAACGTTATTAAAAAATTTCTTTTTAGCTGATCCGTAGGTTATTTTCTCATTTATTTGTATTTTTTTTATTTCTTTTTCAACTATGAAATGCGGGCAGTTTTTGTCGAAACTATTGTGTGCTCCTTTGCAAACCGCACACATCACCGGGCCACTGCAGGCTCCCTCGTGTTTTGGGTTGCTACAAGTGCTACACATGAATGGTTTTGTACAAAAAAACTTTACATGCCCGAATTGTAAGCATCTCGTACACCTAGTTGGGTTCGGGTAATAAGGTTTTACCGGTATGTTAAGGTAACCAACTTTAATGTTTCGCGGTAGGTCGGGAATTCCAAAGGTGAGGAGGTAACTATGGGTGTTTATTACCTCATTGTTCCTTTTAATAGAGAAACGGTGAATATCCGTCACATTTTGGGATTTTAATTCCATTTTTGCTTCTTCTAAATCTACCACGTCCAAATCGTAGCAGCGAATCACTCCCTGGCTACTATTTAATTTAGAATGTGGGGTAACTTCAACTTCCATGTCATTACATAATTTACTACAGTTCATTAGTTTTTTGGATTGCGCTTCATTAGTAACCTCTACAAGTAGGGTACCTTCCTTTAGTTTTTTAATCGTCTTAACTGTACCGACGAACCCAATCACTGCTTTATTAATAAAGAAGGGGCTAATTTTATTAAAATTCCCTTCTCCCTTCCGTTTAATAATTAGGAATTTTGGAATATTTTCCATGGTTGGGGCATTTTCTGAATCCGCCGTCGAGGGGGGGGATAGCGACGGCGGGGTGTCTACCCTAGGCCGTTTGTCGGGCGGTTTTCGCATTTTAACTGGAGAAAAAATGCGAATGAATAACTATACTTGTAATATTACCCAATACTGCGTGAAAAAAAATAAGAAAAACAGACAAAAAACAAGATAGAATGTAGTTTATTATCGAGAATAGATAAAAAAAAAAAAGAAATTGATATTATTTCTAGGAGAAATACTCGAGAAGAACGAAAGGCAACAAAAAATAAAGAAAAAAATAAACAGTACCTTACTTTCTTTTACATTGTTAGTGTAAAAGAATAAGAATTTGAAAATAAAAAATCTGAATGCCTGTCTCCTGCCTGTCGAGGGAAGCTCCGCTAATCCTTCGGACCGATGCTCTCTCGTCGGGGGCTTGAAACTGACTGATTATACTGTTTCGGCTCTGTTTATTAATAGTCTGGGGAAACTCCATCGCTCTTCCCTCGGGGACCGAGGTCTTGTCTCCTGTGGGGCAGGGTCTAACACCACGGGTTTAGAGGTTTTAATGTCTTTCCAGTATTCGGGATCAACGGGCAATTTTGTCAGCCATACCGGTACACTTTTGGCAGCTCATTCTCCAGTTTTTGTATATATATATATATATATATATATATGTATATATATATATATATATATATATATATATATATCAGATAGGAACACCAAAAAACTCCAGGCGTCCATAGTTGCAGTCGAGAATTGGTGGGGTTCGAGACTTCATTGGAGGACGGCGGTGAATCAGTGTTATCAGAAACTATATATTCTTATCACCAGCTGGTGTCCTACTAGTTTATCTATTGGATATGGGATATAGTGTCATTACACATATGAGAAGCACTGATGATGGAGCTGTAGACTCCGAAAGCATGCTATGACAATGAAATAAATCATTTGAGGTGGAGACCTGGAGTTTCTTGGTGGTTTTTCCTATCTCATGCAGTGCCACCACCGTCCAGCCAAATAAATGTATATATATATATATATATATATATACAGGGTGCCCCGAATTTAAATGGCAAAACTTCCGGAGCGTGTAGGGAACCATAAACTAAAACAAGAAGTCCTTTTGCTTCGTTTTGGAGAAAATTGAAAAGCTATACTTACTTAATTAAATTTCCAATGGAAAAAAAAATTGTAATTGCGAATTTTCAAAAACCAATTACTAAAAAGCAACATCTTAATGCTGATATATATATATATATATATATATATATATATATATATATATATGCACATACACACAAAAACATATTATACACATATATATATACATACGCACGCAAACATGAAATAATGATTGATTACTTCACCGTGACAATTTCCTATTTACCTCTAGGTCGAGGATTGAAACTAGTTTATAGTCTGGCGGTGGTTAAAAAAACCTAAAAATGTTGAGATGGTTAAAAAACATAAAAATATAAAATACTCGTAGTTTTTTTTTTTTTTTTTTTTTTTTTTTTTTTTTTTTTTTTTTTTTTTTTTTTTTGTTTTTTTTTATTCTTTTACGGCGCTTCGACAACTATGCCATTAGTTACAAATACTCGTAGTATTACTTAATGGAAATAAATTCAATAAATAGAAAAATCACCATACGCAGAATGCATACGAGGTATTATGTAGACGGTTTCTAATTTAAAATGAATTTGAAGACCCAACAAAACACCTGTATTAAATAGTTTGTATTTACGGTAGGCGTCGTGTACACATAAATCACTCTCCAGAATTTTGTATTACAGAATTTTGTTTTTATTGTGATTCATATTTAAAATTTTAAAACATGTTATAAGTATTCATTCTTGTCTTTCCACGGCACGAAACTACGCATAATCAATAAATCCTTTAAATTATTTCATTGTTACGTGCCGGAGAAATGAACACGAAGCTAGATAGATATCTATTATCGCCTTTTCCAATCCATATTTTATTAGAGATTGCGAGTTCACTCGCAAAGGAAAATAAAATATATTCAATTTCTTAAGAGACACTTCACAGTATAAAAAGGCTTAAAAACCAGTTATTTTATCCAAATTAGTGCTTATAACAATTAATTGTGAGTCTGTGTGGTACAAATTTTATTTTTTTATTTTACAAATTTTAATATAGAAGATGGAAATAGTCCAGCTTCGGTCAAGGTAGTTCATTAAATTGCATTTTAAAATAAAAATGCGTTTCAAGCCTTCATGATTCATGAGGACAGCCTGAAATAATCAGTTTGGATGTCACATTGAAACAAGGCGAAGTATTTTTTTATTGATAATAGTTTTAACAATTATGCTTCTTAGTTTATTTTAAGTCGACTGTTGAAAATATTAAATGAACAATTTAAAACGTTTAGAGCGGGACCTCCCTTGCTATAAGATAGCGGGTTTCCTTTCATATCGAAATTGCGGGTGGTTTCGAAATTTCTGTTAGTCGGCCATTTTAAAGGGAATAAATAAGACGTGCTGACTTAAAATCTACTCTTTGCATCGAAGAATTTTACTGTTAGTCGTTGTCATGAAGTCTTCATCACTAGACCAACGCATGATTTTTTATTATAGTTGCGATTCGGTAACTGCGGTTCAGCTTAAACTCTCATTGATATTCACATTAATCAAAGTGTGTCTTAGAAAAACTGGCTAAATAATGAAAAATTGTCCGCAATGAACTGCGCATTCTCCTCCGGAGAAGGTCAAAATTACCAGACAAACGTTATTTCGAAGCCCTGGCCATCTCATTTTCATGTTATGGCAACGTTTTATGGCATCAACGTTCCACCAGCCTTTCCAAAGAAGATATTTTCTTTGGGTATTTCGGAAGGAAGTCTTCTACCTCAGAATAATTGAGGGAAGCTATCCATCAATAAATCTCTCAAATCAACAGATACCTGCTGGAAAGAGTTTAGTGCTTCAACGAAAACCAGAGATAATTTTTCTTTCATTGATAACTTTATTACAATTAAAATGCGATGGCCACTGTGCCCATATTTACCTCCTGAAGAATCTGCACCCACCAACTTGTTAAACATGCCAAATGCAAATTACTGTAGAACACATAATCATACGATACAAGAAGTTCTGTGCATATCGTGCATACTATAACATTCCTAGAACTTTACATGTAGCTCTACAATATGATGAATCTACTATTCAAAATTTTATTATCTTCTTGAAGGAGATCAAAACATATGCAGAAATATAAAGCCTTTATGTACTGCCAATGACCCTCAATGGTAGAGGCAGAATAATTGAAATAAAATAAAATGTGATGTTCTTAACAACAACATTTTACCCCGATGGTAATATTAAACATTTTACCCCGATCATAAACTAAAGATTTTATTCTTATTTCAAAATCACTCGGTTCCTGTGATTAAACATATTATAATAATAATAAAAATGTATCTCTTTAGAAGGAGCTAAGGTTGTTTTAAAGGAAAGAAAGAGAATATAAAGGATTGAGGTGAAATGCTGGTACCCCAGTCACGTAGTCCTCAGATGACTTCTGGATTTCTTCTAACAGCAACCAGCTCAGCTCAAACCAAAGTATAATTTTTATTACAGTCTGAACTAATTATTTTAATTAATTATATCAATTCATCTCTTTCTCATTTGAGTAGTTTATTACTCTGTTGTTATAATTTTTCCTTCTTCCCTCGCTAAAGTAAGGAAATCTGCTTACGATGTTGATTCAGAAGAGCAACAGCAAACATTAATTACAAATACGTCACGAAAAACCTTAAACTATTTACGTACACATATAAACAAAAACAATAGTTATGATGATCAAAATAGATAAAGCTGAAAAGAGGTATTTTTTTGGCTAGACTCTCATGAATAATGTTTTTTTTTTACGGGCTTAGCTTTATTGTAACGACATAAGGACTGCTATATATTTTTTAAATTTTTATTTAGAGATATAGCCGAATGTAATTACATCCAAGATGACATACTTAACCTATTCCAGAGAGCACTTGTGGCTACTTTTCAAAATAGTAGACAAATGATTACAGACTTCACTTTAAAGCAAACTAGACCGAACCAAGTTATATATTTCTCCTACGCATTTACAACTTTACCTCGATGTTTGGTCTTTTGTTATCTAATGGATTGAATAATAGAGTGTGTTACCTCTTTGGAGGCAATCGATTCTGAGAGTTAGTTAAACACAGAAAAAAATGAAAATATGCTAAATTAAATGATAATATAATTCACATAAAAACATGACGCTTCGAGTAATACTGATCACACTAATTGTAATTATAAAAAATGAACTGATTTTGTGCGAAAACTTACAAATACATAATTTTTTTCTAGCATCTTTGGTCAATTATTACAATAAATATATATATATATATATATATATATATATATATATATATATATATATATATAAATCACCTTTATCATGAGCTCATCGCTATCATTACGAAGCTCATCATAAAATAAATAAATAAATATAAAAATCACGTGTCTGTCTGTTTTTCTGTTTATATATTTGTTTGTTTGTTCCTTATACAAATCTATACCGTTTGACCGATATTGACCAAACATGGCACACAGGTAGGTCTTGATACGAGAAATATCCTAGGCTAGGTCAAAATAGTCAAATTTCAAAATTTGGTCAAAAGGTCTAAAGTTTTGTTCAAGAAAAACTGGCTACACTGAACCATTCAGATTGTGGCAGCCATTTTGAATCGACTACTACTGGCCTCTGCCGGCATCATTATGAATTAAAACAAATTCATATCGTTTGACCGATTTTCGTATTTTGGTATAGACAACTAGATATCAAGTAGATCTTGATAAGGGAATAGTCATAGACAGAAAGTAGGTGTAGCATGGCACACTGGGTAACAGCTAGTATAAATTAAAAATTTGCTTCTTTGCATGATTCTGATCAAATTATTAGAAATATGAGCATGTTTCATGCATACACAATTGTACTACTTTACTTTTTTTTTTCTTTATGGCGCATCGACGTCTGGGCCATTAGTGCCGACATCCAAGGGGCAGTGAGGAATTGTCTCAACCGTGAGATGAGAAAATTCCTGCTGCCGGTGGGAATCGAACACACCATCTCCCGCATATGAAACTCAGGCGTTAGCCACTAGACAACGGAAGACCCTTACTCTACTTATTATACTTACGATTAAATATACACTAATTAGGCTATTACTTGCGCAAGTATTACAAATAATATTTCCTGGCCTCAGGGAACCCCACTTAATAAACATTCAACACAACTCCCCATTAACACATAGTTTACTCCTATGCATTACCGTCATTACGAACCCACAAATTTATATTCCCACTCCAGAGATTTACATAGAGCTCTATAGTAAGTAATACTTCCTCGACGGCTTTGGTGGATGTCACCTCGCTAATACAAGTTCATTATTTTACCGATGTTTTCCAAAACAACCCTGACACAGTGTTTATAATAAGAATGAATGCTGGCATTTGACATCCATTAGGTCGTTCTCTCTGTTCTAGATGGAAGGTAATTGTGCTGAAGATGGTGTAGTGATGATTGAGACCTTCCATTAAGCAGGCTTGATGCACGTGTGACCCTTCTCATCCTACGTTACACGTCCTAACCCCACTAATCCCCTGCGTAATAGTCTCTCCGCAGGGTCTTATCTCCCGCTCCAAATCATTGTCCCAGGAAGAGCGGCTAATCTGTGGGCATTTAAGCATCATATGTAATTAGCATTGCAAGGTAGTTTTAAATGCTTCCACTCACTTACTCAGTTTCTCTGCAGTCCTATTATGAATAATCAAGAAAAATCATAATGCCGCTGCTCAAAATGACTTGACTTGCCAGGAATTGTTTTACCCAAAATCCAAGTGCTTTTTTTAATACTTTCCACATCGAAGTAACCCTACGATATCAGAGTTTTTGCTTAATTATGCATATCCCATGCATTCATATATTTTTTATGTGTTACTGTTACTCTATTTTTACTTAATATATCGTCCCCACCATGTCAAACTATGGAATATACAAATCTAAGCAAACTAGGGAACGAACATATTCTATCCATTGACGAAGCAATATATTGGAAAATGGTTTTATTTGATACTTTATCTAAGGCTTTTTTAAAGGAATGAGAGTTGTGACAATTTGCAACAAGGCGTATCTTCCACAATCTATGAGCAAAGTCTCGAATCTAAAAAACGAGATTTTGCATATTCGGTAGTTTGACATGGTAAGGACGATATAAACTAAGGAATAGTAATTAATATAAACCCCGAAATAATAATATTAAATAATAATATATTAATAATATTAAGCAAACAAAAAGTGAAAAAAATGAATGTGTCATAATGAATAAATTGAATTACAAGACCATATCTTCTCCGCCACTATAGGTTTGCCCTCTCTCTCAGATTAGATTATAATCTAATGCACTTAGCAATACGTTTTAAGAGGGAAAAATGGTTTGGTAAAAATTGTTAGGGCTTATGGACCAAGTGTTTTTGAATCTGTAATCTACACTTGGTCTGGCTACATTCGAATATTACATGTGTGTACGTTTTCTCGGTGTATTTGATTCTGTCAGTTTAAACTTGTATAAGAATTTGTGTTAGTGTAAATGTTATTTTTTTATTTTTTTTTTTTTTTTTATCTTTATTATTTTAGTTCTGCTGACACATTTTAATGTTCAATATACATGAGTTTTATTAGTTGTACTATTGCCTTTTGTGTCAATTTCATTACGCTAAGACATGCAGTTACTTTTCTATTGAAGTTACTACTGCGAAATCGGAATTCAACCCAAACAGTGTTTGCAGACTATAAGTTCATCAAAAGTCATTTCACAAAAAAACTGAGGACGTTAGGAATTATATTATTTATAATTAGAATCATGGGTGCAAATGATACCACTAAAGCAGGGTGGAAATAATTTCAGGGACGGGCCAGGAGCACAGGGTATTTGGGGGTATGGAATACTAATAACCTAGAACTTTGAATAGGTCGCCAACTATAAGGCTACCCATAAAAAATATTTCTTTCTGAACTAAGTGATCTTATTTAATTTATTTTAGATGTTTTAATGACATTTTGGTAAATGTGAAGACGAGAGTTCTAGACACCGATTATTTTGAAATTTTGCACTATATAGTATTTTGATGCACTAAACACGAATCCGTTAAAAAAAAAAACCTCGCTCTCAACTAGGAAAGGAGTTTTTGAGCACAGAAGTTCACTGTTTTGAGGTTAAACTTGGCGTATTTGTAAACATGCGCATGCGCAGACATGTAACATTGGGGAACAAAGAACTCTCATTTGAAATGTTGATAAACTATTTATAACCTCCATAAAATCGCAATTCTATCCATAACAGCGAGTTTGATTGACTAGAGTTTTGATATCTTCTTGAGCGAGCGTAGCGAGCGGAAACGCATAGCAAGTCTGCCCAAAAGTCGTCCTAGACATTCTTCTTAATATACATGATTATTAATACGCTGTTTACGCCAACTTTTATAACCTTCATAACAGTGAACTTTAGTGCTTAATAACTTATTTCCTAGTTGTTTTTTTTTTTTTTTTTTTTTTTTTTTTTTTTTTTTTTTTTTTTTTTTTTTTTTTTTTTTTTTTAACGGATTCGTGTATAGTGCATAAAAATTCGATATAGTGCAAAATTTCAAAATAATCGGTGCCTTGAACCCTCGTCTTCACATTTACCGACATTATTACCGATGAAATCAAAATTTCGGGGGGGGGGCTGTCGCCTCCTCGTCCCCCCTTATATGATATGAACTCAGGTTGCTTATTTTGTTAAGGTATAAGCAAGTAGACTTAGGGAAATGGACTCAAAACTGATCCTATAATACAGCCATTTCTAAAGCAAAGCAAGGGATGTCAGTACTTCCTTCAAATGAAAGAAAGAAACCATCCTTAAGTTCTCTTTTGAAAAGAAGATAAAATATGTATTTAAATATACATGCGGTATTTATGTTTGAAACCTTTGAAAGGATATCGTATAGGAAGGGATCGTTTGAAGTGGGGGTTAGTTTTAGGAGTGAGGTCGTTCCGGGGAATGTAAATTGTCCCATTAAGGAAGAGATCTTCCCGAGGGGGAGGGGGGAGATGAGTCTAATTTTCGGGGCTAAAAGGAAATTCCGAGCCTTTTCCCGAATAAACTGTCTTTACCCTTCAGGTTGCTAGCGCCCGGTCTCCTCAAAGGCTTACACCCCCACTGGCTCCTTTCATCCGATCAGAAGCCTCATTGTTCCTCTTCAAGTTTTCATTAGTACTAATTGAACCAATCGTCTTATTTCAACTATAGTATTCTATTTGTCATAGTGATTGTACTGGAAAATATTACATCTATTCCTTGAATAAAACTTTATCCAGTTAGATGTAGGCAGTATACCACCTTATCTCGCCAGAATACCGCAAAGGTTACTTAATAAACATTGATGACTATCAGACACGTAAAAATACTGTTCTTGAATGAATGAATTAATGAAAATTATACTTTATTCTGGTCAATTAAGAATAGCATATAAATACACTTGGTTAAATATATAAAATTTTAAATTAAAACATTTACTCTATATATTCTAATGAAGAAACACCAACAAAAAAACGAGCTTTAATGCTATTTACATCCTTAAATAAAACAAAAATTAAGTTCGTATAGAGCCTTCTGCTCGAATTCAGGAACATAAATGTGCCTTAGGTCCACCCCACAAACCTATGTAATGTATTGTATAACATACAGTCTTCTTTTTCGTATATGCCGATGGCGCATACGTGAACGCCAGCTGTTTTTTGTAACATTTTTTTTTTCATTTTAGTCATCGCTAAAGCATATTTGTGCTAAAATTAAACATATATACATATTAATAAAAATAATAGAGTGAATAAGGAAGGATTGTCAAAGTCTGGAGCGAGAAGGAACGAAGAAGCAATAATAAACCTATATTCAGGGGAGGATAAGAATATATTAAACAGTTCAATGGGGAAAAAAAATCTAAAATCGGAGGGGACGAGTATAAAAGGAAAATAATAAAAAATGAATTCTTAGAAAAAACAAAATATAGAAACTGTAAATATAATAAAATGTAAAATCATACAACCAATTCTTAAGAAGCGTCTTCCTGGACAAATGGGAGAAAAGTAAAGCAGCGGGATTAAATAGGCAAGGTTTTTGCTTTCTACCATTCTTTCCAACCAACGAAAAATAATCGACCTCTCTTTTTAAGATTTTAATCATAGCCGATGGATTTTCTGTAATCCATGGCAAATTCGGATTATCCTAACATTTTCTTAGGTGGAAACAAATATAAACATTTATTCAACCTAATTCGTATGTGTAACGTATTTATGGGAAGATGAATAACATAATTTCAGTATTCGTTTGAAGCTTTGAACAGCTTATTTTCAAGAGCATTCCTGTCTGTCTCTGCATGTGTTGTAAACATAAATTAGATCGGTCCATTGTCAAAGGGCTTCTGCTCCGAAACTAAATGAATACCGTAAAATGGGGTCACATCTGTACAGCTTAGAGAAATTAGTACAAACCTATACTGCTTATTTATGCCTTTACATTTGTCTGAGAGGGATCACATAAATGTATATCTATATATTTGTGTTTTCGCACTCTTTGGGCAAAGCTCGGCCCTTTGGCTAGCAGTATAACAATTTCATCACACTGTACTAATGCGACACATTTAACGCTAATTGGCCCTTATTGACTTTGACTTCCTTGCAACGAAACTCGGTAGATATCAGACTAAGGAAATAAGAAAAGTGTTGTAAAAAATGGAAATCCATTAAAGTTGGGATTTAATCCAGAACAAAATTAATAATTGTGTCAGATGATCATTAAAAATATAAAAGAGCTATTCTATATAACTATTTATATTTATATGATTAGTTCAGTAGATTTTTCAGGAATGTTGCGTAAACTAACCACTTTGTTAAATTATGTGCTTAATTATGCAACTCCTGACTTTTTAAATATATTTATTGCAGTAATTGTCTTGCTAAACAATGTACGCAGTCTTAGCATCCCCTACACTTCAGACCTATTTCTCTGCTATTTATTTCTGTCGATCCAACGAGGAATAAAACTAGGAATAAATTAAAGAAAATTAGAGCATTGAATTTAAGAGCCTAGAATGAAGATGTTTGGAAAGAGACCATAGCATATAGGCCAAGGCTCCCAACTGATATTCTCAAACAACAGGACAATGAAGACTAGCATTTGGAGTTTATATTTAAAGCTATTAGCATTTATGCTTGCGGGATCCACTTCTTGGTTTACGGTCTGTAGTTTTATCAGCTTTACTACTAATTGGCTACTAACTTAATGGGGCCTGTCAATTTAAATAACCACTTCTCTACAAGATTACTCAATTAGTTATTTTTTATTTCATTTGACTTTATGAGCACTCAACGATTCTATTTTGTATTTTATACTTGTTGGATGCAAACAAAATTAAATGCCTATATAATTAAGGAACTATAAAGTTATCCGTGACTAAACGTTGACGTCCATCCTAAAGGTTATCGTGGTCTTCCTCCATCCCTTAGACATGTATTGATATGTAGTACAATATGCATTATTATAAAAATAGCTAAAAAAAGTTATTTCCCTGCTGTATCTTAGCCATTTTTTAAACAATGTTATTACTATATAGTAGTAAAAAGTGCATCATGATCTTAAGTGATAATAGCTTGAGCTGAAAACTAATGTGATTGAAAGGAAACAATAAAGTTGGTTGATGTTGGGACCAAAAAATAATTGTTTCCTAGTTTTTTGACGCCATATATGTATTTTAGTGTGAAAAACATATTCAGAAGATAAGTACTCTCTATTAGGTGCCAATGACCAAAGCAGTCGAGGCACCCAAATAATAATAATAATAAAGTACTCTCTATTATTACACCAATTTCATTCAGCCGACATGCTTCTTGCATTCGCTCACACCTCTTCATGGCTTAACTTAGGGATTGTCCCAGTTTATTGTACTTGTTGACTTTCCCGAGAAAATTGTGCTCACCGGCGGACATGTTTAAATAAAACTTTGTGTCGATCTTTCTACTCGTCTGTTCTGAGGGCTCTTATTACAATATATCCTAATTGTAAACTATGCTTCTTATGAACTCGCTTTTGATCGTTGAGTACATACACTGATATTCGAGTATCGAGTTAAGGGGCCCTCACAAGGACAAAAAATTAGTACGAAAATTTGAAGATGTCGTTTTGTAAAAAAATACTGCGAGTGTGAGGAGAATGACTGTGCAAAAATGGTATTCAATATTTTGTGGGGCGTTCCATATTTTTCATCATCAGTCATAGGTGCCCGCGAGCATTCAATATTTTTTACGAAAATAAGCTCAATATTTGTGCTCGAAATTTTTGCCAGTGTGAGGGCTCCTTTAGACTGCGTTGGACATTAGGAAGCACTGACAAGAAATAGCAAGAGATAAAGTTGTTAAATATTCTGTCAATCCGCGGGGGGGGGGGGAGGATTTGAGACTCATCTGCATACCTGTTGTTTCTGGCAGCTTCCAAAGGAACTCATTTCTACAACTTCCTCTTGAAGTACTTCCTATCTCACAACCAGTCTACTTTATTCCTTACTCTGGGTTTTACATATCAAGGACAACTCTTCCATCTTACAGTCTACTTCCTTAAATTTCCTCATGAAATGAATATATCTCTCCGAATAACTTTATTTATTGAGGTCGCATTATGATAGAAATTATAGAATAAAATACAAAAAAAAAAAGGATTAAATTTAATGATAAATGTGTAATGTAATGTATAAAGAAGAAGTTAGGCTCTTTTTCGGATGCATTTATCTGGGTTGGCATAAGTCAATAGTTCATATATATGTGTGTGTGTGTGTACTGACATTCCTGGCGATATACGTGTCAGAGTGGGTAGTCCATACATCATCGACACAATACTCAAAAAATTCGAGACACTAAACCTATATGACGAAATATTATTTAAATATTTGATATAAAATACATTGAAGTTAACCTTTCTTTTTTTTAATTGCATCTTGTACTTCTACTTATTAGTGTCCATTTTTTTGTGCGACTTATAGACGGAGGAATATTCGGAGTTCAAAGCAAATAAATAAAGTAAAAACTGGAAATTAGGAACTGTGAAATCCATATTTGTTGATCAACCCCCTCCATATAAACTTAAAAAAAAAATGTTGACAGCTGGCTTGAAATGAACTGAATCAGTCAACCATGATGTATGATAAATAAAGAACAATGACAGATGTATACAAAGCTATACTTTTCAAGATGGGGTTTGTGAATCGAAGCCGAATTCCAACAAATGATCGTTGTACCTGTTATCTCTCAAACCCCACATATCTCTCACAACCCTTCATTCTCTCTATCCCTGTCCCACTCTTCCCTTCAAATCTCTCATTTTATTCTTGGTTGTTTTGTATATACCTTTTTTTTGGGGGGGGGGGGGGCAGTACGTGCTTTTTATCTTATCTTCAGTGCAGTCTAAAATATTTTAAAATGTACCAAATACTTTCTAGGCTTAACAAGAACTTCATATCTTCTAGTAAATGAAGGAGATAAATAAGCAAAAAATGTTCTCTAATCAATTTCCTTAATTCCTTTATATATATATATATATATATATATATATATATATATATATATATATATATATATATACATATATATATATATATATATATACATACACACACACATTTATTACATATTTTCCACTTTTAACGTTGTCTGACTTTTAAAGAGTTTGTCTCCTAAGTTTCGGAACTCAATTTTCTGAAGCTGTAGTCAAGTGTCTGAATGTGTTCAATTTCACTTTTGAATTACTTGAGCCAGTAAGGTTCTAAAGGTGCCCGTCGTATTCTGTTCTCTCCTCGAAATGCGGGTCTTATTTGAGCCAGATACTTTTACAAGTATGTTAACCCTTTTTTTTATCTTGTTGCCTTAGATATTTTCAGCTTTCTTTTGTATTTGGCAAATGTCACTGTTCTTTCCTCTTCAGCAATTTGTTTTTTACCATTGGTTCAAAGATAGCCTTAAATGTACTCTAGTATCCTATAAATTCTATTTCGGTGTAGATTCTATTTCCACTAAAATTGGTTTTTATTTTCTTTAAAAAATAAAGGGAAGTTAAGATCTCTCCTGTGTTAAAAATGGTTATAACTGTAGGCAGCCCGTCCCCAAAAAATCCTTTGTTAAAAAAAAAAATCATAACAGGCAGAATATTTCAAATCGAACTAAAACTTCAATTATGCCAGTCTATTGCTTAGTTTTCTATATTATATAATACTTTTCTATTCCATACAATGCAACATTAAATTTATTTTATGAAAACATTATACAATGCAAATAAATATAAAATGAGAGAAAAAAAACTGTCTCGTCCTCTTATCAACGATGTATGTTGTTTTTCTATTTTATATAATTTATTAAAAAAATAAATAAAAAAACATAACACCCAAGACGTTGAAAAAAACCTTCATTAATTTTCCCCAAATAATTGGTATTCGGCTTGCTGACAAATATATGATTTAACCAATTGAAAGGGACAAATAGGGTCCAGACCATAGCTTCCTATAACGAACCAAAGTCCGTTCTCTGGCAATGGTCTGTGGTTCCACAGGCTTGTCTTGGCAAATGGTTAAAATTAAGAGGAAATGTCGTCCTTAATTTAACCACATTTTTTTGCCTCGTATTTTAATGAAGGAAAATCCTTCGGTTCTCTTATTGAAGAAAAACTTTTCCTTTTGGTTCCTCAATACTTCACTTTGAGATTTTTTTTAATTTGATTAAAGCTTGTTTTGTTTTCATTTTTTTGGATAAAAGAGTTTTATTATCGTCCTAATTTTCCCTACTCCAGTGCTTAAGTAATTTAAGGGGGATTAATTAAAAGATTCCCGAGGAATTATATTTGCACATTCCTATAAAGGTTGCACTCATGAATTAATTTTAAAATATTTCGAAAGTTCATAGATATTCAGGTTGCGTTTTTGAAGTAATGTCTTCAAATATGTGTATGCATGAGTTTTCAAAAATTATATTGTTCCGCAACGAAATACAAGACAAAAATCTAATCCACAAAATGAAGAACAAATTTGATAACAAGCAAAACCTGCCTATTAATAGTAGGGATTCACAAGAAATCCCCGAATAGAGACCAACTTACTAACGTACCCCTAATGATATTCTTTTTTTGTTTCATTGCCTTGTAACCTTTTAATTCATATCAGCAAAAGAAGTTCTTTCGACAAACTTGGACTCTTCCCAAAATGCATAATAATGCAGGCCTCAAAAAATAATAAAAAAAAGTATGAAGGACATTGATAAGAATAAGAGGAAATGCTTCCCTTTTCACAATCATAAAATGATAAATTACAGAGAAAACTCTTTAAAAAATTCAATCTAGGTTTCATTATGCATAGTTCTTGTACAGTCTAGTAGAGTGGTTTAAAAGGGCTGAAACTAGAAAAAATGCAAGTGCCCTAAAGCTACTGACGAGACGCCCTCGCTCCCTTAAGCCCTATGCATATGTATTAAGGAAATAAAGAAGGACCCTTCTCTAAAGGAAATCAAGCACCAGACAAGGAGAGGCTTTAGCCCGGAGGCTAATCCTCGTAGCTCACCCTGAGGCTAAGCTACTGGGATATCGTAAACTTGAGCAACTCAAGATTGGATAGATCTTGTTTTCTTACTACAGAGAAAAATGGCCTTGCTGACTCTGCCCAACTCTGGCTAGCCTCTTATTTCACCTCGGATTCAGTTGTAATTTCAGAAACACAGTTGATAACATTGTTAAATATATATGAAGTTACATATACATACACATATCGTCGATGCAAATGAAAAGTATCGAATGTGAAAAGTGGCTGGTACACATGACTTTATATATATTTTATCTTATGGTATAATAAATTTTAATTAGACTTACTGCATATTCGTTAGTTTCATTTTTCGTAATTAATAATTATTTTTCAATAATTTTCAAGAGTTGGCTACATCGTACATCAGCCCAACAGCAATCAGAAAAATTGAAAATGAAAACTGCGTTTTTTCACATTCGATACTTTGCATTTGTATCGACGATATGAAGTAATATTTAATAAGTAATAATTAACTCACTCTTTAATCAAATTTAGTAAATTCTCGGAATAGGCTAAATTAAATAGCGTTGACTAATCACGCTATAAAATATAAAAATTCTTTCGATTTTCAAAACATAGTAATATTAGCAAAGTAAATAAATAAATTTGTAATTTGAAAATAAAAAACTGAAGCAAAGTATCTGAATAATATTTTCATTGTTACATTTTGCAAAAAAACAAAAAATAGAAAAGGGTTGGTGTTTTAATACCAAATCTGGTTCAAAAATATTTTATGGATTTATTTCATCGCGTCTTGATTGGAAGAATTTCTTTCTCAAGTTGAGGCTCAAACTCTTTTAATTAATACACATTTCCCTGAAAAGGCACCAAAAGGGGCATTAAAATCATAACCTTAAACTTATCAGAGAATTTTATTCCAAAAGAGGTTTTTGTGGATTCCATACCCAGTGTAGGCAGTGAGGTCTTTCCGTCGGGAAAAAGAAGGATTTCGCCTATATCCTGCATAGAAAAAGGTAGTACCGATCATGATATGTGTTTAGAGTTGTAAAACGTTTTATTATAT
This sequence comes from Gonocerus acuteangulatus, assembly GCA_946811695.1. NCBI lineage: Eukaryota > Metazoa > Arthropoda > Insecta > Hemiptera > Coreidae > Gonocerus > Gonocerus acuteangulatus. The sequence goes on along the minus strand of OX328124.1, from coordinate 37,370,506 downwards.
TACGCTTAGCAGTTCATTTTTCCCCGTTTAACTTTTTATTTAGACATATCAAATTCTAGCATAGAAAAATTTAAAAAAATACGATTCTAAACTCATATCACGACCTGTAAAGTTGAAAATTTTCAAATTTGACATATACATTTTTGGCGAATAACCAACCAAAAAGGTTTTCTGATGAATATTTCCGGATTACGTCATCGGGTCGACGCCATAAGTTAATGTTTCTCCCTTTAGGAAGAGAGAGTAAACAAACTAAAATAAATAAATAAATTAAAAAAAAAATCTATCTTTGCCTGAAATGAGCTCATTAATAAGAATCGATTGTCCACCTCTATTTGGTAGTATTAATAAAAGATTCATTCATGCGGGAATACCTGATTCAACGAGACTGGCTAGACTTCACGATGTCACCTTCCACGAACCGGAAGTCAATTTCCACGGAACTGCCTTCTGGTATTCTCTTCTGCGAGTGATGTTCATTGCTCGGGAGCATGATCAAGGAAAATCGATTTAAAGGAGACTCGATTAAAACTTGAGCCTATGCTAATAGATAAATCACCTTTGATATAATACTTCACTCACGGTTTTTATCCCGAGTGAAAAGTTTCTCTCTATTCCAGAGGTGTTTATAGGAAATAACTTCGGAAGGGACTGGGAACTCCGAGGGTATGAAATACCCACAAGATAAGAGTCCGTGGAAATTGGAAATATTTTAGTGTAAAATGGTAAGTTTTGAGGTCCAATGACACCTAGTACCATTTGCTGAAGACATTTTTCGTTTTTATTTATTTTATTTTTTTCTTTACAAAAAATGCTCTTACCAAACCGGCAAAATTAACTTATAACATTTTATTATTTACTGAATAATTTGTGTTTTTTCTTTCCATTTCCCTGACTTGTAAAATAACTGTGCTACAATTTGTATTGCACTGAATAGTTTTATATATTGCTACACTCAGCGTCAAAATGTTAGACATACTATGCAAAATATTATTTTTGACTTATCATTCGAATAGATCAACAAACAAATACGAATTCAATTATTTTTAACCTATCTTAAAGTTATCTGGCAATGCCATTTAGTATCATAACCCTAAAATAAATATAAAATAAAAATGCCTAAAAACGGATTATAGGTGCGTCAAAATGTTAGACACACTGGAAGAAAAAATAATAAAAGAGGGATTTAAAATTCTGTGGCATTTCCATCACCTTTTATTACTTTAAAAATTCAATTTGAAATTGAATAAAATAATTTTTTAATGTTTCTTGAGATTTGTCGTCCCAGGAAGCTAGATTTTTTCTTTTTAGCTCATCGATTGTGGAATATTGTCTTGACTTCCTATATACTCTTCTTGTGAGAATTCCTCAGGCATTTTTAATAATATAAAGGTCTGGAAAAATAGTTGGCCAATCTAGTTTGTCTATGTTCTTTCAGATGAACCATTCCTTAATAATTCATACCGAATGGATTGGAGCATTGTCTTGCTGAAATGCAACTGAACTTTCTGTCATGTCATTAAAAGTGTTTTTGTTTTTTTTTGTTCTTCTAATATGATTTGATGTTCATGTGAATATATTCTCTTAGACAGAAACACCAAGTAGCCTTTCTTCTTAAACCTAATATTTGCCCAAACCATAACATTTTCTCCGCTCACTTGCCACCGGGGTAATATAAGTTCTACTTTTCTTAAATCATGAAAAGGAAAAGGAAAACCATCAAGTCCATCCAAATCAAATGTTTTCTCATCAGAAAAAATAACTTTCCTCCAGTAATCGGTCCTCAAGATTACGCTTTCTGCAAAAGCCATTTTATGACGAAAGAGTTGGTTTTCGCGTCACTTCTTTTCTCACTATGTTTTTTGATCTTTCCAGTAACCCAAGCACATTTCTAGACTTGGTGTGAGCACCACCTTCCTATGCAATTGCTTTGGGTGTTTTGCATGAGTTGGATGCGATTCTTAGATCAATTCTTTCTGCCTAATTGATAGAGTTGGTTGTCTTCCAGTTGTGCAATGGGTACCGTACGGCTCTCCGAACGGAATTCAGGGAGCTAGATTCGATAAACTTAGTTTTATGTGACTTGGAATCTCCCTACAACCCATCTCATCCTTGTGTAGCCAAGAAATTAAACGGCGCTCTTCTCGAGACAACCACTTCCCTTTTCTTATTCTTCAACTGGAAAATTCACAGCTATTGTCATTGAAATTGACCACAGGAGAAATGGAAAATGTCAAATCTTAATGCTTTTCAAGGTTTAAGGTCTAAAAATGCCTTATCAACCATTAGAAAATTAAAGGATTGTAAATAACAGCAAGTGAGTCTAACATTTTGACGCATCAAAATAAAGACATTATCAGTTATTTATTTACCTCTTGATAAAGCACAGAGATAACCTATAAATTACATTTTTTTTACCATTATATACATTTGAAATAACTTATAAAATAAGAATGAACCACAATTTGAAAAAAATCATATTCAGTTTTCGAAATTTCAAGGGTGTGTCTAACATTTTGACACTGAGTGTATATAAACACACACTATGCACTTCTCATCTCCCTCGCAGCCATCACTACAATCGAATTGCCGTTAAAAGTTAATAAAACATCCGATTCACGGCAACGTTACGTCTAGAGTCTTTTAACTCAGACAAGTTAATTTTACTGTTTAACGCAATTACAAAAAAGGCAAGCAAAACTGACGAAGGAGAAAACAAAAACAAAGAACAGTTCAATGCAACGAAACTAATATTTAAAAGTTTAAAGCGCTTATCTCTAGGACTCAGATCGTCTCAATGAACATTACTTCAGGACTTTTTTTTTACAAGATTTCGAATGGTTAATTTCCACTTACCTCGATTTCGCACCCGCTTTCGAAATATTTAAGAAAAAGTACGAGAGCCCCCAGAACATCTAATGTCTATAAATAATGTTTCTTGTAACGTTTCTTCCGTAACTCAAAATCTAATCAAAATTTAAATATTTTTGTTTAATATTAATTTCAAAGTTCGTAATTTCTTACTTCTGGAACTATTTTCAACTGGATCAATCGTTTCAAAATACCCAAGCCTAAAATTAGTTAGGAAAACGTGTCCAATCCACGTTTATTTTTTTTATTTTTTTTTCGTGTTTAACGGGGTATCAACTCTTGGGCTATTAAGGCCGGACTATCTACATGTTGCCACTCTTTTATAATGCCAAGAGCACGTGGTCGGTCACAAGTCCCCAACGTTAGAAAAGCTCTAAAAGTGTAGTCCCTGCAAGCCCATTATCTGCAAAATAAAATAAGCGCTGCCATTTCTTTCGCTCAAATTTTAAGCCTAAACCATCTTGTGATGGATGGTTAACGAACCAGTAACTTTGAAATAAGTAAAAGGGGTTTTGAATTTCTATTTTATATATTTATTCTTCTGAATGATGACACAATATATATTTCTTCACTTCTTCTTGTTTTTTTTTTTTCTATGGCAGAGGGTACGTAAACCATTCTTTCTGTTCAACTACTTTATTTAAAATCTTTTGCCCAAAATGTTTCGTACTTTGTACGCACCTCTGTAGGGGCTTTCCTTGTTAGGAAGATGCCTGAGATTTTGATTCAAAACTGATGATCAATTTGACCATCTTGTTTTTAGAGAAATTAAAATTTGCCAATGTCTCGTGGAAATTATACTCATCGATAACATGAATAAAATTATTCGTGATAACAGAAATAATGCACTTGACAGAAAAGAAACTATATAATCTAATGAATAAAATTATTCGAGATAACAGAAATGATGCACTTGACAGAACAGAAACTATATAATCTAATGAATAAAATTATTCGAGATAACAGAAATGATGCACTTGACAGAACAGAAACTATATAATCTAATGAATAAAATTATTCGTGATAACAGAAATAATGCACTTGACAGAACAGAAACTATATAATCTAATGAATAAAATTATTCGTGATAACAGAAATAATGCACTTGACAGAACAGAAACTATATAATCTAATGAATAAAATTATTCGTGATAACAGAAATAATGCACTTGACAGAACAGAAACGATATAATCGGTAAAACTGAAGGAGAGCGTCCTCAGCTACGATTTTCTTCAAAGTTTGCACTATAACGTATTTTGATGCACTAAACACGAATCCGTTGGAAAAAAAACCCGCTCTCAAGTAGGAAAGAAGTTATTAAGCACTAAAGTTCACTGTTATGGAGGTTATAAAAGACGGGGTAAACAGCTTATATGTAAGCACGCGCATGCGCAATAGTCCTTAATGACGAAGTGTAATTGAAATTTAGACTCACCTGTGGTAGCTGACTTGGTCGTAAACTGTCGCTTTTGGGCATACGTGCTATGCGTTTCCGCTCGCTCAAGAAGATATCAAAACCCCTAGTCAATCCAACTCGCTGAAATGAAAAGAATTCTATGCCCAAAAGTCGTCCAAGGCATTCTTCTAATCCTTCTAGACATCTTCAGACGCGATGTTCGGTGGATATAAGTCCGCAATCGCACCAAAAAAAGCATTTATGCGCTCTTCATATTTATAGGCACGTTTAAAGAGAAATTCGGATAAATACCCATCTAAATGGTCGTCTCGTCTCCCGTACAAAAAACTGCAATAACGATAACAATAAAAACCTAATTACAGCTTAGAGGGAATTAGAGAAGCTTAGAAGGAACAAATCATAAAGGCATTAGCTAATTATTAAGGGATTTCTGTTATAAAATACTTTTCAGGAGCGAAACAAGAAATTTGAAGAATGTTTCATTATTTAAAAAAATGTTTCTTAATAAATAAGTGTTGGTAAATTTTAACAATTGATAGTTAATTTCAATTACACTTCTTCATTAAGGACTATTGCGCATGCGCGAGTTTACAAGTACGTTGTTTATGCGATCGTTTGTAACCTTCATAAAAGTGAACTTTTTTTTTAAATACCTTCTTTCATAGTTGAGAGCGGGTTTTTTTTTTTCAACGGATTCGTGTTTAGTGCATCAAAATACCTTATAGTGTAAGCTTTGAAGAAAATCGTAGCTGAGGACGCTCTCCTTCAGATTTACCATATAATCTAATGAATAAAATTATTCGAGATAACAGAAATGATGCACTTGACAGAACAGAAACTATATAATCTAATGAATAAAATTATTCGAGATAACAGAAATGATGCACTTGACAGAACAGAAACTATATAATCTAATGAATAAAATTATTCGAGATAACAGAAATGATGCACTTGACAGAACAAAAACTATATAATCTAATGAATAAAATTATTCGAGATAACAGAAATGATGCACTTGACAGAACAGAAACTATATAATCTAATGAATAAAATTATTCGAGATAACAGAAATGATGCACTTGACAGAACAGAAACTATATAATCTAATGAATAAAATTATTCGTGATAACAGAAATAATGCACTTGACAGAACAGAAACTATATAATCTAATGAATAAATATACAAGCAAACTTCAGCCAGTTATTAGATAATGTGTTTTAGCTGGTGGATGACTGGAGACTAAATAACGTTATTTCTCTTACTCATCTCCCTGTAGTATACCTGTAGTTAGTGGAATCTAGTTCCAGGTTTACCCTCCAGTTCTGCCTTTCTGTGTTAACTCCACCCACTTACCTTCTCCTTCCAACATTATAGTCTACAGTATTTATTAAGAAGCTGGTAATTTTCTCAGGGTTCCCTCTGAATTATGCTAAGTAAGAAGCAGAACTTTCACACTCCTGTAATGAGGTTCGTAGTATAAGTGCCTTTGAACTTACAAGTGATTCATTCATCGTTTAACAAAATAAAACTCTCTTAATTCATGAGTAAAATAAAAAGTTGTATTTTCTCTTAAAACTTCCTTTGGAATTTTTTGTCTAATTAAAGAATTCGACGGCTTTACAACTCAACTTCATTATTGAAAATAAAAAGAAGAAAATATTAAAATTGTTCCGGAAATATTTAATCAGAAATAAAACCTTTTCTTCAGAAATTCTGTTTTAAAAATGCTACAACTAAAAATAAACCACTTCAAAATTTATTATTACCTATTAGTTATATCGTTTCATTACCTATTTGAAACTATTTTGTGTTTAACAACTAATAAATATAGTTACTGTGAGGCTAAAAATGTGAGGCTACAACCAAGCCATAGTATTGTTTATTTATTTACGGAGCTTCACAACAGCAAGGCGATTTGCTCACATAAATGGTTAATAAAACAAAATGAATAAAAAACAATATAAAATTTATACAATTAAAAAAAAATAAAATAAAAAAAATGATAAAATAAAGAAATAAAATGTACAAGAAAAATTATACAGTTAATTAATAAAAATTTAGAAAATTATGATAATAATAAGTAAAATAATTTTTTATTGCAAGATAAAAATCATTATTATGTCTGTGTTTGTATTCGTAGAGATTTAATAAGAGGACTCTTCTTAAGCCACATCCACGTGCGCACACACACACACGCGCGCGCGCACGAACACACACACACACTTACAGTGACTCACACACACACACTTACAGTGACTCACACACATACATACACACCTGCATATTACGATGCGAACAGAAGGCTTTTTGTGTCATATTTTGTTATAAAGTTTTACTTTTTGCAAGTGTTGTAGTATTGTAACAATGTGTGGGCTTTTTTCAGAAAATAATTCGGACATGTGATATGGTATTCTTAAGTAGTCTCGTGTTTTGCATTCTGTTAGTAATTGTTTAATTGTCAGTGGTCTGTTGCATGTCTGGCATACAGGTCTGTCTTTTTTTGTCATGAGATAGGAATGTGTTAAGTGTGTATGTCCAATGCGTAGTCTTGTAATTATAACTTCATCACGTCTTGTTAATTGCGTATTAGCTTGCCATTCATGAGTACTGCTTTTTATCTCCCTTAGGAGGTTATCTCTTGTGCTGTACCATGAGGCTTGCCATTCAAGTTGGATATTTTCTGTAATTAGTAAATGTAAGTCTTCAGTCGTTAGTAAGTTAGAGTCTTGTATTGATTTCAAATGATTTTCTGTTATAAGTGCGTGTGCATTTAAATATATATATATATATATATATATATATATATATATATATATATATATATATATATATATATCATAATTTATGACATTTAATATCAGTTAAAATTACTTAGATGTGGCGGATGGTCTATCATAAAAACCACAACAACTTCTGATTCAAATCTTTTTTGCTATATATCTGGCAACTCTTATGATCGTGTTAACGGACACATAAATATTTATGTTTATATGAGTATGTATGAGTCCTTTTAAAAGGGATTATTTTTTTTGTATCTCATAGATGGAATCAATGAAGATTTGAACAAGTGTACAATCTGAATAGTTTAAAAATATTGTAAATGATTTATTGATTTCATCATATTTGACTTCAAAATCAAATTAAATAAGAATACACTTTACCACTTATTGAGCCCAATTAAACAAACTTAGCTGTGGTTGAAAGGGCGTTCTATCAATCTTCGCTTTTATATATAAACTCACCATCTGGAACGTCATTCTTCAAGCAACAAGGGCAAAATTAGGTAAAATGCTGAGCGGACGACAGGAAGCAACCCTTGTTAAATTGGGCTGATAGAGGTGCATTTGTCGTTCCCAACACTGCATTGCAGTCTATATGCACCAAGACCCAATTATTATTTTAGATCAGACGCTACAATCTAATTAGCCCATTTCGTCCCAAAGTTGCGTAAACGCAACATTATTTTAACGATTTTTTTTCTCATGCAAATAAATATTTTAATTTAGTTTGAATAGTTTTTTTTTCTAACAAGGCAACTCCTTAAAGAAATGGAAAAAAATTCTTACGCCCAAATAAAATGCTTTCCTATTCTTTTTAATATTGCTAGAAATATTGTATTGTAAAGTGTGTTAGAAATTGTTTCAAAATATCTATGCATTTGTTAAACAAACATTTTTTTTTGCTCTAATCATTACTTGAACATATAAGAAAAGTTACCAATAAAAGTAATTGCGATCATAAATTTTTATGGCAATTCTGTGGCCCAGCGAACATAATATTGCGGTTTTTTTCAACGACTGTTGCGTTTTTCATGTAAACGTAACATTTTTTTTTCTCCTAAACTATAATTGCTGATTTTTTGTTTTTGGTTTTTATACAATCTTTTAAGTGCTTAAGAGAAACAAATAACGAAAAATGTCAAAAAAATCCAGTAGAAATAGGCTTGGGATTTAATGGGTTAACCTATTTTATATGTGTGCGTGTATATACATATATATATATATATATATATATATATATATATATATATATATATATATGTGTGTAAAAAAAATGAATTTTTAGTACGTTTTCCATTTAATTTATTAGAAATAAATATCCCTTAAAATCTAATTTTTAAGACGTATCCCCCAACGTCTAGAGGCTTTAGTAAAACGTAAAACTTATCCGTCGAGACCAACTTTTGATCTACCCCAAGAAGAGTCTTGTTTCTTTTTTTCTTCAACCAAGGTCTATTTTATTGTGAAGGTATAAGGAAACCTAAGGAATAGGTTGTTTTTTTGTGAATAAAATAATTATTAGTTCTTTTAAACTTATGAATTTCTTATTCGAAATAACGATTAATTCGAAGCCTTATAGTAAGATTTAGTCGCGTTTTGTCAATGAATATTTATAGTTATTTCAGGCTTTTATTTATTTATTTGATATCTGACTGTAGACAGAAGTGTCACCAATCATTAAATATTTGTATAAAAAAATACTGTACAGCAAATTTTGAATGTACTGTTTTAGCTGATTTTGCTAGTTTCTCTACAGGAGATGGGGTTGCTTAGAGGCTAATATTGTATTTTTTATTTTTTTAATTATTGTATAGCTGGTCCAAATTGTATGCAAAGAGAGTAAAGATCTTAATCAACGAGTAGAAACTAATAAATCATTACGATGGAAGATATTGACGAAGTTCAGTCGTGTTTTTATTTATTTATTAATTCACGGAGCTTCACAACGGCAAGGCGATTTGCTCACATAAAAATAATCAATTAAAACTATATAAAGGGTAAAGAACATGAATTCATTATATTCAATTTCAAAAAAAGAAAAAGAAAAAAAATATTAAAAAATAAATGAGAAAAAAAAATTAAAATTAAAAAAAAAATTAATAATAACATTAATATAAAATAAAATAAATAATTAAATCAAACCAAACAATTGATTTCATAATTTAATGTATAGAATATAACAAAATAAAGAATGACAAATTGCGACAGTAATAAATAATATTTTTTTTTTATTGCAAGATGAAAATCATTATTGTGTGTGAATTGTAAGGTATTTAATATAAAGACTTTATTTTCAATTTTGAAGCCTCTCCTGACACAACCACGCTCACACACACACACTCACACACACACACACACACACACACACACACACACACACACACACACAAACACAAACATAAACACACACATACACGCACTATTCAAGCATTTATCAGTGCGACGAGGAAAGCAAAACTATGCCTCCCTGGAGGCCCGGCGGCCGTGAGTTTTAAGGCCTGAGCACTTAACACTCCGTGCCAAGGGTTGTGGGTATGATTTCCACTATCCTGGCTGGAAAAGGGTTGTAACCTATAGATAACCCGTCCGTAAAAATTCGTAGTTAATAATAATGGACGTTGAAATTTAAATAAAATCTATGTATTCCGGATTTGAAATCGTTGCCCAAAATTTCCCCTTCTTCTCATCGCCCTAACTAATTTTAAGCCGAAACGCCCACAAAAATGAAATACATTTTATTAATCCCCGACGATATCTTCCATTACGACTTTTAACGATCTCCTTTCAATTAATAAATCATTAAAATGTAGTAAATGAGGTTTTAAAAATAAGCAATCAGTATAGAAGATAGAGAGAACAGTTTATGATTGGATGCCCGACTCTACTGTCGAGAGACAGAACCAATCTTCTGTAAAAAGTAAGAAAAACAAAAACACTAGAAGAAGACTTGGTGTGTGAGGGAATCGACGGTGTCTCTTCTGAAGGGTCGTTCAGCCAAGACCTGTTGGATTCTACTCAACATACTTCTTTTCCTATTTCTCATCTTCTTCTACGATCCTCCTTTTCAAAGGCTTTCCTTTAAAGAGAAAAGATATTAAAATATTTTCTCTTTTGAATGAAGCTTCGTCTTATGCAAATAATTCTTCAAGATTATTGTTCTTTTCAATAGAATATGTTGAGAAATTTTTTTTTTTTTTTTTTTTTTTTTTTTTTTTTTTTCTTTTTTTTTTAGGTCGGCCTTAACTGTCGTAACTATCTTCCGATTAGTTACATTTTTTTGCTGCGTCCCAAGACTTTCACCTGAATTCTCTTAGGCTGCTACGGACTGATATATAAGTCCAGATGGAGCAGTGCTACGGGTGCTACGGATATATCCATTGAGTTAGAAGGGAGGGGAGGGAGTCTAAACGATAAAAGTTGAAGCCTAAAATCGGCCATGCCAGTGTGACAAAAAGCGCGCGAAAAGGTGAATTTTTGAATATTATTGTAAACAAACAATGAAATTAAACGAATTTATGTGTCGTATTCGTATAAATTGACATTTATGTATATGTATAAATATAAATCAATAAGAATATGATATATATATTCGTTCAAATTCATTGTTTGTTTACGATCATATTCAGATTCAAATTTTCGCGCGTCACTACTGGTACTTTTGTCACACTGGCATGGCCGATTCCAGACCTACACTTTTTTAGCATTGGGAGATAGATAACACTCCCTCCACTATCTACTAACTCAATGGATATATCAGTCACTCTTCTATTGCACTTGGCTGATACGAGCTATTATATCAGTTCTTTTACTATTGCCATCTGTAGGCTGTTTGAAGTGTCCTTCAAAGCCGATAGGGGGCATAGGATTTCACATTAGTTTCCAACTATTCAGCCTACTTCTACGTAAACTACCTCCCTTTTTTTACTGCCGAAAACCGCTGTTTTTCTTTACCTGCAATTTACTCTGCATATGTTGAGCTTTTCAAGTGAGCAATTGTTTGTGTAAATATTTCTAAGAAAATGTATTCCGAACAAGAATTGCTAGAACTTTTGACGGGTGTGAGCGAATCCGAAGCGGAGTTTTCTTGGGATGACGATGAGGGTTCTGATAATTGATCCCAAAATGTTTCTGTTAGAGAAACACCAGGAACAAGAGGATAGTACAAGAGAAGAGGAAAGAGGGAATTATGAGGACTGACTCTATTGAAAAAAATAATACTAAAATTAAAGGGGCACTCAGAAGCACATAAACGTTCATGAAAATTAATGTGCACAATCAATGCTTCGAGATTATGCAAAAAAGTACGAAATGATATTAAATGATTATTTTAAAAACGTGTTTGAAGTTTTAATGTTAATAAAATTGAGTCAAATTAAATGCAGGTATGCAAAACTATCTAATGATTTAATTTTAGAAATTTCAATATGGAATTTTCAAATTCATACTTTGGCCTATAAATTTCATACTTGGAGATGTAGTTTTAAGGAAAAGCTAGGAGTTCCCAATAAGAAACATAAACTGATACTAACAAGGTGTTTATTGTAACAGGATTAGTAGCTGCACTTCGCTTATTGTACAGGCTTTAAAAAAATAGTGAACAATGATATAATCCTAGCAGATTGCGTTCGAAGGATTATTAATAGATACCAAATGGTAATTTATTTGTTAGAAAATAGTACAATTTTTTATTTCCGTCGATGGTCGATGCACTGTGCGCCGGTCAGAAGCAACGGATCCATTTTAGTGCCGAAAAGCAAACCAACATGTTGCCACAGCAAACATCCCACTTCAAGCCAAACATCGTGAAAACTTTTATAAAATAAAGGTAGCTACTTTTATAATATAAAGGTAGCCATACTTCTTATTAAATTTCCGACAACAAAGATCAACGTGTACAATTCAGAAAAAAAAAATTATAGCTAAATATCTTAACTAAATGAATTCGTTTATATAAAATAAATGAAAATGTTTGAATTCCTAGATGCTACAAATTTAACAGACAAAATTTAATATAAAACTGTATTTTGCTGGTACACAATATTCTCTAATATCAACCTATAGTAATTGTAAAGTTCTCGATATTGCAACAAACATTTTTCATGAATAACCAGTTCTTCATATTAAAATTACAACTTTTCTGTACCCTCTTGGGTCTTACTTTCAAAGGGTGACCATGAACCAGTGTGGTTGATATTGCCCTTAAAAAAAAAAATAAATAAATAAATTTGTGTCTAAAGCTTCTTCCAAAGTTTTCGACTTTTCCTTGGCCCCTAGCTTAACATTTTAGAAGTCCTTCCTTGTAAATTTAAAACGTTTGGCGGGGGGGGGGATTAAAGTCTGCTAATACTTTTGTTAAAGATCTTTAATAGAAAAAAAAATCAAAATTTCATATTTGGCTTAGGCGATTGAAATGAAAGCCCTTGACAGCATAGTTCAATAATCAAGTCCTGCTGTAGGAATTCTGATTGTACTATTAACTAAGGTTTAACGCATGTGTATTAGTAACGCGTGTGTAGGTTGAGAGAGACAATGCACCATAGAACATATTCAATTGCTTTAAGAGCAAAAGCGCTTCAAACTTGTAGGTCTAGAGATAAGGGGAGACCCCGTTGTTTGCCCAGGCCTTCCAAGCTATAACTCAAAACTCAATTTCCCTCGGCTTTCCTTTAAGTTGGATCTTATTTTCGTTACTACAAGATTGGCGGTAGATTTGTGTATTGTTGTTATTGTATTCCGTCTCGACTAAGAAAGAGAGATAACACTCTGAGCTGAGTTCACAGCTTCCCCCCAAAGAAGAGAAAGAAGAATCTAGAGGGTTTGTAAGGGGATTACCAAGTGGAAGGGTTACAAGCCTTGGATCCTAATCAGTTTCTCCTCCTTTTCCACCCTCCTGCCAAGCCCCTCCCTTATTATTTCATTCCTAACCAATCCAGTGTCACCAGCAATAATACTACCCAATTCTAGTCGGGATTCCCAAACTCTGTTTCCCCTCACCCTCCCTCCCTGAAATTCGTTTCCTCTACACTCCTCTGAATGTTCGGAATAAAGTGGAGGGGAGCCCTCCCATTTGTTCCGGAATTTAAGCCGCTTTTCCAACCAAAGGCGCTTTTATTCTACTTTACTAGGAATGGCGTGTACTGAAATCGCAATCTCTGAATTCAGTTTCTCCTTTATTCTTAATAATTGATATGTTTTTGTTTGATTTTTTTTTTTTTTTATTTTTTTTTTTTTAATTTTCTAACTATTAGGAACGTAACTATTAGGAATGCGCTGTATTCCCACAAACCAAACACTGAAACCAAGTTTTCCAAATCAAGGAAGGTAGCGCTTAACTCCAAGTAGGACACAACATTTTATCTCCTTCCATCGGTCGCAATGGGCTAAAATACTGCACAATTGAACAGAATCGTACTCGCTCCATTCTGTCTTATTTCTGGTAAGTCCTATAAAATATACCTTTTTCAGCACATAACCTATTCTACACCGGTTACCTCCCGTGTGTGCAACGTAAACCTAACATTTCGTTAAAATTATTTTTGTTTTAACTGTTGGTGGCTTTCGGGGTGGGGTTCGGCGGGAGCGGTGGGCTTTGCTGGGGTTGGGGAGGAGCCCTCCCCCCCCCGCGTTCTGTGAAGGTTTGGTTGCCCTAGCACCAGCAAGAACACCTTTGCTTGCACCTCTATGGTAGAACTGACACGGGAGACTGTACTCGACCTTGGCTAGGTCCGCCTCCCGCTGACCGTCGGGCTTTGTCTTTGCCTTCGATGCTACCAATGGACCGCCCAAGAGGCATAAATGACCTAATGAATAGTGATTCAATTGCCGTTAAACATTAAAGAACAAAAATTGATTTCCGAGGCTATACTCCATGTGTGCAATAACAGTAATGTACATTATCAGTTATTCTGAGTAAACTAGTACTAAATACATGTTTTAATGATTTATTTTCATTTTACCTTACATTGCACACTCAATCTGCTACTCACAATAAACATTTTTCGAAGAGCGCACTGCACACCTGTTGTGCAATGATCTTGTTTATGTGAATTTACTTACAAATTGGGTGATTTCTATAGTAAACAGATTTTTCTTAATTAAAAATGAACAATATCAAGAAAAAAATGTGGAATGGGGTAATTAATTATAAACATATAACAAATATGTATTGTTAGATAATATATATGAATGCATGATATGAAATATGTTCATACGAGTATTATTGGTCTGCCACACCGCTTGGACCGGTTTACTTTTTAAAAGGTACTCAAATTACAAGCCGAACCAAATAAGATGATAGATTGCCAAAATATAATTTTTGGTTAAGGCACCAGCAAGGACGGCTTAAAGACTGAATTCAATAGCGGCAAAATGTCTGTAAAGTAACGTAATTCTTTATTTTCCAAGAGTAAGTTATAAAAAAAAGGAATATTTTATTTTTAGAATTGGCGCTATCTTAGTCAGTCCTCCAAGGCTATTTAATGGTGAGGAAGTACGTTTTGTTTTATTGTGAGGTCAATGTCAGTACCCGTTCCTTATCTAGTTCCTGGCTGTATCGCCTTTTTTCCAGTCTTCGTCCTGTTGCTCGAATGTCTGGATATTACGTCTTATCCTATACATTTTTATGGACGATATTTTTCGGAGTCATTTTTTCGGAAAGGTGAGTCATTTTATAAATAATAAACTTCAATTACTTAAATTGTCAAAACTGTTTATTTTTAAATCCCGTTTTTCTAATATAACTTTCTTGCCAGGGTGCGATTTGAAACCAGATTCTCTCGTATTACGCTCGCGTGCATTGCTAATTATGCTAACGTGATTCATATAAACACATAGGAAGTTAATCCATCTAATGAAGCTATGAATAGGGGGATTCTCGCAGAATAATATCTCAAAAAAATAAAGATCTAAGTTTATTTTAAGGTTTAATCGTTTGTTTGTTTGAAATATTTAGGCCATCATGTATGTACATCCGTGTCCTGTATTAACGTCAGGATTTCATATTTATTTTTTTGATTCCTTGGATTATTTTATTTTTATTTACTTCTTTACTTTTCTATTTATTTTTTACTTTCATTTTTATCCACTTATCACGAACTCACACATACAACAGCTGTTGCCGCCAAATTAAAAGAATAACTTTTAATAAAAACTAAGTCTATCACAAAAAGCAAACAAAAAAATAAATGGCAGTGGTTTATTCACTCTAAATTTTAATAGGGATACTTTTTATTAATCCTTATACGACAATAACATTGGCTCGCTTCAGTTGACGCTTTCAGTGTGTATGAGCATCATACTATGAGGTTTGTCACCATTATGTAAATTTGCATAATTTGATGTGTACGCCCGGTTGCGTTTATAGCAAAACACTTGAGCGGTAAACCTTGTTTATTCCCAGCAGACATCAACATTCCTGTGTATTATAGAGTTGTTTAAAAAAATGAAACCGGAAAAAACTGTATGTAGTTTATTAAATTTATTAAACTGTTGGCTATGTTAGTATTTATAGTACATAATAATCAGAGAGAGTAGGTATCTTACTGTTAATGTGTTTCTGGGAAAATGATAGCGTTAGTTAATAAATGGAATGCTTGTGGCTAATGCAATTGGATCGTTACGGACATTCAATTACATTAAGTTCTAATGCCCTTGGTTGTTGTGTCAAAGCTAATAAGAACCTAGTATTGATTTTGGCTCAACTTTATACATACTGATTTCCTTTTAGATGCATTTCTGTAAAAACGAAAAAAAAAGAAATCAGCTTTATTTTTTATAGTTTATTCGCATTTATCAATCAAATAATCATTTCTCAATCACTCGAAACGTTTTGATTTAATCGTCAAATAAAGACCGCTGTTTCCTTCTGTATGGCATTTGAAGAATAAATAAATGAAGCAATTATTTTGAACTGTCTATGATTAATGAATTTCTAATTATTAGGATCTATTTCAAAGAATTTTAACATTTTTTTATTATTTTATTGCACGTATTTAGTCTTTGGTGAGGAATATTTGAAGATTTGGACTGCGGAGTTCAAAACTTGAGATATTCCTCACCATGTATGAGACAGCCTTGGGACCAGAGTTGAACTGTACAGTCCATCGAAGTAGAATGAAAACATCAATAGATATCCTTGAGATCAATAGGCCTTGAGGTTTATTAACTTATCGTGTGTGTGCTAGACCCGTAATGTCCAAACCTTGAGGCCAAACTGTTGTTACTCTTAGATTATCTGGTTTTGGCTATATTTAGTAGGTTTATAATTTATGTATAATTTAGTAGGTTTCCAGGACGACTAAAAGAAGTAAAATGCACTTAATTGATCGTATTGGTGAAAAAAACTATGGCTTGATAAAAAATTATGCTTCATATAGCAGAAAGCCGAACTGATATTAGTCCACTGAGAAACTAGTAATTTTTCATTGATTTGGCTTTAGATAATATGAAAATGTACTGAATAAATTTAAATTTTAAAAAAGCATTAATAATATAAAACTGAGCTTGATGACATAAACCAAGGTCTCTGTTATTTATGAAATAATAAATATAGATTCATTAAGCTACTTTGATATCTGTAATATGAGATGGCATTGTCTTGTCATATGTTGGCTACCAAATTGTTTTGTTAATTACAGAACCATAATGGTAAATGGTTACAATGGGCGAGTCGGTTTGTGGGGAGTGCTCAAGAATAAATAAATAATAATAAAAAAAAAATCATTACAGGCTTTATGATAATCTATATGTACGGGCTACAGCGATATGTTCAGACATGGTTTTTAGCTTGTCACAGTCATTTTCGGTATATAAACATTGTACCATTGTAATTGTATAAAACACAACCATTCTAAAACGGATATAAACCGCTTTTACTTCTATTGCGATATTATTCGAATATCAAGATCATCTTATAAATCAGAATATCATGGTCATCTTATAAAGTCTTTATTAGGAATACAAAATCAGGTTCTTGCTATTACTTTAATTTTTAAGTCCTATTTTTTTTTAATGGCCTAGATTTTGAAAGACTGATCATCAGTTGGTTATTAACCTTTTCTCGCTAGCAGAGTGGTGATGTATTAACATTTTAACACATTCCGCAGGAATATTGGTTGTTGCTCGTTAGCACGACAGCGAGCACATTTGTTTTTCTCCTCTGAAACTACATAAAAACTTGAATAACAAACAATGCGATGAGTTCGTTATCCAGAAACATCGCTCCATTAGAAGTGAACTGTGTAACCTTATTATTAATTTGTCCGTACCAGTCACAATTGATAGTATAATTTGTGTCCAATTAAAGAGAAAAACGTGTAAAAAAAAAAACCGTCCATTAATAATTGGGGTTTATTGTTATTTATTGATTCAGGTGTAGACTCAAATATAAGAGTATTTTTTTTTTAAATTTACAGTGGAGTCTCACTCACACGAAACATTTAGTTATACGAAGAATTTTTCGTTCCCCGGCGAAACTCCATTGTATCCTGTCTATTGAATTATTCAGTTATGCGATATTCAGTTATACGCAATATCCACTTATACGAAAGTTAATTGTTCCCCTAGTGTAAAGACTATTCAGTTACACGAAGAGACAACAGCTTTTCCACGAAATGTTTACAGACTTACCAGTGACTTACCCCCACCATCTCTCTCACTCATCTTAGTTCTTCCTTGTGATTCTAGTAGTCCAGCCGTGTTCTATCCACTCTATCTTGTGTGATTTCCTTCATTTCCGATTTAATAACACGGCACGTGCCAGTGATGCATCCCCCCTCCACTCACTCGTTCTTGATTTCTCTATAAATTAGTCGTTCTACTAGCCGTGTTCTAATGTCCTAAAACAAACAAGAACAAAACAAGGTAAAAAAACCAGCACGAAACTTACGCTTGAAGACAAAATAAAAATACTAAAAGAAGCTGATGACAACCCCAACGAAATAAAAATAAACATAAGAGTAAAGGAATAGATGAGAATTTTGTGATATGTAACTTGAAAATATAATAATGTACAACGTTATACAACAACAAAATATCTGCATACAACAAGATTCTGACTTTTTTATGAAGAATTTAGTTTATTTTAAAATAGCCACAAACCATAGCAACATTCAGTTATATGAAATATTCACTTATACGCAACATTTTCCGTTCCCCTCACATTCGTATAAGTGAGACTCCACTGTATTTATTCGTTGCCTTACTGGAGAATGGGCTAAGTTAAGGATGATACAATCAAACCCACTACCGTAGTCTTGTTAACCAAGCTCTATTATATAAGAACATCGAGGCCTCCAACGTCAGGTTATGATTCCTTCCAATGTTGTCAGTACATAATGGACTATTTGACCCAGAAAAATGAACACCATGTTTACTATGTTTATCACACCTGCCTAAAGTCTTCTTCGGCTCTATTGATAATCAGTATCTATGTGTTATCTACTAGCGACGTCGGTCGATAGGTGAAAGGAATTATCAGGTAATTAGGATCTAGACCTGACGCCCCGCCATTTGCCGGCCCATTAAGAATCTATGATGAATGATGAAGGAGTGGAATAATCATTCCAAATGATCACTCAACCTCCCTCTCTCCAATTACCCGCACATCTCCGCTAATTATATCCTTGGCTACTTTAGCTGAAGATTCCAAGCACTGTTTTTACATCTTATAACAAAGTAACATTTGTCTGCCTTCAAATATGTTTCCGTACCGTCTGCATTGGTCACATTAGATGAATTAACCTTAGAATTATGCCTAAGGGGGGCCTTCTGGAGCCTCCTTTTCCTACTTTAATCCGTATCTCTGTAAAAGAATTTAGAAAAATTGGGCGAAAAATCCATTTGTCAGAAACACATTCACCAATATTAATATGATGATAAACATTTCTCACAATCTTTTGGGGGGCATGTAGTCCACTAAACCCCTTTAAATTTAAAAGACATTTTTTTCTTAAAAGAGGAATTTATAGTACAATACATTTAAAAAAAAAACATTATCATTCCCAAATTTTATAATTAAATTTTAAGTTGAAAAGATCAGAAATCTGAAAAATTGAACAAGGTATTTTGGAAAATATTAATGTTTAAAATTATTGAGCATTTTTCACTTGATATTCCTGGACAATCTTTTCTGGTCGGTAATGACCATAAAATATAGGAAACACATAGGTTTAAATTGAGCACATAGGTATAAATCACTGTAGAAGTTGGGGGCTCCCAGAGGGAAAGGTTTTGACTTCAACGTGTCCGAACTTTACAAAAATAAAAAATCCCGACTATTGCCCTACATTTTTTTTTTTTTTTTTTTTTTACTTTTGAGGATTAGTCAAAAAATGTTTGAAAAACGGCATTGTAATAATTATTTTGCTATATAACATCTAAATACATAGGACAAAATATGTTAATTTATCGGCTAAAGTTATTATACCTCCACGGCTATTTTATCACTTTTTCCTTCTCCAAACCAAAATTTTTATTTTTAATGACGTTAAAAGGTCGGAGTAAAAGTAGAATTTTGTAAATTAACACGAAAATGTTCGGCTATTAGCAGTTACAATTAATCATTTAAAAGCGCAAGAATTGAAGCAAAATATAGTTCCTTTACTTTTTTTTTTATTCAACCTTGCAAGGTTAAAATTGAATATATGCTGTAGGAGTTGACAAGTTGACACCTAGGTTCTAAACTCCGAGAAGATATTTTGAGCGATAAAAGATTAAATATTTAATACGAATAGCTATTCAAATACTTAAGCGGCCTACTTTTTTACGTTGAAATTGTACATTTTAGATACATTTAGAACTGTTTTTAGAGACATTTCCTTTTCAAGAAATCTGTCACAATTGCGTTGTTACTAATTTGGCTTGTCTATGTTTGAACTCCCTGGCATATTTTTTTTTATCAGGAAATACGAAACAATTTAATTCATTTTTCTATACATCTGACAGGGCGTCTACTGCACGAAAATGTCACGAAATGAAAAATAGGGCACGAAAATCACGAAAAAGTCACAAATTTGGAAACCATGTCACGAAATTATTCTATTCAAAGATTTCACATCAAAGAGCTAAATTCAGGGAAGTTTCTAGAATTAATCTTTTCCCACTAAAACTGTGTACAATCAGGTGGACTGAAAAATCGCAGGTATTAGATAGGACTCCAGTATATAGAGGCTTCAAAAGGGGTCGAGCTAACATTAATTCCCCACAAGATTTTTTTTTTCTAATATCCTTAGATATGGTGTGAGTATGCTGAAACCAATTTTTCGAACTCGAAAGCCGGGGGAGAACTTTTGGCAGGCGAAAAACCGCGAACTTTTAGCACTTTTTTTTTCAGTTTTTCTTCATTAATTTAAAAACCGTTGATTTTGGATAAAAAAAAAAACTTCAAATAGAGAGTAAAGAACATTAATTTCTGCTTCAAATGAACTGTCCAAATATTTCTGTCCAAATTCGGCAACGTAAAATTGCCGCAATCGCTAGAAAAAAGTGCTACATTTTCGCCTGCCAAAAGTTCTCCCTCCACCCCGGCTTTCGAGGTGGAACAATTTCTTTCAGCAAAAAAAAAAAAAAATCTTGTGGGGGAATTAATGTTAGCTCAAACCCCTCTATCTATTGCTATATGTATAGAAAATGCTATTCGTGATCCTCCAGTTGGTAGGAATTCCACAGTTGTGCAGAACCATGTTCCGGTGGACGGATTCTGCTGGTCAACGAACTTGAACTTTCAAATTAGACGAACGATCTTGTAAGAAATTTCATCAAAATCGGGCCATTTTTGGGCCGGTGGGAGAGCGAACAGAGAAATGTATATATAAAAAGTTCAACAACCGTCATATTCGTGATCTAGGGGATCTGAAACGTGAAATTTTCGTGTCTCAATTTCCGGATTGCGTAATGATGTCAACCCCATAAGCGGGTTTCCTCCATAGAAAGGAAACCCGCTTATGAGGTTAACTCCTTGACGCAATCCAAGTGCCAACACGAAAATCATGTTTCAGATCCCATGTATCACAAATATAACGGTGGTTCAAATTTATATATTTATGTTTATATATATATACATACATACATACATATACATTCATGCATATATACAAGGTGTTCCGGTTTTAAATGGCAAAACTTCAAGAGCTTGTAGAGGACCGAAAAACTAAGGCAAAAAGTCCTTTAGAGATTTGAGCAATGCACAAATAGATACCAACAATTGTGTTGTAGTTTTTTGAGTTTTTCTGGGAAACGAAGCAAAATCGAGAAAAATGCCGAACGACTTTTTTTCTTTCTTTTTTCATCCTGCATCGATTGCCGAAGTTTTGCCGTTTATGTTGGGGACACCCTGTATATGTATATGTATATACACATACATGCGAATTTCTCTGTTCGCTCTCCTGCCGTTTATAAATGGTCCGGTTTTGATGAAATGCGGTTGGTTGCAGTTTCGTTGTTCGAGACCAAGTGGTGTTTACCCAGCCATATAGTGTCAATCTTTAAAATAATTTAATACTGAAGGCGTCTTTGGACTAATTTTACGTATTTTTATATATAAAAGCTTTTTAATACATACCTAATTATAAAATTAAATCCAAACTTTACCATTGCATATATTTTAAACACATTTCAATTTTATTATCTTAATTACAAAGCTTATTTAAAAAAATTGTTTACATTAATAATTTGTTGTAATTAGTTCAATTTATTTATGTATTGATAAGGCTTCGCAACTTTGGCGAATCGCCTGAATAGTTCACAGTACATAATACTTCAGCGAGTGACACATAAGTACAGCGTATGTGTTACATGCTATTTTAAAGGGCATATAAAAAACTAAAAATTGACACCATCATGTTTCTACCGTAAACAGTACGTATTTTGCCGCAGCAAAATTTTGACCACTTGTTGAAAACTTTACATGGCCGTATTTTTGAAACCGTTTTAGACATTAAGCTGAAATTTGGTGTTTTTCTTATTCTTTATGAAGTTAACCCATGTACCAAATGACATCATATGTAGAGATGGCAAGGAAAAAATGTCATAGAAGTGTGTTGATTGAGACAAAATGACCCCAACGTCTTCTTCGTCTGAGTCTGACATTGTAAGCTCACACGGCTAAGCCAAGGCCTTAAAAACAAACACATACAGCACTTAATAAACATTCCACTTTTCCTGCGTCATAGCCGCAACTGATTTACAACTAGCCCTTTGCCGGGTACCCCGCGTGCGGACAGAAGTTTTGTTACAGTTGCAAACTGGTTTCAGACGCAACTGGTTTGCAACGGGAGTTACAGAACAGTCGCACTGTGTGTGCTGGGCCTTAATTGACTAAATTATGTACATTGTCAATAAATATTTAGTTAGTAATTTATTTAGAAATTTTGAATTCTGCTACCATTGTTTAATATTTTTGAGTAGTCATTCTAGAGTCATCGTGTCTTCACTTTTAAAATTAATGTAACTATCCTCTTTGACATATCGTCCCTGCCATGTCAAGCTAACGAATATGCAAATCGGAGCAAAATAGGAACGAACATATTTTATCCATTGACGAAATAATATATTCAAAAATGGTCTTATTCGATACTTTATTTAAGACATTAAAGGCTATTTATCCTATACAGGGGTAGAGTTGTCACAATTCGCGACAAGCCATATCGCCCGCAATCCAAGAGCAAAGTCCCGAATCTAAAAACGAGATTTTGCATATTCGATAGTTTGACATGGACGATATGATGCACATTTTATACAGTTTTCTTAATTGCTTTAAATGTATGTAAAATTGTGAGTTTATAGATATCGAGGTAATCCGTTTAAGTTACAAATAATTTTAAGCTAAAACTTAAGGCTTTCTCTTTTTAAGTGAAATTATTTTCTTTTTAATGGGCACGAAATTTGCATTTCAAGTCATGAAAATGTCACGAAAAAGTCACGAAATTGGCTTTCAGGAAAGTAGTAGATACCATGTCTGAGCTGTTGGAAATTAATTAATTTGAAAAATAAAAGTTTTTATTGGCTTACCAGTATTTTTCTTAATATTTGTCAAATATCTATTTTAATCTCGAAAATATACTTTTAATAGATACAAAATCCTATTATGGAAAAAAATTTTAGTAATACGATTCAGAAACAAAAACATTTCTAGCAAGTTTTCGTTAAACAAGCAGAGAGCTAATTGAAACCTACCACCTACAGAGAATATACCTAAACAGAAATATGGTTTCCACCTGAATCCAGGTCGAGAGGTCTACCCAGGGAATTTACGCCTGGTGCAGCTATTAGGGTAGAGATGTCGTTAGGATTGAGGAGGGGTCGTAACGAGCGTACTTAGACGATTCATTCACCCATAATCGACTTTATGAATGGGCTTCGGGTCATAACTGTAGTGGTCATTAATGAAGAATCGTGAGGACCACTTTTCACATCTGCTAAATCATTTTAACAATAAATAGATAATTTAAAAAAAAAACATCATTTTGATCATCGCCTCATACCAAAAAATTATTTATTAAGACATTCATCTTTTACATGACGTTTCGGCCATATAGCCGTTCATTCTAGAAGGAAAATATAGTAATGTATTTACGTATCATAAAACTCCCCTTATTTCTCCTTTAAATCAAATCAATTTATCTAGCCTCTGTTCAATGTTTACATATAATTTAATACGTATTTTACCTTAAAACCAGCAGCCTATTTTTTACAATCTGTAATCAAGGCTTTATCATCCTGGTATTTTTTAAAATCAGCTATTATCTTTCAAAATATTTTTATGTAATGCATTTATCAGGGTTATTTAATCAATTCAATTATAAAAAAAACTTACATTTATTTTACTGGTATAAATCTCACACTACTCCCAACATTGTTAATATCAAAGATAATAGAAATTTGCATTCAGGCCGATTCACACACACGTTGAAGTAATAACAGCACAGCAGTATTTGGAGTGTCTCCAAATAATGACTTCTCGAAAATACCGTTTTTTTTTTGTTTTTTTTTCCGGCGCTTCGACAAATCTGGGCCATTAGCGCCCATTAGAACCAGGGTGCAGCGAGGAATTTTCCCAACGAGCCGTGGGATGAGAAAATTCCTGCTTCCACGGCTCCACCATCTCCCGCTTATGAATCTAAGGCGCTAGCCATTAGACCACGGGTGACCCCAATACCATATTTGTTACCCATTTAAAGTTTGTTTTGTTTATGCGATTCAATAAGCAGCGTTTTTTTTTTATGGCGGCGAGGAGCTCCTAGATAGAATAATGGAGGAGGATTCCTTTTAAGAATTAGTTTCGGGCCATTTATTCCTGACTCTTAATGGGTACTTCTCTCACTGCTTCTTGATTCTGTTCTCAAGTCTGCACCCTCCTAAAACTACACCAACACCTTGCAACTTGAGCGGTTTTCTCATCACGGACCCGATAACTCCTCTTATTCTCCCCGTACGGATTGAATTATTGAAAAGAGACTTAGCAAATCGGCTAAGAGATAGTTGTGTAGTAAAGGTTGAAACTAGGTAGTCCCTACTACTAGAACCAAGGAGAGTGCTAAATAATTCAGCTGAAGACAGTATCGACCTCCTCAGCCCACTTCCATTACTAATGCTATCTCCATTCGTGGTCGCAGTTACTTCTGCTTTTTCACAAGATTACCTTAGAAACCACTCAGAGGCAAATGCCTTTCAAATATTCGAAAAAATTGTTTATCAATAAAAATTTTGAATATTTTATATACAATTAATAAAAATAGTAAAAATAATAAAATTTACTGATTTCATTAACGCATTTAAGCGGAGGAAATAAAGTTAATATTATTAGTCAGTTTACTATAATATGACTTAGGGGGCACCTACATTGGTCCCGATCCGATCAGAAACGAAAGCAGATAAAATTTAAACGGGCTTTGTGTAGCCAGATTTTTGTTTTTTATTTCTCTTCTTTATGAAATTACATATAATAATTCACAAACTTTTACAATTGAACATAAAATAATATTTCATTTTTCACCTAAGTTAATATCAGTACTGGGATCGTTGAAATTAAACATTCAAATCCTGATTAAAAAAAAAAAAAAAGAAATGAAAGCTAATAACATTTGAAACAATTTTGTCAATTCACAATTTTGTTTCCCTTTTTATTAAATTAAGTGAAAATTTGTGTATAACTTTCTAATGCTTCTAACATTCTAGCTACCTTTCTTATAGATAATTTTAAAATATGAATACTAATGCTTCTTTCATCGTAGTGTAACAGATTAAAATTAACTTATTCACTACAATTAATTTTTTCTGGACTGATATAATTTCAGAAGAATTGATTGGCATCTCAACTCTTGCTTCATAACTCCAACATTCAACCTAATCGAAGGTTTATTTGCTTACTATGTATGTATTATGTATTTTTTAAATTAATCACTGATTTTCACTTGATTACGAGGTCATTACTGACGAGCTGTGACTAAACCGGATCGGATCAGGCCGGAACCAATGTAGGCACTCACTTCGGCCGCTGTCGGTCAAACTAAATCGGTTTGGATTGGATCGGGTGAAATACGCGATCCAAAGTAAGTGCAGCCTTAGATTAAATTAATTTTCTTCTCCTGATATAACAATTGAATATTTTTCTCTAAAAATCACTTATTCCGCATATATATATATATATATATATATATATATATATATATATATATATATATATATACATACATATATATATATATACTGTTTGCTATGAACAAATTGCAGCATTAAATACATATTAATTGGTGAATTACTCTGTAGCGAAAAACAATAACAATAATAACAAGCAATGTAGTAATAATGTGTAATATAAGTATATAGATAATGAAAAGGAATAATGAAATAATATAAGTATATAGATAATGATAAGTATAATGTATCGATAATGATAAGTACAATGTATAGATAATGATAAGTATAATGTATGTATAATATAATGATAAGCAATATAAGTATATAGATAATGATAAGGAATAATGTAATAATAATAGTGTGTAATAAAAGTATATATATATATAATAAGGAATAATGTAATAATAATAATAATGTGTAATATAAGTATATATATAATAATAAGTAATAATGTATTAATAAGAATATTAATGAATAATGTATGTATAATGTAAATATAAACAATTAACATAGATATAGTGCAATAATATAAGCATATGTATATATGTGTGTATATGTGTATGAATTCTGTAATCATGTAATCATCATTTACTGTCAAATCATCATATCTCCATTTATTGTCAAATCATCATATCTCCATTTATTGTTAAATCACCATTTATTGTAATCACTGTTATCATCATTTATGTAATCATCATTTATTGTTATAGAGTATATCGCTAAAAACTGCGAAACTTTTAATAAATAAATTAAATTAAATTAATTTCATTAAAACTAATATGTTGAATCTGAAAACTGTACAAATAATTCCAAAAATAGAACAACTAACTTTTACTTTCCCGCAATATTAATTTCACATCTAGTTTATTTATCAAAATTTTGCTGCGTTCCAATGATTAGTCAATAAAACCCAATCTTACCAAATAGGATGACCTTTTGAGATCTCTAGTCCTTTATTACATTTAGCATTATTTATTAATTAGTTGATATTAATAAATTGGTTCGTTAATCAAATAGGTTCATCAAAGCTGGCTGACTCCTCCTGGAAATTGTTACTAAACTCTTAAATTTATATTTTTTAAATCGATTAAACAATATTACAGTTTTTGTGTAATTTTAGAGGCTTTCTTGTGCTAAAGACGAAAAAATAAAATAAATAAAATGAGTAAGGCCGCTCGTCCACTGGAACCGAAAAGTTGCGAACTGCGAAGCAACGAATTCGTGCGAATGCCTCTCGTCCATTGCCTCAGTGTTCGCCCGAATTCGCAGTAGACTTGATGGCTCGTACTCTCAGTCCATTTTCAACCATGACTTTTCGCACTCGTTAGCAACTATAAATCCCAGCAGGATGGGATCGGTTCGCACTTCGCACAAGTTCGGACGAAAACGGACGAACGATACGGGCCCAATGGACGCGGTCCATGATGGAGCCTTGTGTTTGGATTATTCGCGCGTATTCGTCCGAATTCGGACGATTTCGCAGCTTTTCGGTTCCAGTGGACGAGCGGCCTAAACAATACAATGAAATAATTAAAATAAACAATACAATGAGAATGCTTTTAGATTCGACCATTACTGGTACCTAAGAGATCATCAAGACTTTTTATACTTTAAATGGGGGTTGGAAAAAACACTCTTTGGGCTTACAATTAGTCTACTTCAAAACCTGCTTTATTTTTAGATACTCAAAGATGGTAGTTTTAGGAACACTTACAAATTTGTAACAATAAATCTTTAAATTTTACTAGACTGTGTAATTTTAAAATTTTAATTTGACTCATATTTTTTGGGATCAGGTTAATAGTATGGGCGAACGTCCGGTCATTGCAATATTATGAGTTGTTTTAAATTCTTCTGGATATAGGTTGTCCAAATGGTAATAATCGACGTTTCCCCAGACATTTTGTTTTTGTTTTCTGCCCTCCCATAATTTATTAACAATCTGTCATATGCATCAAGAAGCAATGGTTGCTCCACAACTGCAGAAGATATTGTCTACAAATCTAATAACGGTCCGTTTCTGTATTTGAAAAAAAAATAATCAATTAATCAGATCAATTAATCTGAAATTCGTTAATACATTTCTCCATTTCATGAATTCTTCCATTTTTTTAATCCGCATTTCTAACCTCACTAACATATTTATATAAAGAAAATGTGTATTTTATATATCATAATTATGTGGGGGCTTAAGAATAAGGTATTATTTTATATAAATATGTACGTTATGTAGCGCATATATTAAAGTTGGTGATAGATATATAAACCTTTGCAGTAGGTTTTACTCTTGTTGTGTAGCGGCCCTAGCAAGATTCCAATATTCCGGTTTTCAGGAAATCCTCAATCCAGATTTCCAAAGCCGGGTCTATCCCCAGCTCATGAATTGCATGGATCATAGCTTGAATCGAGGTCCTATCGAACACAACTTCTGTGTCCCTAAAATCTCTGAGTTTGAGCCTTCGATTTTCCAGAGTCCCGGCTGTTCTACTTGTAAGTTAATGAAGTGCCGTTTCACCCAGCCTCCCCTGAGTATCAAAATTGCAGTTTATTCAGTAGGGTGGCTCTGAATGCACCCTGCCCCCTCTCCGTGTACGCCTCTCAACCTGTTTTTCTACAGTTGTGATGAGGGAAGTGGGGAGACGGCTGTGGCGTAACACATTTGGTCCATTCTTTGTATTCCCGTCTAGCCTTGGTATGGCGCACACTACTATTTCCAGGCTTATAGCATTTTTTTCAAATCTCCACCGGAATAACATCAGCTGTTAAGGAACATTCTGTTCTTTTTAGACGAGTAAAGGGAAGATGCAAGCGGATTTCAGGGTCTCGATAAGTTTGAAATTATCATTCACACAATTCCATTCTCTTTAGGGGAAACTTTTTCTTATCATTTCCTTTTTTATGGGCTTAAATGCTTTCTTAACTAATCAAATATTATATCCAAGAGTGCTTATGTGCCGTAACAGTTTTTAATTGTATAAAAAATTCGACTTTTCAACTAAAATACCGAAATATTTCAAAATTAAAAACCATTTTTTTTTTTTTTTTTTTTTTTTGTTTGCTTCAGCAGGTCGTGGAAAAAATTAACTTTTCAGTCCATTAATCTTTAAAGTCGATTTTCTCATAACGATTTTTGAGAGTTTTTCTAATAGGGTGATACGGTTTCATTTTCACCCTAAGTTTCATTTCAACTTTTTAACTGCAGATTTCTAATGTTATTTGCTAATAAAGAACGTAGTGAGTTTTCCATTCATTGAATTATTGCGATTTTATGACCGATTTTCGAAGAATGGTTTAATAGAAAATGAAGAACTGTTCACAATTTTCGAAGAAATTAACATTTCTTAAAAACCTGACGTATTTAACTAGATTTAACTTTCGCGCCCCTCTCCTCAACCTCCAACAGATCCCCGGCCACGTTCGAGTCCCGCTTGCAGAGGGTTAAATTTTTTTCATGTTTTCCCCTGTTGAAAACATACTCTGTTTCACCATGGCTATATAGGAAGGGTGACAACCTGTAGAAAGCCCAGCGATAATGTGGATGCGCCTTAAAAAAATGATAAATAAATAGTCAGATCAGAAAATTAAGTTGGAATATCGGTCCCCTGCTACCTAGAGAGCGAACTTTTCATTTACTGGGTTAGGGTTTTCAATAAGCCCACCATCTTTAATCTTGTGATTTAAACACTGCTGAAGTAGGGCAGATTCACTGTGGCAGAGGTTTTACTGTTACTTCATCTTCTAAAAATCCGTCACCCAAATAAATGCTAAGATCTATCAAGAATAATGACTTCGACCACATAAGCGTGTTTCCTCCCTGTGTAAAGGGACGGGGGGACGAATGGTGCTAAAAACTTTAACCTGTAAGGTATGTATGTAGGTAGGTAAGAAACCTCACATCATCCATTTTTGTATATGCTTAACAAATATATTACTACTTCCTCTCCCGTGTGAAAATCTGAAAATTAACGGCTTATTTAGAACAAATTGTGCTTGAAATAGCTAATTAATAGCACACAATGAGGACGTGCTGATGATATGCTCCGGCCAGGTCGGGACGATCAATGACCAATTCACCTCTCCAGGTTTACCGTACAAAAGGTCATGCAGCCTCTCCTCTCTTCTCGCATCATGAATACTCTCCAAAACCATATCATTATTCCGACCCATACATTTTACTAAAATTATATTTTCATTCACTTTAGTTGAAGATTTATTTGATATTTGATTCTCCTATTCATCTGTAGCTGAATATTATTCTTCTTCGGAATTATTCTTTTTTACACATAAATGACGGCGAGGTTATCTATTAGATAGATCACTCGAAGAGTATACCTGAATGATGAACTTTCTTCAAAAACTCGGGCACCACTAAAGATTTTATCTTTTAGTGACATCGTCCGAGGGTTGGATTTGTGGTCCCAGACCGTCCCTATAACCGCCCAGCCTTTAATTATTTTATTAAATGGGTACCTGCAAAGGGGAAAATCGGAGTAAATAGCTCTGACTGTGCGTCTCACTAGTGTGTCGTCTTATCAATAATCAGATACCTCTACTCTGGGCTCTTGTGGCCTGTTAAGGGTATTTTCTTAATTAAACATTATGAATACTTGCTCAGAATTCGGTCGAGATATAATTCTTAAGATATCAGTTCAAGTACTGTCACCTAACGTTCCTAAATATTGGTAAATAATTGTATTTATTTATATAAATTTTAACGTCCGTATTTAGATCTTACACATTCTAGGGACGGGTCATCTGCAGGTTACTATACTTTTCTAGCCACGATTGAGAGGGGGGGGGGGGCGTATTGAACGAAAAACCACCATTATTATTATAAAAGGAACTAAAGTATGGACTACTTAAGACCGCCGGCCTCCTAAATAATTTTAGACTGAATATTATTTATTTATTTAAATTTTAACGTCCATTTATTATTAACTACGAATTTTAGGACGGGTTATCTATAGGTTACCACCCTTTTCTAGCCAGGATAGGGGTGATGCCTTTTCTTTTTTCGAAAGAAAAGCCACCGCCCCTAGTGGGAATCGAACCCACGACCTTTGGCACGGAGTGTTAAGTGCTCACGCCTTAACCCTCACGGCTACCGGGTCCCCGGTATATGTACTCGCTTCGGCGGTACATATACTAAAATTGGACTGAATATTAAATACAGACTAAAATACAAGCGTCTTTTAACGAGACAAACATTGAATTTTTTTTTTTTTCAACATATTTTGTATGTAGAAAATATGTCACAAGCTTAATGAAAGAGATGAGCTCGTTTGCAATCTCAACAAGAAAATAATTGCTTCTAAATAAATAAAAGAATTCATTGTAAAACACCACCAGACACCCTGCCAGACACCAACTCCAATTGTAGTCATTCGTCCAGCCTGTAGTCAACCAATACTTGTTGTCGGGCTTGGTTCCGAAACTCTGCAGCTTTTCTCCACAGGAGCTTTCAAGTGCTCAGAGAACTTTATCAATGTACTAAAAATATATTTATTGCATTGTTGAAAAATCCAAATAAATAAATCAATATGGAAATACCTAGTCGATGTTGGATAATCATTGTTAATAAACCTACATTTTAATATAAAACTGAGTTTAATTTAACGTTTCGGTTTGAATTTCAAGCCTTCATCTTGGCTATGAGAAGACGAAGAAGTGGACCGAGGGGTATTGGCTATATCTCGGAATTATCATCGAATCTCTCTGTTCTGAATCCAGGGATGTAACGACTTTCATCCCTCATGGGCCTGAAGATCGCTTGGAATTCGAAGTCGAAAATCTCTTTCAATTCAGGAATATCTACCCCTAAATACCTTCAAATTAAATTAAAAAACCTTTCGATTTAGGAACTCAGCTAGCTTTATATAGAAGGATGAAAATCCCAGTTTTTTTCCTGAAAACCTTTAGGAACTTCGTGAAAACGGTTTTAGTGCCAATTTTGAGGAAGATAGAGAAAGTTATAAAAGTTACAAAGAACAAGTTTTTCTTTCCCTACAAAGTTTTTTCGTTAACTTTACTAATAAGAGTCTACCGGGAGGGAGGAAAAAAAAACGCAGGGCGAAACGTTGGGGGGATTACTTTTATGTATGTTTCCCGTGCTCAAATATTTGCAATTATATTAAATTCCAATCTCGTACGACGGTAGAATGGGCTCGATTTTATGCGTTCGCCTTTTGGTTAATTTTTGCAATCAGGGGTGGTTATATTTGCTCTTGTTTCCTTGATTAAAAGGAAATGTCTTTAGCAATATTCCACCATTTTAAAAAGGCATATTGAGACTTCTAATTTAAAAGATTTATTGTTTTCAATTTTTAAACAAGGAATATAATATTAGATTATTATTGAATGGTAGAATTAAAATTCTTCAGTTGATATCTGTATATAGGAAGGAAGTGGATTCAATCTTTTTTAATATGCCTTTAGTAGCTGGAGTTGTTTAGCCAAACTTTAGCCATATATACACTCAAAAATAATTTTGAATAAATACTTTTTCATTAGGGCTTATTATTCCAGTCACCCCCCCCCCCCAAAAAAGGTCTACTTTTTTCTAATGCGGGCGTAGCCAATATGAAATTTCTTCGAATACGAAGAAGGGGCAAAGTAAACTATAGCCTATAATGTCGGTGTATCAAAACTATAAGATAAACTTGCATTCACATTAAAAAAATTTGCCTATTGGACAAAACCTGACCAAGAAGAAATTGGTCCTATTACTCAAGTAAACTCACAGGTAAGCCTTTCATCACGACAGTACAAAAAAGTAACGTACCAGGACATGCGAATACAAGCTAAGGCAATGATTATGCGGAGGTAGCAGAAAACATGATGTAGAACAAGAAATAACAAATTAAGTGAGATGAAAGAAGCAATTCGTGAATGGCATATTAACAGAAGACAACCTGTCCTGTGCCACACAGTGGGGCCAAACGACATATCGTGTTTCAAAAAAGGCTAGTCTCTAAATCTTAGATTTCGATGCATTTTTTTTTTTTTTTTTTTAATGAAAGCTAATAAAATGTAGATGAAAGTCACATTTTAGTTTCCCGTGTTTATTAAATTTCGTGTAAAGAAGTTAAATTCACAATTTTTTACAATCCTTATTTAAGTAGTCTTCGCAACGAATGGAAGCACATTCTAACTCTTATAGACGTGGAAGCACAAAAATTTCTTAAAAAATAATTTGTAAAATAGTTTGTATAAAAATTGATAACAGTGATAATATTTCAGCATCTTATTTTATTAATTACAATTATTATCTATACTAAATATTATTTCAATTAATCTTTGGTTTAGCTATGTGCTAACCCTTTTCTTTTTGTGTTTTTTTTTTCTCTCATTTTAATAAAAATTATAAATACTACTGAGTGAGAAACTAAAACCAACCTCTGCACACATGAATCTATAATTTTCATTTTACTATATTTTTTTTTAATTTTCGTATTACTTGTTGAATCGAAATAACTGTGGGAATCGAAAATGAATTTACAAAGTCACACAATTTATTTTATTTTAGTTTTTTCACCATTTAGTGACAAAACCACGGCTTTGTTCTTAGTTCAAAATTAAAGATTGACTGAAAAGTATCCGTCTGTTGATTATGTGTGTTATTAAATGTTCTGTCTGTTGATTATTTTGTGTGTTGTTAAGTGTTCTGTCTGTTTTGTTACATTAATCCAACAAAAAGAGAATATCTTTTTGTTGGATTATTTCTCAAAAAATCCAATTCACCAAATGGCTTTTGTTATTTTTACTTTTTCAAATTTTGTTGTATAGATGTGTATGCATGAGGTATTTAATGATTTCAACAATGTACTGGCTATTATCGAAAAGTAAGTCAAAGTCACACAATAATTAATGACTAATACAAGGAAATTATGATTATATCGTACGGAAAAACCTAATAGTAAGACGGTGGGAAAAATTATTTCAAATATTTTTTTTTTTCATAATTCGATTTAGGTACGAAGTCATTTATGTTCCTTAATCGTTGTTCAAATGCGATAATAATATATTACAAAGATTTAAGCAAATTCCTGTGATACAATACTATATTTTTAATCATAAATAATGAACTTTTTTTCAAAGTATTAGTTGTTATAAAGAGTGGAATTCAATAAAAATTCTTAGGTAGGGGCTGAAGAATTCGTATTTTGGCAATCACCTCTTCGAAATAAAAGAAAATTTTTCTCTCTGCTTATTTCATGATGAAAATTGAATTCTTTTCTCTAATTATATTTAAATTTCTCAGAATTATATCTCATATTTTCAATAAAAGATATTCCTTGTCTTGCTCGGGTTGTATATTTTCACCAACCGTCATTAGCATCATTTGGAGAAATGTTCTGCTCATTAATTCAAAAACACCTCCTTGTATTAATAGGCAGCGCTAGATGGTGGGAATTTATGTTTACAATAAGAAAACTTCTGCTGCAGTGGCATTAAGGACACAAAAAAATGTTCTAATTAATACTAAGCTTATTCTTTACTTAAATCTTCGAATTTTCGTTGTTGGTGGCAGGTCAGAAAATAAAAATAATTTTACTAGTTTTATTCGCATACTTTTCGGGGTTCTTCACGGGGACCTATTATAAATATAAAAACTTACAACTTGAGTATCAATTTACGTCCAGTTCTAAAAATTTAATTCATGGGCGCATATAGAAAATAATTTCGGGGGGGGGGGCTGGGAGCATTTCCGAGTTATGAAATATTAACAATCTAGAACTTGCAACAGTTAGCCAACACTATTAAACTAATTAAAAGACTATTTAAAAGACTTATAATCAAAATAAGAGATCTTATTTAATTTATATTTAAGGGTTTTATGACACAATTTACCGATGAAATCAAAATTTCAGGGGGAGGGCCTCAGCCCCTCCCTTTATATACTGTCATGTTGTAATTGTGGGAATATAACATTTCATTTCATTTTTTTTTTATTAATTTTGCCATCAAAAATAATTTTCTCGGGCTAATAGTTAATTCAAATCAACCTTTTAACCAATTGAAATGAATTTCCGGGAAATTGAAAACACTGAGTATTTAACAACCCAATATGGTAAATGTGAAGACGAGGGTTCTACGCACCGATTATTTTGAAATTTTCCACTATATCGTATTTTGATGCACTAAACACGAATCAGTTTTAAAAAAAAAAACAACAACTCGCTCTCAACTAGGAAAGATGTTATGAAGCACTAAAGTTTACTGTTATTGAGGTTAAAGTTGGCGTAAACAGCGTATTTGTAAACATGCGCATGCGCAGATATGTAGCATTGGGAAACAAAGAACTCTCTTTTGAAATGTTGATAAACTATTTATAACCTCCATAAAATCGGAATTCTATCCACAACAGCGAGTTGGATTGACTAGAGTTTTGATCTTCTTGAGCGAGCACAGCGAGCGGAAACGCATAGCACGTCTGCCCAAAAGTCGTCCTAGACATTCTTCTTAGTATGCATGTTTATTAATACGCTGTTTACGCCAACTTTTATAACCTACATAACAGTGAACTTTAGTGCTTCATAACTTCTTTCCTAGTTCAGAGCGAGTTTTTTTTAAACGGATTCGTGTTCAGTGCATCAAAATAATCGGTGCCTAGAACCCTCTTCTTCACATTTACCCCCAATATATCAAGAGATTAGTTTTGGGAAAATATGGGTGCTGAAAATGTAGTTAAAAATGTAGGTTTTACATTTTCACAATGGTCACTTAACTGCTAACTTGGGTGTTTCTCTACGCCCGACACTCATTGCTGACGAAGGCTACCAAATTGTACCCGAAACGAACTGAATATAGACTTTTATGAAACTAGAAAAATCGTATTGATAGCTGAATCCCAACTATTTATTCCCTGACTGCTTAATCTGTTGATACTCCGTGACTGGTCAGTACTTGTGCCAGTTTTTAATATATTCTTGGTAATACTTGAGCCTCCTCTACGAATGTAAACGTATATAACTCGTCCATTTGTTGCCAACAAGTATAGACAAGTGTAGATGGTTTCTCTCTTACAATGTAATAAAAAAGCCAACCATTTATAATTTATTTATATTTTATGTTTTGCTTATTATAACAAAGGTACATGGTTGGAGAAAAACACATATTCTAAAGCAACATATACAATATGAAAATTAAGATTCCTCCTTGAAGAAGTCTGAAAACTAAATGTTTTTTGAAACCATTTTTATAAATATATTAATTAAATATCCTTTTATGCCTTATTAAATATGTTAAAGAAAATGACTTAAAGAAATATAGAAAAAAGAGGAAAGTTGTGTGGTTTGAAGTGAAGCCGCTATAGAAATTCCAATGTTAATTCAAAGTTTCAAGATGAAGTTTTGGGTTTATCCTTTAATCTGCAACGGAAAGCGACCTTAAAAGGCGATATCCTTCTTCCACATTGTCCCACTTTAATCCGATCACTGAAAGGACCTTGTTCATTTGAATAGTCCTCAATTCAGAGAATTTAATTTGTTTTAAACTTAGAACTTAAGTAATAGAAATTAATATTAGAATTGAATTTCTTCTTACCTCTTCTTATTTAAATATTAATAATAATTAAGAAAAATTACTAGTTTA
The DNA here is from genome assembly GCA_946811695.1 of Gonocerus acuteangulatus. NCBI lineage: Eukaryota > Metazoa > Arthropoda > Insecta > Hemiptera > Coreidae > Gonocerus > Gonocerus acuteangulatus. Next base: position 37,334,210 of record OX328124.1, on the reverse strand, counting down.
GCGGAAACATCCGATCTCAAGAAATGCTTTTAACGGTTCATTGCAAGGATTCGTAACTTCTTGTGATAGCCGTAAGTATTAGTGCCTTGCAACGAAACACGATATAAATAATATGCAATTAATGAGCTAGATCTCTTCAAAAATAATAAATATCCTTGAATTAGGGATATACACCCAAAAAACCCTTTGCCTAACAAAAAATATGAACCCCAGCGAAGAAATGTAAAATTGTTAACACTATATTGGTCAAAATTTTGGTTCATATGCAACACAACAGGGCACCTCATGAATAAAACGTCATCTCTTTTTAACTTATGTTTAAACGATTCTTTAAATTTGCTTCGTCCATTCATTTTCTTTATTTTGCTTTCTTGTACCATTTAATCGATCAGATTGGCCTTATGAGTGAATTAGATACCAAATCATTCATCAATAATTATTGATGAATGATATTTTAATCTGTTAATTATTTATTCGTAATGAACTTATTTGGTGATTGATCGTTGTATAAGTTAATCCAAATAAACTTATATTTGTTGTCTTTACAAAATAAAAATCTCTTCTTTACTTATTTGAACGAAAATATTACCTAATTTTGGAATTTTGAGGAAGCTTATTCAAATGAAAAATGGAGGTAAAAGAGCAGAACCTCATATTTCTGATAGGTTTATTCGATGATCAAAATAGGTTTACATTGGAACGATGCTCGTAAGTAGTAATTCTTTTTACGAGGAGTCGGTGGGTCGATTGCCACTACAGATCATGGCTATTATTAAAAAAAAGTAAAGGCATCACTTCTATTTTGGTCAGAAAAGGTTATTTTGATATTTTAAAAGCAGCTGTAGTAATGTTGGCCACGCTTACGCTATTTCGCCCCAATGTGCAACGGTACCATTCCTGCATGTCCTGAAACACCCGATACCCACTTTTAGCTCCGAACTAACATAAGCCTAAAAAAAAACTGTTTTTTTCTATATAAGAGTGACTCTATGTTATCTTTATTTTCATTCGAGTTTATCCTCAAATAAACATGAATAATAATAACCACCTCAGGAAACTAACCCTACTTATAGCTGTTTTGTAAGATAAAGTCACTCATCGTAGACACTGCCAATCCAAACATCCCTAGATCTCAACCACTCGGATGTAGAAAAGTATTTTATCAGCGAAGGTTTATCTTGATGAGATCCTTTCTCTTTCGGGTTTTCCAAATCTAGAGAAAAGCAATCTAAATCCTTCCAGGTGGCTGCCTATATAAAATCTTGAAAGAAAGTAAAACAAAAAGCAAGGAATACAAAGGGAAACACTGACCGCACCACCGAGAAGCAAGAAGTTAAAGCACCCTGTTTTAGCTGGGAGAAGGGGTACTGCCTTCACGTTTCTCTCATAAATAATTTTCTTTTCTTTCTTCTTTTCTCTAGAAGTAGGTGGCTGCCTAAGTGTTTATTAGCCTGTAGGTTTTATGTTTTATTTTCTGTTGATAAAACAAGAACAATCTAATTACAACTTTTTTACCATAATTTAAAAAAAAACGGAAATGAACATTATGCCTCTTCAAAAATTTGTTACTTCTGTCTCATGATAATTAGAACATAAAGAAAAAAATTGGAAAACCTAATTTACTTTTTTGCTCATAATGCCTTGTTGAATAGCATCCCTTTCAAGTTTTTCTCCTCGTTTCCAGGAATTAAGGGTTTAGTTTATTGGGGAATTTTGAAATAAAGTATTTAAAATAATACGAAAATACAGTAGAGTCTCGCTAATCTGAAAATCTGCCTAATCCGAACAGAACTCGGGGGAAAAACGAAAGGTTTTTTATTTTATTTTGTACCTTTAGTGAACATTTAAGAAACTTGTACCTCTGGTTCCATCTCCCTCCAGCGGTATCCTGGTTCCTACGGGTGTAATATTTCACCCATATGTTATTGGGCTTCATCAGACTATCATCACCATTGTTGTAGGGTTCAGGAGCTACGTCATAGCTCATGCCTACACCTAACCGAGAATATCAAGTTTGATGAAGTCCTATAGGAGTTGGGTGAAATATTACACCCGTAGCCAGGACACCGCTGAAGAGAGATTAAACCAGAGGAACGAGATCCCAGCAAGGAAGAAGATTAAAGGGGAAAAACAAACAAGTACCGTAATTTTTGAGTTATACTGTTTAAATAAAATTCAAAATTACAGTCCAACTTAAACTGTCCTAGATATAGATGCAGCAGAAACCGTCCATCGGAACATGGTTTGTGGACTAAATTTGCGACAAAAAAAATCGTAACGCTTGTGTTTTTCGCGTTCTTAACCGGTTGGGAAACCGTAGTAAATATACAGCATCTATTCTAAAATTTCTCACAAATCCGGTTCTAAAGCGAATTTTGATAGAGAGATCTAATTCGAAGGACCTAATGTCCGCATAGGATATCGTCAGTTCCTAGGATATCGTCAGTTAGTCTTGTGGCACCCAAGACCTTGCTTCGCTTTGAGATTTTATTTTATTTTTAGATTCCTGATTAGGCAAGGATGAAAAACATAATCATCCACATTAATAAATTGACAATTAAGTTAATTCTGCTTTTTATTTATTGATTTATTGACCTTCTTCCTGTTCGGGACAAAATTGTTGTATTATTGGTCCTTTATATATATATATATATATATATATATATATATATTATCAACTTAAACAATGTTGTCTAGAAAATGGGTGTAGAGTTGATTTCCCCATTCTCACCCTGGAAACTACATACTATCCGAAGTTTCAGAGCGATCTTGTTATATTGATTCATTCTTGAAAGCTACTTAACGGAGAGAGAGAATTAGCCGCATTAAGCTCGCTACCCTAATTGGAGCTAATAGTTTGAATAGTGAATGAAGCAATTAGTTGAAGAAATACTGCTTATAGTCGGAGTACATGCAACTTCACCTTCTTCCTTCTAGCTGATAGATTAACTTTATTGGTGTAGTCAATAAATCCTCTTACAGGTATTTATCTCGGCATAATTGTATGATAGTGCAGCTTTTTACCTAAACACTGGGGTACTGTCAAATAATTTCTTTTCTTTTCGGCTCCCGTTCCATCATAAACATTAACCTGTCAGGCGTGGTCAGTACTTAAATTTGAAAGTTTTAAGTCATCTATGAATGTTTTTGAAGGAGAGGTTAGCACTTGACTTATATCCTGAAGGGCCTGAATTCAATACTTGGGCGCCTGCTTAGGATTTTATCTTCTAGTGTAGTTTGAGCGTTAGATTCGGGGTCCCATACCGACCCTATTCCCACCTACCATTTTAATTAAAGGTACCAATTTATCAATCGGTACCCCAATTCGGAAAATAAGGCAGCCAGATCATAGCACTGACCAAACTATCTCCCTAGCGTGCCGTATGGTCAAGAATAAGATCTTTACAGAATCTGCCCCTCCAAAAAGGCCTGTTACGGGACTAATTTTTTGTAAGAATAATTTTATATTTGGACGGATGGCCTTCTGGGAAAACCACGTGCTTTTGGCATTATATAAGAAAGTACAACTTGGAGAACTGCGTCATCCTAGCGCGTTTCCGTTGTTATTCCCAGAGATATTTTGATAGCTTAGAACAGAAACAGATAAAAATTATTTTGATTTATCTCGAAGAATGACGATATGTTAGGCGCCCCAATGCACAGAAAACCGGCAGTAGTCAACTTACGCAAAATCGGAAGTTCTAAAACCGTTAGGCGCCTTCTTCCTAATTCTTAAGAAACGCTCTATTACAAACACGTTTCACATTTACCTAACGTATTTTACTGGAATATAACTTTACTATTCGGAGTCCCGGTGGCCGTGAGTGTTAAGGCGTGAGCACTTAACACTCCGTGCCAAAGGTCGTGGGTTCGATTACCGCTATGGGCTGGTGGCTTTTCTTTAGAATAAAGAAAAGGCATCAGCTCTATCCTGGCTAGAAAAGGGTGGTAACCTATAGATAACCCGTCCTAAAATTCTTAGTTTTAATTAATTTTACTGTTCAATGCAAGTAAAAAAACAACAAACTGTTAATGAAAACTGAGAAAAACAAACACAAAGAATCGTTCAAAGGTCCGAAGCCAATACTTTCAAAGCTCTTATTTTTCCGACTGAGATCATCTCATAAAAAGTTACTTTTGACTTTTGTCGAAGGTGCCTGCCGCAAAAAAAAGAACAAGGCAGCGCGCAAGCGCTGCATTCAGCCCATGTCTGGAAGGCCTAGCTCGCTTGCGGCCACGCCCCTTCTGGTTACTTTGTTTGTGGACGGACTACAGTAAGCTTTCGAACGTTTTCTTTTCACCGAACATGATTTCCAAACCATTTTCGAGACATTTAAGAAAATTTATTCCAAAATTGCAACTCAGAAGACAATGCTGAGGAGAATGATAGGTGTAAGAAGAAGAGATAAAAGAAGAAAGTCGGAAGTCTTGAAGAGGAGCTAAGTCTCGAGCAGCCTGAGCCAAGAAGCCCGTCGGTTGAAAGGGAAATGGGCAGGACACCTATTAAAAACGAGTGGTGAGAGATGGACCAAGGCAGCAACGGAGTGGATTCTTAGGGAATATGTGAGAAGAGTAGGCCGACAAAGAACACGATGGAGAGATGAAATAATCAGTCGAGTCGGAAGTAACTGGTCGATAGTTGCGATAGACAGAGTGTGGTGGACAAAAGTTGTAAATGTCATAAAGTATTAGTATTTACTTGAATATATTCATCTGTTACCTATTTCCTTCGTAAAAGGAGAGGCTTTTGTCAGAAATGATGCCGATAAAGCTATTATTATTCCAAAACTGCTCATTTGTTAATAAAATATTTTCTTCTAACACTTCCTTATTTCTAAATAACTCCCTTCAAAGAGACCCCAAGCAAATGCCGACATTGCAGTTAACTAGCCATTCCATTTAAGAAACTAGAGCGCTCATAGTATTCAGGAGTAGAAAGTGGTTTTGAAAGAGAAATGATTGAGTCCTCTACTCCCAGGGTGGATGGGATGAGCGGAAGTGGTTGAGTCTCCAGTAAGTGGGGCACCGCAATCCCCACAAACCCTCCAGTAAGAGTGACTAAAAGGTTTCTGGAACTGGAGAATCTCCACTCCGTTTTCTTGTCCTTCATAGACAATTTCTCGTATTATCTACGTGGATACCTTATTTCAACTCATTGTCTAAAATAAATGGTCTAATTCGGTAACTAGCAGAATCCGCTCCGCAAAGCAATGTTTTCCTGAGAAATTCGTGCGAAAAAGATCGAAACAAACGATTTTGTGGAAACATGGCATTTGGGATCCCTATTTATAGATTACTGGCCGTTACTCTTTATATTACACCAACTTTATCACACCAACTTTATATTATACTAGATGTTACCCAGTGTGCCATGCTACACCTACTTTCTGCCATTGACTCTCCCCGTATCAAGATCTACTTGTATACCCAGTAACGTCAAAATCAAATAGATATATCAAAAACATATCACTCTAGTTACCAATAGAGCCATAAGGTTGTTGTGGGTATGCAGGAACCTGTGTGGAAAGAACTGGGGCATTAGCCCTTGCATAACGCATCTATACGGATCTATACAGCAATGATAAGACCGGTGATGACGTATGGGTGCGTGGTATGGTGGCATAAGTTGGCCACCAAGTCCTTCAGCGCCAAACTGAGGAAGGTACAAAGACTGGGGTGCTTATTGGTCACGGGAGCGATGAGCTCAACACCTGTGATAGCAATGGAGGCCATTCTTAGCGTGCTGCCAATTGATGTATTCATGGAAGCGGAGGCAATGAAATCGGCACATAGAATGACGAAACAGGAGGTCATAGGCAATCCTAAACAGGAAATAGGACATTCCCAGATTTTCTCAAAGATAGGGATGATCCCTGAACTAAGCATGCCGTCAGACATGATGAGGAGCAGGATAAGCACTGCAAGGAGGTACGGAGTAGAAATACATGGCATCTGTACTAGTAAAGAGGATATCTTTAAGCCACCTAATGGCACTAACATTTACACGGACGGCTCCAAAACTATACATGGAGCAGGAGCAGGGGTCTGGAGTGGGAGTGAGGGTGGCTTAAGGCTACAAATTTCCCTTGGAAAAACCTCAACTGTGTTCCAGGCGGAGATATACGCCATCTTAGCGGCGTATATCTCCGCCTTCTAACGTTATCAGCATCATCTCCAAGTATTTCATCCATGATGTCTGATAACATTAGCTGATCTCTAATTGACTAATATATTCGGCATTCTGTAAGTAGATGTTTCACTGTTACTTGAACGTTGCATGATTCACAGATTGGGGGTGGTTCTTTAGAAAAAAGGAATGAATGCGTTAATCCTGTATGCCCAATCCGCAATCGACTTAAGGCAACTTCATGTTTTCTATTGACACACTTTGGGGTCTTCCATGCTTTAACTGTCGATTTTATTTCTCTTAATTTGTTGTTTTCGATTATTTTCCATGTAGATTGCCAGTTTTGCCAGACTATTTCCGTCAGGTAATTAATGGTATCGTTCTTTGGAACCCTATGATAGGGAATGTCTTCGTTTACAGCTCTTTTCGCTAAGGCATCGGCCAACTCATTCTCTTTTATTCTTTTTTATAATATGGTGAAAATGATTTTAAATGTTCAAAATGTCCACCTTCAACATTAATAGATTGCACAAGTCTCTTCGGGAAATCATCCTGAGCATTTAAAATCTCATCTATTTTTAATTGTGCAACTTACCGAGTTATCCGATCCATCATGTCCTCTTTATTTTGGGGCCTTTGATGGTACACCAGTGCTTTCAATCTACCCCACAGATAGTAGTCCATGACCATCAAATCAGGTGATCTAGGCGGCCATTCTACCCCCTTCCCACGACCTATACAGCGGTCTGTGGGAGAAGGGAGGAAAGTACCGAAATTAGTAATAAAATTGAATTAGATCATAAATAAATTTAAATAATAATAATAAATGTAAATAATAATAAATTTAAATAATACTTCATAATTTTATGAAAGTTGCATGTAATGCCTGGAAATAACTGACGAAGTTTTTCCCGTACTATCAAAGAAAAATGTGTGGGACAACCGTCAAGTTGTATGTACATGTTACATCGCTGTTGCAGTGGAATATCTTCCAATAATGTGGGCAGAGTATTTGTCAAAAAATTACAAAAAACTTCTCCCGTAAGTCTCTCTTGAAAGAAATGAGGGCCAATTACGTATTGTCCGAAAATCCCGCACCATACATTTACCGAGAACCTATGCTGGTGATCAACCTCCGTCAACCAGTGAGGATTTTCTTACGCCCAGTAATGACAATTGTGTTTATTAATGCTTCCATCGCTGCAGAATGTGGATTCGTCAGTCCATAGAATATGTCTGTAAAAATTCCTATTTTCTGCTAAGGCTTGTTGCATCCAATGACAGAAGCGTAATCTCTTATTGCAATCCTCAGGTAATAGTTTTTGGTGCGGGTTCATATGGAATGGAAACATTTTATTTTGTTTTGCAATCCTTCCCACTGAGGACTTACTCATATCTGAGTCCCTAGCAATGTCCCTGCAGCGGACATGGGGATTAACTGTCATTGCTGTAAGGACATTTATTGTGTTCTCTTCGGTCATCGCAAGTCTTGGCATTTTCCTTCCCTTCCTTGCGCAAATTAATGAACCTGCTGTTCTTAATTTTTGCTCAAATCTCGGGAAGAGCTTTCTTGAAGGGTGTGGTCTATTGGGAAATCGCTGAGCGTAAAGACGTGATGCGGCGCTGGAATTCCTCCGACATTCCCCAAAAATTAGGAGCATGTCAACATAAAAATCGAAAGCCGGCATATTTAAGAAGAAGAAGGTACGGTCTATCACTGAATGGTCAACTGATACTAGTAGCTAATTTTTAAGTCCAATTTCTTATCAATGCCACATTATACCAAATAATCTTAATTCCATTGTAACAGCAAACAGCCTCTTTCAACTAAGTACATTAACAATGAGGATTAGGAGCAGAAGTAAATCCTCACATATGTTTTCATCATTTTCTTTCTTTTCATTATTACCCAAGAATTAATATATAAAAATCATCCCAGTGAATAAGTGTTTAAATCGAATTTCCTTGATTTGCAGTGGTCTTCTTTGAAAATTAATGAAAAATCTGGTTTTCATACTCTACCGAAGAAATATGGCAAAAAGAATAAGTAAAAAATCTGGTTCATGCAACACACAACTTTCACTTACCACCTTAGTCGGAGTAGGTTAAATTATTTTAAGCAATTAATATCCATGTTTTTCCACCCATCTCATCAATCGACCCAACATATGTTTTCATTCATAATATCCCGTTAAATATTCAATCTACAACTTTGTTCTTGGTATCATCTGAAAGGAAAATTAATAGGCTACAACGTTTGTATAGAGGTGTTTTTACGTACAAGGCTTGTTTTCAGTGATAAATAGGAATTTGTCTACAAAAGGGCGATATTTTTCAGTTTTTTGCGTTTTACGCGCAAACGGTGCGTCGGATCAAAAGATGTCTCGGAATAAATTAGTCTTAAAATTAAATTTTCTATCAGAATTCGTCATAAAATATACCTGTTACCATTGGAAACTCACGAGTTAGATGCGCTGGAGAAAAACTGGAGAATGTTACAAAGTCAACTAAACCTTCAAAAGAAACCTCATGCAACATAACTATGACCTACCAAGTTTCATTTAGCAATTCCAACAACTCTAGGAAGAAAAGGGGGTGAACACATATGCTGGAACACCCTATATATACGGGCTGGTATCTTTTTTAACGAATTTGGATAATTTGAAGTTGACATTGGGAAAGGGTAGAGACCACGGTTCCCTGGAGGGCACAGCACTATGAAAAATGGACGGTAGGGCGATGTTGAATTTAGATAATAGCTCTGATACCCTGAAAGGGAAAGGCTTTCTTTGAGTTCTTCGTCTAGGGTTGTTTACTGGGTCCTGGATGTATACGTTAAGAGGGTGATTATTGGAGGATAAGATAGTAATGTAGAAGTTAAGCGTCAATAATTCTCTAAAAAGTTCTAAAGGCAGTTCTCCTGCATCGACGCATAGGCTTTTTGCGGGGCTGGATCGGAATGCTCTGGTTGCTAGTCTGATGCCAGCATGTTGAATACTATCAAGCATTTTAAGAGTTGTAGGGGACGCTGAACCATAAGCCATGCAGCCATAATCTATCTTGGTTCTCACTAGGCTGCGATATAACATTAACATGCTAACTTTGTCTCCACCCCATTTAGTGCAAGACAACATTTTCAGGGTATTTAGTGTCTTTGCTTGCGTAATTTTTATGTGATTTTTCCAATTAAGGTTTTTATCAAATGTAAGTCCAAGTGTTTTAATACTATCTACAAACTTTATGGGATCTCCACTTACAAACAACAATTGGGTTGGGTTGTCAACTTTCTTTTTAGAGAAAAATATGCATTCAGTTTTAATAGTAGATACAGTGAAACCATGATTTTTTAACCAGTCATTGATTTTGTTTAGAGACAGTTGTATGTTCTCGTGCACATTTTCAATTACTTTTCCGTTACAATAAATGACATCAGCGTACAGCATTGCTTTGACAGGTTCTTCTATGTGATTAAGTAAATCATTTATTGCAATGGAAAACAGAAAGGCACTAATTACACTTCCCTGCGGGACCCCATTTTCTTGTACTGATTCTAATGAGAGCTGAGTACCATTTCGAATACAAAATGTTCTATTCGTCAAAACATTTTAAATAAAATTAAATATCTGACCATTTACTCCCATTTGTATGAGTTTTTCAAGTATAAACCTCCTACATACACAGTCGAATGCATTTTTTATGCCAATAAATACGGCTAAAACCTTTTCATTTGAGTTAAAAGCAGAGTTAATATATGTCTCTAACCTTACTAGATTATCTCTAGTACTGCGTCCTGGCCTAAATCCACTCTGCCAATTAGTGCCAAAGATTATTGTTCTCCATGTACCAAGGTAACCTTTTCATTATCATCTTTTCCAGTAATTTACAGAGTTAACAGGTCAGGGAGATGACCTTTTCATCTCCCAATTTTTCTGGAACAAAACTTTTGACCTTTTGACCTAGCCTGGGAGATTTCCCATATCAAGACCTACCTCTGTGCCAAGTTTAGTCAAAATCTGTCAAACGGTGTAGATTTGTATTAGGAACAAACAGACATAAGGACAAACAGACAGAGTCCTGATTTTTATATCTATAGATATATTCACAGAATACAAAGCATGTTTCATTAAACAGTTCGAGTAAAAAAATGAAATAAAAAAAAAACTAATAACCCAAATAAAGTTAAAGAAGAGAAAAAAAAATCTTTCAACAGGTGAAGAACGTCCGGTGATTTTAGATTTTGAACAAACAAACATTTCTCACGGACATTTTTAGCGCTTAGAGGGTTGCAATAATGATTTTAGAAAACTTTCTTTATTATTATTATTAGAAAATGTGTTATTCCAGCATATCAACAAATAGAATTAAACCCATTGAATCGGAGCCTAATCTCGTCGGAGTTTGAAGTAACTACTGTCGACTTAGGGTGATATCGGGATTTCATCCTGTGATAGAGCGACTATTCTGGGTGTTTGCTAAGAATTAGTCCAGGGATTTCGGGGTATTAGACTGTGGTTTTCAGGGTTAGCCCTAAGCTGTGGCTTTAGGAAGGGATATAGTTTCCGGCTCTACACCCTCCAGTTGTAAGGACAATCGTCATACATTCCAGGTTACGGATCATCCTGCATTCAAACAAGAAAATTAATGTAAAATGTTACATGATAAATATTGTAATTGTTTCTTTATGCTGGTTCTGGAGAAATCTTTGTTAAAATTGTAATTGTAACTATGCATTTTAAAAATACAAGAGGCGTATGTTATTCGTTTAGGGAACACTTTTTTCTACAGGAAATATACATGGGAAAAACCCATAAATTTTTTAGAAGTTAAAAAAGAACATATTGTCGAGAAAAATCAAGCAGCAATGGTGGGATTTGAACCACCATTATTTTGCCCTATCATCCAAAGGAAGGAACCCTTCAATGGATGGCTTACCGTCATGTTAATTTGAATAAAGATGATATTATCAATATGACTGGTGTTTTCCCGCCTACCTGAAACTTGCGCTATTTTGAATGAATTGGTTTGCCATACTGTGTATGATGAAGTCCTGCAGCGGAATCGGTGGCACACCCGAATAAAAAACGGACGATTCTTGGTTTAGAATCCGATCAGAAGAGTTAATTTTCCTAAAATATGAGTAATCTTTAACTGACACTTTGCTCAAATTTATAGAATTAACGAAAAAGGCGGAAGGTCCGTAACACTACACCGCAAACTTTCACACTTTTTATTTAACTTCCCTGCATGTTTCGCACCATTTTCGCGCCTTTTCAGGGTAATATACTTCAAAACACAAATTCAGCCTCAACTAGAGGAGGAGAACCTTCCATTAGCAAGGCCACGTGGGCCTTTATTTATTATTTAAAATAATAAGTGTGGAAGTGTGTGGTGTAGTGTTATTCAGCTTCCGCTTTTTTCGTTAATTCTAAAATATAAGGATTTGAAAATTATATAACCTACAGTGTACTCTTTCTTTTGTGTTAACAGTCGCTTAAGAAATTGAAACAGAATTTTTAAAAATAATAATAATACAAATTAAGCCGTTTATAGTTTTCAAAACGTGGGTCAATGGCAGCCATTGGCATTTGTTTACGGCATATCAACAACAATAGGGCTATCTACAGTTTCCCACCCTTTGATAATTCTAACAGTACGTGGACGGTCGCCCATTCAGGTACTGACCACGCTCGACGTTGATTAACACCGGAGTACTGAACGTGGCTAAGACCTTTGGCCAATGTTACAAGTATATTGGTTTTAGCATTTAAGCTGTTTAACATTTACAATCCACAATTTATTAGGATATTCCATTTGGATAATTTTACAGAAATTAGGAAAAATACATAATTCCAGTGCTGGGGATGAGTCGTATGTTAGCCTTATTGTGTTAATTATGTAGAAATAAAATAAAAATAAAATATTATATTTTTTACGTTGTGAAACGAGGGCTATAGGAATACAGAGAATAGTAAGAGAGAATATAGGCTGGCTTTGGTGCGAAATGAGCTGTGTCCACTGTAGGAATATTTACAGGGCTGTCGGTGTGGCCAATGGCTTCTCTTTATCGACTTTTCACACCCTTCTCTAGTCTCTTTGTTCCATTGCTATGTTTTCCATTTTCATTCCAGTCCATTGTTCTCACTCTTCAAAGACACCGGCCAAAAAGAGAGATTTGTTGCTTCGGTTTCCCCTCTCAGGCTTTCAAATTGACCCTAATGGTGGCAATTTTTATTCATGACCGGAGCCCGCGTGAGGCCCCGAGATTGGAGAGAGTGAATATACCCTACGAGGGAGACGTTAGCCCGAAATAAGCTCGAGCTTGATGGAATATTTACAGGCACACGTTCACCTGCTTATCTAATTCAACCGCAAACTTCGGCCTAGGCTTTATAAAAATTCCATTCCTTTATTGCATGCTGTAATAAGCTGGCAACCCATGGATTCCCCGTCGTCTTACGTTGTTCAATTCCAAATTCAGAAATAAATTTCTTAAATGTCATCTTCGGTTTAGTCCCAATCACTCTTATCCTTGTAATAATAGAATTCTGTCACTCAGGAACTGCAAAACTCTGTTCCTAAAAAAATCTGCTTAAAATAATCTCTATATTTTTTTATCCCACGGCTCGCTGGGAAAACTCCTCGCTGCACCCTGGATGTCGGCGCTAATGGCCCAGATTTGTCAAAGCGCCGTAATAAAAAAAAAAAAAACTCTGTAAATAGATAAAAATCTTGAATGGTTTCCTGTTTTATTTTTTGAATGAATAGCTGACAGAATTATTATTTTTTAAATTGCTTTTCTTCCACGAAAATATTTTTGGTTTTTTATCTTGATGAAGATGGCACAGTTTATCGCTTTCAAGTAGTAGTAGCAACAATAAATGCCCGATCCAACGGCCATAGATAGTTGAATGCACCGGTTAGCATTGATCAACCAAAAGCACCGGCGTTGAAGTTAAGCAACGCCGGGCGTGGCCAGTACCTGAATGGGTGACCAACCACTTGCTGTTGGCATTATAAAAGGGTGACAACCTGTAGATAGCCCCGCATTAATACCCAAATTGTCGATACGCCATTAAACGAACAAAAAAAAAATTCCCGAGCGGATTTGGCAGCTTAATTAAATTTGAACGGAACTTTGGGTTTACTGAGTAAAACCAAACTTCTAATGAACCGGTTTACTTTATTTTTACACATTTTTCTCTTTATATAATATAATACCGGCTTTCGTTACAATACAACAGTATTTACAGCCGTTATGGGCAAGTTAATACCCGTTTAATCGTTTGTTAGGAGAATGCTATATGCCATGTTTCGTGGCGGAGAAACAAAAAAATATATATACAACAATCCTCCCTCTTCTGACGACAACATTCCTTTATCAAAACATGAATTCTCATATGGATGGTCACAGGGAATAAGTTGGTAAGTTAAAAATTGGCAAAATAAGTTAAGTGCACTGTGATTACCTCCTATGACTCAATCTTTGTATAAAAAAGTCACTATCTCACAGCCTTCATCGTTTGAGACTTATAAAAATGTGGGTTTCTTATCAAATCGTAAAACAGCGTGTTTTCTCTGTAAATGCTTTATTAAGGTGCTGCGCACAGATGTTGAGTTTTTGGACTTACATGTTATTCCCTGTGACCATCCGTATATTGTAAGTAACCTTAAGATTAAAAAATCACCAAGTGTAGATGGAATATCAGGATAAATTAATACAAAAATACCTACTATTACTATTTGAATTGAAGTTTATTAAGGGTAATGCATATTAAACCTGAATCATATGGTTGTGATATTCAAAGTACCTAATGTTACCTTATGGAAACGTTGTCGGCCACTGTAAAAAAACTTTATTAGGGCATTTCTTTTATAAGAGCCATATATCAGATTGGAGCAGACCAGTTATTCGGAAAATGAAACAGGCTGGATCTAGCAGCTTTACAGAGCTTTAGAGCAGGTGCTGAAAATTTGATAAGCGGCTGGCAAGGGCAAACTGCCAGCAGAAATTAAGTCATTCAAACATTATAGTGCTCTACTAAATATCCAAGTAGGACAGGCGAATTTCTCCTTCTAATATAGGTATCTTAATTTCCGCTGCCTATGAAGCACTTGTTATACTTTGAAGCTCATTACGAATGATATGAATGAATTTCCTGTACTTTTGAACAATAAATATAGTTTTTTTGTTTTGTTTTTTTAATTCATTATACTGCTTCTGGCTCATTGGAAGTTCGGTCAATTAATTGTCATTGGAAATGTTAATTTTTTTAATAAACGTGAGAAGTTTTTGAATTGTTCATCGTCTTGTAATTTTTTTGATAACTTGAGGGTTTGCCTCGTGTGGTCATATTTGTAGTAGACTTTCCCTAATCCGGCATCGTCGGGACCGGGGTACAGTTGCATTAGAGAAAACGCCGGATTAGAGAATTCAGTTAGAAGCGGTCACTTATGTATTTGAAAACCCTTATTATTTAAGGATATAATAATATGTACTATGTTTAATATAGCATATTTAAAATGGTACATATTATTAAAATTATTTTTAAAACTTGCACTCCACTCGGGACGAATATCCGAACTAGACCAGCTAAAATCAGGCCTTTGTGCCTTAATAGAAACATTTATTTTCTTGGTAGAAACACAAGTTCCTGCATCTAAAACGAAACATATATGCCCTCTTTGACCTACATTCAATGAAATACCACGAAACGATTGTTTGACAAGTAAGAAACAGGTTTAGGTTTTCTAGGAAACCTCGAGCCGGTCTAGCTCCGGCGAGTTCCGAGATCCGTCATTTATTACTCTTAGAGACCGCCGGATAAGAGAACAACGGATGAGGGAGAGTCTACTGTATATGTTCAACTGAGTTTTTCGTTCAACTGCGTTTTTCGTGTCACACTTGTTGCACGTTGGACGATGGATGTTGTTTAGTAGGAATCTGTGTGTCCTTTTCTCAGTCTTGTCAATACGGATTCTTCTCCTTTGGAATGTCTTTGACAAATGTCTGCGTTATATTTGATTTTTATAATTTGGGTCCGTTGAGTAAGACCAACGAGAAAATAGTTTTTAAATAATAAATTCCAGCTAGAAAATGACAAAATGTATTTGGAGCTCTTAAAACTTGAAAGGCACTAAACGACGACAGGAACATGAAGCAATCTTCATAGTTATATAACTTGTGGCTGGTAGGGTTTGGCGGAGAAATTCAAGGTATGTCGTTGAAGAATTCACATCTCGTTAAAGAGGAATTCCAGGATGGCTCAGAATCCTGAGCTTCTCTATCCTTCAGTTCATTTACAGATTAAAGGACGCCGCCACTTAGGCAAAATAGGCGACATTATTAGCTCAAAGTGTACATAAAGTTCCTGCACATTCCGAGGAGATTTAGCTACTGGCTTGCTTTTATGAAATCATTTTTAATAAAAATGCCGTAAAATTGGGTAAAATTAGTAGAGTGTGGTGAAATTGGTACAAACCTATACTGCTAGTTCCAAGGTTCAAACTTTGCTCAAAAAGTGCGAATAGCCAAATACACCTATATATATATATACACCTATATATATGTCTGCTCGTTGTCAGACAAATATATAAGCAGTATAGGTTTGTACCAATTACACCAGGAGTACTGGATGTTTTCATTTTGGTTATGGAAAAAAAAATTTATTAAATGTCATGAAAAGTTTGAAGATCTTCTTATATATAAGAAGTAGAGTGATTTTCTCATATTTTAGGTTAAAGTGTGCTACATTCACGTCAGAGCGATAAGTGCTTAAAACCATGAAAGCGTTAATTTTGTTCTTTTGAATGGGTTTTTTGTCTCTATTTACCTCTATTTTTAATTTTTGTTTATTTTTTAACTATATTCATTAGTCAAATTTTATCTTAGCGTTAATTAGGACGCATTTTTGTATTGACTTATAGAGCCTTCCTTTAGAATGAGGTAGAAGGAGGATTAAGTAAGATCCGCTTCTGTGTAAGTTGGATGCTGTCAATTGACTGTGCTTTGTGGCGCCTGATATGTCCCTTTCCTTCAATATGTTGGTCGAGGTGGCGATGTAATTTTTGAGAAAATACTAAAAACAATTGTTTATATATATTCTAAACTTTCCAAATGTCACTAGGAATAGTTACAAAGGCCATAGCCACGTTAAGTGCGCCGGTTCCCGTTGATCGCCCAAGTTAAGCAACGCCAGTACCTGGCTGGGTGACCACGTTCTATTGGCAATATAAAGGGGTGGCAACCTATAGATAGCCCAACGTTAATAGCTCAAATGTTGATAATCCGTTAAACTTCCTGCGAGTCGAAATTTTTTTTACTTTTCTTCTCCGTTAATTCTTCGTCAAACCGAAGATTCAAGCAAGTAGAGCTAAATCATCGTGATTAATCAGTCGAAAGTGCATAGCATGACTACTGCCTAGCTCAGAAATCATATTCTCAGTCCGAGTACAGACCGTTTCTCACTTCTCCGCTCTCTTATCAACAATCCCTTTATCTGCTCACTCAGATTATTCATAACGCTGCTCCCTAGGTTATTATAACCCTACTCGCTATGGACTTCACCAATTACTCCTTATGAATGAATGCGTTCAACGCGATCTTTGAATGACTCAAGATGTAATTCATTGTTCAGGACTCTTAAAACATGTGTCTATGTATATAGATATTTTATGTTATATTTACATAACATAAAATATTTATACATACACATTTGGTGTAATTATTACATTTCCAATAAAATTAAATAGGCAACAATGACCCCGCGTGGTTTAATTGCCATTAAATGCATATATATATATATATATATATATATATATATATATATATATATACAAACACAGACAAACAGATATCTATTGAAGCATAAGTAATCTTAATTCATCATTTAATGTCTCCTGAGAAAAGACATGTCAAAATTTATAATGAAATATCAAAGTGAAGGAAGATCTTAGGCGCCATAACAGCAAACGGGCAGTATCCTCCTCGAATTTAAGCACCGATCTCTCTACATGAGACCGTTCTATTGAAAATCAAATAGGACAAGTATTTTTAGTAAAATTAATAAGCTGCAATTTATCGAGAAAGATATTTATTTTATTTCATACTGATTTGAAATTATCTTCTAGGCTATTATTCGCTTTTAGTGGTAGTAACTAATGATTTTTTAAGGACACTATTACTTTTAAAACCAGGGCTACAGCCCGTGTAAAATAGCATCTCAATTCTCATAATATTTATACGAAAACTATGCTAAATACAGGATTTATTGAATATACCGTAACAGTTGTTGAAGGAAACAATTCTATTTTTATATTCGTACTTCTTCCCATAGATCAATTAATATTTACCTTATACATTGTTGTAAATTCGAAATAAATAAATAAAAAAAAAAAAAAAAAAAAAAAAAAAAAAAAAAAAAAAAAAAAAAAAAAAAAAAAAAAAAAAAAAGATCAATTAATATTTGGATGGACTGGTGCTTAACTTCTTCCTCCATAATAATATTATTTTTACTTATCGAAGTATTTTCACTTGAGAAGTGGCGAGATTCGACATAAACATTTAGGTAAAATTATATTTCTTTTCTTCAAGTGGTTGGTATCGTATTAAAAAAGTTGAGGATTAATACATGACCCAGAGAACTCGAGAGGTAGAGATATATTGGTTTCATAGTATTAGTTAAAGAGAAATTGTTTGTTGTCCCACAGGAGTGGAGGGGAGAGGGCCGGATGAAGGAAGGACGTAGCCAGGAGAGATGGAGGGGGCCAAATCTACCCCGGGCTCGCCAACGGGCACCCCACCGCCCCCAGGCCTCGAGCTTATCATCGGGGACTGCATGGAACGCCTGGGGACACGGATCGGTCTCCTCGAGTCAGAGCTTCGCTACGCCTGGCGGGCACTGGACCTCCTCTCTCAGGAGTACATCAAGATGTGGGAACGGCTCGAGAAGTTAGAACTTCTCCTTTGCGAGCAGCAGGGAGTCATAGCGCAGCTTATTGACTTCTATTCGGCTGTAGATGGACAGGGTATGGTTGAAGCTGGGCCCTGCATGGATCTCGTCCCTTCCTCAAATGCTGACGCACTAATCTCCGACCTCAAAATCAAGATGGGTGTCGACAGTCTTCCGGACGAAGCGTTCTATAGGAGCCTTAACACGGCCTACCGAAATGATCTGGTCTCCCATCCTCCTACGTCAGGTGCTTCCCAGCTCGGAATGATCTGGGAAGAGCCAGAGGAGGAGAATGGGAGGGCAGACGTTCAATTGAGCTCTATAGATCAAGCAGCCATAGAAAAACTGAAAGAGCTTGACCGGCTAACCACTAAGCTTCAAAATGATTCCAGAAACCTTAAGGAATTACAAAATAGACTTCTGTGTGAATCTCCTAAATATAAGCAAGATAACATTCCGAAATTAGGGGATGAAGTTCCGAGCGATATTGATGAGCAAATAAGTAGAATGTACGAAGAAAGTGGAATAGAGAATTGGACTTTCAGAGGGCCACCGAGGGAACAAGACGATTTAGTTTTAGGATTGAGTTCTAGAAATGAATATGATTTAGAACCTACGGAAGAAGTCAATTTATCTAGCGGCCTAGGATACAATATTCCTCACTCGCCAAGCCCGCAGCGACGACGGGTTGACGAGCCACTTTTTAGTTCTAGAGCGCAATCACCGACATCACCAAAATATGAAGTTGAAACGTCGTATTTTGCTGACTTGTCTCCTGGGACGTTGAGGACGCGACAGGACGGTTATGTTGCGCCCTCTGACGCTCCTCCGGGTAGTCCTCCGCCCCCTGCCCCGCAGGATCGTGCCAATGTCTTCCTTATGCCGACTGACGTCCAGGAGTTCGAAGGTGGTGCAACCCCAAGAACATCACCCAAATCACCTAGAACTTCACCTAAACATTTAAACAAATGTGCAAAATTGGTTTCAGCAAAGTCGGATTCTGGCCTCTCATCAATGAGTGGTTGGAGCTCACTCGAAAAGTCTCCAGGATCGCCAAAAGCAGCGAACAAAGCTGGTTCATCTACTGATGCTCTTAGTAGATCCAACCACCCTCGAATATATCCTTCTATAAGTGTTCAACCGTCACAATATAATGACAACGAAGGATTTAGTGACAATGGGGACTTTAATGGTGTTCTTCCTGGAGGACATAGGACATCATCATTTACACCTGTCAGAACTCCCACTAGCACTCACCTCACAGATGAATCTGTGTTTGTACCTCCTCCAGCACCAGAACCCCAAACGCCAAAAAGAAAGCACCGGCACCAAGAAGAATATTTTTACAGTGAGCAGCCCCCAGCAATATATTCCGTAGCAGGAAGTCACAGAGAACCTTATTTCACGTCTGTTTACACTGGAAGGAACACACTAACGAGTTATCCTGACTTGATTGGTCACTATGCTGCCCATGAATATGCACAACATCAGCAGAGACAGTACGCACCTAGCAGCCCGAATCAAAGTAAGCGTTCTTTACAAAGAGTGCATTCAACAGGATCTGTACCGTATTCACAAGCGGAAGCTATGGCAAGTATGGATGGTTACAAAACTGTCATGTATAGAACTATGTTTCCAACAGACGCACTAACGTATTATCCTCCCGGCAATCAGGAATGGCCTGATGATGAAATAAGCAGAGAATCGAGTGCAAGTACCATACGATCCACTATCGAAAGACCTGCACCGAAGAAACCCCCAAGAAGTGAAGAATGGGTGAGTAACGAAGAACCGAGACTTGTTGAACAGCGTGATGGCTATTTTGATCCCACTGGAGTTATTGTCTCTCAGTCAGGTTATTTGTCTTTCTCTGCTCACCACAAAGAAGGCTTGGAAGATAAAAAGAAACCAAAGAAGCACGCAACTTTGAGGCACGCAATGAGTCAGATGAGCAATTGGTTGCCGGATCTTCATCTAAATAAGAGGCATAGATCTTATTCACTTCCAACTGGAGTACGAAAAGAAGATTTGGCTAAGTCCAAAGACCCGACCAAAGGTACACCTAGGAAAAAGAAAAAGCACCCTCTAGTATCAACAATGTCTGGAATTCTACAGAAAGCGAAAAGAAGGGGGTATGGTCATGGACATTCTTTATCTGATCCGGAGCAGTCAGAAGCAGAGTGGGGCAGTAGACATAGTACAACGGAAGATAGTGAAGACAGTGTATTTTCTGATGCCCAAGAAAGTGTATTTGTAAAAATAGGTCAGTCGTCTTCCGTACCGCCTGATGTTCAGCCTCAGCCTCCTGTGTTTTCACCTGTTGCTGCTTGTTCATCGGTAACGCAATCAGAGACAATAAGTAATAGTGCAGCATACGTTTCTGAACCAGAACTTGAAATTCAAGAACATAATCAAGATTTGCCAACACACCATAATCAAGAACAAGTGGAACCATCACCTCCACCTCCTCCTCCAGAGCCAAGTACTATTTCCTATGATAATGAAGAGGTTTTACCGCTTTTTCAGACAGTAGGTGAAGCCAAGAAGGCTTCACAATCGAAAGAAGAGGAAGAAGTCAAAGAAGATGTTCCGGTTACTGTAACCGTTGGAAGTGCGTCAAGAGAATTCGCAGTTTCTCGTGCTCTTGGTCGTTATCGTAGAAGACAATCGTCCCAAGATAATGGTGAAGATGTTTTCACTATAATTACTCAAGACGAAGAAGCAGAAGAAATGAGAAGAAATGAAATTTTTGAAAGGATTAACTCAGAAGAGATCCGGCAACAACAAAATGGAATGCTCCAGGAATCCCACTCCTTGGAAAACCGAACTCACGCTCGTCCTCCAAACAGACACCAAACAAGCTTAGAAATTCCCTGGGGTGGACGAGGATCTGGAGATACTGACGAAGACAATAGGAGTACTCATTCATTTCGGAGTACTTCAAGAGTATCATCTCGAAGACAGAGTACTGAAGATAGCATAGACAGCGAAGACGAATGGTACTGTTACGAATTAAGAAAACTTGAAGCAATGGAAAATCAAATTGAGCTTCCATATGATGAGCCTCCTGAAGTACGTAGACCCCCTACCCCTCCACTAGACGATTCTGTGAGAGTTAACATGTCTTCCTTAATAAGAGAGTTACACGAAAAAATAAAACCAAAAATCGATATCGAGGAAGAACGCTTTAGGGAGGAACAAAGGAGGTTAGAAGAAGAAATGGAAGGACGAGGCACGCCAGACTTATCTGATGAACTTGAAGAGCAAGACGACGTGTCATCGGGGGAAACATCCGGACCCGACAGTCCACATCCAAGTGCTGACGAAATGGAAGAGGAAGAACCCCTACCAATAGAACAAGAAGACAGATATGAGGACTATCCTCAAGATTTGGAGATAACGGAAGAATCTGAAGATGTTGGTCCTGGTACTCCATCGCTTCCGAGGTTCAAGTTCGATCCTTGTCCGAGAGAGGAAGGGAAGGATTCTGGCCCGCTGGGCAGCAAATGGAAGCTACTTAAAGCTCTAAAAGAACGAAAGGCCGAGGAGAAAGAAGCTGCCGTCAATAAAGAAGCCCAAGCAGCATTAGATAAGGTCAGATTAATACAATTTTTTGTTCCTTTTTGTAATTTAAACCAGTAAATTTGGTGTTTTAACTCGATATTTTTTTTCTTTACATGCACGTGTGATCTAATTCATAAAAACACTCTTTAATGAATGATATTTGACCGGAAAGGAGGAAGAAAGCAGCATTCCCTCAAATACCAAGGTAGCTTGATACAAGCATTTCTCATAAATTAAAAACTTAAACATTTTACTTACATAGCCGAAACTATCAGATTTTACTAGCATTGCAGATTTTTAGCAAATTTTTATTTTCGAGCTCTGCTTGCGTCAGGTGCAAAAACATTGCTTACATATGCTGTGTAGAAATTCATTAGTTGCAGTAATAAATAAGCTCTATCAACTACTCTGGCTTCTTCTAGAGTATAGAAAATTAATTATTGTAATGTGTTTGTTTTAGAATATAAATAAATGAGATAGATACCATTAAAATTTATTTACTCGTTGTTTTAAGACTTCTTACATTCTTAAGTGCGTGTTATGAAACTTGTCCTACTTCCTACGAAAAATAGATAATGAAGTACTCGAAGCAAAGAGTTATAAAACACATCGTGGCTTCAGTTCCAAAAATGTATTGAAATGGTGGAACGAACAAACAGAAATAAATAATTTAAGGATCTCCTCGTTGAAAGCCTTTGTTTTTCATTCCGTCCAGTAACAATCTTACCGTTTGTTTATTTTAGACGCTAACTTGATGACTCATGTCGAGTCGAGTAGGTATTTAAATATCTTTAAATAAAATACTCTACAAGTAAAATAATTGTATCAATATCTATTACCAAGTTCAATAAGAGATATGAATGATAAGGAAATGCGCGATGATGCTGCAATTCCTTCATTATTAAGCTGTTATACAAATAAAGAAAACGCACCTACGAAGAACTGTAAAGAATTATTTTCTATCAAGATCTTACAGTGTCCTAAATTTATTTCAAAAATAAATTGTTGTAACTCAACACTGACCATAAAACACCAACTGAGAGAATGTATACTTAGACAAAACTATGACTTATCTTACAATATGACAGACCTACTAGGTGATATGAGCCAATATATAGGACAAATATTTAACCACCCGAAGAATACTAACTTATTTGACAAATTATAACGTGACCTCTATGACAAAAGTGGCAACAACACATCAAAATGAAAAAAATAAGAGAGAAAAGGTTCGTTTATATGCAGAGAAGATGTTATGTATTCCATTAAAATAAAAATTATACTTACATTTACTTCCAACTAACTACCAACTTACGGCATATACACACATGAATGACATACACACAAAACTTTGTAACAAACAAATTTGATATTTTTATACTATTATATGTATGTTCATTCGATATTTGTTAAAAGTTGAATCGCCTAGCCGCTACAATTTAATAAATAATAAATATAAATATTTAAAAAATACTTGGCGGAATTGTAATGTAATTAAATTTATTAAATTTCAGTTCTACATGTTTCACATCACTCTAGGCGCTACTTAATGAGCTAAAATACTCACTATACAACAATTAAAGCCTAATTGTGAAATTTTCCCTACAATGGCTACGACAGGAGTAAGATGTTCAGGTACAGGATCAATTAGCTGTGGGGTATAGAGTAGGGGAGAATGGGGTCAATTGACCTAAAATAAGTAAAGAATTTTTTTTCTAGTTGAAATAATAACGAATATTTTTTTTCTTATAAAATGACAGAAATGTGTATATATTATAATTCTCTATACAAAATTTAGCCAATAAATAATAAGAATTTCCAAAAATTATAAATATGTATAACCGCGTCGGAAGGTTCAATTCAATTTCTGTTGCTCTCTGAGGATCAAGCGTCTCTGGGATTGACGCTTCACTTGACCTCATATGACTTTATTGTAATTATTAGGTACTAATGAATTCATAAAACGAGTCGAAAAAAAGTTTGCATTCCTAAAAATACAAAAATTGGGGTTTCCCAACATATGTTTATCACAATGATACCAAATTTTAAGCATACCAGGGTTTGATATAGTAGGATCTAATTCTAAGAAAATTATTCATTTTATTCAGGGTTTTATTCGATTTTCTTAAGTAGTCTGGTGCAATTGCTCCCTGGCTCAATTGACTCCCCTATACAATCGATTGATTTTATTGAAAATAAAAATCAATCATTCAAAGAAATATTAGTCATTAAAGCAAAAATATATTTTAGATTTCGTCAATGAATAATATAATAAATGTTGCCTAATGCATTCAAAAATATTCTATTTTAATACTTATTCCACAGGTAAAAATGTTTCACAGATATAAAATTCCAAATTTTACAGAATGGTATATAAATTTAATAATTAATAATATTCTAGAAGAGATTTTTAGCATTTGTATCACTCAGTGAAAGCTTTTAACATTTTAAGACCAATCGCTAACAAAAAACACATAATTAACTGCATGTGCGAAACATGTAGAACTGAATTTGATTAATGAATTTAAACTATAATTCTAGTTATTTTAGCTGATTTTAGCGACTTTTCGTCAAGTGTTATTTGATATTTGTCTAAGTAATACTAGGATGGAAGGATGGATGGACAGGGTTTAAGGACGAAAAACGTCAAAGGTTATCATCGTCCCGAGTAAAACTAGGCTTTTGTACATTATAATAATTTCGTGCGTGTTGTATTTGTCTGAAAAACCATAGTAACCGTTCTATTGTTATATCCGTGCTAACTTCTAGTAGTAAAGGACACATGCTAAAACATAATGTTTTTGACAACATGTTTTTAATTTGTAATGTATACAGATGAGGGGGCCAACGAGCGGCTCACGAGCCACAAGCGGCTCTTTGAAGGATTATTTGAGGCTCTCGATAAATGTACCACAGTTCCCTTTTCATTTTTGTGCTATTAGATTATCAAAAAATTATTATCGTTCCGAATGTGTTTCAAAATGTCTTTTAAATTACTGACAATAAATTTGAAAGACTAAATGCAACGTTCTAACAAATTTCATTCCCTTCTAAGCTAAGAATGATATGACTCATCAAAAACTGCGCGAACAAACATAAACAGTGTGTTAATCGTATGTAATTGTCGACTCAAGACCTATTTTGAATTTATAAACTCTTATTGGAGCGAACCGTTGGAATTGAGCTCTGGAGGAAATAAATGTATCACTCTTGCTAAAAAGTTTTCAAGAGAAGTTAAATAAATCTGTTTAATTTTTAATATTTAAATTCAATACACATATTTTGTACTTTTATTTCAATAAATATATATTTCTGTAAAAGACAATTTTTAATACCTTTTGAATGCGTATTTTATTGCGCTGCATTTAAAAATATTAAATTTTGAAAAATGGCTCGGACTATCAAGCAGCTCTGGTATATACATTTCAAAATTAAGTCAAATTTATTATTTACATCCATATAGAGTCCAATTTATTACGACTGAGAAACAGGAGGCGTTTAATTAAATTTCCTGCGAAACTTATTTTGTTCAAATTATTATACAAAATGGAAGGCCTTTCAAAGTTGTTTGGAATATGAAGTCAACTTCAAGTCAATGAAACATTTGAAATGAAATATCAGATGTGTATAAATATCAATGTCAGTTGATTTCAATTGAATAGAGCACTCGCAAGGAACCATGTTGCAAATTAATAAGTTATATTGAAAACTAAATTGAATGAAGCCATGAAGTTCGCATGGTAATATTAAAGTTATGCCGGCGTTTTGGGAGAAATAGGTCAATCAAAATGTGGACCCATTCAAACTAGAGTTCTCTGCTTTGAATGCAAATTGGCCGTAATATTAACTACTGTTTTCCACGTTCTTCGTTAGCGTAATTCTGTTCGAGCTACGGTCAATGTTAGGTGATATAACAGTATAAATGAAATTATTTGCAGTCAACTCCCTCAGGTGCAGTAATCGTAACCACTAGAATCTATGATTATGAATAAGTTTATCAGTATGTACTTTATAACTAATTACTTTATTTATTTAAATTTTAACGTCTATTGTAATTAACTCAGAATTTTTAGGACGGATAATCTATAGGTCACCGCCCTTTTCTAGCCAGGATAGGGCTGTTGCTTTTTATATTTTTCTAAAAAAGACATCCCCCCTAGTGGGAATCGAACCCACGACCCTTAGCAGGCAGTGATAAGTGCTCAAGCCTTGACACTTACTGCCACCGGGCCTCCTTATTTACTTTATAATCAAGGCAAATCCAGTGGTTTACAAATCAGAGAAATAAACAATAATCACAGATTTCAAAATAATGATAGTAAGTAAAGTGACACAACTTAAGTAATAAAATATTCTACAATTATCATAATGTTAATTTGTTCAGAAACCAAGGACACAAATCTCCAATATGCCTTTATCAAAACTCACTATATGGATTACTACACACAGCAATGGCGTTAGTGACCTTAAGGGTTGACGCGCCATTATAATAATTGAGAAAAAAAAAAAAAACTCACTATTATTTTTTAAAGTGACAAAAAAAAAGAAAAAAAAAAATCTTAACTAAAAATATGTCATCTGGTTTACAAGCTTTGAAGCTAGGTACATCGAGTTTTGATAATTGATAACGAGATATTCACTATTTATTTCATAGTCATAACTGTATGTATATTATATAAAAAATAATAATAATTTCGTTTAGAGCCTTCTGCTGAAATTCAGGAACATAAATATGCTTTAGGTCCACCCGACAACCCTATGTAATGTATTGTATAACATACAGTCTTCTTTTTCTTACATGGCTACCGCACATGCGCGAACGCCAGAGGAAACTTTTTTGCAACTTTTTTTTTCCAGTTGAGTCATCGCTAAAGCATATTTATGCTAAAACGATTTTTTAATTGTGTCACTTTAGAAACACTAGTGCATAAAAATCAGAATTAGGAGTCGAAAGTCTAGTTTTTAGCTAAGTTGCAACAGATTTGGCATGCTTCGTCCTCCCCAAGAGGAAACTTCAACTTATACACAACTTTAAACTTTTAGTGCAAAAATGTTCTAAATCAGTATTCAGATAGGTTATTTTATTCGTATTCTTCAGCGATGGGGCGTGAAGGAACCACCTTGCTGAGGATTGTGCTTTATTACGCAGCTCCTGCGTGACGGACCTTTCTGGGAAAGACTCAATGGAAATTCGAAATTGTTTATTTTTGGAGTGAACCCTTTCCTGAGGGGATATCGATTGCACTTAGAAGAATGATTGAAGAGGAAACTGATATCGAGGTGATAATAGTAGACATTTTCCGTGCAGGAGTCCATAAGGTAGAGAAAATGACGTCTCGACACGACAACTGTTTAGTATCGATCTTAGACTCGATGTGAAGCCGGAAATATTGATACAGTTACACCTGTTGATTCGTAATCCCATTTTAAGCTCGGCATCACTTCTAGATCCCTTCTTGGCATGTAGGCTAAAATTTATGTAAATATTCACGTTTTTGTAATATTTGCTATATTTATCTACCGGTTGTCAAAAACCATCACCCGTCCACCTGATTTTAGGCAAATTATATTATTTTTAAAAATGGAGTTCGTTCTGTAAAAAAATATACTAGTTAAAATCATATGTTTACAACCGCTGACTGTCGTGTGGGACGAGCATCTCCATTGGTATGAAGGATGGGCTAGGTCTACTTATACCGTAACTGTTGGATAAGATTGCAGCCTCCTCGATCATTCTACACCATATTTTTGTGATACAGTTCTTAAAAATACATTTGTCCATACTGCTTTTGATGGGAACTTTGTACACGCACCAGAGGGAGATTTTTTATTAACATTTTTTCACTAATTGTTTTCCAAAATCCACCTAATTTTAGCACTTTCCTCCGAAGGAAAGTAGCTATTGAGGTTGGACTCATGGCGGAATTTTTGAAAAATTTCTTCAAATCTTTATCGATCCTACCTAGTAGACACCGAAAATAACCCCCGTTAAAATTTATATATATATATATATATATATATATATATATATATATATATATATATATGTCTGTTAACACGATAGCGGCCAGAATTTTTGTTTTTTCGTCACGAAACTTGGTATATAGCATTCAATTAGCAAACGATTGAACGAGTTCGTTAACCACCAAAATCGGTCCACCGGAAGGGGGGGTTTACCCCGAACCCAAAACACTAATTTGACCATTTCAGCCGTAATACTTGTTATATTTCAACGAAACTTGGTATTCGTACTGGTAATATAGAGAGAAAAGTGAGATATAAAAATAAACTAAATCGGTTCATACGGAGGGGGGGGGGGGGGGTTTACTCCAGACCGACAATACCAATTCGCCACTACCAGCCGTGATTTTAGGTGTATTTCGACGAAACTCGGTATTCATAGTGGTAATCTACAGGTAAATATGTGTTGTAAAAATAAACTAAATCGGTTCATTAGGAGGGGGGGGTTTACTCCAGACCCACAATACCAATTCGCCACTACCAACCGTGATTTTTGGTATATTTCGACGAAACTTGGTATTCGTAGTGGTAATCTACAGATAAATATGTGTTGTAAAAATAAACTAAATCGGTTCATTAGGAGGGGGGGTTTACTCCGGACCCAAATTACTAAAATACTCATACTGGTCGTAATTTCTGCTGTATTGTAACGAAACGCGGTATACGTCGCGGGTAACTCATGAGAAAGAAGTGTTGTAAAAATGAGCTGAATCGGTCAATTGGAAAGGGGGGTTTACTTTGTAATATACTTCAATAGAAAAGCCAGCCAGACATAGGTTCACAAAGGCGCCGCAAGGAGCGCTAGAGTGACTGTATCCGGTTCCTGCGTTAGATCAAATTACGATAATATGAGGATTTTGTATTTATTACGTAGTGTAATAGGTACCATGTGTAAACATAACTCTGGAAGCAAATTAATAATTGATCAGTTACTCATTACAAAATTAAAAGAGAACTATTCATGTTTTTATTTTATTTATGTAAATAAATAAAATAAAATTATATTTTAATGATATTTTAAGCAAATTGTTTTGGAAAGCAGTTCACTACCCAAATTCTGAGGAAAGTGCTTAGTTATGCAGCTCCTGCGTGACGGACTTTTATCGTCACAGACTACTGTAGACGTTGATGATTATGACCTGACCATGTTATATACTGTGTAAAAGTTACACAAAATAAGCACAATTAGAACCGCACTGGTTGAGCGTACACTTTAACACTAGATTTACCAGACCAGTTATTTTGACTGGTCGTGCAATTTCAATTCAAAATTCCTACTACATATAACATTTGCTTTCCTAAATGATCTTATAGCTATAAGTAGAGAATAATTTAATGAACTTAATGCTACTTTATATATAGGGTGTCCCAAATAAGACGGCTCAAACTAATTTTGTGGCCAAACGGTTGGTCTGAGAAAAAAATGTCAGAGGCAAAAGTTGTAGGGCTTGACCTAAGCTTTATAGATATGTCGATTATTTAACACATTTACCGCGCATGTGCGCTCGGCGCTAGATGAAATTTTGGGGTTTGCAGATGACCCCTATTATTATGCACATCATTTTAAAGGGAATTAAAAAACAAACCCTTTGCTGCAAACCGCACTTCGATATCTTTAAAATCAAATGAGTTTCGTGCGATTCAAATTTTATTGTTTTAATTAAAAACGATTTTTTGGAAACACTTACAGAGATCGGTTATGAATGTGTGATACATGACTTTGGGGTATTTTTTCCTCAACTTTCTGAAAAAAATATGGCCGATCCTCTAAAAGAAATATTTTTCCTAATAACTTTAATAAAATTGAAAATAAGACATATTTTTAAGTATTTATTCTTTAGGGGTTAACTAAGCCAAATCTGATTATTCATGTTATCTATCTATTCCATTGGCTCCGATATTACTTGTTGGATTATGGTTCATTATTAGTGTAATATTCGCTTTCAACCACGAATTTCACAAGTTGTGAGATTGTGGATATCATTATTTTTTTCGGGGAGTGTAGACGTAAAGCTCGGATGGCTGCTCGACTTTACGCGCATTATTACACAATCCGAGTTCATCCGTCTTACAAAAGGATTTTGCGTCTAGTGTCAAACGCCCGACAAGGACATTTCTCTTTCACCAGAAGACATCGTTGAAGAGACCAGGACATCATCTTGGACTTCCACATTCCTAGTTGGGGGGGGCTTGATGCAAGGGTATGTGATAAGGGTGGTACGTACTGCGCTGAAGTGTACGGTGAACATTTCTTCTTGAAATCCGTGTTTCTCTATCAATCTCCCAAACACTGATGTAGGGATTTCTCCTAACAAGGTCCAAGATTTTCAGAAAGTTGAGGAAAAAAATACCCCAAAGTCATGTATCACACATTTATAGCCAACCTCTGTAAGTGCTTCCAAAAAATCGTTTTTAATTAAAACAATAAAATTTGAATCGCACAAAACTAATTTGATTTTAAAGATATCGAAGTGCGGTTTGCAGCAAAGGGTTTGTTTTTGAATTCCCTTTAAAATAATGTGCATAATAATAGGGGTCATTTGCAAACCCCAACATTTCATCTAGCGCTGAGCGCACATGCGCGGCCAATTTGTTAAATAATTGACATATTTAGAAAGCTTAGGTCAAGCCCTATTACGTTTGCTTCTGACATTTTTTTCTCAGACCAACCGTTTGGCCGCAAAATTAGTTTGAGCCGTCTTATTTGGGACACCCTGTATATTAGTAAGAAATATATTTTTTGTTATTGACATTTGTAACAATACCAGGTCTGGTAAATCTAGTGTTAAACTGAACAGTGTGGTTAGGAAAAATTTGTAAGACTCCAAAACAGGTAACAGGAATTGGCATGGATGCTGTCTTCGTACGCCCCTGCGACCATTGACCATTTTTTGAGGAAACGAATACGAAAAAATCTGCGCCAAGCCGATTGTAGCGAATGCAGAACCAAGACCACTAATGTGCGTCTAGAGCGGCGGAAGCATTGCTTTTCAAGCACGCATTTATGCGTATAGAACGGTGGAGCACTGCTACTCACATCCGCATATATGCGTCTATACCGGTGGAAGCACTGCTTTTCAAGCACGCATTTAAGCGTATGGAACGGTGAAGCCCTGCTCCTCACGCACGCATACATGCGTATAGAACGGTGGAAGCATTGCTTTTCACGTCCGCATATATGCGCTTGGAGTTTTTGAAGGGTTAACTACTATTTTTTTCCAAAACTTCCATTCTTACAAGGTCATAATAAAAAAAAAAGAATATTTCCCACAGTAATTCGAGGATTAATTTCATTTAAACAGACAATTCTCAGATCAAAATCTGAGAGAAAGCGCTATTACGCAGTTAAAACAATATCTTCCAAATCTAGCAGCTTTAAATGTAAATTAAAGGTCTAAAATTTTATGTTATCAGAACTTCTAAGGAACAAAATATTCGTACTTTTTAACATATAATCCGAATCAATCATGAAAATAGGAATGTTCCATTTAAAAACAATTATTACCAATTCTAAGCACAAGTTAAAGTTACGGGAAATCATGAATACATGCCCCATCGGCCTACAAAGGCAATATCTGGTCATAAAAGGAAAAATATTTGGCAGTTTGTAGGGGAAGGCTGATAGTTTTGCACATCCGGTATATGCATACTTATGTCTATTAAGATCGAACAATTGCCTCGTTTATTGGAGGCTCTTGTTGGATTTTTACCCAGTTTGAACCTCTCTCGTTGAAGATAGGACTGTGTTTCTATTAAGTCATTCGAAGTAAATTACGTCAAAACTATTCTTTTTTTATCTGATATAATTGATTATGGGTAATTACTCCCTTATTATTTATCCTGAAGTATTCTTCATTAATCTTTGACATTTTTATTAAGTACAAAATTTTGATAGATCATAGCAAAAAAACTTCATCTGAAAACATCCCAAGTTTTTTAGAGCTTAAAGTTTACCTCAAGTATAATGTACTGAGAGCAATTTAGTTTGCCGAAATTTGCCGATTCCAAAGATTTTTATTTTTAGATCCATCAGATAATAAAATTTATTTTTTCTTCCAAATTTTTAAAAATTTGGATAAATCCAAGAAAACGGTATTAATCCTTGGGCAAAT
Source organism: Gonocerus acuteangulatus (assembly GCA_946811695.1). NCBI lineage: Eukaryota > Metazoa > Arthropoda > Insecta > Hemiptera > Coreidae > Gonocerus > Gonocerus acuteangulatus. Next base: position 37,302,438 of record OX328124.1, on the reverse strand, counting down.
GATGCAATTTAATCTGCTGGATGCTCCTAAAGAAATATTAAGCAATATTAAAGACTGCCAGTTTAGTCCTATATTATTTGTAAAAAATGTGGGAACGGGTTCACCGCAGAGAAAAAACTCTTATATAAATACTGGTTGAAACAATGTATGTATAGAAGAAATTGTTATTAATTTTTATCAAGAAAAAATATATTCACGCCCTGATGGCCGTTCCGGCTTCCTTAGAGGCAGACATAAAAAAGAGTTTACAGCGTTGTGTGAGAGATCGAAAAAGCGCCGGGTTCTTCTGATATCTGGCCCAGAGCTTTCTTTACGGAGAGAAAATATAATCAGTTCAGACATTAATGAATGTATAATAGAGGATGACATTAATAATCAAATAGATATTGGTTTCGATATACCTACGTTTACATTCTCAAGAATCCAAAAACGATTCAGACTCGGAATTAAGAAATTATTTAATAATTTCATAGAAAATGTTAAAATATTATTATTCTATAGCAATATTACTATATGGTAAGTATAATTTACTACTATACTATTACTACATAATATGTTATCGTTATAATGTATTTTATAATATTGTTATTAATAATATTATTACCTGCTACAATTAATATTATTATAGCCGTATAGTATGCATTATTTTACTATGGTTACCTTGTTTTCAATTAATAAAAATGTTTATTTGAAAATAACTAGTAGTTAATGATTTTTTTTCATAATCCTCACTACTTCGTTAGACTGTGCGGCGGCAGGAATTTTCTCATCTTAGGGCTCGTTGGAAAAATTCCTCGTTGCACCCTCGATTTCGGCGCTAATGGTCTAGATTTGTCAATGCGCCGTTAAAAAAAAAATTAAAAAAAAATAAAATAAATAAAATAAAAGGATTATCAGCCATGTTTTGTCGAGAAATGTCCTATTATGAAATTACCTGAATTCCATTGCTAAAGTTTATTAACCTTTAAATTCCCCAGGCCCACCAAGCCTTTAAATTATTTATAAATGGGTGCCTTTAAAGGGGAGAATCAGGTGGCTGATTCACCAAGCCTTTAAATTATTTATAAATGGGTACCTTTAAAGGGGAGAATCAGGTGGCTGAAGCATAGCACTGACCACACATCTCCCTTGTGTGCCTTAATTTTTTTTTTTTTTTATTATAACATTAGAGGGTCTCCCCAAGGTAGGTTGGATTGCTCATCCTATTCTTATCAAAGGAGATGCGGGTTGGAGTCTCGCCTGTAGCAGGTTGAGTTTATTCATCAATGGGGACTGCTGAAAAAATTCTTTGCTCCACCACGGATATTTAGGAAGGGTGGCAACCTATGGCTCGGCGCTAATAACATAGGCATCGGTATTTTATTTAGTAAACTCATGACATGAGGTTTACTTTTAATGTAGAATATATATACACTCGTATATTCATATGTAAGCAGGCGGTACTGATAATGGAAGTCGACGAGTCTTAAATGGAGACAATGAAACTGTTTCCTTTGTTATCATAGGGAATCTAAAAATTGATGTGCGCACATAAACTCACACAGATAACAGACAGATATTTAGGCAATGTCATCTGTTCTGTTTTAAACCGTTCCGGCTTGGCTTCGTTGCATAAGCGTCCGTGGCATAAGGTAATCCGATCCTTGTCATATACCCTTCGTATTTGGTTTAGGACCTCATTACCTTATTCCCGGTTAGGTATACGGGTCTGGTAACGTATGATACTAAATCCGACCGAAACATTCCTTCAGCGGACCCGCTGCCGTGGCGTATTTCACACTTTACTAACATCATTTCAAAAGTTTCTTCACTTATTTTATATATATATATATATATATATATATATACGTTTGCCGAAATAACCATACAAAAGGAAGACTTGGGCCCTTTTGGAAATTTTGTTCGAAGCCGTCGGTCCTGAAAGTATTATTCGAATTGGGTATATGTGCTCTTTTATATTGATAAGAGGCAAGCATAAAAGAATACTTTTTTTTTTTTTTATTGAAAAAGAATAACGACTAAAAATGAAAATACCATACGTAAGAGCTTGTATGAATTGCTTGAATAAAATATTTCTCTCTATAAATGCTACAGAATAGAAAAAACAAAGGTAATTTGCGCAAGATAACTTTCTTTATTATTTGAAATTATGAAAGCTTCTCTGAAATGTTTATATACGAGGGGAAATGAAATTCATGAGAGAGATAGAGGCGTAGTAAAAAAAAATTCTACAACTTTTGAGTAAAAAAGGCTGGATTATAAATCCAATCCTGACTCTGGAGTAGGAGGGAAAGTTCTTTATATAAGACATGGCCATTTGCAAAGCAACGCTCGAGTATTGACGCGACCCCAACTTTTTCTGCAGGTAGGAACTCCATCAGTTCCACCGGCGATTTGTATTTCTCAGTCGTCTCCCTTGCTCCGAATACTTTACAGCAGATAAAACTTTCTTTCCATATCTACCCATTGAGAGAAAAACTCCTTTCCACGAAGACACGATAAGGAGCAAGATATTTTGATGATATAAGCTTGTTATTTATTAGATGTTCCTTTCTACTTTATATTATTTTGGTTTTGCAAATTTTAACCGCCACATCTAAAAGACGTCTATAATTTATTTAATATCATGAAAATTTAATTTACGAACCATTTTTTTTTGTGTAGTTAAGTAAAATGTAATTGAAGTATTAAACTGTATATCAGCGATCCTAGAGGCCGGCGCACAGTGGTCAAAAATCGCTCAAAACTTGATCGAATCGCCTTCATGGACGGGGATACTGAAAAAGTAAAAAAAAATACACGTATCAAATTTCGTTTTGTTATATAGGTTTTGCGTCTCTCTAATTTCGGGCTTAAATATTTCGTTGGCATGTGTAGAAAGACCCCAGACTGAAATTAGCTTATTAAATCTGGTAAAACTGAAATTAGCTGATTTTGGGCGGTTTTTGGCCACTGTGTGGCGTAGCAATTACCGGGGGGGGAGCGAAAGAATTATTTTATTTTTTTTAAATTCTTCTAATTAAAATTGTCTCTACAAATGCGCAAGACTATTAAAATATCCCGCGATATTTTTATACAAATATTTATTAAATCTTTAATCCTGTGTGTTTGTGAGCCATACATAAATTCACAAAGTGGCAGGGGTGAGAGGAGGTTTGCAAAAAAGAATTTTGTACAGGAGGGGGTCCCCGGACTGCAGAAGTTTAGTCCCTTCACCTGTATTGTTCGAACACTTCAAAGACGTTTTACAATTCAAAATTATTTATTTATTTCAAACAAATATCATATAGGTAGTCATTTAGTTGTAATTTGTGTAAACTACTGATACGACAACATCCCTCACGTTGCTACCTTACACGCGTAAAGTATAAAGTAGCATCTAGTACCGTTAATCTAAACGATGGGTTAATTTTGTTACAGAAAAAAAAATTGGTTATTATTAGACTATAATTATATTATAAACGATTACAATTATTTCCTTACGTATTAGATTATGTTTAGAACTTTCATTTATCTTATCGATCACTGACAATTGTTTACTAAATTATCATTTTATTTATTTATTGGTTCTTTGTTTTAGGGCAATGCCCTCTACAAAGGAGTGTGTGCACATATTTTGGATTTTTGATCTAACACATCTTTATATATCAAAAGTTCCAAACATAAACTAATCGAACAAACTACATGCGTCGATAAATACTTTACAAAAAATAGTAATATAAAAATAATAGAGTAAATCAAACATCAAGCTAACAACTTAGGACCAGGCTAGATAATTAAGGCCGTGTATAGATCTAAATGGTATTACAAACTAAATAGCAAAATAAAATACATGTAAGGAACAATACAAAAAATAAAAAGATAAAGTAATGCAAGCAAAACATTTATATGAAAATCAAAATAAAAGAAAGTAAAATAAGGCGAACCACATGGTATCGAAAGAGGAATATAAGGAAAAAACAGCACCTTTGCGCAACAGACCCATTAAACTTATCATTTCTTATTATCAAGAGAATGGCACCACTTGCACGACCGAACTTCCTCACTTTACAGCAGGTAGGGATATGCAGATGAAGCCTTCTATAGATTTCGGTAGAGAGACTGGTTCTATGACGGTATGATGAGTTTGCTAGCAACAGAGAAGGTCCAGGTCCGAGGTATCGCCATAGGTAGATAGGTTATGGAGGCCCCTGCAATGGGATTTCCTTCATCATGAGAGATCTACGTAGATCTAGAGACTCTTCGATTCAACTATATTCCTAGTTACGCTATGTTCAGATGGCAAGATGACCCGCCCTTTCTGGATAAGAAATTATCATTTTATTATTTTGTGAAATATTACCATTTGTCGAGACCCCTTTAGTTAAATACAAAAAAAAACAAAAAACGTTTCGCTCCTTGCTGAAAACAAATGCTTAGTGATTTTTGGCCCATAAGAGTTTTTACATCTCTCTAGTTCTTGAGAAGATTTGTGGTCTTAGTCCAATTCGACTACAAACCGAGCGTAAAAACATAATAAACTCTCCGGCTTGTGAACCAATAATTTATAAGGTCTTGAAAATGTGCAAGTCCAATGCGTGATTTAGTGCGCCATTATAATTTCGAAATATGAGTGTTGACCAAAACTTAACCAACAAACGAATCTCGCCCCAAGAGTATTCAGTCAAATCGTCGATACAAATGCCAAGTATCGAATGTAAAAATCACCACTTTCCAGAGTGAAAAAACTTTTATTCATTACTTTGCTTTTAGACAGTCAAATAGTCTGCAGATTCGACCTTTTCACAGTGGTTACTTTCCCTTTCACTGAGTGAACTTAGATTCCAGAGAGTACCGTCTATCAGTCCAACAGCAATCAGTGTAGATTGAAAATGAAATATGCGTTTTTTTCACATTCGATACTTTGCATTTTTATCGACGAAATATATACGGCATTGTACTCAAAGGTGTTCTCTACCTTACGTTCCAACCTTCTTGGGAATGGCTAAATCCAGCAGAATCAGCCCATTGCCGAAGTAGAGTGGCAAAACATGGTGAATGTTTATTTGGTAAGCTTTGGTCAGCGCTACCAATACCACTCTGGTCCGATGTTTTCCTACAAAATGGATCGGTTTTGGATAGGAACGAGGCGTACGCGCCTGTAATATTCGCCTGCGGCTCCTCTCCGATTTTCAGCTTCAACAAAACTCTGAACAAGCAGTTTGTTTGGAAGAAGAATACGATAGTATTTACTGTTATTCTGTGGAGAACCGCAAATTTTCTCACTTCTTGAATTAGCTCTTACGGATTTACAGTCGCCATTTATCTTTTAATTTTGTTGAATAACACAAGGCACAAAAACCGACACAAAAGATAATCCAAACGGTTTCCCCCCCAATATGATACCTAACGTGTCTTGCAGCTGGCAAAGGAGACTACACGCACGGAGTCGGATCTGTGGATGAATTTCCCTTTCCGGCAATCGCCCTAATTTTCAATCACATTCGGATTGGATGGGTGAATGATAAGTTCGACCAGGCGATTGGTGCCTTTAGGACACTCAAAAACAATTAGATTTCCGTTGCACATAAATTTTTGAATTTTTCTTCAAATTAAATTGAACTATCAAGTTACCTTTTAATTTTTTTACAAGTAACCAACTTTTTATAAAGTATTATATAGATCATAGAGAGCCACGGAATACTTTGTACTTTGAACGTGTTCATTTCATTATGAACCGAGTAAACTGTTAAAGCGTGTGACATTTTCCGAACGGGTTCTACAACTTAATAGCAACCAACGCTTAAAGGTTTTTTATTATTTTTTTTAATATTATCACAATCTGAAGCGACAAGCTGTGAAAAGTAAAATATTTGGTCTATCATACTTGCCTTACTCTTCGCCTTCATCATCTAGACAATTCGTTATTCATTACATTTCTTTTCAGTAGCTTTAATATACAGGGTGTCCCACATTGAGATGTCATAATTTTAAGGGTTTATTCTGCACCTCATTTGTAGTTCAGGGACGCAGAAATGAGCGTCCTATCTCAACATGTAGCAGAGCTACGCATAATTTTGTCTATTTTCAAAACTATTGGGTTTTCTTATGAAAAACTGTGTTTTCCAGATTTCTAGTCTATGTATCGTAAATGACGACCACATTTTTAGAATCTACATTAAATTTACAATATGAAACACTCGTTATTGAAATGTTGTCACGTAAATTAGGAGCTAAACTAAGAGCCAAATAGATGTGAACTATTGTTATTAGGGTTTTCTTAACTCCTTCAATATTTTCTTAATCAGCTATTTGTAGACTAAGCGGTTTGCCCCCACCTCAAAAGTTGCTTTATTTAATAAGCTTTAAAATGGTACCCTGTTGTTAAAAAAAAAATATTTAAGTCTATTTTGTTCTGATTTCTAAGTCACAACCAATACATTTGCTGTAGCTTGACGAAGCCAATCTGATCACATTATTTAATTTCACGCAAATATGGTGATGTCCCATCCTTCCAACATTAGGTATACACACTTTTTGCTCAGATTAAGGATTAGGGGACACTTTGGAAAGAGTGAAAGAAGGCAGAAGAACATATTTGAAATAATCACAATTATTGTTATTATTTTAACACAATAAATACAGATCTTATATTTTTATACTTTGAGGATCTTGTTTTATTACATTTCTATTTTTAATTCTATTCTATTTAATAAAATTAGACACTACAATTTCTGCTTATAAGTTATTGCTTATAAGTAACTGGGTTATTCATTATAAATTGTATTGAAAAAAGTCTCTCCTGCAAATATAAAGTGAAAAAAAAAATAGATTTAACTGAAAAGACTATTATACTACTCTTAAAAATAGAAATTTCATAAAACAAGGCCCTGAAAGCATAAAAATATAACCTCAGTATTTATTATGTTAACAATAATTGTGATTATTTTCAAAATGTTCTTCTGTCATATTTTACTCTTTCCAAGGCGTCCCCTAATCCTTAATCAGAGCAAAAAGTGTGTATACCTAATGTTGGAAGGATGGGACATCACCATATTCGCGTGAAATTAAATAATGTGTTCGTAATGGCTTCTTCACGCTAAAGCAAATGTACTGGTTTTGACTTAGAAATAAGAAAAAATAGACTTAAATAATTTTTGTTTTTAAAACAACAGGGTACCATTTTAAAGCTTATTAAATAAGGCAACTTTTGAGGCGGAGGCAAACCGCTAAGTCTACAAATAGGTGGTTAAGAAAATATTGAAGGAGTTAAGAAAACCCTAATAACAATAGTTCTCATCTATATGGCTCTTAGTGTAGCTCCTAATTTACATGACAACATTTCAATAATGGGTGTTTCTTATTGTAAATTTAATGTAAATTCTAAAATTGTGGTCGTCATTTACGATACATAGACTAGAAATCCGGAAAACACTGTTTTTCATAAGAAAACCCAATAGTTTTGAAAAGAGACAAAAGTTTGAATAGCTCTGCTACATGTTGATATAGGACGCCCATTTCTGCGTCCCTGAACTACAAATGAAGTGCAGAATAACCCTTAAAATTATAACACCTCAATGTGGGACACCCTGTATAAATATAAGTACTCTCGCAGAGATGGACTCGAAGAAGGTTTAAAAGGTAGACTTCAATTATTCAAAACTCCCGGAAGAGCTGAAAGAAAAATAAAACAAGGCTTTAAAATAACTTCTATATATTTGATACATTCATATCCCAAACCTCTGACTAAAGGGTGTTTATAGATTCTGTAAAAAAAAACCACCCCAAAGACTAAGTGGATGTCCGGCTGAATGCTAACGCCTGCTGAAATACACCCCTATTCTTCAGACCTTTGTTCTATTTTTCCCTTCTACGGCTTCTCAAGGGCTTACATTGGCAGCTTTTCCTTTACGTAACGTACTTCCTCATCACAAAACAAAAAAAATTGAGTAAACAATTCTCCACATGCATGACGGGATCATTGGATGATCTTGTGCGTGTGCTTTAAATATTCAAATACATATTTTCCTAATGTATTGACCTTTTTTTAAGTCCTCAGCACGTAATGCTAACGTACTTTATAATGTTATTGGCGGGTGTAAAAAATTTAAAAAAAATCTTATATTACGTGAGGGCGAGGTTAGCTTACAAGGGGAGTGCACGACTTTTACGTCCTTGGGCTTCTTGAAAAGAAAAGAGCTTCCTTTTCGAGCCATATAAATGACTATTGTATTATCTGGGTGGGACATGGTTCTCAAAATAAAATCTGAACGTTATTGCATATAACGTCGATCCCAGAACTCGTAGAAACACCCCGAATGGAAGGAACCCCGATTGGAGGGTCGATAAAACTTCAGACCTTTTATCGACCCTCCAAGTTTAGTTTGAATCGGGTAAGTGTTCTACATCTAAGCCAGTCTTCTATAGGACAATAATCATAGTTCTTTTTAATATTGACATATTTTTACGAGATTAGTAGAGTTCTTTATTTGTTGACAAATATATTGATTAGGAAAGTAAAATGGTGGAAACCTTTCCACCGAGTGGTTCCTAACCCCTAAACGAGGACGTGGGACGAGGATCCTTTCCGTCTGAGAAAGCCTTCATTAAGGGTGCTTCCGGGTTGTAGGCAGGCCTATTACACAGACTTGACGTTCCTAACATAAAGTAGGATTTTATGCTTTCTCCAGCATTGTTTTTATATCAGCTCTATTCCACAACTACGTCCGCATTTTCGTTTTATACATCACCAAAGGAATGTAGCTAGGGACGTTGCCTTTAAGAAAGAATCTTTGTAACATTTCCTCAAACAACCAACAAAAATTACTAATTTCCTCATACCGGTCTTAATTGTTGTTGTATTGTTAATGAACTCTTTATACGTTCTGGTTATCTAATAAGAAAGAAGTGTTGTAAAAATTAACATGGAGCATTTTATACATTGCAGCCTTCGCCTTCGAATTCCTTCCTAAGACTAAACCATATCTGGCTGTCATGACCAATCATGTCTACTCCAGATGTTTTAGGGTAAATGTCGATTTTCTAAAAGAAGAACATATTTATCATTTCATTAAATAAGCCATTTTATGCTCAATGTTTTGTATTTATTTGTTTTGTTATTATAGATTTGCATATACTGCCTTTTTCTTCTTTTTAATTATATGTATATTTTGTTTTGATTTCCGTTTTACGAGGTTTCTCATATCTAATATTTTGAATGTGTCAAAAAGTATGACTATTTTTTTATAGCATGATGCACCAAACCATTGTTTTTGTGTTGATTGACTCCCTTTTTTTAACGACAGACATGTAAATATAAAGAACTAGAGAAGAAAGTATTTTGTTGATTAAATTTGGCCTTCGACCAAACAATTTAGGTTGTAATCTCCTTCTCGGAGTACCTCAAGGAGTGTGCAAGATTTTCTGAAAATGAGAGCATTCTTTCAGACAGTGTTTTATATTTTGATTTAAGGTAATTTGTATTAGAAATTATTGAATTTATAATAACACATTCTAATAAATATAGCTTATATTACACATTTCTTTATTTAATAATGTTTATGTCATTTATATAGTTAATATGGTACGCTTCCGGCTCATAGGTTAGTTTCTTAGTCCAGTCGTAGATAGTTTTTTAAGCAAAGCAAGCGGCATTTATATATACCAACATTAGCTTTAAGATGAATGCTTTTGCTATCTAGTGAATTTAACATTAGTTTTTTTCTCTATGCTTTTGGAGTTATAGTTTGATTTTATTTCGATTTATATAATTCTTATTTATTTTTACTTTTACATTATTCATAAACTGTTTTAGTTAATCTACCCACGTCCTAATTTGGTGTGGAAGTCTTCAAATATTATTAATTACAAAAATAATTTCTGTTTTAAAGAAAGAGAAGCTGTTTGTCACCCATATTGAAGGCAAATTCGGGCATTTATCTGTTATTTTGATCTCAATTTAACACAATTTTTTTTACATATTGTACACTTAGACTAAAACTCTAATTACCCGATAAATATTACTGTATCAATATGGATAATTATCAATTATTTATATACCGGGTATTTCAAAATGAATATTGGGGCTTTGTAGCTTTACTAGCTGTTACCCGGTGTGCCATGCTACACCTACTTTCTGCATCTAGAAAAGCCAAAATAAATTTGAAACCAATTAAGTAATATTAAAATCTAATAACACAAAAATATAACTGTTCGGGTTCACAGTTTCGAACCCGTGACCTCCGAACTGTGAGTCTTAGACGATTTTGACCTAGCCTATATCACCCCCCGGATCAAGACATGCATGTGTGCCAAGTTTAGACAAAATCGGTCAAACGGTGTGGATTTGTATAAGGAAGAAACATACAAACAGACAGCTGGTAGACTTTTTTGACCTAGCCTATGGCGCTCCTCGTATCAAGACCTACATGTGTGCCAAGTTTGGTAAAAATCGGTCAAATGGTGTGGATTTGTATAAGAAAGAAACATAAGACAGCTGGTAGACTTTTTTGACCTAGCCTACGAGACTTCCCAGATCATGATCTACCTTTGTGCCAAGTTTGGTCAAAAAACGGCCAAACGGTGTGGATTTGTATAAGGAACAAACAGATCGACAAGTGAGTTATATATATATATATATATATAATGCCTTGAAGTTACATAACACTTCAAATGAAAAACAGTATTGTCTGTTGGCTCCAGAACATTCAAAGTCGGGCCATCTGTTCACCGGTCGTTCTCTGCTACTAGCTCCTTCTAACGGATGATGGTGGATTGATTACAACCTACTGTTTGAGTTATTACTTTATTTGAGCTATAAGTTTGATATAATAAATAGTATAAATTGTTGAAACCACGATGTTAATTTTCAACCCCCCCCCCCCCCCACAGTATACTGATCTTCTATCTCCTCTTTATAATCATTCGTAATCAGATTTTACATAAAATAACACATAGTACAATAAATACAATGCCATTTTGAGTTAATTTAATAATGTTCGTCATATCTTTGATAGGTCTTTGGCTTCAGTGAAATGCTATTATTCACTCTCATTGAAATATTATCACCCTTGATTTATGTAGAGTGAAAATCAATGAAGAGTCATTAAGTGCCCTTTTGATTGTAAGAGGAAGCGAGATATAAATCTTGGCCGTGCATGATATGGTAATGATACAGGTATACAAACCATCCTTTTTCCTGGCTCTGGGGGAAGCAATTTGTTTCGTCACTCGAGAGATTAACCTCGCATAATCTACTTCCTCCTGTATTGTTAGGGTAATTCCTAAATCCTTGATTGATTTAGTATACAAACTATTGATTAGACTTCACTCCGATACAAATTCTTCCATTTTGTAATTTATTTCACATTCTGTTGATTTTAGGTTGCATTTCTCTCTCTCTTTTAATCAAATAAAATTATTAATGACATGGCTAATTTTTTAAAGGTTCAATGGTCTGTATATTTATTGTTACATATTCTTCCGTAAATAAATATTTTTTCTACATATTTTGATATTATCCAGTCAAGGATTATTTGGGATTCGGCTAAGAAACCATCAATAAGATTTTTGTAAAAAATCTATATTAAGGACGTCTCGGCTACTCTTTGGTAGCCTTCGTCAGCTAAAATGGTAAAAAAAACAAAGAAAAAACAGAATTGATACACAGGAATTGATACATCCTATTTAGTAACAACATAATTGTTCTTATATTTTAACAGCAAATTGTTCTTTTAAAAAAGGTTGATTTGTATGTATAGATCTATCATTTATCTTACTGGCAAAACTTTTTTCTGTATATTAATTCTGTTTTTTCTTTTTTTGTTTTTGACTTATTAGCTGACGAAGACTACCAAAGAGTAGCCGAAACGTCCTTAATATAGATTTTTTACAAAAATCTTATTGATGTTTTCTTAGCCGAATCCCAACTAATCCCTGATTGCTTACCACCTCGACGGCTAACTATCTAATCTTCATGTTTTATTTTTATTTGTAATTGGAGAAATAATGGGGAAATCGAGAAAGAAAATAATACTTTACCCATTGAATCTAAGTCTTTTCTAAGTCCAAGAAGCAAAGGTGGCTGTATAATATATTATTGCAATCATACAGGGAGCAATGTAAAAAAAAATCGAGACTTTAGAAGGAGTGTCTGGGAACAAATTAAAAAGAAAGTTAAAAGACTTTCTTTCCGATCACAGTTTTTCCTATAGGAAAAACTGTGATCGGAAATATATCCACATTATTGGGACATCGGCGATGGTGAACATCATAAACAGGAAGTAGATGTTAAACAGTTGAGTTGAATCCCATGGAGACGGCAGCCATCAAATACACACCAGTGACTTTAGTAGTTTTGTTGAAGATCATTCAGTCGCATCAAAAATATAAAAACAAGGGGAGTATACAGTAGTGGGGTCACCGATTTGGTCCATTTTTTTCTGGTGATTCTGTATCGAAAATAGTCGACACGTGTCCGAGCGTTCCGTCGAAAACGCATTGGGCGCTGAGAAATAAAATAAAATAGAATGAAAATTCTTTATTTTATATATCGGGTTTAGAAAATCATATCGACATGATTCTTTCACCAATTCATTTGTTTTAGAGATTAAAGAACAATCGTTGAACAATAATTTATATTTCGTCAAATAAATTCAAATTTTTTTAAAATCAGCACCCCATGAAACTCTTATGAAGTAAATACACAGGTCTAAAAAAATAATCTTTCTGAAATTTGATTTGATGATTTTGGTCAATCTCTATGCTCCTTGGCGTGCTGAAGCCGAACATGAGGTCAGTCCCTCTCTATCACGTAAGGAAATTGTTCAATCTCAAGTAAGGGCAGAGGTACTACTATTAAAAGAAAACAGAATTGGCGAATAAGAGAGTTCATTTATTTCCATGATCTTTTAGTTATTTCAATGTTGTTTACTGTACAAAATACATAAATGTGTAGAAATAACAGCTTCAGAATTAACAGTGGCATATTTAGTTATTATTTTTATGAAAACGTATTTTTTTCTCTTGAAAATTTCTCCGTGTTCGTTTCCGGCTGTAGGACTCTTCAGATGATTCACGCTGCAGCATCCAACAATAGTCAGCCATCATGTTTACGTTCCATTTGCCCTGATACCTACGTTCCATTTCCTGGATGTCCTGATGGAACCTTTCCCCTTGTTCTTCACTTACTTCCCCTAAGTTTTCCGGAAAATAGTCCATATGCGAATGTAAGAAGTGAACCTTCAAACTCATGTTGCAACCTTGTAATTGAAATGCCTTCAACATGCGTTCCACGATACTTCTGTAGTTGGGATCCTTCACGTTACCAAGGAACTTCTCAACAACATCTTTAAAAGAATTCCAAGCTTCCTTCTCCTTCTCATTCATGGTCTGAGTGAAATGTGGATCTGTGAAATGTTTCCGAATATCTGGGCCTACAAAGATCCCCTCTTTTAGCTTTGCATCACTTAATCGTGGGAACTTGGAGCATAAGTACTTAAAACATTCACCTTCTTTATTGAGAGACTTTACGGATTGTTTTATCAGCCCTAGCTTTATGTGCAGAGGAAGTAGCAGGATTTTGTCAGAAGGACGCAAACTTCTCCTAATTACATTTTTTTGGCCTGGCGACAGAGCTCTTCGTGATGGCCAGTCTTTGTTGTTCCAATGGGAATTTCTGTCTCGGCTATCCCATAAACATAAAAAACAAGGGAACTTGGTGTACCCTGATTGCTGACCTAAGAGCATAGTAAGTACTTTCAAGTCTCCACATATCAACCAGTTATGCTCATTATAATGAATTCGTTCGAGAACTAATGACAAATTTTTGAATGTTTCTTTTAAATGTACCGAATGGCCAACTGGAACTGAAGCATAAGTATTGCCATTGTGCAACAAAACAGCCTTTAGACTTTGCTTTGATGAGTCTATGAATAGACGCCAATGAATCGGGTCATATTGTATACCAAATTGACCCATCAGACCAAGAATGTCTTTGCAATAAATAAGATTCTCATCCAGAGCAAAGTAAGGAACAAAAACTGCTTCACGGTGTCGATACCATGAAAAAGAAGTGCCTGGCTGTAATAAATTTTTGTTTTTAAGACGGGAACTGAGCTGCATCTTTTGGAAGTCCAAGATCTCTCACTAAGTCGTTCAACTCCTGTTGAGAAATAAGCTGAGGTTCATCTTCTGAACTGCTTGCTTTGAACTCACTGTGTACTTCATCGCTCTCCGACATACAGTCTTCTCTATTAGCTTCCCTACCTATACTGCCCAAGTCACGAGGGGGCTGAGGAACTGTCAATCCAGGACCGTGGGGTACCGCACGACTAGCAGATTCCACATTAGGGTAGTTAATGAGCTTATGATTTTTGGAATTATAGCCTTGAACATGACAATTACAAAAGTAACAGTCATTAACGTGGTTTTTTTGCTCCCTCCACATCATTGGGATAGCAAATTCGAAAGATTTTAACTCTCCTTTGTACCATAGGCGAAGTTTTTCTACGCAGCTATGGCATACTTTGTGAGGAGCCCACACTTTATCTTGATCTCCTATTCTCAAGCCAAAATATGCATAATATACATTTTTGACAAAACCTGTTATATTTCGTTGGTATTTCTTAACTGTGTACTCACCACAGATAAAACAGAAGTAGTCTGGACTGGTAACACAACGACGATGAGACATTTTGTCTAAATGCACTTTCAAAATTAAAATACGTTCTTAATCACTTTGACGCAACTAAGAGACCTCAGTCGAATGTGCTCACTTCAGTTGATACTACTGAACTGAGAGAATGAACAGAAATTTAGCTCCAAGTTCCTGATACAACAGGTTCAATCTCGTTTAGCTTCAGACGGTGACATCTGAGACCAAACAAGTACGTTCCTGTCTGAACAGGTCGTGCCTAGACACCCTCAGGCCTACAACATCTACTGAGGGAGTCATTGCCTACACCACCTAGTGAAAGATGTCTGTTTATAAAAAGAGAAATCGTTGGGGGAAAAAAAAAAAAAAAAAAAAAAAAACCTACTTCTTACCAAATTTATGTGTATAGCAGGTATATTATGTTCTATGGATTTGAAAAAAATCTGTACGTGATAGAGAAAAACTGACTTCATTCTCGGCCTCAGCACACCGAGAAACACAGAGATTAGCCAAAATCATCAAATCAAATTTTTGGTTGTAGACCTGTGATATCATCGAAAATAAAAAAAAATAATACTCTTTTTTTCCAATACCGAGAGATACCGGAGACTACTTGTCTCTTCGGGAGAAGAAAAAAGTATTATTTTTTTGTTTCGGATGTAAGATCGCCGTAAGATCCGACCGGCGTCATGTCACGTTAGACAATTTAAAAATTACACGTTGCAAAAACTTTTTCAGAATAATGTGTTCATCTGTAGACATTTTCAACTCCCCCTCATATATAATGTCCCTAATTTTTATTTTTCAATATTTTTTAGAGTTTTAGTCATTTTGTTCTATGTATTTTCAACTTTTGTTCTTTCCATTTATAATAACGGTGTTCCTTGTTATTATTTATGCTTTTCTCTTCAATATTTTATAGAGTTTCAGGTGCCGCTTGAATAAGAAAGGTCACTTTCATAAATAAAGCCACATTAAGGATTAAATGGTGTCACTTTCCAACAATAAAGAATTAAATACCAAAAATATGAAACGTTTGGTTGTAATTATTACCTTGAATTTAGAATTGCTCTGTCTGAAAATGATTAAGTCTAAGATTTTACAATTGGATTAAGAATGATTCTTGTGATTCTGACCTATGATTGTTCTGTGAGTGAATGGCCCGTAGAATAATGACTTTCTTCCCCGTGACAGCTATTCCTCATTCATTCCAGTGAAAGCAATTCCAACATCCCCATTTGTATCAATACCAGTTAAATTGTCTACATCTTAATCTCCTTTATTCAAAGATCAATAAAGATCAAATTAAAAATGCCTTTTCATGTCCTTAGATTTTTTTTTTCATTTCTATTTAACAACTGTTCTTTTTTTTTTATTTTTCCTGATAAAACGTTAATAAGAAATCAAAATATGTCATAAGAATGTGTTAGCTCTACATTGTAGAGGAGTCTATAAGATGCTTTTTGTATATCTATGCCCAAAGCACATTTGAAAGGGGTAGCTAATATATTAATTAGGGAAGCCGAAAAATAAGGCTAAGGGGAAGCTGTTTAATAGTGATTGAATTTTCTAATATTTATTTTTTTAAAACATTATCCCATCCGACTTAGACTGCCGTTTTATTCTCCGGTTCCACTGTGGCTCATACCAGAAACCCGAGGATTAAAGGCCCCATTTAGAACAGCAATGTAGTTGTTGAGGTTGCACTTAAAGAAGAATGTTTGAAATATTTTGTATAAATACAGGGTGTTCAAAACTCGATTGTCACCCCCTTTTTTCCCACAATTTCTGAAATTTAAAAACGAAATTTGGTGGGTCTTAACGTGGTCGAATGTACTTTCATTGGACGTAATGCACGACTCCTCAACTTGCTCCAGTTCTTCTCCAGAGATCCTAACTCTGGAATCTTCAATGGAAGGGGGTTATTTTTATGACGGATTATTGTAGAGAATTGAATTTTATGTCGATTTTATATCTGTCATTTTTTCGCTAAAGCGCACCAATGAGTAACAAATTGCCAAAAACCGATAAAACCCTTGTTTTTCGTCACTTTTCTGCCAATAACGTAAAAAGCATGCCCATAACGAAAAAAGTAGTAAATATAAACGTTGCAGAGGATTAAATTTACTTTCTAAAAAGTACCTTTAAATGCCTAGAATGTTAATAGGAATGGAGGAAAACACACTTTTGTTTTTGAAGTTTTCAGAAAAGTTTATTATCAACGTGATCTACCCTTCAGTAAAACTTAATAAACATTTCCTAAACTATTTTTGCTCCACCTAGTTTCGGATTTAAGAACTTTTGAAGAAAAAATCAAATTCAATTACTTTATAAAGACATTAAAATAATAAATTTAAAGCAATAGAACTCACCTAATGATTAGAATTTTGTAGTAATTATTTTTGTGTTGGACGATTTTTTTTTGTTTTTGTTTTTTACGGCGCCTTGACATCTAGGCCATTAGTGCCGACATCCAGGTTGCAGCGAGGAATTTTCCCAGCGGTACCAACTTCGGATACCCAAAAGTACCAAAATGTCCAACTTTTTGGTTTTGTGCTCATGGAGACTTTTGTTCAGAAATACTTTCTCTATCCAACGAGCATAGTTTCGTTCAATTTGACCGAAAGCCATTTTCCATTAGGAAAGGGCGGGGTCCTTTACGTTTTAAAGACGTCAGTCTGATTTTTTCCAAGTCTAATCAGGATTTGGAGGCTGTAGCGTTTTTGAAACACGAAAAGTAGTTTGGCCCCATTGTGCGGCGGCAGGAATTTTCTTATCCCACGGCTCGTTGGGAAAATTCATTGCAGCAACCTGGATGTCGGCACTAATGGCCTAGATTTCAAGGCGCCGTAAAAAACAAAAACAATAAAAAATTCCTCCAACACAAAAATAATTACCACAAAATTTTAATCATTAGGTGAGTTCTATTGCTTTAAATTTATTATTTTAATGTCTTTATAAAGTAATTGAATTTGATTTTTTCTTCAAAAGTTCTTAAATCCGAAACTAGGTGGAGCAAAAATAGTTTAGGAAATGTTTATTAAGTTTTACTGAAGCGTAGATCACGTTGATAATAAACTTTTCTGAAAACTTCAAAAACAAAAGTGTGTTTTGCTCCATTCCTATTAACATTTTAGGCATTTAAAGGTACTTTTTAGAAAGTAAATTTAATCCTCTGCAACGTTTATATTTACTACTTTTTTCATTATGGGCATGCTTTTTACGTTATTGGCAGAAAAGTGACGAAAAACAAGGGTTTTATCGGTTTTGGGCAATTTGTTACTCATTGGTGCGTTTTAGCGAAAAAATAAGCGGTAAAACTAGAAGCAAAATGGTGAGTTTTAAGCCTTTTAGCACTTTCCTCCGAAGGAAAGTAGCTATTGAGGTTGGACTCATGACGGAATTTTTGAAAAATTTCTTCAAATCTTTATCGATCCTACCTAGTAGACACCGAAAATGACCCCCGTTAAAATTTATATATATCTATATCTATATATATATATATATATATATATATATATATATATATATATATATATATGTATATATATATATATATGTGTGTGTCTGTTAACACGATAGAGGCCAGAGTTTTTGTTTTTTCGTTACGAAACTTGGTGTATAGGAAACGATTCAATTAGCAAACGATTGAGCGAGTTCGTTAAACACCAAAGTCGGTCCACCGGAAGGCGGGGTTTACCCAGAACCCAAAACACTAATTTGACTATGTCAGCCGTAATATTTGTTATATTTCAACGAAACTTGGTATTCGTAGTGGTAATATAGAGAGAAAAGTGAGATATAAAAATGAACTAAATCGGTTCATTAGAGGGGGGGGGGTTTACTCCGGACCCACAATACCAATTCGCCACTACCAGCCGTGATTTTTGGTATATTTCGACGAAACTCGGTATTCGCAGTGGTAATCCACAGGTAAATATGTGTTGTAAAAATAAACTAAATCGGTTCATTAGGAGGAGGGGTTTACACCGGACCCACAATACCAATTCGCCACTACCAGCCGTGATGTTTGGTATATTTCGACGAAACTCGGTATTCGTAGTGGTAATCTACAGGTAAATATGTG
Source organism: Gonocerus acuteangulatus (assembly GCA_946811695.1). NCBI lineage: Eukaryota > Metazoa > Arthropoda > Insecta > Hemiptera > Coreidae > Gonocerus > Gonocerus acuteangulatus. Next base: position 37,283,719 of record OX328124.1, on the reverse strand, counting down.
TTGTAAAAATAAACTAAATCGGTTCATTAGAAGGGGGGGGGGGTTTACTCCGGACCCAAATTCCTAATATACTCATACCGGTCGTAATTTCTGCTGTATTGAAACGAAACGCGGTATACGTCGTGGGTAACTCATGAGAAAGAAGTGTTGTAAAAATGAGCTGAATCGGTCAATCGGAAATCGGGAATTTAATTTGTAATATATTTCAATAGAAAAGCCCGCTTTGTAGGTTCACAAAGCCGCCGCAAGGAGCGCTTTCTACCACTAGAGTGACTGCATCCTGTTCCTGCGTTAGATCAAAATACGATAATATGAGGTTTTTTGTATTTATTACGTAGTGTAGTAGGTACCATGTGTAAACATAGCTCTGGAAGCAAATTAATAATTGATCAGTTACTCATTACAAATTTAAAAGAGAACTATTCATGTTTTTATTTTATATATGTAGGATATTTTAAGCAAATTGTTCTGGAAAGCAGGCTACACTACCCAAATTCTGAGGAAAGTGCTTAGTTATGCAGCTCCTGTGTGACGGACTTTTTATTAAGCGCAGCGAGTAACAGGAGTGGGGGATCTGGACCACTAAATTGTTGGTCTCCTCACTTTGTTAAAATAAAAAAGGAAATTTTGCTACTTATTTTTGCTAGTTCTTGCGTTTGCTCTCTGATTACAGTTACAATCGTTCTCATTTCTTTGGCACTGCATTCATTGTAGAAAAGTAAACAATTCATAAATGATTCTAAAAAACTAAATCCATTACTTTATACATCTTACAGCCGTTTCCGGGACATTGATAAACCCGGGTGGACCAGAGACAAGATATATATATATATATATATATATATATATATATATATATATATATATATATATATATATATATATATGTCTGTTCGCTACAAAATATCTCTACAAAAATGGTTCTAGGGACATTTTCGATGGGGTGATGTCAATCGGAGAAATAAGGGCTTAAAACTTCGAAAGCTTTTGTATTGTTCTTTTGTAGGGGGGGGGGTTGTTTATCTCACTTTTTAATTGATTGTTTTCAATTGAAATTATCAGTAAAATTAGTCTTTTCGTAAAAGGAAGTAAGAAAATGAGAAACTTAGTGTTTTCGCAGCGTGATCGTTGTTGCGCCGTAAACATCCTTCTGTTTGAGATTTTATTTTATATTCTTAACGGTACATCAAAAGCTACCAATAACTGTATGTATCCTTAACTTATGGCACTAGAGATATGAGCGGAATTGCGCTAAGATGACGCAGTTCGCGCTCCTGATGTCTCAAAAATGGTCCGATTTTGATGAAATTTGGTACAAAAATATTTTTCTTAATTTGAAAGGTCGAATTCGTAAACCAGCAGCATCTGTTAACCGGAAGATGGATTTTGGAGCGAAATTCGCGCAAAAAAATCGTAACGTTCATGTTTTCGAGTTCATATGCTTGCAGGTACTCGTTTTATAGATTTCTTAATGTAGAACAACGAATAAAACCATTTTAAAGCGATATCTGTACCCGTTTTGAGAAACATTAAAACACCTCGTTTTCCAAAGTAATTTTCAGTTTGGGTACTCAGAAACGATTAATTTAGTTGAAACTTGGTCCAGACGTTTGATATCCATCTAAACTAAGGTAGATACATTTTGGTTCTGTTTGTAGTTAAGGAAGTACAAGAAATAAAATATTTCATTAACAGACTTGAAAGGTTTTGGGATTTTCGTATATCTTACATGTCTCGAAAACGGGGGGAAATCGTGGTAAGTGGAGCGTGGAAATTCGAAAGCTCACTAAATTCCTTACAAAAAAGGTTCAGATGTAATTTTTGATGGGGCGATGTCAATCCGAGATTTAGATGCTTCAAACTTCAAAATTGTTAGTTTTGTTTTTTTCAACAGGGTTTTGTCATTTACCAAACGTTTTAATTGGTTATTGTTTTTTTTTTCAATCGCATTTAATAGTTTTTTTTTTTTTTTTTTTTTTTTTTTTTTTTTTTTTTTTTTTTTGTGCATCTGCTGTCGTGGCCATTAGCACCGCATTTAATATTAAAATTAATATTTCAATAAAATAAGGTATGAAAATGAGAAACGTATTGGTAATAGCGTTTCCCTTGGCAAACCTTGAGAAGGTAGGGGGAGTCATTTCCGCTTAGAATACTATCAGTTTTTTGTTTTGGAGCCTTAAATCTTCATTCTCTTTGAGATTCATTTTAAATTTTTCACGAAAGATCTGAATCTACCAACAACTGCTTCTACTACTTAGCTAATGACACTAGGGGTAGGAACGGAACCGCGCTAAGATGACGCAGTTCCTGCGAGTCAGACTTTTGTTTTTCTCTTCAATTGCGAGGTTTTCAAAATATCTCCCACAAAAGCTGATTTATTTTTTTAATTAAATACCATTTTTATATACCTAAAATTATTTTATTTTCAGCTTTTTCCAATCAAATAGCACAACACACAAGCGCTTACTCGAAGAGAAGGTAAGCCAAAAATGGCGGCAGGTCACCACGCAGTACACACGCTGTTTTCCTCCCCTCACCCACCTACTACACCCTTTCGTCCAGTATTGCCAACGAAATCGGCGCGCCGACTGACTAGGCTCGGCGGCGGCGCGCCACTCAAAACCCGGCGTGGCGTAGCGGCTCCGGGGCGGCGCGCATGTCTAATATATATATATATATATATATATATATATATATACATATATATGAGTATGTTCACCTTTAAGTAGGGAGGTGGGGTGTTCTCAACACCCCATGACTTAATTTACTCTATATTTTCAATTTATAGATTTTCAATCCTTTCCATTTTTTTAAAAAAATACCACATTTCAGCATTTTAACTAATGATTCGATTATATAATATAGGTAATGGGTTTAAAAAAAGTGAAATAATGAAAAAAAAGCGAATTTTAAAAACCCCTTTTCTTTTTTTGAGATTTTTTTCTATTGGGGTGTTGGGAGCACCCCACCTCCTTACTTACGTTTGGGTAAACCACCTCCCTACTTAAACGTTAACACAATACAGGCCAGATATTAATTTATTCCGTCACGATTTGTCTTGCAAACGATTTTGTTGACCAGCAAAATCCAGAATTGCCCAATGTAGTTTTTACTCTGATTGATTTTTTATTTAGGCCCTTCATTACAGAGAATTCCGATAATATTATTTTCGTTTCTTCTGTAAAACTGTTTTCGTTCATTCGACCTGGCGACCTCTACCTTCAAGAATGTAAAACAATAAATCATCTATTCTGAACTCTAATAGCAATAAATTCAGAAAAAATAAACATTGCTTTTACATTTTTTTTTTTTTACAATGATACAGTTGAGCAAGTTATTCTTAAAGTTCTCTTCTTTCTTCTTGATGTATATAAGTAGTTTTTCTTTCTTTTTCTGCTAAAAAAAGAAAAGCTAAATAGCGGAGTCTCCATCAAGAGAAAGAAAGAGAGCCTAGCGTGATGAAGTGCGGGGCAATTAAAAATTAGATTGCTAGAATCTTGAGCTTGGAGTGCCCTCGCGTGAGAATGAAGTAAAAATAATTCTTAAACTAAATGTATTTGAGAATAAAGTCCTGCCTTTTAGCACATTCCTAAGGAATGTAAATACATAAATCTCATTCATGAAGAAGTTTTTAAAATATTTTGTCATTCTCAATCCATCCTAGTCTAAATACCCATCTAAATTGTTAGGTAACAATTTACAACAAAACTGCATATACTATATTTCTACAACAAAATAAATGACGAATCCGATAACAGAAAAACTGCTTCACTAAGGGTTGGCTTTATCTAATCTCCCTCCTTCTCCTACAGACCAACTTAAGAGTCGCTATAAGAATTACAAAATAGTTTCTGGCTTGCGATAAATTACATTGTCTGGATTCAGTCAGCTAAGAAATCTGTCTCTTTTATCTGGAGCATTGGCTCCTTTGAATAAAATCACTTGTAATCATTGTGTGTTAGAAGGAGGATTGAGGTTCACATGCTAGTATAGCGAATAAATTATTCTAAAAGATAAAAGATTTGAAAATAAGATTACTGACGGAGCACAGTGGGGCCAAACGACATTTCGTGTTTCAAAAAAGACTCTAAATTTTATTTGATTTCAATGCAATTTTTTAAAAATGAAAGCTGATAAAATTTAAAACAATTTTGTTTGGCCAGATTTTTGTTTTTTGTTCCTCCTGTTTATTAAATTACGTGTAAATAATCTACGAACTATCTATATTTTATTTTTCATCTAACTTAATATCAGCACTGTTATCGTTAAAATTAAACATTCAAATCCTGAATCGACTTGAAAAAATCAAAATATATTTTCAAATCATTTAAAAATCATATTATTTCAATTAATCTCATTGTTTAATGAAGATGAATTTACGATACGTCAGTCTGATTTTTTCTTAGTCCAATCAGGATTCGAATGTTTAATTTCAACGATATCAGTTCTTATTTAACTTAGATGAAAAATAAAATATTTTTTTATGTTCAATCGTGAAAGTTCGTGAATTATTTACGCGTAAGGGGAAACAAAAATCATCTGGGCAGAGCAAGTTGTTTTAAATTTTATTAGCTTTCATTTTAAAAATATCATTCAAATGGGATAAGATTTAGAGGCTGTAGCCTTTTTTGAAACACGAAATGTCGTTTGGCGCCACTGTGCGGCGCACTGTGAATTATACTATGGTGTAATAAATTTCTAAACAATTCTTATTATTTTATTGTACAAAAAATCAAAATCATTAAATCGGAAGAGGTCTTATAAGTGAACCCCTGCTAAAGAAAAAAATTAAATAATAAAAACCCGAATGTCGCATTTTATTCCTTGAAACTAGCTATATAACTCATTTAAGTCTGAGTGTTCCTCTTCCCTGTGCTTGGCTGTTTTTTTTTTTCTATTAATAATTCTTTTTGTTTATTTTCTTAAGAAAAGAGAATATTTTTATTTTAAAAAAAAAGTTTAGTTGTCCAACTAAATTCGGTTGCTTTCCACGCAACGTACTAATCAATCAGTAAGCATTGGAAAAAGTTTAATATATAGAACAAAATGTGCTAATCAAACAAATTATATAGACAAATAAAACTTTTAAAAAATGGAAAGAATGGTGAAAATATTTTTAAAAATTATTTTGAAAAAATGATATAAATAGAATATTTCAGATTATAAAAAGTTAAAAAATAAATAAAACTCAGGCCTTGAGCCATTTATATGGTTTTGAATTATGGCCAGGGAATCAACGAGAATTGTTTCAGCCATGATTCTTAATTGTTCCTCGCTGATTCCCTAATGCCTTCATTAGATTCTTGTTCTACACAATGTAGCATAAAACGTTAAAGTAAACGATAAAAATGATAAATGCAAGTATTCAAAAATAAATTCCCAGTACAAAATATACATATGAACTTCGAATTGTTTTATTACGAATAAACTCTTTAATCATTTATTTCCGCTCTTTCCCACGAATTTGATTGTATTCATTTTTTGGCGTTATGAACACATTCAAAGTAATTCCTTGTAAAAACAAATCCACAATTTATCCACCAAGTACCTTTCTTGGAGATAGCATTGTATCATTAGTTCCTGAAAGGCTGTTAGCCAAAAGAAGCGTTATCTTTTCTTCTTTTGAAATCCTCCAGACGTTTTCCATGATGAAGCTTCCTGTTCTTTCTAGAGTAATTTCTTCATCTATCTGGCCTAGGTTTTTATTCTCTAGTTCCAATACATTCGCTTAATACAATAACTAGTCTTTGTTCATAGATTTTCAAAATCGTCTCCTGTCCCGTTGTGGAGTTTATTGTGCTTAACAATACATTGATACTTTCGGATTTTATTTTAACATTTCTGTGTAGGGGTCTCCCGTGGTCTAATGGCTAGCGCCTTGGATTCATAAGCGGGAGATGGTGGGTTCGATTCCCAACCTCCGGCAGGAATTTTATCATCCCACGGCTCGCTGGTAAAATTCCTCGCTGCACCCTGGATGTCGGCGCTAATGCCCTAGATGTAGATGCGCCGTAAAAAAAAAAAAAAAAAAAAAAAAAAAAAAAAAAAAAAAAAAAAAAAAAAAAACATTTCTGTGTATTTTTCAATTTTCATTAACAATTTTTAGAGCTTTTTGATATTCATCTTTTGAAACTATATTCAAATGTGACTGACACAAACTAGTTTTGTACATTTTGTTTGTAAAATCGTGATAGCATCACAGAATGGGAATGCGGTGTGGATGTGGTCCAGAGCTGTAGGTGGATGTGACTGACACTTCAACCTGTCACTGCTCGAGGGAAAATCACAGTGGTATTGTCACTACAACTCGTCAAAACATTTGTTCTCAGAAATACAATAAGGCAATTAATAATATGAAAAAAATTGGTTTAAATCATCTCTAGATCATTTTATAGGGGTGATCATATCCATTTAAATTAAATTATATTTTGCTCCTAAATAAAATGGTACAAAATTGTAAACAAAAAATAATTGAAATATTACAATAAATTTTAATTTTATTAAGTTAAAAGAGAATTTTTGAAAACAAAATATTTAGCTTAACATCGCAAAACCATTCTTCTATTTTTATTCTCACTTGATAACCAAATATGTATATGTAATAATACCCATATAGTAGTTTCATTATTTTTGATAAAATATTGTCTTTAATTTTTCTACTTACAGATATATTTTTCATATTATCAAGTATTTAAATCTACTTATTTAGGTAGAGTCGTAGTAGTGATGAGAAATTCTCTAATGCGAATCGATTCGAATCGAAATGAAATAGGAATTTCGTAGGTAATTGTAAAAGTAATCGTGAAATCGACCCATATCGAAGATCGATCAATATCGCCTAGAAGATCGATCTTTTGAATCGATCGGAGCTCGCCGATCTTTTTTGTGGATCGATCTTTTTATTTCGATTCGAATCGATTCAAAAGATCGTTTCATATTCGAGAATCACCCAACACTACTACAGATGAAACTAGCAATAGTAAATTGCAACCTGAAATACTACTCGCTCCGTCTCATTGGCTTCAGTTCATTCTAAGGGTAGGAACATGCAATAGTTCCATTCTATCATAGACCTAGCAGCCAGTCACCAGATGCGGTCACTAAGGTAGAACTGGCACGGGGGACTCTACTCGACCTTGGCTAGGTCCGTCTGCCGCTGGCCGTCGGGCTCTGTCTCTGCTTTCGATGCTACCAATGGACCGACCAAGAGGCATAAATGACCCAATAGTGGTTGGGTGGCCTTTAAAAATCAAGGAAAAAAAAAGAAATCGTTCCATTTCGAAGATCAATCTTTTGAATTGATCTGAACTCGCCGATCTTTTCATTTCGATTCGAATGGACTCAAATGATCGATTCATATTCGAGAATAGCCCATTACTATTAGAGACCAAGGTCGCTAGTAAAATATAATGTTGTTGAACTTTGGATTGGCTGGTAAAGAAGAGTCAATACATACACCTGCTGCGTAAGTGTATGAGTCTGTCATTTATGTAACGTGTTTAATAAACATCAATGTACAATTTTTACCCCCCCCCCTCCGGCATTTTCCGTAATCATTACAATATCTTAGAGCGGAAACGGATAAACAACAATTCCCGCTAAGCGGAGTAATTTAATGTTCATAATAATAATTTAAATCAATAAATAACCAGACAAATTATGCAAACGTTCTTAGAACTCCAATGTCAACGGATGCATGTACGTGCTTCATGAACCTAGAATGAAACAAGAACAGAAACTGCCATAGATCTCTAAGTTTAAGGGCTTGGACTCGCTTAACCTCTCAACACATTTATCTCAAAAGTTGAGCCAAGACGGAGCTACGGAGGTCAAAGTTTCGGCTCAACGAGCAAATAGCATTGAAAACCTTCCTTCCTCATTAAGTATAAGCCCTGTTTTGGAGTTATATAATGAGGGAGTCGTCGGATTTATGCCTACTTTAAGCTTCCTAATTATTTCTTCAACCATAATCCATTAGATTTTCAATAAATGGGCGGAATGTTTTAAAAAAATATATTTATTCATAGTAAATAGAGGCATCATTCAAGTCTAATTGATTCCTTAAGTTTACAACAACTTCAGGGAATCATTTATGTTTGTTTTTCTTTTTTAAAGAAGCAATAGATTCGCCATCACTGACCTGACAACAAAGGACAAAGATCACAAATAACTACATCACAGAACACATGACTACATGACATTATTACAACTATTCTAATAGTGAGGTAAAAGAAAAACGTCCTGTTCCTTCACAAAAGTTAACACGTCCTGTTAACTTTTTTTTTTTGGATTTGAGGAATTTTTTTTATAAATAAATCTTTATTAAAGTTTACAGCCCATGCTCTGTATAAGCTGTAAATAGTACAAAAATTAAATGCAAACTCTGGATCACAGGATGTGAGAAGACAACCATCTCTGCATTCCCTATTTTATAAAATACTAGCTGTTACCGAGTGTGCCATGCTACACCTACTTTCCGTCTATGACTCTCCCCGTATCAAGATCTACTTGATACCTAGTTGTCTATACCTAGTTAAGAAAATGGGTCAAACGATGTGAATTTGTTTTAGTTCATAATGATACCGGCAGAGACCAGCACAACAGCACTTCATCTAACAGCCGACAGCGGCTAGTAGTAGTCGATTTAAAATGGCGTCACAATCTGAATGGTTCAGTGTAGCCAATTTTTCTTGAACAAAACTTTTGACCTTTTGACCAAATTTTGAAATTTGACTATTTTGACCTAGCCTAGGAGATTTCTCGTATCAAGACCTACCCGCGTGCCAAGTTTGGTCAATATCGGTCAAACGGTATAGATTTGTATAAGGAACAAACAAACAAATAAACAAAGAAACGAATAAACAGACAGACATGTGTTTTTTATATGTATAGAAGTACACAAAAAGTTATGACGTTTTACGCTTCTTACATAGTTAAACTATTTCACTAATTATACTAATTACGGACAATTTATATATGGTAAACAATGTTCGAGAAGGTTATGACATAAGATTGTATCTGACCCAGTGGCTTTGGAAGCGACTTGGAGGACCATCAGGGATTGTATCAGAGGAGAGGATTCGGATGAACAGAGAATCTGGAATGGAGTGTTAGGTTTCGGAATGTGTCTAGTTCTTGTACGGATGGGATTTGTGGATTGTATAGCAGAATTGTAGACGTTAAAAAAAGCTTCAAGGAGCCTACCAAGAACTTTTAAATTGGAAACATTTTATTATGTTGATATTTGATAGTTTCGCTGTTCCCCACAATTCATTACTGCAGCTTTAGATTGGTTGTTTGAGAGTCTTATATATATATATATATATATATATATATATATATATATATATATATATTTATATATATACTACGAAACAATAAAAAATGTATACTATGTTACATAAATTACCTTACATCCACAGGCACAGGCCCAGGTTATAGCAGAGAACCAAATAATATTTTCTTGATCTTGAAAAACTTCGTCACAACTTCTTAATTTCACTGAGAATCTAGGTTGACGCTGCTAGAAACAGAGTTAAGAGCAGACTAGCTACTCTCTAGGAAAAACTGAAGATCGAACGCGTGGAGAGGCCTTCTTGATTGAGAATAAGGATTTTTTTTATGTTAGCATTTTATATTACTACGAAGTAGTAACTTCTCTTTTGATACATTTAATATTTTTTCCAAATATGTAAAATATTCCAAAATATATCTCTTTGAATATGTTCTTTATTTAAATTGAACCCATTTATGTTAGAGATGTCACAAATATATATATATATATATATATATATATATATATATATATATATATATATATATATATATATATATGTGTGTCTGTGAGTATACTATGTCTAAGTTTATATTTGTGTACATGTATTAAATAGAAACAGGAAACATTCCATTGTCTCTCTGAAAGTAAAATGAAAGTTCTTAGACTTGAAACGTGTTGTGGAGTTGCTACTTCTCTAAGTCCCACCGCCAGTAAAGTAGGATGCTTGTTTACCCTAAGCTCTCTGAAGCACTCATACTACCTACCACCTCTTCACCACCGGCCATAACCCTCCGCATCAGAACCCCCATCAGAAATCCCATAAAGCACCATGTTCTTTACCCTACCTATATTACCACATACCAATCAACCCTCATCCATGGGCGTATATAAGGGAGGGGGCTGCGGCCACCCTCCTCCCCGAAATTTTGAGTTGATCGGTAAAAATGTTTCATAAACCCTTAAAAATAGATTAAATAAGATCACTCAGTTCATAAAAAAATATTTTATTTTGGGTGTAATAGCGTTTTAGTTGGTTAAAACTATTCCAAGTTCTAAATTGTTAGTATTCCATACCCCGCAAATGGTCTCAGACCCCCCAAATCCCCCCCCCCGAAATTATTTTCTAATATACGCCCATGCCCTCATCCACCGTACTTGGTATGCCTGATCGTGCACTTTCTAAGAGCTTATTGTCTCATAGTTCTCCCCTTACAATCAAATTGGACCGCTTATGTTCACTGAGAAAGTTATGTGTACTGACTCTAATTTGTGGAGTATGAAGAATATACATATACTTTACAACAGAAATTTGACTCAGTATACTTTACTTAGTGCATAAGTATAGTATGACACTACCAACTAGACTCCGTACTACGGTAGTACTACTACCTCAACGGTGGCTTAGACATGACGTGCTTATGTCGAAAGCGCTCTCCTCTGGTATTCTAACGGAACCCAATGAAGGCGTTCCCCACCTTAAGATATACTAACACCACATTTACTGGTGGCGGAGCTAACCATTTTCAAAATATTCTAATATTACAAGTTCTTATATATTACAAGGAAATATGTGTGGTCAGCGATTTTCGTTATCTTTGAAACGTTAAATTATTACTCAACTAATGAAATAACTATAAAAAATAGAAGAAAAAAAATGTTTGCAGGGGACATTTTTATTAATCCTCCATCACATGCGATCCACTTTGTTAATCTCGCTGATAGGTAACAGCAGGCTAAGGGAAATTCCAGGATTTTTCATAAACATCGGACATCGAATTTTTCATAGATGATGGTGCTATTCACCTTAACTTGAAACTGTGATGGAATTAACGGTGAACCAGATAAACAAGACGATGCTTTGCGTTACCAACATCTTTCTGACTGAGAAAATAAAATAAAAAATTGTTGATTTTTCAGATTCGCCATTTCTCTTCTAAGGTCCTGATGTTAAGTTGTTTATTTTCTCTTTGTTAACTTTTTTAGCGTTCGTTTTTTAAAAACGATATACTGTTAGGAATAAACATAGAACACAAAGGAGCAGCGGCGATTCAGACGACATACAGTGCGTAGGGTGCACCTACATTGCTCCCAATCCGAACCGACCCGATAGCCACCGACTGTCGGAAGAAAAACAAACACATGAATCTCAATAGAGTTTCCTGCATTGGTCCCGACCCAATCCAATCCGATGAAAACCGATTTCGGACGACCGACGAAAAATGGCGCCAAACGACATTTTGTGTTTCAAAGAAGTCTACAGTCTCTACATCTTAACAGATTTCAATGATTTTTTTTTTTTTTTTTTTCTTAAATGAAAGGTAATAAAATTTAAAACAACTTCGTCAATTCGCATATTTGCTTCCCTTTAATAAATTACGTGGAAAGATGATAATAACCATCCAATGTTTATAACCTTCTACTGCTTATAACCTTCTAGCAACTTTTCTTATAAATAATTTGAAAATATGAATACTAATGCTTCTCTTATCGTACTATAACAGTCAAAACTTAACTGTTACACTAAGATTTTTTTTTTTTTTTTTTGGACTAATATACTTCCAGAAGATTGATTCGCCTCTCAACTCCTCCTTTATACCTCCAACAAGGTAATCGAAGGTTTCTACGCTTATTAGATGGTATTTCTTAAATTAATTACTCATTTTCACTACACCACGAATTCATCAGTGACGAGCTGTTTCTAAATCGGATCGGATCGGGTCGGGATCAATGTAGGCACTTGCGTCGGCCTTTGTCGGTCAAACGATATCGGATCGGATCGGGAGAAAGACGGGTCCAAAGTAGGCGTAGCTTAGGAGTCAGATACTTGTCTAACAATACTCTATGCATGTGGTTAAAGGTTACGGTTCAGAGCGAAATAATAATACACTTAGGGATAACAATATTACACAAATGTTAATATAATGCATATAGCACAAATAGTATGTTTTTACAATATATTTATGTAAAATAGCCTATTCCTTGGAAGGAAGATAGCAAACGTTATCATGAATTGTCATAAAACCTAGAACACAAGTATATTGTTCTTTCTATACTCTAGACACCTTAGGGCCATTCATAGCTATCACAACTCTCCCTTACCAACACTTCAAGGGTTATTTTATTTTGAGTTTATGGTAACCTCGTCCAAGGTAGTTCTCATATTCCCTCAGTTTCTCCCTGTATCTTGTATAACACATACAATTTTCTACACGAAAAGAGCAGAAAGAAAGGTACTTCAATTTTTTATACGATTTTTTCGCAACAGGTAGGCATTGGTATATAAGCATTTTATTCGATTATTGTCATTTAAAAACCATTTAACCTACTATATTTATATGATACATACATCATCTAACACCTGCTAAATTAATATATGCAAAATAATATTGTAAAAACTAGTTTTTTGTGAGTGTAAACACAAGTGTTCCGCACTTTAGTTATGTGTTTCAACTGTGGGCATGCAGTTTCTTCACCTTGAGACGTTCTACACACCATCACTACATTCTTCATGTGTATATTTTCTTTCTAAATGAAAACAATTAATAAACAGCTAGATGAAGTCTAGAGGAGTTTTGAGTATACTTGATTTTACATTAAAACCAAATAATTCTAAAATGTTTAATTGTAAAGAAGGTTTTTATTTAATCATTGTAATTGGTGATTTTTCTGTTTTTATAGAATGGAAGTGGGCCTGGAGACGCTGGTGGAAGAGCCAATGGGTAAGTTAAATTTTAAATATAAGATAGTAAAATGTAGAATTTCTTAATTTTTATTTTATTGATAATTTTGTTATTGATTATTACTTTCTATTGCTTAAATACAACAGTGATATAACTCATATATCCGATATTTCAGTTTGATGAAATCATTGGTTTTCCTTGAAGTTTTGGCTGTACATTTTATTAATGCAATTTCAGTACAACAACAAAAATAGGATTCGACTTTCAATTCAAACCTCTCAAACATTATTGCCTCATAACATATTTCATATTTTTGTTAGCATTGAATTACAATGGCTATTAGGAAGTATTTATTATTTGGAATATATCCTTCAAGAAATAGTTTTAATTAATTAACAATAAAATAATAAAAGCTAAATGAGTATAAAAATGCCAAAAAGTACACAAAATAGTCACAAAGTAGACTTTATATACTAATTCTTAGATCTTTTACTTCTTGAGAGATCCGGATTTTCAAGAAAAACTTGGCAGACGGAAGAAGGGACCTTTTCGTATGACATGAATTTAGGCTAGCGGCCAAGTTAATATTTCGTACAGAGGACACTGCGGAACAACCAAATATATGCATTATGTACCATGTATATGTATGTATGTCAGATCGCTCTCTATAAATTGGTACAAAAATTCCTTTTCTCAAGAGAAACGTCAAGAACTTCGGCTAGCCGAATCTGCCTACCGGAACACTAAGTTTTTGGCGAAATTCGAGCGAAAAAACCTCGTCCTCATAGGTCTCCAGGTACACCTTTCATAGGAAATATGACTTGCTCAATCAAATGAGGTCATTTTCAATTCTATATCTATATATATTTACACAGGGAAATACCAGAATAGTTTAATATGTTTTATTGAATATCTCAAAACTGGCTGGTAAATCATTCAAAATATAAATACATTTGTTTAAAAGCTGGTTAAAGTATTAAAATAACGGTTCTTAAGCAGGCCATTCACGTTCCGATTTGGAGTACGACTCGGTAGGACCACTAGTTTGATAGTCGACTCCACTCACGCTCCGACTTGCGATCTAACTTTATTCCTAGTGTGTTTTCAAATATTATTCAGGCGGTACTTGCTCTACATGTTTCACACCTCAGGTGCCTTTTCAGGAGCCAAAAAACTCAAGTTGCCCGAAGTTCAAACACTGACTGAGCTAAGTTAGACGACTTTGATCCGACTCCCCAACTTACGCTCCAACTCCGTCGCCATTCGGATATCGGAACTTCGAGTCGTCCCTCTAAATGTTCCGACTCGTCCAACTAGATTTCCAACAATCCAACATGCCCATTCACGATCCGACTTGTGGTCCAACTTCGGAAATTGGACCACAAGTCGTCCCGAAATCGCGCGAATGGCCTGCTTTAGGCTTCTTTTGTTAGATTGATCTCAGTCGGAGAACGAAATACTTAAAATTTGGTTTCGACATTTTGACCGTGTTTTTATCTCTGCTTGCCTCTGTTTATATTTTGGTTGTTATTTTTTTAATTTCAATTGTTTCAGTAAATTACGATAAGTAAATGAAAAGCATATTTGTATTACAATACTCAAGGGGGTAAAACGAGAACAAAAATGTAGTTAAATGCTGCAAACCGTATTTTTCTATCTGCTTTTGTTCGAGATATATGCCATGCTAAAGGTTATTTCGAAAAAAAAAAAAACCTGTTTTTTGTAGAAAACCCACAAGGTTCTCTGCTTGTATGGATCATTTTTTAAAGATACATTACTTTTTGGAAATCAGCATTATATTTTCTTTAAGGTTAGTTCAATGTTCAAAAGTGTCTTTTATAAACCGCAATAGATTTTCAAAACGTTGGTATTCATAACAAATTCTAGTTATCGAAAAATGGTTGAAAATCACTACTCTTCCAAAACAAATTCGGCAAACTTTAAAATCTCACGAAAGTTGTGAAATTTAATTTCCTTTCAAACCGTATTCATTGAACTATTATGTAATTGGAAATTTAGAGGGGAAAATTATTAAACAAAACAAAAAAAAACTGATAAATAAGAACCAAGACTATTGGATATCCTCCCGACGTAACATTAACCTGGAATATGCAGACTAAACTAAAATGACAATAGCTGAACCGAGGATTTAGACAACTGTAGATACAATTTTGTTACAGATAATTGAGCAATAAAGCCCTTATGGACCTGCGCTGGGGGACAGCCATGCATTCCAGCGTCCACAGATTCCAATCATATCAATTCAATCACCCTAAGCCTTCGTTTCAATCTATATTTAGTAGCATTCATCCTTATTCAACTAATATTCGGTGGCCTCGAGAATTTCACCCAGATTCCAAGTTCCCTTAAGATTGATCATGGAGACTTCTTTCGGTTTGAAAATTCATAGCTCAAATTTTTTGAACCAAGAGCATGATCTATAACCAATATTTCTGAATTGAAGGCAACTTAAGTCTTCATGTGTTACTAACTAGTCCAACATACAGAAGCCAACTTAAGTCTTCATGTGTTACGAACTAGTCCAACATTCAGAAGCCAACTTAAGTCTTCATGTGTTACTAACTAGTCCAACATTCAGAAGCCGACTTAAGTCTTCATGGGTTACTAACTAGTCCAACATTCAGAAGCCGACTTAAGTCTTCATGGGTTACTAACTAGTCCAACATTCAGAAGCCGACTTAAGTCTTCATGTGTTACTAACTAGTCCAACATTCAGAAGCCAACTTAAGTCTTCATGTGTTACTAACTAGTCCAACATTCAGAAGCCAACTTAAGTCTTCATGTGTTACTAACTAGTCCAACATTCAGAAGCCAACTTAAGTCTTCATGTGTTACTAACTAGTCCAACATTCAGAAGCCTACTTAAGTCTTCATGAGTTACTAACTAGTCCAACATTCAGAAGCCGACTTAAGTCTTCATGTGTTACTAACTAGTCCAACATTCAGAAGCCAACTTAAGTCTTCATGTGTTACTAACTAGTCCACTAGTCCAACATTCAGAAGCCAACTTAAGTCTTCATGTGTTACTAACTAGTCCAACATTCAGAAGCCAACTTAAGTCTTCATGTGTTACTAACTAGTCCAACATTCAGAAGCCGACTTAAGTCTTCATGTGTTACTAACTAGTCCAACATTCAGAAGCCAACTTAAGTCTTCATGTGTTACTAACTAGTCCAACATTCAGAAGCCGACTTAAGTCTTCATGTGTTACTAACTAGTCCAACATTCAGAAGCCAACTTAAGTCTTCATGTGTTACTAACTAGTCCACTAGTCCAACATTCAGAAGCCAACTTAAGTCTTCATGTGTTACTAACTAGTCCAACATTCAGAAGCCAACTTAAGTCTTCATGTGTTACTAACTAGTCCAACATTCAGAAGCCGACTTAAGTCTTCATGTGTTACTAACTAGTCCAACATTCAGAAGCCAACTTAAGTCTTCATGTGTTACTAACTAGTCCAACATTCAGAAGCCAACTTAAGTCTTCATGTGTTACTAACTAGTCCAACATTCAGAAGCCGACTTAAGTCTTCATGTGTTACTAACTAGTCCAACATTCAGAAGCCAACTTAAGTCTTCATGTGTTACTAACTAGTCCACTAGTCCAACATTCAGAAGCCAACTTAAGTCTTCATGTGTTACTAACTAGTCCACTAGTCCAACATTCAGAAGCCAACTTAAGTCTTCATGTGTTACTAACTAGTCCAACATTCAGAAGCCAACTTAAGTCTTCATGTGTTACTAACTAGTCCAACATTCAGAAGCCGACTTAAGTCTTCATGTGTTACTAACTAGTCCAACATTCAGAAGCCAACTTAAGTCTTCATGTGTTACTAACTAGTCCAACATTCAGAAGCCAACTTAAGTCTTCATGTGTTACTAACTAGTCCAACATTCCGAAGCCGACTTAAGTCTTCATGTGTTACTAACTAGTCCAACATTCAGAAGCCAACTTAAGTCTTCATGTGTTACTAACTAGTCCACTAGTCCAACATTCAGAAGCCAACTTAAGTCTTCATGTGTTACTAACTAGTCCAACATTCAGAAGCCAACTTAAGTCTTCATGTGTTACTAACTATTCCAACATTCATTCTCTTGCTTTCGCTTGTAAAGGCGAAAAAATAAAAAAAAGAAGGATTCACAGAAAATAACGACTCAGCAGCAAGCCAGATATTATTCAAGCTCATGAAATTTCTGCTCCTTGTAGTTGTGCAGACAATTCTATTATTCAAATGGTACAGGACATGAACATGTAAAACAGAGGCCTCTTCAGCCTACAGAAAGATATTCCCTAACGCCTTCCAACGAGCCAAAATACCCTCTCCAAGAGCAAAGGTTTAGACTAAGGAAAGCTTTTACATGCAAATTTACATTTCAAAATAACCATTTACATTTTTAATGTTGCTTTCTATTCATGAGGAGGATTTACTTCTAATCTTAATAAACAGAAATTCAAATAAAAATGAGCGGAATAATTCACTTAAGGAAGGCTTATTTACATTAAATTCATATATTTTAATTTATTTCCTTAGCTGCCGAAAAAAATGTTCCTATTTCTTGTGCGCACTCTTTTCGTAGAGTCACGAGCAAATAATGGGTTTTACGCATTTCCTTGGCGTTTCAGGGGTTATAGGAATATAATTAACGTATTTTGCATAACATTTGTTTTATCTATATAAACTCCCCGACAAAATTTTAGGCCACCCTATATTATGATAGTTTTTGTCATTATTTAATGTAATATTTGAGCTAAAGCTAATACATACTGTTCGAATGTCACTGACTTTTGGAAGAGCATGTCTGTAATGAGTCCTGATCCTTCTTGCCTAAGGATTTCCTGAAATGTAAATATTTAGGCGCGACAAAAGTATAGGCCACCCACTCAGTTCGTATCTAAATCTTGCTCTAGGAACAGGTTTAGTGATCATTACATTCATTAATTCAATCAGCGGATCTAATTAAACCTATTTAAGTCATAACTAGAGGAAAGTGTTGCCTGAAAGTAAAAAACGCGCGATTAAAACATTGCACGATAAAAATTGAACAATATCGAAAATCCCTCAAACTTTAAATAGAAGTAGGCATTTCATAAGAAATTTCCTTATTCTGGGTAAAGATAATGACCAAAAGAAAAGTATTGGTAGGCCCATGGTCCAAGAACAGCGAGCCATTTTATGTGGTGCTTCCAACTCTTCAGCCAAGACGTGAGAAATTTGTGAACAAGCTGGGGTCCAAACAAACATCAGGAATGTTTAACGGCTTTTGCATAAGGCACGTCATTTAAAGAACCTTAAACTGAAGCCCAAGCCCCCCAGGCTCCCTTTGTCAAAACCACACCAAGCCAACAGAAAGAAGTTTACTTCGGAACACATCACAAGGGGAAAGATATAGAAGAAAGTTATCTTCAGCGATGAAAAACAGTTTAATGTGGATGGCCATGATGGATATCTATATTATTTTCATGATTTGCGAAAAGAATAAATATGTTTAAGTATCCGTCAAATGGGAGGAGTAGATATCATGGTTTGGGCTGTGATAGGATACTATGGAAAGACAGAATTAGTATTTTGTACATTACATTGAATGCAAAAAAGTGTATAGACATTGTCCGGAAGCAAATTGTTGAAAGAGGAGAAGAGCTGACCCCAACTTGTTCACAAATTTCTGTCGTCTTGCCTGAAGAGTTGGAAGCACCACGTAAAATGGCTCGCTGTTCTTGGACCATGGGCCTACCAATGCTTGTCTTTTGGCCATTATCTTTACCCAGATTAAGGAAATTTGTTATGAAATGCCTACTTCTATTTAAAGTTCGAGAGATTTTCGATATTGTCCAATTTGTATCGTGCAATGTTTTAATCGCGCGTTTTTCACTTTCAGACAACACTTTTCTTCTATTTATTACTTAAATAGGTTTAATTAGACCCGCTGATTGAATTAATGAATGTAATGATCACTAAACCTGTTTCTAGAGCAAAATTTAGATAAGAACTGAGTGGGTAGCCTATGCTTTTGTCGTGCCTAAATATTTACATTTCAGGTAATCCTTAGGGAAGAAGGATTAGGACTCATTACAGACATGCTCTTCCAAAAGACAGTGACATTAGAACAGTATGTATTTTCTTTGGCTTAAATATAACATTAAATAATGTCAAAAACTAACGTAATATAGAGTGGCCTATAATTTTGTCGGGGAGTGTAATTGGACTTTGTCTAGCAATCTGCTCATTACGCCAACTCGGCTGAATATAACGACGATTTAAGGAAATTCATGTTAGTCGTTATCATTTGTTTTTCTGTTTTTAGCATCGGTGTTTGGAGACTTCCAAGTTGGCTGAAATTTCAGCTTTAAAAGCTCTCCATTAATGAAAAAAAATTATCACCGTACGTATAAAGTGATATCATATCGTCGATACAAATGCAAAGTATCGAATGTGAAAAAACACATTTTTCATTTTCAATTTTTCTGATTGCTGTTGTACGTTGTGGTAAACTCTCGAAAATTAAAGAAAAATAATTATCTATTACAGAAGATTAAACTAACGAATGTGCATTAAGTCGAATTAAAAAATATCATAGGATAAAATCTATACAAAGTTATCTATAAGGTACCAAACCACTTCTTACATTCGATACTTTGCATTTGTATCGACGATATTTGGTCCTTTTTATTTTAATGTCCGCATATCTAATTTAATATTAAAATAAACGTGTTTAATAACGTAGTAAATATATTAACATATTAGCTGAACGCTCATTATATTTGCGAGCATTACCAAGAAGTGTTCTGACTGGGGATGCTGATGGTTGAGGAGACTGTGCAAGGGTTCGGGATATTATTACCTCGGACCAGGTATAGCATAAACTCTATGAGGGACAAAATCACACTTTATTTCTACTAATTCAAGGTCAGTGATCATAGTTGAAACGACCTGTTATCGTCCTAGCAACGCATGCTGCCTAGGCTTGCCTGCTCTAACCAACTCAAAATTCAAACCCCCCTAAACATACTTAAAAATTTGAATATCAAAAAAACCTTCTTAGCGAGCGTTTACATCCTAAAAGGAGTTTCCATGCAAAATTTCAAATTTTTCTGTCAATTAGTTTGGGGGGGGGTCTCCCGTGGTCTAATGGCTAGCGCCTTGGATTCCGGCAGGAATTTTATCATCCCATGGCTCGCTGGTAAAATTCCTCGTTACACCCTGGATGTCGGCGCTAATGACCTAGATGTAGATGCGCCGTAAGAAAAAAAAAAAAAAAAAAAAAAAAAAAAAAAAAAATTAGTGCTGGGCGATGAGAGGCCAGTGAGTGAGTAAGTGGTATTTCACAAATATATAGTAGATGATAGTGATATTCGTAGGCGATAGATTATTTTGCATTATATTGCCGCACTATTCAGTAAAAGAAAAGAAATGATTCTTGTTGACCGATTCACTTCTCCTGCATTCGATTGAGATTATTCTGTGACATTGCTTTGATATGTAATTATTATTCGGATCATTAAATGGATTACTAAGTCAAACGATATGAAGGCTTCAGCTGCAATGTAGCCACGCCCAGTTTTCTGTTAAAAGATCTAGAAGTTTCATTTTTTTCTACAGTCACCATACTTTAATACAGTCACAGAACCTTCCAATAGATTTTGGGTAAGGCAGGGCTACTTCCTCATTGCGGCAAGTGGTATTTCTCAACAAAAAAATAAAATAAAAATAACGAAATTAATAGTTTCATTTAGAAATAGCAGTGGCTGTAAATGGTGACCTTGTACCCCCAAGATGTCTAGAGGTCTTATTCATTTGCCAAATGATTTTAATTATTGAGTGATTTATAATTTTATATGTCGAAATGACTAATTTTAGACTTTCAATCTACTGTATCCGTACAATATTGTGCAAATTTCCTAGGTTTTCTTCTAAGATCTAAAAAAATATTGTAACCTCATTTGTTTACAATTGCGAGCATACATATCGCACTAATATTTCTAAAGTGACACAACTCAAAGTGCCCTCTGGTGTATAAGCTCTGAAGGTACATACAGTTTTGATGGTTGATAAAGAGCTATTTACCATGTCTTTCGTAGTCATAACCGAAAAACACCGATTTTTGAGTTGTTTCACTTTAGAAATACTAGTGCAATATATCGTGATTCCTTAGACCCATTCTGACGTTCAATACTTAAATAGATATGATGAATGTCCCTATTCAGATAATATGAAAATATTAGTCGGCTAAGGATCACATTATTCACTAAAAACGTTGATCACGCAAGAGCGGCATAACTAAGCACATTCCTCAAAAGGTGGGTTGCTTAAAATAATTTTAATAAATGGAAAGATTTTTTATATTTGTAATGAACAGTAGAAACCGGATGCAAGTAGAAAAAGGACCCAGGATCGGAATATTTCGGGATTTGTTCTGAACCCTGAGCTAAAAGGCGGGTAAAACCGTGCTAATGATTACATTATCCTGAAAATAATGTTGGGGGGGGGGGGGGAGAAACACTTGATATTCCATAAAATCTTAATGAACAAAAGTCTGGACTTAGAGAGAACTTAATGAGTTTGTAACTCTCGTCAGTTTGCTGCAGTAGTTCTACAACTCTGATAACTTTAATCACGGCCAATCAAGTATGCAGTAGCACGTTTCCAAAACCAATTACTTCTTAGAAAACCAACTTACACTATTATGTGTGCATTTCTCCATAAAGGACTATTATTAAGACAATAAATTCAGAAACTAAATATCCAAAGGGCACAATCAAGAATAATTAGTAAATATTAGTATTTTTAGAGAGATATTCTTTGAAATCATAAATAAAATTATTTCGCAATTTATTAACCTTGGAGGAAGGGAAAGGTTAAAACCCGATGTGGCATTATAATAAAGAACTGATATAAAGACAATATTTATTTATTTATTACAATTTCCACTTATAAACGAAAACGATTTTTGGGACGGAGTTTCTACATATGGAGGGCACAACTAGAACAAGTCTATTTTTGATATTTTATGTTGTAATGGCATTGAAGAGTATTACAAAAATGGCTCTTTTCAGAGTTACAGGAGACTAAGTCCTAACTTCATTAGTAGTTAACTACTTTTAGATTGTATTGTTATATTATATAAATAAAATAAGTTTGTTTTTGTTTTTTTTTGTTTTTTTTTACATAACTTTGTTAAGTACAGATGGAATGGTTGGGATTCGGCTAAATAAACCTCAATATGATTTTGTTTTAAAAAAATCTATATTTCGGACGTTTCGGCTACTCATTGGTAGCCTTCGTCAGCTAAAATGACAAAAAAAGAAATTAATACAGAAACAAACAAGAAAAATTTATAATTGTGATAGGCAACAGAACTATAGATACAGTTTAACTTATAACAGAACATAACGTCTTAAAATTCTTAGAATGAGTAGAATGAAAAAGAAAATAGGTACAGTAATTGATTTTAATAGTAATTAGTAACATTAATTGATTTTACAAAGAAATAAGAGAACTATATACCAATGACAAATATAGTAGCTAATAGTAACATTAATTAATTTTACAAAGAAATAAGATACTACATACCAATGGAAATGCCGAGCGGCAGAGGAAGACCAGGGTTGGCAATTAAGTAACCATTGTGAAAGTGTCTAAGGAAAAAAGGAATCTGCAAGGGGTATATGTAACTGGAAACAGCAAGAGGTGGGGGAAACGGGCGGTAGGATCAAACAGATGTTTATGACATTTTATGACAGGAAAGGAGAAAAAGGTGTTAATGGAAGGATACCCAAGGGGCAAGGTAAAAATCTAGGTAGGTGGTCGGGCGAGTATTTGGAAAATATTAGCGTAGCCAGAAATCTCCTTAATGTAGCCAGAAATCTCCTTCGCCGAGTCCTCTCCCTATCCCATGCTTCCTTCCACAATAAAAATATTAATATCGCCTCAGATATATTGGCACGCAACCAATTTCCCCCCAACCTCATACAATCCCTTGTTAAAAAAGTAAAATCCCAACCTTCCAGCACTATCTCTCCCAATTCTTCCCTAACTCCCAGTTCCCAAATGTTCCGATCTCTACCATTTACACCTGGACTGACTGATAAACTTACAAAGACAATTAAAAAATCCTACCCTTCCCTAAACTTTGGTTTGAAAACTACCAACAAACTCAAAACCCTCTACACCAAACTCAAAGATCCCATCCTTTTTGAACATACCACCCGATGTGTTTACCAAGTCCCTTGCCAAACCCCTTCCTGTAATGGTGTATACATAGGAGAAACCATAAATGACATTCACTCACGTCTTACACAACATAAACGAACCATCACTAATAAAGAAATAGATAAATCTGCACTTGCAAAACACGCCATTACACAAAAACACACTTTTAACTTCGACGACACGAAAATTCTTTCTACACAACGTAACAAAAAAAGACTGCAGATCTCGGAATGTGTACACATAAACTTAAACAAAAACAATATAAATTACAAAACTGACCAACAAGGCATTTCTCCTATGTACGCTAATATTTTCCAAATACTCGCCCGACCACCTACCTAGATTTTTACCTTGCCCCTTGGGTATCCTTCCATTAACACCTTTTTCTCCTTTCCTGTCATAAAATGTCATAAACATCTGTTTGATCCTACCGCCCGTTTCCCCCACCTCTTGCTGTTTCCAGTTACATATACCCCTTGCAGATTCCTTTTTTCCTTAGACACTTTCACAATGGTTACTTAATTGCCAACCCTGGTCTTCCTCTGCCGCTCGGCATTTCCATTGGTATGTAGTATCTTATTTCTTTGTAAAATTAATTAATGTTACTATTAGCTACTATATTTGTCATTGGTATATAGTTCTCTTATTTCTTTGTAAAATCAATTAATGTTACTAATTACTATTAAAATCAATTACTGTACCTATTTTCTTTTTCATTCTACTCATTCTAAGAATTTTAAGACGTTATGTTCTGTTATAAGTTAAACTGTATCTATAGTTCTGTTGCCTATCACAATTATAAATTTTTCTTGTTTGTTTCTGTATTAATTTCTTTTTTTGTCATTTTAGCTGACGAAGGCTACCAATGAGTAGCCGAAACGTCCGAAATATAGATTTTTTTAAAACAAAATCATATTGAGGTTTATTTAGCCGAATCCCAACCATTCCATCTGTACTTATCACCTCGACGGCTAACTATCTAATCATCATGATAACTTTGTTAGTAAAACCTTAACATTGACATTGAAAGTAAGTTACGTTGTGGCGTGCGTGTACTTTAGGCAATGGTGGGTCGTTCAAGTTCTAGAAGATAAGTCATATAAAATGAAGATGTACTTGTACACTTCTATGTTCCTGTATGATCATTGTGTAATTACATTTTATAGATTATCTGAATTGACAAATCACTCCTTAATTTTTTAAATTAAGTTAAGTTGGGGCTGCATACTTCAGACGGGACTGGATAAACATCCATTACTTTTACACACATTATATACAACTATATGATAGGAACGTGCAGTAAACTTTCAACGTTGATGTTTAACTCTGATATAAATTGGGTTTAAAACACTCAAAATGAGCAAAATTAGCATATTACTTTAGAAAATAACAGTAAAAGCAACTATTCGTACTGTTCTGGCAGTTTATTTACTGCTTCACCCTAGTGATTGAAAAGTATTATTCACTCCATTACTGCGTTTAGGTACGATAGAGTAGGACCTAGTTACCTTCCTGTTACCTTTTTTTTTTCTTTTTTTTTTACGGCGCATCGACTTCTGGGCCATTAGCTCAACGATCCGTCAGTCGGAATCGAACCCACCATCTCCCGCATAAGAATCTAAGGCGTTAGCCACTAGACCACACTCCCTGTTAAGGTTTTGTGCTCAAGACCTCCCAACTTCATCCTCGATTAACGTCAGACGTCATAGATGACGGCCTACCCCCTTCTGCTCCGACCAGTGGCTGGAGTCAAAGGGAGATCGGAGAGCCACAGAACTTGAGGGAACAGAAAGCTATTGCTATCCCATCACTTGGTCACTGCAGCAGATCTCTGGGCCACTGTCTTCTGAGTCGCCTTGGTGTTGAGACTGGATGGATGACGCTGGTTAGGGAAAATACTTCAGGATTTTGATAAGTGGAAAGTATTTGTGGAAACGTTGGAATCTGGATAATATAACATCTTTAACGAGTGAGATGTCGGATGTAGAAGTAATGACATTTTGCAAAACATCTTCATAAGTGCAAACTCAGTTTTATGGGTGAAATTCGCGCGAAAAATATAGTTGCGCTTAGAGCTTTTTGATTGTAGGCTGCTGGGTAATCTTGCTATAGGTTCTTTAACGTTGGAAAACGAATGAAACCATTTTTTAGTTTGATATCTGTAATTGTTTTCGATAAAAATGGAAAAACTAGTTTTTAACTAATTTTCGGTTTGTGTATTTAGGATCGTGGGATTCAGTTTAAATATTTTTTTGATGTCTGAAATGTATCCAAACTAAAATGTTTAAACTTCGTTTACGTTTCGAGTTAAGGTTCTCTCAAAACGGGCCGGAACGGCGGAAGCAAGAGCGGATACCTGTAGCGGGATTCCCGCTCCCGTCGGTCCGCGCCTTTAAAGAAGTATTAGAAAAAAAAATTAACAGACATGAAAAGGTTTGAGATCTTCGTAATATTTTCCTTAATATCTCGAAAACGGTTAGAAAATATAGGTAAGTGAATGTTTACCATTCGAAAGCTTACTAAATTCTCTACAAAAAACATATGCCGCGAACAGACATATATATATATATATATATATATATATATATATACAAATTTGAACCACCATCATTTTCGGTCTCTAGGGGTTCTGAAACGCAAAAAAATAACGCGGGTTTTGTTTGAGACGTAGAAAAGGGCATTTACAATTTTACGGAGCACTTTTGACTGGAATGCCTGTATTCTGTTGATGTTGGATGGTTTTGCAGATCCCCAGAGTTCAAGTCCGTATGTCCATATCGGTCGAATGATTGTTTTGTATATCGTTAGTTTGTTCTGTATTGATAATTTAGATGAGGGTCCAAGTAGCCGTCTAAGTAGTCCGTATCTTTTGTTCAGTTCTTGTCTTTTCAGTCTCGTGTGAGGGTTCCATGTCAGTCGGCTGTCAAGGTATAATCCTAGATATCGAACCTCGTTGGATACTGGTAGTGGAGTGTTTTTGAGATGTACAGAAGGGCTTGATCTCCGGTTGAGAGTGAATGTAACCTGCTTACATTTATCCGGGTTGATTTTTACTCTCCACATTTCACTCCAATGTTGAATAGCGGTAAGATGTTCCTGCAGGTGTTGGGATGCTACTGAGGGATCGGGGGAAGTTGATAGGATGGCAGTATCATCTGCGTAGGTTGTTAGAAGGGTTTGGGGGTGTGTGGGAATATCCGCAGTGTAAAGAATGAAAAGGAGAGGACCAATAATACTTCCTTGAGGGACTCCGGCATTTATGGGGCAGGTCGGGGAAAGAGTTGTGCCTTGCTTGACTTGGAAGGATCTGTTTGACAGGTAGGATTTGAGGATAAGGAAGTAGGTGTGTGGAAGTATTTGCTTTACTTTGTAAAGTAATCCCGGATGCCAAACCCGATCGAATGCTTGAGCAATGTCGAGAAAGGCACTCGTGGAAAAACTCTTACGTTCAAGCGAGGAGGAAATAGCGTCTACAACTCGTAAGCACTGTTGTATAGTGGAATGATGGGAGCGGAAACCGAACTGATGGTTGGGAATTTTCTTCGAGGATTCTAAGATAGAGAGGATTCTTTCATAAAGGAGTTTTTCGAATAGTTTAGACATCAATGGGAGAAGGCTGATCGGTCGATAGGAAGATGGGCAATCGGGAAGTTTATAGGGTTTGGGAAAAACAATAAAAACTGAGTGTTTCCAGGGTTTGGGAAAATGGGTTGTTCTTAGGATTGAGTCAAACAGGTATGTGAGGAATGTGATGGCCTTCTGGGGGATTTTTTTTGAGAATCGTGGAGGTGATAAGGTCATAACCAGGAGATTTCTTAGGGAGGTGTTTGATGATATGTTTTACTTCTGACGGAAGAAAAGCTTTGGGAGGGAGGGACAAAGGTAGAGGAAAATCTCCGATGTCGTGGGAGAGGCTGGTTTGCGGATTAGGGGAAAATACTGTAGTTAGGTGTGTGGAGAGAAGGAGCGCCTTTTCTTCATTACTTCTGGCCCAGGTCCCATCGCTGCGTTTGAGAGGGGAAGGTATTGGGTGGAACTTTAGGATTCTACGAGTGACTGTCCACAGAGAACAGTCTTGCGTGGAGAGGGATGAAAGGTACTCGTTGAAGGATTCTGAGCGGAATTGGGATAGGGAAGATTTCATCTGTCGTTTCAGTCTGTTGTATGCGTTTCTGTCGGAAGGATAACGCGATCTTTGCCATAGAGCTCTGGCCCGACGCTTGGCTGCAAGAAGTTCTTGGATGTGGGCTGGGAGTTGCAGTTTGGGTGGAGGAGGCAAACTTGTCCTTGGTCGGCATGAATTGCGGGCACACTCCTGAATAGCTCTAGTAAATTTTTCAGTGGCTTTGTCTAAGTCTGTAGGGGTTTTTAAGGAAACAGTCAGGTCTATGGAATGTTCTAAGTTAAGCTGAAATGTTTGCCAGTTGATAGGACCGGGTGTAAGGGTTGGTTGTAAAGAACGGGGTACAGGGGAGGAGAGCACGGTTAGGAGAACCGCAGAATGGTCCGAGGATAGGTCGAGGAGTGATTCAATAGAAGTCACTATACCTCCCAAGCCAGACGAGATGAAGAAATCGACTACGTCAGGACTGCGGTATGGGTCGGTTGGCCAGTATATTGGACGATAATTCTGGGAGTTAAGGATATCGTAAAGGATTCTGCCACGGGAGTTAGCTGAACGGCTTCCCCACATGGGGTGTTTCACGTTGAAATCACCCCCGGTGGGGAAGCGGAAGTTACCTGCAGGCTTGCTGTTGCGATTCTGGACTCCTGGTGATGCTTGATATTGCTCTTGATTAGAATTAGAGTCCCGTGCTGCGCCAGAGATGGATGGTCGGTTCGATAACAGGAGTAACCCATAACACCGAATGACATGGATTTCTTTAAGTGTGTTTCAGTTATTAAAGCAATGTCGATGTTTTTGTCAGTTAGTAAAAGTGTGAGTTCATGTCTTCATGTAGTAAGTCCGTTGGCATTCCACAAAAGGATGGAGAGATGGGGATTATGGAAGGGTTGCATTTTGGGATTTAGGAAGGAAGTGGGCTATAAGGGTGGTCATCAGGTTTATAAGTGGAGTGAGAAGGGTTTCGAGTTTGTTTAGAAAAGAGGAGAAAAGGATCATTGGATCTTGAGCCTGGTCCTGAGGGATTTGCTTAGGTGGGGCTGGAGTAGTAGGGAAGGTAGGCAGGGTTGGGGGTTGCGAAGAAGTAGTTGATGAGGTAGGAAGGGAAGATGGTTCTTGTGGTTTTGGTGCGGGGGTCTGAGCTTGTGTTGGGACAGGCGGCTTCTTTTTCTGCAACGAAGTCAGTAGAGATGAGTAGGTCACATTCGGCCTGCGGTGAGACGTATCCTGTGCTGCTGGAACGGGTGGTAGGCTGGGGAAGTGGGATGGTCCGCTGGGTGGTGAAGACTTCTTGACATCTTTTTGATGGGTGAGCTGGATTCTCTGCCTCTGCTTTATAGACTTCGCACCCTTTGTAGCTGGCGGTGTGATTCTCGCCGCAGTTTGCGCAGCAAGGAGGTACGTCGATTGGTTTGGGACAGTCCTTAGAGGAGTGCTCAGCCCCACATTTGACACACTTGGATTTATGGTGGCAGTATGAGCGGGTATGATTGAATTCCTTGCAGTTTAGGCATTGTATGACGTCACCGCGACGACGTGGTTCCTCTACTTTAATTTTTGTGTAGAGTAAAAATTGTTCCCGAAATATCTCTTTGCTTTTTTCATTTGTCTCTAAGTCTACAAAAAAGAATGGTAGCTGCGCCTTTGTGACAGGATGCCTTACGTTGTGCGCTCTTTTGACTGAGCAGCCTTTCTTGGAGAGTTCGCTGATGATTTCTGCCGGGGGAGTTGAATGATGGAGGTGGCGGATAACCATCCGGTAGGATTTATCTTCTGGGAGTTGATCGTATACTTATTCATTTTAACCTAATTAAGAATAAAAACGTAAAAAAGGCTGGCGGTAACGTCTATAACAATATTTATTAAGCATAAAGTTGACTGTTATACAGGCTATAAACAAGTTGTATCATAACATTGCGAGCTGTACAATGAAAAATAACAATGACAAATGTGAAAAAAAGTAGTCGTTTGTGAAATTTTTGAACTACGAAAATCGGAGTTGGAGTACTAATTGAATCGTTGAAAACGAAAATATTTACGATTGAGAGAGTGAAGAAGAGGACTATTATTATTTTTTTGTAAGTAATACAAAAGTGCGTTTAGCTCATTTAAATGTATTTAAGCGATTTTTTAAAATAGAAATTGATTTAATGATTGATGAAAATTTATGAACCTAGCTTCTAAGCTTGTACACCAGAGACAGTGAGTGACTTGTGTCACTCTTCCTGTCTTAATGTTACTCCCCCTACATAGGCAAGAGTGACACATTTTCAGTTGAGTGTTTTAGCACTTTCCTCCGAAGGAAAGTAGCTATTGAGGTTGCACTCATAACGGATTTTTTGAAAAATTTCTTCAAATCTTTATCGATCCTACCTAGTAGACACCAAAAATGAACTCCGATAAAATTTATATGTGTGTTTGTGTGTGTGTGTGTGTGTGTGTGTGTGTGTGTGTGTGTGTGTGTGTGTGTGTGTGTGTGTGTGTGTGAGTGTGTGTGTGCGTGCGTGCGTGCGTGCGTGCGTGCGTGCGTGCGTGCGCGTGTGTGTGTCTGTTAACACGATAGCGGCCAGAGTTTTTATTTTTTCTTCACGAAACGTGGTATATAGCGTTCAATTAGCAAACGATTGTACGAGTTCGTTAACCACCAAACTCGGTCCACCGGGAGGGGGGGTTTACCCCAGACCCAAAACACTAATTTGACCATGCCAGCCGTAGTTTTTGTTATATTTCAACGAAACTCGGTATTCGTTATGTTGATCTAAAGAGAGGAATACGCCGTACAAATAAACTAAATCGGTTCATTAGGAGGGGGGGTTTACTCTAGACCCACATTATCAATTTTCCACTACCAGCCGTAATTTGTGTTACATTTCAACGAAACTCGGCATTCGTGGTGGTAAACAACAGAGAAAAATGGGTTGTAAAAATAACCTAAATCGGCTTACTTGGAGGGGGGGACCTAAAGAACTAATATACTCATACCGGTCTTAATTTCTGTTTTATTGTAATGAAAGGCGGTATACGTCGTGGGTATCTCATGACAAAAGAAGTGTTGTAAAAATGAAGTAGCCCGCCAGACGTAGGTTCCCAAAGCCGCTGCGAGGAGTGCTATCTCCCACTAGGGGGACTGTATCCTGTTCCTGTGTCAGATCAAAAGACGGAAAATGAAGTTTTTGTGTATTTATTAAGTAGTACAGTATCATGTATTAACATAACTCTGGAAGCAAATTATTTACAAAATTAATAATTGAACAGTTCTCATAAGGAATGTAAATGAGTAGAACTATTCATGTTTTTATTTTATTTGTATAGGTTATTTACAGCAAATTATTTAGTAATGTAGTCTACACTATAAAAATTCTGAGGAAAGTGCTTAGTTATGCAGCTCCTGCGTGACGGACTAGTGTGATATGTTAGACGTTCGGTAAAACTTGCTCAAATTAATTGCCATCATCTTTCTGCTTGTTTTGGCTTAAACAATTTTACAGAACTAATGGAATTTTAATCACTAAATTTATAATAAAAATGTATATGTAACTATTTTTTTTATTGAGAATTTTAATAAGGTAGTGTAGGAAGGACGTTTATGAATTAATACTCCATAAATGGATAGATTGCTCATTACTTCTTCTTACATAATCCAAGATAATTTCTAGTTAGTCCACTATCTAGATTCTGATGACACAGAAGACACTGATTTTCCACACTTTTTTTTTTATTTTTTATCTTTTCGTGACTCATTCTTCTTGATTTATACCTCCTCTCTGCAGTCTAATAGATTCATTAGCTATTCAGAAATCTAGGTGCGGTTGTGTCTGTAGTTAGTGTTTATCAGTGCTGCAACATCCTGTTTGTGTCCTTCATTTCTTCCAAGTTCTCAGATATGGTATATATTTGGTTTATGATTTATCAATAATTGACTGAAAAATCTGATCTTTATTCATGAATAATTTTGTGGCCAATTCGGTTTTTTACAGATACTTAACTCAAATCAAAGATTAACCATGAGTAACTAAAGGAGAATGTTTTAGTTAAGAGGTGACCAATCGTTAGCCGAAAAAATATAGTTAATCTTCTCACCTTAACTGATAGCAATCGGACACGTAAATTACAAGTCAGAAGTATTGATAACCCTCGTCATTATTCACATAATCCATATTCTCTTTGTGGCTTTAAACCCTCTGTAATGTTTTATTCTAAGTTAGCTTCCAGCCAGACCAAATAGATATTCTACAACAAAAATTAACCCCTAGTCATGGGAAGGAAGCAAAAGACGCAATGTCGTCCGAAAGAAAATTTATTATTAGATTACACAATCATTGCCATTCTTCGAGGTAAATTGGTACAATTGTTAATAGGAGCCACACAAATAGTCAAAAAATAATTTGTAGTTACGGAGAGACTAAACTTATACTTCCAAACCCAGAAATGGCCGTCCTAAGATATTAACTAGTTTAGTGTGGATTATTAATATCTAATAATTAATTTTTTAATAAATAAAATAACTTAGTGATAATTTTTTGTCACCTGTGTAAACTTTAAATTATTTTTACCGATATGGTGCTCCTTAAAAAGTACTTTTCTTTTTTCAAGAAGTAAATTAAATGTATCAATACTTTTGACTCATCACTTTTGTATATATGGATTTATAATAATTATTGTTACGATCTGCCAATTTATTTGTTATTGACAAATAGATGATGACTAATTATCTTTCCTGTACCATTTACATTATTTTTAACGATATGGTGCTCCTTAAAAAGTGTTTTTTTTTTTTTTCTTCAAAATAAACTAATTGTATTAATATTTTTGACACACTGTAGATTGTAATTATTAAGCAAGTTAATGCTTTATTTAAATTTTAACATCCATTTATTATTAACCACAAATTTTAGGACGGGTTATCTATAGGTTACCAACCTTTTGTTGCTGTTTTTTTTCTTTCTTTCTTACTTAAAAAATAAATAAATAAAATTATCTGGGTTATTTTCTTCAGAATTTTGTATTGGGTTGTGGCTTATTAATATAGATTAAACAGTTCAATGAGCTTTTAGTTTTACAATTTTACTCCCAACACGAGGGCACACCAGAGTTTCCTGAGGTCAAAGCCGAGCCCTTTGTTTAGTCATTGGTTATTTATTTTCTCAAAATTTGGTACAATCGAATTCCACTCTGAATTGAGAGTTGGCGCTAAGGAAGACATGAATGCTCCTCGAGAAATTATGACATCACTCAGTTGAGAGGTTAATGTATTTAAACATCCTTTCAAACTGAAATTACCAACTACTGTTACAATACAAGGAAAAAAATGGAGTAAGAAAATGTTTTTGATAGACTAAGATGTCTAATGATTTTGCCTAGCATTTTTTTTTAAACAAGTATTAATTGAAACGAGGGTGCTTAATAATTAGCTTTAAAGTGTTTATTTTTAAAATATCTTTAGCTAATATACCTGGGGTGGCCAAGCTGCTTGATATTCCGAGCCATTTTTCAAAATTTTAAATCTTTTGTGAGCTGCAATTAAATACGAATTTAAAAGGTATTTAAAGAAGGTATTTAAGACATCGACATGAGTACAGCTGTAGACCGACAGGCAAAACTAGCAACGAACCGACTTAGACCAGACATAAATACAATTACTTCATCCGATTTAAGCAAAACAATACGACAATACGAACTAACACACTGTATGAATGGGAGAGAGATTGGTCAAAGAGTACATGCAAATTAAAAGAAATTAAGAACACGACAAGAACTTGGAAAACAGAACAATTTTCTCGTCAGGACGACGTAATTTTATCCAGGCTTCGGATAGGCCACACTCTACTTACCCACTCATACTTACTGGACAGAAAGGAAAGACCAACGTGCAGACAGTGTAACAGAACTCTAACTGTTAAACATATACTGACAGACTGTAGACAACGCAGCGACTTGACAATTCCATACAACTTACACGACTTACTTACTGAAGGTAGCCCGTACATCCATATACTCCTTACACACTTAAAATCAGTACACTTATATTCAAAGGTATAACTATATGTAATATTTTATTTTGGTTTTATTTAATAGCAACATCTTGTTCTTTCTCTTTTATTTCTTTATGTTTTATTTTGTTTTATTGGACAAACTGACTAATATATAACGAACCTTTCTTCTTTCGTCCCAATGAGCTCATCGCCACTGTTACGGAGCTCACACGGAATAAATAAATAAATAAATAAAGAAGGGATTAAAAAGCATTTTTTTACGAAAACTATGTTTATTGAAAACATAAATAAATGCACAAAATATGTGTATTGAATTTAAATGTTAAAAATTAAACACATTTATTTTACAAGGTAGGGATTGTCGGGGTTCGGTCACTGCTACTTAATGAAACTACATTTTATCATAAAAATGGTTTTATTGTGCCGACGTTTCGGCTTGAACTTCAAGCCTTCATCAGGGCTGTAAAAAACAAGTAGGACGGATGTAATACTGAAATATACATATATATATATATATATATGCCTACATACACAAATACACATACATATATACATACATACATATATGGAAAAAGACAAAACATAAAATACTAGAACATAATATATAGAAGAACAATGTGCTCTAGAAGTGTTTGGATTATTAGGAAAACAGATATAAGAATAACAGATTACATATTAGATTAGATATAAGAATAACAATATGGGCTTACCGATGGGAAGATAGAGAACTATTCCTCACAAATGCGGGATCATTTCTGACAGTTAATACAGGGAAACATAGGAAGAAAGGAGTAGGTTTGGGGGGGGTTCTGGACCACCCAATGGACAGAGAACATAGAAGATGAAAGAAAGAGCGGCGAAGTACTGTAAGGGGTCATAAAGTCATAAAATGTTGTGTTAATGGAAAGGGAGGCAGGTATAAAGGGCTATATTGCAAGCGGTATAGGGGATTAGGATGGAGTTTTTAATAAATGGAAGATGTTGGAGTAGGTAGAGGAGATGACTTCTTTGTCAATTTTGTCATTAACTGGGTTATTTTCTAGGTGGATAAAAATTGATTCGGAAAGGAGGCGTTTGTCTTCATTGGATTCAGTGGAAAGGATGGAGTATAGGTCAAAACCAAAGTCATGTCCGTCTGTGATGGCATGTCTAGTTAAAGCTGTCTTTATGTCTTTATTCCGTACATCGTTTTTGTGGTTGTTGATACGTTTTCTTACTGGGTTTTTAGTCTGTCCAATGTACGCACTATTGCAGTTGGGTGTGATGCAAGGGATTCTGTAGACTACATTGGTCCTGTCTTTTTGTGGGATAGGGTCTTTAAGAGTCGTATGTAAGTTTTCAGTTTGTTCTGTGTCAATAGTCCTAGTTTTAGAGTGGGGAATGTATCGCGCAGGGATTTTTGGATTTTTTCTGTGAGGTTTGGGATATATGGGAGGCCTCTGAATTGAGGGACAATATTGTCTTGGGTAGTGGGGATGGGTTTAGGGTTATTAAAAGAATTTATGAGACGGGTGATAATGTTGGTAGGAAATCCATTGGTAGTAAGAATATCGAGGAGTCCGGATTTGTTGGCAGGGTGAAATTTGGTGTCGGATAGGGAGAGGGCTCGATTTATTAGGTTGCTGGCAGTATTGAGGATTTGGTGTTTGGGGTGTGAGGAAAGGTAATGGAGAAGTCGTCCCGAGTAAGTGGGTTTGGTATACCAATCAGTGGATATAGAGCCGTCTGTATTTCTTATAAGGAGTATGTCAAGGAAAGGAAGGGAGTTGTTAGTTTCGGTCTCGATGGTGAATATTAACCGGGGGTGGTAGGAGTTAAAGGCTGTTAGAATTTCTGGAATCTTATCAGGATTAATTATGAGGAAGAGGTCGTCAACATATTTTTTAAGGAAAATAATATCGTCGGGGAACTTGGGGAGGATTTGGTCAAGGAGGTCATTAAGGGTAATATTGGAAAGGTCAGGAGAGAGGCAGTTACCCATGGCGAGGCCAGAGGTCTGGTTGAAGAATTTATCTTGGAATAGGAGATATCCGGATTTGCAGCAGAGGGATAGGGATTCAAGATAGGAAGATCGAGATAGCTTGGTGTGTGGTTCGAGGGTGGTCCAATTCTTGTCAATAATTTCTAGGGTTTTATCTATGGGAATGTTTGTGAAGAGGGACTGGGCATCTAGAGAGGCTAAAATGAAATTAGGGGGGATGAGAAGGGAGTGTAGTTGTTTTTTGAGGTCGTGTGCATTCTGTACGTCATAGGGGTTATTGTGACTTAAGGTCTGGGGGGAGTAAGGAGAAATTTGCTTAGTTTTGAGGAGGGGGAGTTTATATTAGAAATGATGGGACGTAAGGGATTATTTTCTTTATGGATTTTCGGGAGGCCATAGCATCTGGGGGCTTGGGAGTTATGTGAGATGAGGTGTGAGCGGGTCCGTTGGTCAATCTCTTTGTTGTCATGTAGTTTTCGTATGTGTTTGTTAAAGGATTGTGTAAGGGTGGGGGTGGGACAATCCCTACCTTGCATCATCTACGGTCAACGATCTCCTCTCAACATTTATTTTACTTCTCCTGATAAGTAAACTTTGTTTTAAATGGTTATTGTAGGTTTGCTGCGTAGTAAATAAATCGTTTCAAGTAATACACACCTTCGTTCACGTAAGATAAACACGAAAATGATGAAGTAAAAAAAAAGAAGAAAAATACAGGTGCGTACGGCCGTCCTAGGAGAGGGAGTTTGGTCCACTTGTGGAGTGAATAGGCAGCTAGCCCATGTCGCATCGAAAAGGTTAAGCTGGCACATTTGTTGTCTGTAATTTAAAAGACATTTTGAAGCACATTCAATTTTTTAATATAATAGCACAAAAATTAAAACAGAACTCGGCTACATTTATCGAGAGCCACAAATAATCCTTCAAAGAGCAGCAGGTTGGCCCCCTCTGGAATATACAATAAGTAATGTTTATATCATTCTGAAGTAGATAAATAATATTTTGTTTTCAAATAGCATCCCTTAAATTGTTTCAGGCACCCTGGAGACAATCCTTTCTACAGCAACATTGACAGTATGCCAGACATTCGACCACGGAGGAAGTCTATTCCATTGGTTTCGGAACTTGTAAGTAATTTCCGATTAACTATTTTTTCTAAAACCTGATCTCTGCTGAGACATCAGTTCCTCTGTCTTGTGTGTTACATACCCTTATGTTGTGACCCCTCTACCTACATAACCTTGATTCATATTTCCTATGATTTTCAAGAATGATTTTATCTTTCTTGTTTCTGGTTTGTAGCATCTGATATCCCTTCTCCCTAAGACAAATATAGCTGGACGATATTCTGAATTTGATTGCCAAAATACTTTATATTATTTTCTGTAATTTTATACAACTCATTATGTAACTGTTCATTGGAAAAATTTAATAAAACTAATAGTCTAAATTTAAATTAATTTTACTTCTTCAACAAAATATTAGAATTTTGTAATTTCTTTACTAACATACTTTGCAATAGACAAAAAAAAAAAAGAAGAAAAAAAAAAGAAAAAGAAAAAAAAAAGAGAGACAGAAAAAATCCCCTCGGAGATCTTAGTTTATAGGTCCACTGGAAATTAAAAACAATATCATCAAAATATTTTGAGATCCAATCCCCATACAAACTTTTTAAAAGGAATATTCTTTATCTTGAAAAACGTATTTATTATATATTATATTGTTCCAAGGTACGCCAGAATTTAATAGTAAATTCTATTTGCCAGAGACTTTGATTTTTTTTTTTAATTTTATTTTTTGTTCCCCTTAAGCCAGTTCACAACGATTCAAATAATAGTTTTTATAACAAACTCTTTGTGTAATTGGCTCGCTTTAATAAGAGGATTAAGTCTCATTAATCAGTTTAAATTGTTTTTAAATTCCTATAATTAAAAAAATCATTCATGAAATATTTGGTTAATAAATATTTTAGGAAGTTAAGCATCCGAAGAAGGCATAGCCATGATTATTTTTGTTAAAAAGTAGAAAAAATCCCATTTGTTTAACCCCTGGTGTTTATAAAGTGCCTGGCAGACACGAGGGAAATTTCAGTGAAGTATGTTGGCAGCAGTGAATATCTAGACTTGAGATCCTCACTGCTGCCAACATACTGTCAGGCACTTTATACAAACCAAGCGTTAATGAGGGTTACTCTTAAATTTTTTGGGTTGCTAATTTATTTATCTTGTATTATTTGCTTTTGCCATATTTTTGTTGTTGTTATTTAATATTCTTATTTAGTCTATGTTTAAACATTTAATATTCATTAAAAGCCATCTTTTGCGGCATAAGTTTTAATATATTACCTTTTATAATATTTTAATAAATCAAGCTCAATTAATTTCATACTTGTTCTGATCACTTTCAGCTATTTAGGAGGTATTTCAAGTCAGCCCAAATTTAGTAAAATAATATAAAGGGTATTAAATTAACTACTTAACACATTGACGGCCAACTACAAGAATCTCCGTTTATGCTATTCTCTGGGACACCAACTTTCATTAGTCTTGACTTCAGAATATGATAAAACTTAAAGTTTGCTATGTTACTGTCAATGTTTCTAACTGGCCCTTAACCATACAAAATCGGGCTCGTGAAATATACTGTGGTAGTCCATGTGATAATTGACCCCCGCCTCAAAAGAAATTTTTTAATTAATATTTTTGAGAAGAGGTAGTTGACCGTTGAGACTGCCAAAGAGGAGATTATAGGGGTTTGGTCTTAATAGCTAATACAACTACATTTTATTAATAAAAATTAGTTATTATTGATGTTTTGGCCTGAATTTTGAACCATCATAAGTGCTCTAAACAAAGGTGGTCAGAGTAAATACTAATAACAGTATAACGGCGTTCATAGCCTAATTGTTGATACGCCGTTAAACATGAAAAAAAAAATAACAGTATATATGTTAATACGTTGACTGCCAACTACGAGTTATCTCGTACTTTGCGTTATTGCCTTGGACGCCAGCTACAAGTTTACTCGTAGTAAATCAGTGTTAATATTAGAAGATGGCCTCAAGGAAGTGAACAAAAAATGTAGCGATGCAGTAATATAACAGTCTGGGTACGAACTAACTCATAGTTGGCTTCTGTAAAGAACTTTCTGTTACATAAACCAACTTCGAGAAGGCTCATACAACCTTTTTCTGGTGCGAGAAACAAATTGTATATGCTTTATGGTAATCATTATAGTTTTCAATAAGAAAAATTATTAAATTAAATTGGCTTTCTAGACCGGAATTTCGAAAGTTACTGTGGCAGTCAATGTGCTAAAGAGCAACACAAACAGATTTGTTTGTTGGCAATACAACGATAAAAATCAGGCCATCTCTTCACCATTCGCTATCCTTGCTTCTAGAGCTTTCTAACGGTATAATAACATAATAGAGTAAACTTACATTCGTAAATGATACGATAAATTAAAGAGAAATGTGAACTGTGTTCTTTATTTGTACCAAAGCCCTTGTGCACACAATATTTCCTAGGTCATGTGTAACAAAGCGCTAATAGCAAAGATGGCAACTGGTAAACAAATGGCCTGATGATCGTTGTGGTGCCAACAAGCAAAACTGTTCATGTTACTCTTTCAATTACGTATCTCTTATGACTACGTTTGATCTAATGAATATTACAAATCATTAGAACCCCCGTTATGTATAATATTATTAGTATTTACCCTGTTCATATTTCATTCCAGCCTAATGAAGGTTTAAAATTCAAGCCTAAACGTTGACAATAATATCCTATTTTTATTTTAAAAAATGTAGTTTTATTAACTTTCATGACCGAGCACTAACAATCTTCTCCTTGTGAATTAATATTTTTTTTTTTTTTTTAAGTAGCCAAAACACTTATTCCACGAGCAAGGAAAATTGTGATTTAAAATCTTAGTTTTTTTTTGTTTTTTTTTTAAAAAATACATTCACAAAAAGTAATATGTAATTGTTTTCAGAATACAAGAATTGCGTTTTTTGATTGTTTTTATTTTTTTTCTTTCTTTTTCGAGAGAAGATTAGTAAGCATCTAAAACTAGACATAATCCTCTTCTGTACATAAAATAAACCCCACCATTGGCATGTTTTTAAAGTTTGTGAACTGGATTGTAGTTATAACCATAATGATAATTACTAATATATTTCATTAATTGTGTTTTGCTCCACCCAGGTGCTCAAGGTATTGGATCCTTCTTTACTTTCTTGCACGCCTCATACGAATGCTTGCCATGTCCGTCACCTGTCCTTAGCTTTTTCCCCAAGCATGAATTATATTTCTAACCTTTAACTTGTTTTATTTATTTGCATTGTTCATTGCAATAAGTCTGTTAATACTGCTTAAGCTAAGGTAAATTAGATTATTGTAAGTATTTACTGCAAAAATTCTCAGCAAATGTAGACGTAGAAATATGAAGATGTAAAATTTCAATAATTATACTCGCTAATCTTAAAAATATAAAAATAAAATATATTTACGTTCATTTAAAAGAATGAAAAGTTTCATCAGTAAAAAATGTAGAAAAGTTCTATTTTTTTAGTATTTTGGACCCAATTTATTTTGATCAATTACATTTATATTACAAACATTAAAGTCTTCGGGTATTAAACTCCGGAGACAGCTGGAGAATTTCATCAAAAAATATGGGTACAAGCTTAGCAAATTATGGCTTCCAGTGATTAAACCTAGAGAAAAAATAAGAAAGGAAATTCAGCCAATTAACGTTCCAGATGGAATCCACCAACCAGAATCGAGCAAGACTGGAACCGTCCAATCAGAGACATGGAAAAACAGACTATCCATAGAAGCGCACAAAAACAGATATTTATGCTGGTGAACCATAAGAACCCGTATAAATATTCTCAGACTTAACCCTGAGGAAGCTTGCAGCATGACTAGCGAAGCGTTGGTAAAAGAGTTTTTGACACGGTCAATACCCGAAGACTAATGTTTGTGATGACTTGGAAGTCTACAAGTTAAATATATTTATATTATTTTTGTTATAAGTGGCTGAGGTCATCAAGAAAAATAAAACTTCATGTATTTATTTTTTGTACCAATTTATTATATAATTTTTTTTTCTCTTAGAATAATCATTGTGGATAAAGCTAAAAATAATATTTAAAGAAAAATAAGATAAAATATAGACATCATAAGTACAATGCCAACTTGCAGGAACTGCATAATCTTAACAAGTTCTTCTGGGGTTCTTACCCCAAGTATCATTTGGAAAACTTATAATTAATGTAGTTAATGTTTTGTGAAAAATGTAATCACCTACTCTAAAGAAATCTTAAAGAAAAAGCACCAATATGCACAGCAATTTACAGTAGAGGAAATTACTCACTTGACCTCTTCGAATCCCACTCGAAAAGCTCTATTACAATCATCCAAAAATTGTTTCTCATTTTATGTATCTTGTTTTACTGGTTAAATTTATTTCACTGCTAAAATCAATTACAAAAACAACATACAATACAAAAGTCGAACTCGCAGGAGCTGCGTCATCTATAAAATAAAATGTCAAAGATAAGGAAGATTTTAGGTGCCACAACTCAAAACTGACAGTATTCTAGGAGGAAATGACTCCTTCTGTCTTCAAAATACTCATTATTGAAAAGTTTTATAAACTGCTGAAGTTATAGTGCCCCCCCCCCCATTAGGCTTGGAGGCCTCGAAACATGTTGTGTGCGCGGTGTGTTTAATAAACTGGTACAAAAAAAAAAAAAAATATGAAATGCTGGTTTTTATGATCACCTAAGCCACATTCAACAAAAGGAAAGATAAATTCAGAAAAGGAAAGTAAAAAGAGGCTTAAATTTTATCATAAACAGTAGAGAGAAAGACCTCTAATATCGCTACATAATTTTTAGGCCAGCAACCAGTAAATCAATTATTGTCTTACGCTGTGGTACGGAACGCTTTTGACATAACTCATTAACATCATTCTTAAGCCTTTGTTGAAAGTGGCGCCTGAAGTGCTTAAGTCGAAAGTACTTGCTCGCATTAATCCAAAAGATGCCAGTGGCAATGGTCTCTCCCACAAGATATGACAACTAATATTCTTCACTACAGTAATTCAATCTATTTGATACATTCCATTCAACAAAAAAAAAAAAAAAAAAAGAAAAAGAAAAAAAGAAAAAGAAAAAAAAATGACAGTTGCATTAACGGGAAATGATTTGTCTTTACAAATACTAAGTTAAAATATTTTGAATTCATATTTCACTGTATTTCAAATTAAAATGTTCCTTTGGGTCAGATAAGAATTCTGTATAAAGTAAAAATAACACTTCTATGAAAAAAGTGTTACATTTTTATGAATGCAAAATTATTGGTTTGTTGGAATATATTTGTTTGCAAATAAAAAAATAACATTGGACTAAAAAGTACTTCCCACGATTCCATTGCATCATTGACTTCTTATAAACTTTCAAGATTTTTAAACTTTAGACATTTTTTTTAGATTATACTTGCATTTTCTTACTTCTGCTAAAGTATGCTGAGAATTTTTTTAAGTGCAAATAATTTGTTTTCAACAAATTTATTAGCTTAAAATATCTAATTCTTTAGTGATAAAGATATTAATATTTTTCCTCCTGTGATAATTGTTTCAACAACTTCATACTTCTACGTTTTCAGCTGACCGATTCAATAATATTTTAGAAATTGATAAATTCTAGTTTTCATTTATCACATTTGCACAAATACAGGTATTTCACGAAAACATCAAGAAAGCATCAGGCAGGATCAGTTTTTGTGTTCTAGCATCTTTTCTCCCTCCTCAAACTGAGGAAAGCTTCTTCTCGATTAGTTCCAATATGATAAATTTGAAGAGCAAGGTACCAAAAATACAATGTTTTCTTATGGCAGATCTGGTACCAGCCAAAGTTTGTAGAGGTACCTAAGAATTTTAAACACTTTGTGAAAATATCAACAGGTGGAGAGGAAAGCAACAAGTCATAACTGGAGAGGTTCCTCTATTCCCAATATCCTTTCCAAATTTCTTCTGAACATAGCAGATTATTAGTCAACAAATGGATATTATATATATATATATATATATATATATATATATATATATATACATAATATTATAAAATTGTGGCCATTTTTCTTTCAATATATTATTTTAATAGGGGGAAGGTCATATATTTATAAAACTCGTCAACTTCTCATAACATCCTTTATTTATCACTCTAAATGTTTTGCGTCCTTTGACACTTCCTCAGGAGCAATTTAATCATTTGAATCATATTTAATTTAACAAAATTGCCTATAACAATGTGAACATTTTTCTTGAAACTGTTTCTATAAGTAATGAAGAAACGAATTTTAATATTTCAAAGTTATGGAAAATTGGCACTCCTGAACAATTACAAATATGTGAAACAGTGTCCTTTACCTCCAGGGTACAGAAATAAAAGATATTATGAGAAGTCAACGAGTTTTATATATACATGGCCTTCCCTCTATTAAAATAATATGTATAAATAATGTAAGTATCAAATTAACATAATTTGCCTATTGGTCTCTAATATTTTTTTTTTTTTTTATTTGACTCTTATTGTCTTCCGATGCATTCCCTAATATCAAGCATTCTTCAAAAATATTTTAAAAATCCTTTATGATGGATTGCAGACCAAATGGCTCACTGATTTTTATTTTTAAAACATATGAATGGAATGTATCAATCAGATCAAGGAACATTTATAAAAATAAATTTGAACAATTTGTATTTTTGGTACCCAGAAGTCATGACGCGTGAACTTTATATGAACTGCCACTTAATTTCTGAATCTCAAAATTGAGTTTTGTCAGTTTTTAGGAAGGGAGAGAACATGTCAATGAATAAAAACCACCAAGAACATTCAAAAAGAAAAAAAGAGGTTTCTGTTTATTAGTTTATTTCAAATTATATATGTTTAGTTAGTTTAGAAATGAACAAATGGCACTAATTTTTAACTAAGTATTTTAGCTTAGTCGTAGATAATTGGGTAAACATTTGTAGACCAGTTTTATATTTAAAAGGCACTATAATTAATCATTTTTGCACCTTGGATTATTACTGGTAAGTTGTTAGCTTGGTTCATATGGCATTATATTAAGAAAATTATATGAAACGCATAAAAATACATTTCTTACATCAATTAGGATCGGAGAATGCTTCTCAATATTCAGAATTAAACAAAGTTGTTTATTTAAAAATAAACACTATAGTTTTTTTACTCATATTTCATTAATTTAAAGTAAATTTTAATATTATTGGGATTTTTGAAAATTCTTCTGCTATATTTCATTGTCTTCATAAATCTTAAACCAACTAACAATTTGAACTGTTGACACTATACTTCAACATCTGAATATGCTTAAAATATACACTAAAATTTAACACAATTTTGTAAACATACTTGAGTTTTTATTTCATACAATAAAATGTTTTGTTGCCATTGTTGAACGATGCTTCTAGAGAGAAAGAAATAAAAATGTTCGCTAATATTGGACTAAATAGAGTTTTTTTTATCATTACTTTGATATGTTTCAGAGCCCCCTCCACAAGTAAAATTAAAGTCCATAAAAAGTAAAGAACATAAAATGTAAACATGCGAATATGAAATTAAAACTTAGGTAAAACATACATTCTATAAAATATAAATATGGAACAGAAATTGAAAATAATCAAAAAGTGCAAGTATAAAATTTCACCTTTCTTCGTACATGTAATGTTTTTTTTTAATGAAATAACAAATAAATAATACTTCTTGAATATTAAGGCCAATAATTTAAATGAAGACTTAATTAAGAAATAATAATTGTACATTAGTCACTTGAGTAATGCCATATACAGTATCTTTAAATGTTATCTAATTAAGCAAAAGTAGATTTGTTATGCTTCTATTATTAGTTGTTTCCTCTAAATATCTCTTTGGGTAGGCTAGTATATGGTAGTTAGAAAGTATAAGTTATACTGGTATTTATTTAATAATTTATCTGTTCATAAATCTTGCTGTTTATGTAGTTCTTTGATATACAATTTATTATATGCAGCATCAAGAAACTTTAACCCTTAGTGTGTATAAAGTTTCTGACAGACACGAGGGAAATTTCAGTGAAGTATGTTGGTAGTAGTGAACCTCTAGAGTCTTGATGCTCATTGCTGCCAACATTCTTCACTGAAATTTCCCTTGTGTCTGTCAGACACTTTATATACACTAGGGGTTAGGAATATCTTTGAATGTCAGGAAAAATTTAACAGCTAGAGATGTAATCAACTATATTATCTTGCTATGAATAGTATAGTTTTATTATTTATTTACATTTTTTCTGTGTAGTTAATTGTAGCTGAGAAATGTATTGGTTGTTATGTTCAATGATTTAAATTTTATGTTCGTTGTTTGTTTTTAGACAATGCAAGCTACCAAGAGGAATGCAGGTCTCACATCTGCAGTACCAAGAGCTACTCTTAATGATGAAGAGCTTGTAAGTATATCTACATTTATTTTATTCATAGAACATTTTTGGTTTTGTTAAATTCATTATTTTTTATTTATTTATTATTCAGATGTGTTACTTGAATTATATTATTGAAGACAATATTTATTGTAGCAAGTGCTCAATGGTGGAAATTGATGCTTAAAATGAGAAAAATAAATTTCCAAAATGTTCACACTTTTTA
Source organism: Gonocerus acuteangulatus (assembly GCA_946811695.1). NCBI lineage: Eukaryota > Metazoa > Arthropoda > Insecta > Hemiptera > Coreidae > Gonocerus > Gonocerus acuteangulatus. The sequence continues at coordinate 37,238,726 of OX328124.1, read as the reverse complement.
TTTTTGGTTCAAAGTTGTTTGGAGAATTTTCAATCAAGCCTTACTTCTTGTCTCCATCAAGCCTTGCTGCTTAGAACTATATAACTTATGAAATTTCAATTTCTTCATAAAAAGTCCTTCTCAATATTTATCAAAGCATTGCAGCACTCTGCTTTTAGATGTTATGGGCCGTAGACACAAAGACTGATGATTCCTGATAACCAATTTTATTGACTGACTCCAGCACAAGACCGACCATGAGGTATAACCTGATTCCTCGTCCACAAAGAGGTACAAAGACCAGGACACATAGACAACATTAGAGACATCGTATCTTGAAGTTGGGGACTTTGGCATGATACAATTCCAAAAAAATAAAAAAAAATTTAATGGTGAAGTTGCCCACAAATATTTTAAGTCTTTTAAAATCATTATATAGTTGTGAGATGATATTTTATAATTTATTATTGTTATATATTTGATATTATTTAAATTTTGTATGACTACAATTTGATGGCCAAGGCTTTGATTGTTATAATTGATAAATAAATAAAAACATATATGCTCTTTTGAAGTTGATCTAGAAAAAAAATGGTTTCCGTTTCCTTACTGGTGAGAACCAAAAAAGAATTGATGTTGGTAAAGCCCACCTGACAACAAATTCAGGAACTAATGCTCATCCAGAGACATGAACAATTTTTTTTATTTTAAAAAGGCTCCAATATTTCATTGATTTTGTATTATGTACGCATAAGATCAATAATTTAAACGTTTTATCTTTACACACTTTGGAAGAGCTCTGTGGATTTACATCTATTTATCTCTCTTCAAGAAAACAAAATCATTTAAAACTGGTTGTTCAGTCTAACTCAGGAAGATGAACTTTCAACTGGAAAGACCTTATCAAGATAACCTTACTCCAATACTTTCAATTGTTTTTTTTTTTTTATTTAATTTATTTAAATTTTAACGTCCATTTATTATTAACTAGGAATTTTAGGACGGGTTATCTAGAGGTTACCACCCTTTTCTAGCCAGGATAGGGGTCATGCCTTTTCTTTTTTCGAAAGAAAAGCCACCACCCCTAGTGGGAATCGAACCCACGACCTTTGGCACAGAGTGCCACGCCTTAACCCTCACGGCCATCGGGTCTTTTTTTTTTGTATAATAACATAATTTAGTTAACATGAATTACTCAGTTGTTTTCAATTGAGTAATAACCTGCTAACCAACACTTTAAATATGTGTTAATAACAGATCATGGGACTCCCCTTAAGTTAACGTCCCAAATATCAGAGAATTTGTCAGACACTGGACTGTTATGAATTAACCAGTGATTCAACAAGAGTATTAAAGATATTTGAGATTGAGCTACATTTTTCCAAGAGAAACGTGAACATCAATCTATTCTAATCAAAGCTCAATTTAAAAAATATTTGTCTTTAATGAAAAATGATCAACTTATTTGTGCAGTTTTAACTTTTAACCTAGTATTCTAACTTCTAGTATGTTCGAAATTAAAACTACACAGCTTTGAAGGAACATTTGATAGGCTTGGTATGTTGTTGCTCGGAATTCTCTATAATTACCGTCCATAAAATGTTTCTTCATGTTTTACATTGTTTTAGAGTAATACCGAATAATGTATATATTTTTTTCTTTCTTTTAGAAAATGCATGTCTACAAAAAGACACTCCAAGCTCTTATATATCCCATTTCCTCAACAACTCCCCATAACTTCATGCTGTGGACAGCTACATCTCCTACCTACTGCTACGAGTGTGAGGGTCTTCTGTGGGGTATTGCAAGGCAGGGAGTCAGATGTACCGAATGTGGTGTTAAATGTCACGAGAAATGCAAGGATCTCCTGAATGCAGACTGCCTTCAGAGTAAATATAATTCTTCCAATAAAAAAATATCTTTCTATATCCTACTCTTGTTATCTTTAATTATAAATAGTATTGCTTTTAAGTTTAAATCATATTTATTTATTTATTTATTTTTACAATGCACCGACATCTGGGCCATTAATGCTCATGGTGCAGCTGGTAATTTTCTCAACGGTCCCTGAAATGAGAAAAATCCCTACTGCAGGTGGGGCTTGAACCCACCATCTCCCGCATGAGAATCCAAGGCGTTAGCTACTAGTCGACAAGAAGGCCCTTTAAATCTTATTACCTTCAATTTCAATATCTAAACCACCTTTTTGAGAAATGTTTAAATTAGGAACATTCTGCGAGACTGTCCTTTTCTTACTTGAGATTAGCCTTTGAATTTTCATTACAATAAACTGAATTTGAATTCTCATTACTTATTTTTTTTTTTTTTTAATGCATCTACTGCTTGGTAATATGCACCATTTGCAAATTGTCGCATTTTTATCAAATGATGAAGTAATTTTATTTGGCACCTGAATTTTAAAATTTTCTCTTTGGTGATTAGCAAGAAGTTCCCTTTTAAAATGCATCACACTTATAATGGAACTGGCATCACACTTAGTTGTAAACCTAAAATAAATTTGTTTTCTTCAATAAGTTAATAAAAATTAAAATTAACTTATCCTGAAGTTAATTTTTTGAATAGTTCTACTTCCGTAGATGCCTCCTGAAAAGCCTAAATCTGAATACTGCCTAATGGAACATAGCCATAATAATGGAAATATTATATTAAATCTATATATAAGCACTATTATTATATTTGAGAATTCATGCCCTTCATTCTTGTATTTGAATTTTCTTTATGAAGTTAATTTAAGGAAAAATGTTGCCTCTAAATATGTTAAAAATGTGAAAATATACATCTTTCTAGAAAGATTACGTTCATATACCCTTCAAAAAATTAACTTTCTTCCAAATTCCAAAAATATAAAAGATCTTCTAAAACTATAGAGAATAAAGCAATTATAAATGAATTTGTAGCATGCATTTGACAAAATCTGCTGCAGCTCCAGGTAAATAACAATTGTCTCGTGTTTCAGTTTCGTTTCTGTCTTCTATGAAATTTATTTGGATGTTTCAATAATAAATTAAACTTTCAGGGGCTGCTGAGAAAAGTTCTAAGCATGGGGCAGAAGATAAGGCTAACAGTATCATAACAGCTATGAAGGAGAGAATGAAACAGCGAGAACGAGAAAAGCCAGAAATATTCGAGCTTATAAGGTAAGATAATTTCTTCCTTCTCGACATGAATTTCTTTTTTTTTTTTTTTTTTTTTTTTTTTTTTTTTGAGGTAACTATCCCTTGAAACTAACCTTAAGCAGAAGGTAGAAGATAATAAAATGTATTTCTTAATAGTATGGGGAACTGCTGTAAAAGTACAAAACATATAAATATAATAAAGAGTAATTCACTAAATTATTTGCAGGCAACCAAAAGCTATTAAATTACAAGTAGCTGAATCTTTAGACATTTCAAAAACTAAATTTTTTTTTTAAGTACATTTATCTTTTTTAACCAAAGAGTACATTTTAAAAATCACAGAATAAAAAAAAAAAGGAATGAGTTCAATGGAATTTTATAATTTCTGGATTTCTGGCATACTATTTTATTTGGGGGCAGGATTTAAACAATTGAATCTTATTAGAAATTATTTAACTATCATCACTTCTTTCAGAACCTTTAATTTTTTAATCTCTTTGAAAATTTAAATTATTTCTATCGCATAATTTTAATGAAATTAAATAAATAATTGTCACTTAATTAATTAGAAATAATTGGGCTAATTGCTGTCGCAATCACTTTTTTTTTCAGTTATAGGAAAACATTCAATCTTCATCCATTTTACAAAAAAAATAAAAAAATAAAAAAAATAAAGAACTAAAATAATCTAATTTTTACATTAGCCTCTTTTTGTTGGGCGGTGTGTACTTTCATAAAAAAAAAAAATAATAATAATAATAATAAATCAGACCTATTACATAAGCAAATTGGTCATGCGCCTTAAAATCAACCTCTGATTAGTCTTCATCAGTGTTACTAGTTTTAAAAATAATGCACGGAAATTGATCCACCCTTTCCCAAGTTGGTCTTGAACTAAATAGAAAAATAACCACATGTAAAAAATCTTTTGAATTTACCACTTATGAATTTCTATTAGGGATATTGAAGATTAGCAATAAATAATCGACAAGTAACAGTTATTTTGACAAAATAATTTATAAAATTGAGGTTGAAAAATAACAATAAATAGCATAAAATAAGTATTATTATTTTGCTTCCATACAGTTTTATATAAAATCTTATCTGGTTACGATCAAAATCTAGCCTTTATTGAGACATCTGTACCTCTATAAATACCTGTTTGTATTAGATAAATAATTTTGTCTCTTAAAAATAATATAAAATACTATCACAAACACTTAAACTATAAGAAGGTAATTTTCTTAAAAATGAAAAAATAATACCTTAAACTAACTTTGTAAATTTTTCTTCTCTCCCCCCATGATGTGGCTCAGAATAGCTATTTGTAACTGGTTGTGTTATTACCCTTTCTAAACATCACATATAATATTAGTAATTTTTGAGCAAGTCTATTACATAAAAAAAGGCTATTCAAAACATACTTGATTTAAGCCATTATGTCTTCAATTGTAGTTCACAAACCACTCGTCCTTCACAATGACGAGTAAATTTATCTATTCTAGTTTATTCGACACCTTTTTACCTGAAATATTTCAATAATTTCTGCTTGAACTACTGCAGGAAATTAACACAAAACACTGCAGCCATTTAGTTACAAATAAAAAAATCCATTAGTTGGTGTAATAAATTTATTGTATTCAAAACTTTGAATAAATATTACTTTATTAAACATTTTTACATTCTTACCTTCTGCTTTCATGAATTTTTTCTAAGAGTCTAGAATTTAAAGTGATTTTACTTAAGTAATATTTTCTAAGATTTATTTTTATAGGATTAACATCTTATATGTTTAATTTATAAAATTATTTGATATGATGATATAAAAAAAAAAAAAAAAAAATCCAATTTTGACAATGTCAATTATTTAAATATACTTTGATTTATTCAAATCTTAATTTTCCAAATTTACAAGCTGAATATATTGTGAATTAAATAATTTGATGAAAATAAATTAAATTATACTCATGGAATATTACTTTAACTGGACTGATGATGAATGAGAGAACAGTGGTGGAGTTGGTAGTTGTTATCTTTTGACAGGACTGTCTTCGGTCCGGATTCGAAGAGCCATATAGGACACATGAAAGCAGTGAAGCACTCTGTGTTAGCAGGAACAAGCAAGTGGTCGGCTAAAATAGCAATAACAGGTTTGTTTCCGACCGCCACAGACTAAACCACTTATAGAATCTGAGAGAAGGAAAAGACAGAGCCTCTTTTTCTTTTTATTTCTTCATATCATTACTTTTCCTCAGCCTGTTTCTCATTTATAAAGATATTTTCTTCTTTTGAATGGTAAAACTTTCTTCAGTATTCAAATATTACCCATAAATAATTCAATTTAATCTATCATTAATTGTTTTCGGTCAAAAGAAGAAAGTAACTTTGCTTCAAACTTTAATGTGAAACTGATGCCTGTGTGTTCCCCTTTTATTTACTATTTTTTCTTTATTTTATTTTTAAATGCACTTTGTGAATGCTGACAGGATTTAATTGACAATTTAATGTTCAACGTTCGGCAATTAAAAGTTTTAAATGTAGATTTATTTTGTTCTTTTAAATTATTGTCCATTTCAATATTTGTGAAATTAGTACAGTAAAACCTCGTTCACCCGGACGTCCGGATAAGCCGGACCAGTTTTGAAAACGAAATTATGTTTTTGAGTGAACTAAATGAAGACTTGTTTTACAGACGATAAATTGCTATTCTCAGTAGTTAAATTACGTGAGTTTTCCTAGCGTATTGTTTTGCGGTTTTGTTTGCTCGTTGTCCATGATTTAGATGAAACGTAAAAACATTGTTGGGACTATAGAAGAAAGGATAGAAGCATTGACAAGAATTGAAAAGGGAGAATCTTTAAAGAACATTACTGCTAAGTTTGGAGTAGGAACATCGACCGTATCTGATTAGAAAAAGAACAGAAAAAGCATTGAAGGGTTTTTTTTTTCAAGATGATTTTAAAGGACAGTTTATGTTGGTTATGACCCACGCAGAAGCAGTAGCAAACATTGAGAAATTGATGGTGTGTTTCGAGAGTCAAACCAAAACATTGACAAATGAACTTTTAATGTTAAAGCGGATGTGAGATCACCCTGCTTGTAAGCGAACTGAGCCAGCAGAAGCTCATTGCATTTTTTAATACAGACTAGTTTGTAACTATATTGACTATTTTTAGGTGAAAGTGTGTCAATAATAATTTATAAACTTTATTAAAAATATTTCGGTGATTTATAAGGGTTTTTTTTTTTTTTCGTTTTTCTGTCATTCTCTGGATAATCTCGATTTTCGTTAACTCGGATCGGCCCTGGTCCTAGTTGGTCCGGGTAAATGAGGTTTAACTGTATTTCCTTTTCTTCTGTTACCAAAGTAAAGAGTACTGTTTTTTTTTTTTTTTTTTTTTTTGTTAATATTTTCCTGGAGGAGGTTAATATTTTCCCGAGTGTATTGTATTGTAAGAAATAATTAAAATCACGATTCCTACGTTTCACTTCTCAAGGTTTATATACAATTATTTAAACAGTAGCCAGGTTCAATCAAAATTTGAAGTCAATTTTCTTACATATAGATTTTCTTATAGAAGTATTAGATTATTAATAATATATTCTGGACAGCATTCACCTATAATTTTTGCTCCTACACGTTACGATGATTTAATTTTTCCCTTGCATGGGGCTTCAAAACCCATTTACATAAAAGCAGTAAACCCAGACAAAGCATCGTAAAGTGTATACTATTTGTTGCTCTTAATAAGTGGGATCCCAACCCTTCACTTCCAACTCTACCTATTTTTTAACCCTTACCTCTGAACGCGGTTTGTTGTTTGATGGTAGTTTTGTTCTTGGTGTGTTTGTGTTTTGTTTGCAACAGAACAACGTTCACGATGGATCCGGACACTCACATAGACTCGCTTGCCCAAGCCGAGGACATTGTGCTAGAGGGGACCTCCAAATGGTCTTGCAAGATAGCTATCACAGGTCAGGCCTACCTTGCCTGCACACAACACCATCTCTCAAAGCTGTGTCATTGTACAATCCTTTCACTTCTTTCATAGCCACTCTCCCCATTTCACATTCTTCTTTCTTTAAATGATCTCTTTAAACTAAAATTTCAATTATAGGCACGCTTTCTAATGAAAATATAGTTTTCACTTTCTTCTTTCATAATTTATTTTGCGCACAATTCTTTCTCCAATAATCTTCTATTTACTAAACTTTTCCAAGCACTTAGATCATTCATTCATTTGCAGGCAAAACAAATCTCTTATTAATACAAACATTCTGTTCATAGTATCAAAAACAATAAACATGTAATACAATAAATAAAATATCTAATTAATTTAAAACCTTCATGACAATCTGGTCTTGATATATTTCGTGTCAATATTATCTATACTGCTTATTATTTACAAAATTTGTTTTCCATGATATACCATTGTAATGGAGCAACTTAAAGATATATATAATATAATAAATTGAACATAGATTTAAATAAGAATCTTTAATACCAATATTTTAATAAAATTTCTCTGCTTTATCCATAATGATATTTCCTAAGTCACATTGTTTTGGCTTTTAATATTCTAAATGTCAATAAAAATTGTACAATCACACAGTTATGGAAAGTTATGATCGTAATATTTGGGTGGTTTTTGTTAACTTAGGTATTGTAGTTTGATAAAAACAAATTGTAGACTATGTTAACACAACTTGGATATTAAAGCTAGATATAATTAATGCTAACAAATTAGCTGGCTTGATATTAGGTATTTCACATTAGATTTTAGGGCAGCTGCTGCAAAGCAATTTAAAAATATAATTAAAACATTCATATTTGTCCAAATTTTGGATGCGCGAGATATTGGAAGCATGAATAGGATGTTGGCTAAATCAAAGCCCTTGTTTCACCACAAATGTTCTATTCATACGGCAAAGGAGTTTCAGGAACAATATTTCTTCAGTGTGCTGCTGACATAAAAGAAAATTTTGATGATAAATTTTTAATTTTAATATGGCAGCAACGTATCACTGAGAAATAATATTTCATTATTCATGGCATTGAAAGTGAAACATAGAAATCTGTAAAATTTAAGAAGTTTCAATAAACAAACATTAAATGTTCTTCCTTTTGTAAAGTTATGGATTTTATATCAAAACATTTGTTGGGTCAGCTGGGCACTGAAGATGGAACATAGTTGTCGAAATCAGCGTAGTCTATCGAATATAACATTTGTGGTGGAAAAAAACTTTTGATTTGACATAGTTCCTAGTCATAATTCTGATTTAAATATCTCATCCACTGTCAACTTATGGCTTAAAACATTAATATTAGAAAGTTAAACAAAAAAACAAACTTAATTCGTGTGCTAAAGCTATTTGATCAGCTGAATGTTTCTTGCAGCTATTTAAGAATACTTGTCATAAACCTTACATGTATTGAAGCTACATAGTTATTTTAGAATTAATCTGCACAGTTGCTTGTAGCTCTTACCGTCAATGTGTGCAATAAAATAAAATTTATTTGATTTCATAATGATAAATAAAAATGATAAAAGATAGAAGAATAACATTTTTTGTCACAAATATTATTTTATTCTTCATATGACAACTTAAAATTATATAAAATTCATTTACCACTGTTAAGATTTTTCCTCAAATTGTTATTTCGGATCACTAGCAAGTTCAAAATAAAATTTACATTTCAAATAAATTTGTTGTGTATTAGTGTTACCAGCTACAGTCTTCTGCATTTCATACTGCTCTTCAAGTAAAAAGTTAATTATTAATAGTGCTTAGTAAAAAGCTGCTTTAAGCTAAATGTTGGTCTCATCAAGATTGATTGACTTATTTATTAATTTATTTTTTAAACTTGTTCATGAACTTTGTGATATTAGTCTCTTTTATGTCCCGAAAATATTGATTTTTTGTGATCTGTAATCAATGTCAATCGATTTAGGAATAACATAGCAAATGTATGGTAGTTCAGACTGTGCAAAATAACCAATTATTTCTTTTGAAGACATTTTAGAACCATCTTGACAAAATCACTTCTTTGCACACCTCTTTTTTTTTCAAAGAAATACTTTTAAAACCTGTCTATTGCATTTTTTTTAATAATTTTTCCAAAGCATATCAAGCTCCCTTCATGCACTTCACTGTCTTGGGAATAATAAGACCCATTTTCTGAGGGATTTGACATCCTTTTAGCTTGACGTTTTCCTTCGAATTTCCTTCAATGCATAACTCACTACTTTAATGAATAATTATTATCATACATACATTATTTGAAAAATATCACTCTAGATTTTTAAGGAGGCCAATTTATTCCGATCAACACAGCTTTTGTGTTGGGTGTATATAATTGACTTACATTCGTATCCTGACTTCATGGAGAGGGCGTTACTGAAAACTGATATGGAGGGTAAAATGTTATTATTTTTGTTTGTATTCAAATCCACATCTCAAAAACTTAAGAACTTAACTACAGGAGTGGTGTGGGTCACGCGGAATTTATTTTGCCCTAGTTGCACGCTCTACGCGGAGAAGAACGTACATCCTTTTAGTCCAGACCGCACCAGTGACGTAGTATTAAGGGGGACGTCTTTTTTGCCCAGCACTAGTGAGATAATAGCATAGGGGAGTACGTTTTTTTTTTTTTTACCCGCACCAGTGAGGGCGTAGCGGTGAAGTGAATAAATTTAAATATCAAATACTACTAAAATGGTTTTTAATCAAATATGGCTAAAAATACAAATAACTAAGTCTGCTATCTAACAATGATAACAATAATCTATTTATAACCATAAAAGGCAACTATTCACAATATTACTATCATCAAAACAATATTTATAACACAAATGAACAATATGGACTAGTAAAATCTTTAAGGAGGTTAAATGAAATTAACATGTTGGAATATTTTTAGATTCTACATAGACCATGTTAGATAACTCTTGTAACCTAATATGTGCTCCAAACAGGGGTGTACTCATTAATCTTTTAAACTCATGTAACCTGAATTATGTGATTACACATCTACAAATTGTAATGCCTCTGAACATTACATTCAGTGAGTCGATTATATAAACATATTTTTTATCTGTTTTAAATATCTTAGCTCTTCCTCATTCTTTGACAAGTATACAGTATTTCATCTCAAGGCCTCTTGAAATTTATTTGTTATTACCGTCACATCCTATATATTGCTATTTGGCTAAATACTAAACCTTAAATTATTAAATTTTGTTTGCTGTTAAATTTGTTTAACAATGTACTCATTATTTTAAAAAACTCAAATCAATTTTGATGACTTGCTCTTATCATGTTTTCAATGATGTCATTCATTAAATGGAGTACATTCCCCCCCAAAAATGAACAAATAAAAAATAAATCTGCTGTTGTTAGATCTGCTATTCCTTGAACAATTATTTATTGATGTTGCAATAAAAATGTACAAACCAACAAATTTAGACTCAAATGATGTTGGGTAAAGGATATTTGTTTCTTGGAAACACAGTTTCTTAAACTCAACTCGCACAAGAGGACAAATCCTGAGGTGCACCTCATATAGTGTAGGGTGTGAATCAACAATAATCTAATCTACTAAAACACATTAGAAAGCTAACAAACACTTAAATGGAGAATCTCCCAAATTCTTATAATTATTAAACAATTCTCTTGAATTTTGGCTACTAATTCATCGTCTAATTTAAACTTTGCACAATGAATTACAATTATTGTATTTGTTTATCTAAACAATGCCTAAATTTACTGAGCTAAGAAGAGTTCATCGACCAAAGAGATTACTAAGACGGAGATCGTTAAAGTTTCATTCTCAATAATTGAATAAAAATACATTTTCAATCCTGAATTATTTAATATATCAAGAGTTATTATTTTTATATATCAAGACTATATAAATAAAATAATATAGCAGTGCATGTATAGGGTATAATAGATATTAAAGTATAATAGATACTAAAATAACAAAATGTGAACATATTATATTTAATGAAATTTAAAAAAATAATGATGTTATAAATACATAACATATAGTTGAATAGGGAATATAAAACTTGAAATAGGATGAGAATAGCAAACAATGTTTATTGAAAATGAATATATAACGTAAGGGTACATAGCTATGAGGAGAGGAAGAACTGCATAGAAACTAGCTCATTACGGAGAAATCACAAAGGAAATCAAGAAGAGTGGGGAGGTTTTTGTACGTTGGTGGGTTGGATTAATAGATGTGGGAAATATGATCAAAGAGATAGATGGTATAGTCTTGCGGGTTTGATGAGGGTGTCGAGTCAGGAGGAAAATCTTTTATAGGTAGGTTAAACATAATATATTTGTTTTTTTGTTTTTTTTGTATTTTATTTCTGTTTTTATAAAAGGTTTTGTCTAGCGATTATAAGTCCTGCAGTTGAGGGTGATGTGAGTACCACAGTATAAAAAAATTCTATCTATTCTTTAGAAATTTATAAATGTCAATATTGCTTCATTCTATTTTAATTTATTTCTTTAGTGGGACAACTCCCTGGGGACTTAGGGTTTTCAGGGTTTGGGGCTTTACAGAGATATGACACTGGAATCCACTGGCCTGAAGGATCTCAAAAAGCTGGGATTTACTGTTTGTGTGAATTCCTCGATCAGACAGGGTGAGAGATAGGCGGATGACTGTTTAGATATATTTAGGATTTTATGGGTAGGTGGAAAAGGCTTTTAATTGAGTAGGTGCGTTTGGTTTGAATGTCTGTGGACATTCATTTATTAAAATTTCTTATAAGGATTAGATTCTTTCAACAAATGGTAGAGCATTGTTAGTTCTAATTACTGTAGGGAATTTTAAGATTTTAATTTGTTACTTAAAATGCTGGAAGGTCATACACTAGAACATTTTAACTCCTCACTAATATTTTTTATCTGGTGCTGTACGTGTTTCAAACTATATGCGTCAAGCAATTTTAATTTGTATAAAGCATATAAATCGTTACCCAGAACGACCTCCAACAGGTAGAACGATAACCACTCTAAAAGGAACAGTTAAGTATTGTTTTATTTAAAGCAAATTTCTGGCTAGGATGTTAGGAATTGAAGGAAGCTAGGGAATTTGGGATGAAAAATGAGGAAAAGATCATCAATATTTATTTTAACTATATCACTAGATATAAGATATAATTAGAGAGCTTCGAAACCAATCCATAATGTTGGTAATACAAAATTATTTTTTAAATGTATTTTTATTTAAATATTGATTCAGAACTATAAAAATCTCTATTTTTGTCAATTTACTTAAAATAAATTTAACTAATTATTAGATAAATTCTGTCTTAAATTTAGCAAATGCAGTTATACAGCACTCTTTCTATTACCCTAGAGCATGAACTTTTCATAAACGAGAAACCACTTAGTTACTTCTATTCAACTCTTCACACACTCTTTCCTCAACACTTCAATTATGACAGGTTGGGTACACTCTACTGTGAAGCGACTTATGGGCCATATCAACATCATTTCATAGCGCTACGATAAATAAACTGGTAGTAAAGCATGTTTGAAATTTCTCTGTGTGGGTGTGTGTTTTTATCAATTCTAATTTCATAAGTTTTTTTTTGTTTTGTTTTTGGTCCTAATGATATATGTGTGGTATGTACCTGAATATTAGATTAGATAAACATGAGCATATACACTTACAATGTTCTTTGGTCATCTTTACTACCTGAAACATATTCTTTCATTAAACAGCTTTAATGTCACTCATTGCTTTCATTTATCAGTGCTTCATCATTGCTTGTTTGTTTTGCTGTGCATTATTTTAGCTAAACTTTGCAACACATTAGTATGTAGTTATTTTTATGTTTTTAACCTAAATTACATGCTTAAATTTCATTTTCACTTCTCTGTCATCTCATATATATATATATATAGCCTTCAAGAAAGGCTTAATTTATTTGTTTACCTCTATAACTTTTTTCTTATTTATTTATTTAATAATATTTAAATACATGAAGTTTTATTCAAGATGTATATTAAAAAAAAAGAATAATATAAGTTCTCAGAAACTTATTTCAGGTAAATTGGGAGCTATTGAATATTATTCAGGGGATTAAATAATAAATGCCAAGATTCTCAATTTTTGTGTTTCTATTTTCTTCTAATCTATATGGTAATCCATATAAGCAAATCCAACCCTCGAATGACGACACCAGAAGATAAAAATCTTCAGTGCGCGCTTGGGTTTTGAACTTGTGTCCTCCAGTTCATTAGTCGAGTGCTCTACCACTGAGCTAACCTTAGCCATGCCTACTGAACTAACCAGTAAATTCATAATGCTATTGTCTTTTTTTAAGAAATTATCCTTTTTTTCCCAGGAAATGGCTGTGATTAAGATTTGGAATATACCTATAAAATTTGAATTTTTATGAGAAGAATTGCCAGGAGGACAAGGCCTAAACTTAAATGTTTTAAAAAAGAGGCTGCTAGAAATAAGATATTGAAAATGGCCTGAAGGCCGAAACATTGTAAATAAAGGACTTATTAAGGTCTGAGGAATGGATCAAACCAATTGTGCTTTTTAATAATGCTAATTGACTTAATTTACCCCACTCAAATGTTATTCAGAGAATTGTTTTAATGTTTTACTTTTAAAAATGTGAACTAAATCAATACAAAGCATTCTGTCCACAATCTTACTCTCATACCTTTTTCAGTTCAATGGTATTTTGTTTGAGGAAGTATCTTGCCATGTTCTGGAATTCCAGATGTTTTCATGTTGTAGGAAGCCAAAAAGCTTAAGCCATTGTTCAATATGCTAGTTTGATTTACTTTAAAAAGAAGGAAAGCTCTCGCACATAAAAGAGGGGGGCCGTAAGCTACACATAACTCATCCCGGAAATCTATGTTATTTTCGGGAGTATAATCAAAAGTAAATGATTCCCTCTTCTTATACTTGTTATAAATCTAAACTGTAATAAATTCATTTAACTTTTATAGACAACCATTCCCAGATAAGTCCTTTTTTATAGAGTTAAAGTTCTTTACTTTTTAAACAGATTTCTTCTGAGATTTATATTGTTCTTTAATTAATTTATGAGTTATTAATACATTAAAATAAATGAAGAGACACATTTTACCTTTTGCCAAAGAAGTATTGAAACTGTTACTATTTTTAAATTTATATTTCCTTTTTCATGAGATTTTTTAATACAAGGAAAATATTTTTATTTACTTAAATTAAATGATTAGTGCACATATGTAATATCATATATTAAAAAAAAAATTGTAAGACTCCTTGTGTGTGTAGAAAACTCACTACAGAAGAATTCAGATGCATTGGTTCATAAAATTATTACCATTAACCCTTATTAGACGGCAACCCGCATGACCTTAGATGCCTGAGGGGCGGAGCCTTTTTTCACTCTCTTGGCTCCACAGGATGGTATTAAAATAGCTGAGCCTTCACCACCCAGAGATGGGCATAATTTTATTTATAAATAAAAATATGAGTTTATTCGTACTTCATATATTTGTAAATGGGCGATTCTACAGGAAGGGAAGGTTCTTAACTTGCAGGATGTTTTTTGTTAGAGTATTTTTTTTTTCATTATGCCCTCACAAATGTAGCTGAAAGAGAAAAAACTAAAAAATATTATCCTAAAGGATGACAAAAGCTTCACTAATGTCTGTCACATAAAATGTTATCACTCCCCTGTCACAATGAAAACACAACATTTGTGAAGCGTAAACATGGCTTTTTTTATTTTTCAGCCAGCTAATTTAGAATCTCAATGTACACAAAAACAAATGATTTCAGCTTGATTTTGATTTCTGGAAAGAGAGGATCTGCTTTGAAAGTTTTTTTCAAGTAAAATGACGAGTTGTAAAAATTGTTTATCACTCCCCTGTTCTTCATAAAAAGTCTGTCACGCAGGAGCTGCATAACTAAGCACTTTCCCCAGAATTTGGGTAGTGTAGACTGCTTTCCAGAACAATTTGCTTAAAATGTCCTACATAAATAAAATAAAAACATGAATAGTTCTCTTTTAATTTTGTAATGAGTAACTGATCAATTATTAATTTACTTCCAGAGTTATGTTTGCACATGGTACCTACTACACTACGTAATAAATACAAAAAATCTCATATTATGTATTTTGATCTAACGCAGGAACAGGATACAGTCACTCTAGTGGTAGAAAGCGCTCCTTGCGGCGGCTTTGTGAACCTACGTCTGGCGGGCTTTTCTATTGAAATATATTACAAATTAAACCCCCGCTTTCCGATTGACCGATTCAGCTCATTTTTACAACACTTCTTTCTCATGAGTTACCCACGACGTATACCGCGTTTCGTTACAATACAGCAGAAATTGCGACCGGTATGAGTATATTAGGAATTTGGGTCAGGAGTAAACCCCCCCCCCCTTCTAATGAACTGATTTAGTTTATTTTTACAACACATATTTACCTGTAGATTACCACTACGAATACCAAGTTTCGTCGAAATATACCAAAAATCATGGCTGGTAGTGGCGAATTGGTATTGTGGGTCCGGAGTAAACCCCCCCTCCTAATGAACCGATTTAGTTTATTTTTACAACACATATTTACCTGTGGATTACCACTACGAATACCGAGTTTCGTCGAAATATACCAAAAATCACGGCTGGTAATGGCGAATTGGTATTGTGGGTCCGGAGTAAACCCCCCCCCCCTTCTAATGAACTGATTTAGTTCATTTTTATATCTCACTTTTCTCTCTATATTACCACTATGAACACCAAGTTTCGTTGAAATATAACAAATATTACGGCTGACATAGTCAAATTAGTGTTTTGGGTTCGGGGTATACCTCCCCTTCCGGTGGACCGACTTTGGTGGTTAACGAACTCGTTCAATCGTTTGCTAATTGAATGCTATATACCAAGTTTCGTGACGAAAAAACAAAAACTCTAGCCGCTATCGTGTTAACAGACACACACACATATATATATATATATATATATAAATTTTAACGGGGGTCACTTTCGGTGTCTACTAGGTAGGATCGATAAAGATTTGAAGAAATTTTTCAAAAATTCCGTCATGAGTCCAACCTCAATAGCTACTTTCCTTCGGAGGAAAGTGCTAAAAATCAGTTGATTTTTATTCTTGTGATTTGATAACATTGTTTGATAAGTACCCCAAAACACTTTATTTAGATGTCATTAAAAGCTTCTCATTGTAAACAGGGTGTGCTACAGGTGATCTAAACCTCAAAATTATCCCTGCCCTGTTTCTCACTCCCCTGTCAATTATAGTACAACACTGAGGCACACAACGAAATTGATATTCAAAAACAAGACTTAGTTTGGCAATTTATACTAAAACCTTTGGCCTAGTAGTATTAGCTTTTGTTCTGTTAATTTATTAAATAAAAATAATTGACACAAATGTGCTTTTTTTTTTCACGTTTTCTCAACAGGGAAGTGAGGATTAAATTGTTTTCACTTCCCTGTCAGTATGAAAAATATTCTTTAATTATATTTTCCCAAGAATTGTTTTGGCAAGGCTTTTGCCATTTCCCCGGTTTAATATACCGAGCTGTATCTTCAGAATGGCAGTTAGAAATATATATTGCTAAGAAATATTGTTTTTTTACTCTTATTCTCACTCCCCTGCAACCCAAAAACAAAATGGCTGCTTTTTGGCCACTTTTGCTATGAAAACTAATTGACCAATACTTTGATAATATTAAGTTAGACATTAAAAAGTTTTCACCAAAAGTGCTACTCTTCTGTAGAATCACCCAAATACAAATATAAATAAATTTCGTATTCATAAGTGTGAATAAAAATTTATTTGTATTCACGTATATTAAATATAAAAATACAAATAAAATTTGATTCGCAAATTTTCCCGCAATAAAAATAAATTCACAGAAAAAAATTGTAAATAACCACAAATAATGTGAATATTCTCAAAAAATCAAGTGATTACAAAAAAATTCACATTAAAATTTATGAATACAAATTTATTCACATTATAATTTGTAAATACAAATTTATTCACAATAAAATTCGCAAATAAATTATTTTTTTTCGCAATTTTTTTTTTTTTTTTTTTTTTTTTTTTTTTTTTTTTTTTTTTTTTTTTTTTTTAAGGTGCTTAACATCATATCAGCGCCTAGATTGAGTTTTCTTTTTTTTTTTTATGGGCCGCCAGAGGTACAGATGGCAACTGCAGCACGGCTGGTGGTGCTGCGGCACCAATTTTACCATGCCAATTTTATTTGTATTTTTATATTTAATATACGTGAATAATAATAAATTCGTATTCACACTTATGAATACAAATTTATTTATATTCGTATTTACAAATATATGAAGTACGAATAAATTCGTATTTTTATTTATAAATAAAATTATGCCCATCTCTGTCACCACCTATCTCTTCTCATTTCTCCTAATAGGATTTTGTTATTTATTTCTTCAAGAACTTGGTCAGTACCATTTTCTCATTTGGGGCTTCGGACCAGACAACAGCAGGCTTAAAAACTTTTTTATAATCCTTTTAATATAGACAAATATCTAGTCAAATATCTCGGCGTTGGTATAATATCTATTGAACATGATCTCTATGTACACTCTTAAAACACAAATAAAGCCCTTCAGAAGGAAACGACTATGCAACTATGTAGGGAAACCCCAATTCAATAGGCTCAAACTGCCTTTTTATGGACTCTATCGGATACAAGAGTAGACTAGAAATCATTAAACACATGATTAAGGAGCTTTTTAAAGTCATTTATTTACTTTATTGGTTTTTCTTGAATATCATTTGATTATATTCCTGTTTACAATATTAACCTTTTCGTATAAACTAAGATAATAATCGATTCCTGCAAGCCCTGCCAAAAAATTCACAAAGAAAGAAAACCAGTATTGTTGTACTTCTTGCGGAAAATATTTTTTTTGGGGGCCCATTGTTGCCTAATGCAATGCATGCTGCGGCAGAAATGCTCCCCATGTGGAAGTGGACCTTGATCTTCCGCCGACAAAATTGAATTCATTTCTGCCAATTTTGAAATTTTTTATTGAATTGTTTTCTGAAATTTTTCTTTGTTTTATTTAGTAAGGGTGTCTCGGCGCATGCCGGGCCCAACTACACGTCAGAGTTTGACTATCCCTTACCTTTCACTTTCCCCACTTCGGTAACCTAAGAAAAGCTTACAAACTTCAGCTGGCAATCCATGAGTGGAAATCGGCTTGCCATATTTCAAGTACCTTTTTTTTCATTTTTGGTAAGTTCTTTTTACTTTCAACATAACCGATTTTGGTAAATATGACGAATAATTTTTTTTACTAGTTTTCATAGTTTATATATTCACTTTTGAGTTGTTTTCTGGAAACACATTAAAATGGCACATTGGGCCTCGTTTTTAAAATTTGAGTGGCATCAAAAGTGTTGTCGTTTTAGTAAAATTAATTTCTTCTTTTTTGTTCTGTGTGTTTAGTTATGGTTAAATTGGAGACGTTTCTTAAGCACATGTTATCTCAAATGACCAATTATTTTTTGTAGTTGATATATATTTGAAAAGTACATTTTAAAAACTATTTCCTTTTCAAATTATTTGTCTTTTTCCCTGCATAATAATTTAGTAAATGGTTATAAGTACATATATTGTTTTGGTGCATCACCTCACAGGTGATCCACGACGAGTGTTGTTTGTATTAGGTCCGCTACTATTAGGAGGTTAATGAATATTTTTTTTTTGAGTCAACATTTCACTTCAAATTGTGTTAGGCTGCTTATAAAGATGACAAGAAAAACATTAATTACTGACCTTGTATTTTTATTATGTAAATAGTAGTAGGAAAATCAAGTGTCAGAGGCCGGGGGGGGGGGGGGTCAGGCACTCTTTGGTTATCGGAATCTTGACCCAGAACAATACTCATGGAATCAGCTAATAACAATGCATATTGAACAATGATCTTGAATATTTTTGTTGTGTTTGTGCATCTTTAAGTAGTTCACTAATTTAAGATCTTTAAAAGCAATTTTTAAATTTTACCAGCAATCTCATGAAGAAGGAAAAATATATAAACATCAATGTAAGGTTCCAAATCTAACTTTTTTCGATATGTTAAACAGTGATATGCGCTCAGGGACTTATTGCAAAAGACAAGAGTGGAACATCCGATCCATACGTGACGGTTCAGGTTGGCAAAGTGAAAAAAAGGACTCGTACCATGCCGCAGGAACTTAACCCTGTCTGGAATGAAAAGTTTTACTTGTACGTATTAGAATGTTTCTATTCTTAACCCTTGGTTAAGAGGAAAATTTCAGAGAAATATGTTGGCAGCAGTGAGCATCTATACTCTAGACGTTCACTGCTGCCAACATACTTCATTGAAATTTCCCTCCTGTCAGACACTTTATACACACCAAGGGTTATTGTTAAAAAGAAATTGCAATACATTTGTCACTATTGATGTTTTAAAATTCATATTCTGTTCTTATTTTACGTTTCAGTGAATGCCACAACTCTTCTGATAGGATCAAAGTGAGAGTTTGGGACGAAGACAATGATTTAAAATCAAAACTTCGACAAAAACTCACACGAGAATCTGATGACTTTTTAGGGCAAACAATAATAGAGGTATTAAAAAAAAAAAAAATCATTAGCAAAAATCATAACAGAGTATTTTAAGAAATACATACACATATTTATTTGAAAACTTCTCTTGCTAAATATTTATTATAATTTATTTCTATTCTAACTTTATTTATAGTATAGTTCTTATTATTTTCATAACTTCTGTTAGATTAAAAACTTAGTATCCATTTATTCCTATTAATGTTTTGTATATTTATCTATATACGTAAGTCATGATTAACTAGTCGTAGATAACTGGGATCCATAATTTTTTTTTTTTATTTGCACAGAACCCTTGATTATTCACAACAAACCACCATCAATTGCAGTTCTTTCCTGATGTGGGATGGAAAAGCTATTCTAATTGAGATTTTTCAGCATAGCTGTATTTAAATACAAATATATTTATCTTATGAGCTTAATTTTTATAACTGTTTTGCTAATTAGTTAGGACATTTAGGGAATTCAGCATGCTTATTGAAAATTAAATTTATTTTCTATATTTGACAGGTAAGGACCTTGTCAGGAGAGATGGAGGTGTGGTACAATCTTGAGAAAAGAACTGACAAATCTGCTGTATCTGGTGCTATAAGGTTACATATCAGTGTAGAAATCAAAGGAGAAGAAAAGGTACGGTCAAATTAAACTTTGTAACTCCATAAAAACAACATTGAGCATTAAATATTAGTCTTTCGACAATTATAATAAATCCTCCTTATAAAGAGTTGTTCAATTACAAAATCACAACCATTGCTTGAGGAGCTGGGGTATTTTCTGAAGGCCAAAAGACTTTTTCCCAGCCTTAAGTCTAACAACGCCGATCTCCTATTTCTGAACAGAGAGCCTTATGCCATAAAGGGTGAATTTAGTTTAGAAGTCAATAAATTTCAATGAATTATTAGACCAAATTATTAAAGAGTAATCTGAGTTATTACATGTGGAGATAGGAAGGAGGTATTGCCCTAAATAGGTGGAAAAACCTAGAAGCAGGTGTGCTTGTATCATTATAGCTAAACTTTAGAATAACTGTGAAAACCGATAATTTTTCCACAAATGGAATCCCCGGCTCCTCACACCAGAGTTTATCTATGATGCATGGTCATAAGGGCTTAAGTCATTATTGAGCATTTGGAGATTATGAGGTAGTATTGTAGCTCAAAATCAAAGCTACCGATTGGTATTAACGTCTTAAGCCAAACTTTAAAAATGGGTCAGCTGTACCAAGTGATATTTTAGCCTTAAGTCAAGTTTATAACTTCCTTCCTCGTATTAAGGAACTTTGCTTTAGCTCTCTTGAAAAATTCATATTTTTTATGTAATTATTTTTATCGCGCATCAAAGATATGTAATATCCATGTTTTTAATTATAGTAAATTATAAAGGATTTTTATAATGCTTTTCTTCTTTTTTTCTGGAGGAACAGATAGTTTTATCAAAAACGAATGTAAGCAAATATTTTTATATTATATTGGCAAATATTAAGAACGTATTCGTATAAATGCTAGCGGTAGATGAGCCTTATGAGAGTACAGAAATCTAATATTAAATGTAGACTTAAATTCATTAAGTAGCAGCTACATCCTGAACCAAATCAAAGGCCTATTAAAGCTGTTGTCCGTCATGCCTTAAGATCCTGTCTTCTTCATGTAGGTACATAGATGTACCAAAACCTTTTCTAAAATATTTATTTTTTTAACATTGGTTTGTACCTGTTTTGCAAGATATTTATTCTATTATATTAACTCAATTCCTTGTTGGAGGGAATGAACTAGTGAACGTAAATAAAATATCTAAGAAAAAGATTCTCTTAGAAAAATATGCAATAAACGTGGTAACAACAAAAACTAAACATTAAGACAATTTTCAGTTGCGTTGGGAAATCATAAGTCCTACAAATATCTTGAAACGTCATATTAAAAATAAAATAATATATTTAACATTTAGTGATAAAAATGTTTCTAGTTTGAATGAAAAATGAATTGTGTTTGAGTTGTCAATTTGAGTTGAAGTAACTATACTGATTCATATATTAATAATAATAATTCTACATTTTTGTGTAGGAACCAATCAACAATATGTTTTTTTTTTTTAAATATTATATTTTATATGTTTCAATTTGTGTTTAATTGTTACAGAAGTAATTTTCTTATTCAAGAAAATAATTAGGAGTGTAATTTTGAACATTATATATATATATATATATATATATATATATATATATATATATATATATATATATATATATATATATTTATTGCTAAATATCTCAAAAACGTTTAAAAAATTGGGTTGGGTGGTAGATGGTCCTTTGAATTTATATTAAATTATTTTTATTAAATATCAAAATCTATAATATATCATTCTTCAGCCAGGAAACCTTTAATCTCAAATTATTCTGCCGTATAACTTAATAGCACTATAAACAATTATTTTTTAATAAAGTTTTGCTAATGAAAAATTAAAATTATCATTCATACTTCTTTGCAATTGAGTTGGTGGCTTTATTTTAGCAAGATGAGGAATAGGTTTGTTTTGTAAATAAAGAGAATGTCAGTATGAGTAAGTTCTCTAACAACAGAATTAAAAAAAAAAAAATGATTCTTTGTGATTACAAGAATAGGTGAAGAAGAGAGTAATTTCTATCCCTTGTCATTTCTTCACTGCTGCTTTCATGTGTTGTCATTGTCCATCTATTTAGTTTTTGTAATTGTTATTTGTGCTTTTCTGATTTACCTAGCAAAAAACAAGGCATATTTGAACTCATCGTGTTAATATACAAGAGTATATTAACTGGCCAGTGTAATTGTTATTACTTATTTTACTTATGTGTTGTAATAATGTATCAAAACTAATTTTGTAGTATAAAAATTGTTGTTAGTTTATAGTAGGTCTTAGTTTATTTATTTAAGTTTCACAAGTAACTTGACCCATCTGATTACAATTTCTTTTTGGAAAGAGTAAAGTAAGATTATTTAGTTAACAATTGTTGACTAAATATTATAGCAAATCTGTTAAAGTATACAAACATGGAATAACACAAGAATCAGGAAAGAAAGAAAATCAGTATCACATAAACAAAATATATAAAATAAAATAATAATAATAAATAAGATAAATTAATGAAATAAGATAACAATGCAAATTATATTAATAATCATAATTTTTTTAGCAGGGCCAATGTATAAATAAAAATTTATTTAGTGTCAGAGGCCTTAGTTGAAATGAAATATATCTCGAGCTCTGTGTTGTTATTTTTTTTAAACTCTGGAAAATTAGCTAATTTTATTTACTGAATTTGCTTACAATCTTTAATTATTTTCATATACAACTAGACTGTGATATCGTTTATTTCGTCAATACAAATGCAAAGTATTGAATGTGAAAAATTGCATCTTTCATTTTCAATCTTTACTAATTTCTGCTGGACTTATGTACAGCAAATTCTTGAACCTTACTTCACTCTATTAAAGGGAAAGTATTCCTCTCATCAAGGTCAAATCTGCCGAATATTTGACTGTCCAAAAAAAAGTTATGAATAAATGCTTTTCCACTCTGAAAAGTGGTGATTTTCACATTCGATTCTTTACATTTGTAACGGCGATATATTCTCAGATACGACACTTTCTGTGAAAGAGATATTTTTTAATATCTTATAAACCATTTTGACTTATCGACATTTTGTTTTATTATTATTAAATTTTAACGTCCATTTATTATTAACTACGAATTTTGGGATGGGTTATCTATAGGTTACCACCCTTTTCTAGCCAGGATAGGGCTGATGCCTTTTCTTTTTCCTAAAGAAAAGCCACCACTCCTAGTGGGAATCGAACCCAAAACCCTTTGGCACGGAGTGTTAAGTGCTCACGCCTTAACGCTCACGGCCACCGGGCCTCCCATTTTGTTTTAGAATTAACAAAGTATTTCTGCAGTAATTTTATTTCTGCACAAAAAAATGTGTCAATTTATGAATAATGTGTCAAGGGAAAAAAATGAAAATTGTTTTGTTTTAGAATTAACAATTTTCATTTTTTTTCCTTGTAGATAAATTGACACATTTTTTGTGCTTTTAATTAAAAATTGTAAATGTTTTTCAACTAAAAGTTTATATAGTTCAACAATCATTTAATAACCTTTTACTCTGAATGATGGTTCTAAGAGCCTGTTTCGTGTTTCCGTGCCTTCTTTCTTGACTATTTTCATTTTTTTTTTTTTTTTTTTTTTTATTTATAACTAATATTATCACTGTTCTTCAGGTGGCACCTTACCACGTCCAATACACGTGCCTTCATGAAAACTTATTCCATTCCCTGTGTGAAGCGAATGGAGGAATGGTTGTCCTACCTCAAGTAAAGGGTGATGACGCCTGGAAAATTTACTTTGAGCCACCTGGTCAGGAGATTGTTGAGGAATTTGCGATGAGATATGGAATTGAAAGCATTTATCAAGCCATGACGTAAGATTTAGTTGTTTTTCTTTTAATCTAATTTTACAGATTTCTTATTTGCCTTAATTTACTTTGTCATTTATCTTTGAATTTTTCATTTTAATTTTAGTTTAAAAAAAAGGCAATTAAACTAGTTCATTTATGGTATTTCAACAATTAAATAATAAATCTATTTTTCCTAGTACACTATTTTATGATATTTACTTTTTATTAATAATTTCCAATTTATATTTTATAGTGACCCAATCTTCTTTAATCCAATATTTTTCAGGAGGAAGGTCAACAAATCTTTTTAAAAGATAATTAACAAAGTCAATTCAATTTTATCCATTGACAAAATTTAGAAAATTGATTTTATTATAATGGACTAATGTTTTTCTCTATGGTCAATATTTTTTTTTTTTTTTTTGGAATCTATTGATTTTCTACTGCTGACTACTCACAACTGGTTAACGCTGTACATAGTTCTACAATTGTGGTTGGTTGGCTGGTGAAGGTTCATCATAGTAAACAGGATGCAAAAACAAGTCAACACACCTCCACTGTTTATACAGTGGAGGTGTGTTGACTTGTTTTTGCATCCTGTTTACTGTACATAGTAGTAACCTCATATTGGTGGCCATTGTTTGGCAAGGTTCGCCTTAATACAATTAGGCTGTATTTTTTAGTTTATTGAGATTTTAGCTCTTGAAGAGGCACCTAAGGTGTGAAACATGTAGAGCAAAAATGAATTGAATTGACTTTGTTAATTGTCTTTTGTAGACCTTCCTCCTGAAAAATATTGGATTAATAATTCTCTGTTAATCTTCCATCGTTATTTTTTTCTACTATGACATATCGTCAATACAAATGCAAACTAACGAATATGAAAAAATGCATCTTTCATTGTCCATCTTTAATAATTTATGCTGGACTTAATTACGGTAAATTCTTCAATCTGACTTCACTCTATTAAAGGGAAAGTATTCCACTATCAAAAGGTCAAATCTGCCGAATATTTGACTGTCCAAAAAAAAGTTATGAATAAATACTTTTCCTCTCTGAAAAGTGGTGATTTTCATATTCGTTAGTTTGCTTTTGTATCGACGATATGTGTACTAAATGGCCACAATTAAACACCAATAGAAAATATTTGACTGTGGAGGTGCCCGTACTGTTCAAAATATAATCTTGAGTATGTTTTCTGCATTTTAATTAATGTATTGTTTAATAACTTTAAATAATAATCAGATGTTTTGAACTTCTAAAAGAAGGCGTCTTCCAATTCTTATACATGAGGCCTTTAGTTTTTTAATATTTCTTTGTGCATTATGTTAGCCTTGCCAATGTGCATCAGTCTGCTGCACATGGCAGCATGCTGCACTGTGGGTTAAGGCCTCACATCAAGAAGTATGTGCTGTCAGGTGTCCTCTTCTTTAAGGCACCATCAAAAATTATGATCCTGTATTAGTCCCATTGTGAAAAGCTGTCTTTTTAGAGGCCTTTGCCTTATAAGAAGTACTTTCCTTCATACGTCGTCTCTTGCCAGTTAGAGATAATATTTTGTCTTTTCTTTCTATAAACAAACAAAATGAGCTATGCTTGTCCTGTACTTGTACTGATAATGTCTCTTCTTGCTTCCAGACATTTATTTTCTTCCTCACAAATCTTTTTTGATGTTTCACAAAGAACCCAAAGTCCTGATATGGTTTATCTAATCTCTTCTTGACAAATTTTTCCGCCTCGGTCGGGATAATAACCTCATAGCCCAGAACTCAAATAATTATTGTCGATGGAGCCTCATTTTTCTTTTTTAGAATGGCTTGTTTCTCCAGCGGTGTCAATTTTTTTTGTCGTACACAATATTTTGCTAGGTTCCCATTGGCTTCTTCATGTGTAAACTCACATCATCCGTCATTATACTACATCATTCACCAACACACCACATTATTTATCATTACACCTGAAGAAGCTGAAATGGGATCTCGTCGAAGTGTTGTCGACACAAGCAAAAAAAAAAAAAAAAAAATTAGGAACCTTATTTTGCCTTCAAAGGTAATTTAAAGCATTGTGAAAAAAGGTGCCACTAATCCTTAACATTATAGTTTATTTCATAAAATAAAAACTCCACGTGCTTTCTTGTACAGAGAAGCTTGGTATTATTAGAAGTAAAATTAGCATAACATGAATGGCAAAATTAAATTTATTTCTATTTTTTATTTATTGTGATGTTTAAATTATCTACAATAGAATATTTTATTAAACTTTTTGGTGAAAATTGCTTAGTATCTAATAGTTAATATACTATTTTAGTATTCCTTAAGATGGACTATTAGTCTGGAACGTAGAATTCATGTAATAAAGTTATATGACCATTCTGAAGGGTTATTCCTCATCTTGAATTGTATTATTTGATTAAATTGTCACAAGTATCTCTCGGCTGTGTTTTTATGGTTTGTTTAAGTAATATGAAATTAGTTTCTTTCCAAAAATTAATTTTCAATTGTTTTTTTTTTTTTTTTTTTTTTTTTTTTAATTTCAGGCACTTCCATTGCCTTTCTACAAAGTACCTGTGTCCAGGAGTCCCTGCTGTCATGAGTACACTCCTTGCCAATATAAATGCTTATTATGCTCATACAACAGCATCATCAGCTGTATCAGCTAGTGATAGATTTGCTGCTTCTAACTTTGGCGTAAATAGTTCAATTTTCATTTTATCTATTGATTTCTTAAAGCTAATATTAAATTTAATTTTACTTACTTTATTTACAGAAAGAAAAATTTGTTAAGCTTTTGGACCAACTTCATAATTCTCTTAGAATCGACTTGTCTATGTACAGAAATAATTTCCCTGCTTCAAGTCAAGAGAAGCTTATGGATCTGAAGTCAACTGTTGACCTATTAACAAGCATTACATTCTTTAGGATGAAGGTACTTATTATAACTTGTAATAACAAACATAAATTAAAATAAGTAATAAGAATGTTGATACGTAATAAATATTTTTGATTTTAGGTTCAACCTGTTATTTAAACATTTTTATTTTCTAGGTTCAAGAACTTTCAAGCCCGCCAAGAGCAAGTACTGTTGTTAAAGAATGTGTCAAAGCTTGCCTCAGATCGACATATCAGTTTTTGTTTGAAAATTGTTACGAACTTTATAATAGAGAATTTCAGGTAATGCTACCTTATTTATACAATTTTTTTATGCTCTAAATATTAAAATTAACACTCTCGGTGCGGCTGTCCTTTGGGAAGGACAGTAGCGATCGTCCCCGTGTACGGGTGTCCCTTCGGAAGGACACTCCTTCATTACTTTTCACTTGAGATTCAAAAGGCTCGCAAATGGAGGGAATTCACTTTTACGACTCAAGGTAAACAGTTGTCTTCAGTATTGTTTGGGCTTTCTAGCAGTGTTGTCCGTTTTCAGATTGGCTGACCGGAAGAGTTTTTATGAATTTTTAAACTTTTTTTTCGATAAATTGTTTATAAGTAAGTACAATTTATTATATAATGGATATTTACTTCCTGATTTAATATATTAAAATACTATTCACTAAATTGTTGAATTTTTGTTGCAGATATTGATTGGCAACGAAGGATATTTTTAAAAATTATTATTATATTATTATTATTATTATTGGGGGTTTTCTCCTCAGTCACCTGGGATAAATTCTTTCGGGGGCTGTTGTATTATTATTATTATTATTATTTTTATTGTAAATTATTATTATTAAATTTAAAATTTTAAAATACGTTAAATTTTAACGTTCATTTATTATTAACTATGAATTTTAGGACGGGATATCTATAGGTTACCACCCTTTTCTAGCCAGGATAGGGCTGATGCCTTTTCTTTTTTCTAAAGAAAAGCCATCGCTGGTTTATTATGTTAAATAATTTATTTATTATTATATCCCCTCCATTTAATATTTATTTATGTTAAATAATTAATAATTAATTAAAAAAAAATATGTTTTACTTTATTTTGTAGGATTAAAAAACAAAATGGCATCACCCGTTTCGTCGTTATCTGCTGGTGGGAAGAAAAGGAAAATTGGTAAAGTTTCTTTTTGATTGATCTGAAAATGATTTTTTTTTTTTTTTTTACATTTCCCTAATAATTATTTTTTTATATCACAGATACGTCTGCGGGTAACAAGGACAGAGTAGAGAAATATTTTCTTTCCAATTTGACATCTGAGGATGTCTACAAACTGCTGGAAGAAGTATCGGCCGATGAACGGGACTCAGACACGAACTTCGAGAACGAAGACGTGAGAACTGAAATTTTTGGGCCAGAAGTGTTTTTTTTTTTTTTTTGTGTGTTTTTTTGTTATTCTAATAAAAATTGTCAAAAATTATTGAGTTTTCTTTTAAACTAAATAAACATTAGGTGTAGGTGTATCGGGTTTAAATAAACTGACTAATGTGCGTCTATTGATACTAGCCCGCAAAGCAGCTGGAATTCCTCGCGTACGGATGTCCCTCCTGAAGGACACTTCCGAAAATGCAATTCCGGCTAGTTTTCTTTGTTGCATTACTATTAAACATATCAGACATGATTAAAAAAAAAAATGTATCCATGAAAAATTCAACCAAAAAATACATCCGTACCTGGGGTATTCCCAGAAAATGACACCCGCACCGAGAGTGTTAAAACAAAATGTATAACGTTTTACTTGAAAATAGATTTTGTTTTACATGTATAATGTTTAACTTGCTTTTATCCAATTGGTTTTGCCATGTTGGCAATAGAGAGTTCCCTGTGTGTAGTTGCTCTATTTCATGTCTTTAGAACACCATATCTCCTTATATCCATGTATTATTTATAACATATTTTCTTGAATGTATTATCTATAGGTTAACACCATTTTTTAGCCAGGTTACAGAAAGCCAGGTAGTGGTTATCTCTTTCCTTTTTTTTTTTTTCTTTTTTTTTTAAATAAATGCCTCCCGCATTAGTGTCACACAAATTAACACTCACTGTCATCTGGCTTTCCATGTATCATTAACCCTGGATTAAAACCCTGAAGTTAGGTACCCATTATTACTGGTCGGCATCCTTTCTAAATACTCATGGTAAAGTGAGGACCTTTTTCTATTAGTATATCATTGAAAGAGGTCAACCCATCCCAGGCTGGATTCAAATCCACTCTGAGGTTTACCAATGCTCAGGGCCAATGATGCCAACCACAGAACCACTGAAAGGCCCTTATTTATTTTTAACTTATTAAATTCTGTTATTTGTAGTACTGAGTAACACTACATGCTCCAATTTATTAAAAACACAATGTTAATAGGTGGATCCAAATGAAGCAAAGAGGGATTCTGAAGATAATGGTCCACGACTGGACAGCCTTGATTTTTGGCACAAGATTATAGCTCTTATTGTATCTGTGATAGAAGAGGACAAAAATAGTTATGTTCCTGTTCTCAACCAATTCCCCCAAGAGCTCAATATAGGCCAGGTACAAAAAAACAAAACAAATATATTCTATCAAGCTACCTATATGTATTCTCTGTTAAAAACTATTATCATTTATCAGTTTCAGTTAATGGTTAATTATAATTGGTATTATTGGTTTCAGTTGTCAGCAGCAACGATGTGGAATTTATTTGCTGTAGATATGAAATATGCACTTGAAGAGCACGAACAACATCGGCTTTGTAAATCCTCTGCATATATGAATCTACATTTTAAGGTCAGATTTTTTTTAATGTTAAAATTTGTTTCATTAATTTTTCTAATAATTAAACGTCAATTTCAATCACAAAATTTGTGAGAACCAATTATTCGTAATACATTTTGTCTTTAAATTATAAAATAGATCTTTTATTTTGCTTAACACATTCAGCGCCCACAACATGCCAGGCATGTCCATCATGAAATTCACGGGTGCCTTTGACACACCTGGATTGGCCAAGCTCTTATTTCCTAAAGGGGTTAGGCAAGGTAAAATGGCCCAGGGATCAGATTTTGTTATTTACAGAGGCAGTGAATGTGAGAAGATTTCTTTGCTGGGAGATTTTTTTTTTACTGCTGCAGCTTTTCTCTTGAGTGGTTGTTTTTTGGTGTTAAATTTTGCAAGCCATCTGTTTTTCGAAGCCATCTGTCCTGAAAGTGTTAACATAAGCCATACAAACTTTCCTTATGGTCAAAAATGGGGAAAAAAAAAAAAAAAAAAAAAAAAAAAAACTCAAATTAAGCGTTCTTCCTAGAGTATAAGTAGACCTTTAGAATTTTAGCTCAGAAATTTCAATTTAAATTTGTTCAACAGGTTAAATGGCTGTATACGAACTACGTCAAGGATGTGCCAGCTTATAAAGGTTCTGTCCCCGAATATCCAGCTTGGTTTGAACCCTTCGTTATGCAGTGGCTAAATGAGAATGATGATGTTTCCCTTGAATATCTCCATGGTGCCTTCAACAGAGATAAAAAAGACGGAGTATGTTTACCTTTATGTTGGAATCATAAAAAAAAAAATATTAATAATTTTTAAGAGCTTGTTTAATAATAATAACTATTTTGTGTAATTTCAGTTTCAACGTAGCTCTGAGCATGCCTTGTTTTCTTGTTCAGTTGTCGATGTATTTACTCAATTAACCCAGTGCTTTGATGTTGTTTCAAAACTCGAGTGTCCTGATCCAGAGATCTGGAAGAGGTACATGAAGAGGTTTGCAAAAACTATTGTCAAAGTTCTCATTGCTTATGCTGATATTGTAAAGAAAGAATTTCCAAGTCAACTGAAAGAGGAAAGAATAGTAAGTAAAAATCCATTTATTAATACACATATGTTTGAATTATTTATTTGAAAATGGTACCATTTCATTTCCGTTTGTATATATATATATATATATATATATATATATATATATATATACACACACACACACACACACACACACACACACACACACACACACACACACACACACACACATATAGTATGAGTTCTCACTTGAGCACTGGTGTCTATCTGCCCAGTGAGTAACATCTTCTTTTTTTCACCATCTGTCTTCTATAGTCTGTTCAGATAAATAGAAAAGTTCAATTCCGCATGCATGAAATTTTGAGGGAAATATTGCCAACGGTACCACCATTTGCAAACTCCCATGTCAAGGAACGATACGTGAAACATTATAAAAACTGATTATGTCTCGTTTAAGATTAGGGAAGGCTTTGAGAGGTCAGACAAAGGACAAAGGGTCTAATATTTATCAATACTTAGCCAAAGCTAAGTCTAAGAACGTTGTAAACCTCCTAGTGATAAGGTTAT
The DNA here is from genome assembly GCA_946811695.1 of Gonocerus acuteangulatus. NCBI lineage: Eukaryota > Metazoa > Arthropoda > Insecta > Hemiptera > Coreidae > Gonocerus > Gonocerus acuteangulatus. The sequence continues at coordinate 37,207,267 of OX328124.1, read as the reverse complement.
AACAATCAAATTTGTACTGCCAAGTTCTTGCTCGGGGAATATAGGCAACACCCTTTTCCCTCCAACTAAACCATCTATTTGAACAGGCTATAGCTTAAATTGTTTTTAGCCATAGCTGTGGCTAAGTATTAATAAATATTAAAAATCTATCTCCCTTGCCTGACCTCTCAAAGCCTTCCTGGGCCCTAAACGAGACATAATCTTTTTTTTTTTTAGTTTAAAGTAGTTTAAGGTATAAAATTGTCTCTTATATATATTAAATTACAACACGCATTTATTCCTGTGCCTTAACCAAGTAAATTATTTTACATGCAACTGCAATTAAATTACATTAATAAATACTTAAAACAGCTCTTTAAGGGACTATCCTCCTTAATATGCATTGATACATTTGTTTTTCAGCACTATCCCTCAAAGTTATCATACTAGATCATATATTGTAGTATTTTTATCTTGAAATAAGTACAATAATTTTCATGGGAATAAATCTAGTGACTTATTTAGATTAGATGTGAGAATTTGATAAATTCGTACTTTTGTCCTTTGTTTATATTAAGATTGTGATTAATAATTTCTTTGGCAGGCTTGTATTCTTATGAATAATATCCAACAATTGAGAGTCCAGCTGGAAAAAATGTTTGAGTCAATGGGTGGAGCTAAACTGGAGCAAGATGCTGCTAATATCCTGAATGAACTTCAGCAAAGTTTGAATGGATCTCTAGATGAGTTGGCAATGCTCTTTGCAACCAGGTGGTTAAGCTACTTTATTAATTATTAATTAAATCAAGTTATGCCTGTTATGCCTTGATATCTTTAATTTAAGACTTAAAGGTACAATACAATAGAATCTGACCTTGGAATAACAGTGTTACGTTTTACAAATAAGCAGGCTAATGAGTGGCATGTTCATTTTCGTGGTGATCGTGTTTGTGGTTTCATGACACCTGGACTCACCGGACCTCCACTGTTTTACAAATATGGGGTATAACATGAAAAACTTATTTATAAATTTGACCCATAATATTTAATTGCACTAACACTGTGCACCATGTTAGAGTATGTAGTAAAAAAAATTAGAAATGTATTAAGTTTGTAACGATTTCACTATTTTGCTGCAGTTTATTATCCTAATAGTCCGTCGGCCCGTGTACATTTTATGCAACGATTTTTAAGATTCTTCATTTTTTCACTATTGATTGTACAAGTCTTAACTAGAACAGTGCCGCTTGTCAGCTGGCTAGGTAGCGGTGGGTTTGGCTGCGGGGGCGTTGCAAACATAGGAAAAATATGGAAATGTGAAACGATTTTAAGATTCATGAAATTTCTTGGAGAGACACCTTACATTATACAATAATCATTGGCACTTGTCAGCTGGCCGGCCAGCGGTGGACTGCTTGTCAGCTGGGGGTCTAAACTTGGCAAAAACACGAAATTCTGAAACGATTTTAAGATTGCTGAAATTTTGGTGGTTACTAGTATTTGTAGTGAGATTAACGAAAGACATTGTCAGCTGCTCATATCTTGGTGGAAAACTTGTCAGCTGGGGGGGTATAAGCGCTGAGCACATGGCGCGCGCTCCGCTTTATACCGCCAGCTGACAACTTTTCCACCCACATATAAGCAGCTGACAATTTGTTTCGTCAATCTTATTACGAATACTACCTACTAACAACATTTCAGGAATCTTAATATAGTTTTTGACTATTTAATAGCGAAAACATGCTTATATTGATTACAACTTCTGAATATATTGATTGTAAATGAATATTTTTATTATCAACGTTAAAATATATTATGTATTTGCATTAAGGTAAGATGAAAAAATATGTCAATTATTTGTATAAAATACTGTATTGGTAATAAAAAAGTATTATACAATTAATCATGATAATAATAATAGTATACTAAAGACACTTAATAATGTAATAATAAAAAGAAAGTCAATCGTTTTCTGATTCTGACTCTGCACCTTCAGAATCATCAACCCCCCCCCCCCCCCCCCCCCCCCCCCCCCCCGCAGTAATTGTGCGGTCATCCTCTTCTTGGTGTCTTTCAGCTGAAAATACTAATTATTGTTATTGATAAAATAATTAAACATTAATAAAGCATAGAAAATAAATAGTTTTAATATCTTCAGTGAATTGCTGATCTCGAATAATCATATCAACTACTCGACGGAATTGTTCGCCGTCAAACCATTTACAGGTTTATATATTATCTTCAATATCCCATCCGTAATCCAGAGGAGTTAAACTTGAAGGTTCTTGTTTGTTTATTTTAGATTTTAAACATCGTCGTATAGGTATTTTTTTTTCAATCTACTTTACAGTAGATTTATACCTACTCGATATTAGAGGTATCGGGGATCAACCATACAGGCTGCTGGGATTGCTAAAAGAAGCTCTAGACCTCTTAAGGATTGTTTAACTGTAGTGTGTATAGAGTGTCTGACACAGCAAACATACAGACAAACAGACAACAATTCTATAAATCATTGTTTTGGGTACAATTACTTCGATAAAGGCCCCCAATAGTATTTTTACTCATATATCTTGCATGTACAAACAGCGATCCGTTAGAATTTTATTATATGTGAAGATAGATTACGGCTAGTAGTTGGTAAGTTGGTAAATCGGGTCCAGAATAAACCCCCCTCCTAATAAACCGATTTACTTTATTTTTACAACATATTTTTCTATTAATATTTCCACAACGAATATCGAGTTTCGTCCGAGCGACTTTGGGTCCGGAGTAAACCCCTCCTCCAGATGAACCAATTTTTCTGGTTAAGGAACTCGTTATATCATTTGCTAAGGGAATACTATATACAAAGTTTCGTTAAAAAAAAATCCTCTGGTGTGTATCGAATTAACGATAGTTCATGAAATGTTGGACGTGATTCTTTACATTGGCATAACTTTTTTATTCGCATGAAACAAACACTAAATATTAAGTGAAACGTACCACAATATATTAGTGAATACTGCAACTAAATCGGATAAGCCGTTTCTGAGATTAGCGCGCACAGATAAACAGACAAGCAGGCAAAATTTTAAAAAAAAAATCATTGTTTTGGGTACTATTGCATTGATAAAGGTCCCCAATAGTATTTTTCACCATCTTCCAGAAACAGACAGCGATCCGTTAGAATTGTATTATTTGTATAGATTTGTATTAAGGTATGATGAAAAAATATATTATTTATTTGTATAAAATACTGTAAAAATTATTATATAATTTATTTATAATAATAATAGTTACCTAATAAAACTTTTAAATAAAAAGAAAGTCTGACTCTTCACCTTCAGAATCATTACTTTCGATATTTGTACTGTTTGTGAGGTCATCCTGCTGTCTCTCATGTGAAAATACTAATTATTGGTATTGAAAAAATGATGAAACATTAATAAAGCAAAGAAAATGAATAATTTTAATATCTTGAGTGAATTGCTGATCTCGAACAATCATTTCAACTACTGGAGGTAATTGTTTGCCATTAGATGTTAAAATTTGGATGAATATGGGAACGTGAACAAACCAAACTATTTAGATAATAACAACTTATTTTTAACACAAGGCGAAACACTGTGCCAAGCGTTGCCTGATTTTCACGCATTCACAGGCAAACATTTTTATGTGCTATGTATTTTATACAAATAAATGATATATTTTTTCATCTTACCTTAATGCAAATACATAATATATTTTAACGTTGATAATAAAAATATTCATTTACAATCAATATATTCAGAAGTTGTAATCAATATAAGCATGCTTTCGCTATTAAATAGTCAAAAACTATATTAAGATTCCTGAAATTTTGTTAGTAGGTAGTATTCGTAATAAGATTGACGAAACAAATTGTCAGCTGCTTATATGTGGGTGGAAAAGTTGTCAGCTGGCGGTATAAAGCGGAGTGCGCGCCATACGCTCAGCGCTTATACCCCCCCCCCCAGCTGACAAGTTTTCCACCAAGATATGAGCAGCTGACAATGTGTTTCGTTAATCTCACTACAAATACTAGTAACCACCAAAATTTCAGCAATCTTAAAATCGTTTCAGAATTTCGTATTTTTGCCAAGTTTAGACCCCCAGCTGACAAGCAGTCCACCGCTGGCCGGCCCGCTGACAAGTGCCAATGATTATTGTATAATGAAAGGTGTTACTCCAAAAAATTTCATGAATCTTAAAATCGTTTCACATTTTTATATTTTTCCGAAGTTCGCAACGCCCCCGCAGCCAAACCCACCGCTACCTAGCCAGCTGACAAGTGGCACTGTTCTAGTTAAGACTTGTACAATCAATAGTGTAAAAATGAAGAATCTTAAAAATCGTTGCATAAAATGTCACGGGCCGACGGACTATAAGTTTCTGCAAAATACAATATTACTGAATGTAATATTTAGACTGAAAAAAGGCTCTTAGCTCCAGACATTGTCTGGGTTCATTGTTTTTAGATTACAATATGGTGGCCCAATTCATCACTTAGCAATTTGAATCTGGCAGAAGGTCAAAACTTTTAAAACACACTATCTCACAATATTCATTTAATCGGCTATAAATGTCTCATGCCCTAATGATGCCTCTTCAGGAATATTACAACCAGGAATTGACATCCTTACACGAAAAGCCCCCACACAAAAGAAACTCAGTAACGTACACATTTCTGAGTATGTGAGTTCTGGCGCCATAAAGACCTCAGAAATCAATAAGGGCCCACATACAACACCACTATTAACGGAGGCTGCAATACGTGGTCTGTGTCTCTGCCCCCAGGTGCTACAACTCCATTCACATGAGACACAGGTCAAACATTACATTTACTCAGTTTCACTTCAAAGAGCTACTATGTGAAAGACCAGCTCTATGGGCTATTAAGGTTTCAGTAGATCAGAACAAAGTAGTGAAGAATAAGTGCTGGAGAGTTTTTAATATATAATTAAAAGAAGAAATTTCATGTATCAACAAAAAATTATTTCCTATTGTATTTTCAGAAGTACTATCAGTTTTAAAATATAACTGGTATTTTTTTTTTTTTTTTTGATGATTTTTTTTTTTTTTTTTTCAGTTTGGAACCTCGAATCACAGTAAGTGTAAGAGAACTGGGAGACCTTCTTTTAGCAATAAAAGGTGGAGGGAACCAACCAGCTCAGCGGAATACAGTTGCTGCTGAGGCCGATGAAGTTCTCAGGCCTCTTATGGATCTACTTGATGGTAAAAAAGCTCTCTTTCCTATCCCTGTTAAATATTTATGACCATTTTAGTTTTCATTTTTGTATCCCATTCGAATATTCAAAATAATATAAAATACATATAATATTTTTATTTTTTATTTTTACCAGGCTCCCTGTCTTTATATGCACAATCCTGTGAAAAGACTGTCCTTAAAAGACTGCTGAAAGAGCTGTGGAAGATAGTAATGAGGATATTAGAAAAAACTGTTGTTCTTCCTCCTATGACTGATAAGAGTGTATGTTTTTCATTTCAATTTTTTTTTTTTTTTTTCTATTTCCGATTCACGTATTTTCAAATAATTTATTCTATGAAATTTATTTTCAGATGATACTTAAAAACCTTACTGACAATGCTAAAAACTTAGCTGCCAATGCCAAAATAGAAGACATGTCAAGACTGATTAAAAATCATATGGCAGGAAAGCAAGATGTCAAAAATGCTCTTAGTGGAGTTATTGTAAGTATGAACATCCAAGGAAAATTAATGATTAATTTTTGCAAACTATTCAATTATTTGCTGTTATTCAAATGTTTTAGAGTGCTTTCGCTATCTGTATAAACAATTAAACAGAATTGAGCCTTATAATATAATCTCTGAAATTATATAAATGAACGGTACAAACCCAAAATAATGATGTTCACTAGCTGTTTAGTTGGTCGATTTAATACAATGTGTATGATGTTCATTTGATTTATTGAACTCTACGATCATCAAAATTGGCCAGATCTGAGAAAATATTTTTCAAATTTGAAAATTTGTTAGCCAGTAGAATCAATACTTCCTGTATTATACATCCTGTATTCTATGGTGATCTATTTTTTCTGGTTCTGCAATTTCTCGTCTATTTAGGAAACTCTTCATTTTATACTCCCCCTACAACAGATAAACTGGACTATTTAATATTAAATATATAGATTTTTCTTTTTTATTATTATTATTAAAACAAAGATATGAATATAAACTATATTTTATTGAATGACAGAGTTACAAGAGAGAATACAAAAAGGTTTTGCCTTATACATAGGTCGTCCCATGTATGTGGGCCACAATTGCAATATCTTGGAATCCATCAGAGATATAGAAAAATAGTAAAATACCAAAGGTGTAGCTCTCATGGAGATCATTCGAATGTGTAGTTTATAAATACAAAAAAAAACTAAGTTTCAAGGTTTCAATGCTTGCTCAAAGGTCAACATTTTCTCTTTCCCCGTACATTTTTAATACAATAGAAACCACTAAAAAATAAAGGAACAGGTGTATTACATTTCTTTCTTGTTTTGCCATATAATGACTGTCAAAATCTTACCTATTTTCAATGCCAAAACAGTAAAATTGAAGTCTATGAGCAAAGGAATAGAATAAAAGTAATCAAAGAGGTATATTTCTACTTTCAACAAAAATCTTCAGATATATTGCCAGTAAACATAGAATTTTTAACCCTTACGAGATGGCAACCCACAAGACCATAGATGCCCATGGAGCAGAGCCTGTTTCACCCTCCTGGTTCCACAGGACGGCATTAAAATAGCTGAGCCTCTACCCCCATCCCGTCTCATTTCTCATAATACGCTTCCGTGAATTCTTTCTTTAAAAAGTTTTCCATCACAATTTTCTCATCTTGGTCTTTTGATCAGACAATGGCAGGCTTTACAACTGTTTTGCTTTGTTTTGTTTTGTTTTTTTAATTTTTATTTTACATTTTAAAAACTTTTTTCCCCAATTTTTTTTTTTATAATATCAAGTCAAATATCTCTGACTTGGAATATATCTTCGGAACCTGATCTCTATGAACACACCAATTGGTAAAACACAAATAAGACCCTTCAGAGGGGCCTGAGCTATGCAAGGGGGCTGGGTAACAGAGCATTGAATTGGCTCATACTTCATTTTTATGAACTCTGGCGGATACCACAGTGACCTGAGCTTTCAAAAATTACCTCTAGATATTGCAAAAATCTGTCACAGTGGTGGATTTCAGACCCGAAGCGAAGAAAGGGCGAAGAAGTGGCTAACAGACCACAGGGCATGCCAGCATGTTGTTAGGAAAGTGGCTATTAGTCTCGAAAGGGGTTAATCCAAATATTCATTTTTTTTAAACATTTGTTGTTTTACCTTACATAATTCCATTCAATTTCCAAATATTGCAAAAAGCGTATTGACAACAATAATTAATACTAAAATTGTATAAATACATACATTTTTCAGTACATTAATTAGTTAAATGGTTATATCAACATTATCTATCTACATTCCCTTTCAAAATGAATCCTCCAAAGTTTTAAATGGAATCTAATGTTCCTTGTGAATTTCATATAAAACTCATTAATCCATCAATTTTCCTTTTTTTTTTTGTAGGAAGTAGAAAAGAATCTTTCACCAAAGCAATGTGCCGTCCTAGATGTAGCTCTGGATACAATAAAACAGTACTTCCATGCGGGTGGTAATGGGCTTAAGAAGAACTTCCTTGAGAAAAGTCCTGAACTCCAGTCTCTGCGATATGCTCTCTCTTTGTACACGCAGACAACTGACACTCTTATAAAAACGTTTGTCACCACTCAAACAAATGAAGGTAAGAAAACTTGTTTTAAATCCCAAAATAATAATTAAAGGGTTCAGACAAACAATGTATTTTTTTTTTTTTTTTTCTTTTTAACATTTCTATGATATCAGGGATTTTATTGAAAAATGTTCCATTACATATTTATAGTGTAAATTAACCCTTTCTCTATCGTTGACTGCTCCAGCAATCGAGAGCAGATGGGCCCTGCGTACAAGTCGGAGGAATAACGGGACCCACATACCGTTGATTTGTCCAGCAGTTGGGAGCTCCTTGTATTTTTTGCAATCTTTTTCTTCTCATTTCTTGGCTTTAGTGCTCTCTAGTGCTACTTGAACATACTTCTGGTATTCCTGCCTTTCACCAGAGGGCATGTCAATGAAGTTTTTGGCCATATGAGCTATTCCGCCTTACATAAAAAAAGTAGGTTTTAAACTCCGCCAGTGTTGGGTCCAATGTCACGGATCAAAAAGGAGGATGGGAAACATATTGGCAGTAATAATTGAGTATATATATCACTTGTTTATTATTCATAACATATACGACAAACGCTAAACAGAAAAACTTTTCTTTTGTTAAAGTTGCAAGCATACGATATTGCATACGACAAAGTTGCTCAATTTAAAAATAATTCAGAATCAAAATTAATTTAAGATAAACAAAAGTCAATAATGATAGTAAACAGATCAAAATTATAAAAGACAAGTTTTAATTCGCCGAGGAGATCGCTCAAAGTCAAGGCGCTATGAGTGAGAGCGGCAAAAGTATCCCGTACAGGGAACCCGATGCTGGGTGCAAGTATCCCGTAAAAAAGAACCCTTCAACCTGTGCCTTTCTTGGTACAGAAAGAGTTAATCCAGAAAGCATTATCGTAATAGTTTGATCAACACAATGTTCTAAATTGTTTTCAATCAAAAAGGTGTTACCATAATTAGGTGCTATGAGTGAGAGCGGCAAAAGTATCCCGTACAGGGAACCCGATGCTGGGTGCAAGTATCCCGTACAAAAGAACCCTTCAACCTGTGCCTTTCTTGGTACAGAAAGAGTTAATCCAGAAAGCATTATCGTAATAGTTTGATCAACACAATGTTCTAAATTGTTTTCAATCAAAAAGGTGTTACCATAATTAGGTGCAGGTTTTCGCTTTGATTCATCTCCTTTCAATTGAAACAAATATACATAGGTCTTTATTCAGCCATATCTTTCAATCAATTCTGCCAATTATAAAGCATTGATGGTTTAATCAATTCTTAGCTGTTATATTTACTAAATTCTGATTTTCCTCTTACATGTGTAGATCAGAATCATTTTTGTGGGCTTGAAGGCATGAATGTGTTTTTGTTGTCTTCTTAATTTTGTTATATATTTTTTTCTGTATATACTAAGTTTGTCAACAATTTAAGCATGCTATTTGTGCTAAGTAAACCCTTGTTTTGTCAACCAGCAAGGCTTTGCTGGGAATCTTTCATTTTGAGAGTTTAATCTTTTCCAAATCATCACAAATAATGATATTAGAAGAAAAGAAAGTGTTACAATGAAAAAGTTGAGAATAAGGGCCAAGAATGAAGAAACATAAGGTCTTTCTGGTAGACATTTTTACTTTATTAATGAAACAATTGACAAAGGTAAAATAATTTTAAGGTTTCTTTGTCTGCTTATATGTACATCAGGAATTAATTTGTAAATAAATCATCTACCACAACACCTGTCATAAAAAGTATAAATTTGTGCACATCATCATTTTAAAACTAAGTCCATTTCTTTTTTTTTTAACCTGATGTGTTGAAGTTTCAGTTGCAACATAAGAAAAAGTCGTTAAGAAATATTACATGTTCTTATATTTATACATTTCATGCGAACGTTTTCATTTTCTTATCTTAACAAACTACTACACTTTCTTGACATCTCATGACTTTTGAACATTTATTCCTCAGATATCTATTTGCTCCAAACAAAGTGGCCAAATTATTTTCCTGCTGAATATTTTGATATAATTGATAAACGAATTTGAAGTGATTTTTATTGAAATTATATATTAGTACCTTTGTATTTTTAGCTGTTGTATTTCCTAATCAGCATGTCGAAACATAATCTCAAAAGTTCTAATAAAATATAAGTTCATTTTATAATCACTTTCAATCTGTACATCACCTACTTCTTCAAAGCAAAGAGAATAAGTGGCGTTACAGATACGAAGGGCGAACTCAACATTGGGACAGGTTTTTTTTTCCCTCGCCATCGGAATCTAAACATTTCAGGAAATCTACTGGTATATTATTCCTCTTGATACACAGATAATGAAAATAAGCTGACTGGAAACTGCCAAGAAGGGGGATACTTAACACTCTACACCTTTCCGATGGATGATATAACTAAAATACTCTTTTCATTAAAAGTGACGTCCCACACTAATTTATGGTCAATTATTGTATAATTTGATTATTAATATAAATTAATAAACAAACAATAAGATATCTCACAACAAAAAAATGTTAATAAACTCTATTAGTGGAGTTCGCCCTAATGGAAAAAATATTCAAACGCATTTTCCTGAAAACTACCTTTTGTTAAGTTCGCCCTTTGTAACCGCAACACTACATATGTTTTCATTATCATTAAATGAATAAAACCCAATGATTTTTCAAAGTAAATTTCATAGAGACCTCTAGCTTTAAATTTGAATAGATTTTTTTTTTAACCCATCATAAATGTTGTATATATATTCATATTGTTTGCACTTTTTAAAAATGTCATTTCAATGCCATCCTTATTTAAAAAATTAAATAAGTAAATTGTTTCAAGAATTAAAATTTGAATGTCCCTTTATACTAAACACACATTTTTAGGACCGGTTATATACAGGTTACTACCCTTCTCTAGCCAGTATAGGTCTGATGCTGTTTCTTTTTTCCAAACCAATGCTATTACCCATAGTGGGGATCGAACCAAACATTTTAGGCGGTGAGTCCTCAGGCTTTAGCACTCACAGTCACTAGGTCTCCAAAAAAAATATGATCAGCAGCTGTCCTTTGTTTTAAAAAATAGGTTTTACTATTGAAATAAAAAAAAATACTATCATATGATTAGTACTTACGCTGAGTATATCATAATTCGAGATAGGAAAGTCAATGGAATTATCTTAGTAAATATAAAGATTGAAAAATACTAATTGGTAAAATAGTTTTGTTCCATTTTTATAAAGCACTATAAAAATAAAATTTTCTGAGCTGAAAGGTTCTATCTATCCACTAGTTAAATGCTAAGATCTGCCTGATAACCTACCAACAGTGAACTAGTGAAATTAAGGCACATCAAATTTTAATATAGGGTTGTTCATAAAGTTCTTAAAGAAAATTAGGAAAAAATAAAGATTCATTAATTCATTTAAAATTTATTTATACAAATGAAATGTAATACTGCCATTAGGGATTAATATTGCCAATGGCTCAGAAGGTCCAAAATCCTTTTTTTCTAAAAATCATTGACTTTATGTAGTAAGAACAATGTAAGGCCTCTTTTATGTCATCTTCTGTAGTGTAAGATTTCTTCAGCAGAAAATTTTGGAGGAAACAGAAATATATACAGAACAGAAAATATTACATGTTTCCTATATATCATAATTGATGGTTTGGTTTTGTAGAAGTAATTTAAAGTGTTGTTCCAGTACCACCAAATACAGAACAAAACATTCTTTGGACCTAACTAGTCTTTGGGCCCCTCCAAATTTCTTTTAAGTTAGGCGTCACAAGTGTTCCACAAGGTTCATTTTCCTGGGCTCAGAGGGAACCCAAACTTATTTTTTTTATTTTTTTTTTTTTTGGTGTTTTAAGGCAGTTCAACCACTAGGGTCATGGATGCCTATGTATATGCGCGCAATTGAAAATTAATTGACGTAAAGATGTAAAAGAGTATATTATTTGAATCATATATTTAGATTAATCATATACTTAATATTTAATCAATCATTTAATTAGTCAATGAATATATTTTTATTTTAGGGGGAAAAAAAAAAAAAAAAAAAAAAAAAAAACCTGTTAAATAGTCAGAATAAAATAAGATAATAAAGGGAAAAAATTCTTAAAAATGTGGTGTAAATGTAAACACGTGGGATGACACACTCACAAACACTCATACATGCACACACACACACACACACATGCACGCGCGCGTAACTGTATTTTCTAGATCTACTTCTCCTTATAGATTTAATTGTTATTTATATTTTTGTGATCAGATCTGTAGCCCTGAGGAATCTCAATGTTCTCTGGCACAATTCATGGTCGTCTCCAAGTATATCAAAGAGAGTACCATGAATGTCCAGTTGATTTCGTATCTCTTCGTATGCTCTACAGTCCGTGAAAATATGTTTAATTGTTAGATCTTCACCACATACTGTACATTCAGGCCTTTCTTCCCGCCTGAATAAATAAGAATGGGTGAGATTAGTATGACTAATTCGCACTCTCGACAGAACCACCTCATCCCGCCTGCTGCCTTGGGATGAGGTACCCCAACTTAGTACCCTCATGCTTATCCAGCCTTCTTCAGATGTCCAAAAACGGTACATTGGAAAAAAATAGAATTCTACAGCTCTTTCATTGACAGTAATAGAGACTGAATAATCATCTTCTCATTTGAATACCCAATCACTCACCAATAACAATTGTTGTATGAAATTAATTTATGCATGACCCCACAAACAACAGACAAATCTTAGTTCAGCCCTATTGGGGTCACAAAACTTATATTGAAATGGCATTTTTTCCATGAATTATCATCATCCATAGCACAAAATGGTATTGTTTTGTTCATAAAGTAGTTTGTTGTAAAATTATGCACTATTTGTTGTTTTTTTTTTTTTTGTTTTGTTTTTTTATTTCATTGTGTACAATTTTAATTGTGATTTTTCTTTTTTCTTTCTGTCTTGCTATCTCTGTGTCTCATTGGTGTCTTCTCCTTCTCTTCTATTACAACCTCGTCCAACTAAATCCTCTAAACCAAAAATCGAAACGCTCCAAAAATATTATTACCAACGCCCCGACAGTCCCTCTAAACAACAAAAAGACATTGCGGCAGCATTCAGTGTCTAGCGAACGTGAGGAGGGATCAATGGAAGGACTGGAGGAACCACTCAGAGCAAAGAAACGACGAGAGTCTTCTCAAGGTAGAACCTTCAGCGGACTCAGGCCTATAGGGCTCTTTAGGCACAAACAAAAGCTTAAATCACTAATCTTCCAGTAGTAGTTTCTTTTCATTAATTTTTTCAGAAGAAATGTTCTCACTTCTGCTATCTGCACAAGTAGGCTCTGCAAAGCATTCTCTAATAATAAATCACTCTTAGTATTTTTACCTTTTTTCTAAAATTAAGTTTGCGTACCTATTCTAATTATAAAATTAATAGAATAAATAAATCTTAGCTGAATAGTTTGTCATGCCCATGAATACGCTTTAATTTTTTCTGATTGTTTATTATAGGTTGCTTCTTTTTCTTAATCATATAGATTTCAAGTAGAAAAAGGCTTCATAAATAAAATACCTGAAACATTTGTCTTTTATAGTTTATTTAGAATATGTTTGTTAATCGATATCACGTTTTTGAATTTAATTACATAAAGTAATATTTAGCTTTCAATATGATTTAGTGATTGCATAAATAATTTGTTTAAATTTCAGATTGTAGGAGCTGGATACATGGGGTTCAATATCAGGTTCTAAAGAGTGGTCATTCACTTAAAAAAATGTATTAGAGCTAAGTCCTTTTGAGACAATACTCTGTGTCTATCCTATGTACGAGGTAAGGTCCATAAGTTTCCGGCCTGTCCTGCTTCCCCTCCTTCCAACATGCCGGGACCTGCACGCCTATGCAGGTCCATGCCTGCTCACTCCATATCCATCGCCCACACTTCCTCAGTCTTGTCAGTCAGTGTCCAGCCTTGAAGGAAACTCCCCATTTTTACAATGTTCAAACTCGAGTACCGTGCGGTAATTAAATTCTTTTGTAAAGAGGGTCTTACTCCTGCGCAAATTAAAGAGCGCTTGGAGGAGGCCAGTCCTTCCCCTCACATTCCACAGTGAAAGAATGGGCAAAATTATTTAAGTTAGGGAGAGAAAGTCTAGAAGATGACCCACGTCCCGGTCGCCCATTGGAAGCTGTCACTTCTGAAACAGTCCAACTTGTGGAATCTGAATTGCTGTCTGACCGGCGACTAAAAACCAAGGAAATAGCAGCGAGGTTAGGGCTTTCAAAACCAAGTGTTTTGAGGATCATCAAAGAACATTTGCATATGAGCAAGGTTAGTGCAAGATGGGTTCCAAAAATTCTTTAAGCTGCTCAAAAACAGGAACGAGTTCACTGCTGCAATGAATTTTTACGCGAGTATAATCCCGACCCAAGGAATTTTTTGGACTCAATTGTAACTGGGGATGAGACAATGGTTCTATATTATGACCCACTCAGCAAAAGAGAGTCCATGGAATAGAGAAGACCAGGAGAAGTGCCTCCTTTAAAGGCAAAAGTCATGCAGTCAACAAAAAAGGTAATGGCCACAATTTTTTGGGACTGTAAAGGAATACTACTGATAGATTTTAAAGAAAGGAATAACTCAATGAATGGTGAGTATTATGGAGCCCTACTTCACCGGTTACGAGACGCCATTAAAGAGAAGAGGCGAGGGAAGTTAAGCAGAGGTGTCCGCCTCCTTCACGACAAAGCCTCTGTCCATACAGCATTGATTTCCAAGGCCGCTGTGAAGAACTGTGGATTCCAAGAAATCTCTCATCCACCCTACAGCCCAGACTTGGCCCCTAGCGATTTCTACCTTTTCTCAAAGTTAAAATCTGACCTTCGTGGAAGGCGATTTAACACCGACAAAGAGCTCCAAGCAGCAGTGGAAGAACATTTTTTTAACAAAGAAGACAATTATTTTTTTTCATGGTATAGAAATGTTGCCAAAGCGTTGTATTAAGTGTGTTGAACTTAGAGGAGAATATATTGAAAAACAGTAAAACCAGTTTTTTTTTCTTTCACCTTTCCTTCTATACCAGGCCGGCAACTTATGGACCTTACTACGTACTCTGTGTACAACTTATACAAACATTACTACGTGTTTTTTACATTGTGTAAATTTTGCTTGATTTACATAATGATATGTTAGTTTATGTTGTACGCAGAGCACTGAATCATTTGCTTGTAAGGTCTAGGCTCTAATAAATGTTTTTCAAGTGGTGGTCGATAACAATTCTTTTGAGTCTTCTTTTATTCTTTTGTTTTTGAAATTTCTTAGTACTAAGTAGTCTTGTTAACTTACTACTTGTACTCAAATATTAAAATTTTTCATCATTTCTGAATTTTTACCCTAAATCTCTGGGTGCATTAACATTCTGAATAACAAGATTTCTGCAAGATATAAACTATCATCTGAGCCCATGTGTTTTGCTAATCCAAGGTTCATTTTTATTTGATTAATTGTTTCTTACCTCCTCCTTGCCTCTGAAATAAATTATAAATTTGGGAATTAAAAAGTTACAACTCTGTACTTTTATGATCCCATAAAACATACAGTAATGTACTTGTCATTATTGTTTATCCCTTATTCAGATACCATTTTTTTATTTTGAAGTGAATCTTATATTTGGGTTTAGCCAAAACAGAAAAATTAATGTTTTACTTAAAAATGAGACTTATTTTTTAGCCGCATGGTAGTTAATTTTAGGAAATCTGTGCCTGAACAATTGTTGTTTTATTACTATTTTTATTACTTAAATTCTTATATATTCGATTATCCTTCTTCCCTTCCCACAAAATGTGATATTAAAGTTAAAGTTGCATGTGTGCTGTATCTTAACGTAAAAAAAAAAGTTGCTGTGACTGTTATAACATTATGTGTTATTGTTATTACATTCAAGGTATATCCTTGATCAAGCCTAACCATCGTGTGAATTATTAAATCTTTAAT
Organism: Gonocerus acuteangulatus; assembly: GCA_946811695.1. Classification (NCBI taxonomy): domain Eukaryota; kingdom Metazoa; phylum Arthropoda; class Insecta; order Hemiptera; family Coreidae; genus Gonocerus; species Gonocerus acuteangulatus. The sequence goes on along the minus strand of OX328124.1, from coordinate 37,191,520 downwards.
GCTGCTTTGTTATTCAAGAGGTATTCATTTTTCAACAAAGAATCTGTGCAATCTATAATAAAACTGCTAATATTTTGCTTTCAGACAAACTCAAAAGTAAACCTATCAAGATGTTTCTTTGCCTAATTAACAATTTATTTATTTTATATTGCAGCTTCAATATCTGATATCCCTGCAGATGATGGTAGTGTTGGGGAAGTGTCAATACAAGCTGACCTATTCACCCATCCGGGAACTGGAGAACACAAAGTAACTGTTAAAGGTCAGTATTGTGATACATAAATTTTGACCTCCATTAATTCTCATACTATACAATATAACTTATAAAAACATAAAAGGTAATAAATACTTATCAGTGATATTTTAATAGTGAATTTACTTCCATGTTTGTCAGTATTGGTTTGCATACTAAATTTCAGCAGGAAATTTGATCAGCAATGAAAAAACTCAATCTCTGGGTGGTTTCAAATCAATATAGTTGTCAAATCCTCTTATGCTCTTTTTTTTTCCTTTTTTTTTTTCATTGGTCGAATTGATGTTTACCAATGTGCTACGTGTTTTAGCGCGGTTCCTCCCTCCCTTAATAGGGAGGAACCCCGCTTATAAGGTTGATCTCATGAAACAATCCGGAAGTGCCGACTAGAAAATTTTGCGTTTCAGAACCCCTAGAGACCGAAAATAACAGTGGTTCAAATTTATATATATATATATATATATATATATATATATATATATATATATATATATATCTAATATATAAAATTCTCGTGTCACAGTTTTCGTTGCCATACTCCTCCGAAACGGCTTGACCGATTTTGATGAAATTTTTTGTGCTTATCCGGTATCTATGAGAATCGGCCAACATCTATTTTTCATCCCCCTAAATGTTAGGGGTAGTCCACCCCTAAATTTTTTTTTTTATTTTTTAGACAAAATTTTTAATTTCTATTTTTTTATGATACAACATACAAAAATACATACAATCCTCAATTTTCACCCTTCTACGATCAACCCTTATTTTTTAATAGCCATTTTAGTAATTGGGTGAATGAGTAAATTTAATCATTTTTCCTCTCCGGTCGAAAACTGATCAATCGTCATTTAATTAGTTATCCCCTCCAGATGTCTACATCTTGATAGCTGACCCGGAGTCCTGAATAGCAGAATAAATATTTTAAAAAAATTATTGAATTGACTGTTAGGCGGTACGAAGTTCGCCGGGTCAGCTAGTATATATATATATATATATATATATATATATATATATATATATCCCAGAGGGTGAAACAATAATATCAATGAAAACATCAATAAAGTATATATATATATATTTGTCTGTTCGCGGTTTTCCGGCTCCCCTAATGGTCCGATTTTGATGAAATTTGGTACAAAAATCTTTCGTCTAATTTGAAAGGTCAAGGTTGTTAACAAGGAGATTCCGCCCACCGGAACATGGATTTTGGACCGAATGTCGCGCGAAAAAAATCGTTCCACTTACTTCATATGCATGCAAGTACTCGTTCTTAAGGCTTCTTGGCCTAGGAATACGAACGAAACCATTTTTAAGGCGATAGCTTTAACCATTTTCGAGAAAATTGGAAAAATAGTTGCTGAATAACATTTTTGGTTTTGGTACTTAAAATCATGGGATTCAGGTGAAACATTTTCTGCATGTTCGGACTTCATTAAAACTAATATGTTAAACTTTTGGTTACGTTTGGAGTTAAGGAAGGGTTAGAATAAAATATTTTATTAACAGACATGAAAAGTTTTGGGAACTTTGTATACTTTCATTAATATCTCGAACACGGTTGGGAAATTTTGATAAGTGGATAGAAACTATTTGAAAGCTTTCTAAATTCTCTACAAAAAAGACTCTGAAACAATTTTTGATTAGGTGATGTCGATTGAAGAAATAAGTGCTTAAAACTTCAAATACGTCTGTTTAGTTCTTATGAATGGGTTTTTGTCGTTCTTTTTGTAATTTTTATCTCTTTCCCTTAGTTTTTTATTGCTTTTTATGTTTGTAATTTCTTATGTTAGGAAAATTTATTTGTGTGTAAAACAGGATAGGTAAAATGAGACCAATTTTCTGTTGCTAGAAATAATGAAAAGTTTTGGGAACTTCGTATACTTTCATTAATATCTCGAAAACGGTTGAAAATTAGGGAAACGGAAGGTTACCATTCGAAAGCTTTTTAAATTCTCTACAAAAAAGATTCTGAAACTATTTTTGATTAGGTGATGTTAATCGGAGAAATATGTGCTTAAACTTTGAAGTAATTGATTTCGTTTATTCGAACGGTTCTTTTTTCTGTTTTTATTACTTGTTATTTTTTAATTGCTTATAGTTGGATAATGTATTTGACAATAAAACAGATTAAGTAAAATAAGAAAAACAATTCTTGGTTAGAAATATAGCTATAGCCAAGAGAAAGAGATTCGATGACGTCTTTTGAATATTTTCAATTGCTTTTATGCTGTTGGTTTTTTATTTTATTTTTTAATTGATTTTATTTGTAGAATTATTTCTGTAGTAGAAGAACACAATAAAATGTAAAAAATTTTGATATTTTTCAATGCATTGAAACATGAATGCATTGTATCAAATAAGTATCTCTAGAAGAGGATTCTGGAGTCTGGCGGACCCGTCCAGGTAAAGTCATAAAACCCTTTGAGCAAAGGCCAAACAAAATATTATCTGTTTCTATTCTAAGCTTTTCAAATGACAATAGGGATATGAATGGAACCGCGCTAAGATGATGCAGTTCCTGCGAGTCAGACTTTTTTATGTTCTGAATTTTGTTATCAGTTACAATATCCCAGTCTCATTGCCATTTTTCTAGAATTTTATGCTTCACATAGCTCAGTAGGTCACCCTGAGGCATTCGGTGATATTTTATTCCTTCACCTAATATCTGTTGCGCCAACTCGTCAACTGTTTCTTTACCCTGTATTCTGCCGTGACTGAGAATCCAGACAAAAATTACATTTTGGTTTTGGCAGTTTAGCTGCTGAAGTTATTCTATGGTTTCTATAATTAATGGAGTATTGTAAAATGAATTAATTTATTATTTATTATAGAGCTCGCATATGTAGCGACTCGCTCAAATGAATTATAATTCACTCGGAAAATGAATTATAATTCATAATACTAATACTAATAGCTACGGCCAACAGCCATACCCAGTGCACCGGTTCCCGTAGTTCACCAAAGTTAAACAACGTCGGGCATGGTCAGTACCTGAATGGGTGACCAATCATGTGCTGTTAGCATTATAAAAGGGTGGCAACCTGCAGATAGCCCGGCGTTAGTAACCCAAAAGTTGATACGCCGTTAAACACACAAAAAAAACTAATAGCTATGAATAATTTCACAGCCACACACAAAAAAAAAAAGTCCGGACCAGGAGAGCAGTCCATGTTAACTATATACTTTTGGGGTTGCTGAATCTGAATCCCGGGTCAGAAAACCCCCAGCACTTTTTGTTTACAATCCTTAAAATACCAAAATTCAACCCTTAAAAAATCTCCCCATATTTTATTCGAGCAATGTATCAACTGAAGTAAATTAAATCAATGACCTAAAATTAACTAATTAAGCTTCAATTTTCGGAATATTTTTTTTATAAATTTGCCTAAATGTTAATTAACCCTTTCCGTGCTATGCACGAATATATTCGTTCTCTAAAAAAATGCTCTGAGTGCAAAGCACGAATATATTCGTCAGCCGGGACATTCCTCAGAGTGCGACGCACGAATATATTCGTTTTCATATTCTTTGTATAATCTCTGCTTCCAGAAAGCCCAGAGATCTCTTGTATCACGCTGTACAACTAGTCTAGTTACTTAGCTATCCGTTAGATAGCAGAAGAATGTCTTTACGTGTGTTTTTCCCGGTTTTATTGTGAGTGGAAGCTAACTTTACTTCGAGCGGAGTGTCCTAGACCACCTGAAGGGTCCATTATCACCTATTCAGACTGTACCAAGGCGGCTACCTGCAGGGGTTGGGTTGTTATTTCTATTGTTTGCAGATACTTTACTAAAATTTGCCAAACCTTTTCCCACCTTTAGGCTAAATTAGGGGTGGGGAAATATGACCCTAACAAATATTTCTCAGTACTAGTTTAGGTTTATTATTTATTTTTATATTTATAAGTTTATTATTAATATTTTTGCTATATACCTACTATTTATTTCTAATTCATTACTTTATTATTATATTACTATTTACTAATATTCTACCTATTATAAATAAATTTGTTTTAAAATAAATACAAAACACTAATTTTAAAAAAGTGTTGTTTTTTTTTTTTTCTCCGGCAAGTAATTATTGAACATAAACAGTTTTATGAGTTGCATATAAAAATAAAATGATTAGTTTTTAGTAAAAAAGAAAAGACCCAGTTATTTACTAAATAATTACTTATTGTACATAACTGTACAGATTGTAAATTATCAATAAAGATCAATCAATATTTTTTTTAAAAAATACTAAATAAATTGAAGTATCATAACAATGAAATAAATCATAAAATGGGTAAAATGAAGAGAAGAGATAGTGTTTTCATGAATATTTTGATAAAAGGGTGCATTCATACTAACAGGGCTAATGGTGTTAAATTTAAAACTAAAATACTTCGGTAACTATTGAAATATTATTTTAGAAACTGTTTATTTATTAATTTTCTTCGCAACTTGCAGGATAAGAATAATAAGAAAATTGTTATAATAATTGAAAAGGTCACACTAAAGTACACACAATTAATGAAATTAGCATCTTAAATTACAACAAAACAAGCAATTTTGCATGTCCCCTGTTATATATCTACGTAATAAGAGCGACCCTAGGCAGGAGCTCTGTCTGAGAATAGTCTTGTTCCAAACCAAAGTCGCACGCGGAGGGTGGAAAATAGGCTAGCAACTGGGGGTAGGATCGGCTCTCACAGCTCGTAGCACCCGGCGGTCGGTCCCTCTCAGATTGGCTAGCATTCTAAGGGTTAAAGTATTCTCTATGCATTGGAAAAAGATAGGACCCTCCAATCGGTACTCGTTTTCAAAATATTGAGCCTCAAAGATCCACATTTTTACATGGGAGACAGAGGCAGGGCGTATCCATGTTTACATAATAAAAAAGCGAGTTTGCTAACCATTTTTCCGGAACACTATAATACATAATAGCAAAGCTAATCTTGCTGATAGAGGTTTTAATAGGGCAAGGGTTACTTATTTTATGTATATAGCATTGGCATATTTCACAGCAATCTTTCTCATACATTGTGACATATTTTTGGCCTGTTTTTGGGATTTTTTTTTTTTTTTGTGCATTTATTCTAGTAAGATAGTTTTCTTTCCCTTTAAATAAATACAATGGAAGACATTGGAAACCACTTAAAATGAATGACTTATGTGATTCTGACAATAAGATAAGTGAAAAACTTCAGTTTGATTGAGAATCGAAGATCACTATGTGAACATTTGGAAAAAGTTTTTTAAATTTAAAATATCTTGTGCAATATTGAAGAGTAAAAGGAGAATTAGTTCCCTCCCCATAATCTTGAAACAATCTCATTGCATCTTATTAATCTACCTTTTTTTTATTTCTATTATAGTTGTAGCAGCAAATGATTTGAAGTGGCCAACAGCAACAGGAATGTTCAGGCCTTTTGTTGAAGTTAATCTTATTGGTCCTCACTTAGCGGATAAGAAGAGGAAACAAGCTACCAAATCAAAATCCAATAACTGGTCTCCCAAGTTCAATGAAACATTCCATTTGTAAGATATCATTTATCTTTTTTTTCTGTTTTTTTTTTTTTTTTTTTTTTTTTTTTAAATTTATTAACTACTCAAAACTTTAATCATCAAAATTAATTATTCTATATCTTTTACATGTATGTATACCTTTCAAATAAATATGAAAGGGGACCCAAAAGAAATGGGAATTTTGTTATAACTCCTATTTTTCAATATTTTAACGCCAAATATTGAGCACTTTCTCTAATTTTTTTCCCCATTGTGCAAAACAGTTTTCATATTCACTTAATGGAATTCCCTTTAATTCATCCAGCGAATTTTGTTTCACCTCTTTCACGGTCACAAAATGTTTTCTTTTCGTGTCATTTTTGATCTGGGAGAAGAAAAAAATGTGCAGGAGGTAAGGTCAGGTGAATCTAGCAGAATCAGGGTACACTATTGGCATCAAGCCATTTTTCTCCGCGCTCCCTTTATTCTTCTGTGAGAAGGCGCGGAACAAATTTGGCTGCAACCCTTCGCATGCACAAATCCTGGGATAAAATCCTTTGAATTGAAGGATACTCTTTCTAAATAATATATATAATATATTCATAAAATCTAAGCTGTTCAAATTCTCCCAAAATCTATAATCAAATTTTTGAAACGTACAATGTGTATGGAAAAAATGGTTTCCAAGATATTCTAAATATTAATGTATGTCAGTATTTAATTTATATCCTATTTTATTAGTTACTTAAAAACATCCTTTCAATAAGATATTTTAACCTTATTCTATTAATTTTTAGCATTATTGGAAATGAAGAGCAACTTGAATACTTTGAACTTCACATCTGTGTCAAGGACTATTGTTTTGCAAGGGACGATAGGCTTGTAGGTGTGGCTGTCATGCAACTGAAAGACATTGTCGAAATGGTATTCAATCAAATTAAATAAATTGTAATGCACTGTTATGTATATCTAGAATAAATTAACCCGTTCTCTTTAGGTAATTTCACTGGTCTTTCAAAGCGATTGAACTAAAAGTTCAGTTAATTGTGAAGTGTTTCAAAACTTTCTATTTATGAGATAACTTGTGCCCTTCTTGTGCGGTTTATCTACCGTGTAAGTTTATATATCCACAAAGATTGGTTCTGGAACCAACCAAGCAATACATGAATTCCTCTTACTTTGTTGCAACATTAACTTCTGAACTTTTGGGAAGTGAATTTTTTGCCTCATGTCTCCTATTGGTATCCTCATCACAGCAAGAGCAGCATCCTATCAGGCAAAAAGAGGAGTCTCACTTCCTAATGAGTTACCAGAGACCCTGCTCCAGTTAATGGAAGTAGAAGCGAAGCCAGGGCAGTATAAAAAGCAAAAAGAGGTAATTAAAGAAACATACTCAATCAAGTGAAGGCAAACAGCAAAAGGACCGGTTACAGGAAACTTCTTTCCGGAGAACTGCAAAATTGGATTTTGCCGGATTTCTGGAATACCCAATTTCTAACTGGCCATTGGGATTTCAACTTGTACCTGAAAATATTTAAAATCAAAGAATCAGAGGCTTGCAACTGTTGAGATGGTGCTGAGTCAGAGTAGCATTTCCTTCTGCGGTGTGAGAAGTACTCTGCTCCTTGGCTGAGGATGTACCATAAGATCTGCAACTACAGTCTGGAAATGAAGACCCTCATGGAAAACTCTGTGAATTTCGCAGCCTTTTCCACATTCATAAAGGAGTGGAGAAGAATAAAATGCACAAGTTAATGAAAATGAAAGAATGAATTATTACCTTCGACCATTCCTTTCTCCCATCCTAGAATAAATAAAAGGCAGTGGACAGAGTAGGTAATATACCCTGCAAGGAAAATAAATAATTCAAAAATTCCACAAGAAGACGCTAGCCACTAAACCACAGGAGACCCCAACAATAAGCTAAAATTAGAAAAGCAACCGCTAGATTGAGACAATACTCGATATTAGCAAATACATAACGGAAACTGCCCTTGGCATATACTGTGGTTAGCAGAGGTGGCGAGAGTGAGGTTTGTCAGCATATGGTGTCGTGGCAAGGGAGGCAAACATTGCTGTGTGGGTTTATGCTGTCATTAGCTCTTAAAGGGTGAAAAATCCTTTTTGGTATACAACCATCATAAGTTGTCATACTTGTTGGTAGAGTCCGTCGTATCTGGCATCGGTGAGAGCACTGTGGGCGAGCGCTTTCGACGTAAACACATCATTTTCAAGCCGGTGTTACATTAGTACTGAATCTCGGTTGTCTTGTCACGGTATTTATAGTGGGGTGAAGTAAGTTGTTTACGTCTTCCATGAAAGGTTGTCCAAGACCACTCAAACTACTTAAAAAACAAACACAACATTACCACAAACAAATCGAAAAAATATTTAATACAGATATTCAAACTAAGAAAGATAAAATAATCCAATGAAAACTCACAATGAACTACCTGCTCGACCCTAAGAAGGCAATGACCCATGGAGGCACAACACTGCCTGAATGAACAACTGCAACAATGCCAACAGACAAATTACGACCCTTCACCGACGACATAAACAACTTACTTCACCCCACTATAAATTCCATGGCAAGACAACCCAGATTCAATACTAACACCGGCTTGAGAATGATGTGTTTACGTCGAAAGCGCTCGCCCACAGTACTCTCACCGATGCCAGAGACAAAGGACTCTACCAACAGGTATGACAACAGTACATTTACTGGCTGACCCTTTAGATTATTTACCATCATGAGTGCTTCAGGCAAGATTCTATAGAACAGTATTCTCCATAGTTACATTTTTGGTCTAATGACCTCAACTGTCGATGCGCCAAAAAATGGAGAAAAATCATAATGTAACTACTAGAGCTTTCCATGTCTGTTTATTGATTTATGTTATATACCATTCAAATGCTTCTTCTTTTTTTTTTTTTTTTTTAGCAGGGTTCAATTGCAAGTTGGGTCTCTCTTGGTAAGAGGATTCAGATGGATGAGACTGGGTGGACTATCTTAAGGATTTTATCGCAGAGATCTAATGATGAAGTAGCTAAGGAGTTTGTGAAGCTCAAGTCAGACATTCGACCTGAAAATCCTCTTGCTTCATGAGGATTTCTTAAACCTCCAATAACACATTTCATCATGAGACTGGCTTCGTCCTTTCAATATTTATTTGTGCAAAATCATAGACTATTATTTTTTTAAAGATTATCCTTGTGTATATACTTTAGTACATGTGTTTCTTCTCATTGAGTAGTCTAAAATTATATTCTTTTCCTAATCAACAAAATTAGAATATTTTAATAATGAAAAATTGCGAAGAACTCTCAGGAACCATGCTCAAATAATTTTCAGTGCCAATTACATTCTGTGATGAAATGATTTTCAACACAGTATGTTTTAGCATTAATGCACAGTTTTTGCTAACGCACATTGTGGGTTTACTAATTTTTGATTTTGTACATTTATAGAAGTTGATTATGATGAAATGTGTCTTGGTGATATTAATGTATAACGCACATTGACACTGATTATGATTTGAACAAACCTTTTTACTGAATGGCTGTTTTATTAAATAGTTAATAACCATTTTTGAGTCATATTCAGTGTTAATAGATATATAAAAAATGTATAAAATTCAAGTATTGCATTATATTAATATATACTTCAATAAGATGTAAATTATGTGATTATTGTTACCAGCTCGTATCATATCCTGTAAATATTTGCTTATTTGTTAAATGATTTTGACCATTTATATGCCCAATGATGCTACTTTACTGACAGTGGTATTGTTATAAATGTGTGATGTATATTGTGTGCGTCAAATGTTACATTTTTGTATCGTTCTTTTTTATTTAAGAAGTCTTAATAAACATATAAGATTTCTCTAAAAGGATTCATTTGTGTGTGTTGATACTAAATTGAAGTATGTTTCAAGTGTATATAACACATTATATAAATAAATACAAATGAGAAAATACTGAATTTATATTTTTTTATTAATATTTTCTTGAATTTTGAATCCGTTTAGAAAAATTTTATATATTATCCAGCAGATTAATATGCTATGTATGTTATAATAAGTATAATACTATTGCGATTAAGTACAACTTTATATGACGTGGTTGGATGGGAATGCTTGTGCTTCTTTATTATTTTATTAATTGTATGATATAAACGGTTGTGGAGTCTGTTTTTTTTTTTTTTTTTTTTTTTTTTTTTTTTTTTTTTTTTTTTTTTAAGTTACAATATCTAAACATCATATTTTATTTTCAATGGAAAAACTGTATCAACAAGTCTTTATGAAATGAACAGGAATGCTGAAATTTAAAAAAAAAATAGCACATGCATTATACATGGTTCAAATATTTTGTTCAAAATGTAACTTATGATTTTGGTGTGTTACTATCAATTTTTTTTAGTCTTACACACACTCATAATACCACATTGATATGGTGAAGAAAAAAAAAACAATAAGTACTTTGAATTCTTCTTATCCTTTTGAAAACAAAAAGACATTCAAGGTATAAAACAGCATATGTAATTCATTTTGACTGGGCGAATAAACCACATTCTAAAGAAAAACTTATGTACAATGCTGAAACCTTTTTTTTTAATGAACTACACACATTTTCAGTACTAATATGCCATGCCTAATTCACCATTTTAAAAATATCTTTAATTGTTCTTTGCTAAAACATTAATAAATGTTGTTAATTTTTTAGCCTATCTTTATTAAAATGCTTGTTATTAAAATGTGAATTTTCCTTCTGCTTCTTTAAATTTTTTTCCTTTTTCTTTTAAATCTGCTGTTGTTTCCATAATGTTTTGCCTATTGGAAAATAAATTAAAAAAAAATCATAATAAGACTTATTTTTCTCTTACTGTTGTTAAAATAAGGCATTGGAGTATCTTTACATCTAGATGTAGCATGTCAATAATTTATTTCTATTTGTTTATCTCTTTGAAAAGACTTTACATCTTTGTATCCATTAATGGAAGAACTTCAAATACAGTAGATTCGGCATAAACATCTTTTTTCATACCAAGATGTTATATTTTGTCTCTAATAATTATTTAAATATTTTCAAAGTGATAACATTTTAAATATATACTATGAATGTATGTATCATGCCTTATAGTAATAACATAATTTATTGTTTTATTTCCCTCAAATCTTTATAAATTATAATTGACTATAATATTTAATAAACTAAAATATAATATTGTTTGGAGGAAAGGAGTGAATATTTTGCATATCAAATCAAGGATGTTATGTAAAGATAAATACTTTAATTTAATATAACTTTACTGTATTGGATTCTAATGAAACATTGTGATAAGGTGTGTTGGTTACTTATTAGATGTGTTCATTGTTAAACAATATTGTCTGTATATAAGTTATTACTTGTCCAGTTTGAAGTGTATTTCCAATTATGTATTTTAAGGAATTTTGCTGACAATATGTTATATAGTGCAACTTATCACCTATAATATAATTACTAAGTTGACCGCAATAATTCCAAAGGAAAATATAATGTTTGATAGAGAAGTATTGAGCAGCCCTCATATGAAGAATTCAATCACATTATTTTTGCATAAAAAAACCTCTATTTTTGAAAGGAGGTAAAGTGAATGAAAGTAAACAATATATTTGCTATTCAGACTTTCTCATCTCTAAAGCTTAATACTTTGACAATAATAAATATAATTATTAGAAGATGCCTTTACAGTATTTTTTATTAGATAAATAAAGAAAATATGGGTGAAATTTAAAAATACGTTAAAACATTTTAGATTGAATCACCATCTTATAAATAAGAAATGGGTCATTTTGCATTACTTGACTATGTACCATTTTTAAATTCCAGGTAATTGTACCATCTTACATGGTTAACTAGTGTTATGCTAGTTTGAATATAAAAATTTATTGACAGGGTTTTGAGTTTCAATTAAAAGTAAAATTACAAAACAGTTAGTTTTACACAATATTTTTTTTTTTTTTGTTGATTGATAACTAGTTTATTATTTTTTATGGAAAACTCGGCACTAACAGAAGTAATGTAAATGCTGTCCAGTTTAATAATAAAATTAAGAGATAAAGCAAATACTTATTATTAATAATAAAAATATTCTATCATGGATTGGATGGTGAGGTGAGGTTTCTGCATCAAGTTATTGGCCAAACAGTTAAAAACTTCCAATTCAAAGCAAATGAGTACATTTATATTTTGATAGTAAAATAAATAAACCAAATATCAAACTTTTGTTTGTGAGTTTACATATACGGCTAGAAATAAATTGTTTCAAGCTAATCAAGAAAATTATACAGTTGCAAGAATGTCACCTTTAGTGTATGTCGTAATATTTAAGACAAAAATTATTTATTAACATTTTGCCAACAATGAGTTATTTGAATATGACAAGTCGCAATTTAACTGAAATTGTTAGAATCCAAAATCAAACGGGCTAAATTTAATAACTGGAAAATCATAAAACAAGTACTGAAATTTGATTTATCTTCTTTTGTCGACATTCAAGGGTCTAGAACCAGGACTCCTGTTTCCTTGGGGCTACTATAGCTTTTATAATTTAAACATAGCTTTGAGGCTGTACAATAGTTCTGACCACCACCATCTTCTCAGACCGTGGTACAATCCTGAATATTAGACCAGATTTGGATAACTATTCTGTTTTAGATATCATCCCTACCATGTCAAACTATCGAATATGCAAATCGGAGCAAACTGGGAACGAACATATTCTATCCATTGACGAAGTAATACATTTAAAATGGTCTGATTCGATAATTTATTTAATTCATTAAAGGCTATTCTAAAGGGTTTAGAGTTGCAACAAGCTGTATCGTCCACAATCCAAGAGGAAAGTCTCGAATCTGAAATACGATGCCATGAATTTTGGTAAAGATCTTTGATCTTAAGTTTTGAGCATTTCATCATTTAATTCTCATGTGAATTAACATAATTAATCCAAAAAGAGAATAAGGAAAATATATTTTTTTCTTTTTTTGCATTTAGTAGTTTTAACAATTACCAGCATCTTTTTTTTGGCAGTCTTTAAAACTAGGTAAGATATAGTAATTGAATTCCCTTTGAAAACAACCTTCAAGAATCCGATTGAAATTATTTTATTTTAATTTTCAAGTCCTTTTATTAATATCACTGCTTTTTTTTTTTTTTTTTTGTGAAGAAAAGCCACCTCTGCTGGCAGACATTGAGCCCCCAAATCTGATGAAATTCAGGATAAATATCTTAAATTTAAACTAGGCATTCAATGTTTTACCTTATGGGAGAGGGGTTAATTATTTATAGCCCGTTCAGTTCTAATCTCACAAACGCAAAATTCTGAGGGAAATATTCCCAACGGTTCCGCCAATTGCATTTCTATTACAATGAACAACACGCTACTTTAAACACAATAAAAACTGATTATGTCTCATTTAGGACAAGAGAAGGCTTTGAGATGTCAGGAAAGGGAGATAGTGTTTAATGTTTATCAATACTTAGCCAAAGCTAAGGCTAAAAACAATTTAAGCTATAGCCTATTCAAAAAGATGGTTTATTTGGAGGGAGAAGGGCGTGGCCTATACTCCACGTGCAAGAAATTGGCGGTTAAAATTCTCTCTGTTATAACCCTAACTCTAGGAGGTTTAAAACTTTTTTAGTCTTAGCTTTGGCTAAGTATCGATAAATATTAGACACTATTTCCTTTGTCTTGATTGACTAAAAGTGTCAATGTTTATTTCTTTTATTATTTTATTGATTTCACAGAGAATGGTTATTAAATATGAACAAAAATGTTCAATGATTTTTCCTCTCCGAGGATTGCAAAACTATTTTCATAAAATGAACAATTAGTTAAAAAAAAAAGAACATTTAGAAAAAAAATTAAGTCCATTGTTGAGAAAGCTTCTTTATTTATATTAAAAATATCTGTCTAAAATTTAAGTAAATATATTCATGGGGGGCTGCTTCTGAGTCCATTAGTAATGCTTTACTGTAATACACAGTACCTTGCACTCCTTCAGACTTTAATACAGTTTAATAATAAACTAAATACTGACAAATTTAATGTAGTTAAATAATTTTATATAATGACAGTTTATAAATCGAGGACTGCTTCAAATATTTCTTTACAATCAATAGTATTGCTATGTTGAATTTTTTGTTATAAAAAATCTATTAAGAATCTGCACAAGTCAGTGGTTTGCAAATGATGTTTATATTATATGTTTCAATGTTCTACGTGTCAACACCTCTAATACTGATGGAACCTTTTCATATAAAATAAAATACATGTAATTATAAGATTTTTGAGCAAAGTACAAAAAAATGTCATTTTCTTTGGTTACATGAATTAACACTCTTCCATCCATTGATAAAAGGCAGGCAAGAACTTGCTACAATTAGTTTAATTTTATATTTAAAAATATTTTGTAGGTGAAATGGCCGTTAGAGTCAAGTACCTAATAATTAGTTTTTCATTTCATTTGATTATTTAATTGGATTAGTTCTAATTTGCATTCATTTATAAGAAAGAAAACGATTTCAAATGAACAATAGTTTGTACTTTAAAATTTTTTTTGGTTAGTAAATAAATTTCTTGTAAAGTCTTGCGATGCCAGCATAACATTTTAAAATGAAATTAGTTGTAACAATGTTTTTATGAAATCAGGTGTTAATTATATTGTATAAATGTAAAATAAATTTAAAAAACATGAGGTGCAAAGGAAACATGATCAAATGATTTTTTTTTTGAGGATTATTAATTGAATTAAGCTCTATACGATTCCTTTTTACAAACACTGTAAAATAACAGCACAAAATATGATCTTTCAACTGTCTATTTTTAATATAATTAATTGAAATGTATTACATATGTAATTAACAAGATTTCATATTAAACACGATTAGGGTGTACTTGACATGGTTTTGTATAAACCTTTCTTCCAGATTATTATCCTGAAGTTTGATTAACATGCATTTAGTACATGCATATTACAAAAAAATTTGATGTATAACTTTATATTCATATTGTAAATGCTTTTTATTACTGAGTAAATGAACAAGCTTTTATTTTTTCTATCATGTATAAGTCATATGAACCATTGTAAATTTCATTCGAATGAACGTCTTGTACATTAATGGATATATGCATGTGTTTTCCAAAATAAAACAAAAATTACTAATTTAATGCATTTTGTTATTATGATATAATAAGTAAGGAGATAATTTTGAGATCGCACAGAATTTTTATAAAATTTCTTCAAAACTTCATCTCGATCAATTAGGCAACAAAAATTATCCCTATTAAAATTTATATATGACAGGGACACAATTTTAGTTCTTTTGTCCTAAAACTTGGCATACAACATAGCTATAACAAACGTTTAGACAAGTTTGGAAACCAGGAAGGAAATTATTTCATTAGAAGTGGGGTTTGCCAGATATCCATCAGTCTGGACCACCTTATTTATGTGGTACTACCAGGCATAAGTTTTATTTCCTTACTACAAAACTCACCAAATTATATTTACTATAATATACTATTATATTAAATTACTATACCTGCGGCCATAGTCACTTTGAATGCACCGGTTCTCTTTGATCAACATCGGGCGTGGCCAGTACCTGAATGGGTGACCGACCACGTGTTGTTGGCATTATAAAAGGCTGGCAACCTGTCTATAGCCCAGCAAAGTTTGATTAACATCCATTTAGGGATTAACATCCCAGGGCTAATGTAAAATGTGGATAAGTAGTTTGAACAAAATTGGTCCATTAGGAGTTGGGGTTTGCTCTATAAAGCATAGCCATAGGAGGACGCATGAGCAGGTCCTTCAAGAATTGGCCTCCTGCCAAATAACTTCATATGACCCCTTAACCCCCCCCCCTCCACCATTAAAATTACCAATAACTATTTAAAACTGACACTTCTCTCAAAACAAAATTAAATACATTAGTAATTGAACAGAGTGGAAAATGTACGTATTGCCTAAGGTACATTGGCACTTCTTGTGGCTACAAACTTTTGGACTGACAATATTTAAAAGCTAGTTTATATATTAGAAATAGATGATTTAGAAAGTTAGTCATTGGTTGTGCTCAATAATGATTATGTGGATTAGATATATGATTTTGTTCAAATTATAATTGGGTCACCTTTGAAAACTTTAAAACACGTTGTTTAGTGAATATAGGGAAAGATGTAGGGTTCAGGGGAATTTAATAATTTGAAGCAAAAAAGAGTCTTGTTAATTTATTTTACACATATTTTTTAATATGTTGAAGCCATACATACAAAATTTCAAAAATTGCATTGGAGATAGATGAGCTTGTAAATGAAGCTTTTTCTGAAGGGCCATCCAACAATTAGAATAACTACTACCAATTGTTACGCACCTAGAGTATCTGAGGGTGGATCAGTTGATAATGTGGATAATTAGTTGGCTGGATCTCGTATCCTGCATGTGCTCGAGAAATCCAATTACCTCCTTTGGCAAATAAAACTTGTCATTTTAATGCAGAGTCATAAAAGGAATTGAAATTCTTGAAGAGTCAACATTGAAAAGGCATATTATATAGGCCTTCTAAGGCTGGCAAATCTTATTTTTCTTCAGCCAACTCTTTGTAATATTTTTAACGAGTTTTTAACCAATCTCTACGACTCCTGCTCTAGTGCAGGCTGACTAAGACTCTCTACTCCCGCACTAGTGTGTACTGATAAAGCCGCTCTCCCCACGTCGTTCCAGTAATAGGACAAAGATGTTTTATCATAAAACTGAATTCTCGTGTAATCTATGGTCTTTTTCTTGTTATTCTAGTAGTTCTCCCAGTTCACCACGATAGTAGATGATGTATGACTTGCTCTTGTCTCCTCTATTAGGACTAAGATTACTTTAATGAGTAAAGAGACAAATAATACAAAATCAGCTCTATGTGAGAAGTGTACGTCTGGCCAAATGAAATCCGTGTGACACACAGAATGCATATGTACTGAGGAGTGTGGCGGTCAAAAGGTTAAAGGCCAACTTGAAATTCATTATGGATAAAGTACATTAATTTTTATATTTATTACACGATGTGATTAATAAAGGCCCCCTTACCTAGAAAATGCACTGGTAGGAGACAAAAAGAGTTTCAGCTGTAACAAATTATTTATTTACCATGACTCTTGCTCATAATGCAATTATTGAGTCTTTTCAATCAAAACTGCATAAAACAGAGTTAAATTAAAAGTGAAATGATGTCACTCTCATCATTTATCCCATGCTGATCTTATAAAATTCATTAATATCAACTTGTGCTCCAGTTTATTAGTTCAATGTTCATTCTTTCATTATACTCTTTAACAAATATTTCTTCTTCTCTAAACTTAAAAGTACAGTTCTGGCTGCAAAAGAACATTACTGCTAAGAAGCATTCCGGCGACTCGGGTTTTATGTGGAACATTTGTCTAGGAAACACCCATAACACTGCTTCAGTAAGTATTGGCATTTTGCAATACTGGCACTCTGCCAACGGGCCTGCCCAGAAGAGGGAAGCAAGTTCAGATGGAAGTTCATCAACGTTGCCTTCGTAAAGGCATTCTCGCAGGTTATGTACGCAAAAGTAATATGAATAAACAGCTCGCAGTGCCATTTCAAATAGTGATGGTGCGAATTTTGTGCTTTCATCGTAGACCTTCTTCATAGTTGACGGGAGTAAAATCCTTGTATTAAATGATGGAATGTCCAGAACGTTTGCACAAGAATTAGATACTGTTTGCTTAAAACACCTGTTGACAAATCGAAACTATACAATAATCAAATAATTCAAGTAGTTATTTTTAAGAAGAGTAAAAATATTATTTTATGTAAGAAGCATATATGGTAAGTTATCAGGGACAAAGGACAATGACTAAATTCTGGAGCTAATCGTATTGAAACATTTTAATCATCTTATAATAATATTTTCTGACAGAGGCCGGAATAAAAAGGATCATTTCCTGATATGACAATTATCTAATTTTAAGGATTTAAATTAATTTACTGGCAGTGTTGTCTGTCTATAGCAATTTCTTAAATAGAAACTTTTATTAAAACACCGAACTTGGCATATAAATCCACTATGAAGAAACCAATTTATTCTTCAACAGAAACCCATGGATCAAAAGCCTAAAAGAAACAACATGTGCTGGATTTAATGGCTCAATTTGAATATCTATTATTGGAAATTTAGGTTAAACGATTAAGAATTAAACCTGATTGTTCATATGTACAGGAAAAAAAACTCAGTCTTCAGATAAGCATGTAACTTGAGAAGGCATAAATTAAACTTGGACTCATCCTCTTTTGATTTTTTTTTTTTTTTTTTTTTTTTTTGAGAAATGTTAACTCAAGACACAAGGTTTTAAAATTTTATTTGATTCTTTAATTCTCCATTTAATTGAAAACATCGAAATTGGATTATGTTTCCTGCTCATTTTATGCTAATACAAATTATGAATCATTTATTTATTTTGTTTAAAGGTTAATATCCATTTATTATTGACAACGAATTTTAGGACAGGATATCTATAGGTCACCATCCTTTTCTAACCAGGATAGGGCTGATGCCTTTTCTTTTTTCGAAAGAATAGCCACCAACCCTAGTAGGAATCGAACCGACGACCGTAGGCATGGAGTGCACATGCCTTAGCATTCAGAGCCATCGGGCCTCCAAAAATCATTTATAAATCATTGCAATTGATTGTATATGTTCATAAGCAGACACCTGAAATTATTCAATAATCATATAAACATACCCAGTGCAATTAAAATGCCAGTGATCTCCATTTATCAACATGTTACTGTGAGATGTCAAAGAGCATCCTAAGTCGTATGACAAATAATTGAGGAACTTGTTGTTAGCGATTGAAAGGAGTGGTTTATTCATGAACCTTACAAATGGTAAGTACCTCAATAAATTCCCATCCACTGACAGGAATGACAAATTAGGGAGGTAAACCTGAAGAAAAAAAAATTACTAATTATCAAAATAAATATAATATATTATAAAGTACTTCATTAATCTTTGGCATCATTATTTCAAGGGTAGTATTCATAGATAATAAGAGGGTATTGAAGATAATAAACTTTTTTGTGTTCATGATTTTCTGTGGGGGGAGGGAGGACTGAATAAAACGTTTGACTCACAGATACTGCGCCACCTTAGCATGATTCTGTGTATAATCCTTACGATGTGACATGAAAAGTTTAGAAAAGAAAAAAATTAATATTTTGTTTTTAAAACAAAATTAATGTGTTGCTAATTTTGCAAAGAACTTTAGACTGTATTTATAAATTCATTTTAGAGTTACTCAAATTTCAATACCTGCAGGAGCCAACAGCCATAGCCATGTTGAACGATCCAGTTCCCGCAGATTACCGAAGTTAAGCCATGTTGGGCGTAGCCAGTACCTGAATGGTTGACTAACCACGTGCTGTTGGTATTATAAAAGGTTGGCAACATGTAGATAGCCCGGCATTAATAGTCCAATA
The DNA here is from genome assembly GCA_946811695.1 of Gonocerus acuteangulatus. NCBI lineage: Eukaryota > Metazoa > Arthropoda > Insecta > Hemiptera > Coreidae > Gonocerus > Gonocerus acuteangulatus. Next base: position 37,172,234 of record OX328124.1, on the reverse strand, counting down.
GTTAATATGCCGTTAATCACAAAAAAAAAAAAAAAAAAAAAAAAAAAAACAAAAAAAAGAAATACCTGCAGGAAATAAGTCTTGAAGAACAGCAAGAATTTCAGCAATAAAATGGTGCTATCGAGCATAGAATGTAACTAATATTGGAGTATGATTTTAAATCACTGCCGAAACTAGGATAACTAAAGAAGAAAAGCTACTATCCAATTAGCAAGAGTGCTCCTGGGCCATCGGAATTAATAGAGCACTTTTAAACGAAAAGAGAGGTTGGAGGATACAAATGGACGCTGGTGAGTAATTGAAAGAATATCGTAAATAAAATAAAAATGTGTACCTACTTACTATGCTGTTTGGCAAAGAGGAGATTTTGTTTTCATCGAGAATCAGGTCCTTGAGGCTGTTCAAACTACATATTTCTGCACATACGCTAGTAAGCCTGTTTCCTTTCAGGTTTAGACAAATTAAAGACTTCAATTTACTAATCTCTGGAATTCAAAATCCCTTTTTAATATTTTAGTATCACTAGGCTGTCTTTACTTCATTATTATGACTATTGTCATCCTTTTTCAACTTTTACTGGTTTGTTTTGAAGATTTCATTCTTGTAGGATGTAGGTAAAATCAAAGATCTTTTTCCACCACAAGTGTAGATTTCATAGGGTAAGCACTTAGGAAACACATGGTATAGAGGCTCTAATTAAGGCACTGAAGATTCCAAAGTGGCTTAGCAGTATAAGTACAATATTTGTTGTATAGTACAACATTTGTTACATGGTTCCTCTAACCCCAGCCTCCAAAAATTTCAATTATTTTTTTTAACTTTTGTTGTGACAAATTTTCTATCCTTCAAATACGGAATTGATAATAAGAAATGATAATAGAGGGGTAATCAAAAGAATTCTGAAAATACTTTGGATTAACATGCTAATGGTCAGAGAAGACAATACACCGTGAAAAAATAAATAAACTTCCAATTAACGTGAAACTATCAGTACGGTAAAGTTACGTTTAAAAAATTAGGTATTGCAAATCAAAGGCATACATTTTATTTTTGTGTACTTTTCACAAATATTCGTAGAGTTTAATCAAATTTTGAATAAATTATATGTTTTGTAACTGGGCAGCCATAGGTTCCCATGGTGATGTGATGCTCCTAATCACTGATGACAACTTGCCTCAAAAAATAAATAAATTAAGAGTAAAGTCTCAAATAAGTAAAAACATGTTTAGACGATAAGAATAGATATAATATTACTATTCTAGCTCAAAAATAATGAAGTTTTGTCTTGGATCCAGTAATTTTCACAAATGTACCAGAAACATCAATTTGTAATTGTCTTTGTTTACATCCATTGGAAATCTTCTCAATGTTCAAAGAACTAATTGCAGTTTTTTGGATTAAAATTTATTGTTTGAAAAAAAAAATCAGTTTTAAGTACTCGCAATTGAATTTATTTAGAGTACAAATTTGGTAAACAAACACTTCTTCCTCACCCAGCTTGTTGCAGAATGATCATGTATAAGTAAACATTAGAAAAAAATTCATGAATTATTAGTAATTTTGCAAAAGGAAATACATACTATGTGCTCAATTATTATTCAGACAGCTAAAGAAAATCTCTGTTAATTAATAAATACTTAGCAAAATATAATTTTCCCGAGAATTTAATAAAAATTATACATTTAAAACTTAACTATTTTTTGTTATTTTATAATAACTCTCTCTGTTTCTAAATTCATAATTTTTTTGTTTGAAAACATTAATTGGGTGTTGATTTATTTTTTCAATTTATTGTTGGAATTAAAATAGTCTCCTACCATAGCTAATTGTGGAGCGCCAAGTCAGTCTCTTAAAAATTACTATTTAAATGTATACTCAAGGACAAACAATACAGGCAACAAAAAGTCTGTGTACAATGGGAACTATTAAAATCATCCAGAGGCCTATAAGCCTTGTAGTAATAATATTATTAGTTCACATACCTTTTGGTATTTTTTCTATGTAATTGTATTGCAAATTTAATGACTTCAGATACTTCAAATCTCCAATGGATGGGGTCAATTCACTTAAACAATTATTTTGTAATTCGAGAATGGTCAAAGAAGTCATTCCTCCAATAGTTTTTGGTAATTCAGTAATTTGGTTCCCAAAAAGATACAAATTTCTCAGGCAGTTTAATTTATCTAACCAGACAGGCTGGAATAGATTTGTTTTAATTATTTTATGTTTCACTGAAATCCAACTGTATTCAGTAATTAATACACATTAAACTACTTACTAATTGTTTAATGTCATTGCATTTTAAATATATTTCTTGTACGTGCATTCCATGGTAGAGTATTTCAACAGGGAGCTGAGAGAGTCCTCGGTAATTCCAGTGCAGTGTATACTTATCTTTCAGTTCACAAATTACACTTTTGTCCATATAATCACAAATATTCATAGTCTCCAACTGATCATTAAATGTTTGTGCATACATTAATACTCAATGACAAATCTGTACTAAAACAGCTAAATATATCATTTGGCTCAGGGCCTTTAAATTTCAATTTAAATCTTTCATCTGAGAAAAATCTTTCCACTCTTTTTATAATTTTGATATGTCACTTGAAAAGAAAGAAAAACTCAAAAAGGAAAATAAACCTAATTTAGAATAGTTTTTTGTTTTTATTTTTAAATATGTTCTGAGAGCCAGTTTATTAGATAAAATATGAAGAAAAAAAATATTTAAAAATTAAAAAGTGCGATCACACCGGTGACAATAAGGTACATTTTGGGAAATAATAGTTACAGAAAATTAAAAAAACGGAAGCTTAGAACACAACGAGTATGACAAAGATGTGCAACAATGAATTGAGAACAGCTGGGCAAATCATGTAAGTAAAAAATAAAATTAATTTATTTATATTATAAACTTAGGTTATGTGGCAGAATAATTAGTAGAACTATTTTGCATCCATTAGAACCACTTCACAACTATTAGACTAACAAACTCAAATATCAGGAAGAAAAAATAAGTGCTTGATATTTACTTAGAACTTTATTATTGTATTAGAAGATGTGATTCTTTTCAACACATTCATTCAGACCTGAAGAAGTGTCCTATTATATTTTTTGTTTAGGGAAGGATCTTAACAAGCCACGTTCATAAAACTGCTTCAATAACAAGAAAGTATAAACAATGATATACATTCTTGGTGAAAATGTTAATAATTATATTTGTGGTAATGAGAAAATAAATGATTGTTAAGTCCCTGATGGAAAGGGGGTCTTCACTAGGTATTACATAAATCTTTATGAAAAGATTGTAATTGAGTAACCTCCTTGGGCTTGTTCAGTTTTGACCTCTTTGGAAATCTCAGTTAGTAGTGACATTCAAATTCAAACTGTAATCCCCAAAAATAGAAAAGTAAAGATAAATAAAAATTGTGTCCTAAAGCATGGGCGTATATAGGAAATAATTTGGGGGGGGGCTAGGAAAATTTCGGGGAGGGGGCATTTCCGGGGTGTGGAATCCTAACAATTTAGAACTTTGAATAGTTTTAGCCAACTAAAACACTATTACACCTAAAATAAAATATTTTTTAAGTAATCTTATTTAATTAATTTTTAAAGGTTTTATGAAACATTTTTACCAATCAAATCAAATTTTGGGGGAGGGGGCTGCAGGCCCTCAGCTGAGATAAAAAAAATTCACCTGACAAGGATTCATCGCGCACACGCGATGTTCAGTGGCGGCTGTAAAGAAAATTCACAATGAAATGGGGTCCAAAATGAAAATTCACAGTCTTTTTCGGTTACTTTTGGAAAATAAATTGTTTAGCCTTATGTTTAGGCTAATTAATTTATGTTCTTAGTTTATCAAATACTTCCTTAATGATTTCCAGTTGCCTGGTTATAAAAATTTGAGTCTACACCCCTAAGCACGACGGTAAGCCCATACTAAATTAGCTCCCCCCAGAAATATTTGTCCACAGCCGCCTATGGCGATGTTATACATTTTCTGCAAAGGTAGGCCTGTCTGTCTGCCTATATTGAAAATAGAAAATCAAGAGTTTTGAGGGGCTGATGTTTTCCGGGAAATAAAGAAAAACTATCGATATTAGGATCTAGTTGATCACAAGTAGCGTTCAACTAAAATGAAGGAGAAATTATAGGGTTTATCCTCTTCACCTACGCTGCATGGAAAAAATAAAATTCAATTAATTCTCACATCTGTTCTATATTTTATGTATCAGTTCATTATCACTATGTTATTATGTATGTTTTATTTATTTTCTTACCTTGCAATCTCCAATGGAGGCAAAATTAATAAATAAATAAAAATGTCCGACAGTATTTATTGTTTTCATTCAATTAATGTTCACTTAGTAGCCGCATGCGGGAAGTAATTTCCCATATTTTTTCAATAAATTTAATTTTGTTTGTAAGGATGATGGGAATAACGATATGATTGGTTTATTCTGGATGGTCATGGAAAGGAATTTTAAGTTACTAATGAGTCGCTGTGTTAACTAGTCTGGAAATAATGATGCCGCTTATTGCGATATTCCGAATATAATGGATATTAAATAAATGTCAGCTATAATCTTTGATCAATTATAGTGATGAAGGACATTGCGCCTGGTAGAAGGATGTGAGGACTGCTGTGAATTTTCTTAGAACAATGACGATTTCCTTAAAATTGTGTATTTATATTAATTTATATTGATCAATATTTCAAAATTTTAAAATCACTTTTCAGCTATTATTCTAAAGGTTTTTACTGTTGATGTTTAAACTTTTTTCAGTTTTAACTATTAACTGTTTACTTGATTTATTGAAAGATGTTAACATACAAAGCAAATTATTATAAATAATAAATATATCTTTAGTTTTGTAAGGTGTTCATGATATAAGGTCAACAATTAACTTAGTTTCAACACCCTTCAAACAATAGGGCAAAACTTTGTTCGCATTCTTATATTACTAGCTTAGATATTTTTTTTAGAAAAATCAGTGATGAAGCTGGGAGCATTTCACAATCACTAACTGAAATTGGTTACAAAATGAATAAATGCATAATCACACAAAGAAAAAAATAAGAATGTATTTTACACAAACAACTGAGATGCATTTTATCTTTTCTGGGTAGAAGTTATGTCTAATTATAATGGTATAAATGTAGGAGTCACTTGGACCTCTACATTACCCATTATAAAAGGAATTCGCTGTATTCCAAATTTTGTATACAACTCTCCAGTAATTTAGGATGATATCAATGGTCACAAGAAATATATTGGTAAGTGTGAAAATGGGCTGCATGAGTTATTTATTTATTTAAATTTTAACGTCCATTATAATTAACTTAGAATTTTAGGATGGGTTAGTCCAATAGTGCATGAGTTAGGTGCACTATGATTATCTACTAAGATTCATGCATAGTGTACAGAAGTCACTAACTTGCAGCCTTCATCATTTGAGACTTATAAAGTTGTGGGTTTCTTTGCATCTCGTAGAATTAGTAAATTTTCAGTTATAAAGCTGCCCTGAAAAGTTGAGATTTTGAACTTATCATGTTATTCCCTGTGACCATCGATATATTAGTAAAGATAAGTAAGTATTAACATTCAATGATAGTTACATCTATTAAGATTAAAGAAATGTATAGTCATAAGATATTTAGATTCAATATTATGTAAATGGTTCACTTTTAAAAGATAACTTAAACAACTTGACCCCAGACAAGGACTCTGCTAAGATAAAACTATTTGACCCATAAATGAAGTGTGTGTGTCCCCAAAACCTAAAATATCAAACTCTTCATAATTCAAGTTGTTTACTTTCAGGAAATAATGTTCTAAAATTTAAAAAAATAAAACACCATCAGTTCCGTAACAGGCCACTAAGGGCCCAGAGGTGCAGATACTGTAGAGGTATCTGATTCTTGACCATACGGCACGCTAGGGAGATAGTGGGTCAGTACTATGCTTTGGCCGCCTGATTTTTCCCTTTGCAGGTACCCATTAATTAATTAATTAAACGCTGAGCCTAGGGACGATGTGGGACCCGAAATCTAACCCTCGAACAATGACACTAGAAGAAAAAATCTTTAGTACACACTCGGGTTTTGAGCCTGGGTCCTCTAGTTCATTAGTCGAGTGCTCTACCACTGAGCAAACCCTGCACCCTATCATTTTTAAACAAAACAATTTGGCGATTGCCACTCTTCAAACAGATTTATTCTTTATGAGTAGCTGTAGTCATTAAATAATAATCCAGTTGTATTTCTTTCCTTTTTTATTATTTAAAAACAATAAATTGGCAGTTTATGCAACCGTGCTTCATATCCTGACCTGGCAAGCTAATTCATCCAAAAGAGCCGAGAGATGGCACAGAGACATATTTCTCTAAAACCAGACCAAGTTGTTGTCATATAAGCCACCCCTACTGGGAATCAAATTCACCCACAAGCTCCACAACTTCTTCAATAATCTTGTGAAGATCTTTTCATTATAATTTTGTTTCAAATTTCATTGGCTCAGGCTATGTAAGCTAAAAATATTAGAAAAATCAATCTAATCCTAGTGTTGTCCCAACAGGAGTATCCTTGTAGGATGTTCAATATTTTAGCGTTTTTCTACTTCTACTGAGCACGAAGCAATACTTCACTGCAGTACATGGTTCACAAGAAACAATGATCACTACAAAACCAGCAAAGGAAAACTTTCTTTAGCGACAACACTTCGCTTACAGACTCATGATTAATTGCTCTATATGCTTCCAGGAATAAAAACCGCCCACTACATCCTTTCATGTACCCTTATGTAAAAAGTTAATTTGTGGGAAGTAACTTTTTTTTTTATCCGAAAGATATGAGATGAAATCATATTCTTCTCTACAAAAATTCTGATTCCAGTTTTACTAAATTGACAAGAGTGAACATAAATATGTATGTTCCTGGTTTTTCTGAATGATCATTACAGTTGAACTACAGCAAGGTATTTGTGGCTCTACTCACGATAGAATTTCTGAAATTTTTCTTCAAATCTTAGTTTTTAAGACACTAAAAATGACCCCCACTAAAATACGCATTCACAGACTCCAAAACTCGTCATACAGCATTCCCACAACAAACGATTGGGTCAAACAAAGATAGAATACGTCAGGGTTTGGTTGTGATGTCTTAATAAAACTAAATTTTTTATATAAGAAAATGAGTTTTATTATTTGCTGATATTTCGGTTTGAAATTCAAGTCTTCACCAGGGCTGCAAAACAAGGAGAACACATAAAAAATGTAGTTTTATTAAGATACCACGACCGAACCCTGACAAATTCTACCTTCCAATCAGCAACAATCAACGATCTCCTTTCAAAGGATTCGGTCAGTTTCTTTCGGCAAAATTAGGATTGGGTGTTTACCAAATCAGGTTGCAACTTATTAATGTCCAACATAATTTTTGTTTCTTTGCTATTAAAGTCACTATATAGTATTCAGAGCCAATGAGAGAGATTTATAATGGATATAAGCAAAATTGTTCCATAATGAGGGGGAAGAGTAACAAGATTTTTGATTTTTCCGTATCAGCCATTGATTTTGTTTCCTTGCATCAAAACTCAGTATATATCATACTCAACTAATGAGAAAGATGTTTGTTTAAAATCAGTGTATTAGTTTTCCTGAAATAAACTTCAAGCTAAAATATTTTGTGAGCACAATGATAGTGATGTCATTAATTTGATAGTATTACTTACTGAATGAATTTTCAATCCAATTAGAACCAAAACCTTCTCTTTCTAGAGCTAGCCTAGCCTCCTTTTCTTGTTAATGCTTACTATATCAGGCTTGGAATCTCTTTTAATTCGGAATTAATCCTTTTATCCTGTAGCTATTACTGTCTCAAACATGCTCAAATAGTGTGATTTTCAACACTTTTAATAAAGAAATATGGACGTTAAAATTTAATAAATAATAATGAAATATTCAAAAGAAAGTGGTTTTAATAAGAAAGTTTTTAGACAAAATATTATCTTAGTATGGGTTTATTATAAAAAATAATTATAAGTTTACATCAAATTAAAACAATAATTCAATAAGATCTAAGGACGAATTTGCCATTTCTAGTAGGCAAAAATAAAATATAACTACTTACAAGTTAAAATATCACATTCAGAATATAACTTCTTCTTTAAGTAGATAAAATAAGAATGGTTGGTTAATTCTTATAAAACTAGGACAATGAGATTCAACAGTTAAAGATTAAAATATCACATATTAAATAAATCCCTGGGACTTGAGGAAATCAGGGGAGAACTTGTCAAAATTTCCGGGGATTTTCGAGAGCCATGGTTGATGACAGTGAAGATTCCTTCTTCGACGATATCTAGCTCTCTCAAACAGCCAATCTCCTCGGGACTTCATGTTTCTGATCCTAGAGCGATGGGTGCCCATTCTCAGGAACCACGATCCCTCTCCTCTACGTTCCAGCAACTCTTCATACCTTTGATTTTTTGAGCCTTCTTGCACTTTTCCTTTGATTTTTTCTCCTTGCACATTTTTTCCCCCACTGAAAGATGAAAATGAATTAATGGCACCCTTATTTGGGTCTTCCTGAGTTAAGTCACTGTTCCTACCTTTTTCTTTCTTCGCCAATTTGTCATTATTCTCCCCAGAATTGAGTTGAGCTTCATACTTGATATTTCTACCCTGAGGATTTTTTGCAGGAGGTATAGACGCAAGCGAGTTACCTGGAACAGAATTAGATTCTACATTTTTTTCACTTAAATTCAATGTTTTGACAGGCGAATTGCCAATATTTTGAGACTTGATATCTCCATTCTTGTTGAGCATACCTTCAGTAAGATCTTTTTCTTTGATCTCTAACTTCATTTTTTTCTTTGCATTCGAAGGGTGATTGTTGTCAAAATTGCTTTTTGTTTTGTCAATACTGGGAATATTATTGTTCTGTTTGCCATTGGAGGAAGATGCTCCTTTGGCTGTCTGTTGGGTGTTATCTTCAGGTCCCGTTAGAGAGGAAGTATCCAAGTATTGATATGGCTTTATAAAAGTGTCATAACATTGAGAATTCTTCATAGCTTTTAACTGACAAAGATTGTTAAAGAAATTCTTCTGAGTAGTTCTCAGACTCTTGATGATGTGCCTTGTCATTTTTGTCTGTATTTCTTTAATGTCAGTAATTAATTTTTCATTGGCTCTCAAAAGCTTAGCTTCCCATGTTTCAATAAATTTGTTAATATTTTGATTTGTTGAGTCAAAATTAATAAGAACAGAGAGATGTTTAGGAATTCGAGAAAACATCCTAATAGTTTCCATTTCATCTTCTTTTTTATATTCACTGCTATAAGTCGACAAAATTTCTTTTATAGCTTTAAAAGAGTTTTCATATGGCATTTCTTTTTCTTGGCCAGTATTATTTCCTTGAGAATAATTATCGGTATGAACATTTAATATCTGCTGGAATAATGTATCATCTTTTCTGGGCACCTGAGTAATAGAGTCAGTTCCTACATTATTAGCAGTACTTTTTTGAGATGCCAAATCTTTCTTCAAGCTCAGGACAGCTAAAATAAAATAATGAAAATTTATTTAATGGATTAAAACTATACAGTAATAATATCAATAAATACATAGACATTTAAATTCCAGAATCTCTATAAACTAATAATTCAACTTGTTACATGCTAATGAATAAAGTAGGGTTCTCAAATAACTCTTCCTATTATTAAAATTTAAGTTGAAAGTCAAAAAAGTCCAACAAACAGGAACTGCGTCATCTTAGCATGGTTTTGTTTCTATCCTCCCTAGTGACATTTGTAAAGGAATAGAAACAGTTATTAATTTGTTTTGATCTTTTGTAAAAAAATACAAATATTTTTCTTATTTTCTAACCTTATTTTGCTAAAATACTCATTTTCAATTTTAAAAAGAGGTAAATAGAGAAAAAAAATGGGGTCTCCCGTGGTCTAGTGGCTAACGCCTTAGATTCTCATGCGGGAGATGGTGGGTTCAAGTCCCACCAGCAGCAGGAATTTTCTCATTTCACGGCTCATTGAGAAAATTCCTCGCTGCACCAGGGATGTCGGTGCACCGTTAAGAAAAAAAAAAAAAAAAGATAAGAAAAAAATAGGGGAAAAACACATTCAAAAGAAAGAAGCCGACGTCAGTATAGTAGGCCCACACACCTAACCGGGAATAATATAATGAAGTCCCAAACCAAATACGAAGAGTATAGGAGAAGGCCCAGAGTAGTGGGGATAGAAAGAAAGCCAAGCTATCTGCTGACGCACATGCCAAAACACATCTCTCTGACCCATATGCCACAACACCGGGCCCTTTAGAATAAAAAATTTAAAAAAGTTCTTGTTGAACTAGAACTTGAAAAAGTTTAATAACGTTTTAGCACCACAAATTTTATGAATGAATGGGGGGATACTCACAGAAACTGTGAAAGTTTCCATCATTGAAATTATTTTGATATCACTTTATAACCTGGAGTAAACTTTAACTAGATTTTGCAAGGAAGTAATTAAAATAAGAAAATATCATATTAAAACCATTTTACAGTAGAATAATTACCATTGTTAAGGATTGTTTTAATTATTAGAACATTATTTCATACCTGAATTTAATTCTGTGATCAAGTTTTTCAAATCTTTGCTCTCTTCTTTATATGTTTTGATTTGATTTAATAGCTCTTCTAAAACAGGAAAAAACAAAAAACAAAAGAAAATGTAGTCAATTGTAAAAGTTTGAAGAAAGGTAGGAAAATTTAATAGGAATTCACAGTTGCTCTTTAGGAAATTAATAACATGAAAACCTTTCTTTCATGAATTATGAAATGGTAAAGATTTTGCGATAATGATATAATAAATATTCCATTAGCATTCCACTGTGGAGTAAATAGTTTTATTAATGTCAATGATACGAGGGCTATCCAGAAAGTCGGTTACATTTGTAGACATTAGTCAGTCTAAAAAATAGTTGTATCCTACAGATACACCTCCCAAAAATCTATTTTATGTACAAGTGGATGTTAAAATTTAAATAATATAAAAATGTACTCACCATATTCCTTGTCATTATTTTTAATAGATTCCGATGAACTAAAGAAAGTGGAAGGAGTACCTAAAACAGAGAAGAGAAATAATTTTAGGAATAATCAGATAGGCGATGGTCAACAATAATTTTAATTCTTAACTTTCCCATTTCCCAATGTTTCATATGCTTATTGTGCCTCTTCAGGGCAAATCTTTTATGAGTACATAGGTGCTTATTTTAAGGAACAACACAATGCATGAATTGTTATAAAAACTGCTTATGTTGTTTAAGACTAGGGGAGGCTTTGATAGGTCAGAAAAAGGAAATAGTGTCTAATATTTATCAATACTTGGCCAAATCTAAGAATAAAAATGTTTTATACCTCCTAGTGTTAAGGTTATAACACAGAGAATTTTTACAGACAATTTCTTGCATGGGGAATACTACTAAACCATCTATTTAAACAGGCTATAGCTTAAATTGTTTTTAGCCTTAGCTTTGACTAAGTAGTAATAAATATTAAACACTATCTCCCTTCCCTTGTCCTAAACGAGACATAATCAGTTTTTATTGAGTTTAAAGTATCGTGTTGTTCATCGTAATGGAAAAGCAAATGGCGGAAGCATCGGGAATATTTCCCTCAGAATTACACGCAAGTGGGATTAGTACTACTCCATCTAACTGAACGGGCTTTAGGTCTATTTACATTGTAACTCTGAGATAAGATCATAGAGCTTCTGGTCTCTGCACCCCTCCTCGTTCCTTCTATACCATTTTTCCTGTCTTAGAGTTGTTTAAAAATATATTTTTTCATCCTACTTTTATATGGGGGACTTTCTACATGCACCTGTTAGGTTTTTTTTATGTATAATTTTTTTTTTGTTTACCTTTTTTTTCCAAAATTCGCCTAATTTTATTGTTAGATTGTTTTGAAGGTTATGGCTTAACCATGTTAAACACTATGTAAATGTTCGAAAAAAGAGGCACAAATAGAACCACACTGGTCAAGAGTACACTTTAAACTGACCAGTATGGCTAGGAAAAATTGGAGAGGCTCCAAAACAGATAAAATAACTGTGTAGTAGCAATGAAATAGGCAAGGAACCTCTTTTTGTATGCCCCTTCGACTATTGACCATTTTTGGAGGAGACAAAATACGAAAACCTATGAGTCAAGCTCATTGTGGCGAGTGCAGAACCCAGACAGCATATATGCGACTAGAGCCGTGGAGGCACTGATGGTCTCGATATATGCATCTAGAGTGGTGGCGGCAAACTCCAGACCCAAATTACTAATTTCCCATAGCTGCTGTAATTATTGTTATATTATTTTAAAACTCGGTATATGCTGTGGGCATGTAAGGAGGTAAATGTATTGCAAAAATAAACTAAATCAGTCAATCTAAAAGAGGGGTTTAGTCCGGACTCAAATTACTAATTTGCTCATAGAGGTTGTAATTCCTGTTGTATTGACATGAAACTTTGTACATAATTATGTGTTTTAAATATAAACTAAATCAGTTCATTTGAAGTTGGGGTTCACTCTGCATTATGTTCAAATTGAATTTAGCCGTCAAACCAGTTTGGACATCGGTTGTGACTTCTACTATTGGTTCTTCTAGTTATGCAGCTCATGCGTGATGGACTCTTTTTTTTTTTTTTTTTTTTTTTTTTTTTTTTTTTTAGAAAAGTTACCACTCCTAATGGAAATCTGTCCCACAAACTTACACTTACAGCCAAGTGATGGATGAGAAATGGGAACGTGTGTAATTTCTGCTTCTTGAAATAATAATAAGTTGGTCTGAGTGTACATTTTATTTTATTTTTTATATAAACCTATCTACGACCTTTATATTAGATCGTAAAACCACAAACAGAAAGTGTATTGTACACTTACGGTATTCCTTGTAAGGATTGGATGCGCTGAAATAATTGAATGTATCTGAAACAGAAAAAAAAAAAAAAAAAAAAAAAAAATTAAAGTAACTTTTCACTGAATTACATATAATTCAGGACACAAACAGCTTTCAATCTGATAAGAGGGTCAGTTCCTGGATTTCATTTCTTTCTTTTTTACCATTAAAACTTCATTTATTTAAATGGCAAAATTTATAAAAATAACAAACAACAATACAAAAACTGGTTACCCCTAGATAAAAGGCAAGCTTGAGTTATAGAGGAAGTGACATATACATACATGAAAGTTTTCTTTGCATTAATTATTTACACTAACAATCCAAAAAAATATTATAAATCAATCATTTATCACTAAAAAATAATACAACCGCTGACACATTTATCGAAATAATACCATTTCACTACTTTTAGTTCATATAGGAAGCCCGGTGGCTGTGAGTGTTAAGGCGTGAGCACTTAACACTCCGTACCAAGGGTCATGGGTTCAATTCCCACTAGGGGTTATGGCTTTTCTTTGGAAAAAAAGAATTCTTCTCTGGCTAGAAAAGGGTGGTGACCTATAGACAACCCGTCCGAAAATTCTAAGTTAATTATAATGGACTTTAAAATTTAAATAAATAAATTTGTTCATATAAACATTCCTTGTGTAACAATTTAGAATAATAATGTTAAATGATAACAATAATTTAGAATAATAATGTTAATATATTTAATATTATTAAAGTAAATAGTTTACCTACAATAAGATAATGAAACTGAAAATTCCCTATGTGTATTTTAACTAGGAACAGATGAACACCTCTAAGCAGATCGAAAGCTAACCCATCCAAATAAAAATAAAGTGGACTTGTTAAAACTTGAGGTTTACTGATATGATGGAACCTCTAACCGCATCTTATGTACATACACCTAAATAAATAACTGACCATATAACAGCTTACTACATTACAGCCATAGTTTTATTTTTTTTATCTATGCCTTGGCCATTAGTGCCGCACTGCAATACTTTCAACAAAGTTACTTGGCCTTATGCTGCAAACTGTATTATAATCCAAAACCCGCTTCACATACTGATAATCTATATTGACAATTTATCATATATCAGAACAACTTGTAACCTATCGCATTATGGGCATATGTGCCACACATTTCCGCTTGCTCAAGAAGATATTTAAACTCTAGTCGAGCCAACTCACTAAAATTAATAGAATTCTATCATGTAATTTCCATTTATATAGAAGAATTTAATAGTTCCGAAAAATTCGACCTTGGGCAGCGGGATTAATTTCTTTCAAGTAGGTTATTAATCATCAAATGTAATCAAGATAATGTTTAAATTTAAATAATAATAATCATGATAAAATTCACACTTTAGCTTAGAGTGAAATTGTATGAAAAGTTGGTTTATCATTCGAAAAATAAATGTTCGAAGCATTGCATAATATCATGAAAAGAATTTCAGAGAATACTTTTATTAAAGTAGGACGATTCCAGGGAGCATTGTAGAAAAGCAGTTTTCAAAAATATGAATATTAAGTTCAGAAAAAAAAAATCCTCAGTAAAGTAAAAGTTCTGGGCATGAGTTAGCTACTCTTTGAACTATAGGGTCTATAAAGATTCGAACTTGCATTGAATGATTTGATAATTCTCAGAGCCAAATTCCTGCAACGGATGTAAAGACCAAAATAATAATAATTTTGACGGCGCTAATGGCACAGATTTGTCGATGCGCCGTTAAAAAAAAAAAAAAAAAAAAAAAAGAGTTCCATGTAAAATATAAAAATCCATAAAAGTGTCTAAATATTTGAAAAAAAAAATGCAATTAAATTTTCACAATGATCAAGATTACTAAGAAGGGTTGATTCTCATCTATTGACATATGATAAGACTCTAAAGAATAATTAGTGACAGAAAGCAAGTATTTTTCTGGTAAAAGTTACAGGTAGGTGAAATATTTTAATTCCTAAAAAAATTCAAGATATTTCAGCAATTGAATGCTATAATTTATGCCTTAATTGATATGTATTTGTAAAAGCTACTGCTAACTGTATGCATAATAAAAGGAAAAAATATTTACCAAATGCTAATTCCTCCACTTTCAATAGAAATACTGAAAACGTTGCCCCTGCACATAATAATGCAATGATCAAAACAAGTAATCCACAGGTGTTCAACAGATTGATGCCTCCAGATGTTGCTGTCTCCGATACTTGCATAACAGATGCTACAGTACTGTCACAGTTTCCATCGTCCAAAGGGATAACTCCACAATTGCTTAGGTGAGTTGTATCCTCTCCGTCACTTCTTGACGCTTCAGAAGTTTCGGTGATGGATCCCTCTTCTGTAGCCAAGGAACAACATTAAACATCAAAGCTAAGAACACAAGAAAAAATATGAAATTGAATAAAAGTACCTTTAATTGATGAGGGAATAGGATCCGTGTTTTGTGAATCTTCATCAATAACTTCAATACTTTCCCCATCACTTCCTTCAGAAGCATTCACTTCTTGCACCTCAATTACATTCCAACTTTCAGTAAGGCTGGTTTCAGTCTTGTTACCTGCCAAGGGTTTTTTATCAGTTTCCATCTCCTTACAGTTTAATTCTGAAATCTGCAACCCATCTCAAGACAACAGAGCTGTGAGCTCTGGCAAAACAAGATACCTTGTTAACCCTATTGAAACCTCCAATGTTTTGATTAGCAGTTCAATCAATTGGGTCAACAGAACCTGTTGCCATTGAACATTCTGGCTTAGCAAGAAAAAAAAAAAATAGATTAACCCAATCCTTCCTTACCCACTTTCACAATACGTAAATGGCACCTTTACTTCTCAATGTTTATGCTTCTTTCTTGGAAGGTGGCCAAAGCAACAAACAAGATATTTTGAGTAATATTCACGATGGCTAAATATAAGTGAATTCATTTTACCTATTTTCGAACTAACTTCCGGTGAATTAATGTCACACTCCATGAAAAATGTTGCATAATACTTGAGAAATTTATCTTTAATAAAATGACTGGCAAACAATCTTATCTTAATGGTTTTTATCAGAATGGATGTACGCGAGTAAAACAGTCTTCAATGCCAAATTTCAGTGGACAACATTTAAAAAATCACTTAACAGTAATTGATAAAGAACAATTCATTTTAAGACTATGGAGCACTTATAACTGACGGCTCTTGAAAACTGTCATCTGCATTAACTGACGCAATAATTGTTTTAAATCAATTAAACACGATTTATAAGATTATTTTTTATTTAAAATTTAGAAGGTTCCTTCTTAAATTTAATAAAGCATGCGTTTACAGCGAAGTATAAATGTGCTTATTTCAGGTGGTAAACTCAGCCTTTGCTAAATGGTTACACCGAGAAAACTTAGTAATTACTATTATCATCTAGTACTTAGTCTGTCGATAATTTTTCCAAATGTTTATTGGCCTAATAGAAATACAAAATCGTTTTAAAACATTCTGATTAGATATTTTTTATTAAACGAAAATACTTTAATATTTAGAGGATAAAAAGGAAAATATTCCATACAAAGCCTTATTTTTTTTGTACGCATGGCACGAACGCTCATAGTTTTTTTTTTCTTTTTTTAGTAAATTTTGAAAATGATGAAACCATTTTTAAGGTTATATCTATAACTGTCTCGAGGAAAGTGGGAAAAACTAAAAACTACAGTTTTCTTGGGAATTTCGCATGTTTTCTGTAAATATTTCGGCACTGGTTGGGAAATCTTGTTAAATTTAAGGCATCTATTCGAAGGCTTAGTATATTTCCTACAAAATCGGTTCTTATGCAATTTTATGTTTTTTTTATTAGATTTTTTTTTTCATTTAAACAAGACAAATAAATGAGAAGCGTATTTGTATTTTTATAATAGCGGAACGAGTTATTTTCGCTTTCCTACTCCCTCATTCCTGAGCACTGTGACGCGCTATTTTTAATTTTGCTAATTCCCTAGCGTGAATAGGCAACGTTAACATAAATGTAGATATACAATAAAATCCATCGAAAAGAGGTCTCTAAATACACTGAAATTACAACTCTTAAGTCGCCTGCTCAAAGTTAAAGGGAGGAATTGAAAGAGTAAACAAATAATGAAAGTGACATAGTACATAGCGAGGGAGATAATAACGGAGAAGTCAGACCATGACCCCCCCCCCCCCTCACTTTTTCACGAACTTCGGTCCTAGTATAGTGAATATTACTTTTCAGAGGAAATATGTGTTTTAAAACCCTCTTGTTATAGAGAAGTTAATCCTTTTTGTCTTGTAGCCAAAGCTACGAAGAGTTCCAATAAATAAATAAAATTGTGGTTGTGAAAATGTGTGAGCATGTCTCATTGCGTTTTATCCGCATCCTCATTAAATATTGATGAGCTTTGTTTGTTCAGGTGTGATCTAAATATTGCTGGAATGTTTATTTTTAACGCAAAAGAATAACACTTATAAATACGTCGTTCCAATTCACGATGTGTAGTTTGGATTTTCTTGATTTGAAGAAGTCTGAAGAAGATCGTATAAATGAAAATATAATGTTGACGTACCTGTTGTCCACCAACAGGTTTGATTCACCATTAGTCTAAATATATTTCTTAGCATTAAATACTGTCAAAATATGTAGATTTAGTGCCTCTGCTATAAAATTACTCTAAATGGACCAAAGTTAACCTAATTGACTGTATCTTTATATTTAAAAAGTCTTGTCTGCATGTGTTTGTGTCAGCACAACTCGGAAAGTAATAACAACGTTCCATGAGAAAACGTGCGTTTTTTAAATCTATATAAATAAATATATATCTATATAAATAAAATCACCCCTTCAGGCGAAGGGGTTATCTCCCGGCCCAAATTATTAATGTACCCTTAATGGTCATATAATTGTTCAATGCAACGAAACTTGCTATAATGGATCATGGGCATGACCATTTGAAAATTAACTCAACATACTGACCCATCCCCTGCCAACTTATTAATTGAAACATTGATCATTCTGAAGAGATACTAGCTCGGACCAATAAGAGCTCCATAATTTGTACCTGGTGCCACTGCAAGGGATACATTTTTGTGTTCGGAATGAATAAATCTGAGAGGAGAAATTAAAATGAATTTCCTCATCTGAACGGAATTAATTTTAATAAAAAAGCTTTACTTATTCCAAACTCTCGTGGCTCACAAGGTTGATCTTAAGCCTAACAAGGTTGATCTAGTACACACTGGGATACAATGTTGCGCGTCATTGTTGCAGAGCTGAATCTCGTTTGAATCTAGATTGTTGCGATTCTGCCGCGCAACATGTCCCCGTGTATCAGGCGTGTATTACGGGTCTAGGTGATACAAGAGTCCTGCTGGGTCGGGACTCACGGATACATTGTTGCGCAACATTACCAATGTGGACATGTTCCGGAGCAGCCCCAAGTCTAGAATCAGCTCCCGGCAGTACCACCTTACGGACTTGTAGTTCAATTTCACTCAATATGTTGACGACTGAATTGACAATAAAGTTAATAGAGGACTTACAAATGCACATGTTGCTCTGATTATAATTCACTACAATATGTATCCAACTTAAAATCAAAATAGTATATATCTTAGTTATTATTAAAAAATAAAATATTTATTTAAATTTTAACGTCCATTTATCATTAACTACGAATTTTAGGACGGGTTATCTATAGGTTACCACCCTTTTCTAGCCAGGATAGGAGTGATGCCTTTTCTTTTTTCGAAAGAAAAGCCACCGCCCCTAGTGGGAATCGAACCCACGACCTTTGGCACGGAGTGTTAAGAGCTCACGCCTTAACCCTCACGGCTACTGGGTCTAAAAAAATAAAATAAAGACAACGCTAAAAATATACTCTTATTTGTACACATTATCATAGGTGTACATAAGGGGGGCTGTCATAAAAACCTTAAAAATAAATTAAATAAGATCACTTAGTTTAGAAAAAATAATGTTTATTGGGTGTAATACTGACGTCTGGTGAATTAAATACTGAAAATGGACCGTCTGGTGTAAACAACCAACTACATAATGTACCCAGGAAGTACCTTTGTGTTCCAGGCTCATCTGTAGCCCCAGAACGTATATTTTCAGCCGCTGGAAAAATCATTTATGAGCAGCGAACCAGACTCAATAACATTAAATTCTCCATTGGACAGGTATGTAAGGAATAGGGGGAGACACTATCGAATAACTATCGATAGTATCGATATTTTTTAACCGATAGTATCGGCCTATCGATAGTGCCGAACTATCGACTATCGCCCATCCCTACCGTGCCTATTATGTTAATAAACAATAAGTTTTCTTACTTTAATGTATGTTTTCAAAACCATGATTTTTGCCTCACCTACTTCTGGAACAAATACAGATAAACTTTGCTAGGAAAATCTAAAACTATACATAAGACTTTTAATCAATTCGTCACTTGCAAGAAACCCTAAAGTGGTAGCACGTTTTACGGTAGGAGAAATTGAATTTCTAAAGTTTGTATATTTTTTAAACACCCTTGGTCCAACCATTTGCAAAAGATTCTCAAAATCTTGAGGCATCTTCTTCTTATAAAGTTGACAAATCCCATTCTACCTTCAAGTCTCAATGTGTTTGCACGCTTTATTGTTGGTTTTGAACAATTTTCAATAACACCACCTTCTTGGTTTTTTCATATTTCGATTTTTAAATTAACAGTAACAACGACAGAGCAGTTGTTGTTATTAATAATTTGGACATGCCTATTTTGTGGAGTGTTTCCAGCTTTAATCTCAAGCAAATAGTAAAAATTAAGTCAATTTTGGAAGCATAAAATTATGATTAATCAGCTGATTATAAAAACAGCTGATCTATTGATATCGGTTTATCGGAGCTACTTATGGATAGGGATACCTTTATCCTTACAAAAACGGTGCTTACTTGTCGCTTACTACTATCGGTTACCTGTTTTGACGCCTATGAGGTTTCCTTCGCTTTCAGATTTCCGTTTTCATCTTTTTATGTGTTTCCATTTTTTACGAAAGATTAAGACATAACATTAACCGTTTCTATTCTAAGCATTCCAAATGACACTAGGGATAAAAACGGAAACGTGCTACGGCGATGCATTATCTGCGAGTCGGAATAATTTTGGTCATTTGGTTTAAAAATCGAACCTGGAACTATCAAATACCCATCTAGTGTATTGCTGTAATTTAACCTTTTTTTAAAATATACCGTCTTATCTTAATTTCATGGCTTCAATGAGAACGCAATAAAATCATGAGGGCGCTAATAAAGTAAGAAGAATGAAGTCCCAGGTGAGAATATCTTTGCGAATGACGTCCTTTTGTTTGGGAAAATCCTCGCTTTCAACTTTGAATGAAGAGGATATAAGCTGACATTAATTAATATAAAAGAAGATTAAAGCAGTAGCCTAAGTCAACAAATCACTGTAAAGGGAAGACTGAGGGAGCTGACTAGATCCACGATAATTATTATAAACTGCTCTTTTGATCCGACCATTAGAAGGTTATAGAGGTTGGCAACATTGTTCGGCCTCTAAAATGGACATTTTAGCAGTCATTGCCTCCTTTATCTCTAGCCGTTTTATAACACAGCTTCATCCAGTATTTCCTTCACCAGTAAAAAAGATTACATTAATTTAAAATTTATTTTCAAACGTTCAAAAATATTTTATATTGTTTATTTTTGTCAAAGTTCCATTTTAATATCAACCCCCTTTAAAAAAAATACTGAGGATGGCAAAAACATTATTGCATTGCTGAATAATGTAATTGATTAGAAACAAAATGTTAAGCAGCATATTAATGGAAGAAAAAAAAAATGATAGTTTGAATCGTGTTTTTTTCCCCCAATAGAAACACCCTATTCGTAAGTAGCTCCGATAAACCGATATCAATAGATCAACTGTTTTTATAATCAGCTGATTAATCATAATATTATGCTTCCAAATGACTTAATTTTTACTATTACTAAGCTTTCGAAAAGGTGCCTGTATATATATATATATATATATATATATATATATATATATATATATATATATATACAGACAAAAATTTTAACCATCGATATTTCGATAACTATGGTTCTCAAACGTGTTTTTTTTTCTTTTTTTTTTTTTTTCTTTTTTTTTTTTTTTTCTTTTTTTTTACGGCGCATCTACATCTAGGTCATTAGCGCCGACATCCAGGGTGCAGCGAGGAATTTTACCAGCGAGCCGTGGGATGATAAAATTCCTGCCGGAGGTTGGGAATCGAACCCACCATCTCCCGCTTATGAATCCAAGGCGCTAGCCATTAGACCACGGGAGACCCCTTCAAACGTGTTCTACCTATGATCTAGTCTGCTCAAAGGGTTGGCGTTATAAGCGGGTTTCCCTCCTTTGGGTAAAGAGTTGAAAAACTCTAAAAGATTGTCTTGCTAAAGAAGGGCGATAACAAGCAGATAATCCAAAAAATCTCTCTTATAAATAAGGGGACGTTAGATTAAAATAAATGAAAATAAACATATTCATCAGCTATGTTGAACTCAAAGTTGTCTAAGGAATAACTGATGGTTAGGACACCTAGTAATCTAAATAAGAAACGATTTCCTGAGTAATGTTATCAGTCTAATATTTGTTTACAGCAGATCCTCGTACGTGACAATTCATTTCTTCAACAAACATTAAAAGTTAGTAAAGTCGGCACGTAGTAGTAAGAATGGGCTAATAACCTTTTTAGGTTATTCAAAGAAACCATGAACAGGGTGGATTGCGTTTCGTGACAGGGTGGATTAGCTTCCTAGGATCGAAACCTAAGAAGATAAGGATTCGAGACCCGCCGGTAGCAGGTTTTTTTTCTGCATTTCCAAAAAACTCGCTCCTCCACCATGGATGTTTAGGAAGGTTGACAACATAATGATAGCCAGGCATTAAATCTTTCGTAACATTATTTCCCCAAAAAATGTGAAAGTAATGGGAATGTTCACGGAAGGCACGTTATTAGCACCGTCTCATGAAGAATCGCTCTTCATTACACTGAAGTCTCTAAAAGGGAGAAAGTTAGCAGAAGTAAGCCTTATGCCTTGCTTGTTCCAAAACAATAACAGCCAAGAAGAGGAGGTAGTGAAGTCTAGCCCCTTTTCTAGTGACGGCCGATGTCGTTAGGGAGTTAGAGAAGAAGGCAATTTAGCTGTACAGGCCTACAGCAATAAGCCTAGCCAGACACCGCTCACACTGACACCATCACATTAGGCAGCTCGACACCATGGCATTAGACACACGGGCTAAAGTTCTTATTCGTTTTCCTTTCTCTCAGTTCCCCTGTATGCGTAACCCTAGGATGTCCAAGGTGTCACCTGTAAAACGCATTCCCAAGGAGGGCTATAGGACCCCACAACTTCGTCCGTGATTTACTCCTTCATTCTTGGGCGTATATATGGGAGGGGGCTGCAGCCCCCCGAAATTTGGTTTTGGCGAGAACATTTCATTTAAAAAATCCTATAACAACGAAAAAGGTCTTCTAGATTTACCCTGGTCCACTAGGCGTCTAGAGGACCTTAAAACTCAACATTTTACACTAAAATATTATGTTTCCCTTTACCCCAAATACCTAGGTGCTCCCAGCCCCCCCCTCCCCCAAAATGTTTTTGTATATACGCTAGTGACTTCATTTAAAAATATGCTTTATTCAACAGTCACAGGGTCTGGGCCGCCTCAAAACCCTCTGTCGATTCTACTCGGTTCTGTTTTTCAGTTCCGAGCTCCAAGCATGTCTGCTTTCACGGCATCTACCCATCTTAATTTGAGTTTCCCAACTCTCCGTTTTCAAACATCTTATTCGTCAGCATCTTTTTAGTTAAATCGTCAGCCCACATACGTTCAACATGGCCAGCCCAGCGATCCAATTTTGCCAGAGAGAAAAAAGTTGTCTGCTAAATCCGGAGAATTGTCTAGCGTCCTACATCAGCATTATTAACGGCATCGCTGGTTGCAGATTTATTGCAACGGAAGAAAATACGAAACCAAATCAAGAAATACTTGCTAACGGAAATGAAGAAGTTTTACCGACCAGAAAAAGCATGATCTATATATTGTTCAACTTATAGAACATACCCTCTCCAAATTAACTATTTATTGGCACTCCTTGGAATCACGGGAGTTCATTAGACCGACCCTAGAGCCTTGATGTAGATAATTTACGGATAAGGCCAGAAGGCTGGCGGGGTAGACAATGATTCTGCCAAGCTTGGAGTATGAATGAGCTTGATCGACTGCCTTTATACGAACAAGCTCTCACGTAGTAAATCCCTGGAGATGATCTTCTGGCTATGAATTATCTAGTAGTTCTGCCACCAGCAGAAGGAGGCTGTCAGTCACTCTCCAGTCCCAGCTCGCTCTACTTCCCAAGTCATGCTTGGTGAGATAGGCACTTCTTACTCACAAATGTATTCCATTGTCAACGGAAAAAGTCCTACATGCAAGAACATGGTGATATTCCCAAATCTGGAAAAGATTTATCATTTTCATGATATTATAGTCTCAGGCGTTCGTGAGAATATTTTTATTCGTAATAACACAGGCACACCAAATAAAATAGCTACTTTCCTTCGGAGGAGAGTGCTAAACAATGGTATTTTCCAAAGACACCATACATATGTTCTTATGTATTTCGGCACGCTGAATCCGAATTCAGAGTCAGTTTCACTCCAAAACGTCAGGTTTAGGAGCATTTGATGGATATGTCTATTTTGCAAAAATTAATTTTTGACTGGAGATTCATTTTTTTACAAAATAAACATATTTGTCCTTGAAAAGATCCATCAAATGCTCTTAAACCTGACGTGCTGGAGTGAAACGGACTCCGAATTTGGATTCAGCGTGTCGAAGTACAGAAGAATATATTTATGGTGTACACGAAGATACGTTTCTTTTTATTATTATCTTTATTATTTATTCGCTATTAAAACAAGATATTTAATATGAGAAACAATATACAAAATAAAGCCTATCTAGTGGATAAAAATAGAGGAAAAAAGCCGTTCGTGGTGGTAGAAAATCTTAAAAGTATTTCGCTCAGAAATCTCCGAAATATTGTCACTAATTTTACGTATCCTGTTTTATAGCCAAATAGATTTATATTCTATAATCAAAAAGAAAAACCTACTAACAATAAAAAACAGATGAAAATAGGGAATACCAAGAATAATTCTAAAGAACGAAATCAACACCAGTACTGTAATCTAGATATTCATACGGCATCTTCGAATTCTAACAAACAAAATATTGATTCTAATTATACGTATCCTGTTTTATTGACAAATACATTTGACTACTATAAGCAATTAAAAACACTAGGGAATATGCCAAAGAACTCGGAGTAGGAGCCTCGACAGTTTCAAGACATTTGAAGGAAATCGACAAATCCAAAACTGACATTTCATACGGTACAGCCTGATATATTTTTAACAATGAATTGTTTTTCTTATTTTAATTAATCTGTTTTATTGTCAAATACATTATCCAACTTTAAGCAATTAAAAAATAACAAGGAATAAAAACAAACAAAAAGAACCGTTCGAATAAACGAAATCAATTACTTCAAAGTTTAGCACTTATTTCTCCGATTGACATAGCCTAATCAAAAATTGTTTCAGAATCTTTTTTGTAGAACATTTAGTAAGCTTTTGCATGGTAACCCTCCGTTTACCAATATTCCTAACCGTCTTCGAGATATTAGGGAATGTATACGAAGTTCCCAAAACATTTCATGTCTGTTAATAAAATATTTTATTCTAATCCTTCCTTAGCTCCAAACGTAACCAAAATTTTAACATATTAGTGTTGATGAAATTCAAACATGCAGAAAATGTTTCAACTGAATCCCATAATTTTAAGTATCAAAATCAAAGACAAAAAGAACAGTTCGAATAAGCGAAATCAATTACTTTAAAGTTTTAGGCACTTTTTTCTCCAATTGACATCGCCTAATCAAAACTTTCATTAGAACCTTTCTTGTAGAGCATTTAGTAAGCTTTCTAATGGTATTCTTCCGTTTCCCAAATTCTCAACCTTTTTCGAGATTTTAAGGAAAGTATACAAAGTTACCAAAACTTTTTTATGTCTGTTAATAAAATATTTTATTCTAACCCTTCCTTAACTCCAAACGCAACCAAAATTTCAACATATTAGTTTTAATGAAAGTAGAACATGCAGTAAATGTTTCAACTGAATCCCATGATTCTAAGTACCCAAACCAAAAACGGCATTCAAAAATTATTTTTTCAGTTTTCTCGAAAACGGTTAAAGCTATCGCCTTGAAAATGGTTCCATTCGTTTTCCTAGCCCAAGAAGCCTATAAAAAGAGTACTTACTAGCTTATGAACTCAAAAACGTAAGCGTTACGATTTTTTTTGCGCGAATTTCACCCCAAACGCCATCTTCCAGTGGGCGGATTTTGCTGGTTAACGAACTTGACCTTTCAAATTGGACGACAGATTTTTGTACCAAATTTCATCAAAATCGGACCATCAGGGAAGCCAAAAATGAGCGAACAGACAAATATATATATATATATATATATATATATATATATATATATATATATAAATAAATAAATATATATATATATATATATATATATATATATATATACAAATTTTAACCACCGTTATTTTCGGTCTCTAGGGGTTCTGAAACGCGAAATTTTCTTGTCGGCACTTCCGGATTGTTTCATTGTATCAACCTTATAAGCGGGGTTCCTCCCTATGGGGGAGGGAGGAACCGCGCTAAAAATCGAACCAAGAAGGAAGCCGGATACATAATGAATGAATCCCTATTTCGGGAGCAATGGCTCCTGTAATTGAAGTAAACAATGTATTGTGCTTTCCAGTAATGGAGTTTATTTATAGAAAAAAATTAGGTGTTCCTTCACAACAAAAGACACATTTTTTTTTTCCGGGAAGTGCCCAATTCTCTCAAGCACAAAGGGGTTTGTCTTATATCCGATATTGATCCCAGTGAATAATTCATTACAGTTTTGTTCCTCTTGATAAGTAGAAAATTCTAATTCAGCAGTAGCTGTATTGCTAAACAAATTCCTGAGAAAGGTCGTTGGTTCAATTCCCACTGGGGATGAAGGTTTTTATTTCGAAAAAAGGAAGGTATCAGACATTAAAACAAATAAATAAATAATTCGCTGAAAAATAACCTACATATATATATATATATATATATATATATATATATATATATATATATATATATATATATATATACAAAATAAACATGAATAGTTTTATTGTTTTAATAGTTAGCCTATAAATTAACCACTAGAAAAAATAATGAATGTAGTTAGTATATAGAACTGTATATAAAATAATTTATAGTTAGTTTAAATGTTGATAGACAAACATGATTATATATGAGTAAAGATGGAATGGTTGGGATTCGGCTAAATAAACCTCAATATGATTTTGTTTTAAAAAATCTATATTTCGGACGTTTCGGCTACTCATTGGTAGCCTTCGTCAGCTAAAATGACAAAAAAAAAAAGAAATTAATACAAAAACAAAAAAAAATTATGATTGTGATAGGTAACAGAGCTATAGATACAATTAACTTATAAAAGAACATATCGTCTTAAATTCTTAGAATGAAAAAGTAAATAGGAACAATAATTGATTTTAATAGTAATTAGTAACGTTAATTGATTTTACAAAGAAATAAGAAACTACATACCAATGACAAATATAGTAGCTAATAGTAATCATCATGATGATTATATATGCTCAAAAATAATCATCATGATGATTATATATGCTCAAAAATAAATACATAAAAAAAATAAAGTAAAAGTAAAATAGTAAATATATAATAAAATTATGACATGAAAACAATCCATCATCAAAAAATGTAGCATATCACAACACGACTGATACTCAAACAAAACATAAACTTGATGAATATAAACAACAGAAATTCGGACAATGATAACCACGAAGTTGTTTGCCCTGATATCTAATCCAATCCAAAATCTGAATGAATGATCAGCACGCTGCGTATCAAGCAACCCAATGCAATTGGGCAGCCAATTTTATTCGTTTATATTTAAATAAAAGTTTCCTTCTTGTAATGAACACCTGAATCAATTATTAATTTTTATTTAATTTTATGTCGGAATAAACCGCAACTTATAATGTACGGATTAACCCTCCGTGCCAAGGGGTCGTGGGTTCGATTCCCATTAGGGGTGGTGGCTTTACTTTAGAAAAAAAGAAAAGGCCTCAGCCCTATTCTAGCTAGCAAGTGTTGGCGACCTATAGATAAACCGTCCTAAAATTCTTAGTTAATAATAAATGTACGCTAACATTTAAATTAATTAATTAAGGATTTCGTTTTTTTAGAGCATATGTTCCTAATTGGTCTGAGCCCATTGAGTTTCCTTATAAGGACGTAGAAATAATGACTGGTAAGGGCAAATGTTAGTCCAGAATAAATCCCCTCTCCAAGTGGACCGATTTTGCTGGTCAACGAATTCTAACAACTGTTTATCATGGCAATGCTATATAATAAGTTACATTTTTACTGGAGCAATTTTTGGTGTAGTCTAAATAGCATCATTATAGATTTGAAGATATATTTCAAAAATTGTTTCATGAGTGCAACTTCAAAAGTACGGAATGAGCCCTTAGAAAATTTAAAAATTTGGATCTAATATGCTTAAAAAATAATGTATTTTTTGTAAACTCTTAAATTAGAGGGAACGGACGGCACAACGATAAGAGCGAAATTCGATAAGATTACATATCGCGTCTCCGAAAGTACAATGGCATTTCGGAAATACTTGAAATTTTAGAGGAAAAGCAAAGGTAAAGTAATTTCAATTGTTATAAAATGGGGACCCTATATTTCACAATGTATTTTTTTGTGGCAGAAAGTCATGTTTCATTAATTAAACATTATATTTTAATAATAATTTATTTCGCTCTACATGTTTCACGTCTCTTTGTGACCTCCTCGAGAGCACTTAAAATATTAATCACAGCCTGAACCTCAGAGAACCTTCCGAAAGCCAGGCCACGTCTAAACTTACGACGCGTCGCTAAGTGGGGCCAAACGGCATGTCGTGTTTCAAACAAGGCTACAGCCGCTAAATCTCAACAGATATTATTTTTCAGCATCAACCGATAATATTTCAGCATCTTATTTAACTCATTACAATCATTACCTATACTAAATATTATTTCAATTAATCTGATTGTTGAATTAAGATACATATCCGTTTTATGAAGATGTGCCAGTCTAATCAGAATTTGAATGTTTAATTTTAGCAATATTAAGTTAGACGAAATATGAAATGTCATTTTATGTTCTATTGTAAAACTTCCTGAATTTAACTTCTTTACATGTAATGTAATGAACAAGGGAAACAAAAAACATAAAAAAATCTGAATTCTAAAAGTTGTTCTACATTTTATTAGTTTTCAGTTGAAAAGACTGCATTGAAATCGTTTAAGATTTAGAGGCTGTAGCCTTTTTTGAAACACGATATGTCGTTTGGTCCCACTTTGCTTCTTGTGGTTTTTTTTTATTGTAATTGTAATATCTAGTTCCTTAAAAACTAGAGCAAGTTAACAATAGGAAGGAAGGACTGGGTTATATCTACTGTCGAAAATCGCTTTTCCGAGCATACTTATTTGAAATTTCGCACCCGCAGATAATTAAATTTGTTTAACCTTAAAATTTCAAAATAAAAAAATAAACATAATTTAAAGTTTACATTATAGATAGCATGAAGATGAAGCTAAAATGTTAAGAATTTATATTCTATTATATCAAGGAAACATGCTCTTTAATTATTATAAGATCCCTGAGATAATTTTTTTTTTTTTTTTTTTTTTTTTTCCATTTATTTATTTGAAATCTGTACAATTATTAGCAGTACAATAATCAAGTCTGTTCATGCAGATATTATGTACAATTTGACAAAAACGGTAAAAGTAAAATAAAATAAAAGAAAAAATAATACAAAATATGGAAGAAGACAACCACTGTTGGCACTTCCAGAGATGTCTTGCTAAATGTTTTAATGGTTACGATAAGATCAGATGATTAGATTGTCTCGAGGCCACTGTCTCTTGAGCCGCCTGGGAGGATTGTCTGGATGGGATTGGGATGATAAGGATAGACCTTCAGGATTAGGATGGTAAGACAATTTGGAGTGGAACATTTGGAATCGGGTTTTAGCAAGGTCTAGGACAAATGGGATTTTGAGGTCATTGTGAAGGGTTTTGTTGGAAACATAGAAAGGAGCATTTACAATTTTACGAAGTACTTTTGACTGGAATGCCTGTATTCTGTTGATGTTAGATGGTTTTGCAGACCCCCAGAGTTCAAGTCCGTATGCCCATATTGGTCGAATGATTGTTTTGTATATCGTTAGTTTGTTCTGTATCGATAATTTAGATGAAGGTCCAAGGAGTCGTCTAAGTAGTCCGTATCGTTTGTTCAGTTCCTGTCTTTTCAGTCTCGTGTGAGGGTTCCATGTCAGTCGGCTGTCAAGGTATAACCCTAGATATCGAACCTCGTTAGATTCCGGGAGAGGAGTGTTCCTGAGGTAAACTGAAGGGCATGATCTTCGGTTGAGTGTGAATGTCACTTGTTTGCATTTTTCTGCGTTGATTCTTATTCTCCACCGTTCGCTCCAATGTTGTATGGCGGAAAGATGTTCCTGCAGGTTTTGGGATGCTACTGAAGGGTCAGGGGAAGTTGACAGGATGGCTGTGTCATCAGCGTATGTGGTAAGTAGGGTTTGGGGGTGTGTGGGAATATCCGCAGTGTAAAGAAGGAAAAGAAGGGGACCGATAATACTCCCTTGGGGGACTCCAGCATTTATGGAGCAGGTTGGGGAAAGGGCTGTACCTTGTTTAACTTGAAATGATCTGTATGACAGGTAGGATTTGAGGATAAGGAAGTAGGTGTGTGGAAGTATTTGCTTTACTTTGTAAAGTAATCCCGGGTGCCCTGAGATAATAGTTAGTCTCGTTTACATGGCTTTTATCTTAAGAAAATTTAAGGATTGCTTATATATATTATTAATTAAAGGCATGAATTACGTTCTTGAAAAGGTTTTCATAGCATACTTCTATTTTATCTAATATCCTTGTTTAAAAGAATCACGACCATGTTCATACTACATGAATTATCATGAGACACGTGCGGACTATTAACGTTTCATTGCTATTGCGCTGCAGGTAAGTAAATAAAACAGTTATGATGAATTGAACAGACAAATATTTACATTTTACTCGTGGCTTGACTTTTAGTTCAGATGAATTGTTGCGCGGTTCTTCCTTCCCTCCTAATTCCTACCAACTGTTTTTTATCTGTGAATATTTTATTCGCCTACTGCATCTCATTTTGTATTAGAGGTTTAATATTCTTCGGTCAAAATTAAAACAATCATTGCTAATTTTGTATTATTTAATTTAGAAATTGTAAGAAACTAAGTCACCCCGCACAGACAACTGAATGAATGATATTTTTTTGACGTTGTTGGACAGTGGCCTGGCGGTGAAGGTACGTATAGTGTGAATTGACGACCATTTTTCCTGTCGGCTGCTGAACGGTGGTCTGCCTGTACGGTACAAATAGTTCAATCCTTTGTTGAGTGATGCGATTTGTTGAGTGATGTTTAACACTTAACGTATTGTAATAGACTCAATTCTACATCACCTACACGACAATGGATTATACGACCTCTCTTAAATGCAACTAAAGATTTTCTTACTGTGAAGACATGAACATTTCACTCTTGGCAGATTATAATTCATATGTTCCTTCTAATAATCCCTTGTAGCTCACGTTACTATTAATAATCAAGAAATTCTAGAAGGCGATTTCAAAATGACTTCATACATATATTATGTTAATATACAAAGAATAATGCAATAATATAAACATAATGTTCTTAATATGTAGTTAATGTAGGCTGTACATCGCTATGAAGAGGTGTGCCAGCGAATAAACATTTAACTATATTGCCATACTCAAAAGGACGAATCAACTTAAGAAACAGAGGAGAAAATGATGATCATCAACAATGGAACGCAACCAACATTTCAATCAAAAGCAAAATTATATGCGCTCAGATTTTTAGGTATGTATTTAGTCAAAAAGACTGTTCCGGAGTGCGGGTCACGAGTAACAAACAAAATATTTTTTACCAAATTTTATGAAATCAGACCTTTTTTATAGACGGTTGGGCGCCAAAAGGCAAATATATCTTGTAAGAATCGCCTTGGATGCGGATGATTATTAAATATATATATATATATATATATATATATATATATATATATATATATATATATATATATCGTTCAAACTTATATATATATACTAGCTGACCCGGCGAACTTCGTACCGCCTAACAGTCGATTCAATAATTTTTTTAAAATATTTATTCTGCTATTCAGGACTCCGGGTCAGCTATCAAGATGTAGACATCTGGCGGGGATAACTAATTAAATGCCGATTGATCAGTTTTCGACCGGAGAGGAAAAATGATTAAATTACTAAAATGGCTATTAAAAAATAAGGGTTGATCGTAGAAGGGTGAAAATTGAGGATTGTATGTATTTTTGTATGTTGTATCATAAAAAAATAGAAATTAAAAATTTTGTCTAAAAAATAAAAAAAAAATTTAGGGGTGGACTACCCCTAACATTTAGGGGGATGAAAAATAGATGTTGGCCGATTCTCATAGATACCGGATAAGCACAAAAAATTTCATCAAAATCGGTCAAGCCGTTTCGGAGGAGTATGGCAACGAAAACTGTGACACGAGAATTTTATATATTAGATATATATATATATAAGTTTGAACGAGAGAGATGTTGAGAAAGATTTTTACATTCCACGTGTTTCGGATTTTGTCATAAGCCTGTTTTCCTCCCTGAAAAGGGAGAAATGTGCGTAAATAGACTCAACCAGTTCTAGACAGCAAATTCTCACAATTAGAAACTAAACATTGCTTCTATAACAACAAATCAAAGTCTTCAGACTGTTCTAGGAAATGGTGTTCTCTAAGAGCCATATCTTTCACTGTTCTAGCCCTAAAACTTTCCAAATCTCCTGTCCTCATTCTCTTGTATTCAGCTCTGTGTATCTTAATTTCATGCTTCTCTCGTCTTTATCCTCGCTATTAAGCTTCAGGATAGCACTGTGAATAGACTATTCCCAGACTCGATTCAGATATTAGATATAAAGAAATTGTTTCATTTATATGCCTTCATGAGTTTCCAAAAGTAAAACCGGCAAATATGAACCAAATCAGCAGTAAGCTGAAGCTGTTAGGCGAAACGGCGCACAGTGGGGCCAAACGACATATCGTGTTTCAGAAAAGGCTACAGCCTCATAATCTTAACATATTTTAGTGTCTTATTTTTAATGAAATCTAGTCAAATTTAGAACAAATTCGTCTACATTTTTGTTTTTTGTTAGCTTTGTTTATTAAGGGGTAATACTAACTTCTAACTTTTTTTGGGCTAAAAATCTTCCTTAACTAATTAAAAATTATATCCAAGAGTGTTTGCGTGAAGGACAATTTTTCACACAGACCCGATGCCGAGTGAACGCGATCCTGATTGGAACATAAATTTTTGTGCGAGCTTCGATTGGTCCCTTTTTAATTGTTAAGTTTTTTTTTTTTGATCCTCCTTCAACACATTTTAAAATTAAAACCCATTATTTCATTACAAAAAAAGTATGAACAAAAATTAAATAGGAAAAAATGAACATTTCAGAACATTAAACTTTAAAGTCGTTTTCTCAAAAGTATGGTTTTCAAATCGGGCGATACTCTGCCCGATCAACTTCAAATTTTTACTGCAGCTTCCTAATGATATTTTTCGATTCATTGAATTATAACGATTTTATGACCGATTTTCGACGGATGTTTTAATAGAAAATGAATAATTGTTCACCATTTTCGAAAAAAACTTAATATTTTGTAATAATGCTACGTACAGGGGGGGTTTACTCCGGACCCAAATTACTAATATACTCATAACGGTCGTAATTTCTGCTGTATTGTAACGAAACGCGGTATACGTCGTGGGTAAATCATGAGAAAGAAGTGTTGTAAAAATGAGCTGAATCGGTCAATCGGAAAGGGGGGGTTTACTTTGTAATATATTTCAATAGAAAAGCCCGCCAGACGTAGGTTCACAAAGCCGTCGCAAGGAGCGCTTTCTACCACTAGAGGGACTGTATCCTGTTCCTGTGTTAGATCAAAATATGAGGCTTTTTGTATTTATTACGTAGTGTAGTAGGTACCATGTGTAAACATAACTCTGGAAGGAAATTAATAATTGTTCAGTTACTCATTACAAAATTAAAAGAGAACTATTCATGTTTTTATTTTATTTATGTAGGATATTTTAAGCAAATTGTTCTGGAAAGCAGTCTACACTACCCAAATTCTGAGGAAAGTGATTAGTTATGCAGCTCCTGCGTGACGGACTTTTTTCGTTCTAGATTAAAAATTGCCGCCTGTGAAAAAAGAGGGTTCCCGCTCGTCAGACAGCGCCGCCATTTGTTTTGTTGAATAATTGAAGTTTATTTTTTTTGGATACTTTAACATCCCGTATGAAACGTTAGACATAAAGAATTGAAAAATATTCATTTATTTGTTATTTATACATTCAAGAATATGACTTTGATTTTGATCGCACAAGGTAGTATTACCTCTTAAATTACGTGTAAAGAAGTTAAATTCACGAAGTTTTACAATTGAAGATAAAATAACATTTTATTTTTCATCTAACTTAATATCAGCACTGATCTCGTTGAAATTAAACATTCAAATCTTGACTAGACTAGAAAAAAATCTAGACTGATACGTCTTCATAAAACATGATATGACGTTTGTCTCTACTGTGCGGTGTTTCAAGTTCATTAAGTGTGAAATATTAAGTTGCTATGCTTAGTTTTCCAAATCTCTTCAGGGCTAAGCAATATATATATAAATCATGCTAAGGTGGCGGAATTATCACTCGGTCCATTGTGGTTCAGAAACATCTGATCGTTTATTTTTCGAAAATAGTGTCAAACTCTCGTAGTTGAGAATCGCTAGCCTTGGAATTGGAGTGATATTGCATAATTATCACTTGAACATTTACTGTTTGAAGTGGGTTTAATAAATATTGAGTTATGTAATTCCAAGTTAAATTGTCGGAATGTGAGAAATAATTACACTTGTTTGGCAATAACAGCACGAGTTTATTTTGTCTAGACAAAATGAATGTTCACTTGGACGCTCTGAATTCGCAAACAACATTTCTCTCATTTTCTTCATCACCAAATGTGAGAAAACCCACTTTAAGAACTTAAATTTAAACTTAAAAGTAGACTAAGAATTGGGCATTGTAAACTCACACATGGTTACCTGATGGCAGGGGAGTCTGAACCTCCTCTATGTTCAACTTGTAATGTCCGTCTTACAATAAAACATATTTTCACGGAGTGTATTCGATACAGTGAAGAAAGAGAAAGGCTCGGTTTTCCCACGGACATGCGAGAAGTATTTGGTAAAGGTTCTGAGTATATAGATAAAATATTTACCTTCCTAAATGATACGTCCTTGGCTAATAAAATTTAATCTGTCTAAAATTAATCATCTTTCTTTAGTATAATGTATTGTTCCAACATAGAAAATATAGAACATATTTACTTTGTCCATAATATCTGTAATTTAATTATGACGTATTACAAAGAAACTTATTTAGAACACTTAAGAAGTAATTTCTTGTCTTGCTATTTCTAAGGTTTTTTGAAGTATTACGACCTACCCAGAGATCTCTAGGGATTCTCTCTAAAACTAATTGCAATTTTACAATAATTACTAATAGCAATATTTATTATTGAATAACATTTCTAAATTCTACCATTAACACCTCCCTTGGTCTGGGGGGGCTTGGGGGTGGGTGGTGGCGCGGCGGGGGGATTGGCGGGTGTCTGGGAGGGGGTGGGGGGTAGGGCTGACTTATCCTGGACCCTAGACCCGCTGGGTCCTGCTAGCTCTGGAGATCTGGATGGTGGCACTTAGATGCAGATCTCCGACAGGAGCTTGGCTATCTTATCTAGATTGCGGATTACCGCTGTATTGTCATAGAGGTCCAGATAACGCCGGCCCCCTCTCTTGCCTCGGCTCGGGCTGTCCCCTCTCCCTTCTGGGCGCCTGTCTCTCTCCTTGCTGCGCCTCCCTCCCCCCCGGGGTCTTTCTCCCTGATCAGGATACTTCCAAGGCACCAATGACCCCAGTGGTTGCAGTGCCTTTAAAAAAGAAAAAAAAGAAAAAAAAAAAAAAAAAAAAAAAAAGAACTTAAATCTTTAAAAATAGTGATCTTCATTGTATTTATTTTTTACTTTTATTTCCAATCATGTAACTCTTAGGGGAAATAATAACTATAAAAAAATGGAAAATTATTACCTATATCTGCCCATGTATGTTGACATTCCGCCCTATAAGTGAATGTATATATGTGTGTGTGTATATATATGTATATATATATATATATATATATATATATATATATATATATTTATATATATTTTTAGACAGAAGTATAATTATTCTTCAACCAGTCATTGCTGTTGTTTTTTATACCTTGATCGCTTTGTAAAATGAAAATATAATGTGCTGAAGATCGTTACAAATTCATTCAAGCGTTTTTGTTTAATCTGCAAGAACAGAATAAAAATATAAATTAAAGCTACTGATGATCGGCAGATTGGGCCATTTTTAATGATATAAAACTTCATTCACCAATAAAAAGCTTTCTTTACGGAAAAAGAAATAAAAAAATTAAGATATTGTCTTCGAAGAAGATCAAAGTTATTTGCTTTGCCTCTTCTATTTAATGAGTAGAATAAAAAGAAAACTAATTTCTGTTATAATTTAATCAAAATATAGGAATAAAAAATAAAATTACATTAAACTTTCTGATGGCCTGTACATAGATCTGAAATTTTTGCTTTAGGTTGAATATTGCGCACAAAACGCAATTAATATAGAAGAATATTACCAATTATTGAAAAAGAAAATGCTTGAAAATAGAAATGATTCTTTGTTACTCTATATTAGGAATATGTTTTAAACTCCACACTAACAACTCTAAAAAACGGTGAAGATGACTGCCTTGGACAACCATGAATGGAGCCACCATGATGAAGATAGCCTGCTATAGTGGGGGATACCAAAGTTATGCCAGTCCGGCTAACCATCCCTTGCTTGGTCACCACATCTCGGTTTCTCTCCTTCTCGCCCTTGACCTTCCGTGTCTGCTCTTTAAGGATTAGGATAACCCGACGAGGCGCATCTTACTTTTATACAAAATAGGAAAGAAGAGGGCTTTGTTTACTTTATAGAAAAGTATAAACGAAGATAACAAGGCTTGCAAGCTTTTCTGAACTGGAAATGATATCCAAAAAAATTATAGTGTTAAGAAATATTAACATTATTACTGGAGGCCCGGAAGCCGTGAATGTTAAGGCGTGGGCTCGATTCCCACTAGGGGTGGTGGCTTTTCTCAGGAAAAAAGAAAAGGCATCGGCCCACAGGCTAGAAAAGGGTGGTGACCTATAGATAACCCGTCCTAAAATTCTTAGTTAATTATAAAATTTAAATAAACATTATTATTATTTCAAATATAGAATCATTGGCTTAATTTTAAAACAAAAAAAAAATCGCATGACTATTCTGATGTGTATCTTAAAATAGCTGAAGAAATTAATCTTTCTCTGCCCCCTCATCTCTGTCTGTCTGCCCGCCTGCCCCCCCCTCTCTCTCTCTCTCTCTCTCTCTCTCTCTCTCTCTCTCTCTCTCTCTCTTCTCTCTCTCCTCTCTTTGTCTCTCTCGCCCTCGAGATATTTAATTAATAATAGTTCCAAGATGCTAATAAGATCTCAGTCAATGCTCATTTATAAATATTTTTAATATGCATTCTTATATAATTACGGCAAATTATTATAGGGGGCGAGGCTAGCTCAGTGGTAGAGTACTCGACTAATGAACTAGAGCACCCAGGTTTAAAACCCCAGCGTGCACTTAAGATTTTTTCTTCTAGTGTCATCGTTCGAGGGTTGGATATGGGGTCTCAGATCGTCCCTAGGCTTACGCACCTTTTAATTAGTTAATTAATGGGTACCTGCAGAGGAAATAATCAGGCGGTCGGAGCATAGTACTGACCACACAATCTTCCTAGTGTGCTGTAGGGTCAAGAATCAGATACCTCTACAGTGTCTACCCCTCTGGGCCCTTGGTGGCCTGTTACGGAACTGTTTTTTTTTTTTGTTTTTTTTATCATATAAAAATATTAAAACTTTTTAATCTTGAATCGACGAATAATGTTGCTTTTTGGATTGCGTATGCTCGGGATAGTTTGTCTAGAATCGGAGCTTTTTGCCAAAAACGTAGGTTATTTTACTGTTCTATCTAATTCCATGGTCGTCGATGGCGTTCTTCGTGATACTTGTGGTCAAGCAGAGCCAGTAGACTGCGTTTGACATAGTGGTTTCACCAAATAATGAGGAACATCCTGTTTGGAAAAATGTGGACCATATCTGATGGTGTTTCTAGCTCTCTGCCGCATTTTGGATATTTTCCCCACATCTATTTCCTCGTAAAAATAAGAGAAATACTTTTTCAAATAAAATTTCTCCTGAAGTATGAATATAACTGTGAATGAGGCCTATATTAAAGTCGTTGATTAAATTAAAACTGTTGAGTGTAAATGTGTTCTTATTTTAAAAGAGTGCTCACTCCGAGTCACTCGATGTGCTTACATAAAATTAAAATTTCATGTCCTAAATTATTCAACATTAACAAACTGTTATAAATGAAATTAAAAAAAAAAAAATGCAAAACAATCTACTTCCAACATCACCAAACTTGAGAAGTAAAAACTTCCAGTACCAACGTTACTTGGAATAATTGTACCTACCCACTAATGATGAGTCTAAGTTTAAAATACCTGTAGATGGAGTTGTTGAAGCACACTATGACCGAAAAAAAAATTATTATATCATCATTATTAGAGCCCGGAAGATAGGCATTTATTTTTGGTTAAAATAGGCAGACAAAAAGGCACTTAAAATACTGAAAATAGGCAGTACTGTAATTAAAAAAGGCATTTATTAGGAGAGAAGGCAAAGAGGAATCTCACTCATTATTAATGAAAATATGTATTTTAAATACTCATTCATTTCTTTATTATCAATTTATCACAGAATTAGTGTACTTTCCATTACTTTCCCTTGTTACAAGCAACAACAAGATGCATTTTCAAAGTATCAACTCTCATAGACCTTCTCAGAATAAATGTTTTTCATCATGGAAAAACTTCCTCTGCATTATCATTTCTAAATCCGGAATACCAGGTAATTACACCATTGTCACAGCAAAAGGGGTGTGAGGAAGGAGACGTACTCCTCTCATCCTCTCTCTTTCCTGCTATTCATTATGCTCGAGCATTCCTTCTACTAAGGAAGGTTCTGTTATTTACAGAGGTTCAATCCATGGGTTCGGAAAATAAGTTTTCGAATTGATATTTGGGAAGGCAATATGTAATTTAATTTGTGAAACCTTTTTTTGTCTTCGACGAACTGAAATTCGAAATTCTTTATGTGCTTTTTAAAATGTTTAAATCGCAGAAAAAAATTGCATAACGAGCAAAAAAGGCATTAAATCTAAAAATAGCCAAAATAGGCAAAAAAGGCAAAATAAAAATTGTCTCTACACTTCCTAAATGCACGAAAAGGTATTTATTTCTTTCTGATTCTTCAATATATCCATTCAGATAAAAAAGGCATTTTGCCTAACTTCCGGGCTCTAATCATTATATATAAAGTGGTACAATTTGGAGTCTAATTGCTTGAATTTTAATTTTTACACTTCTATAATAGAAAAAGAAAATAGCACTTACTAAATAAACAAGCCGACTCACAGGAACTGCGTTATCTTAGCGCGTTTCCATTCTTATCTCTAGTGACATTTGTAAAGGAATAGTTGTGAGTTTGTTTTGATCTCTCGTGAAAAATTACAAATGGGTTTCCCATTATATACTTTTATTGTATAAGAGAATGTTTTTCTCAAATGAGAAAATTAAATATTTTTGTTCTATTTAACATTGTAAGTGGTACATGTTTTTTAAAACTTTCTTGATTTATTCTAAGGAATGTTCAAAATGTATGTTTCTCATTTTCTTACCTTTTTTATTCATTTATTTTTTATTTAATGGTCATCCGCAACTAAGCCGATTTGGCCGAAACAATTACCATATGTATCTATCCAATTACAATATTACATATATACATCTAATTAAACAAATGAGGTTACGCAATTATTAATCACATCGAATTACACAATTAGATAATATTACATATTCATTCCTTGTTTTACTACTTGAAGTACTGATTCTGAGTGAGCTCAGCGAATCAGTGTAAATAAAAATGTCACGTCGGTGTGAA
Source organism: Gonocerus acuteangulatus (assembly GCA_946811695.1). Taxonomy (NCBI): domain Eukaryota; kingdom Metazoa; phylum Arthropoda; class Insecta; order Hemiptera; family Coreidae; genus Gonocerus; species Gonocerus acuteangulatus. Next base: position 37,132,760 of record OX328124.1, on the reverse strand, counting down.
ATTGATATCGTCGATACAAATGCAAAGTATCGAATATGAAAATCACCACTATCCAGATTGAAAAATATTTTATTCATTACTTTGCTTTTGGAGAGTCAAATAGTCGGCAGATTCGACCTTTTGGCAGTGGTTACTCTCCCCTTTCACTGAGTGAACTTAGATTCCAGAGTTTACCGTCAATCAGTCCAACAGGAGTCAGTAAAGATTTAAACTGAAAAATGCGTTTTTTCCAGATTCGATACTTTGCATTTGTATCGACGATATGTTCCCCGTTTTAAATTATTACTGCAAAAACGAAATTTTCTGCATATTGCATTTTATTTGAAAATTCCTCACAGAAATTAGAACAAGCTGAGATATTTTTACATAATCGGTAGAAAACTTGTTTATTCTATAATTTCTTTTTGTTTATTCTATATGAACATTGTCTTGTATCTTTCTAGATTTATATAAGATAGTTATCTATAATTAGGACTACTAGGACTAAATAAAGAATAGAGGTTTTGCCTTACTTCGAATAATTTCAGTTTATTTCTGCAATTAAGAAGATAAATGAAGACCTTAACGAGCTTATAGTCATTCTTTAAGAAGTGGTTTATGGAGCTAGACGAGTAATATAGCCTTGAAGCACTACAATATATTGTAACTAAGGAACTGCATTTAACAAGTGCAAAAATAGTGAATTTGTTTTGTACCAACAATATTTACTGCTACAGAAGAAAGGGGATTAATAAGTCAGCATATGTTTTGTAAATTAGTATTTAATTATTGAAAAGTGTCCCAAATAAATCCACTTATTCACTTATATGACGGGAAGGCGACAAATAAAATAAGTGAATAAATAAAATTTATTTATTCACTGCTCTAACACTTTCACAATTTCTATGCCTCATCAGGGACTAATATGAAGAGATTACTTCTTACTGTGGGTTTGAAGGATTTGAATTGTAGTTACTGATGAGCCTCAGAAAGGGGGAAGCTAGTAGAGCTGTGAATAATAAATCAAGCTTATTTATTCAAGTATTTTATCTGTTGACATGGGCTTATATAAGGGGGAGCTGAGGGGGCTGCAGTTCCCCCCACCCCCAACGAAATATTGATTAATTCGGTAAAATTGTGCCATAAACCCCTTACAAAAAAAAATTAAATAAAATCACTTAGATAATAAAAAAACATTTTATTTTAGGTATAATAGCGTTTTAGTTGGCTAGAACTATTCCAAGTTCTAGACTGTTAGTATTCCATACCCCGGAAATGGTCCCGGCCCCCCCCCCGAAATTATTACCTATATCTGCCCATGTCTGTTGACATTCCGCCCTATAAGTGAATGTATATATATGTATATATATATTTTTTTTTTCAGACAGAAGTATAATTATTCTTCAACCAGTCATTGCTGTTGTTGTTCATACTTTGATCACTCTGTAAAATGAAAATATAATGTGCTGAAAATCGTCACAAATTCATTCAAGCGTATTTGTTTAATCTGCAAGAACAGAATAAAAACATAAATTAAAGTTAATGATAATCGGCAGGTCATTTTGAATTAGGTATATACAACTTCATTCACCAATAAAAAGCTTTCTTTACATTCGCAAAAAGAAATAAAAAAGTTAAAATACCATCTTTGAAGAAGATCTAAGTTATTTGCTTTGCCTCTTCTACTTAATGATAAAAATAAAAATAAAACTAAATTCTCTTATAATTTAATAAAAGTATAGGAATAAAAAATAAAATTACATTAAACTTTCTAATGATCGTAAGTACATTATCATTCTAAAGACAGTAAATTTTGTAAGACAAAAAATCTTGGAATTATAAGAAAGCAGTCACCAAATATTGTGGCTATATGTTTGACATGATTGTTTATTATTATATGAAACAAATAAACGAGAATCAATTACATTATAATTAATTTCTTGTTTGGTGTTTAATTTTTACTTTCTGATCGTATAAGTGTTTAGTTTATCAGATGTTCTTAGGAATTTACAATGATTAGATGACCTAGGCCCTTTAATGATAATGACTTAAATAATTCCATGGATATTTCTTCCTCAAAATATAATTTTAAGCATCATGAAGTCTCATCAATTGTATTCATAACTTTGTTCTGAACTTGGATACAAAAGTTGTAAGTTTTCCGGGTGGGGTATAATGAAGGCTAATAGGACTTTGAAGTAAATTCTACTTCTCAAAGTTAACCTTTCTTTACTTGGTCGGTACAAGTACTATGATCTCATAAAACAAAAGTCCAACACTCCAAATGGTTGTACTATCGAAATTTGCTTGTGAAACCTATTTTGAAGAAAATTGTTTCCTTTAGAGGGAAACAAGGAGGGGGAGGGAGTTTGTCCGCCTAAGAAGAAGAAAAATAATAATCTAGATAAAAAATGCAAAATATGATTCTTTTCCCTCCGAAAAAAAAAAAACAATCTCTCCGTCCTATGTAATTAAAAATGTTTAATTTGCTAAGCAAACAGATCGAATCATATGGTATTTCTTTAAATAATACATCTTCTTTGATATTTTACGATACTTTAAATCAATTTATTTACAGTAATAATATGATATCTATGCTACGTAAATATGTCGAGTGTTTCTGGCTTCTAATTGGCTGTCCTACTGCGATAGGCGTAAGCAACGCAGACAGACAGACTATGGACTTAATGAGGTCGCTGAAAACTTTCTAAACAAATCGGTCTACGTTCTTTGTCAGGCTCTCTTTGACATGCGTAAGGTGTGTCTGTTTTATTTTTTTTTTTTTTTTTTTTTTTTTTTTTTTTTTTTTTTTTTTTTTTTTTTTTTTTACCTTTGTGGAAGCTTATAACTACCTCCAACAAATTATTGCACATTCAACAATATTTATATTTGTTCTTTATTTTTAAAATGAAATGAAAAAATACTTTATTCTTGGATATTGTTCCTAAAGAATAACAATTAAATTTGCTTCGATTTGCCAATCGAATGTATGTCAAAGTGGTTTCCGAGAGTAGGGAGTGAAGTAATACGCTAAAATTAGTGTTAGTGAGAATATCATCCAATAAGCAAGACACGCATTTCATAAGTGTAGTGCTGAATAATAGCCCGTAAAAATGAAGGCGCTACTGTATTCTATAATTTTTATTGAGAAACACCTTTCTGAACGAGGTAAAAACAAAGAAAAAGGAAAACAATTCCAGGGAATATTAAAAAATTTAAATCGCTTCTGCATTCATTAAGGACTGTTTTTGGAATTTTAACACTGCACGTGGAATACTATTATTATTATGCCTTGCGGTGAGACGACAATAAATTTTCTTAGCTCAAAAGGAAAAATGCGAAATCACGTCTGGATTCGGTAATAGCCAATTAAGGAAAATCAGATGCCAATATTCAAATATATTCAGTAAAGATATAGCCAATGCAAACTTAAATAATAAGCTGCCGAAGGAAGAATAAATAGAAGTTTAGAAATTTTACTCTATATAAGTTGCTCATTAAAAATACGTTTTCTTATTCTATTTCTTTTTTTTATTGCTACATTTCAGCTTATATTTTAGGCGAGTTCTAAATTATGTTTGAGGGATTATAAACTTGATGATGAAAAAATACAAACAATTGTTGTTATAGACGCATCTTTTTGAGAGAACATATACTACATATATATTTCTACGGGCGTTCGTTTAAATGTATATGTCTATATATATATATATATATATATATATATATATATATATATATATATATATATACATTTATTTATTTTCATAAATATGGCAAAGGTCCAAATTATAGTACTCCAGATTCTTGCACTATTTTATTTTTGATACGCCCTACATGTTTCGTGGCCTTATGCCACCTCCTCAGGGGCCACTAAATCCTAAAAACATTTTTTACAAATTTTTAATACCTTATTTTAGTAAATTTAATAATAATTATACACCGAGTAACATTAAAATTCCTATAATAACCCCTAAACTTTATATGTAAAATATAATAATAAAAATAATATTGTTATATTGTACATACCCTATGTGTGGTCAGCTCGCCACCCATACTATGACTGAGGCTAGCTAAATGCCTGTGTCGAGAGGCTTAGTAATCAGCTTATTAAGATAAGTTGTATAAAGGTTTGTACTATTGCTTTTTCCCTTGGATTGTTCGCTATTTTCTAATGTTATTGTAAAATATATTATTTAAAAATTTAAAAATAAATAAATGTACATAAATAAAGGTCACAAATCATGGAATTGTATATATATATATATATATATATGCAGTAAACTTCTAATCCCGCATCCTATGGTCCGGCACGCTTGATTAGATTTTTTAAATTTATATTAAAATATGGCGCATAATCAATTACTGTGTGCTATTTACCCCGGTAGTTACTTATCCAGCCACGCCTGATGTGACTTCGGTGATCTTAAGGAACCGGTGAATCCAATGTGAAAAATGCCTTCTTGAAATATGATGCATGGTAGAATTCTGTAGGAACATGGACCTTGCCTAGATTTATAGCAGTGGAGAATGTTATTCTTCATAATGCCAAACATAAGGCTGAGTAGCATCTTATATTTTGCTTCCCTAACTTTTTTGTTTAAAAAGGAATCGTGTTTTTATCCAGAGTACTTTTAAGGTATTAGCGTTTATATGTATTCTCAGTTTACAGTGATTTTTATTTATTTTCATTTAATAACTATTCAGAGTTAATTTAATGCTGTTTATTTTTGATTTTAGTATTGATGCTTATTTATTTCATACATATCTATAATTTCTTCTTGGTTATTTTCGTTGCCAGAGCGTTAGGAACGTTTTGGAGTCAATAATTTGAGGAAGAAGTTATAAAATAGTCCTGAAGACCGAATTTTGAATAATTTCCATTTCATTCCAACGATGAGCACGATTTTTAACAACCCAAATAAACTTAGGCTGAATTTTAATAATCATAGACGGTAGTCGGGGAGAAAAAACGCCAATTTACTTTCTTGGACTAAAATTTCATCATCACAATGGTGATGCAAAATCATTATTATTATATTGTCTGTTTGAAATATTTGGGGCTAGGCACCTGACGGTCGTCAGCGCCCTACCATGTGAAACATGTCACTTGAATATGCATACCCCTGGGTTACGGTAAGAAGCATCCATGTTAGGATTTTTCCCCTTGAGTTCATTGTTACCTTAATTAATTTTTATTTTAATTTATTGTTCGTTTTAATAATTTGTTTTCCTTTCACGAACCATCACTCCTCCTGACACATTCATATAGCAACAGCTTTTGCCAAATTGAGAAACATAGACTTTAATAAATAATGGCCTGATAGATAAAAGCCAACAATATATTAAACAAAGGTAACATAAATTACCACAAGAAATCATAAATAAAAATTAAATAAATAGCTTTATATATACATATCGCAAGCGTGAAAAAAATAACAGTATTTAAGCAAAAAAAGCTTAATAACAAGAGTTAAAAATAAATGATAGAAGAAGGTATTACCAATTATCACAGAAATGCCAACCCAAAAATTTCAGAAACTTATGTGTCCATATCACAAGCTTTGAGAAATTGACAATATTTGGATAAAAACTAAATCTAACGACTAAAAGTTAACAATAACTAAACCAAAGGTAACAATAATTATCACAGATATGCCTACTAAAGCATTAACGAAATAAAATAATTAGAAATAATTATATTAGGCACGTTCTGCGTAGGGAGAACTCAATTTTTGTTTTATTTCGAATCACAGACGATATCTAATACATCAGGAATTCAGTGAATCTTTCATATTAACTACTTTCCTCATTTTAGGTGCTTTCAATTTGCTTAAATATTTTTTCCTCTAGGACTCTTTATTGAATAAGACGTTTTCTTGCGTTTTCTGTTCCACACCTTCTTTCCTAATCAACCTTAATTAATTAAACAGCTTATGCTCATTCAATATATATTTCAAGCGAATGTTTTGTCTTAGATCTTAATAATTAGGCATAATATCCATCGCTCGCTAAATTTTTTAAAATTGAGTGATAATTCCTGCACCCTAATTTCCCAAACTCCTTTTTAGCTATTTTAGCACTTTTTATTGATGCCTTTTTAGGAGGAAATATGCTTATGATCCTTTGAGGTAATCTGAAGTTTTCTACCAGTAATGTTGACTTTTATTGACCTATAGGGCAATGATTTTCCGTATATAAATAACCACTTTATGCAAGATGGTTAAATAACCACAGGTGAAGATCCAATGGACTATTTCAGGTTTTAGTCTCTAGGTGTTTCTACAGGTTTGAGTGTAAAGGCTAACTTAATCTTGGAGCATTTCTCTGGAATATACCCACACTCTTGGAGGGAAGATTCCCTCTGAATGGCCTTATAAGGGTAGGGTTGTGGATAAGTCCTCTAATCCGCTTTGAAGGACCGCAGTGTATTTGCCGGCCCCATCTAATGCTTTAATAGGACCAAAAATCGAATTGACCGTTGAATAGGATTTCCTCTTTTCCAGCAAGTTTCGTCGGTGCTTTTTTTTGGGGGGCTTTTTAATGGCATGTCAACCCTTTAAGGTCATTAACGCCATTCCTTTGATTGATAATTATTGTTTAGAGATTATACATATGCATAGATACACACATACACTCATATACACACATACATCCAAATACGTACATATGCATATCAGTGTCATTTAGCCATGCTTATTTTTAATTTAAGGTGTAACTAAATTTTGTTGTATTGAATTTTTGGTATAAGGTTGAATTAAATTTTGTCAATTAACTTCGAGGCATTTAAAAAGTTGAAAAGCCGCTCTACTTGATTACTATCGTCGCCTAGAATTTCATCTAAGGAGTCAGGTAGTTGGTGTTGTTCTTTTAGTTGCTCATAAGCACGGCAATTCGTCAGAATGTGTTTAACAGTGAGTAGCACATTGCATGAGCTGCAAATTGGTGGAGGTTCCTTTGACATGAGAAAGGAATGGGTGAGGTTTGTATGGCCAAATCTCATACGGGTTAACACCACTTCCTTTCTTCTTGTGCCATTTGTTGATGTCTTCCAAGATTTAACACATCTCTAAGTTTCGTCGGTGCTTTGGTAAATTAGTGCGTTTCCTCCCTCCCTCCATAGGGAGGAAACCCGCTTATGAGGTCGACATGATGGTGCAATCCGAGAGTCCGCCGACTAGAAAATTCCACGTTTCAGAACTCATAGATTTCTATCTACATATCTATCTATATATATATATATATATAAATCACGTGCCTGTCTGTTTGTTTCTTTGCTTATTTGTTTGTTCCTTATACAAATCCACACCGTTTGACCGATTTTGACCAAACTTGGAATAATGGTAGGTCTTGATACAGGAAGTCTCGTAGGCTAAGTCAAAAATTTCTACGAGCTGTCTGTCTTTATGTTTGTTCCTTATACAAATCCACCCCCTTCTTCCGATTTTGACCAAACTTGGAATAATGGTAGGCCTTGACACGGGTAGAGTCATAGGCTAGGTTAAAATCGTCTATGACTCACACGAGTTCGGAGATCACGAGTTCGAAACAATAACTCAAATTGTTACAGATTTTAATATTAATTATTTGGTTTCTAATTTATTTTTGATTTTATAGAAGCAGAAAGTAGATGTAGCGTAGCACGCCGGGTAACAGCTTGTATTTTATATTATTTTCTAATATTGAACAACTGGATTTTAACCTGTATATATTTTACTATTGGGCTTCTGGAGTGGTTATTAGTGGTAACTATCAACTCGGAATTATGCACGCCAGACATCCCATGTTTGAGGTGTTGTGGATAGCAACATACTCTTTTACTAAAGTATCTTATTATTTTCAATTATATCAATGTATAATGCATCTTGCAACAATGCCATTGTAAAACACAATATTATGGAAAAGAGGATGTAATGTAGTATTTTCCCCCATAGAAACAATAAACTTCAGCCTTTTAGAACCCATAGATTACAAAAACAGCAGTGGTTTTAATTTATATATGATTGTTCCACGCTTTACGTTTACAATTCTTTTCAGAAGAACCTGATATAACAACGACTGCTTAAAGACGCATTTGCAAATGCAAGGGTTAGATCATTTTAAGCAATCCTCCTGAAGTCGTCCCAATTTACATTCGTTTTTGTTTTTTTTTTCAAAAAAACTTTGAAAAGTGTTATACAAATTCTCTAGGGTTTTGCAAATTTGAAAATTCTTTGGCTGATTCCTAAAATTGCAAAATTATGCAAAAACTAAGAATCTGATTTAAACGAACATTGGTGGGTTGTTTTACTCAACAATCAACATTGTTTTCATAGAATTTGAAGGTAATAAACACAATTTTGGTCACCGAAAAAAATTATATTATGAATGTCTGTTTTTCGTACTTATTTATTTTGCTTGGCCACGAATCAATTTAACACTTTTGAAGATTATAGAATATTTTATTACAAATCTTTTTTTGTCAAACTTCATTACAATGTCAGGTTATATACAGATTTCCGCAAAAATTAGTTTGTCCCCTCTTAGCACCCAACTTAAAACAGAGCTATTGAGTGGGACCCCATCAACCGCAATGAGGTCGAGTGACATTTTCCTCCTCTCGGTTTCAAATACAATAGCTACCGAGTACCTAGAACACAGAAACCTCAGCGGCAAATTAATCGCAATACAGATCCTGGATTATTGATTTCAATTTAGCTTGACCCTCGTTTTTTGCAGTCCAAATATTCTGTTGTAATGAATCCAGTGGCTATAAATTTGAGAAATCTTATAAACTGATACAATGTACCTGAGACCGCTTTTAAATCCATTTCAAACATTTTACTTTAATACTGGTATATAATTAATGATCATAAAACATTCCTACGTACCTATAGGCCTCCATCTGGGCTGAGTACTGAGAAACTGGTGCGAACTGGGAACTGTCACAGGCTAGCCAGCCCTTATAAACCCTCCACCCCATCTCTGCTCTACCTCGGGGCTCGATCGCGGAAATGTGAGAAACTTCAATCTGAGACCAGCGAAGTGCTGCTCTCCCCACCGCTCGTCGATATTTACCTTAACAGGTCTTAGACCTTACGGCAATAACCTTACGAGTCGTGTGAATTACCCAGACGCAGCGTCGGCAGATTCATTGTTTCAACATCTTCAATGTTGGACATCCAACCTTCTCTTCAATCTTTATTCACTTATCCTTAGTCCAAGAAAATATGTGTCATAACACACACACACACCCATATATATATATATATATATATATATATATATATATATATATATATATATATATATATATATATATATATATATATACATAAATATTTTTGTTTGTGTGTATTGTCATGGAAATTCTTGAAGTGGCTTAAAGCACAAAATTGATAAATATATGATTTGATTGATATATGTGGAAAATAAAAGCTGAAACTACAATTATTCAATTTAATTACAACATCAGTTGAAATGTTAGAAAAATCATGCATATTTTGGATTGTCAGTAACTTCATTATGTACAACACTGACAACTCGTTAGACTACGTATTCGAGGAATATACTCTGTATGCAAATGTTGGCCGTGGAAGGTAGTATAAAGATAATCCTTTAATTCGTTAAAAGCAGGACACGAAGCATATAAGCCGTATACATAATTAGTTCAATATGTAGTCATTCGAAAATAAATTAGCCAGGTAAAATTATCAATAATTATAATGGTTTTTGGATTACAAGCATTGAACACATTTACACGTGGCATCAAATTAATTTAATTATAAGGGGTAAATAATAAAAAGGGTTTATTAATAATGAAAGGGTACTATATTTTAAGGATAATTTGTCGAAGCCAAAAAGAAATAACATATGATACTCCAGAACAAAATTATTATTATTATTATTTATTTTATTTTAAATAAACGGTCCTCAGATCAAGTACAAAAATCATAACGCAAGTTAACAAACTTTAAAAGCATGATAAACGTTTTAAATGTACAATCGCTGTTTGTATTATTCTTTAAAATTGTCTCTGTACATAAAAAAATATAATAAAATGAAAACCATGATTAAAAAATAAAAAATATCATTGTTACACAGGCCTTGCTCTTATTATGGAAGAGCGGTGCTAAAGACTTCATCAGTTGATGCACCGGAAAAAAAAATAAAAAAAGAGGTGCATTACCAAGCACACTTCAGAAATATGGTAATGTGCGCTGCATTCCTGAAATATTTGCTTAAAATAACCCAAATATATTGAAAATAAACATGAACACTTTTGGTACTTACTAAACCCTAACTTTTATTAATTGACCAATTTCGATTTTTTTTCAAACTCATATGCTCATTGGTGTTGCATCTTCTCTACCAATTTTCGTTGCATTTGTACAAACATTGCACCATTGTTATTGTTATACATATATTCGTTATTATCAAATTTGTGTAATATATTTAAATTATTGCTTATAATTATTATTATACGCTATTAATGTGCTATTATTTTACTTTTCACATTAATCGGTTTATTATCACTATATTATCATAGATGTTTTGTTTATTTCCTTACCATTTTACACACCTGGATCCTACAGAAAAAAGTCCGTCACGCAGGAGCTGCATAACTAAGCACTTTCCTCAGAATTTTTGTAGTGTAGACTACATTACTGAATAATTTGCTATAAAAAACCTATATAAATAAAATAAAAACGTGAATAGTTCTGCTCATTTACATTTCTTATGAGAAGTGTTCAATTATTAATTTTGTAAATAATTTGCTTCCAGAGCTATGTTAATACATGATAGTGTACTACTTAATAAATACACAAAAACTTCATTTTCCGTCTTTTGATCTGACGAAGGAACAGGATACAGTCCCCATAGTGGGAGATAGCGCTCCTCGCGGTGGCTTTGGGCACTCTACGTCTGGCGGGCTAATTGTAATGAAACAGAGTTTAAAGTAAACCCTCCTCTCCAATAGACCGATTTACTTCATTTTTACAACACTTCTTTCTCATGAGATACCCAGGACATATACCGCATTTCGTTACAATACAGCAGAAATTACGACCGGTATGAGTATATTAGTACTTTAGGTCCGGAGCAAACCCCCCCCCTCCTAATGAACCGATTTAGTTTATTTTTACAGCCCATTTTGCTCTGTAGATTACCACTACGAATACCGAGTTTCGTCGAAATATAACAAAAATTACGGCTAGTAGTGGGGAATTGGTATTGTGGGCCCGGAGTAAACCCCCCCTTCTAATGACCCGATTTAGTTCATTTTTATATCTCGCTTTTCTCTCTATATTACCACTACGAATACCAAGTTTCGTTGAAATATAACAAAAACTACGGCTGGCATGGTCAAATTAGTGTTTTGGGTCCGGGGTAAACCCCCCCTCCCGGTGGACCGAGTTTAGTGGTTAACGAACTCGTTCAATCGTTTGCTAATTGAACGCTATATACCACGTTTCATGAAGGAAAAACAAAAACTCTGGCCCCTATCGTGTTAACAGATATATAGATATATATAAATTTTAACGGGGGTTATTTTCGGTGTCTACTAGGTAGGATCGATAAAGATTTGAAGTAATTTTTCAAAAATTCCGTCATGAGTGCAACCTCAATAGCTACTTTCCTTCGGAGGAAAGTGCTAAAAGGCAAAATGATTAATAATAATGAGTCGATCGATTCTTTTTAGTGACGCTAGTAATCACAAGGAGTACCAAACATAACAGTTTTGAAAGATATTTGTTTCCAACTGTATCATTCTATTTTAGGGGGGGGGGGGGTGAAAGAAGAATTTAAGTTAAGGAGCGCCGAAAGAAACCTATTAATACACAAAAAAGAAATAAATAAGACAAACGTTTTACTTGCCGAATCTTTTGAGGAGAATGATAAGTTTTCCGTTTATTGTGTTGTAAGTAATTTAATTAAACAGAAGTCACAATTCAGGCAGAACTACGAACTTTAGCAATAAACGTCATGGGCTGATTTAAATAATTATACTCATTTAAGTATTTTCGAAATTATAGCCAAGAGTCCGTTTCCTAGAAGAACGCATCCTGTCATCCACAGGAGTACTACTTGGAGACCGCGAACTTCCCGGAAATTTATGAATGAGAAATTGCGGGGGTGAGGGTTGAATGGGGGCGTTAAGGTTGAAAGGGGAGGGGGGACACCTGTTGTACAGGGGGTGGGGGTAAGGGATGTATCCCTATATAAAGCTGGCGCGCCAGCCCTTGGGCTCATACCGCGCCAGAATGTCGTCCCTAGCGGCAGCAACGCTTCTCTTCACTCTAACTAATATCGGTAAGTCAAACACTTTTCAGGGCAAGTAATTGCAAAAGTATTAAAGTAATATGTATACTTTTATAAATCATAAAGAATTATTTCAAGACTTATTGGGATAGCACTTCATAGAAAATTCTACAAGATTATCTGAAAAATATTATTAAATCTTAATGCTAGTTTTACATATTTACTAGACAAAATGTTTTAAATTTATAGTAATTTAATTAAATAAAAACAAATTAATGTATAACAAATTATTGTATTCAGGGGTTACTCATCGTCGCTTTTGAGCATTTGAAGCATCATTTTGTGTCCATTTTTGTGAGCATGATATTTGACGAAATTCCAACTCGGTGTCTTCAGGTTCAGAATGGTATTGCCATTTAATCAAAGCAACTCAGGTGCTTACTATTTACTAAAGATTATATATATGTATATATATATACATATATATATATATATATATATATATATATATATATATATATATATACATATATACATATAAATATACATGTATACATATTATATTTATTTATGAGCAACGGTAACTACGGCGATTCTCTTAAAAAAACTAAATTATTACATACATACATTCAATTAGAATTATACATATACACAAGTTATACGATTCATTATACTTAGAATTATTCAAGAATACAGTATTGAATATTTATTAAATTATTTAATATATCAGAACCTTCGAAGAGAAAGGGTAAACCTGAAAAAATTGACTTTTTATTCTCAGTCAGAAAAATGTAGATAACAGTAGTCATCGCCTTGTTTTTCTGCTTCGTCTTGAGTTCTCTCACAGTTTCCAGTGAATAGCACCATCATCTACGAAACGTTCAACGCCCGATTTTCTCAGAGGAGCAGGGCGGATCCCGAGTCTGAAACCCTTCCTAGCATTTTGTTTCCCGTAAATCATTTGTATTTAAAATATCGAATTTCATTTACAGACATTTTGAATCAGGTTTATGAATCAGCATTCCATAAACTAAACATTCGCCCTTGTTATCCTGAAGCACTTCTAGAACTTTGAATTCGTTTTCCGAACATCCGGATTTCGGAATTCACCCTTTCTCCTCCAAGGTCCTTAAAATATACTTATACATCTATATCTGAATATATATATATATATATATATATATATACACACATTTATATACATATATATTGCATTTTATACATGTTAATCCTTTTCCTATTGACTTTGGATTGGAAAAGATTGATCTGAAATGGAAATTTTAACTGGGAGAGGTCGAATTTGATTTGGAATCTGACTTAGAGAAGATTGAATTTTACTTGGAAATGATACATTTATTTATACATTTATACTTATTTCCTGTAATTATGTTCTTTAATTTTCTGAATTCAAAATCTTATCAAAAACAATACCTATTTATTTGATCATGTATCTTAACATTATGGCTCCATTTATTAGTAACTATGGACAATGTTCTCTTTGTTCAGGCTATTACTGTTCATTTGTGCCCACACTTATGTTTTTTTTTTATTCTTCTATTTATGAAGACCAAATAAAATGAAAGGGAGAAAATGGGCTGTAAATTCATAAAAAAAAAAAAAAGGCTGAAGATAAATTAAGCAATTATTCCCAGTACTCAATAGTATTTGGGGCAGCACAAGATTGAGGTTACAAAAGAAATGGCCATAAAGTTTGCAAAAAAAGTGGAGAAAATATCTGAGTGAATAAATGTTGTTTGACTAAACCTTCCATATGGATATTGTCTAGTACTAAATTGTTTTTGAATTATCCATGATTTGTGTTGATTTGATCACGTCAAAAAGAAAATAGCATTTTTCTTCTGAAAACCCATATATAATAGTTTTTTTCTAGTTTAATTTACGATTTAAAACTTATTAAAAAAATTATATATATATATATATATATATATATATATATATATATATATATATAAAGCTAGCATAGCATACATGCTAGTTTTCAATAAAACTAACGGTTTCGGTCTCGTGAACGTTTTGGCCTTGAAATAGATTAACTATTTTGTCATAAGTATACTTATTATTTTGTTGAGGTAACTTTAATAAAATAAGATTATTTTTTTCAATTAATTAATAATAACTTCTTTTCTAATTCACTTTATATTAATTACAAAAGAAATGAATAGAAAAGCTTAAAATTTATTGACAATTTGAATCTAATATTAGTATGACAAGAATGAACCAAATTTATTCATATCTTAGTTTTTTGTGATAAATCGCCATAGGAGCGGCCTCAAAAATGTATAAATAAGTAAAATCATGAGGGTTCCCTTTTTACGATCAAATTGTGGCTGAATTTTACTAAAAGGCTGTAATTTTGGGTTTGGAGCTCTAAAACGACTTAGGGGCGTGATATTTTATTAGTTTTTACACATTAAACTGTATGTATAAAATTAGTGACATTTGTGTACATTTTCGCGTGTGATATTGATTGAACATGGCATAACCCATACGAAAGATCTGTTTCGTTAACCATATGGATCAGCTTGCAGGAACACTGTTTATGAGCAAAATTCGAAAGCATTAACTGTTTTGCTTTCATGGACTTCTAGGTTTGTAATTTACTACTAATTTTTAGTAGAAAATCGAATGAAGCCACTTTCATAGCGATATGGAACTAATATCTGAATTCGGGTAGTCTTAAATGACTCCGATGACGTTTCATTTAGCATCTAAAATTCTTTATTTTCTCTAAATACATGCGGATTTTTTACATTTATTTCGTTCATTATGGCGTTAACGTTTGAGAAGTCTTTATAAGTGGAAGGTTGTCATTGGAAGACATAATGAACTTTCGAGCTAAAAGGTTATCACGGAAATGTCTGTAGACCTCAGCTAGACTGTGCTTAAAATGTCAAAAGTGTTGAGTTTATTACTCTCGTCGGGGGTATTGGCAGTGCAACATATATATATATGTATATATATATATATACACATATATATATATATATATATATATATATATATATATCAGTGATGGGGAATAGTGTTATTCTCTATTAACTGTTCAAATTGCTAATGCTAATAATAATTCGTAGTTAAAAATAACAGACACAACTGCTAACTGCTAATTCGAATAGTACAGTTTCATCTAATGTTAGGAAGTGGTACGGCACGGTATTTACAGAAAATGCTTGTTACTAAATTCGGATTTCATGTAATTAGCAATCTTTTCCAAAATTTGTAATTTGTGAAGATTTTCTTTCTTTCATTTTGTGATGTTTCAAATGTTCTATTTTCGTTAAATTATTAGACGTACAAATTCACTGATTTATTATCTTTTGAGTCATTCTATTATTCATTTTATTTTGTTAAACATTAATAATAATTATAAAAAAGGAACAAATACATAAACGGTAAAAAAGGAAACATAATAACACAAGGATTTTACTGTTTCAATTTCTTCCTAACAACACAATCCTGTTAGTTTTTATTATTTTTTTTTTGTTCTTTTAATGTTTGGAAACATTTGACATCATCAACGCCAATGTAGAAGTGTTAATTTTTACCGTATTAGTGTTTCTGAATTAGTGAATTCTTTTTCATAATGTTTGAATAAATTAATGAACACTTTGAGATATATGATATACAATGTTTGTAAAAATATTAAATTTAATTGTTTTACAATAAATTAAATTTTTGAAACATAATTTAAGGGAAGTTGTGATAGGAATCGACGACACGTGGAAAAGTATTCCTTCTTTGAACCATGAAATTGTGTATAAACATGAAGGAAGGACCTCTGGTTAGATTTAGCTGTGGGAGGGGAGTTTGTTTGATTTGGGCCCCGATGTCCTGGGGGTATTTGCACACTTTACTTCAGAACAGTATTTCCAACGTACGGGGAACTTTATTTATTTATTTGTCATTTTATATTATTATATATTAAGTGTTTTTTAATTCAATTTTAGATAATTCAATTTTAGATAATTCAGTTATAATGAGTAACAAAGTCATTGAGCTGTCCTTCAAGAATATTCAATCAGACAAGCCATAATGAGAGATATAAAACAGTGAATACAAAGGCTGTTAATAAAAACAATTTTATAAGAAGTAGTATGTAATAACAAGTAATTCCTGGGGGTATCTGGCAATTGCCCAGAGGTTTGGAAAGTGACAACCAGTGGAATAAAATTTATGTCTTCATCAAAATAATAGCTATATGAATTTAAAAGTGGGAATAAGTACGAATATGGAAATAATAGAAAATTGGTTGAAAGCTCTTCATTTACTTAGTCCGCGGTCATGTCACACAGTGGTGCCATATGCCTCACTTTGGGAAAAACCTGTAGGTACTTTAATTTTCTGATGTCGGTATAATATTTTACGTACATTTTTGTGTTGATTTAAATGAGACTACTCTCAATTCGATAGAATAATTATTTTGGAAGATAGACGGGGTTTATATTGAGAAAACGCTGAAAAACAGCAAGTATTCAATATAAAAAAAATAATTTGCTTCCAGAGTTATGTTAATACATGATACTGTACTACTTAATAAATACACAAAAACTTCATTTTCCGTCTTTTGATCTGACGCAGGAACAGGATACAGTCCCCATAGTGGGAGATAGCGTTCCTCGCGGCGCCTTTGGGAACCTACGTCTGGCCGGCTAATTCTAATAAAACAGAGTTTAAAGTAAACCCTCCTTTCCAATAGATCGATTCACTTCATTTTTACAACACTTCTTTCTCATGAGATATCCACGACGTATACCGCGCTTTGTTACAATACAGCAGACATGACGACTGGTATGAGTATATTAGTACTTTAGGTCCGGAGTAAACCCCCCCCCTCCAAATAACCCGATTTAGTTTATTTTTACAACCCATTTTTCTCTGTTGATTACCACCTCGAATACCGAGTTTCGTTGAAATGTAACAACAATTACGGCTGGTAGTGGCAAATTGGTAATGTGGGTCTGGAGTAAACCTCCCCCTTCTAATGGACCGATTAAGTTTATTTTTACAACAAATTTTTCTCCATAGATTACCACTATGAATACCAAGTTTCGCTAAAATATATCAAAAACTACGGCTGGTATGGTCAAATTAGTGTTTTGGGTCCGGGGTAAACCCCCCCTTCCGTAGGACCGATTTTGGTGGTTTACGAACTCATTCAATCGTTTGTTAATTGAATGCTGTATACCAAGTTTCGTGACGAAAACACAAAAACTCTGGCCGCTATCGTGTTAACAGATATATATAAATTTTAACGGGGGTTATTTTCGGTGTTTACTAGGTAGGATCGATAAAGATTTGAAGTAATTTTTCAAAAATTCCAGACACATATATATCTATATATATATATATATATATATATATATATATATATATATATATATATATAAATTTTAACGGGGGTCATTTTCGGTTTCTACTAGGTAGGATCGATAAAGATTCATGAGTGCTAAAAACACATATTTTACTCATTTTGATCTTTGGCTCACCAAGTGGAGAATGAAAGTAAACCCACAGAAATCCTGCAACCTAACATTTGCCATTTAGACGATCTAATTGTCCTCTGGTGTCCCTTAACGACTCTTTTCTTCCTAAGAAATCCCAAATCCGCTAACTAAAGGACTAACTTGGAAACCACACGTTACTCAGAAGAGACAAGAAATCAACCGACGGTACAGACTTTTACTCCACTTACTTGACCGACGATCACACCTTACACTTAATAACAAAAGGCTCATTTACACGAAAATGCTGAAACCAACATGGGCTTATGGCGTAGAACTCTGGGGATCCACAAAGCCCTCCAACTCCTACAAAAGTGCTGGAGGCTCCATAAAATAGCCGACGCTCCATTTTTGTCTCCAATTTGACTCTCCATAAAGACCTCCATATTCCATACATCCAACCCTCATAAAAAGAATATATAAAAAATTTCATTAAAAATTACACGACTATCCTAATTCTTTAATCAACTCCCAATCATCACTCCAAATCCCAAATAACACCAATAGATGTACCTTTAGGTATTTACCTGTTTATCCTACTCAAAATAAAGTAAGGATAATTGAGTTTCATATTTTCACATCCGAACAAAAAGGCTTCTTTGGAACAGAAATGGAAAATTAGTATTAGAGCAATATTATACAAGTAATTAGGTATAAAAGAAAATGTTAGTACAAACGGGATAGACCACTTTTGGTTTGGTTGTTTATTTCGTAGCGGCAACATTGTGTGTCGTCGGCTGTAAACTCATAAATGGTCAAAACTTCCATTTTCTTCACAAGCACTGTATTTTACGTTTGCTATAACTAGACGAATTTACAAGATTCAATCTTCATTTCTTTTAAATAATAACACATAAGCATTTTTTCAAATCTGAATTATTTCGAATTTGGATAAATTAGCATATAACGAAATTAGAAGTCACACAATTTGTTTCTTCGTCAATTTACGATTTAGAAATGAGTTATATGTTCCTCGTAATTTCACTCTTTCCTCCTAACACCTACGTACCCCCCCCTCCCCGTCACTAAATCGTTTTATTGACTTACCTCTACAATTTCATAGAATATTTACCGCTAGAAGAGAAATATTTTTTCCAGTAAAAGGGAGAATAATCCACGGGACAAGGTTAACTAAAGTGTGATTGGTGAGGATAGTACATCATTATCCTAATAGACACATAACAAAATAATATAAATAATCAAGTTAAACATATTTCAACAATAAAAGCGCAGAAATATTCTTGAGCAAAAGGATCAACGTTGCATTTGCAAGGAAAAACTCTTGAGTATGTTTATTTCTATTTTGCATAAGCGCCTTCTCATGCTTCAGTATCATATATTGAAATAACTAGAGTGCATTTTATCCACACCTCAAGAGACTTGCAATCTAAATATTAACACAGTTTGTAAGATAGAATCTTTTATAATTTATTATTTGTGTTTTAGGTCTTTATTGAATAAAGAACTATTCTGGCACTTATATGGAACTATTCTAATTTTTTTAATGCTTAGCCCTGTTCAGACAACAACAAAAAATATCACATGGAGGAAATTGCATTATATTTTTTTTTAACAAGGTATTATATGATAATATTATTTCTGAATAATATCAAGAAATTATGTCTTCATATCACAACGTTTGATAACTACTTCAGACTTGTAAGGAAAACATTAAGAACAAAAACCGTCACAGCACCTTACATTTACACCCCTAAAGTTATTTTGAGACTTCTGAATATAATCTCTCTGTCTTCTGCCCCTTAATTCTTCAAGAAACGTTAACAGTACGAATATATATATATATATATATATATATATATATATATATATATACACACACATACACACACATTTCTCAATAGAATTACGTACTTAGATCAATTTAAAAACAAAGTTTTTCAGCCTCTTGTTAGGAGCGGTAGAGTACGGACGGGATTAATGAGTGCTCTCTTATCTATTCCCAGCTCGTGCTTGTTTCCCTTACCTAATACTGAATCTATTTCTCTCAAGTGAATTTCATCTTTAAAATAGAAGTAGTCTCGACGATACTCGGTCGAAATGTCATTACATGGCATTTCGCCGGGCCAGTTCTCGCTAAACAATGTGACTGCAGCCGTCAATAAAAAACGGAAGAAAAATAGTGACGCCTAAAATCAGTTCACTATATCAACTTCAAATAAATAAGAAATGCTATCGGACTTGGAAGAATCCATGGATGATGACACAACAATCAATCCACCAGAAGCTTGCAAAATTGCAAAACAGAATTTACCATCAAATATAGAAAAAATAGACTTATTTTTTCCCCTGGCTGTAAAGAAGACTATAATTTAATTCTAAGAGATGTAAAAACTGCGGGGCTTGAATGTCACACATACACATTCCAGGATGAAGCTGACAAAAAAATCGTTCTTCAGAACATATCACCGAACGTGTCAACTGAAGAAATTTTCAACGACCTGAAGACCAAAAATCTTGATGTGTTGAAGGTTGTACAAATGAAGAAAAAAACGGGGGAGGGCTCGTATATTCTATATCCTCTCTATGTAGTCACTTTTAAAAGCACTACTTGTATTAAGAACACTAAGTCTGTTTGTCATTGCATAGTTTCATGCATATACAAACATAGTAATGGAGTTATCCAATGCTTTAAATGTCAGTCATTTTTTCACTTAGCCAAACATTGTTATCGAAAACCGAAGTGCGTGAAGTGTGCTGGTGAGCATATTTCAAACAAATGCCCTATTCCTGCAGATTCTAGCCCAACTTGTGCTAACTGTAGCGGTAAACACACTGCTAATCACCGAAGCTGTCCTGTTTTCATGGATAAAATGAAGATGAAGGCTGCTACACCATCTAAAGGCACGTCTCCTCGTAGAAGGGAATTCAAACGGAATGATGCGGAGTTTCCAGCTCTCTCCAACACCGAAACAGCTCCCCTACCTTCAGTATGGGCAAGTCCTGGAGGCATGAAAGACGACTCTAATGTATCATTTACTGACCTATTTAAAGACTTGAAAAATATTTGTAGTTCAATTAATTTAGGTAGTCTTTTGAAAAATATAATAAAATGTTTAATAGAAAAATTGAAGAATGCACCTGATGCAATGTCTAAAGTAACTGTTATGTTAATTTCTATTCACTCTAATATGAGTCACTCTCTTGATTTGACTAAATTAGCTTGTTGGAATTGTAGATCTGTACATAATAAGTTGGATGAACTTTCCTTTTTTGTAAATAAATATAGAATAGATGTATTAGCATGTAAAGCTCCAGGTTATCGAGTGTATAGAGCTGATGAAGGTAGAGGAGTAGCTTTACTGGTTGGTAATAGTATCACTCACTACCCAGTGACCTAAACTTAAATATCTTACAGCTGTTGGGGTAGTAATTACTATAGCTAACATTGGAATTCTAGTAGTTTCTGCTTATTTATCCCCATCAAGGCCTCACCATGTTTATACACATGATTTTAGAGCCCTTTTTAATATTTCAAGGCAAGTTTTAATTTTAGGTGATTTGAATTCAAAGCATACCTCTTGGAACTGTTTTGACAGTAATAAGAATGGAATCTAAAAATGAAGCCTCTGTGGAAAAAATAATAAGATACTTAAAAGACCTAAAACTTTATAATCTGATATAGTACTGTGTTCATGTTTAGTATGTACCTGTAGCTGACCAAAAATCTATACTCTACCAAATCCTCGCGGGAGTCCCTCAAGGATCGGTACTCGGCCCCATACTATTCATTATATTCCTAAATGATATAAACAATCTTAAAATTAAATGTAAAAAAATCTCTTTTTGCTGATGATACGGCATATATAATCTCCAGCTTTCGGGTTGACACTTTTGCTAGGCATCTTACCACAGGATTGGAAAAGTGTTCAAAACACTGTAATAAGTGGAAAATAAGGTTAAATAGTGAAAAAACTGAGGTTATACTGTTTACTCGGAGAAGACCTAAAGTATACCCTGAAGGAAAGATTTTCGGAAATTCAATCCCATGGTCTAAAAATTTTAAGTATCTTGGAGTAAATTTGGACTCTAAACTGACTTACACGAACCATATTAACATTCAATGTAATAAGGCTATTGCTATATTACAATCCTTATTTCCTGTAATGAATAGAAACTCAGGATTAAGCATAATTAACAAAAGACTTATTTATTACTTACATATTAGGCCTGAGTTACTTTATGCATGTCCTATTTGGTCTATGACATGTGAAACCAACAAGAGGAAAGTACAGGTGACTCAAAATAAATGTTTCAGATTCATTGGCTCTTTTACCCGATGGAATCCTATCATGCATATGCATGAAGTTGTTGACATTCCTCTAATAAATCTGTACATAATTAAAGTGACACAGCATTTCTTTGAAGCATGTCAAAATAGCAGCTATAAGCATATTGCCGATATAGTTAATTATAATTATCATGGCCTAAATTATAAGCGTTACAAGTATAAGAGGCACAAGCATGTTACCTTTTGATTTTCTGTGTATAGGGTTTTTTTTTGTTTTTTTTTTTTGTTTTTTTTGTATTTTTCCCTTATAATATTTTAGTAATAAAAATTAAATAGATATAGGTAATTTAGAATAGTTGTAAAAGCTTATAGCTTGGATACTTGTATTTAATTAATTGTAAAAATTCATTTTATTTGTTTATATTTCTTTGGACAATAAAATTCTTTTTATCTTTTATCTAAACAAAGTTTGAAAATTATTAAAACAATATTAGGTCCAATTAGCACTTACCAAAAACCTTACAATCTTTTTTCAACATTCAACCTCTTAGCTATTTTCTCTTTTAGGAAAGCCAATATTCAATGAATATCAGTAAAATTGTGGCTTTCCTTCTGTTTTTATAATTTCATCTGAATTAAGATACTCCTGTGGGTTCGTAACGCCAGAAACCGTCCACAATTGTTAGATTATATACTTTGACTTCTTTTAATTGAGGCATTTTAGGATCTTTTAATATGCCTTCATCATTCGAAGAAATAGGGAAATAAAAGAATACACTGGCATACATTTTTAGATAAAAAGAACGGCCGCCATCCAAGAGCTGCTTCACTATGCACATTCCTTGGAAAATGAGTAGTGAATATAAATGGTTTTGCTCAATATAAATGGTAATGAACAGGTAATCGAAAGTACATAATAAGCCGGATGCAGCGTCCATCTTCAGCGCTCCGAGTGGTAGAAGCAACAACCAATGCCCGAGCTCGTTTGGGGGCCTCAACTTCAACTAGATACAGATTAAACCTCTAATTAACCGATTTAGTTCATTTTTGAAACACACATTTTTCTGTTGACACCCAATACGAATGGACGATCGAATGATCAAACCCCGGTCCAAAGTAAACTCAAACTTCTAACGAACCGATTTAGTTTATTTTTAAACCGTGCTTTTCTCTTTAGATGACCACGATTAATAACGTTTCGAAGCAATGTAACAAAAACTACGCCCGGTATGGTCAACGTGGTATTTTCGGTCCGGAGTAAACCCACCCTCCCAGTGGACCGATTTTGCTGGTTAACGAACCCGTTCAATCGTCTGCTAAGAGAATGCTATATATCAAGTTTCGTGGCAGAAAAACAAAAAACTCGTAGGTAAAATCGATGAAGAATTTAAGAAATATTTCAAAACTTCTTTCATGAGTGCAACTTCAATAGATACTTTCCTTCGGCTAAAAACGAAGATTGAAATGCTACTAGCACATCAAAAGAATGGATCCTTTGAGGCTAAACTAGCAAATAGTGGAATATTACTTAAATCGAAGTATGGGAAAAGTAAAAATTAAATGGATTGCGGCGGTGAAAGAAGATTTGAAAGAAGATATCTCAAAAACACTTCAGATACAGTAACATGTAGTACCAAATTGTTTATTGGAAGCTGGTTGGAGGGACGTTTAAGAAAAATAATTAAATAAAACAAGTAGATCAGTTTGGTCTGATGACAGAAAAGTAACTCATTCAAAAATAATGAAACTAGTTGGAGCACAAAGATAATCAACTTGTCAGAACTGCGTGAATTCTACTTCCTTAGGCTCTGGGATCCCCCAGAAATTTATGTAGATTTTTCCTCAATAGCTTAGCATATTTTTCATTTCAATAAGTATCTTTCATTTTTGTTATTGGTGTAAACACCACTGATAGCCAACAGTCTGGAGAATATGCGGGGTCGATAACCCGGAAACAGTAATCATGATAAAATCCACCACCCAGTAATAAGTTAGAAAAAAAAAACTGTCAGTCTGTAGACAGTTCTTCACCATTAATAACACAATATGAAGTCTTGCTGTCATACTGGCTCAGGCTTTCCCTCAGTCCAAACGATCCACCAATATTCTTTTCTGAGTTCGTCTCACTTCAGAATATTTAATTTGCCAATTCAATATAAAAAATTGTACTTAATTTGCTTATTTGTTTACTTTTGTTTTGTTTCAATTTTCACGGTACATGGGTTTTCATGAGCATTAGACTAGGCCTATTTATTGGTCGCCACCTTCTTTATATATCTATTGTGAAGTAGAGGATTTTTTCATGATTGCTTAAAAAACTATCGTACAAGTAACGTTTGCTTCAAAATTAACAGTGTATACTTCGTATCGCTTATGTCTTTTGTAGATTAAAATAAAATTGCTTTGGAAATAATTTATGAACGAGTTTGTGATCATGACGATTGGTGATCATTAATACAATAATACACGGTCTGTTGTGGAATAAGTCTGTAAATAATAAATAAAATCGGATTTTTGACGGGAGTGGGAGACGAGCCAACCAACACAGGAAGACATCGCTCATTTTGGCGGGCAAATATTATTGAGTATATCTGGTTCGCTTAAGAGAATGTGCATGTGCTTGCACTGTCTGCCTCTCGCGAATACCTGGGGACTTATCGGTGACCCGAGATGGCTCCAGCGACATACCGATCTGCTCCCCAATCACATCACCTTTGTCACCTGAAACCTGACAATTAGTTAAAGTGCTGAAGACTGTTGATGGAGGCCGAACGGGCCCGATCATGTTTCTAGTCTGGATTTATCGCCTTACCTAGACCCGGGATGATTCATACTCGAAATGAGAGGAGACTGGGTCATCTATTTATTAGCATCAGATCTGACAGAGTTGAAGGATAACGCGCTTCCTGTTATGGTCAAAATACAACAACTTGCCATTCTGAGCAATTAGTGCCCACACTTGAATTTTCCTGAAACTTCACATAAGCGCTTCATATCAACCTGGATAAGAATGAAAACGCGAAAGAAAATGTCGCAAACATTTACTTGTTAACAGTATTAATTTCTAAGAGAAATTAACTGAATTTGTAAAGTTGTATCATATGATGGGTTGAGAAGCCAAGGGATACAAGTGACGTTATACTCTTTTTGAGATATTACTGTTCAAAGTTAAATCGTTTTTGTAAATTCCCGGATTAGTGTAAGTCTGTATAATGTTTTAATTATGTTTCTACAATGCATCAATTGAAATTTCAGTT
The DNA here is from genome assembly GCA_946811695.1 of Gonocerus acuteangulatus. Lineage (NCBI taxonomy): Eukaryota > Metazoa > Arthropoda > Insecta > Hemiptera > Coreidae > Gonocerus > Gonocerus acuteangulatus. The sequence continues at coordinate 37,107,510 of OX328124.1, read as the reverse complement.
ATATAGTTTAAGAAAAAAACTAATTGTTAATGTATATTATCAATTTATAAGACAGCCACACACAAAAAAAAAAAAAAAAAAAAAAAAAAAAAAAAATACAATTCCGGACCCAGAGACCAGACCATGTTTCCTATATGTTTCTGTGGTCCCTGAATCCGTATTCGGGGTCAGAAAGAGCCCTGCGCTTTTTGTTTAAGCCCCACCCGTCAAAACTCATAATTTAGGATATTGTACACTATAAAATTGTTATTCAAGTTGTTATCTAAAATAAACGACTATTTCCTGGGTACTGCCTTTTAGTGCATAAAAATACTAATGTTTCGAGACTTCAGCGAACTTGATTAGTCAATTTGGAGCGAAGTTACAGCCCTTCAAATATAAGACGTTTCTAAAAAATTTGCGTTTTTGCTTATATTTTTGTATATTATATATTTTCAAAGCCATACAATCTTTGATTTTTTTCACATAAATTGACATAAGGCCTGACATAACTGATGCAATCCTTAAAATCCCAAAATACAACCGTTAAAAAATCTCCCCATATTATATTGGAGCAATGTATCAATTAACGTAAATTAAATAAACTACCTAAAATAAATTAATTAAGCTTCCATTTTTTAACTACTTTTTTATAAATTTGACTACATGTTAATTACAGTGTTCTCTAAGCATTGGGAAAAGATAGGGAGCCAAGTACCGCTAGCCCTATTAAAACTCTGTCAGTAAGATTAGGTTGGCTATTATGTATCATATACTAGTTTTCCAGAAAAATGTTAAGAAAAATCGCTTTTTTTTTAGGTAAACATGGATACGGTCTGCCCCTGTCTCCCATGTTAAAAAGTGGATCTTTGAGGCTAAATATCTCGAAAACCAATACCGCTTCGAGGGTCCTATCTTTTCCCAATGCATAGAGGACACTGTAATTAACATGTAGGCAAATTTATGAAAAAGTAGTTCGAAAATGGAAGCTTAATTAATTAATTTATTTATTTTAGGTCGTTTATTTAATTTACTTCAATTGATACATTGCTCCAATAAAATATGGCAAGATAAGGGTTTTAAGGGTTGTATTTTGGGATTTTCAAGTCCTTGGGATTTTAACAATATACAACCAGAACTCAACAGTATACCGGCTTTTGGCCTCCTACATTGTCACTGAACATAGTTAATTTTTTAACTGTCGCTGGAAGAGTATTAATAAACTTCAGCAAACCAGACAGTATCCTGAGGGCTATTTGGCCTGACCCTCATGCCACGCATACATAGAAGCATTGCCAGTCCCTACTTTGTGTACACAAAAGTTGCAAATCTGCTGGTATCGTGAATAATACACATTTGCGCAAGTCACAAGTTGACAAGTGTCACTTGTATCCCTTGTGCACCAAACAAATCTGCTCATTTTTAAAGTAGTTGATTTTGTTTCCGCTATTTCTCAGTAAATAACAGACATTTACTTATATCCCTTTGCCACCAACATTTCGTATGTATTAACTATCCAGAACTGCACTTAACTCGATTTTTTTTATAATGTCACTTGTACCCCTTGGCTTCTCATCCCGTCATATATGATACAACTTTTACAAACGAAAATGGAATATTTTTTTATTAAAAATAATACTCTAAAACCTTTTCTGATACATAAAAATTGCGACTTTATTAAATGAAAAAAAAATGGTAATATTCTTCTCGGTGAAATACCGATAAGATGGCGTTGTATATTCTTATATTGCAGAACATTCTCCCGAAGGATAATCCCTTAACAATTTTACAATCATTGTGCGTTATTCCTATCGGAGATTACGGAAGCAACTTTCATATATGAAAGAAAGACATTTTCATGCGATTTTGGGACAATTAGGACCATTTTAAAGAAACGCAATGTTCTATTTTTCATTGCGACATTTTGTTTCACAGGTTTATTCTTATTTAGGTTTAAATAATGCGGTTTGAAAATTTTTTCGAATATCTGTAATTTGGAAACTAGTAGCTCTGAAGAAAAGCTTGCTCGGGATTTGAACTCAGGTCCTCCAGCATGTGAGTCCAGTGCTCTATCACTGAGCTAACCTCGCCACCAAACTATACCTAATGTATATGAATTTCTTCATTAGATAAAATGCAGTTCATTAAACAGTCTTCGGCACCCTCATACAAGATGGTATAATCCTATAAATTGTAGATATGTTAGTATACTGTCAAAGTCCTGGCTACCTTCAACATGTGGTTAGGGTGCGTTTACATCTGACACTTCTCGCAGGAAATATATGTCAGGTGTCGGATAGATATTCTCTTGAAGGTTTACATACTGACAGAAATAGCTAGACATTTATGTCGTGGATATGTATAGGACAGTTCTGGATTTGTTCTAATTTGTGATAAATTCACCAAAAGCACAAATAATCAGTGTTTACATCTGTTGGTATAGAAGTGTCGACAATACAGCTAGTAGCCAAGATATTTATCTCTGAAATTTAATTCTTTTCGTAAAAATCTGTGTTTACACCTGGTGGTATAGAAGTGTCGACACTTATAGTTCGTGATAGAAATATATATCTCAGACATAAATTCCTCATGGTTTACACTAGTCGCAATTTCTGTCTGATGTAAATTTCCTGCAATAACTAGCAAGTGTAAACCCACCCTAAGGGATGTTTAAGTCATTCCGTCTTATGCAGTGAGCTAGAATATGTTTTATTGTCAGTTCAATGATAAGAATTTCAGAAAATGATGGTCTGTTATGTGTTGTCATAAGGTAAGTAAGTCTTGAATGGCTAATCCTAAGTCGAGCGAATACAACTTCTTCTCTTATATTGGCTCAATAACTGGAAGGCCTGTCTTCGTCATGCCGTCGAACATTTGTCCGTAAGTATAGTCCTTACTAAGGACGAAACATGGATCCTTAAATAATAATATTCTAGTTGTAGAAGGTAGAAAAATAATGTCTCTCCACTGTTTTTCAAAGTATTTATTAGCAAAAGCTTTTCGAGAACATGGTTCTCATCGTCAGTGCATCTATTACTCCACCGGTAGTACTGCTAACAGCCTCTCCGAACAGGTGTGAGGTAACAGGTGTGAGATTACCTCACACCTGTTCGGAGAGGCTGTTAGCAGTACTACCGGTGGAGTAATAGATGCACTGACGATGAGAACCATGTTCTCGAAAAGCTTTTGCTAATAAATACTTTGAAAAACAGTGGAGAGACATTATTTTTCTACCTTCTACGAAATCGAGAACTCCACAAATAACGCTGCATACATCACAGATTCTAGTTGTATTCCAATTTTCTAAAAAAACTGTTAGCGTTATCGCATTATGAGTGGCTTCATTTGATTCCCTGTGACAAAATATGAAGAAGACGTCTACTTGAAATTTCACCGAAAAAGCAGTGATACGGGGGAGGATTCTTCTGAATTATGAACTTGAACTTTCCCCTTTTGTTTTTTAGGCAAAACATTTTTCCGTCAATTTAATAAAATTCGGATCATTTTTACTTAGAGTAAGCAAAAAAAATATATACCTTCCGGATTGCGTCATCGGATTGACGTTATAAACAGTTTTTCCCCTTGACGCTAAGAGCGCTATTGACGCTATCTCGAAGGATGACGAAAGAGAACATTGTACACACTAAAAAAGGGCAAACCACTACAAAAAATGAATAAATGGAACTGCTTTTGAGAAGGGTTGATGGACCTTCTCTTGATAAGTGCCTCGAGGCTGATAGGAAAAAAGTCCAATCTGAATTTCCATTAGCTCCACTATTTTAGCTGTCATATATTTCCCGCCGATTGGTGGAGATTAATGGCGCGAACGAGGTGATAAGTGATAAAATACATTACGTTATTTTATAAGTCCTACTTCAGTAACAGTTAAAGTTCATATTACCATAAATTATGCTAATTATAAATTTAGGAATGTTAAAACAAGCCTATAGTCCCTCCAGGAAGTAAGGAAATGTTCTAAACAATATTGTGTATAATTTAAATAATTTCGCGATTATAATTCCTAAGGGTTGTTCACACAAACGACTTTATAGTAAGCATTTGCATCTGAAATTTTCTTTCCTTCCGGTTTTATGAAAACATTATCATTTAAACCATTGAAGAAAGCAATTTTATTATATGAAACACGAATAATTGCAGAAAATTATTTTATCCTACGAGCTCTATCGTTTGATAATGGCTCTATATTTTACATAAGTGTAGAATGCACAATATTGATTCAAACAGTATGATTAAACGTAAATAAAAGTAATTATTGCGGAGGTAGAAATTGTCAGGGCTCGGTCGTTGTGTCTTAATAAAACTACATTTTTTATAGTATACAAAATTTAGTTTTATTAAGACTATATAGTTTTAAACCTTTATATATATTTCATATTATGAAAATGAGTTTTATTGTTAGCCGACGTTTTGGCTTAAAATTCAAGCCTTCATCAGGGATGTAAAAACAAGCAGGTCAGAGTTTCTACTTATATATATATATATATATATATATATATATATATATATATATATATAACTTGTTAGTATTTACTCTGTCCTGCCTCTTCTCACAGCCCTGATGAAGGCTTGAATTTTAAGCCGAAACGTCTCAAGACTATGAATTAGATTAGTTGAAGTGGTAAGGTTAAATAAAAAAAAATATTATACCCAGATTTTACAGAGATTTTCTAAATTTTATTTAAAAACTAATATGTACTTTATAATGTGGATATTGCTCTAAATATGAATACTTGTAGGATACTTTATCGTGAAGTGCCTAGAAAATCCAAAATAAACTCTGGGAAACACCACGGATTCACAAATAGGGGTTTTAACGTTGCCTCATGTCGACATCGCCGAGTAGAAAACCAAATTATACTTATTAGTTTTCAAATAGACAAATTTAAAACAAGCATTAATCTCTATGAAGAAAGCAGTTAAAAAGGTCTTTAAAAATCATCAAACATAATGCATAAAACTTCTTGATGATCACTTGATGTTACAAACACATAAGCCACATTATTCAAACTAAGTTTTCTTTAGTAACTAATAAAACAATGATTTCTTCGATGAAGGGAGTTATGTTTTAAATAATGTACATCTAATGAACACTATAAATATAGGCCTAATGAATAAGCAATTTGTATTCATATCAAGCTCAGTTCTAAATCAGCTAGTCTGACCTCTAGATTATATCGACAAAAGGTCTATGAAAAGTAACTTTTTTCTTGCAAAAGTTCCAACCTAATTAGGCATTAATAGCAAGTACCGTACAATATGTAGGACAATTTTGCAATTTCTTTTCATTATTTATTCCTTTCTTATCCCTAGTGACATGAATTTCTTCGTAAAAGGAATTTCTTAGTTATTTTTTTACGTAAGGTAGAAGGACTTAACAACTTGTGTTCACAAGGAAACAAAAATATAATCTTAATTTTAAAATTTGGTCCAAAGGTCAAAAGTATTTTTCAAGAAAAATTGGCTACACTGAACCATTCAGATTCTGACGGCCATTTTCAATAATGTCTCACATTTATTTGTTGATGTTCTTGATAATTAGAATAACTCGAACTCATTAATGACTTTACATCATTATATAATCATTTAATGCAGTTTTTTTTTTTTTGGTTAATTTTAAGTGCATCGACTGCCGAGGCCAATAGCACTTTTAATGCAGTTTATTTCAATTTTAATATCAACAGTCACTGTCTAACTAAAGAGCGCTGGCCTTTCTTTGATAAGAGCTATTTACTCGCAGGCTATGCTGCTGGCCTCTGTCAGATGTTATATGAAGTGCTGTGGTGCTGGCCTCTGTTGGGTTTTTTTCAGAACTGCTGTGGTGCTGGCATTCTGAACTACATCTAAACAGATAAATAAATACACACCGTTTGACCGATTTGGACGTAACTGGGTATACAGGTAGATTTTGAGACAGGGAGAGTCATAGGCTAGGGAGTAGGTGTAATACATAAAATTCTTCATTTATTGTCTTTTAAAATATCACTGACGTCACTGCACATGAACTCCGAGGAATATTAAATGTCTCCTTGCGATACGAGCTATAATCTCTTTGGATGAGTAACCGGAAGGCAGCAGTCTTAAGGTTAAAAATAAAAATGACTTGTTTGTATAAAAAACAACTCAAGGGTTTGTAGATTCTGTTTAAAATACTTTTGTCTGAAGACTAAGGGTCGGACTGACAGATGATACTTTACAGCACTCATATACACGAATTTCTGAGGAGATAGCTAAGAAAAAAAAAAAAAAAAAAAACTTAGGCGTTAGATAAAGCCAAATGGGACGAAGATGAACCTTCCGGTAGTTTGGTCACGTCATTACTGAAGGTCATCCACTTAGCAAACTTCAGCTGTCTTTATTCAGCTGTTTAAAAAGCGATAGAGCCCAAACATAAAATATGATTACCCGGGAGAAGATTAGTCACAAAATTTCAAAAATTCCTACTTTTTATAGATATAGAAATTTTTATTCATTGTCCAATAAATTTAAAAATATGAGGCGTATAGATTTTATTTCTCTTCTAGGTTTAACATTTACTCAATTGAATGATAATTTCAATTGATTTTCTTGTGGAAACGAATTTTCATTCTACCCATTTGACGTTTGTGTGAATCCCAAACCCAGTTCCTGAAAAACGCATGCCTTTTTGAAAAAATGAATCCTCGATTGAATAGATAAATAATCTTCTAAATAATTTAAAATCCCATCTCAATAAATTAGTATGTAAAATCCAAAATATTTTATAACTTAGAGTTTGTTACTCATTCCATTTGAAGTTAAATTAATTTACCATTTATTTCATAGCACAAATAGAAACTTGTTTCAAAGGCAGGACTTTTTTTACAACATTATCTTGTAAAAATATGTATAAGTTTGATGAATATTAGAAAAAAAATGAACCTAAAAGTTATTTAAAAGGCTCCCCATAGAGGATGAGGATTAAAACTTGAAAGGGGAGGCTATATTAACTACATGACTTCATAACTTACACATCAGTGTTAAGCTTTTATAAGATTATCCAAGGTTTTAATACTCTCTGCGACATTAATAACATAAATTTATGTCATTATGTTTTTTTTTATTATATCACAAAACCAACTACTGGATGTTTAGGAAACCAAGATTTAAAATAATGTTAGAGAATTGTATCGACGAATTAAATGATGCCGGAGGCCCGGTGGTTGAGAGTGTTAAGGCGTGAGCACTTAACACTCCGTGCCATAGATCGTGGGTTCGATACCCACTATGGGATGGTGGCTTTTCTTTAAAAATAGAAAAGGCATCAGCCCAATCCTAGCTAGAAAAGGATGTTAACCTATAGATAACCCGTCATAAAATTCTGAGTTCATAATAATGGACGTTAAAATTTAAATAAATTATACCGCCATCTATTAGGAATTTATAGTACTAACCAATAAATTATTACATACTATTCTCGTATAATAAACATTTAATTTGAAATACGAACTATTAAGGACAATAATTGACATGACAACTATCCTATCCTTGAAGTTAGGACCAAATTACAGATTGGTACAGAATTTGATAAAAATCATTTGAGCAGTTATATACCTATTAAAAAAAAAAAAAAAAAAATGCCGTCCCTTAACAGGCCACGAGGGCCCAGAGGTACTCCAAAGGTATCTAATTCTTGACCATACTGCCTGATTTTTCCGTTTGCTAGAATCCATAAATAAATGAATTAACGGCTTGGTGGTCCTAAGGACGGTCAGGAACCCCGAATCCAACTCACGAAAGAAGATAAAATCTTTGGTGCGCTCGAGCATTGAACTGAGGTTCTCCACTATATTAGTCGAGTATGTATATACATATACATATATATATATGTATATATATATATATATATATATATATATATATATACATATATATATATATATATATATATATATATATATTCATATTCAATAGGAATTTATGAAACCCCTTCAGTAAGTTATCCTCAGGAGCATCCAAACTATAAGGAAGAGTAGGACCCTAAGAACGGCCGAGTAGGAGATTACGAGAACGATTGAACAGATTGAGCGAGGATATGGCACGACGGGATATACAATCTTTTTTTTTTAATTCGAGTTGACCTTTAACTTCATGAAGCTTCGAGCTCAGAGGCAGGCTAATATCTCATCCTCCTACCGTGTCATTATAACTTTGAAGTGACGTTAAGTGAAATGACTTAATATACTTCACTTACAAGCTAATTTATAATCAGAAGGTCATTTACCAAAATAATCCCTTTTTAATTAGTGAGCATTTCGCCATCAAAATAAATAGCGAGGTGTTAATAAAAGCGATATTTATAATAGATGGCCTGCGCCGGAATATGAAGTTTAAGTATATTATTATTTATTATTGCTATATTTTATCCATTTATTATCAATATAATTTGTTACCGAAAAATTAGTCTTGTATATGAAGGAGGGAGATTAATAAATGTCATGCTTATTATAATTCTATGATTATCGTATCCCTAGATTCTTCTTAAGAAACTTAAAAATAAGAACAGCCTAAAGGATCGAAAATAAACCTTCCGTACTAGAGCCACGCCATAATTAAGGGTCACCTATACAGTATAAATCAGCCATTCGTAGTCTCATTATGCACAAACTGGGGGGGGGGGGGTGTTAAGAAATATTAATATAATTGAATTATTATTATTCGTTATTTGTGAAAAGATTATTATGTAGATAAAATGAATTCTGAAAAAAAAATCTGTCCCGTAACAGGCCAATTGGGCCCCGATTGGCAGATACTGTAGGTAGGTATCTGATTCATGGCCATACGGCACACTAGGGAGATAGAGTGGCCTGATGGTTCCCCTTGCTGCTTCGACTGCTAGAGTCATTAATAAATTAATTAAAGGCTGGGTTGGCCTAGAGAGGGTCAGGGAGGCCGAATCCAACCCATGAACGAAGACACGAGAAGAAAACGCCTTAAGTGCTTGCTCGGGATTCGAACACAGGTACTCTAGCATATGAGTCTAGACCTCTACGACCGAGCGAACCTCGCCCCCAAAATTAATTCTGAAGATGCAAAAAAGCTACTGAAACTAAATTAATAAGTAAAAAAATGTTTTAAATTTTATTTCTACGTTTTGGTGTTCCATGTAGGCAATCTATAAGCATAGCTTACGTTAATATGTTTTCAGGTTAAAAATAAGAAATGGATAAATAAACATAACTGATAATAAAAAGGAAAAAAAAACTAAATGAATACAAGAATGAACAATAAAGGCATATAACTTTAAATATTAAAAAAGAAATCGATTCCAATGAATTGTGTCATGTTCACAGATAGTGTTTTTCTCGAGATTCATTCGTAATGTTTCAAGTAGAAAGTTCTAATATTTGGCTTCCAAATTATATCAATTTACTATTAAACAAATTCAAGTGTTTATTACAAAAATCAGACAAGGCCAAAAACTAAAATGTTCAGAAACTTAAAAAAAATGCGTAGCATCATTTGTGCTGAAATGAAAATTGTTTTTGTACCTACCATTGTCCAACTAACAGCATTGCATTGTACATAAAATAAATATATTTTTTAAAAGGATATTCTCAAAAGAAACTTTATTGACCCTTTACAGAAATCTTAGAAACAGAAATAATGAAATAATATTTCTATTTAACTTATTTAACATGAAATAATGTAATCCTCAAATAAGATTATCTATATATATAAAAATCACGTGTCTGTCTGTTTTTCTGTTTGTTTGTTCCTTATACAAATCTACACCGTTTGACCTATTTTGACCAATTTTGGCACACAGGTAGGTCTTGATACGAGAAATCTCCTAGGCTAGGTCAAAATAGCCAAATTCCAAAATTTGGTCAAAAGATCAAAAGTTTTGTTCAAGAAAAATTGGCTACACTGAACCATTCAGATTGTGACGGCCATTTTGAATCGACAGCCATTTTCAATAATGTCTCAAATTTATTTGTTGATGTTCCTGATAATTAGAATGATGACTTTACATCATTATATAATCATGTAATCCAGTTTATTTCAATTTTATTTCAACAGTCACTGTCTAACTAAGGAGCGCTGGCTTTCTTCTACTCGCAGGATTTGCTACTGGCCTCTGTCAGCTGTCAGATGAAGTGCTGTTGTGCTGGCCTCTGCCGGTATCATTATGAACCTAACTAAGGAGCGCTGGCTTTTCTTTGAAAAGAGCTATCTACTCGCAGGCTCCGCTACTGGCCTCTGTCGGCTGTCAGATGAAGTGCTGCTGAGCTGGCCTCTGCCGGTATCATTATCAACTAAAACAAATTCACATCGTTTGACCGATTTTCGTAACTTGGTATAGACAACTAGGTATCAAGTAGATCTTGACACGGGGGGAGTCATAGACAGAAAGTAGGTGTAGCATGGCACACTGGGTAACAGCTAGTTTATTATATATTCTTGACAAATTAGAAATAATTTTTGAATGATAAACATTCTGAAAATAGCAGACAGGTCCAAAAACTAGTCTGTATGTTGGTGGAAAAGCGTTGGACTTGTCTTGTTTTTGTAGAATCAGGAATACTTCACACTCATATATAGTGTGACATATCTGTGTTTTGGGGACAGGAATAATATCAATACATAGAGCTGACTTAAGAGATGAAGAAGATGTATTTATCTCAAAATATCAATTTTTGGACTTGCCTGGATTTTGGAATGAAACCTTCATTTAAAATAGTTACTGAGTTGAAATTTCCAAGAATAATAAAACTGTTGTTGGTGAAATGGTTACAAGGAGCATATAGCGCAAATAGCAAAGGGTTTCTGAATTTTATTACGCATTGCTAATTAGTTAATTCATCACACATTATAAAAAATTGTGGTAGCAAAATTTAACGAATAAACTATTTCATACAAAGGCTTGAGTCTCATCAAAGATATAATCTCAAGGCTTGATAAGACTTAAAAACAACCAAAACAAAGATATAATCTAATATTCTAAGTAATTTTTCTCATACACCTAAAGCATATAATTATCTCCTTTACAGCTCATAAGTTAATCAGTTTAATGAAATAGATATCCTAACCTAAATTTTACTAAAAATTAGTATTTTTAACTTTATATAATAGACTTATAAATGATATATAATGGCGCCTGGAAGTGGCGTACATACGCTCCGTAGAAAAGACGCAGGTTCAAATCCCTGAGTTGTATTTTTCTAGCAACGGCCCGAAGAAAAATTCCCCTAACTCACCATGAATTTTCAGATAGGGTGTTATTTATCTCAATTTTATAGCTGAGGGGGGTTGATATCTTAGTCAAGATTATGCCATCAGACTTGTGCCATTCAGACTGAGGTTCTAAAGAGCTGATGTTACATTTTCATGGTAAAAATTACAGTAATTTTTGCTAACACTGGCTTCAGTTTTAATATATTTAGCTTTATTGCATTTTCCTCAACATGATATGTTAATTTTGCCGTTATAAATTTCACTTATAATCAGAAACTTCATTGAAGTTGGATTCCTGAAAGTATTAAACTGTCAGGATTCAGCCTGTCAGTTTAGCACCTTCCCTGTGCTTGTTTGACAATTTACTTTGTCATCCCAATACTTGTTGGTTCTATCCCAAGAAATTATTTCATGACTGAATCGTAAGCAGCCCGACTTCAAGCATTTTTAATGGAAAATGCACAACATTAAGATCATTATTTATCTGTTTCACTGACAAATCTTAAAACATGGAAGATGCTTAAATAATACCTTCTTTCCAAGCCAAATTAAATTTTTTGGTTATAGATAATAGAACGTCACTATATTCTAGACACAAATAAGAAAAAATCTAGTTAAACTTTGTAATGTCCTAAAATCTAAAAATCCGAGAAAAGAGACAATTATAAACATTAAATATGTTCAACATTGTCGTGATTTTCATCAAAATGGAATATATTCGCCATTCCCTGAAAATTTGCATTAAAGAAAGATATGTAGTGAAGCTTGCTTCCTTTACATGCCTTTTAAATGAAGAATTGGTTAAATAATCATCTTTATAATGAGGAAGGAATGGTGGGATTAGTGATTCCAATTTTTATTCTCAGTCAAGGGAATAGTTGGGATTCCGCCAGGAAAACATCAATAAGATTTTTGTAAATAAATATATCCTGAACATTTTGGTTACTCTTGGTAGGCTTCATCGGCAAAGAATGGCGGGAGTCGGAGAAAGATCCAAGTTAGCAGTTAAGTGACCATAGTAAGAATATAGGGCCAGAATATTGATTTTTACAAAAACGTTATTGATGTTTTCCCTACCCGAATCCAAATCCGTTTTTCATCTCAACGGGTAACTATCAATATGTCATTAATTGAAGCATCTAGCCGAATATAGGGCCAGAATATTGATTTTTACAAAAACGTTATTGATTTTTTCCCTACCCGAATCCAAATCTGTTTTTCATCTCAACGGGTAACTATCAATATGTCATTAATTGAAGCATCTAGCCAAATATAGGGCCAGAATATTGATTTTTGTACAAAAACGTTATTGATGTTTTCCTACCCGAATCCAAATCCTTTTTTCATCTCAACGGGTAACTATCAATATGTCATTAATTGAAGCATCTAGCCGAATAAGGATATTAATTGTTAAGCTTAGGGGCCTCCTCGCTGATATCTTCTTTTTTTTTCTTTTTTTTTTTTTAATTTTACTATAAGGTATTTTGATACGAGAAACACGAATCCCGTAAAAAAAAAAAAAGTCGCACCTAACTAGGAAAAACGTCACTCTCTTAAACTCGCTCAAAGTTAGATATCTTCTTGAGCGAGCGGAACCACTTAGCACGTATTCCCATAAAGGATTCGATTTTTTTTTTTTTTTTTTTTTTTTTTTTTTTTTTTTCTAACGGACGGTTTACTGCATCAAAATACGTTATAGTGTCGAATTAAAAATTTGAAGGGCCTCCTTATTAGTTTATTGTCCTAAAAATGAGTCTAAAAAGCCTCGTGCAGCTATTATAAAATAATTTTTTCACTAATTTGTAAACTTATCTACAATATTTGTTCATTTTTAAAATTCTTTTTCGATAAATAATGTAACATTTCAAAGGAGAGCTCTTTATGTCTATATTTTACATCCCTGCGCATGGGCATTTTTACAAATATCCTCGTTTACTCTCGCTTTCCTAATCTGCATAACAGTGAATATTAATATTTAATAAATGTTTTCCTATTTGAAAGCGACTTTTTTAAACGGATTATTGTTTAGTTTATCAAAATACATTCTAGTGCAAAAAATAAAATCGGTAAGGAGGCCCCTAATCTTCACAATTACCCTTCAAAATATGTAACATTTACGGCTAAGTGCTTCAATTCTTATTCTCTTTAGGAATAACTTGTCTCGCTAGAATCTTGAGTCAACCATGACGAGGTTGTGGATTTTATCTTTCCTGATTCGACGTCTCTACTTCCAGCCACCCATGTGGCCACTTTGAGAGGATTAGATATTTCAGCTGTACGGTAGGATGTACTTTGAGAGGATTAGATATTTCAGCTGTACGGTAGGATGTACTTTGAGAGGATTAGATATTTCAGCTGTACGGTAGGATGTACTTTGAGAGGATTAGATATTTCAGCTGTACGGTAGGATGTACTTTGAGAGGATTAGATATTTCAGCTGTACGGTAGGATGTACTTTGAGAGGATTAGATATTTCAGCTGTACGGTAGGATGTACTTTGTGTAAGAAGTATTAGCTTCCTTTACGTTACAATCCACAACAACGTTGATTTTTGTTTTATTTTTAACACAGATCTACTCCAATAATAAGTCCATCAAGAAGATACATGAGACGTGAGATTTTTATGATTCAACCGTTATTATGACAGTTAAAGTGTAAAGGATGGTTAACTTGCGGTTTAATAGATTACAAGGATTTTAATTTCACTAATTTCCTTTTTATTCTATTGATCTTTTAGAAATTGGGATGGGGTGAACTTTTGAAGTTGAAAAGAACAAAGCGAAGCCGTTATTAAGTCTCTGAAACAATACTTGGATCAATGCTTGGATTAAGAGCTTAATTCAGAAATAATGAAAAAACTTCTGTTCCTGTACTAAAAGTTATTAAGGACTTCTTGCCACCAGGGTTCCGCCCTTTTTAGGCCTAAGGTGTAATATAAGTTGCATAAATAGTTGTTATATATATATATATATATATATATATATATATATATATATATATATATATATAAGGGTGGCAACCTGTAGATAGCCCGGCGTTAATAGTCCGTTGACACACCGTTAAACACACACACACACAAAATACTATTTATATAAATTCGGTATTGGAGCATGTAACACAAAATAAACAGCCTTTTTGTAAAATTAATACAGAGGGGAAACTAATAAATAGGCTAAAGTTGATAATTTCTTTCAATAAAAATCTGTATTGAAAGAATCAATTACTCGTATAAACAAGTTTCGAAAATATTAGAAATAGGCAAATGATTAGATTCCCCACCAGATAGCAGGATTGTCAATTTGTTTTTAACGAAAATGTCAAAATTGTGTATGGTTATAGCACCAAAATCTTTGGACTTTCAGATCTACATATATTCCTTGTTTTTTGGGCGAAGAAGATTTAAGATGGACTATATCAGATTTTTTTTTTTTTTTTTTTTTTTTTTTTTTTTTTTTTTTTTTTTTGTCACTTTCACTAGAATTAAAAGTGGTTGTTTAGTAACCGCAAAGGAAAATGGTATGTCATAATTGATTGATAAGGGGAAAAATGACCGCGAATAATGTCTGGAGGTTAGACTAGATTATTAACACCATGAAGAGGTTTAAAGATTATCTGTAGGAATTTCGAAAAGCACTTAGGAAGGACAAGCTATAAATATGAACATTTACTTCACCTATTCTAAGTAAAAATAAAATAAAAGTCTTAACTACCTTCTTACTCCACTAGCAGTAAATTAATTAAATTTACAAATTTCTTGAAGATTAAACTGAAAATACATGCATTATTATTATTTTCCTCCAAGAATGCTTGCTATTTATGTTGAAAACTTTTATATGATATGGTAATAAATTCACTAAAATACTCAAGAAATCGTACTGTTGTTGGAAACACTAAATTACACATGCTCATTGCATGATCTGTTGATTATTAACTAAGTAAAAAAAAAATCATTGGATGTTAAAAGACTAGAAACGTTTATTAAGCCTCCTGGCTTTATGAATTAACGGAGTAAGTACAGAATCGCTTAGGTTTTAAATGGAGCCTGTGAGTTAGAAAAATTATGAGTAATTTGAAAAGGACAGTTTCATAAAAGCCAAGCTTATGCCTAGAAGAAAGGACTTGATTTAATTAGAAGCCAGTCTGGACCCATTAGTGTAATGAGATGCTCCATAGAAATATATCAAATTTTCCTTCGCGTATTTCAGGCACTTTCAACAGAAGAAATAAAGAAAAGTATAGTAAAACTTAACGGAATTTCCATTGCGAAAACTGAAGAAAGAAATTAGCCTGAAATATTTATTATTTATAAAAATAAAGTTCTTTGGAGATTTCAATTATGAATCGTTAAATAAATTAGGCGGATGCAAAATTAATACTCCTCACTTAATAGTGATTGTGTAAACAAAACTAATTGACAATATCAAGATATAAAAATAATTTTAATGCTTATTTATTTCGCTTCCTTTATTTTATAGTTCTTTTATCGCTCATTTCTGTGAGTCTAAACATAAGCGAATTGCAATAAATTAATCATATTTTTAGGCTAGGTACCTTGAATGAAATATGAAAAATTAAGGTAATTTTTTTTTTTTTTTTTTCGTATTTGCCTCTAAGCTATTAGCACCTGGCTATCTATAGGTTACCAACCTTCCAAAACATTCATGTTATAGGAGGAACGTCCTTAGACAATCGAACTCAACCGTGCAGCAGGCGGGATTCCAACCGGTACCTCCCGGTTAGAAGGCCTTGGTGTAGGCCACTGGATCACGAGAATATCCAAAAAAGTCCGACGCGCCGGAACTGAGTGATCTTAGCGCGGTTACAAACATCTCGAAGAAATGGAATAGATTAGCATCACAAATCACAGGAAACTGACAGTAGCCAACATACACAGAAGCGGATAATTCTTAATCTGTATAAGTCAATACAATTATGTACTGAAAACGTACTTACTCTTCGACTACTGATGAGAAGGCTCTATTCTAAACACCAAACATTTTAAGTATCTTGTTTTACTAGAAAATTCGTTTTACTGTTATAATCAACTGTAAATATGTGCTTCATGGCGAAAAAATTCCATTCTGTCGTGGTTTAAATCGTTTTATAAAATAAGAAATAACGATAACTTCAGTTGGAGGCTATGAGGAGGGTTATATAGATAGGAGAATTCAAAACAAAGTACGCATACGTCATCATGATTAGCCACAGCCATCTTGATGACCACAGCCACTCCAAACTTATTACCAATACCTTTCACCGTTTCTTAGCTTATTTTACTACAGTACTAATTTTACTGATAAATGCAAATTAAAACAAGAAACAACCAATTAAAAAGTGAGATAAACAAAGAGAAAAACCCTTTCAAAACAACAAAACAAACACTTTTTAAGTTTTAAGCGCTTATATCTCTGATTGACGTTGCCCCATCGAATATTGCTTCAGAACCTTTTTTGTAGAGAATTTAGTAAGCATTCGAATGGTCACCTTCCACTTACTACGATTTTTCAACCGTTATCGAGATGTTTACGAAAAATGTATGAAGATCCGAAAACGTTTCATGTCTATTAATAAAATAATTTTTACGGCTACTTCCTTAACTCCAAATATAACCAAAATTTAAAAGTCTTAGTTGGGATTAATTTCCAATATGTAAAAAATATTTCAATTGAATCCCGCGATTCTAAGTACCCACAAAAAAATAATGACTTACAAAAACATTGATTCCATTTTTCTCGAAAACGGTTACAGATATCGCCTTAAAAATGGTTTCATTCGTTTTCCTATGTTAAGAAACTTATAAAACAACTACCTGCAAGCATATAAACCCAAAAACGTAAGCTTTACGATTTGCACGTGAATTTCGCCCCAAAAACTGTCTTCCCGTGGGCGAATTCTGCTGGTTAACGAACTTGACCTTTGAAATTAGAAGACAGATTTTTGTACCAAATTTCATCAAAATCGGGCCATTTCTGAGCTTGATAGAGCGTTAACAGACAAGCATATATATATATATATATATATATATATATATATATATATATATATATATATATATATATATATATTTATATTTATATTTATATTTTCGTGATCTGTAGGGCCTGAAACGTGAAAGTTTCTAGGCGGCACTTCCGGATTGCGTCGTGAGGTCAACCTCATAAGCGGGTTCTCCCTATGGAGATAGGGAGTAACCGCGCTAATAGAAGGGAGAGGTTGTCCTTATGCTTTTGGCTGTGAACAGGTAAAGGCTATGTTTGACGCTGACCCAACAATAACTACTCAAAAATTGGCTGAAGAATTTGCTCTTTGGAAGCAACTTTGAAATCAGGACCAAGTGGGTTCTTCATGAGATAAACGATCGCCAAACGGAATTATGGATGAAAATAAACTAACCATTTGGTTGAATTAAAAATGGTTGAAAATTAACGTGTGACAGAATATGCTCATTATAGGAGAAAAAAGTCCGTCACGCAGGAGCTGCATAACTAAGCACTTTCCTCAGAATTGGGAAGGGTCGAGTGCATTGCTGAATAATTTGCTTAAAATAACCTATATAGATAAATAAAATAAAAACTAAATTGTTCTGCTTTTTTGCTTTTATGAGCAGCTGTTTCAATTACTAATTTTGTAATTAATTTCCTTCCAGAGTTTTGTGTATGCGTGGTACTACACTACGTAATAAATACACAAAGCTTAACATATTCATCTATTGATCTTGATGAGTTTCGCGAACCTACGTTTGGCGGGAGAATTCAATTCAAACATTGTACAAAGTAACACCCCCCCCCTTGCAATAGACCGATTTAGTTCATTTTCACAACACTTCTGTCTTATTAGATAACCAGGAGGTAAACAGAGTTTCGTAACAATAAAACAGAAATTACCACCGGTATAAGGAAATTAGTAATTTCTGTCCGGAGTAAACCCCCCCTTCTAGTCAACCGATTTAGTTTATTTTTACAACAAATTTTTCTCTTCAGTTGACCACAACATATACCGATTTTCGTTGAAATATAACAAAAATTATGGCTAGAATTGACAAATAACTACTTTGGCTCCGGAGTAAACCCCCCTCCGGATGGACCGATTTTGTTGGTTAACGAACTCGTTAAATCATTTGATGAGGGAATACTACATACGAAGTTTCATGGCGAAAAAACAAAAACTCTGGCCTGCATCGTGTTAACGGACACATATATAACTATATATGCATATATATATATATATATATATATATATATATATATATATATAAATTTTAACTGGGGTCATTTTCGGTGTCTTCTAGGTAGGATCGAAAAAGATTCGAAGAAATTTTTCAAAAATTCCGTCATGAGTGCAACCTCAATAGCTACTTTCCTTCGGAGGAAAGTGCTAAAAGACAGTGGCAGGATAATATTGAAAAAAAGAAGAAAAACTAGTTTTCTTCACGAAGCCAAGTTAACATCCGAAACGAATTACGTTCACTGTCAGGCTATCTCCAGGACTGATTCATTCCTCAACATGGGCGAAACCATTGGAACTGAAAATTGCTGCAATTAAATTAATGAGATGGGCCAAAAATTGCGATATTTATGCATAACACACGACAACACACGTCGCTAGTATGACTTTAAGGGTTGGGTTGCGAGGAGTTACTACGTACAATAAATATTTTACGTTGAGTTTTTCACTATTTAAAGCAATTCACCAACCTTTTGTGGAAGTTGGGAAAACAGCATTTATGATGAACCCCGTTCATGAGGTCCAGTTAATTTGAATAACGAGTTTTTGAAAATCTTGTGGAGTCAGAGTAACAATTAACAATTGATCTGATACCGAAGAAATAGGAAAAGTATAAAACCTTAGAATTCAATATTCTAGCTGAACAAAAAGGTAATATAACGCTTAAATGGAAATCTACTTTGACATGTAAAACACTTGTTAGACCGTAGTTGTCCTCTGCCAGACAATAGACGCCAAGAAAATACTCCAATATTGAAGGCATGTGGGGAAACTGTGTTTAGGTCTGAATACAAAAACTTTCAGCTTTCAATTACTCTCTTTCGGAACTAGTAGACTTCCTTTTGTACTTGTAAAACTGTCAGAATTTAACTTAGGCCTAGTCCACCCTTGGACTCAGAGTTGCGCAACAATATAAAAAATTGGTGCAATGCAGACCTGCAACATTTCATGCATATCAGGAGTGTATTGCGGGCTTATGTGATAAGTTTTTGAATCCATTCGAAGGAGTTTCACTGAAACATTGTTTCTGAACGATGCAAGAGCAGGTTTTCGGAACCAGTCTCCTGTTTCACTGGCTTGTGATCACTTCTTTCGTAATTGTCAGAATTAAGTCTAAGGGGGTCTCCGGTGGTCTAGTGGCTAGCGCGCTGGATTCTTAAGCGGGAGATGGTGGGTTCGATCCCCACCGGCGACAGGAATTTTCTCATCTCAGGGCTCGCTGAGAAAATTCCTGGTTACACCCTGGAGGCCGGCGCTAATGGCCATGATTTGTCGATGCGCCGTAAAAAACAAAAAAAAAATTAAGTCTAAGGAAATAGGTTTCAATTTAATTAAGGGCTTACAAGGAAGCGTGTGCTTGTCGGACGAAAATAGTGTGAACCGTGACGAACAACAATTTAACAAAGAATAACTTATAGGATAATGTGAGCATTAATTATCAAATTTCAACCTGTTACCTTTTTATTGATTAAATAAATTATTCATTAAGGCTGATTCTTTGTGCTTACAAGAGGCTTGTTAAGCAGTCCTCATTATTAATGTACAAGAGTGTACTTGGGAGCCTCACGAAAGGGGATGTTGGAATTCTAAGTTCGCTATTTGGTTAAAAACAACCACTTCTACAGGATTTCTGATGTCAATATACCCGAAAAGTTGACAAATCCCATAACCTTTTCTAGTTTTAATGTGTCTTCTAAGAGACCTTGGCAAAGAACACTGTTTTGACATAGCATCTTGGGAAGCCAACTTCTTCATATTCTTTCTTAATTATATTTCTAAGTATGCTCTTCGCCTTAGATGCGGAGCAACATCATCAATAAATAAATATTTTTAAGTTGCCAACCCCTGAGAAATATTGGGATGTTTAGATGGTTCATTGTTGCTGGGTATACCGGGGTAGCCTGTAAGAAAGTCTAGTAATTTTGTGTCCAAGTCAGAACTAGGTGTTAGACTGAATGTTCAATTTACTTTTTCCATGAAAAAAGTAAGAATTTATCGATATTATATCGCCATTAAACTCGTTATTTAACATGAAAAACTGAAGACAAAAATGTTTTATTATTGTATGTAAAATTAGTTAATTTGTGGTGGGGGTTTAGAAAGTAAGAGCCCTTTGCAGATAGCTTTAGTTCAGGTAAGGGCAACCTTTGACATGTTGTGGGCCGAACATTATTGTGCAAATAAGTTCGCGAGCCGCGTAGATAGTTCAAAATAAAATAACATCGGATTTTAAAGGAGTATTCAAACTTTTAGGGATAGATATCAGACACGAAATAATACGAAAATGTTATTTTAATACAACTTATTAAAATAACAAAATGAAATAAAACAAATGGGTACAACATTATAACTAAACTGTGAAATTTTGAATTAATAAAAATTACGAAAGTTAAATAGCGACACGAAATCAATGAGACACTTGAGCTTGAGCTTAGATGCTTGCCACCTCACTCTTTGATGTCGCCACCACTCGGCTTGCTCGCTCACTTGATTCCGCAGGAGAAAGCGACTAACCCAATCTCACTCAATCTTCCTCACTTGGTGTGAGTGTGTGAAAGTATCGTAATATTTCTTTTTTTAATAATGTAATATTTTTTCTTTTAATTGAGTTTTTCAAAATCTTACAGCGGCCCGGTTGTTAACCCTCATCTGCTTTACTTGATGAAGGTGAAATCGTACGATGCGAAATAAATAAAAATATTTATTTAAAAATGAACCAAAGATGAGTGAGACTGTCATCAATGATCCTGGAATATGATCATATAAATATTATGAAATTGGTATTCTAGTAATATTATTTTGTATTAATCTTAATTATAAAAGAACCTAAATAATAATGACCTATAGGAAATACAATACGTACATTTAGTGAAAATGTCGATGATAAACTTAAAAGGTTAAAAGTTCACTGTCATTATGGTGTTCTATGAAACCTGTTCCGTTGTTAGATATTTTTTTCGCGTCTGAAAGAGTTCAGCTATAATTTTTTTAGGTGTATTGTATTTTGATATTTTATGTTTACTGTTAATATCTTGATTTTTTTTTCATATGACATTATAAAATGAAAGGAGTTTTATTTTGTGGTTTGGTGAGAAAGATTTTATTCTGTATGGAAAAATAGTTGAGTCGTCTATCCGTCTATGTTTAGGGTGGTTTAGTCTATCTAAAGAACAGATCTTTCATCTTTTGAATAAGATTCATCAACAACTCGCTTTAGTCGGAGGAGATCGGTTAATCATTTTTGCGCCATGATCAGTACTTTTTTTTTTTTTAATTTGAGTTTTACCCGCATAAATTACGATAAGCTTTAGATCTAATTTTTATTTTCTCATTATTTCTAAAAAATGTAAAGACTATATATATATATATATATATATATATATATATATATATATATATATATATATATATTAAAATTCTATTGTAAAAACATTTATTAGTAAAACTAACACTAAATAGAATTTATTGTGTGTTGTTAATAAGTAAAATCAATGTCAATCAGCAAGTAGATAAAAACAACGTCCGTCTATCCAGTTAATTTATTGGAGCGACAGTGTGCTCCATCATCAGTGACCAGTTGACAACTGAAAAATAAACATAGACCATTTGATATTGAAATAAATTGTCAATCGGATCAGTTAATTTCAAAGTAAAAGCTACGAATAAATTAAATTCAATAGAAAATTATTCAAAAAATTGGCATAGTTATTTTATTTTTACGGGATTTATTCACTTAAAAAGGAGCTGCATAACTAAGCATATTCTCAGAAAGTGGGAAGTGTACGCGGCATTCCTGAATAATTTGTTATAAATTACCTATACAACAAAAAAAAAAAAAGAAAAAAGAAAACGTTTTTTCAACATACAATATTTTTATCAAAACAATAGATATATTTTTATAGAATGATTTTCTTCCAGAGTGTTGAGAATGCGACTTAAAGCACTACATAATAAATACACAAAAGCTTGACATATTTGTCTAATGAACTAGAGGAATAATAAAGGCGTCCACATGTAAAAAGGGAACATTATACGTAAGAACCGGATACATCGCCCCTTGTGCTAGAAATAACAACTATTCCGAAGGTTTATGCGGCTTAATTCAAATTGAACAGATCAAGGAGTAAAATACTTTTAATGAACCTATTTTTAGGTGATTAACGAACACGTTCAGCCGTTTACTGAGGTAATGCTGTAACCAAGTTTCTAGGCGAAATTAGAAACTGTAAGGGGAATAGTATTAACTGATATATATATATATATATATATATATATATATATATATATATATATATATATATACATCAGTTTATATATATATATATATATATATATATATCAGTTAATATATATATATATATATATATATATATATATATATAAAATGAGTGTTATCAACGCCCCCATTATAATGGTAATATGCAACGCAAACTCTATGGTTGATAAAAGAGCAGATTTTGCTGATTAAAAAAATTGACATTCTGACTCAAAGTATTTTGTGCTTATTTTAATCAAAAGTAGACCATACTATTGTACACCACTGCATACAATAAACCTGCTGCAAGCAACACAGTTGTGCGAGATCGGAGAAATATCTATATATATATATACATAAATCACGTGTCTGTTTATTTGTTTGTCTGTTTGTTCTTTATACAAATCCAAACCATTTGACCGATTTTGACCAAACTTGGAACACTGGTGAATCTTGACCCGGGAAGTGTCCTAGACTAGGTCAAAATCGTCTACCAGCTGTCTGTCTGTATGTTTGTTCCTTATACAAATCCACACCGTTTACCGATTTTCATGAAACTGGGAACACAAGAATACGGGGAGTGTCATGCGCTGGGTGGAAAAGGTCTACCATCTGTCTGTCTGTATGCTTGTTCCTTATACAAATTTACACAGTTTGACTGATTTTGACCAAACTGTGCAAATATGTAGGTCTTGGTCCGGTTACACTCACAGTTCGGAGGACACGGGTTTGAAACTGTGAACCCGACCAGTTATAGATTTGCGTTATTAGTTTATAATATGACTTATTTGGTTTATAATTTATTTTTGCTTTTCTAGATGCATATAGTAGGTGTAGCATGGCACGCCGAGTAACAGCAAAGTAACAAGGAAATATTAAGTCGTTTAGCTAGTATTTGAACACAGAATGTTCACCGAAGATCTAAAAATGAGATTCCTCCACCTTACTCATCTTGGTAAGTTACTTTTCTAAAAAATAATTCTATTATTTAGTGGTTTGATAAGTAATAGCTATGTGTGTTACCCCATAGTAATATGCCGTCTATAAAGTATATACGGAAGTTGCTGAAGGCATGGCATTGATCCCGAGCGTGTGAGATGTAATGGAAGGCTAATCTTCTCTTCTTCTTCATCGAGATATCGCTCTACAGCCTGCCAAGTTTGACATGGTTTTCCCTCCAACTTCAGCTACTTCTCTTCGGTTTGTTGATAATGCCAATCGTAGTTCTATCCTCTAAGGCTATTGACGTCGTTCTTTCAATCTCGGGCACATATTTCCACCCACGAAAGCGAACGCTCTCCAGGAACACGAATTACTCCCGATCGGTCGTGTGGCTAAGATTTCTTTTATTTTTAATATAAATGATCTCACAGGAATTCCCCGTGGTCTAGTGGCTATCGCCAAGGATTCAAATCCCGGAGATGCAGGTTTATGCTCTTTTATGTGTGGGCCCGCTGAAAGAATTTCCTGTCCCACCATGGTCGTTTAGGATAGTGGCAACCTCCAAGTGGGAGTCAACATTCCATCACTGAGAGCCATGACAATATTTATTTCTATTCCTACATGCTCTACTTGTGGAAGGTTCTGGAGTTGAGCCTGAAGTTGTTGTATTAATATTCTTTCAAAGATGAATCTTGAGTAAAGGGCCAGTTATTATTATCAGGCTGTACCGTATGAAATGTCAGTTTTGTTTACTTTGCGATTTAATCCTTTCCCTTTTTTATTTCATTATTTACAAACATCATAGTTATTCATATAGAATTGAAGCTCTTTTATTCCTATTATTTAATCAATAACTTGCGTACTGTGTTGTGAGAACGATCCTATGAGGAAAAAATAAAACTAAAATTATGACATCAACGGAAATCCGTATTATTTTTCGTTATGAATTTAAGCTCGGTGATAGCACTGCAGAGGCGTGTATGAACATTAACACGACGTTCGGGGAGGGAGCGGTGAATGAACGAACTGTTTACCGATGGTTTTCCAGGATTCGAAGTGGAAATTTTGACCTTGTCAATGAGGAGCGAGGAAGGCCAGAAACCAAGCTTGACAATGACCACCTGAAAGAAAGGGTTGAAGCTTGTCCCTCAAAAAGCACTAGGGAATATGCCAAAGAACTCTGAGTAGGATCCACGACAGTTTCAAGAGATTTGAAGGAAATCGGCAAGTCCAAAACTGACATTTCATACGGTACAGCATGATATTAATTACATATATTCTATAATGTAACCTATTGCCAAAAATTGGGGCAAATCGTTTTCTCAACTCTTAGACTTTTGGCCTCAATTCACCATCTGGTCATGTGGGGCTGATTGTGAGTAATTCAGTCATGTCTCTCAGCAATTGACTACATTATAATACAATCTGATTCACTCTCATGAAATAGATCGAACGAGCTGCTATAATATTTTAAAATCCTATCTAATGAGAAGTTTCTCATAAAAAAAAAAATCTACCATTTTGTTGTTGAAAGTAGGGAATTAGACTCTTATAAATTAAAAAAAACAAGGCTTGCATGGCTTAAAAATGGAATTAATAATTTACCCAGAAGAATAAGAAGAAAATTGTCTCTGCAAAACGATAATCTGATTATGGTTCTAATCCGGAGATTCAGTATTTATAAACGATAATCTTCTTTGTTCTAAAATGTATTCCAAAGAATTACTATTTAATTTACAAATTGAGAAATTAAAAATAAAAATTTCCATAAATGCATTCCCAAAAATATCTCATAGAATACCGCTAGAATAAATTATTCAACAATTGTGATTCTCATTTTAATGTCCAAAATTGTGCAATGCACAGTATTCTTTAGTTTAATTTGAACAACTGAAAATGAAGTGATGTATTCATGGACGTGGATATGTGCGTTAGCATTGTTTATTGTTTTCTTTATAAAAGTTTTATGCCATTATAATATTATTCAACTATTTTAAAATCCCATTGCCTAAGAGACAGAATTTTTAATACGAGTTCAGTCCCGTAACAGACCACGAGTGCCCTCAGGGGCAGATACTGCAGAGGTATCTGATTCATGACCATACGGCACACTAGGGAGATAGTGTGGTCAGTACTATGCTCGGGCCGCCGGATTTCCCCCTTGCTGCTTCGACTGGTATTATGAGGAGTCCATTCAAGTTCATTACTTAAAATATGTGATTTTGGAGCTTTTTCACTCTTTTAGCAACTTTGGGACATAGCTAAAACCACCGGCTTATAGAAAATAGCTTTAAAAATTCATATCTGATTTTATTGAATTACCAGTGCAATAAGAAAAGTGGTATATTTCTTATTACAAATCATTCGTTATTTAATTAATGAAGCCTGATATTCTATCGGTCCCATGGAGATTTTCATGATTGCTGTGTAATTATAATTTCTGGAATATTGGTATTAAACTCGTGCCGCAATGATTGAATTCTTCCTTTGAAGTTTTCATTTCATTGAAATGATCAATTTTGGAAAGCTTTAGAAAAGAGTGAATGGTTCCTTCTAAATTTTCTATTCAAACCACTGCGGCCCACCAGATAAGCCGGCTCATTCTCCACAATATTAAATTAATTTTTTTCCCGAGTCATTTTGTCATCAGGGACTATTCCGAATCAATATATTCTGTCCCTCTCTTAAAACACAATTACTCTCTTATAACATAAGAACTTTCATACCAAAAAAAAAAGTAAGAATAATATAACGTCAAAAGCAGACACGACTGGTTTAAAAATCAGTGAACATTGTTGCCTAAGCTTGCAGCATTTAGGTTTCTCCGAAAAATAGCTTGAACTCAGGTTTTGAATTTCAAATGTGGCGCTTAATCCTGAGTTCTATAGCAATAAAACATGTGAAAATTTGCCTGAAACAGTATAAAGATATTTTATGAGTTGAGAATGCAAGTTATGATTTTGTTTATGTGTATTTCGTCACATATATGTGTATTTCGTCACATATATGTGTATTTCGTCACATATATGTGTATTTCGTCTTTTAAAATTAGTCTACAAACTTGTATGATCTTTATTTAGCCACCAGGTCGAGGTGGCTTCATTTATAGGTTTATATCTGATCTGTGCAAAATTTAAAACAATGACTCACTTTCAGTTGAGGCTTGAAATGTTTTTACTTCTTAAAATAGAAATGGTTGTTAAAATATCTGATTGGCTTTTATTTTTTTTCATTTTTAAATTTTTTTTATGGAAGTAAATTTCATTCGCCTTGAAAAATAGTGTTTTTTGAATTTTAGCACTTCCGCATTAGCAGTGGCATTGAAAAACATGAAATTTTGTTTTACCTCTCTGTCATATCTAGCAATTTCACTCCTCAGGTTATGACCATTGCAATCATTTATTCCATTATATGCCTCATTATTTTCATTATAGGACGTGTCAGCACATATTCTATAGTCATAAACGTACTCATAGCGGGAATCTGCTATAGGATCAACAGATCTGAGTAAAGGCATTCGAAAGGGAACAAATGCAAACATCAAGGAATACAAAAAATGCACACTGTCATCGCTTGCCTGTAAAAACCTAAAATAACGAGGACTAAAGGACGACGTGTAATGACCATTAAGTAAATATATATGACTAGCTGTGAATCGGTAAGACGGTGTAGATTTGTGTAAGTGGCAAACAGACATACAGACAGCTGATTGACGATTTTGACCTAGCCTATGACACTCCCCTGATCAAGACCTACCTGTGTTCCAAGATTGGTCAAAAGGTGTGGATTTGTATAAGGAACAAACAGACAGAGAGACAAACAGCCAGTAATAGTTTAATGAAAATGTTGTATGTCGTACTGAATCAAGATATTATGTAACTAACTGTAATACTGGTACAAAGACAACTATGAGTAAAATGTACAAAGATATTAAAATAGTGTAGAGAGTGCCAAACCATTTAAATAGTTTAAGTGGTAATTTTTTTTTTTTTTTGGTTTGATTCAAGGCTTGTCAACCTTGGCGCCAGTTAAAGTTGGTTGTTACTGTACTAAAATAGAAATATTAGACAAAATGTAGTAAAATTTAACAACAGATTAAAGGATTACTGGATATTAAAATTCATGAAAAACAATACTGCAGAAGTAATAATATCCTGTGCTTTCGTACGAGAAAACAATTTAGTTTTTGTTTTTGGATGCTGAAGATATAAGCAGATATATATTCCCAACGTCAGATCGGTGATTGTACAATACTTCGCTCCAATAGAGAGTAAACATCTCTTAGCAATCCCACTCCTATATATTCTTTTCTCAATCTTCTCCCGGAAAAATACATACCACTGAATATACGAATTATATATTTGTTTGTGGGATTTGCATCGTAGGCTCTTTATAACTGAAGTTAAATTTGTCTGTCCAGTAGGTACATAATCATTAATTATTTTGAAACCCGCAACTTTGTGGATGGACTCTTTTACTTGTGTAATTAAGTTGACGGTCAGACGAAGTCCAGTCTACTGAAAATACACGGTAAAAAACAGGAAACAACAAACTAAGGTTAAAGAAATGATTCGTGAATGCCCTGCAAGTCGTCCTTTGCCGGCTACTGATAGGTCAATCCGGACTAACTATAACTTACCTTATGACACGACAGGACAGAACAACATGTCGGCAACGCTAACCGTTGTAAATATCCTCACAGACAGTAGCATAAAACATAACGTACAAGAATTACTTACAAATGACAGTCATTGCGTAGGGCAGCCATTAGAATACCTCAAAAATTTAAATCTGTATCATTTTTTATAAATTCCCATTAACGAACTTCTAAAACTAACTTATGTGAAATGTAAATACATTTGTGTGAGATACCAAAGCTAACCTAAACAAGCGAGAAACTACAGCCTATTTCTGTATTATTTTATAACGTAAAAATTATTATAGTTTTTTTTTTCGTATATTTGCCATATTGTACGAACCTGCTGGTGAAATGTCACCTATTGGTAGTCGTGATCAACTACCTATGTTAAATAATAATAATAATAATGAAATAAAACAATATATTAAATAAAAAAGCGTTCAGTTAAAAACTAATAAATATATTTCCAGTGACTCTAAATGTTCTGTCGCATAATAGCATTCATTAGTTTATTATTTTTATTATCGCATCAATAATCTATTAATTTTTTAGTGTCATTTAGCACTAATTATAATTCTGATAATTAGAGAAAAATTTCTGTTTACTTCTATTCTGGAGGAATATCTAAAATTATTTAAAAGAAAACCTCAAATTGAATTCCCTGTTTTTCTACATTGTTAAAACATTTAATTAAATTTCAGTGTAAATGTTAAGTATCTTTAAATTTTCATGTATAGTGTCAATGTAATGGCTACCAATACAATATTTCATGTCAGTCGTGTAGGATTTTCAAGTTGTATGTCAGTCGTGTAGGATTTTCAAGTTGTATGTCAGTCGTGTGGGATTTTCAAGTTGTATGTCAGTCGTGTAGGATTTTCAAGTTGTATGTCAGTCGTGTAGGATTTTCAAGTTGTATGTCAGTCGTGTGGGATTTTCAAGTTGTATGTCAGTCGTGTAGGATTTTCAAGTTGTATGTCAGTCGTGTAGGATTTTCAAGTTGTATGTCAGTCGTGTAGGATTTTCAAGTTGTATGTCAGTCGTGTAGGATTTTCAAGTTGTATGTCAGTCGTGTGGGATTTTCAAGTTGTATGTCAGTCGTGTAGGATTTTCAAGTTGTATGTCAGTCGTGTAGGATTTTCAAGTTGTATGTCAGTCGTGTAGGATTTTCAAGTTGTATGTCAGTTTACAAAACGTATGTCTATCACTGGAAGATACTTCTTGCAGTGTATGCATCTTGGTCGGTGTCTTTTTCACGAAAGAAACCTGCCCCACTAGGGTCCGGACTAGTCTTTATTCTAAATTTGGTTAATGTAACTTGTTCAAGTCTTGTGAGGTTTTGCTAATCCATTAAATAAATGATTTATGGTTTAGCATAATGATGGTACGTGTATGGATAATCATAATGATATGATTAACCATATATTGATAGTAAGGGCAATAATCTTAAATATTTCGACTGATATATGCCATCTACTGTGACGGAGGAAATACGTTAAGACGTTATCAATATATTGATAAAATCGTATCCGTATTCCATTATTCCTAGTATTGAACTATTTCTCAATATTCCTTTTCGATACATTCAATCATCATGAATCCTCGCTGCGGTTTGTAACGATATATCTTTATCTGTACGCCTACATTCACCGATCTTCTTGACCTGAGTAGGACAACTCAGGAAGAGAATAAATAATATTCGTATTTCAAATATTCTTAATATATATCGCAAATATTAATTTCCCAACTATGTTAAAATTATTTGAAACATAATTTAACTCGGATCATTACAGTTAATCTTCCATGGATAATTTCGGGTAAATGAAAATTCTCATAGATGAAAAAATAATTATAATTATAAATAAAAATAAAACGAGCTTGTTTACAAACGATAATGTTTTTAATGTATATTTTGAACACGTAATTTTTGATGGAGCTGGTGGTCGAATGCGATATTAGGTTCAGATGATGATTTTAACTAAGAGTTGGTAGCGGCCGGAACATACTGCAATCTCACCAATTTTTAGACGTCATAAAGTCAACAATGCAGATATCTATGCAATTTCTGTGATTTCATCATACTCATCATCAAACGCAAAGTTTTTCGCAAAAAAAAAATGCTTTAATATGCGGTCAGGGAATAGTTGGGATTCGGCAAGGAATGATCAATAAGATTTTTACAAAAATCTTAGTGCTGTTTTAATATTTCGAACGGAAAGGTAAACTCTTTTTTCATCCTGCATCGATTCCCGAAGTTTTGCCGTTTATTTTCGGGACACCCATACAGGGTGTCTATGCAAGACTTTGTATACAATTCCACTCAGCAAATACGTGAATTAGAACTATTTACTACAGTAATTAGGTAATAGGTAGAACCCGCTTATGAGGTTCACCTCACGACGCAATCCGGAAGTGCCGACTAGAAACTTTCTCCTTTCAGACCCCATAGATCACAAAAATATAGGTGGTTCAAATTTGTATATACAGGGTGTCCCGTAAATGTCTAGTCATATTGTGAGGGGTGATAGAGGACCCTTAGGGGAACAAAAAATGTTCTATGACGATTTCCCGAATTCTCGCCGATAAGGGAGAAAACGTCGTTTTGTCGATTTTTCGAGACAAACGTGGTTTTTAAGAGAATAATCTTTGTAGCTCTGTCCCAGGTGGTACTACTAGAAAGGGAGTGACACCAATCGAAAGCTGAGTAAATTTACTATAAGACTAGTTGGAAGTAAACGTAAAAATGAATGAATGTAAGTATGTATATCTTACCAAAAGAAAGCTATTCTAAATTTCCTGATATTATATTGATATTTCTTTCCATCGTTACTCCTCAATGGGCAGGATCTGAGACTTCCGGGTTTCAGAAAAACTTCTTCATTTAACCAGCTTTCCATTCATGTATCACAACCCTGTGTTATTGAAGTATTTGAACGGTTTAAGAACAATCGTTTAAAAAAAAAAACATGGACCTGTGAAAAGATCTGTTCTTCAGTTTATTCAAAAAGCTGAAGAGAAATATTTATTTTTATAAATGTTTACATAAATATTAAGTAAATATTTACTTAAAACAATAAAAAAAATTACTTCCACGAATATGAAAAAAAAAAATCCTAAAACAGTAAATGAATCGTAATACTGGGTCCAGGAGGTGGCCATTAAGGAACCCCAACCATACATTAACCTCAAAAATTATTTTTTTACCTATATCACGCATTTGAACACATTTTTACAGGACTATGTACATCTTATTTATGAGGGATAGAATTTTTAATTACCACAACAAAAACGCATGGGCTCACGAGAATCCCAGTGAGTTTCACAAGCATAGCCATCAGTATCAATATGTTCAAATGCTTGATCTAGGTAAAAATAATAATTTTTGAGGTTAATGTATGGTTGGGGTTCCTTAATGGCCGCCTCCTGGACCCAGTATTAGTTACTGTAATTAACAAATTGTGTATTTTATTTATTTACTGTTTTAGGAATTTTTTTTAAATTCGTGGAATTAATATTTTTTATTGTTTTAAGTAAATATTTACTTAATATTTATGTAAACATTTATACAAATAAATATTTCTCTTCAGCTTTTTGAATAAACTGAAGAAAAAAATATAATTTTCTTTTCACAAATCCATGTTTTTTTTTAAACTTTTGTTCTTAAATCGTTCAAATACTTCAATAACACAGGGTTGTGATACATGAATGGAAAGCTGGTTAAATGAAGAAGTTTTTCTGAAACCCGGAAATCTCAGATCCTGCCCATTGAAGAGTAACGATGGAAAGAAATATCAATAAAATATCAGGAAATTTAGAATAGCTTTCTTTTGGTAAGATATACATACATACATTCATTTATTTTTACGTTTACTCCCAACTAGTCTTATAGTATATTTACTCAGCTTTCGATTGGTTTCACTCCCTTTCTAGTAGTACCACCTGGGACGGAGCTACAAAGATTATTCTCTTAAAAACCACGTTTGTCTCGAAAAAACGACAAAACTACGTTTTCTCCCTTATGGGCGAGAATTTGGGAAATCGTCATAGAACATTTTTTGTTCCCCTAAGGGTCCTCTATTACCCCTCACAATATGACTAGACATTTACGGGACACCCTGTATATATATATATATATATATATATATATATATATATATATATATATATATATATATATATATATATATATAACGGTCTAGCAAGCTCAAAAATGGCCCGATTTTGATGAAACAAAGGTGAAAGGTCAAGTTCGTTAACCAGCAGAATCCGCCCACGGGAAGATAGTGTTTGGGGCGAAATTCGCGCAAAAAAATCGTAACGCTTACGTTTTTGAGTTTGTATGCTTGCAGGTACTTGTTTTATAGATTTCTTAACATTGGAAAACGAACGAAACCATTTTTAAGGCGATATCTGTAACCGTTTTTGAGAAAAGTTGAATCAATGTTTTTTTAAGTCATTATTTTTTTGTGGGTACTTAGAATCGAGGGATTCAATTGAAATATTTTCTGCATATTGGAAATTAGTCCCAACTAAGATTTTTAAACTTTGGTTATATTTGGAGTCACGGAAGTATGCGAAATAAATATTTTATTAATAGACATGAAAAGTTTTCGGATCTTCATACATTTTTCGTAAATATCTCGATAACGGTTGGGAAATCGTGGTAAGTGGAAGGTGACCATTCGAATGCTTACTAAATTCTCTACAAAAAAGGTTCTGAAGCTATACGCGATGGGGCAACGTCAATCAGAGATATATGCGCTTTAAACTTAAAAAGTGTTTGCTTTGTTGTTTTGAACGGGTTTTTGTCTTTGTTTATCTCACATTTCAATTGGTTGTTTTTTGTTTTAAATTGCATTTATCAGTGAAATTAGTATTTTAGTAAAATAAGCCAAGAAACATTGAAAGGTATTGGTAATAAGTTTGGAGTGGCTGTGGTAATCATAATGGGAGTGCCTAATCATGATGGCGTATACATAAGGTTGTTTTGAATTCTCCTATCCTATGAAGTTATTATTATTTTTTACTTTATATAAAGATTTTACCCTTGAGAGAATGGAATTTTATTTGCCATGAAGCACATATTTACAGTTGATTATAACAGTAAAATGAATTTGCTGGTAAAACAAAAGAAACTTAAAATGACAACGAATTTTTGGTTCGAAATACAGCCTCATGTGCAGTAGTCGAAGAGCGAGTATGTTTTCAGTACATCATTGTATTGACTTATTCAGCCTTCCTCAAGAATGAGGATTAAGAATTATCCGTATTATTCAGTGTAAGTTGGCTACTGTCAGTTTCCAGTGATTTGTGATGCCTAATCTATTCCATTCCTTCGAGATGTAGGGAACCGCGCTAAGATGACGCAGTTCCTGCGAGTCGGACTTTTGTTATTAAATATGTTTCAAGTCTGAATGGCCAATACGTAGTCTAGTAAGCACTACATCTTCTCGCGTTACATTCCGAATACTGAAACCTCAGGTACAAAAATCTCTCGTAACCTCTTGTCTTGTGTATAAGTCCAGTCAGTTTGCCACTTCTTGATTATTTGTTGTTTTATAATAATATTTAGGCTAAACGAATTGGTGCTGCGAACTTCCTCTATTTTCAAATAATTATATAATAAACAAAATCCACTCGGTAATAGGATAACAAACGACTTCAACTCAGTAACGTCAAACGTCAAACTAATTCTGTTGTCATAATTTTCAGAAAAGTCTCCTTGTTATCGAAACTTTCAAACAAAAGCTGCCCAATTATTCTGTTTTTGGTGTTACTAAAACGAAGTTCATGTTATTCTGTTCTCTTCGTTATGAACACCACACCAAATGAATTCCCTGAGTTCACCTACCTACCACTCCTTATTCCGTGGTTCACAACATTTGATGGGGAATAATTTTTTACTAAAAATAAACATATCTATGTCTCTAAAGAAAATAAGTTAAGATTTATTGTTTTATTTTTTTAAATTATCTTCTAAAAACATTCTACACCACGTTTTGATAACGTTATAAAAGAGAGAATGTTTAAATCGGACCTTCCTGCTGCCTGAATATATGCCACACCCTTTTCTCTCATCTATACTATATATTTCAACAGGCAACATTATAAATTGTTTTCAGCCTTAGCTTTGGCTAAACATTAAACACTATCTCCCTTGCCTGACCTCTCAAAGCGTGTTCTAATCTTAAATGGTACATAATCAGTTTTATAGAGTTCCACGAAGTTTTCTGTTTTTTTTAAAATGAGAATTTGCAAATGTCAGAACTATCAGGAATTTTTCCCTCACACATTACTCATAGTAGTTGAACTTTCCTAACAATCTGAACTGGCTGTAGCTGAATGACATAATCTTATATTGCGTCGTTAAAAATGTTCTTGAACGTCATCTCACCATCTTGTGCATAGCTTTTCTTGACCCTAAAACATCTGCAGTGGTAACACAGGTCCACAAAAAAAAAGAGTGGTTTGTGCGGGATATCTGTCACATTTTTTCTGACGTATTTTTTACCGCTGAACACGAATCTGAAGTCATAATTTGGGGGTAATCAGTAAAAAACGGAGAAAAATGAAAAAAAATCGATAAAAACACAGGTCCACAAAAAAAAAAAAGAAAAAAAAAGTGGTTTGTGCGGGGTATCGGACACATTTTTTCTGACGTATTTTTTACCGCTGAACACGAATCTGAAGTCATAATTGGGGGTTAATCAGCAAAACACGGAGAAAAATGAAAAAAAAAAACGATAAAAATCAAAACCTTATTGTTTTCTTTGGATGATGATGACATTATTATTGTTTCTGTCGTTTCCTGACAAACTTTCATATCGAAACACTCATACAAAGTCACAAGTCGATCTGTGGGTTTCTTTGTATTTTTTATCCCGATGTATTTTGCACAAACGTAGCAAAAGTGATTGGGATTTTTAGAACACTCGTGATCGTCACGAGAACTAGAAGTTCAGGCAAAATTTTGAGTATTAGAAGAAGCATTACAATCCATAAAAATAAATAAGCCCCATACGGTAGAGTACCTGGCCCAATCGTAGGTGAGTCAGCCGTCCTATGAGTGATAACCCTCATACCTCCCAGGGCCTAAGTATGTGGGCTTTCCGACTTTGACGAGCACAATGTCAACTCGTCGTCGGACACACTACGGCATCATTCTCATATTCTAGCGCTTCCCTGCAAAACAGCGTGCCTTCGCTGGCTTCGATACCACGAAATGTTGACTAGCAAATCATTCTACACATCCCGTTGAAGGGTGTTTGTCATCGTAGCCAAAACACTCCGTGGTAGCAGGATTTTGCCGGTAAATGTACCGATTCAATGTACTGATGTTTTATTTTTTATCGAAGACAAAATATCTCCTATAAAAAACATAAATAAAATGCAATAAGCAACAAACAAATAATATTTGCATATCACGGGAGTGGACACTACCTGCAGAAACAAGCAGAAACTGCAAATTGATTATTACATAGTTAAAAAAAAACATTAAATCTTTATTTTTATAGATTTTTTTTCATTTTTCTCCGTTTTTTGCTGATCAACACCCAATTATGACTTCAGATTCGTGTTCAGCGGTAAAAAATACGTCAGAAAAAAATGTGTCCGATACCCAGCACAAACCACTTTCTTTTTTTTTTTTTGTGGACCTGTGTAATAATAATTCTTACTACACCCGCTAGTCAGCTATTTCCCACTTTTAATTCGAAATGCATCCTCGTTATATAACCATCACTTTCTTCAGCGGTGTCAAATATTTTCCCAAGATTACTCTTACACATATTCTTAGCAGATTTTCTGTGGAAACATTCATAACTCAGGTTTCTGCACTGGTGGCTTGCTAGATATCACTGTCAGTTTTAACACCGCAGAATACAAGAAGGTCAAGCAAAGGGTTTTCACCCTTCCTCGTGAAATAAATCGGACATTGGACATATTCAAATAGTTTTCCTCTGTATTTTTAGTTTATTATTTGCATCTCTTATCTAATTTAATGTAATCGGCCTGGTGGCCGTGAGTCTTAAGGCGTAAGAACTTAGCACTCCGTGCCGAGGGTTGAGGGTTCGATTCCCACTATGGAGTGGTGGCTTTTCTTTAGAAAAAAGAAAAAGCATCACCCCTATAGTGGCTAAAAAAGGGTGGTAGCCTATAGATAACCCTTCCTAAAATTCGTAGTTAATAATAAATGGACGTTAAAATTGAAATAAAAAATAATAAATTTAATATAAAAATAATCACATTTTGAATCACGTACAAAATATATTGATGTATGATAAATTAGGCACTACTATTTTAGTGATATTGGTACGCCATCGCTTACTTTACATCATAGCTTTATGCAAGTTATATAATGACTTGAAACAATCAGAAAAGAACAGAATTTTTAAAGGGTAATGCCTACTTAATATGAAATGACTATGTCGTAATAGGTACGTAATGAATCTGCAAAAGTGAGATAATCTTTTTATTTTTAGATTAAATTAGAGGTAGGGAAACGTAAAAGATCCGTTTTCCTCATACTGTTTCTTAACTTCCCCTATTTTAAATTTTCTCAATTTGTTGATACATGTTCTCAATACAGTTGATTGTACACAACTCTCTCCAGAACACCAATAATAACTAATAAATTCAATAGACAGGTTAGAAAATTTATAAGCATTGCACAGAGTGACCCGATCAGGTCTTACAACCTAAGCCTTTTTTTTTTTTTTTTTTTTTTTTTTTTTTTTTTTTTTTTTTTTTAAGGTTCGTTAGGGATTGTTAACACTCTAAATATATAAACAATTGTAAATATGTAACTCATCTAAATTAACGTTTAATCATAATAAAGCCGTAAAACTATATCATATGTAAAGCTGTATCATCTAGCTATGTAAAAATCAAGCATTTGTAAACTCTATCGTCTATGTGAAATTCTATTATATGTATAAGTTTATCATCTATCTATGTAAAGCTTTTAATCTATTATATGTATAAGTTTATCATCTATCTATGTAAAGCTCTTATTCTATTATGTGTATAAGTTTATCATCTATCTATGTAAAGCTTTTATTCTATTATATGTATAAGTTTATCATCTATCTATGTAAAGCTCTTATTCTATTATATGTATAAGTTTATCATCTATCTATGTAAAGCTCTTATCGCCAAAGCCGCAAAAAAACATATATAAATAAAAAAAAAAGAACTCTCTCCTGTTATCTGGCTCTATGCATTTCCTAAAATAAGTTTCTAATTTTATATTCGTAATTCCGAAGCATCGTTTATGCCGTGGGAATTAAATCAAAAGTATTGAAATTAATCGTTCCATTTCCAGGTAACTGATTATTATTATTTGTTTATTTTACGAGCTTCGCAGCGACGACGACTTCCTCTTTTTTTTTTAGTACAGTAAAAAATACAAATTTATATGTTCACAATTATTAGTAACTTATGGTACTAAATACAAAAAAGTTTGAGGAGAGCATACGACAAAAGTTAGTAGGTTTGTGTTAAGAATTAAGTGCTAATTATTATTTACAGCATTGCTATTTACACTATAGTTAATATATTTACATAATATATCACTAAAACTAACTACCATTATTTATTAGGTCATGGAGGATGCTAAATGTTGTGGTAAAATTGAGTAATAATTACATAATAGAGATTACGAAAAAAAAGGGGGCTATTATATCGTCGAAATAATATTTATTAATAGGGATTTAAATATTATTTTTCAGATTCTGTGATACATCATTATGTGTTTTAAATATTGGAGTATAGAGTGTATGTATGGACTACCCTCTGTAAGAAGTTCTTGTAGGTCGTGTGGAATGTTCAGTTTGTCACGTCTTTAAGATTCAGTGAGTATAAGTTTAATTGTCAATGTTATGTTACAAAGTCTGCATATCGGTTTGTCTTTTTTCTGTATGAGGTAATTATTTGTGAGCAACAAGTGTCTCAATGCAAAGTCTGATCAATACTACTTGGTCTCTTCTTGTCAAGGTGTATTGTTCGTTACTCCATGCTTTTACTGTGTTCTTAATTAGTTGTTTGTTCGTAGCCAGTGATGCAACCATTCGTTTAATATATGTGTGCGTAATGTGTGAACCGAATCATCTAATGTTATGTTTTCAATGTCTACGATCTGTTTATTAGTTGCGTCTTTTGCATGTTAGTCTACTGATGTACTTAGTCCAATTTACTCGTGTCCGAGTACCCATAATAGTGATTAACATTAGGATTAGCGGCTGTTATCCGTTAAAAAAAAAAATATCTCTAAAATTATAAATTCCGACACTTAGGAACTGTGTCATCATAGCGTGTTTCAATAAAAAACATCTACTTGATGTGACATGTAATAGCGTGTACAAATCACTCACTGAAGGCGGTATATTAGCGAGGGTTTTTGTGTCCCATGGGATATAAATCGTCCATATTTCCAATTAGCATTTTTGGAAGGCGTCATAAGGTAATATCCCTCAAAAACGAAAATAAAGAGGAAGCACTGGATGCACTGCTAAAATTTTAAATATATATATATATATATTTAAAATATATGTTTAAAGGATATAACAATTTACTACTATGGGAAACGCTATTGAAATTTATATTAAAAAAAGAGAAATGCTCTGGGGTTTTTTTTATGAAACCCCTATTAGCCATGATCCCCAAATGGAAAGTTATCAAATGTTACGAGATTCATGCCTTGTAAAGCATTATTTTCACGTATTCAATAGTTTTACGTAGTTTTAGAAACAATTCAATCAAAGAAAAAAAAGTTGGTACTTAATGGGTTAAGGCTCTATTACAGGACTTAGCATGCCATGCTGCGATGCACCAAAAACAAATTTATTTAATGTGTCCTTCATGTGTATGTGACATATACATTATTTTTACTTTTGAATAGCCTTTTAAAGATGATATTTTAACACCTGTCCCGCCTAACTACCTTTTCTTTTTTTTCTTTTTATTGCATTGGTTATTTTCCCCTGTTGTTCTTCTTTTTTCTTGTGTTATTTAAGAACTTTGTAAATATGTTAATCATCATCTCTCTGTAAAACTGTCCATATCATAAGGAAAGTTATATAATATATATCTATGTAAAATTCTATTATATTTAGAGCTCTACCATCAATCTATGTAAAATTCTATCACATGAAATTCTCTTTCATCTATGTATGTAAAATTCTATCATCTTTAAAAGCTGAGAGGAGTTTTAATAATAAGAAATACATTTTTTTGGTCCAATAACTTTTGTGAATCAACATAACATTAACACATTTTTTATTTTTCGCCCATAAACTAGTCATAATCAGACATCCATCATTTTTGCCGAACTAGGATGTTAAATATCAATTATTATTTAAAAATGTTATAAACCAGTTACCGAAACTACTTAATTTATGATGGCGTATTACATGTTGTTCACAGAGCACTGAAGATAAGGCATAATTTCGAAAGACCTATGTTCTAATAAATGATTTCAAATGGAGGCCGGTGGCTAAATTTTTTTTACCTATATGAATATTCACCTGAAATTTGTCAAAGTCGTCTAAAATGTATATGAGCATTATTCAGATAGATTTTACTTTTTGGTTCTCAAATTTTATAGAAATCAACTTGAAAATTAATCAAATTTTTTTGTACCAATTGAACATACGTGTGATGGTTAATTTTTGGCGCTAGTTGGTCATGCACCCACTACTGTTTTTTTTTTTTTTTTTTTTTTTTTTTTTTTTTTTTTTTTTTTTTTTTTTTTTTTTTTTTTTTTAATCGTATGAAGAATATTGAATATTTATATCTAGTTTTTTTCTGAATATTTAAAAATCATGCACGCAATTCCAAATATCGTCAATTCATGTCGTCATTATAACGAGTCCCTCTACTGCAGCAACATCAGGTGCAGACGTTTCTGGAAGCATTTCAAGTGACATAATATCACCTTCAATATCCTTCCTAATACCATCTTCAATACCCTTCCTAATATCCTCTTCAATACCCTTCCTAATATCCTCTTCAATACCCTTCCTAATACCATCTTCAATACCCTTCCTAATAACATCTTCAATACCCTTCCTAATATCCTCTTCAATACCCTTCCTAATAACATCTTCAATACCCTTCCTAATACCCTCTTCAATACCCTTCCTAATAACATCTTCAATACCCTTCCTAATACCACCTTCAATACCCTTCCAAATACCACCTTCAATATCCTTCCTAATACCACCTTCAATATCCTTCCTAATATCATCTTCGATATTCTTCCTAATACTAGCTTGAATATCCAGCAGAATACTCCCTTCAATAACCTTTCGAATATCACCTTTTTGTTTATCGCACAAATACATAATTTATTTTTTGAATGTTTTTGTGAAAAAATTTTTATTCTCAAATTTTAATGTGAATTTATTTGTATTCCTTATATTTAAATGTGAATGTTTTTGTGAATACACTTTTATTCACAAATTTTAATGTGAATTTATTTGTATTTTTTATATTTAAATGTGAATGTTTATTGAATACATTTTTATTCACAAATTTTAATGTGAATTTATTTTTATTCGTATATTTAAATGTGAATGTTTTTGTAATCACTTGATTTTTTGTGAATATTCACAAAATTTGTGAATATTTAAAATTTTTGTGTATATTTAGAATTTTTCCTGTAAATTAAATTTTATTTACAGAAAAATTTGTGAATACAATTTTATTTGAATTTATATATATGACATACGTCAATACAAATAAATTCGTATTCAATCTTATGAATACGAAATTATTTATATTCGTATTTACAAATAAATGAGGTACACATAAATTCTTATTTTAATTTCTAAATCAAATGATGTCCAATTCTAATTACCATCCAATGTAGAGTAGGACGGTAATGATGCAGACGGTAATGATGCGGACGGTAATGATGCAGACGGTAATGATGCGGACGGTAATGATGCGGACGGTAATGATGCGGACGGTAATGATATTTGTTACAAAAATATTTTTTAATTTTTTTTCTAAAAGAATTATATTAATAAAAAATATTGTAAAATACTTAGTTTTTGAAACACTATTTAATTGTTAGACGAAAGAAAAAATTTCATGGATGTTTTGAGTGATAAAATGGGAGACGGTAATGACCAGCAAAATACTCCAATTGTGATTTACCAGATAAAACACATCGCAAAAACTGAAAAGTACAAAATTTCTCGTCTGAACCTTTTGGACAACAAAAATCAGTTTGAGAGAGCTGCTCCAACATCTATTTGGAAATATTTTGCTCCATCCTGATAGGTTTTCTCGTTAATTCGAAAAGGCGGACGGTAATGATGTCAAAACTGAGGGACAACTTTAAAGGCGCTATTGTGAAGTTAGATTTTTTTTTTTTTAATTTATTTATTTATTTAAGAGCTTCGAACTACGGTGATGAGCTCTTAATCAAACAAAACATAATTCAAATTTAAATATTAGCATGAACAAACGACAAGATAACATCATTTTATTTATTTATGATGATGCTCCGCATCTAAAGCGAAGAGCATAAGATAAATTAAAGAAATCAAGAAGAAGAAGAAAAATATTTTATTTTGGACCAAAACAGATTGTTTTTTTCACAAATTGAAGGAAAAAGAAAACAAACAAAACAAAATAATAATAATAAAAAATAATATAAATAATAGATTGCTTTTTACATTAAAATAAAATGTCTTGATACAGCCTCGGCTTGAGGCGTCGGGCTGTAGGGTCTCCTAGGTTGTAGATCGTGGCAGCTGAAGAAAGAGGTAGCTTCTCTTTGTGCCTTCGGGTCAGTTCTTCGATGTGAAATGCGATTGGATCAACTCCCATTTCTCGATGGAGCAAGGTGTTCCGAACGAACCAAGGGGCGTTGGCTGCAATCCGTAGCACTTTGTTTTGTAAAGTCTGAAGTCGTCTGATGTTCGTCGTGTTTGTTCCATACCAAAAAATAAATCAAAGGTTTGAACAAAACATACACAACATTAATTTAACACATCTGGTTTAGATGGAGTATATACAATTAACAGCTGTGCTAATTACTGCTTCCTTACATTAAAATAAGGTACGAAAAAGAAATTTTCTTGGAAAAAAAACCTAAAAAAAAAAGAACTATTAACAAATAAGTATACTATCTACTTCTTCTTAATTTTTTCTGTTTTTCCTCTACGTTTTATAGGTTCTGTGATTTTTCTCGACGATTTCTGAGTACGAGGTTTCGGTAATTTGTTACTTTCCAGTTCCTTGGGCGAGTCTTCTCTTCGAGGAATCAGTACTGTCTTATCCTCTTTTCCTGCTGTCACCATCGTTTCTTCAAAACTATCAGCAGCTATATCTTGAAGAGGAAGAGGCTCAGCTGAAACGGGAATGTTGGAATTGGAAAAGGTTAACGATGCCAGTTCTTCTAGATTTTCCAATCGTTTAAACATATGTTCTACGGAGCTGAGTAATTCATGGATGTTTCCACGTTCTTTCTGTGAGCCCGCAATTACTATTTCATTTTCTTCTGATTTCGGCTTTATTATAAGAGGAAAATCTTGACGGCTGTTTTCGATGGGTTTGGGTGTTTGGTTAGTTACAACAGAAATTGGAGTTGTAAAATATGTATTCACCTTAAATATTATTAAGTTAAAATGAAACAACACATGAGCAAAAAATATAATATCCTTCCCCCCTAAAAAAAATAGTAAAGTGTAATAAATGTGTCCAGGGACAGAATTAAAAATTAATAATTTTGACATTAAATTTTGAAATTCAGAATTTAATTTTGGTAGCATTAAGCTCTTTATTTCATTAGTCATTCCAAGAAGAAAAAAAATTAAAAAATCTGGCCGTCTTAATTATATCGCCAAGGGACAAGAGTGTTAAAACTATTTGAATAATGCTCATATACTTCAAAATAAAACAATAAATAAGCATATTGGTGAAACTCTCCATTAACTAAATGTATGACTCAATTCTGCCTTTTTGAGAGGAATGCGCGGACTCTTTGGTTATTTTTGCTCCTCCAACATCCCGGAGGGAAATGTTTCAGTCGTAAAGTTTCAATCAGATAATAAATCAGGTGAAGTTACGTTGTTGGCAACTTTGCATTCAAACAGCCACTGATAAGTGGCCAATTCACGACATAAAAGTTCAATTTGAAGTTTTTCAAGCTAGTACGTTCAGTTATAAATCAAATTAACAATAAAATAGCTAATTCATGAAATTGGGAATTCTGACCAATCACGAATTTCATTAAATTAAAACAAAAGTCTGAATTTCAGGAACTGCGTCATCTAAGCGTGTTTTAATAACGTTCTTGCCCCTAATGCCATTTGGAAAGTTTCGAATAGAACCAGTTAATGTTTTATTTTAATATATTGAAAAAAATATAAAAACCGACTTTAATGGCATCTGGTTTATTTTAAATGTTCAAAATTTGAAGAAGGTTTTATTCAGCACCTAAAAATATTATTTCTTTTATGACATCGCAATTATTCATAATTAATAAATTTTAGTAGTAGGAAGCAAAGAAGAACTTTTTATGCTAACATTTTTATCTGTATAGAAATTTCTTAAAATTAAAATTTTGTATATCGATGTATGATTTAAAAAGTACAGATGCGCCCTGGACTAAATATTGAAAAACCCCTTGTAAATAATAATATTAAGAAATAAAAAATCCTGAAAGAGAAAGTTAAGCTCATCGAACTGTCAACATTTATTCAGCCTAGAACATGGCGGGGGCTAAAGGAAGGAGAGATAGAGCACGTTCAAGTTAAAATCCGATAAAAATCATTCTGACTAAAAGGAAAAGGAGCACGCACGAAATAACATTAAAAGAAGACCTAAAAATAACTTATTAATATTAAAAACTAAATAAAATAACGAAAAAAAATGTCTGGATC
This sequence comes from Gonocerus acuteangulatus, assembly GCA_946811695.1. Taxonomy (NCBI): domain Eukaryota; kingdom Metazoa; phylum Arthropoda; class Insecta; order Hemiptera; family Coreidae; genus Gonocerus; species Gonocerus acuteangulatus. The sequence goes on along the minus strand of OX328124.1, from coordinate 37,063,367 downwards.
CTTCAGTAATACAATAGATGAACATAAATTTTATAAAGGAATGTATTTTGGTAATGAATAATGCGGATTTGTCTATAGGCCAAATTCTGTCCTCTACAATAAAGTAATGTATATTAAATACAGTCCGGCGCTAATAGCCAAACAGTTGATGCGCCGTAAAAAAAAAAAAAAAAAAAAAAATTAAATACAGTCGTACAGTAGGCTGTCATATGTCTGTTCAGTTGTCGCATTTGCAGGTTTTGTCAGTATTTAAAAAAAAACTCCTAATATACACCTTGTTTTGAAAAAATATACATCATAATGGGATGTAATGAAGTTTAAGTCCCGCGAAGGTTCCTAAATTTAAGGGATGGCTTATTTCTACTTGCGCTTCTCATGCGCTGTCAATTTACATTTATGTTCACAATTATATATATATATATATATATATATGTGTGTGTGTGTGTGTGTGTGTGTATAGAACACGTTAGATACTTGTGTTATGGAAATGCGCTAAGATGACGTAACTCGCATTCGTTTTATTGTGATGATGAACACCATACATAATACAGGGCCTATTTCCTGTGGATTTTCGATAAAACACCGGTGACAGCATTCACCCACGTGTAGGAGTAAAATGATCTGCTTATAGCAACATTTCAAAACTAAATGTGCAGAACCATATTTACTCCTACGCCCATAGATTTCATTCGCTTAAATTATGCTAAGACACACACACACACACACACACACACACACACACACACACACACACACATATATATATATATATATATATATATATATATATATATATATAAATTGGATTAAAAAGCATTCTTTCCAGGACATGAACCCAAAGGAAACAGTTTTCGATCCTTCATTAAACAAAGTGGCTGATTTATTATTTGTGCGCAGAGAAGCTGATTCATTGAAAACTAATTCTTAGTTGAAATTAAGCTTTCATTTCCATGGTTTATTTTATCGCTCTCAATGTACATCTTAAAACAACATCATTGCTCAACGTTTTTTTTTTTTTTTTTTTTTTTTTTTTTTTTTTTTTTTTTTTTTTTTTTTTTTTTCTTTTTTTTTACGGCGCATCTACATCTAGGTCATTAGCGCCGACATCCAGGGTGCAGCGAGGAATTTTACCAGCGAGCCATGGGATGATAAAATTCCTGCCGGAGGTTGGGAATCGAACCCACCATCTCCCGCTTATGAATCCAAGGCGCTAGCCATTAGACCACGGAAGACCCCATTACAGAATATTACCAGCTCTTATAAACATACCACAAACACAATACTCTACAATAATTACTTATTCGATTTACTCTGAGAACTCAAGACCATCAGTATCCCTCTTATCCCAGAAACAAAAACAAGAATACAGTATGCTACAAACAGCTGATAAATCGCCCTCCATAATGGTTCTATTATTGTTGACTCACCGGGAAGGGTGAAAGTCTATATCTAAGGTCTGTTTATAATACTGAACGATGGTTTATAATGGTTCTATTAGTCTTGACTCACCGGGAAGGGTGAAAGTCTATATCTAAGGTCTGTTTATAATACTGAACGATGGTTTATAATGGTTCTATTAGTCTTGACTCACCGGGAAGGGTGAAAGTCTACATCTAAGGTATGTTTATAATACTGAACGATGGTTTATAATGGTTCTATTAGTCTTGACTCACCGGGAAGGGTGAAAGTCTATATCTAAGGTATGTTTATAATACTGAACGATGGGGCCAAGAATAGTTATAGTTATCAGCCAAAGTGCCAGCATGAAGTGAAATATTGAGTGATTTGTATAATATAATACGTCATACTGTACTTTAATAAAATATTAAAAAGCACAAACACAGACTTTCCAGCGAGCGAGCAAACAAATGACTCCCCAGCATATATATTCAATAATAAATAACAAATTATTTAATGGAAGATATATGTCCTTTTGACGGAGTCTAATGGATAACAAATTACGAAAAATCAAGAAGCTTTCATGAATGCCCTTCTGATAAAAGAACCGCACGAAAGGAAGTTGTTGAACCCTCTCTTCAACGATTAGGGAATTAACGGATCCCAAAGAACTTTCTTAAAAGTCAATAAATATCAAGAAAGACAACGAGCCTTGGGGAGAGTCTGAAGGTTAACGAACTCGAACTTTCGTTTTGGCCAAAGTATTTTTATATCAAATATCATCCAAATTGAGCAATTATTATAACGGTAGAACGAGAATATATACATAGAAATATTTTTGATAGTTTGGGAGCATTGTAGTAAATGATATTGTGAAATGTTAGTATTATTGAGTATTTGAATAATTTTGAAATGTCAAGTTCAAGAAATAGAAACAGTTATCAAGTTATGTAAAGAAACAGTTACCCAAAAAAGCATAAATGTGAAATAGAGGCCAAGTTCCTGCCCCCACAAAGAAACACCCCCTTCCTCAAAAATATCCCCTCCTAAAACCCCCCAAAAACGCCTTACCATTCTACACTCCAAAAAAGTAGTATGAGTTGGTGTATTAATTCAACCAAAAATATTTGCCAATACTTAGAAGACCTCATAGTTACTTACTAAGAACAGTAAAGACACTTCAACTGACCTTTAAAAACAACAATAAAAATACTTATATCCAGTTACTAAAATATCACTTTCCTCAACCAGGTATAATCTTAAACTTGGCAATGTTTAGTTTTTCTCTAAAGATAATTTCGGCACAAAAAAAAACATTGCCACGTTTAAGAATAAACCTGGTTGAGGAAAGTGATATTTTAGTAACTGGATATAAGTATTTTTATTGTTGTTTTTAAAGGTCAGTTGAAGTGTCTTTACTGTTCTTAGTAAGTAACTATGAGGTCTTCCAAGTAATGAACTTGGACATTTCTATCTTGTATCATCACTTGTATTGGCAAATATTTTTGGTTGAATTAATACACCAACTCATACTACTTTTTTGGAGTGTAGAATGCTAAGGCGTTTTGGGGGGGGTTTAGGAGGGGATATTTTTGAGGAAGGAGGTTTTTCTTTGTGGGGGCAGGAACTTGGCCTCTATTTCACATTTATGTTTTTTTGGGTAACTGTTTCTTTACATAACTTGATAACTGTTTCTATTTCTTGAACTTGACATTTCAAAATTATTCAAATACTCAATAATACTAACATTTCACAATATCATTTACTACAATGCTCCCAAACTATCAAAAATATTTCTATGTATATATCCTCGTTCTACCGTCATAATAATTGCTCAATTTGGATGATATTTGATATAAAAATACTTTGGCCAAAACGAAAGTTCGAGTTCGTTAACCTGCAGACTCTCCCCAAGGCTCGTTGTCTTTCTTGATATTTATTGATTTTTAAGAAAGTTCTACCAATAATCAACCTACATTCATCTAATCACTAGACTAGAAAAGTTAGAAGCTCTTCCAGATGACATTACTCTAGAGGACAAATTGATTGCTTTCTTAACTACACTATTACACTGTAAAACACAGGAACCTTATCCCGAGGATAAAGATCACAATAGGGAAAGTGCAGAAGGCCTTCAAGAAAAAGATAAGAACAAAGACGATACATTTTGGGTTTGTGATCCAAAACTTTGTAATTTAGATGGCTCGACTTTGAAAAACTTAGTATCTGCTTTGAAGTATATTATGCAGTGAATCCCTACGATTTTATTTACTACATTTAAGAAAGATGTCACAACTGTTTTTGTTAAGATGCGTCGAAATGCTTTTTAAAACATCAAATATAGGTTCTCCTACCAAGAGGATTCATTTGATATCCCACATGATGGGTTTCAGAAGGAATGATGTCATTTCGATGGAACAAAAAGTAGAAAACGTCATAGGTAATAAGACACTCCCGTATCAAGACCTACCTGCGTGCCAAGTTTGGTCAAAATAGGCCAAACGGTGTGAATTTGTATAAGGAACAAACATACAGACAGACAGCTGAAAGACCTTTTTTACCTAGCCTAGTGCATTCCCCGGACCAAGGCCTACCTGTGTGCCAAGTTTGGTCAAAATCGGTCAAATGGTGTGAATTTGTGTAAGGAACAAACATGCAGACAGACAGCTGATAGACAATTTTGACTAGCCTATGACACTACCCGGATAAAGACCGACATGTGTGTCAAATTTTGTTAAAATCGGTCAAACGGTGTGAATTTGTATAAGGAACAAACAGACAGACAGACAGCTGATAGACAATTTAACCTAGCCTATGATTCTCCCCGTATCAAGACCCATCTGTGTCCCAAGTTTGGTCAAAATCGGTCTAACGGTACGGATTTGTAAGAGGATCAAACATACAGACAGACAGCTGGTATAAGATTTTTACTTAGCCTATATGCGCCTTATTGTTTCTTAAAACATCAAATATAGGTTCTTCATACTGAGACAATTCATTTGATACCCCACATCATGGGTTTCGGACGGAATGATGGGTTTCCGAAGGAAGTAGAAAACTGGAACGCCCCCGCCCTGGAAGATAACTTTATCTTTACCAGGTTGGAAGTTATGAGAGGGTAAAAATCGGCTCTAAGACCGCCTGTAATATACTCACAGTATGCTTAGGCCGGAACTTGGCCTGGCATTTTACGTTCTGAAACGTAAAAGTTTCTAGTCGGCACTTCAGGATTGCTTCATGATGTCAACCTTACAAGGGGAGTCCCTTCCTATGGAGGGAGGGAGGAACCGCGCTAAAATCGAACTGACTAGAGAGAAAACTCTCATTCAGAACGTAAAGTCCTGAATTTCCTCTTCATGAATGTAAAGTCAATCTACGTATATAGAGATTTCAAAACTCATTTAGCTTTCATTATAAGCTGTAGCCATTTCTCGATTTCAAACAGCTGTTTTGCTACTCTCTCGTGCTTTATCGTTATGCTAAGCTTATAGTAGAAGTTTCTTTGTACATACCGACGGTCATTAAAGAGGCAAAGCAACCATTCAAGTTAATAAACCACTGTAAATGCAATACACCACGTGGCATTAAACTTCCAGCGTTGGCGTAATAGCCACATAGGCACCGGAAAAACTAGGAAATCTAAATTGCTTTTTCTTTTTTTTTTTTGTTTTTGTTTGGGTTAAGTGACGTTCTATTTTCTTTATTTAGCTTATGTTTATAAGGTAGTTTAATCAAATCGATTTATTTAAGAGCGTGAAAAAAGTAACCATAGAAAACATTAGTAACAGGTTCTCCATTATTTTATTGATATAAATATATTTTAACTTATTTAATATTACTTTTAATTTGTTCTTCAATTTTAAGAAATGATAATTCTATCAAATTTTAAAGGATTCGCATTTTAAGAATAGGAAAACATTCCAGGTTGTCCACTTGAAGTAATAAACCCTTTTAAGAAATTAAATTCATACTGATTTTATCATTTTTAATAAATTGTGGAGCCCCGGTGGCCGTAGATACTAAGGCCTATGCAACCGTGCCTAAGGACATGGGTTCGATTCCTGCTTGGAGTGGTGGCTTTTCTTTAGAAAAAAAGAAAAGGTATCAGCTATTATATTAATTTATAAAATACTTTTATTGTAAATTAATGTTTTTCTTTGTATGAAATGTCAATAAGAATATGTAATAACTGTTTAATAATAAGAGCAGATTTGTGCCACGTTGAATGCACCGGTTCCCGTAGATCACCGAAGTTAAGCAACGTCGGGCGTGGTCAGTACCTGAATGGATGACCACGTGCAGTTGGTATTATGAAAGGGTGGCAACCTTTAGATAGCCCGGCGCTAATAGCCACATAGTTGATGCGCCGTTAAATACGAAAAAAAAAGAACAGATTTGTTATTATCGAGCAAATCATCTGCGTTATGAAAGTCTAATAAGAACCCTCTCCTGGCTAGAAAAGGGTGGTACCCTATGGATAACCTGTTTTAAAATTCTTAGTTTAACAATAAATGGATGTTAAAATTTAAATAAATACATTATTAAATTGTTTTTTATCCAGCTGTTTGAATTTATATTCGTCTATAATTCAAATATAGACAGCCTTCAAATTTCTTACAAATGTCTTTAGCATATTCCAAAAAGCTCATGTTATTCTGGGCATAATTTTGCGGCGACGAAAAACTATATTTACTAGCTACTGTATGTCTAAGTTTTTTTGTCACTGCGTCAAACTTATTACAGAATAATATGAGATTGTTGGTAAATGTTAGGGAAATATCACGAGTCAATAAATCGACTATATATTATAATAAAATTAAAAAAATATAATAGTTACTCAAATCAAAGAAGTCAGGTGTCATCTTCACCGCTTTCGGAAACGATGTTCCATCTCCAGTGCACAAAATTGAGCTGGATGTACTAGAGTTAGGCTCTATTTAGGACTATGGTGATATAAATACAAGTCGTCGTTCACCTACGTCCAGCAAAAAAAATTTGGAAAGAAATTAACCTTCAGCTTGGTCAATCAATATTCTAGAATGAATCGTTTACTAATTAAAAGGTACTACAACCCTCCCATTTTCATGTTTAGCATTTCCTCTTTTTAATTTATTTTCTTTTGATTCTGTTTCTAAAATAAATTATTAAAAGGCTATTTTAAAAGGATTCAATCTAATGACTACGTGGAACATTTCGCCCCAAGGTACAAGACCGCAACAATATCATTTGCTTTATAACAGCCAGTCTTTGAAAATAAGCGTCAATGTATTTTTGTGTAATAATAATTGGTGAATATGCTTCTCGTGCTTTATATATATATATATATATATATATATATATATATATATATATATATATATATATATATATATATGTTTATCATAGATCAAAATATAAACTAATAGTGGTACGTTTGAGGAATTGGTACGCTACGAAAACTATCATTGGACACGATAGTACTGGAACAAAAATACTTCAACCAGAATAAACACATATGTGTATATATATATATATATACACACACATATATATATAGTATATATATGTGTATATATATATATATATATATATATATATATATTAGAACTAACATCACATAATAAATAAGATATAGAGAATTTTTTTTTCGCTCAAGACATTTTCTGTAATGTAGCAATGTAGTATATGTAAGGAATAAAAAATAAAATTTGGAAACAATCTTTGCAAACTAAGCAATCTTGTTGATTCAATGATTCCAATTCGTTTTAAGAAAATTAGAAAAATTAGGAGGAATTAGAAGGAAAAATATAACAAAAGTCCGTCACGCAGGAGCTGCATAACTAAGCACTTTCCGCAGAATTTGGGTAGTGTAGCCTGCTTTCCAGAACAATTTGCTTAAAATATCCTACATAAATAAAATAAAAACATGAATAGTTCTCTTTTAAATTTGTAATGAGTAACTGATCAATTATTAATTTGCTTCCAGAGCTATGTTTACACATACTACACTACGTAATAAATACAAAAACCCTCATATTATCGTATTTTGATCTAACGCAGGAACAGGATGCAGTCACTCTAGTGGTAGAAAGCGCTCCTTGCGGCGGCTTTGTGAACCTACGTCTGGCGGGCTTTTCTATTGAAATATATTACAAATTAAATTCCCGATTTCCGATTGACCGATTCAGCTCATTTTTACAACACTTCTTTCTCATGAGTTACCCACGACGTATACCGCGTTTCGTTACAATACAGCAGAAATTACGACCGGTATGAGTATATTAGGAATTTGGGTCCGGAGTAAACCCCCCCTTTTAATGAACCGATTTAGTTTATTTTTACAACACATATTTACCTGTAGATTACCACTACGAATACAGAGTTTCGTCGAAATATACCAAACATCACGGCTGATAGTGGCGAATTGGTATTGTGGGTCCGGAGTAAACCCCCCCCCCCCTCCTAATGAACCGATTTAGTTTATTTTTACAACACATATTTACCTGTGGATTACCGCTACGAATACCGAGTTTCGTCGAAATATACCAAAAATCACGGCTGGTAGTGGCGAATTGGTATTGTGGGTCCGGAGTAAACCCCCCCGTCTAATGAACCGATTTAGTTCATTTTTATATCTCACATTTCTCTCTATATTACCACTACGAATACCAAGTTTCGTTGAAATATAACAAATATTACGGCTGACATAGTCAAATTAGTGTTTTGGGTTCGGGGTAAACCCCGCCTTCCGGTGGACCGACTTTGGTGGTTAACTAACTCGTTCAATCGTTTGCTAATTGAATGCTATATACCAAGTTTCGTAACGAAAAAACAAAAACTCTGGCCTCTATCGTGTTAACAGATATATATATATATATATATATATATATATATATATATATATATATATATATATATATATATATATAAATTTTAACGGGGGTCATTTTCGGTGTCTACTAGGTAGGATCGATAAAGATCTGAAGAAATTTTTCAAAAATTCCGTCATGAGTCCAACCTCAATAGCTACTTTCCTTCGGAGGAAAGTGCTAATTAGATGTTTTCAGTATTTTATCTATATTATTCAAAGAAAATGTATAGGAAAATATATAAGATCTTGTAGCCTTACATAGATATAAATGCATTCAATATATTCAAGAGATTAATTTCTACAGAGGTAATAAGGAATTGGATATTACATCAAACGCATCACAAAGGAGTAAAATCATCTAAATTGAAGAATTCAATCGGCTTTTAAAAGAACCTTTTATTCTTTTAATCTCATCTCATCTCTTATTTGACATCTTACTGAGAGGTTTTGTTATTAAAATGGAGGAATGGTATTCTCTTAGCTTTTGAGAAATTATTAATTTATAATAAGATAGAAAGTATTTTATTATAAGTGAACGCACTCATCCAAGCGTTTTGGAAACGCTATAAGGCAAGTTTCGATGAAAAATAAAAAAATTACTGTCTGTTTCACTATGCATTAATGTACTTCAAACTGAGAATTAATGTACGATAAAACTATACGGGACAGTTTCTAGTAAAACGTATTTAATAAAATAATTCATTAACTATCTGGTTAGGAGGCCCAATATTATTTTAAACAAAGGTAATTCTATAACCAATGTGATAGGAAAAGAGTAAGGAATTATAAATAAACAGTAAATATTCATCCAAAATCAATCAATCAGTCCTGTAACAGGCCATGAGTGCCCTGTGGGGCAGATACTGTAGAGGTATTTGATTCATGACCAAGTGTGGTCAGCCAGAAGCTCCGGCCGCTTGATTTTCCCCTTTGCAGGTATCCATCAATAATTATTGATGGGTACCCAGCCTTTAATTAAATTATAATTTAACTAAAGGCTGGGTAGGCCTAGGGACGATAAGGGAGGCCGAATTCAACCCTTGAACTAAGACACTAGAAGCTAAAAATCTTTAGTGCTTGCTCAGAATTTGAACTCAGGCCCTCCAGCTTATTTGTCCAGTGCTCTACCACTGAGCAAAACTTGCCCCATTCATTAATATCTAAAAACAGAATAGGAAAAATGACCCAAATCATTATTCATAATTCTAATTCAGTTATGAAACATTGCCCCACGACTAGAAGTTAGGAAAAAGTAAGAATCTTAATATTAGGAATGGAAAAAAAACGAAATTTAGCTTCTTATCATATTTACCCATGTGTCTACTTTTATTTCTGTAATTTATAATTATTCCATTTATTTATCCTTTGTAAATTAATTTGAAATATCGTTGGAAATTTTAAGTTTATATTTATAAATGACGATACTTTTTGTTGGACTCCTTTCTTAAAAATTAGAATCAGCGACCTTCTAATTTTTGAATAATCTGTCCAACAAATGAAGATGTACAAATACCTGATGATGTTTTTTATACTATTTGTATACTAGGAGGCAGACTTAGTCTTTAATAGAACTAATATTTTACATCATACGCAAAAAAGTAGCAATCAATACTGTATTCCTTCGGATAAGTTTCCAGAAAAAGGAAAACAGCTCTTTGCTTTGTATAGGAGTTTTCTTGTATTGTTTTTCATCAGTAGCTCATCAACAAAAGATTTAAAACAATATATTTCTATCAGCGAGGTCTTCATATTCATAAACTTCAGAGAATGGCAGAGAAAGAAATTTGTGTATATAAACACTAGGAATTCATTTTTTGTAGGATATCGAAAGGAATCCAGGAAAACTAGGCTTACTTTACTAAAATATAATATATTTAGGATAATCTTAAACAATGTATTATATCTCCTTTATCTTCGTCTAATGAAACCCTAACGTTTCTGTTATGCGGATTTAGGTGTATAAGGAAGCCAGTCGAAGCACCCAAAAAAATATATAAAGAACGTATCTATTCAATATATGATATTTTTTTAAAAGATTTTTTAGCTCATGAAATGGTGGTCAGCTGAAAAGTGGCTAAAATATTGGTAATGTCAAGAATATTTCTTTGCTCATGTTTTGGGTCTCTTCATGTTCTATCTAGCAGGCTGAATTTTAATGCAGAGGATGTGGCTTCGATTCCCGGCTGTAGTAAATTGACTATTTTGAGCGATGGACTCGGTGAAAACATTGCCTGCAACACCATGGATATTTAGAAACCTATAGATAAGAGGCAAGGCCACCGCTAAGTTCCAAGAAGTTGATGCACCGCAAAAAAATAGGCAGAATTTTTATTAAAAACCAACTGATAAAGGTCCATGTACAGATAAGCAACAAAGGTTCTAATATTGCAGGAGGAATATTGAGAATTTATTTCTGGAATTTCCCTTACTCCATTCGTGATCTAAAACTAATATTAAGGTGTAGAAATATCATTGGTAATCAATGATAACGTCAAGTCCGTGGCTTTTGCTTTAAGACTTGAGTTAAAACATAAGTTGCTAAATTTAAGTTTTTATCAATAAAAAATTAAACGAGAGTAGTAACTCTCTCTGATTTTTCATCATACGGCACACCAGGCAGATAGAGTGTACTACGCACCGGTCACCTTATTTTCCCCATTGCGCCCATGAGCGACTGGGTGTGCGTAATGATGATTTGCGGCCGCGATTTTTACGCTCGACCGAATTTCGAACTCGGGTCTTCCTGAACATGACTCCAGTGAGATCTACTATTGAGGCAAACTCGCCTCAAAAAATATATAAGTCAATTACCACAAAGTTACCGTGCCAGTGTGATACCTTCAGGGAAATTATAACATTTATTTTAATGAAGGATTATTGATTATAGTTAGTTTTAGTCGTGCTTTTTAGATAATAAAACACTTACATTTCCTAAGAATCTAGGAGCAAGGCTCGGCTTAGTCCCTGAAAATGTTTTGCCCTAAGCCATTTCGGCTTGCTACTAAGCATCGACTTGTTCTCCATAGGAAAATAAGTCTGACCTCATCCTAGATCTCAATTCTCCATTTGAAGTATAGTTGTTACGTGTCTCATCATAGCAATATGGCAATTAATTCATTATTTAATAATTCAATAGTTATGAAACAAACAAGATTAAACTAGCATTAACCACAAGAAATGAAGAAAACCGTGTTATACAATGGCACAAGAAACCTGAAATGAAATAGTTAGTTCTGACGAACAAACCTATAACCTTTTCTTGTGAGCAAATCTCTTCTGTACTCCCTTGTGAGGCCGTTAAAACGCTTGAAGATGTGGCTGAGACCAACTCTACGAATCTTGTTCTCCTTATCAGAACCATAGAGATGCAGTGCGGTTTATAAGGCGGCATCGTACACAAAAGGCCCTGGAAATCGTAGAAACAATAGGCCTTCCGCAATACCATAACAACCTTTGTTCACGATAACGAAAAGAGAACCAACAAAATGAAAATTAAATAAAACATTTATAATTTTAATAATAATATAGTAAAACAGACAAAAGGCTGTCATGCGGAAACTTCATAACTAAGCACATTCGCAATTTCTTGGGGATAATTCAAAATTAACAAAAATAATTTCCTATTCCACGTATTTCTGACCAATTAATTACGTATATAGCTTTTCTTTGTGTGTGTGTATATATATATATATATATATATATATATATATATATATATACCGTAGGTAAAAAAATAGTACTTCTTTTTCTTTTTTACTACATTATTCTTGGATCGGCCTAAATGTTTCGTGGCCTTCATGTCACCTCCTCAGTGGCCATTAAATCCCCGTGTGTGACCCCGGAGGAGGTGGTAGGGTAATCCAAGAATAAAGTAGTACAAAAGAAAAACGAGTATTATTTTTTGGCCTACGGAGTTTAAAAAGTAATGAATAATTTTGCTCATTTATATTTGAAGTGGTTTTTATATTTTTCCGGAGTAAACTGCAACATAGAATAAACGAATTTTATTTATTTTTTACAAATATGTTGTACATTAGTTGGGTACAATATCTACCTAGTTTCATTGTTAGGAGGTAAAAATGACATCCGCTACAGGAAAATTAATAATTTTGTTTTGGAGTAGGTAAGCCCTCTTTTCTAACGGACGGATTTAATTTATTCTTGCAGTACCTACATATTTCACATTAGATGAGTAACAAATTTTTTAATAATTGGATAGAACCAGAATTATTTCCAAAGTGATACCGTCTAAAAAAAAATCAAATTTATCTTAGAAACGAAATAAAAAATCTAATAAGAAGTATTTTATTGGTCGGGATCTATTCGAAATAAGCATATCACCCAAAAACCGGGAAATACCCTTTGAGAAAAATTATTGACAACGATGAATATTATGACCCTACTATCATCACTGACATACACTCCGAACTACGCCATATACCTGGAAACTGGTAGGCAATCAATTTCCTGCACACCCTAAAGATTCATCTCGAATATATCCGACGACTTCTGACTCTACCGAGACATAGGCTTGCCTACATAGTCAATTTAGAACTACCTCTCTAGAATGGAGCGTCAAGTTTCAGATTTGTTGTGATTAAATGAAGAAGAAATATTAGGACTTACGGAAACACGCTAAAATGGTACAGATCCTGTGAGTTGGACGTTTTTCATTATTACATCAGAGGTAATTGCAAGTTACCTGCGGTATTAATTTTACAACTTTTATTTTATATAAACACTTTTTATATTTTAAACTATAATTAGCAATAACAGCCAAGGTGAAAACATAACGTTTGGAATTCGAGTAAACTGCACAATGAGTATCAGGACATTTGAAGCGGAGGGCAGGATTTTTGGTTATTGTCAAAATTGTCAATGCTCTCCTGTTACTTGTACTTAAGAAAAATAAAACTTGGTAAAATGTTCATTCAAAAAATACTGTTCAAATCTCTACAACATCTTGAACTAAAATCGATGACGGCTCTGTTTCCTTAAAGGTATATATACAATTTAGTAAATAATTGAAGGGGTCGGGGCAAAACAGTGCCAAGCAAGATTTTTAACAAAACATAACTGCTTTATGTTGGGTATTATGTGGGACTATCAGTTTATGATGCAAATGCAACTGAAATATGACCACAAGCTCTGTATGCTACTTAATCTCGTTGTCCCAAACCATTTCAACTGATAGCCCGACATAATATGTAACATATAGCAGCTCCAGTTAAGTTTTGTTAAAAATGTTGCTTGGCACTGTTTTGCCCCGATCTCTTCAATTAATACATTAATGTTTCTGTTACTATACCTTGTGAGAAACAATTTTGAAATTCAATTGACTTCAATCCGTACGAAAATAGAAAGAGATCTCTTGATATTTATTTTTGAACATGGAACAAAAGCGATGGAACAAAAAGATAACCCCACTATTTGAAATGCCACTGGAAAAGGAATACACAGCAACTGTCAACTCAATCTACCATCACTTCTGATATCTTCAGTAACAATCAAATTTATTCAAGGAAAGGGCTGAGACTTTCTTTTTTTTTAGGATTTCATTAATTTCCGTGATAAATAGAATATATATTTGGATTTAGTATTTTATATTGATCTTTTGTTAGGGTGTAACGTTTCGAATCCCATAATCCAGTGATTACATATTGCCACCAACTAAATTCATTCAAAGACAGAGTTGAGAATTCTAATTTCCTCCAATTTTGTTCATTTCTATGAGAAAAAATAATATACATTTATCATACATATTTTGGAGAAGTCTGCATTTTAGATACACTGCCTCGAATTCAATAAACCATTGATAAAGGAACTTCATCAATTGCCACCACCCAAACTTTTTCTTTAACCACTAAAAAGTCAATTTTTTTTTCGCAATATACATTTTGTTGTAATTTAAATAATATTCTAAACATTTACCATTAATTTTCGAAACTCCTTTTTTCTCACGGTTTATGGCCGAGAAAATTGTCTAAGTGTTCTGTCAGATTACAAACCAGTGGTTCCAGGTATCCTATTTGTTTTTCCGTTGCTACTGTTTATTTATTTCTTTGAATTTTGACGTCCATTATCATTAACTAAAAATTTTGGGACGAGTTATCTACAGGTTAACACCCTTGCTACTGTTTAGATGACAAGAAGAAAACTGCGCCTTCGAAGAAACTACAAAGCCAGAAGATTATGATCTATTGAGAGCCAAAAGATTACCCCAAATTTTGCAAGAAGATTAGTCATCTACTTCCATATTATGTAAATTCATTTCGGCGATTTTGATGAATAAAAGAAGGACGTATGCAACTTTCAAAGGAGAGTACGCTAATAGGACTCTTTCAGATCTCCAAATCATTGCTGATAGCATTAGTGATAATTTTACTTATGTTTGTCTAATGACTGAAGATACATTTCAAGAGGATGTATCCTGCAGAATACCAGCACCACATGCACAATCGCAATTTATCATAACTAAAGACCATATCTATATTACTGTTTATGTGTAAAGTGACATCCTCACGCAAAAATAGTGGCACGTATCACCCCAACTCCGAAAATTACAAATACACAGCCTCCCCGTCTTCAGCAAAATATTAGAAATAACTACAGATTCTTGCCTTGGAGATTGAAAGTAAGCAACTTTCCATGCTTTGCCAGTCACATATCACAGACGTTTGAGTAGTCTTTGCAGAAAGAAGCAGATAGAAAGCCTTTCATGGGCTATCACATGAAGTTCTTGTAGAGTAAAGTTCGTGACACTGTGGACATACGCCGGATGCGGCCATCCTCTGCTCCCTATATCAGCCTCGTGAGAGCTCAACTAAAGTATGCCACTGCGATCTAATGCCCCTACACAGCCCAGGATATGAACAGACTTGAGAAAATGTACAAGAGATTCCAGTTATTTTTCTAAATGAGACTGTCCGATCAGGGCGCTGTAAGAGTGGAACTGTTGAAGGTGCGAAGACAGCGTGCAGACCTCTTCGTCTTTACTACAACAAGAACTAGATTGTTCCATCCTGTTTGCTTCTTTCCCTTTTCACGTTCCTCTAGTCAGGCTGAGAACATGCCATAATTTCGCCCTTCATATGACTCAGCACTTGGTTTTTTCCCTGGTGAAGATACCAACAAATATTTGAAGAATTTAGTTGTCGAAACTTATTTTTTATATTTATTTACCTTTATTTTGCGATTTTTGCATGACTAAAATTTGAAGGCTGAGGCTGTAAGTGATGTAGATGACAAATAAATAAGTTTGTTTTTTATATCATGTATTGGTAACATTGTATCATCATTGGTAACATTTTTTTTTTGTTGTAATAAATGCTTTGTGAATGATACTTTTTTCGTCAAACGTTTGATGTTCAAAAGTGTGTGATAAATAAAAACAATAAAGTAAGCATTGCACCTCATTACGTGACTTGGTACCTAGTATGGCACCTCGCATTGTTATCAACCAATGCAAAGCTAAGCATATAACTAAGAATATTGGTTAGTTTAAGCCAAAGAATGTGGTTAAATTAGGCTTTATTATTACAGATAACATACCTTAATTGTTTTGTTCTTATACATTTGTTATGAACTATATTATTATTATTTATTTAATTTTTATCCGGAGTAAAAACCCCATTCCTAATGGATCGATTTCGCTTATGTACACAATACATTTGCATCATTATTTGGACACGATAAATGCCGTTTTAGCTACAAATAAGAAAATACTACGGCCGATATGAAGAACGTTTCAGTCCTTCAGAAAGTTCTATTGTTTTGCGACAAGTAGACATAGGATCTATTCTGTCAGCAACAGGAATGATCTCATTGTACAATCCATTGTAATTAGCTAAATCCAAGGATTAGGATAAGCCTAGGAGGAACCGCTTTGTACTTACAACAATCACCCTACAAATACACAGGCTTATATAGGGGATATAGTTTCACAATTCCATCCAATTATAATTATATATATATATATATATATATATATATATATATATATATATATATATATTCATACTCATATCAAGCAGGCATTCGGAGTCAACAGCTCCATCTTCAATGTAACGCTATGCCATTCTGTAAATCATAGCGTTACAGATGTACTGAAGATGGATCTCTGGAGGAATTTATCTTCCGCCAAATGTAGGATACCTATGTATTCTTCTTTTTACTGATTGCCTTGCTTTTTGAATTTCCATAGTAGAGCAGACAATTTTTCAATTAATTTGTCGTTTAAAAATGCCACCAATCCATAAAAAACGGACTCAAAACACACAAAACTGCCATATCCATGGCTTTTAATTTTGTCAATTGGTCAAACCTCTCCACTGAATTCGACCTCGAGATACGCCTCCTTTGGAAGTCCATCTACCAAGAATATAATCCCATGGACCAAGTCGACAAAGAAGTATTCTCCTGCAACGACTCTAACATTTTCTACATATCCCCTTAGATAAACCCAGGCCTTATCATTTAGATTCAAATCCTATACCAGTCAAGCATGTGTTATAGTTTTTATGATTCCGAATTGCAGTCGTTTTTCTTCCGGCTTTTATTCTTTTAAGTTCTATCCTCCACCTCGCCCTCAAACCAAGCCCGGCTCTCCGCCCTTTTGATCCAGAAATGTAAGGACCTCCACCGGGATCAGTTCTTCTACCACCAGGAACAGTTCTTCTACCACCAGGATCAGTTCTTCTACCACCAGGATCAGTTCTTCTTCCACCAGGATCAGTTCTTCTATCACCAGGAACAGTCATTCTACCAGTAAATATCATACACCATGTATATATTAGTATTTAATCTGTTCATCTTTGTTAAAGATCTGATCATACACCGAAACGTTGGAAAATATAAAGGGTTTTTATATGAACAATTTAGTTTTATTAACCTTATGTTAGGGTCTCCCCGTGGTTGGTGGCTATGGCCTTGGAATTTTCTCATTTCAGGCCCCTTTGAGAAAATTCCCTGCTGCACCATGGATATCGGCGCTAATGGCCTAAAAGTCGATGCGCTATTAAAATTTAAAAAAAATTAATCTAATTTAAAATTAATTAATCTGACTATACCCCGACAATGTCCATCTTCTTATGTCAAGTATAACCGAAATTAGAATAAAAATCGAAAGCAAATTTGTTTGTAGGGCTGATGAGATTGATGAGGCAGTTATTGCGCTGTCCCCAATGTCTCTTTGATCTATTATGTGGGCAGGTTGGGGTGGTGGGTTTGCAGCCACGTCAATCATTTGTGGAAGTGGGGAAACATGTTTGGTGGGCAGATAGGGGAGGTGGGCAATGAAAGCAGTTATTGGAGGGTTTAAATTACTCAAATTGTTTTCAATTTGATATTTTTAAATACCATTAATGTTTATGAAAAGTTTGTAATGTTTTGATTGATTTGCCAGTAAAACTTGGAGTAAAATAAATCACTTTATAGGTTTGCTGAGCATTATAAAGTGAAAATATCTCAGGAGAAAAGGAAATAGCCACTTCCTTCACAAAGAAAGGTTTTAGCACTTTTCCTTCCTTCAGAGGTATATATATATATATATATATATATATATATATATATATATATATATATATATACAGGGTGCCAAAAAAAAAACTTCTAAACGGTCGGAGATATCAAAATCTTTTAAAGGGGCAAAGTTGTAAGTATCGTTAACGCGTTCACTGCCCACGCCCCGGGAGCTGGGGCGAGCTATACCTTCGTCGGGTGCCCTCGCCCCGGCTCCCGGGGCGTCCTCCTACCTCCCGTTTTATTGCTCTAGCACAGGCTGGACATCTCACAGAAGGGTTTAGATTGTTTCTATGCATTGGTAAGTGAACAAGTCTTGTAAAAATATCATTGGTTCCTGAAGAAATTACTTTTTTTACGACAATTTCTTCAATATTTACGCGAGTATCCAATAACAATAAATTAAATGTGTAAACCCTTTTTATAATTATTCAGTTGAGTTAATTATTGTGAAACGTTGTTCTTTAGATCCTAGAATGTCTGGACGTAGTGGAAAAAACAGCAGCTGTCATGGATTTTATTTAAGGTTGTCATTTTTTATAATATTTACGTAAGAAAAAATTCTCTTCATAACAGTTATAACAGATCCCATTGCATTAATTCTGGTTTAATTAAATGAATAATTATTCGTTTTAATGTCTTCTTTATAATATATTTCTCAGTTTACTAAAAATCGATTTACGGAAAGTGAAGCTACGTTGATTTGTCGGCCGAAAAGTGTCTCCTACTTTCGGGCCGGCAAGTCAACGTAGCGTAACAGAAAGTAGTATCTCCTCTCCTGTTTCTTCAGGTACGAAATTATGAGTATTTATGTCATTATATTATAAAAAGTCCGACTCGCAGGAACTGCGTCATCTTAGCGCGGTTCCAGTTCTTTTCTTTCTTTTTTTTTTTTTTTTTTTACGGCTCATCTACATCTAGGTCATTAGCGCCGACATCTAGGGTTTAGCGAGGAATTTTACCAGCGAGCCGTGGGATGATAAAATTCCTGCCGGAGGTTGGGAATCGAACCCACCATCTCCCGCTTATGAATCCAAGGCGCTAGCCATTAGACCACGGGAGACCCCGGTTCTTGTTCATATCCCTATTCTCATTTGAAAAGCATAGAATAGAAACAGATAATATTTTCCTCGGCCTTTGTTCAAAGGGTTTTATGGCTATACCTGGGGTTAGGGTCGGGTCCGCAAGACTCTAGAAACCTCTTCTAGCGATACTTCATTTCATACGTTTCAATGAATTGGAAAATATCCAAAATTTTCACATATTCCTGTGTTCTTTTACTATAGTAATAATTCTACAGATAAAATCAATTAAAAAATAAAATAAAAAAACCAACAGCATAAAGGCAATTGAAAATATTCAAAAGACGTCATCGAATCTTTTTCTCTTGGCAAGCTATGTTTCTAACAATGAATTGTTCTTCTTATTTTGCCTAATCTGTTTTATTGTAAAATACATTATCCAAATATAAGCAATTAAAAAATAACAAGGAATAATAACAGACAAAAAGAACAGTTCGAATTAGCAAAATCCATTACTTTAATGTTTTAAGCACTTATTTCTCCGATTGACATCGCCTAATCAAAACTTTCATCAGAACCTTTTTTGTAGAGCATTTAGTAAGCTTTCTAATGGTATTGTTTCGTTTGCCAAGATTCTCAACCTTTTTCGAGACATTAAGGAAAATATACAGAGTTACCAAAACTTTTTATGTCTGTTAATAAAATATTTTATTCTAACCCTTCCTTAACTCCAAACGTAACCAAAATTTCAACATATTAGTTTTAATGATAGTAAAACATGCAGAAAATGTTTCAACTGAATCCCATGATTCTAAGTACCCAAACCAAAAACGGTATTCAAAAAGTATTTTTCCAATTTTCTCAAAAACGGTTAAAGCTATCGCCTTGAAAATGGTTTCATTCGTTTTACTAGCCAAAGAGGCCTATAAAACGAGTACTTACAAGCTTATGTACTCAAAAACGTAAGCGTTACGATTTTTTTTTGCGCGATTTTCGCCCCAAACGCCATCTTCCAGTGGGCGGATTTTGCTCGTTAACGAACTTGACCTTTCAAATTGGACGACAGATTTTTGTACCAAATTTCATCAAAATCGGACCATCAGGGAAGCCAGAAATCCGCGAACAGACAAATATATATATATATATATATATATATATATATATATATATATATATATATATATATATAAATATATACATATATATATGTTAGGGGAGTAGTAGACACTGTAGATGTAAACAAACAGGCTGAGGCTATATATAGCCTCAGCCGGAGGAAATAAAGTTAGTTGTTATCAGGGAGTCTGTGCGTTCTCTTGTCCCCTGTGACTTATTATTCCTTTTTAAAAACGCCCTTTCAGTCTACCAACTCATAAGTGGTGCCGAAACCCGAATAGTTCAGAGTGAGTCGCGTTACGGGAGTGTATGAAGGAGAGGCGGAACCGTCTTACTGTTCAGGATAGACTTAATCAGAACAGAATGGCTACGGGTGGTGGCACAGCCATGACTACGGATCAAAATGAACATCAAGAAGAGGAAGTTCAGATACCCTTACCCGCTACGCTGGAGTTGCTCAAGTTTAAAGCAGCAGCAGCGCAAGATATGCGCTCAGCGATTAGTCAGGTTGACAAATTCTCGGGAGATGTTGGCGAACTTGCGCACTTCCTCAAGGATGGGGAACGTCTCACAGCCGCAATCGATAGCAAGGAGAAGGCTGGCTGGCTCGACCCCGTGGATGCAGCAACGTTGAGGGCAGCGCTCATCGGTAGAGTTCGGAGGCAAGTACTGAACCAGATCCAGAGCGACACCAACACGCCCTGGCATACACTGAAGGAACGGCTAAAGAAGGCCTACGGGGGAGGAAGGTGGGCACCGGAAGAAGACTTTCTGCAGATGCTGCGAGAAACAAGAGGCCCTAAACAGTCCGTAGGAAGCTACGCAGCAAGATTGATTGCGTGGCATAACAAGATCATCGACAAACTTAGTGAACGGCCTAATAACCCCGAATCGGTAGCGACAGCCCTGGTGATGCCGCGAGTACTCAAAGTGCAATTGGCCAAGGAAACTGCCCGCGTCATATCAGCAGACACAGAATTCCTACAGGCGGCGCAAGCCATGGTGGATGAAGGCGAGAAGGAAGCGGAGCTCCACTCAGCAGCACAGGAAGAAGAACCATGGGTCAAAGTGGTAACTCGACGACCCCAAAGGGAGTACCCCCGAAGTACTGAGAGAGACAACAGGATGCGGAGAAGAACCTGGAGAACGCCCCGCGATGATGAGCGCAGGGAACCATCACGACGGGAACTAATACGACGTCGCGAAGGAGAACGACGGGAGCAGCCAAAACGGTGTTACGAGTGCGGAAGAACAGGACATGTTGCCGCGCGCTGCCCCGAGATCAAATGCTTTGAATGTGACAACCTCGGACACGTAGCAAGGCACTGCCCCTATATGAAAAAGCCGAAGAAGGATCTGGGAGAACCAATGGAGGTAAACTTCCACCGAGTTCATCGCGCGAGTTCGAGGCAAGCGATGGGAAGATCCGGATTAGACTCCGACGATAGCAGCGATTCGGAAGAAGAGCAAATACCGAGAAGACCCCAAACCTTAACGTCATATGCGGCAATCCTGCGAAACACTCACGTTCGCGGGAAGCAAACATGAGGACGGTGTAAGAGGAGCGGTGACCCAAGGAAAACCCCAGCGAGACAATATGGGTTGCCGATAATTGAGGAGGAGGGAGTGAGCTGGCTAGTGGACTCAGGCAGTACGTGCACCCTGATATGCAGAAAAGCGGTGGCGCGTAAAAACCGGGACTGGATGAGACAACGAATACAAGCCTGCAGCTGTAAGCTCCAGACGCTCGGGGGGAATTGCGAGGTAGCAGGAGAAATCGAACTCCCGGCAGAAATCTGGGGAGTACCGGAGAAAGTGGTGACAGCGCATGTGGTGCCGGAAATGCCTAGGGAATATGACGGAATATTAGGTTGCGATGCACTAAATATCCTGAGGGGAAAAATGAAGATCTCTAAGAAGACCTGGAAGCTGCAGGTGGGAGAAAAACGTTACAGATGCCCAACAGATGGAAAGGGGGAATGTCTGAGTGTCGGAGCTGTAGCGCCCGAAGAAGGAAACCTACAAGCGGTAATAAAGGAGTTCCAAGACATCTACCATCGCGAAGGCCAGCCACTCAGCGCAACGGGGAGGACCTGCCATGAAATTCGTCTGAAAGAAGACCGCAAGGTGTACGTCAAAGAGAGAAGGTACCCACAAGTGTTAAAAGAAGCTATAGCGGAAGAACTCCAAGACCTTCTCAGACAAGGTATAATAGTGCCCAGTACTTCAGGATTTAACAGCCCACTGTGGGCAGTCCCAAAAGCAGGTTCGCCGGGAAAATACCGAGTGGTCGTCGACTATAGAAAGCTGAATGAAGCCACGCAGGAGGAGAAATATCCCATGCCCCGTCTAGAAGATATACTGGATCGCCTTAGTGGAGCGCGGTACTTCAGTACCCTCGACCTTAAAGCAGGCTACCACCAAATCAGAATGAACCCTCGGGACGAAGAGAAAACGGCGTTTTCGTTCGAACGAGGTCATTTCCAATTTACCAGGATGCCATTCGGACTAAAAAACGCGCCAGCCACATTCCAACGTCTGATGGATGAGCTCCTCAGCGGACTCGATCCAAATTTTTGCCAAGGGTACATGGATGACCTCCTCGTGTTCAGCGGTTCGGCGGAAGAGCATGAGAAGCATCTCAGGGAAGTGTTTGCGCGACTACGCGAGTTTGGGCTGAAGCTGTCGAGAGAGAAGACCCGTATAGGACTATCCGAGGTGACCTTCCTAGGGCATGTCGTCTCCGGAGAAGGAATCCGGCCAGATCCAAAAAAGATTGAGGCCCTCTCTGGAATTAAGGTACCTACAGACATAAAAGGGATCAGGAGAGTTCTAGGAGCGCTTAACTATTACAGACGCTTTGTACCTAGCATGGCTCGAGGGTTAGTGGAACTCAACGACCTCTTAAAGAAGGGACGGACAGTACGAGTCACCTCAAAGATGGTGAGAAACATCGAAGAATGCATAGAAATGCTCAAGTCCGACCCTGTGCTAGCGTTCCCGGATTTCACCAAGGAGTTCATCGTGACCACAGATGCCAGTAACTTTGCCCTAGGAGCAGTTCTGACGCAAGTATGGCCCGCGGGAGAACGGCCAATAGCCTATGCAAGCAGACGCCTCACAGGAGCGGAAGAGAGATACAGCGCTTTAGAACGGGAACTACTTGGAGTTGTCTGGGCGATAGACCACTTCCGGCCATACCTCTACGGACGACGATTTACGGTGCACACTGACCACAAGCCATTGCAGTGGGTTAAAACTCTTAAAGAAGATTCGGCCCGGATCCAGAGATGGAAGGAAAATCTTAACCAATACAACTTCGAGGTCCGCTACAAACCGGGGAAGGACAACGTGGTAGCCGACTGGCTTTCCAGGCTCCAACACGTCAACGTGGTAACTACAACTGGAGAAGGAGGGAGTCAGACGTTGCGACAGTTTTTTGCAGACTGGAATCCGGATGGGGAGCAAAGTACTCGGCAGGACAGCGAAGCGACCGCCTCTGCAGACGAAAGAGAACACACGATGACAGAGACGGATGATATCGTGGTCGGAAAAAACCGCCACATCGTCTGGGTATCAACGACACAAGGCTCACCACAGATTACATACAGTCGAAAAACAAAAAGCGGTCTTAGGTGTACGGTTCGGGCTCCAATCTCGGCTACAGAAGATGTCATTTGCCGACTGTTAGAAGATGCCTCAGTACCGGGATCCACAACGTACTTATACGTCGGCAACGCAACCGTCTGGACCAAAATAGCACGACTCTGGGAGCAGGAACGCATTGGAACGGACAGGAAATTTGTCCGGTGCACACGGCTGGGCGAAGTGATCACGGACCCTTCCATGCAAAGAGACCTAGTAGTCGCACAGCACCAAGGAAAGTCCAACCACAGAGGAGTCACCGAGACGCTGGCGGGACTGAAGCGGAAATATCACTGGAAAGGAATGGAACAGTTAGTCCGTACCGTGGTCGCTGAGTGTACCGTATGTAATCGGACGAAATACGACAGACATCCACCCCAGGCGCGCCAGGAGGAAACAGAGACCCCCCTTACTCCGCTGATCGCGCTTCAAGCAGACGTCTTCACATGGCAGAACCAGTCTTGGGTTACCATAGGCGACAACTTTAGCAAAGTCGTCATGGCAAACCCTATAGTTGCGAAGACAGCGAACGAAGTCGTCAGGAGCTTCCTGCGCTGGAGTCAAACCTATGGAACCCCAGAACTTCTAGTAACTGACGGCGGGCGTGAATTCCGCAATAGTGAAGTCAAGGACCTCTTACGTCGATGGGGTACGCATCACCACATCACTACACCTGGACACCCCCAAAGTCATGGGAATATCGAGCGAGTACACAACACTCTCAGTGAGCACCTGAGGATCGTTCAAGCGGATCGAGGAATCTCTGGGGAGGAGGCGATGGACATAGCAGTCACGGCCTACAACCACTCTGTGCATAGCGTCACAGGTTTTACCCCATTCGAGGTGCTGTTTGGTACGTTAAGAGTAGGACGAGACGTACGAGAATCAGCTGGTGAGGCAGGTATCGTAACCGCGGTGGTGCAACGCCAAGAAAATCAAAGGCGAATAATCCGGGAAACCAGAACAAGACTCCAGCGAGAGAAGAGGACCAGGGTGCAGAAACACAACCTACAAGTGAAGGACCCAGGAGCACATCTCAAGATAGGAGATATCGTGTTCCGTAAACTATCAACGAACCGAGGCAAACAGGACCTGCGTTACGACGGACCCTACACGATCATCGAGCTGAAAGAGCATAATCTGGTAACCATTCGGTCACAGGAGACTCCACCTAGACTACGGACAGTACATCTGGAACAGCTACGGATACCAGCGAATCCAAACACTAATCAAACTGATAAAGCATAAGCAAGTGCAGTGCAGAGTTCTGTGTTGTGTTCTTAGTTATGTAAATATGTTATTCTATAGTTGGTATGTAAATATGTTATTTTATGTAAATATCTTGTTCCTATTGTTTACTGTTTGAATTATTTCAGAGTTAAATTACGTTTCGTTCCGTAGTAGTATAAGAATTTTTCTTTTTTTTATATATATATGTTTTTTTTTTATATATATATATGTTTATTTACTTTAGTTTATTGCCATTAGTATATATTATCATGCTTAAATAATACCACCCCCACCTCCTCTGGAGTTATTTAAGTTTCTGGGGGAATGTCCAGAAACTGGAGGGGGGTTGTTAGGGGAGTAGTAGACACTGTAGATGTAAACAAACAGGCTGAGGCTATATATAGCCTCAGCCGGAGGAAATAAAGTTAGTTGTTATCAGGGAGTCTGTGCGTTCTCTTGTCCCCTGTGACTTATTATTCCTTTTTAAAAACGCCCTTTCAGTCTACCAACTCATAAGTTATATATATATATATATACAAATTTGAACCACCGTTATTTTCGGTCTCTAGGGGTTCTGAAACGCGAAATTTTCTAGTCGGCACTTCCGGATTGTTTCATTGTATCAACCTTATAAGCGGGGTTCCTCCCTATGGGGGAGGGAGGACCCGCGCTAAAAATGGAAGAAAGAATTTAGAAAAATACTAATAAAATATTCTGATATGATTTTCGGGCATCACCCTAAAAACGAAAAGTTCAGAAAAAGGTATTTTACTTTTTTTTTATTGAATGTTCAGTAGTCATTTTATATTTTTAAAGTAATGAAAACCACTTTATTTTTAGGAAATCCATGACATAATTTTAGAACGTAAATTAGAAATTCGAAAAAATTGATATTGCAATTTCGTAACTATAAGTAAGAATTGTTAGTATAAGTATAGGAATCAATAATTAGAATAGTATGTTAGTTAGTAAGATATTAGGAGCAGAAGGTAGATAATGAAAAATAGTTATAGGTTTTATTAATAAATTAGGAAAATTGAAAATAAATAAAATGAAATAATAATGCAAAATAAATTACACCTACATCGCGTGTTTATTTATACAATAAAAGCATATTATATTAACTTGGCCATAAGTATAATATCACTTTATTGGTATTTGTACAATAGATTTCCCAACAAAGACAATGATACGAACCATTTCAGGTAACTGTGTGAGACTCGAGTTGGTGCCCACGCCCCGGCTACCGGGGTGAGACTTCGCACGGTGCCCTCGCCCCGGCTCCCGGGGCGTGCTTCAAACCGTATATTAGCGTCATTAGAAATGCATTTTAACTCATTATGCTTTATACTATTAGCTATTTATTAATGAAAATAAGAAAAAAAGTAGTTGGCTCCTGAGGAAGTTTTAAAATTTTGATGGGCAGTGAATGTGTTAAGACCTATAAAAAGGTGCCCTCGGAAATAATAATAAAAAAAAAAAAACACTTCTAAGGGCTCAAATTAGACCTTTGAAGGGAAGGGTTTCCTTTTTACCCATATCTTGCAATACATTTTTTAAAAGTACTACAGAATCAAGGAAGACCCGTGCAATTGGGGGTCTCCATGCGTTAAGTAGTTCTGTGTAAAAATATATGTATGCATGTATCTGAAATTCCAAAAAGAAGGCATTTTAATTTATTAAAGTAGTATTTTTGTTAGGGGTGGGGTAATTCAGCTTAGGAGAATGTGTTCAGCATTCAACAAAACGATTCCCTTTAGTCTAAACTAAAAAAGATAAGAAATAAAAATGGGGGTCCTATAGTGAAAACTCCTTTAGTTTCTTACAAAGCCAGAGTTAAGACATGTTGGCTTAAAAAAAAAAAAAAAATATTTTCCTTTGTGTACCATTGCACATTGGAGTAAGAGGCAATGAGCTCCCTGATGAAGAAGCTAAGAGTGCGTTTATAGTATTGGAAACATTGGCATAGAAAGATATAAATAGAGAAATGTAATAAAACTTGGTCAACCAGAAATACTAAACTAAAAAATTAAAAATACTGTTGCACCCTAGTATTTGGAAAATAGAAAAATACCCTGAAGAAAGAAATAGCATTAGCCAGACTGCGATTAGGCCACAGCAAATTGACCCATTCTTATTTCTACCCAGCCACATGTTCTCAATGCGACAATGCTCCCCTTACTCAGGAACACATCCTCATGAGCTGTCGTGAGGATGTGTTCCTGAGTAAGTTAAGTTAAGTCACGAAGAAAAGCAAAGAGTGGATGCTGGTCATAAATTTATCCGAATTATTGGGAGAAGACTCAAGTCAGTTAAACATCATTGTAACATTTTTCAAAGAAGTAAATTTGTGCTGATCCATATAATTATATTGTCCCCGCTAATGACTTCGGTAGAAGAGAAGTAAAACAATAAAATAAATATATGTATTTATGATCCTTGAACAATAACGGATAAAGAAGAGAAAGTAAAAATGTAAAATACCTATAAATCCTTGGCAATGAACGAATATGATAAAGCCCTAAGGGAATCAGGCGAAATATCACCCTAGAAAAATGGATATTGCCCCAAAGAGAAGGCGAGAAATCAGAAAGGGGACGGTTGGTGTTATGACTGTTCCGACATATTATTAATTGATCGGCCTTCAGCGAGATATCATCACTTCTTAGATGAATCTTCGAAAGTTCATCTGGGAAGATGTCAGTAACTTCAGCAGTACTTGAAGGATCGTCTGAGAGTTGGGCTGTTTTCGATAAATTCCTTGGAGATTCAGGAAACTTCGAGAGCACACGAAATACTCTGGATCAAGAGACTAAATTCAGCTGCAAAGGCGTTAAATGGAAGTAATCATTAAAATAATCATTTACTTAATATAATTTTTGAATATTTAAAAATTAGTAAAATGAGGCTACCCAAATTAATGGGGTTGATAGAAGACACAGCCCATTTATCAGTCGTCAGATAAATTTTATGATGCGATCTCCTGGTTTAATGCAAAGGGTCGGTTACGTCTGGGATTCGGAAGTTGTATTCATGAGTACTTTTGTACGCGTGATTGTGCTACATGGTGATGTTCTATTATGGTTCTTCATTTTGTTTGTTTTTAACCATAAATATATTTTAAACAAAGAATAGAATAGTTTTATTAGAATCGCGCTTTAGAACGTTTTACGGGGGGGGACGGGCGGGGAGGCCCGGTGCCCATGAGTGCTAAGGCACATGCACTCCGTTCCAAGGGTCGTGGGTTCGATTCCAATTGGGGTTGGCTTTTCCTATAGATAACCCGTCCTAAAATTCTGAGTTAATTATAACTGGGCGTTAAAATTTCAATAAATAAATACCTGGGTTCCTTGGCTCATAGTCTCCTAAAATCATTTTAAAAACACTGGTGGGCGTACTAAGCGCAATAAACCAACACATTTAAAACTCTGGGTACTCTTTTGGAAATTTCAAAAGGAATGCGTAGCTATTAAGGTCACATTGGTGAAATAAGAAGAATATAAGAAAAAATGTCTGATTGATGTTGAAAATAAACTTTTTCTTTTTAGGAAAATAGTGACCAAAATCTCAACAATGTTTCTTTTGTAGCCAGAAGAGCGAAAATTGGCTCTATGTGTTTCGCATCCCTAGACTCCTCTTCAGAAGCCTAAAAAATAGATACAGTTAAATGGAATAAAGGTGAACCTTCCACTAAAATAGTCACGTCCATACTGAAGATCTTTTTATAAACGTTTTCAGTCCATCTGAAAGTTAGCGACTTAAAACATGCCCCCCCCCATGTCATGATATTATTCAAGAATATTGTATAATAAATGTTTTGACCTTCTGCCACATAGAAATATATAGCGACAAATAGGGACACCATTTCAACATATAATAATGAAGTTGGCTGTCTGAGTTGGTAAATATTTATTTATTAAGAGTTAGGCAAGTTATGGTTATTTACTCATGGCCATGATATTACAAAAATACCTTTTACACATTGTGTATATAAATACATTATACAAATGATGAACGTATCATGGCAATAGGATTTCCTGAGTGTTTAAATGTTGGCTCCTAAAACGACAAAGCCAATATAAAACTTCCCAAACTAGAGATAAAAACACAGCACTATGGCTGCACCTTATCTACTCTGGGCAGACCTCCGCTGATAATGTCACTTAATCCGGAAAAAGCTGAACAATACTGATCTAATCTATGCGACTTAGCTCTACTACCTTCCAAAGAGAGATTTTTTACTGAATTTGCAATTTTTTTTTTTGTAGGCAACTTACAAAGGGTTAGCGTTTAAGTGCTGAGGCAGTGAAAAGAGAAGACTCGAAAGTACTTTTAACAAGTGTTATCCTAAGTTACAAGATAATGAAAGAACAACCTTTTTATATACTAAACCAAATAAGAATCATTGAAAAATAGATACTAATTTAAAAACTGAAATATTCATTAATATGTAACCGACTCTACGCCACTACCACAGAAATGTTTATGTCTGTACTAAACATTGAGTCATTCTTAGTAAAGTTTGTTACTTGTGCTAAATATATATATATATATATATATATATATATATATATATATATATATATATATATATACTTCCGGCTTTCTTCTGGTCTCTCATTATTAATAGAGACCCATCCCTGTACCACTTCCGGTTCGATCTGAGTCTTCCGATTCACTTCCAGACTCAGCAATTAATTTTTGCACAACTTTGTATTTCCAAGCAAATAAATTATCTTTATTCAATAATGAACAAACATAAAAAAGTTCTGTTAGCCATTGAATGCCTGAATAATGAATGAAATATTATTCATTGTTCAGGGTGAAATAACAGCTTTATTCATTATTCTGAATGATTTTTACCCAAAACTGTGCCAAACTCCCTTAGGCTGGATACGAGTCAATATCTTTCAGTGGCAGAATCCGCCATGCTTACACCCACAAACCGGCTTTAGTGTTATTGTTCCGTTCCAGGTTTTAAGGACAACTAGAAAGTCGCCTTTTCTTAAAGCTGACAGACAAAAGCTGCTTTTCGCTCGCTTGCCATAAAATACCACGTTATATATATATATATATATATATATATATATATATATATATATATATAATATATATATATTTATATTGAATTATTATTATTGAATTATTCAATTATTCCCTAATATTTCTAAAGAAGCTAAAATTACTGGTAATATTATTTTTAACCTGTAAGTAGGGAGATGGGGTGTTCTCAGCACCCCATGACTTAATTACCTCTATATTTTCAATTTAAAGATTTTCAATACTTTTCACCTCTTAGGTACCCTCTTAAATAGTAGTAGTGTTCACATTGTGGTTGCATTGGCATCAGAAAAAAAACCTTATTTCTTTGTCTTTCGGGTCTTTTATTGACTTGGGGGTGCTCACAACAACCCACCTCCCTTCTTACGTAACAAAAATTTCAAATATAATTTTTAGTTTCGACCACTGTTTGACATTTTATATGAGGAGAATCAAGAAAGTATGAAGAGGCTTTTTTATAAAGTGTGTGAAGAGATTGAAAAGTTGAGTTTATTGATTCGGATGAAGAGGTAAGAGATATTTTTGCAAAATCATTGCATGAAACATAAAGTGAACAGTGGGATGAAGAATCACTGTAGCAGGCTGAGATGAGAAGCTAGAAATAATAATATTTTATAATCTACCAAAAGGTGGTGTAGACATCAGTGAAGATGTACGCTACATATTCTGTAGCTCGGTGTGTCCTCTAACTGTCTTGTTTAGAATCCTCCACATAGCCGGCATTAACTCTCAGGCAATATATGTAGCAAATAATCCTACTACGAACTCTGGTGAGGGTCGAGTTCTTGAGAGATATTGGGTTTAAACTAATTAGACCAGGAATTAAAACGAGACCAACAGACGCAAAAGAGGACACCAGAACCAGCACCAAAAACGGAGAACAGACGTTCTGGTAGATGTACCGTTTATCCAAGACACACAGAAAGCCAAGTTTAGATAAGAAAACAGTGATTTTTTTTATGTTTTTGTATAAAATATATGCATATGAATGACACAAAGCATATTTGTTAAGGAGGTTTAGGGTTAGCGATATGAACTAAATTTTACAGACTAAATATGTATGATTTGCAAAAATATATTTTAAATTATGTGCTTGTTTTGTCTTCTTCTATCCCTTTAATAATTAATTTTAATTTGAAAAATTTGTCATTATTCAACAAAGTAATATTTTTGATAACTGTATAAAAACAAAATTACAAATGACGAAAAACGATTCATATTTTATTATTAAGAAAAATGCCAATTTTAGAGCATTTTAATTAATTATTTGGCTATATAATATATGTAATGGGGTTAAAAAAGTGAAATAATGAAGTAGATGGTAATTTTAAAAACCCCTTTTTGCGGGGGGGGGGGGGGGTGGGATTTTTTCATTGGGGTGTTGCGAGGACCCCACCTCCCTTCTTAGATTAGGGTAAACCACCTCCCTACCTAAGGGTTAAAAACATATTTGAAAATATGTTGTTATATAAAACTACTCACAACGTCAGGACACATGGAGTTGATCACGTTTCTCCACGCATGAAGTTTTGATAACAAAATAG
Organism: Gonocerus acuteangulatus; assembly: GCA_946811695.1. Taxonomy (NCBI): domain Eukaryota; kingdom Metazoa; phylum Arthropoda; class Insecta; order Hemiptera; family Coreidae; genus Gonocerus; species Gonocerus acuteangulatus. The sequence goes on along the minus strand of OX328124.1, from coordinate 37,031,982 downwards.
AGGTCTTATTTCTTTGTTGACTCCATGTTTTTTTTTTTTATTTATTTATTTGAAATCTGTACAAAATATAAAATGTACAATGATCAAGTGTGTTGATACAGATATTGATATGTACTTTGTATGATCAAAACGGGAAAAAATTAAAAATATAATAAAATAAGTACAAAATTTGGAAGAAGCCAACCATTGTTAGCACTTCCTAGTTATTTAACTTAGTATGACTCCATGTTAGGCCTAAAACTTTGATTATTCCTTATTTAAAATAAAAAGCATTATTCCATTACTGATGTTCTGAATATTGCAGGTAAATATTCTTAAACCAGAAAATACCATAATTCTTTGAAAATCTTAAATTGCGATAAAATATAATCCATTTATCTTCTCAGTTAGGGAAGAAATATTAGATATAAACACAACAAAAAAAAATCATAATTATCATTTCGTGTACTTTTTTCGTGAACATAAAAGTAAAAATGCCTTCTATTCAGACTATATTTCTGACCATAAAACCCCTTCAGTGCCTCAATTTCACCTCAGCCTTTCTTCGCGGTTATGTCATTTAGCTTTTATAGCTGTTTTGGGCTATAAAGATATTGAGCACTTTATCAAAGAAATTCTTCGTAGACCGGAAACTACGAGAACTGGCTTAATGAGCGCGTCATGGAGGTGTGAATAACTCAAAGAAATTCAGTCTTCCTCAAGAAAATGTCAATATTTATTTTTATAAAGGATCGAATAAAACTGTCAACTCTTATTATTTAAAGTAAACATTTAACTTTTACATGTATTTTAGATTATAAACTTTTTTTTATCCCAGCGAATTGAAAATAGTTATTCTCCTTAGGCTAATTTTTAACATTAATTACAAAATTTTTAATTTAACTGCATTTGTAAGCTGTTTACTTGAAAAGCTTTTATCAATTCATTTGTTTGTGTTGTCCTGCTTCAAGGCGATTTACAAATCATCGGTTTTGAAATAATATTAATCTTTTTTTACTTGTCTCCTATGAAACTTGCATAAAAAATCAGCCGCCTAACAGGCCTCGACAGCCCAGAGGAGCAGTTATTGTAGAGGCGTCTCATTTTTGACCAGACGGCACAATAGGGAGATACTATGGTCAGCACTATTCTCCGGCGGATGGAAATTTATGCATAAATTAATAAATGAATTTTTGGCCGGGGTCCCGAGTGCCTCAAACGATGACAGCAGAAGATAAAAAGTCCAGAGGGTTCCCGAGTTATGAACACAGGTCTTCCAAAAGATTAGCTGAGCGCTCTACCACTGAGCTAATCTCATTCTTTGGAAAATTCCACAGCATATGTTATCATAAGGGTTATTAGGGAAAGGTAAAAGAGAATATGTTTTGTCATCAATGGAATATTCAAGTCTCATTAAAACACCACTGTTTTCGTTTGAGGTCAAACCATCTATTGTGTAGGTAATTGCTACATTCAATTAGCAATTCTTTTAAATCGTTTGGAATGCTCAGGTCCCGTCGCACAGTGGTGCCGAGAGGGAAAAACCTCCAAAACCGAAGGGGTTCAATCACGTTTCAACTAACATTTTTTTATACCTAATTAGTTGTGGAATACTGCTTTAATATTGCTTTTCCATTTTATTGATAGGTATGATCACAAAAAAACATTTTTTTGCCCGTTTTCTTACTGAGTAAAAATCTCACAGTTTTTAGTGAAAATTAAAACAATATTTTATACCACTTATTTTATTCCTGAAAAATTGATATTACCCAGGAAGTCTCATGAGTATATGTAGCTTTTAAACGAATTTTCTTTTTTGCGAAAGTGTACCATGAACTTGGCGCATTTAGGTTATGAATATCCTTAGTTTATTTGGTGTAGACAAAAAAAGCGGTACTTAGCTATGCTCTCAGCATAGTTTTACCTAAAAGTACATGTTTCGAAGTTAATTTTCTATAAATTTCATCGCCATATTCGGCCGTTGGTGTGCACAGCCTAATAAAATGAAGGTGTCAATTAGCGAAGTGATTATTTTACAATAAACGACTTTACCATTATTTTTTCTGCAGAGAGTTGTTAAAAATGTTGTGTTAGCAAGTAACTAAACATAAACAGTGAGATCCATCTAATATCTCGCGTGAAACTGCTACATTTTTAGTCGTTATACGCTCAAATTTCAATAATGAGGAATACGTCAAGAACAGTTAACAAAATTACATTTTTTATTAATTTATTAGACTCAGCACTCAAAAACACATTTTGAATTATACATATCTCTACCAATTGAGTAGAATATGACTTTTTTTATATTGGATACTTGCTGTTTTTCAGGGTTTTCTTAACCTAAACCCGTTTATCTTCCAAAATAATTGTTCTATCAATTTGGTAGTGGTCTCATTCGACTCAGTACAAAAATATACCTCAAAAATGACACCTAAATCAGAAAGATTCAAGTTCCTAGAGTTTTTTTCCCAAAATCGGGCGATTGGCACCACTGTGCATCGTCTCATATTTTACATTGTTGTACCGTAATTGTGTAATTTTGTGTTAGTCGAGAATGGCCAAGCCTTTTTTTTTATTTATTTTTTTTTTTTTTTTTTTTTATTTTTTTTTTTTCTAAGGCGTGTCAACCTTAGGGTCATTAACGCCATCGAGTGAATGTTTTATTATATTTTGTGGTGAAATATTTTCTTATTACTTTTGAATTTATTAAATGGTTAGTAGATCAGCTTTTGAATTTATTAAATGGTTAGATCAGCTTTTGAATTTATTATTATTGCTTTAATTATTTATTATTGATTCTGGTTTATTTTGCTTACTGAGATTACTTGCAATGTAATTTTCATTGGCAAATATAGATACAAACATACTCAAAATGTACACATTCACACATACAGACACACATGGACACACCTACGCACATACACAAACCCAGTTCCATTCAACCTTACTCACAAACATTAAACACACTTACCATTCGCTATCTGTTCAATTGTATGCTTTAGATTTTATTAATTAGTTCCGTTTTGTCTATAAAGTTTAATAGCTTTCTAACGTTATCAGCATCATCTCCAAGGATTTCATCCATGATGTCTGATAACATTAGCTCTTCTCTAATTGATTGATATATTCGGCATTCTGTAAGTAAATGTTTCACTGTTACTTGAACGTTGCATGATTCACAGATTGGGGGTGGTTCTTTAGAAAAAAAGGAATGAATGCGTTAATCTTGTATGTCCAATCCGCAATCGACTTAAGGCAACTTCATGTTTTCTATTGATACTGGGTGGGGTCTTCCATGCTTTAACTGTAGATTTTATTTCTCTTAATTTATTGTCCTCTATTATCTGCCATGTATATTGCCAGTTTTGCCAGACTATTTGCTTCAGGTAATTATTGATATCATTCTTTGGAACATTGTGATAGGGGATTCCTTCATTTACAGCTCTTTTCGCTAAGGTATCGACCTCCTCGTTCTCTTTAATTCCAGAGTGGCCGGGGACCCATACGAAAAGAACTGTTTTACTGTGAAGTTCTGCTATGGTTTCATGAGTAAGTGTGATTAATGGATGATCTGAGAATGGATTCCTTAAAGCAAGAAGTGCAGACAACGAATCCGTAAAAATTACAAGATAATTATTGTTAGTATTTATATTTAAGGCTTTCGTTATGGCCGACAGTTCGGCAGTGAAAATGCTACACATATTGCTGAGGGTGAACATATTCTTTGTGGCTTTGGAGAGTGTAGCAGCACCAACTCCATCGATATCCTTAGAACCGTCAGTGAAAATATGACTAGCTTGTGGTAATTCATTTCGTATTTTAAGAAATTCTTGCTGATAAATATACTGGTTAGTATCTTTCTTCATGAATTTGGTTAATGCAAGGTTGATATTGGGAAAGGGTAGAGACCATGGTTCTCTGGAGGGTACAGCATTATGAATAATAGGCGGTAGGATAATGTTGAATTTAGTCAATAATTCTGATACCCTGATGGGGAAAGGCTTTCTTGGTACTCTTCGTCTAGGCATGGTTACAAGATCCTGGATATATTCGTTAAAGGGGTGATTTTTGGAGGATATGATTGTAATGTAGAAGTTAAGTGTTAATAATTCTCTACGAAGTTCTAAAGGCAGTTCTCCTGCATCAACGCATAATCTGTTTGCAGGGCTGGATCGGAATGCTCTGGTTGCTAGTCTGATGCCAGCATGATGAATGCTCTCAAGCATTTTGAGAGTTGTGGGGGATGCTGAACCATAGGCCGTGCAGCCATAATCCATCTTGGCTCTCACCAGGCTGCGATATAACATCAACATGCTGACCTTGTCTCCTCCCCATTTAGTGCAAGACAACATTTGGCCAAGCCTTATGCGGGTCAAAAGAACTTCATATCTTGGATGGCCCCGAGGACTGGATAACCATTCTTTTATTGCATTTTTTTTTTCGGGCGAAGATTATTTTCTATGAATTCTAATTATAAGTAATATGCTTTTCGGTTTTATGGGCATAAAATTTAATCATGAGATGTATATTACTGGACAAATTGCGTCGATTGAACATCAGTTCTTAAACTTTATCTTGTGCCATAGCTTAAATAATAACTCTCCTTGCTGGCTGCTGATATCGTCGATACAAATGCAAAGTATCGAATGTGAAAAGTAAGTTGGTACCTTATAGATGACTTTATATATATTTTATCCTATGATATATTTTAAGTAGACTTAAAATGCTTTCGTTAGTTTGGTTTCCTGTAATTGATAAGTATTTTTCTTTAATTTTCGAGAGTTTGCCACACAGTACATAAGTCCAAGAGCAATCTGAAAAATGCGGTTTTTTTTCACATTCGATACTTTGCATTTGTATCGACGATATTATCATACACAAACAAGTCCACATTACCAGTCATTTTGAAGATAACTTTGAGTTATGAGTATTTGAGTAATAGGTTCCAAGGTTTAACGTTTGTGGACAGTCATTTCTTGTTTCAGTATGTTGACATTACGATCAATATGTGAGCGAATTATTTACAAAGAAACAGTAGTAATAATGGCGATTGATTTTGAAGCCAAATACCTACTGACCTACAAAAATTTCATAACCTCTTCTTTCAAGCTCCTCAAAAATTAATATTATCAAATTCATAGGCATATATATAATGATAACCATTCGAAACGTTGCTCTGTCCTACAATATGATACGAAGAACCAGATTTCGTATCGTTCCTGCTATGATAATGGAGTAAATTGTAGAATTATGACAGTTGGATAACCGCTCTATATAAAGCAAAACATGTTATAACCTACGCTCACTAGTAGTATCAATAAGGGACATATTGTATTGATAATTAACTGGGGAGAAAAACTTTATTGTACAAAAAAGTTTGTGTGCCCAACTAAATTGGGTTGCTCCATACACAACATGTTGATCAACCTTGTAGGTATTCCAAATAAAAATAAAAAATAAGAAAAAAAAAATACTATATGAAATAATTAAATAAATAAGAATAAGATTATAATAATGAAACTATTTATACAAATGAAGAAAACAAAACAAAATATAACGATATTATATAAAATACTACTAATAAATATACCAAAAAGGTAAATAATAATTAAATTAACACTAGATTTACCAGACCTGGTACTGGTATAAATGTCAATAAAAAAAAACAATATATATGTTACTAATATATATATATATATATATAACGTAACATTAAGTTCATTAGTGTATTCTCTACTTACAGCTACATAAGTCATAACATCATTTTGGAAAACGAATGTTATAATATAACATTATAATATAACGAATGTTATAATATAACATTTCAAAATTCCTACTACATATTATGTAGTAGGAATTTTGAAATGAAATTGCACAACCAGTCAAAATGACTGGTCTGGTAAATCTAGTGTTAATATGAAAAAAGAGTGCATATTTCAGCTATATATGTGGCTCTGAATGATGGCGAGCGAGTCAACAAGACTTGATTCTGCTATTCTTCCTAGAATGTTCTCACTGAATATTATTTCCTGGAAGAATGTAGCCGTTTCCTTGGGAGTGGTGCCTCGGGAGCCGAACCATAATCCTTTTACGGAGAATTCTTTGCTTCCATAACTTCTCTCCCGGAACTTTTCTTATATAATAAGAGAAAGTAAATTAAGCAACAGTTGCAAAATTAATGAAAACTAGGTGTTTGGCCATCAAGCAAACGAGGAATCAGGTTTACTAAATACGCTAGAACAAAGATTCTTAATCTTTTGTGGTTCAAAGACCCACTCCTGAAGAAAATTCTTTTTACGGCCCCCTCCCAGCCCAATTCATTTTATTTTCTGGCTCACAATCATGTAGGATTTACGATGAAACATCTTCTGATGAAAATAACACCCCTAAGCACTGTATTTGTGTAGGGATGCTGACAGATATTGTTTTTTTTTTTTTTTTGTTTTTTTTTCACTCGAGCTTCGACTTCCAACTACAATGTATTATTATAGAAGCTATAATTAAACAGTTCTTGAGACTCAAACTTTTCATGATTAGGAAAAAGAGCGTGTTGTAAATTCTGAGAAAATTGAAGAAAAAAAAACTTTAAAAGATTTTTTTTTTCCTAAGTCAATATTCCATCAATCTACCCAGAGTACACAATATAATATTTAAAAACCAATTTCAAACAAATTTGTAAAAACCCAATTAAAACTTCAACTAATTAAAACCATGCCTAGCTATTCGTAAGATAAATATAATCAAACAATGTACACCGACGTTCCTTCTAGTACTCTTGACAAGAAACGCCTCACAATTAAAATAAAGGCTATACTAGTGTCAGGTATGTTTTTTTTTTAAAGTAATTGGTTTAAAATTTACCTTTTTTCAATATTTATTTTAATAAAAACATTTGATTCATTGATTTAACAAACAGGTCCGTCTAATACCAGTGCTATCCTCCATACTAGAGTTTCCAGTTTTTTACTCATAAGCCTGAATTTTTATAGAGAGGCCTAACGGTGCATTTAAACAAATATAGTCTATATTATGAAAGAATAAAGTATACAAAATAGAAATTGGATATTAGTAAACAATGAACAACGTTTATGAAAGCTTCATGTTCAAGATTGTTTCTTGAGCAGTGGTCTCGGGGGCGGCGTGGAAGAGGAAACAGCCAAATGTGCCCGATTTTTATTCATGCAATTTTTATTATTAACAGATAAAGCTCACTAGATGAAGTTTTATTGGGCGCAAAAAAACTCATTTTTTTTAAAAGAAAAATAAAGCTATATTTATTATTGTTTGTGATATTACCCGAATCAAGTCAGGCTTCAATGAAACCGCCAAGAAAGAGGATTTTATGTTGAGGCATCCCGTCTCCAATTAAACCTGAAATTGTGTAATGCACTTAAACAGCGAAAACGTTTCACCCAGGAAAAGAATATTATATTGTTTCATTAAACGAGACACAATCAAGCATAAAGTGACTGTCTTTAAAGTCAGTGGCTTGACTTGACAGAACTCCTTCGAGATGACAGCCACAACATTGACAAAATACATAAACATTTAAAGAACATAGGCATTTCCAACAACATGTAATCCAAACAAATAGGTTAATACCAAGCCATTCAACACTTCTTGTTTAACTTCGTCCATTATTTTAACAAATCAAGGAGTAAACATCTTTTACATTGCCCTTTATTGAAATGTACTGACAAAAATGCAGTTCTCATTGCATGAACTCGGTGCATGAAACTCATAATATTGCTCTTAAATTTATCTTTAACTAGATCTAAACATTACGGGGTTTTCCTAACCCCATTTATATTTTCTAGTCGACACGTGGGGAAATCCGTCAGATTACGTGATGAGGAAATTCTGGGCGCTTAGTTTCTTCTAAGATCTTATTAGCCACGATACAATCCATTAACACGAAGGGGGATAAACCTTTTAGACAGATTTTATTTATGATCTTAACATTTCTTAACATCAGTCACGATGTTGATAATATTTATGTTTATTGTTTCTTTACAATAGATTTCTTGTACTATTTGATTAATTACAGAGATCAAAACAAATTATCATAAGCCATGTAGGGATTTTCTACATATTTTTGATTTAATTAAAAAAAAAAAAAATTGAAAGCTATATTTTAATGATGAACGACCCTTGCTTACTTACTCTAACGGGCAGCTAGAATCCGAAATGCACAGTGTGTTGTGAAGTTCTTTCTATAAAACACAAAGAACTGTTTCCGCAATTCCGGTTCTTGGGACATCGTTGTCCATTTATATCTGTACAATTGCATTGTACATATCTGTACAATTGACCTACATATCAAGAAGAATGTAATTTTTGTATTTTTTCAAAGTATGTGTACTAAGTTATTTATAAATATTCATAAAATAATCCTTATAATCAAGAATAAATTCTTACGTGTGTACATAGACGCGCCTGCACACGTACTATGAATTTCCTATCGCTACTTATTTGTGGCGCCTATAATTATAGGTGCTAGGGTCATTTCATCATATTATTATTATTGTCACAAAAGGCATGAATCTCAGCAGAAGTATTCTGCAAAGGACTTATGAAAATAAGGAAAGGTATAATTTAAGCTCCTTCTTAAAACTATCACATTCCAAATCACCATTAACTTTTGACTCGACCTTCGAAACGTTGGCGATATCTGTTTTGTTTTTCTTTCAGGGTTATAGGAGAAGGGTTCAATAAACAAGCTTTTTTTTCATTATATAACATAGCTAGAGATTTGTCTTTTACCATAAATATGCTTTAGCGATGACTAAACTGAAAAAAGTTACAAAAAAGTGTCACAAAATTCGTTTAGAGCCTTCTGCTCAAATTCAGGAACATAAATATGCTTTAGGTCCACCCGACAAACCTATGTAATTTACTGTATACAGTGTGTCTACTACTTTTGTCAAAGCCAATTTCATGACATTTTCGTGACATTTTCATGACTTGCAATGCTAATTTCATGTCCATTGAAAAGAAAATAATTTCACTAAATAAGAAAAAGCCTCAACTTTTAGCTTTAAATTATTTGTAACCTTACACGGATTACCGGATTGCAGTGATATTTATAAACATACAAATTAACATACATTTAAATTAAGAAAACTGTATAAAATGTAATTCATATGTTAAAGAGAGTAGTTCACAATAATTTTAAAAGTTAAGAAACGGTAATACTAAACATTTTAGAATTTCTTTAGAATTTGCAGCCTAATAAATATGAACAATGGTAGCCGAATTCTAAATGTCTAAAAATATTACTAATTAAATATTCATTATCAATGTAAAAAATTTAGTAAATTAAAGTGTACACAATCTCAATATTTAACTCTGCATGAAAAACTCTGAAAGACATATAAACATATATGTAAATAATGGATAATTGATGTGCAAATGCTACAACAAAGGAATCTAACAGCGGAAGGGGGTGGGGGTGGCAGATAGAAATGCATTGCTGTTAAAAAACAGCGACAATTACGAATGCGCAAAAGTCCTGGTATTACATTAGGCACCGGTAAATCTGAAATTTCGTGACATGGTTTCAAAATTCACGACTTTTTCGTGATTTTAGTGCCTAATTTTTAATTTCGTGACATTTTAGTAATTTTCCTGGCTTTTTCGTGTAGTAGACACCCTGGTATAACATACAGTCTTCTCTTAATGGCCACCTCGCCAGCGCAAACTCTAGCGGACACTTTTTTGTAACTTTTTTTTTTCCAGTTTAGTCATCGCTGAAGCATATTTATGCTAAAAGTGTCCGCTGGCGTTCGCACCATGTGCGAAAAAGAAGTCTGTATGTTATACAGTACATTACATAGGTTTGTATGTTGGAGCTAAAGCATATTTATGTTCCTGAATTTGAGCAGAAGGCTTTAAACGAATTTTATCAGTCTTATTACCAATATTTGTCTACGAATTAGTAATTATTTTAAATGCATCGACTTTTTTGACTAGCTTAAATTTTATTTTGCCAAGACTTGAAAAACAAGGCTTTTCTTTTTTTTTATAATATCACATGTATATGATCATATGTATGGATCTTGGGTTCGGTTCCCACTAGAGGTGGGGTAGCTCTTTGGAAAAAAGAAAAGTCACCAGCCCTATCTTGGCTAGAAAAGGATGGTAACCTATAGACAACCCGTCCTAAAATGGTGGATTAATTTTAAATAGACGTTAAAATTTAAATAATATAAGAAGTAATATTCTAAGTAAAGTTTTAAGAGTATAGGAAACAATTAGTAAGTATTATTATTATTAGTATTGAGTACTATTCAGAAAATGACCTTTAAAGCGAACGAACAAACGAATAGTTTGAGGTGACATTTCTAAAGCCAGCCAGAGGTTGAGGTGTTCAAAAGCCCATTTAATCTCAGAAAGGTGTTTGTAATTAATCTTCCTCAATTTGTGCAAACATTTCAGCGGCTGCAAATGTTAGTGAGGATTAATTCATTTTATATTACTTAACGCTATTTTCATCCTTGCCGGCTGTTGGTGACATATTCATATTTTCTATGTCTCTTTCATTCTTTTATCATTCTTTTTTAGAAGAATTAAATCGCTCGGGGAGGATTTGAATACGGATTCTCTCGTTCTAGGCTCAGGGACCCTGCTCATTAGAATTCCGGGTTTCATATATCTTCAAATTAACTGCTTATTGAATGAATTTCTTTTAAAAATGTTGGCAAAAATTACCAATTATGTTATACAAACCTAATTAAATACAGATGTAGCACACTAGCTTTTAATGTCGCCAAACAAAAAACAAGATATTTGTTACGGTTCAATGAAGCATCCAAAAACATTAAATAAACACCATCCAGCCAAAACTAAAACAAAACTGTGGTCTAGGTAATAATAGAGGGGGAAACAGTCCCGTAATAGACCTCGAGGGCCAGAAAGGCAAATACTGTAAAGATATCTCATTCTTGATTATATGTCGCACTGTGGAGATAGCGTGGTCAGTACACTGAAGATCTAAGGACTCCTAATCCACTTCTCTAACGACTCACACTGGGGCCAAAGACATTTCGTGTTTCAATAAAGGCTACAGCCTCTAAATCTTAACCGATTTCAATGATTTTTTTTTTTTTTTTAAATGAAAGCTAATACAATTTAGAACAACTTTGTCTAGCTCGATTTTTGTTCCCCCCGCGTATGAAATTACGCTTCACGAACTTATACAATTGAACATAAAATAATATTTTATTTTTCATTTTACTTAATATCATATTATCTCAATTAAACAATGAGATTAATCGAAATAATATGATTTGAAAATATATTTTGATGTTTTCCAACTCTAATCAGGATTTAAATGTTTAATTTCATAGCTTTCATTTAAAAAAAGAAATCATCGAAATCGGTTAAGATTTAGAGGCTGTAGCCTTTTTTGAAACACCAAACGTCGTTTGGCCCCAGTGTGCGGCGGTAGTAGAAGATAAAATCTTCAGTGCGCGGCGGTATTATGAACTCAGATCCTCCAGCATATTAGAAGATTCCTCTGCTGAGTTAATCTCGCCCGGTAATAATAGAGAAAAAAACAAGTAAATACATTTAAGGGGGGAAATCGATGGCTTCTATATCCGATTTATCTTATATTTATATCTTAATGTTTTAGAAAACTGAACACAGCGGATTGGGATTTAAAGGCCGTTCTTATCTGAAGTATTGTATTCATTAGATGGCTTAACTTGCTATTGTATAAACGAGACAAAATTGTGAAACGAAATAAAGGAAAAGAAGGAGATAAGTCCTATAATGAGCCAATTATTGTAGAGAAAGCCATTAACAGTGCTTCTAGGACTGCAGAGCCCAGCAGAAAGTAGCTAGGAAACACTCAAGCATGTGTGATAACAAGAGTAAAGAGCTCCTTGGACAATTTGATAAGGTTCTAAAAGGATTACTGAACACGTTCAAGCAGAAGTTATAGTCCGCAAACTTTCCGTTATGCTATACGGAAAAACCTGTACAAAGGAGTTGTTGTAGGCTCCTAATATCTCTTTAATTACCAATAATTATCCGAATATAATTCCAAAATTTTGGAAGCCGTTCATAGACCTGCGCCTGAATTGGTCTTCTGGTGAATGTTAAGAAACTCGGCATTTTACAGCCGAGTTTACTTTTCGAAACTATATGTAAAAACGTTTGTAAAGTGTGACCCTAAAAAAACGAATGCATTTTTGAAAAACATATTTCTCTACAAGATCTTATTAGGGCAATCTGCAGTGGATCATAATTTGCATGTATCAGACTAACAGATGTAATATTACAAGTCAGGATTAAAAATCGTAAGTAATAAATATTTATTTATTTGAGACCCGCAACTATGGCGATGGTCCCTTTTAACAGTTTTATTACATTAAAAATCAGTCCCAGCCCGAAATAATAAATAAATAACAAAATTAATAAAAATTAAACAAAGTAATAATAAATAAGATAACAGTAAAAAAAAAAAATTAAAAAATAGGAACCTAAAAATAATTGATATAAGAACTTTTTTTACTTCATCGTCATATTAATTCATAGTTTGATTGATTGTTTAAAACTCAATTATATTTAAATTTTAGAGTATATGTTGTTCGTCTTTAAGTGTAGCAATATAGTCCGTGCAAATTGTAATGTCGTTAGCAGTTGAGTTGTCAATTTAGTGTGAGAAGAATGGCATACAGTTCTGCAGAATATACTGAAGTATGTTCTGGTAGTATGATTGAATGAACGACGTACGAGCATTGCATTGAAGGAGTTAAATATTTTTATATATGCGTTTTTAGCATATGGATCTTTTTTTTTTTTTTTGTATTGAGTCAAAGTTAGGTCAATGATTAAGTTCTTCACTTTCCATGGGGGTATATTAATGTGATTGTCAGAGTAATGTAAATTTTGTCATATTGCTTGATTTTTATCCTCGTGTGTTCTAATTATTAAAGGTTTCTTTTTAGGGTTAAATCAATTCGAATCGTCTAAAAAAAAGGAAAAAAAGAAAAGAAAGACCATATAAATTATAAATACAGAAGGATTTCCATATAAATATAAGTTATAAAGTTGTATATTTATCGGGTTTAGCAAGTTACCTAATAATCTTGTGGTGAATTATGAGCTAATTGTTTCTGTAATATTATTAACAAATTTATTCGGGGTCTCCCGTGGTCTAGTGGCTAGCGCGCTATATTCATAAGCGGGAGATGGTGGGTTCGATCCCCACCGGCGCCAGAAATTTTCTCATCTCAGGGCTCGCTGAGAAAATTCCTGGCTACACCCTGGATGTCGGCGCTAATAGCCAAGATTTGTTGATGCGCCGTGAAAAAAAAAAAAAAAAAAAAAAATTATTCTTTTAAAGAAGGTATTATTTCTACATGTAGCATAAGTTATTGATTACCTACCAAAAATATTATTACTGGTTCAATGTTCTTTCTTCAAATAAAATAAAATAATCATTTTGATTAAATGGTTAGACCCTGAATAAGTGAACAGCACCTGACAAGCCATAGCAATGAACACCCATCAATCAAAAGATAAATAAAAAATGGTGAGAGATCGGTTATTTTTGTAGACAGAAGTAACGCGATAACAGCAGTCTTTCCTTTCTTTGCAAATAATTAAAGCCAGATGTTGCACAGTTTTAAGCAACATCTGGATATTGATATTACTAAAGATTGGTTACGATCATTGGTTTAACACAGATTTTAACTTAAATTTAAAACCATTAAACGAATCACATATTAATTATTTATACGGAAAGTAAACCTATTTAAATTAAGATTAAAAAAAAACGCACTAAATAAACTTAAGTGAGAGTACAGATATATCAGCTGGAGGGGTCTCCAAGAGAGAGCACACTGCAGGCGGAAGTAACCGACCACACTACACTTGGACTCGTTCTGCCAAGTTCACACGTAGTGGACAAGTGCCTTCAGTGCGGTCCATCTTCGCTTTTAAATCTTATTAAGGCAGCTTACAATTAGTGGCAAATGACAAACACTCGTTCACACGAAGTGGACAAGTGCGTTCAGTATGGTACATCTTTCCTTGTCACTCTTATTAAGGCGGCTTACGATTAGTGGCAAGTGACAAACACTCAATCACACGCAGTGGACAAGTGCGTTCAGTACGGTCCATCTTTCCTTGTCACTCTTATTAAGGCAGCTTACAATTAGTGGCAAATGACACACACTCAATCCCACGCAGTGGACAAGTGCGTTCAGTATGGTTCATCTTTCCTTGTCACTCTTATTAAGGCGGCTTACGATTAGTGGCAAGTGACACACACTCAATCACACGTAGTGGACAAGTGCGTTCAGTACGGTCCATCTTTCCTTGTCACTCTTATTAAGGCGGCTTACAATTAGTGGCAAATGACACACACTCAATCACACCTAGTGGACAAGTGCGTTCAGTACGGTCCATCTTTGCTTGTAACTCTTATTAAGGCGGCTTGCAATTAGTGGCAAATGACACACACTCAATCACACCTAGTGGACAAGTGCGTTCAGTACGGTCCATCTTTGCTTGTAACTCTTATTAAGGCGGCTTGCAATTAGTGGCAAATGACAAACACTCAATCGCACGTAGTGGACAAGTGCGTTCAGTACGGGCCATCTTTGCTTGTAACTCTTATTAAGGCCGCTTACAATTATTGGCAAATAACAAACACTCGTTCACACCTACTGGACAAGTGCAAAGGACTTGGTTGACAAAATCTATTCAGTTATAACCCCTTTTATAGCATACCAGATTGATATGACCTGGTTGTGTCTATCCTTATCACAAAGAAAAAAAACTTCCCCCCATTCTTCTTAAGAGAATTCATATTTTAAAAATACCTCTCTTCATTAAGACCTAATTAAAATTACATTACAACTTTTTACTTTCTCAGAAGAAATGAAATAAATTCATTTTCTTCTCTTATTTCTCAGAAATATCTCATCAGTTATTTATAATGCAACTGAATATCTCAAATGCTCTTAATGCTTTTCACCTATTTTTAAATTCTTTAATTTTAACCGTGATTATTTTACTCACTTAAAAGCAAAAAGGATTAAACAAAAATTAATATCATTTCCTAACCTTGAGATGTGCCTATATTTCATTTAAATTGCTTATTAAAAAACCCATTTTGGGAAATATAGAGAAACGAATTTTGTCATCCAAATTTTTAAATTAATTATTTTATTTTAATCTTGACCCCCACATTTCATTAATATCTTCTTTTAGGCACAGAATCAATAGAAACGCCAAAATCATTTTACTTTTAATACTACGTTTTAAAATATTTTTGCCAGAAAGTTCATTCGTCGTTACGCTTCTTTAGATTCATGACAAGAGCACAATGGATTAAAAAAAATTGGTTGACTCTTTTAATTGACCTTAAGCAAATGTTATTGTTTGATGACGGTACGGATTTTCAATAATACTTGTAGTCCTATATTTTTTAAGGACAATAATTGATTGATCTTTTTTCGTGTGTTTTTTAAAGAAAAAAAGTCTGTCTGAATTTCTAGTTGTTGCACCCTTTTCAATCTATGATATTTTTTTACCTTTCATAATTTAGTTACAGTCATCTCCCTAGAAATAGAGAGTAGAAAATCAGATCCCTCTTTGTATTAAGTATTTAATAAAATATTCATAGTTAGAAGAACCACAACGTTCCAATTGTTGAGCATTCTTTTTTAGCATTATTCATTAAATTAAATAATATTGTAATAACTGATTAGAACTTAACTTGCTTCCAGCATTGACTCAATGCAGCTAGAACGGAACCCATGCTAAAGTTTTTATCTCCATTTCGAGCATTTGGCTTAAGTTAACCCAGTTAAATTGATATCTAAATTTAGCTGTATTGTACTTGGAGTAGAACAATATTTGGACATATCTCTTTCACCTGAATTCCCAAAATATTGAAGCCTAAATTATTATCTTTATTAAACTTATTCAATAGTCCCTGAATACCTTTGTATTTTTCGTGAAAATCTGAAACATCAATGTTCCGTGTTTTTGACCAACGGTATAAAGTTCAACTAACTCATTTTCATAATAAACTGAAATATAAAGCTACACATCCTTGCCTGGTCCTAAGAATAGTAACTTTTAGGTTGCGGTCCCTTAAAATTTTTAAAAATCTCTAGTTTAAGTGTCTACCAATTTAGAATAAATACTTGTAATGGGATTTTATGTAGTTTTTAGAAAGACAAATTATAGTTAAATAACAATTTAAAGTAATAGGACAATCTTGTCCAACCAATAGCAGCCCAGTCGAGGCCACATAATTCAGAAAAAACTTCGTTTTTATGAAACTATGAAAATCTAACCTATTTATGAAATGGGTAAACAACTGAAAAAATACTACGTGTATCTACCATCGGTATGAAAAATGATATAATATATTTATTGCTTTAAAAAAAAAAAAAGTATTTATAGCAAGGGTTCACCTTTGCCAAAAAAAAAAAAAAAGAATGGTACATAGTTGTTTACAAATAGAAAGTTAAAATAAAAATTTAGTATTGTAAATAATTCCTCACTAACGCCTCAAATAATTAATATTTTTCTTTAAAAACATATCATCTCAGATAAAAAATCCTATACTATCCTAATAATATTCTGCTGGGCTGAATCGGTTTCAAATAATGTTTGAATTACATATTGAACGGATAATTATGGCATACTCTCTCCAGTATGAACGAGTGTTGTGCAAAACTAACGTGAATTCATTCTAACTAAAAATAGACTCACATTATTTTATTAGTTTTAATAATAGTTTAGTTTCAGATTTTTAAAATAATTAATCATGTGTTGGAGTATTTTCTTAATAAATAGTTGTTTTTAGTTTTAGTATTAGTACTTATTAGTAATTAGTTTAATTTTAGCAAAGTGTATAGTATACTTTGATTCAGAACAATGGTAACAAAATACGTAAGTGTGTACTTTTGTTTAAATAAAGAGTGTTTATTTATGAACTAAAATGGAGGGAAAATGAGGTTACAACTTACTACTACGACTTCAGCCTATTTAAAACAAAATGAACACAAGTTCTATTAGCTTAAAAAAATTACTTAATTATCGAAATATAATCGCGATTTATCACCGGAATATTTGAAACTGAATCTTTTTTTCATAAAAATTACAATTGTAATTGTAGCATAAAAGTTACAATTACAGTGTCTCGTAAGTTTCACCCTTCCTTTTTGTCAACAAAATACCTATAAAAGTCTTTCTTGGAAAATCACTACTTCCCTAATTTCCCGTCGATCCATATTTATCCTTAGACAACTTAACATCTACCTACTCATCTCCTACCAACCAACATCTGTAAATTCCTTGTAACCTTAAGCGTATTATCCCTGATTGAATATTTCTGTTTGGTATACGCTAGACTAGCTTGTTATCTCGAGGAAAACCATAAAGGCCTCTTATATTTTACATTTTTGAAAATATACACCTTGTTCGACTATTGCAGACGGTTAAAAGTCCTCAAATGTTAACTTAAATGACAGGAAGAATGAAATTTATCTTACATAAAACAAGATCTGTTCACCAAAGGCTTTGAAGGAGTCGATCCTGAACGTAAGATCATCGATTGAAGGTTGAACATTAGTGTTGGTAGGCTCCCTCCCGCAGACTGACCTCTATCCTCACTTAGTCTTCACTTAGCAGCCCTTAGCCTCTGGAGCAAATAGATTTCTTCAATAAACAACTCTAGAGCCTTTATTTTGCTCAAAATCATCATCTTGTTAACAGTTTATCCTAAAACTAATTTTTGATTTTAATGGTTTTCTTAATGGAATATTAGTGGACTTCAAAGAGAGTATATGATAGATTTGTTTTTAGCACATTAAAAAAAAAAACTATATTAAAAAATCCGACGATATCTCATAGAAAATTTACCCGACTGAACCATTTGGAGGACCAATAATGGCACCGAAGTTACACAATTTCTTCCAATCGGGGTGTTTCCAGGTGTTCTGGAATCAACGCTCTATGTAAAAAAAAGTTTACATTTTATTTTTATTTTGAGAACCATTTTTAGCGCGGTTCCTTCGGGGAGGAACCCCGCTTATTTACAATTTCCTTCTGAGATAGTACCTACAATAGTTTTTTGTTTGGTTAGAAATAGGAAGTTCTCTTCTTTTCAATGAGCTTAAATACTTAAAAATCGGATTATCTCAAGGAAAGATATTGAATTTCAAAGAATCACATAAATATTTCGCTTATGGATTTTAAGGCTCTCCAGGACTGGAAAAAGAATATGATTTTCTGTATATGATGATAATTATCACATTATGGTGTCTTGGGGGAAAATTTTAAATTTTCTATTATTTGTTATGTGAAAACATGTTAGTTTTCCTAAAAAAGTAAACATACTTTTAAATTTGTACTCTACGAAAATTTGGTCTCTAAATCTAATGAATTTGAGAAAGAATCATATTGATATCATTTCTCAAACACGACATATAAAATAAAGCATATTCTATTTTCTTTTATTTCTCAGATCCTACAACCCATTGGACGGAATGCTAGGACACGTGTCGACTATTTTTCGATGCAGAATTATCTGAAAAAAATAATGGACTAGATTGATGACCCCACCACCGTATACTCCCATTGTGAGTTACAGACATTTTATGCAATGACCGACTTATCGGACCTGCGTTGTCTTAGCGTGTTTCAGTGGTTTGTGTTAGAAAGACAACAATACAGGCTCTTCGGCGTTAATACCCCAATTGTTGAAACGCCTGCTTAGCAACTTTTAGCTATTGTTTAATAAATTAAGTAACTATTCACACGAGCGTAATTACAATGAATGCCCTTCGCGCATTTCGTAACAACCATCATTCAATTTATAATGTAACTTTAAAACATTTCAATATTGCTTCCTAGAACTTTCACATTTACGTCATAGTGGCGTGGAACATTAAACGCTCCCTAAACTTAGGGCGATTTATCCACTGCTCAAATATTTGACAACACGAGAAGACAAATGTTTTATAATTACGTTATAAAGAGGGTGTACTGGGGGGAATATGGGTCCAGTCCTGCCTGTGGGAGTGTGACTTTTTTAGCAATGTGCTTGCTTAAATAATTAATTCCCTTCTACACCATTTTTCCCTTCCAAGGGTGACCTATAGTCTACATACATACATACAGACGTACATACATACATATATATTAATGCGTTTCGTTCTTTTAGGCTTAGGGTCGGGAAAAAGTAGTACTTCCTTGTGTCACACCACTTTATTTTTTACTGCCCTACAAGTTTCGTGCTTAATTCATTCGCACCTCATCAGGGGCACTTCTGCAACCAAATCCATTTTTGTGCCTCCCAATATTAAACATATTTAAAATATACAAAATTTTTAAAAGTCCAGATTTTAAAATAACTTTACCAAACATTTTTTAAAAGTCCTACCTTGCTAAGAAGTCCTCTCGTCTCCTCGTGTACCTTCTACGGAGGCAGGGGTAATACTAGTCATGTCCTAAGCCTACCAATATGGCCGCGTCTTTATCTATATGTGGTATTTGTAAAGTCCGTCCGTTACAATAATTAGGTCTTAATCTATTACAGAATGGAAAATTTGATGTACGTTTCTAAGATCGGTCCTTTTATTAACAGCTGTTTTTGAATTTTTTAGAATATAAATATTTTCTTTAATTTTTCTTTCTTTGTTAAGTATTTTTACTTCTTTGAAATCAAAACAGTGCTTTTTTGATATTGCATGCTCCGTCAATGCGGTACCGTTTTCCTGTGTGTCAATGCTCTTTACGTGTTGTATAATTCTTTTACCTAATAATTGTGCAGATTCCCCAATATAACATTTGTTACAGTCGTTGCAGTTAATTTTACAGATATTATATTTTGTGTTTGATGCATTAACCCTGTCTTTAATATTACTAAACATATTCTGTATCTTGTGTTCATATTTCCAACTAATTTTACATATACCTTTACAAATTGTTTTTAGCCTATTCGCTATAAGCGGGTGATAATTAACCGTAAAATATCGATTTATTGGATTTAAATCTTTGTCATTTTTGTTTTTTACAAATAATTGCTTTCTTTTTTGAGAAAATAAATGTTGATTTAACATGGTTTCTTCCATTACAGAGTTATTTTAAGTAAAAAAATGTTTTATTTCTGTTTGTAACAATAATCTTTTTCTTTTGTGTGCTCATACCGAATTATCATTGTGTTCTCGTTTACGCTTATTATTTTTCCTACCTTTATCTTTCAATTCATTATCAATTTTAACTTTTTTAGAAGGCCTTGATTCTACAATGGATTGAGAGCATTTTCTTTTTCGAGTATTTTGCAGATCCTTAAAAAAGTCATCCGCTATATCAAATAGTTCACGGTCATATTTACATTTATCATTATTATTCGGTCGATCATTCAATCTTTTTGAATATATTATGATTTTTTGCTCTTTTTATTTGAAGTTCAATTAAACTGTTAGGGTAATTATTTTCTTTGAAAACCTTCCTTAATTTATTTTTTATTTCACTAAAGAATTTAGGGGATGTTCTTTGTAAGGCTGATAATGCCCTATTATATAAAAGATTCTTTTTGAAATTATACGGGTGGCAGGAATAAAAATTAATCATTCTTGTCGAATGATATGTCTTAGGTTTCCATTTAAACTCTATAAAATTATTTTCATTTCTAATTAGTTCCATGTCTAGGAATCCTAACTTTCTATCCACTTCCACCTCTTTTGCAAATGTTAAATTATTGCATTTTCTATTAAAAATGTCTAATAGTTTATCTACCTCATTTTCTTTCACACATAAAATAAGGTCGTCAACGTACATGTATAAAAACTGTATATTAATTTTGACCTCCGAAATAAGTTCTTCAAGAATGAAATTCATTATAATTCCACTAATAGCTATTGAAAGTGGGTTTCCCATCTGTATGCCATAAAGTTGTTTATATATTTTATCATTGAATTGAAAATATCCAAATGTGCAGCATAAACGAATCCCCTCAATGAATAATTCTTTATTTTTAATCTTTGTATCTTTTTCAATCCTGTTCCAATTGTTGTTAATGATTTTAATTGCCAAATCCACTGGAATATTCGGAAACATGTTAACAACATCAAATGATATTAATTTATAGTCAGGTAAAATTTCAGTATTTTTTAAATTGTCTATTAAATGAGTCGCATTTATAATATCAAATGGGTTATCATCACAAAATGTTTTTAGGTCTTTTGCAAACATTTTCGCTAATTTTTCTATCGGTGATTCGCAAGCGCTAATAATAGGTCGTAAAGGCATATCTTTTTTGTGCAGTTTAATAAGCCCATATATTAACGGAGTTATGCAGTTGTGATTAACTATTTTACTTTTTTCTATTTTACTAATATAACATTTTACAAATACCACATATAGATAAAGACGCGGCCATATTGGTAGGCTTAGGACATGACTAGTATTACACCTGCCTCCGTAGATGGTACATGAGGAGACGAGAGGACTTCTTAGCAAGGTAGGACTTTTAAAAAATGTTTGGTAAAGTTATTTTAAAATCTGGACTTTTAAAAATTTTGTATATTTTAAATATGTTTAATATTGGGAGGCACAAAAATGGATTTGGTTGCAGAAGTGCCCCTGATGAGGTGCGAATGAATTAAGCACGAAACATGTAGGGCAGTAAAAAATAAAGTGGTGTGACACAAGGAAGTACTACTTTTTCCCGACCCTAAGCCTAAAAGAACGAAACGCATTAAGAAATATTTTGGGTCATCCACAAGAATAATAATACATATATATATATATATATATATATATATATATATATATATATACATACATATACATACGGGGTGTCCCAAATAAGACGGCTCAAACTAATTTTGCGGCCAAGCGGTTGGACCTAATCTTTCTAAATATGTCGATTATTTGACATATTGACCGCGCATGTGCGCTCGGCGCTAGATGAAATGGTGGGGTTACCAGATGACCCCTATTATTATGCACATCATTTTAAAGGGAATTAAAAAACAAACCCTTTGTTGCAAACCGCACTTTGATATCTTTAAAATCAAATGATTCAAATTTTATTGTTTTAAATTAAAACGATTTTTTGGAAGCACTTACAGAGGTCGGTTATGAATGTGAGATACATGACTTTGAGGTTTTTCAACTTTCTGAAAAAAATATGGCCGATCCTCTAAAAGAAATATTTTTCCTAATAACTTTAATAAAATTGAATATAAGTCATATTTTTTAAGTATTTATTCTTTAGGGATTAACTAAGCTAAATCTGATCATTCATGTTATTATTGTCTAATCCTTTGGATCCGATATTCCTTATTGGATTATGGTTCATTATTTTGCTTTTGTTCATTATTAGTGTAATATTCGCTTTCAACCATGAAATTCACAAGTTGTGAGATTGTGGATATGATTATTTTTTTCCTACTTGCATACTTTATTCATATAAATTTTTAAAATAATATTTATTAAGGGAAGTAAGAAAGTATCCTTTTATCTTGAAATTCTCTTTGTTTGTTGAATTATATTCATTAGCATGAAGAAGGATTTCCATAAGTAAAATGATTTATTCTTTTTGTGAGACAGTCTTATCTTCATTTGCATTTATCTTTTATATTATTTTAAACATTTCTTTTTAAGAAGTCTTGAAAATTTTATCGATATCTATTAGAAATCGAAAACTGCCTCCTTTTATATATATACATATATATATATATATATATATATATATATATATGTATATATATATATATATATATATATGTATATATATATATATATGTATATATATATATATATATATATATATATATATATGTATATATATATATATGTATATATATATATATATATATATACATATATATTTGTTTCTTCGCCCCGAGACCTGGTATATAACATTCCATAACAAACGTATGGACGAGTTCGTCCAAAAAAAAAAAAAAAAAAAAAAAAAAAAAAGGATTTACTTTGGACCGAAATTTCTAATTTTCTCATACCGGTCGTTATTACTGTTATATTGAAAAGAAACGCGGTGTGTGTCTCGGTATGTGTTTTCCTATGTTAAGAAACCTATAAAATAAGCATTACAATTTTTTTTTTTTTTTTTTTTTTTTTGCCCGAATCTCGCTCCAAAGACCATGTTCCGGTGAAACGAAAGATTTTTGTTCTAAATTTCATCAAAATCGGGTCATTGTTGAGCCTGTGAGAGAGCGAACAGACAAATTATTCATCAAGATCAATAATAAAATAAAAATTGAAGTTTTATTGTACCTATTAAGTAGTGTATTACCTCGTATACATAATGACCTGAAAGAAAATTCATTTAAAAAATCATTATAAAGAGTCAAGACTATAAACTTTTTTTTTCTTTTTTTTTTTTTTTTAGTTATTATGTAGTATATAGATTATTTTAAGCAAATTATTCACAAATGCAGCCAACACTACCTAATTTCTGAGAAAGGTGCTTAGTTATGCAGCTTCTTCGTGAAGGGCTTTGTTTACTGATTGAATCATCCGGTACAAATAAAATCAATTTTTTTATTTATTTGTGTATGTTTTTTCTTCTTTTGTTTATGCATTTATTTGTTATTCATTTCCTTTTATTGTCCCAATTTTTTTTAATATTTATTTAATTATTTATTTGTGTACTTTGAACTATATAATTATATTCTCATCCCCCTCTGAATATTGTTTCATCATTCCTTCAACCCCTATTCCTCTTCTTGCTCCAGTATTCTACAATCCCTCCATAATCACTATCTTATTTTTAATATTATAGTCCATGTTCATGTGTACTTAGGTTTTATTTTATTATTTAAGGCTTTGTTATTAATATTATTATTCGATTTTTGTTTGTTCTTTAAGTATAGTAATATTTTTAGGTTAATTTTTTTATTCATACATTTGTATTTATTTGTTATTCTTATGGAAAGAAGTCCCAGAATAAAGTTTGTTTTTTTTCATTTATTCATTCAAATATAGATGAAACGTCGCTATTATTGTACGTCGTTGCTAAGGAATGTCTTTAATTGAACAGCTCCTACGATTTATTTATTTATTAGTTTCTGTTTTTTTTCCTTATTTTTAAACAATATGGCATAAATTCTAATTTCAATAAATCGTTTTTTTCTTTTCTCTCCTTAGTGTGTTATATAAATGTTCAAAAACTAAAGCGATTTTCTAAATTCTTCGGAAGAACGACCGATGCGAAGGTTCACAGTTCGTGAACTCGACAATGATAAGCTTGTGTACTTTTCGGCTTTCAGGAGCGAAGCCCCTTGTTGTATCACATTTATTCCGAGGCACAGTTTTCTACATCCATTTAAACCAAAACAGTTCTTCCTGCTCCGGCAAAATTTATTAACTTAATTCACTTCCTTATATTCTGTTATCTATTTTATATTATTATATTTAAATTGTGTTAACTTTCTCCGATCTAAAAGCAACACGTTGTTATTTTTTATCTAAAACCTTTTTTCTTAGAAAAATGTTTTATTATTTTTAAGTCCTTAAAATAATAGCGGCAACATACTAACACACGAATTTTTTTAATTCATTATTTTTATTGAGCCAGGTATTTCATTAATAATTTAATTCATTTTTGTGAAGCCAACTTTATCTTATACTAATATCTTAGTTTTAAAGTTTTCTAATATTTGTTGGCAAAGAGTGAGTAAAATAACGGATAAATATAATTTGTAAACTAAACCATTGAAGATTGAAAACCCTAGACGTTTGGTGGTCTTTTATAACCACAATCTTCAGGGGACTCTCCATATACATTCAGCTTGAAAAGCCAAATATACAATTTCATAATTTAGTTGTAGTTAAATTAAAAAATAAAACACATTTCACTGTTTTAAGTATTCTGAATTGATTATTTAAACCTTTATTTCTGAAATTGCTTTAATAGATGGTGAATTATACTACAAATTAACTTAATATGAAAATACCTTTGGTTCGAGTTATAACTCACTAAAAGAAAAAAAAAACAAAAAACTTAGCAATTTCGATTATAATCTGTTATAATTATAACAAGAATTTAGTTTTCATTCAGTGTTGATTCCATTGAAAATTGTATGTTTCCTCGAGAAATCTTGAATCGAGGTATTTGATTCCTTGATTCCTTTGGAGTGGTAACTACCCTAAAATTTCCTAACTTTAAAATTTGCTAATATTCATATTGAGGACATCCTGAGAAAATAATTAACTTTCACCAGCATATTGAAACGTTCGTACCTGATTTATATGCCTCCGCTAGCAAAGAACGTATCAAAATCACTCAAACCATATTCGTGCCTATGCCGGCAAAAATACTACACCAAAAGAAGCTCATAGATTTAACGTAATCGTTTTGTTGGATTTTTGAAATTTTAAACAAATTGTTAAAAATTAAATCCAAAATTCCATTTTCTGATGAGATAAATGTATATACAGGAAACGGAACCATCTCCGTAATAATGAGAGAGATAGCGAGGCGGAGACCTTGAAAGCCGTTGTATTTAGAGAAGCGATGTTTATGTTTAGAAAACGGAAGTGCTGGTAGATTGTTTTGGTTTGGAGGTAGAATCGACCAGTCAACTAAATGTTGGAGGAAGAGGAAGAAGTCACGGATATGGGAAGGAAATCAATCGGCAGTCAGCAGGAACTTGAAACAATATCTACATATTCTAGGTCACTGCAGATGGAAATGACTTGGTTGTGGATTAATAGAATTCCGAATAAAATATAAATTACGATTTTTTGTTTATTAAAAAAATATTTGAAAATATTTTGTTATATAAAACTCCTCACAACTTCAGGACACATGAAATTGATTGCGTTTCTTCACGCATGAAGTTTTGATAACAAAACAGTGGTCTCATTTCTTTGTTGAGTCCATCTTTTGGTTAAAGATTAATGAAGTAGAAACTATCTAAAAGGGACTGTACGTGCTTGGTAATCATCCTCCACATTGTAAAGGAAGGCAGAGGTATTCATTGCCCGGCTCCGAATTGGACACTCAAGACTAATTCACAAAAGAGCTAAATCTAAATAAATATTTCTTCATCTCTGATCTTAAGCCGAACGAATCACGAGAAGTGCACTCAAGTCAGACGAATCCATGGTGCTAGTTGCACGGAACTGATGATCAAATGTAGACAGGAAACTCTTTTCAATAAGAATATTCGCTGATGCTTGCAATTAAATGTATATTGAAACGCAAGTTGAAGGGTCTGTTGAATTACAAAACTTACAAGTCTAGAGATAGCTTATAATGTGTGTAACGACGAACAAGATGTTCGTGAACGAGCATCAAGTGGTATCTTTCAATTTCCACATATCTATATAAGCATTTGTCAAGAGGTGTCAGTTGAAAGTAGTATATTGACGAAAGAGGTTTACATATGTTTCTTCGTACTAAAATCCATCTAACTTAACCCTTAATTAGTGGCGTGCTTTTTCTTCCATAACTAATGGTGTCGGGGCCCCAGTGAAACAAACTTTAAATTGATTTTTTTTGGGTAAAGTAATTTAAATAAATAATAATAAACAATAATATTTATTGAAACACGAAGATTTCAAAGGGCAAAGGTCGAATAAACAAATACATTCGGGTCAATATGACCCGACGCCACTAATTAAGGGTTAATCCACAGATAGCACAAATAATTTCGTAGAATGTTGATATAAATAAGCCATCCAACCACCAAGTTGTCTCCTACATATATTTTTAGCAGTTTGACTTAGGAGGCAATAAGATATATGTATATTAATTTCTCTGTTCTCGCTCTTGTATTTACAAAAATTGGGTTTAAATGAAATTCGACAAACACAACACTTTAAAGTCAGTCCCTAGTAAAATTAAGTCCCTTAACCCATACGAGATAACAATTCGCATGACCTTAGATCCCCGTGGAGCGGAGCCCGTTTCACTCTCCTGGTTCCACAGGACGGAATTAAAACAGCTTAGCCTCCTCAACTGTCCAATCCGCTTTCGTTAGTTCTATCTTAAAAGATTGTTCGTTGCCACTTTCTCACCCTGGACTTCGGAACATTCAACGGCAGTCTCAAAAATGTTTCCTTAAATTTTGTAATACATTTTTTAAATAATACTAAGTCGAATATCTCAGGGTTGGTATAATATCCACGGAACAATATCTGTTTGTATATATACTGCCAGAACACAAATAAGGCCCTTCAGAGGGACCAGAACTATACAAAGGGATAAGGTAGCGGAAGGAAATCTCCTTTCAATTGGCTTAAACTCCATTTTTATAAGTTCTAACGGATTCTATAGTGACCTGAGCTTACGAAACTTAACACTAGGTACCGCAAAAAGCTGTCACAGCGGTGGCTTCAGTCTCGAAGAGAAGAAATGGCCTAGTCACGAAAGTGGCTATCATGCCGTGGTACATACCTGCAGGAATATTTAAATGAACATCCGTAAAGAAAAAAAAATCAATTATTTCGGTTGGCAATACGTTATTGTCAATAACCCCCGAAAGAAAGTATCCAAGGAAACTGAGTAGACCCCCCCCCCTATAATAATAACAACAATAATTAAATAAATATGGCAGATTTATCTATTTCCCCTTTTATTCTTCAGTTGCACGTGGCGCTACAGGATCTCGGTCTTTATTATAACGATTATCGAATGTGACCCAACTTGAAACTTTATTGAAACTGATAGAACATTTAAAATGCTCACAAAACTTATTTAAAAGTACTTTAGGTAGTAGTCGGAAAAGAGCCCTTAGTAAAGGAATAAAAGCATTTATTGATAGAGTTTGATCTTTCTAGAAAAATATAAACTGAAATCTCTTAGAGAAGTTAGATTTTGCCATAACAAAAAACTGATAGAATCGTAAGCTAAAATTTCTCTATACTCTTTCTCAACATGAAAACAATATTACCAATACGTTTCTCATTTCCATACCATATTTTCCTAAAATACTCACTTTAACAGGCCTTCTGCTACAAGGTCGACGTCAAGGGTCAACGACTCTCAAAATTGTAGAAATTTATATTTTTCTTATTATACTATGCAAACAAATAAGATGTATATGTACATTTTCTAATATACCCTTATATTTGTTCTTGTTCCAGCATTGGCGTCAGGAGCAGCTGGCTGGTTCGATGGCCCTCCATCGCCTCTATACCCCAGCTCAGGAAAGCGACACCACCTCCCATACCATCCAGTGGCAAGGTTCAGGGGTGCTGACTCCAGGACATACTACCCATATGAGGTCGGCCTCTTCCCGGACTACACTGTGCCCAACAACATACCTGGTATAAACACACTATTTAACTGGTGAATTGCAAATGTGGTCGATTTGGAAGGATATTAAGATGAAACATATTGACCCAATATAAAGGCTAATTAACAAGAACTGATTTTCGTTAGCAAGCTTAGATATTATTTATTTTATTTAAGCTTCACTTATTTATTATTTAAGTTCCTACTCAGCCAAACTGCATGCTGTAATACTAGCACTGGACAACATACCTAACACTCAAGAAAAACATTACTGTATGTACTGACTCACTGAGCGCGTTACTTACATTAGAGGACATTTACAATACTAATCCTTTAATAACAGAGATACACCATAAAATTTCATTACTGAAAAAGACAGTCACTTTCTATTGGCTACCAGGCCACGAAGACATCGGATCAAGTACCAACGTTGATTCACAAGCAAAGCTTGCAGGACGAAAAGAACAACGGGACACTGACAGCTTGGAGTACCAAGACATGCACATTGAAATTAAGAACATGAATAATGCAAATGTGTCAAGAAACTTGGTCCGAAACTAGAGAAAGTAAATTAAGAGGGATCAAGGATACAGTTCGAGAATGGCCTTCAAGCAGCAGAAGTAACAGACGAGAAGAAGTCGTCCTCTGCCGCCTCAGGATTGGCCATTCCCTACTGACTCACTCATACCTTATGACAGGACAAGACAGACCAATACGCCAGTACTGCAATACAACACTTACTGACAGACTGTAGACTAAGGCAAAACACTAACTTACCACAAAACATGAGTGAATTACTCTCGGATGACAGCAAACATATTACAGACATATT
The DNA here is from genome assembly GCA_946811695.1 of Gonocerus acuteangulatus. Taxonomy (NCBI): domain Eukaryota; kingdom Metazoa; phylum Arthropoda; class Insecta; order Hemiptera; family Coreidae; genus Gonocerus; species Gonocerus acuteangulatus. Next base: position 37,002,919 of record OX328124.1, on the reverse strand, counting down.
CAAATTCCTTTCAAACACAAAACTTTTGGATAAAATCTAACTACACCCTTCTTTTCTTGTTTTCTTACTGACATTTATATCTATATATATAAAAATCACGTGTCTGTTTTTCTGTTTTTCTGTTTTTCTGTTTGTTTGTTCCTTATACAAATCCACATCGTTTGACTGATATTGACCAAACTTCGCACATAGATACGTCTTGATCCGGGAAATCTAGTAGTCTAGCTCAAAATCTTCTAGGATTCACAGTTCGGGAGTTACGCCTTCGAAAATGTCATTTATGAAGGAGTAAATTCTCCGAAATAGCCATTTTCTTCCAGTGTTGCAACTTCTTCAAAGAAGAAAGGCAATACAAAACTTTTTTTTTTTTTTTGGGCGAAAAGTTTTTCTTTTGCAAAATAACTGATTACTTTTATTTTGTTTATATTGTTTGTTTATCTAAATGGTAGGTTTATATTCTCAGAGTTTGGACAAGATCTGATTTTAAGATCAATTTTCTTAATATCAGATCAATTTTCTTCATATCAAATCTATTTTGATTTGATTGCCTAGGGCAACACTGCTCTAACCAGAAAATGGAGTAATATCGTATAAGTAAGTATACCATAAAAATGTTCTGTGTTTATCTAATCATAATTTGGACTAATATCATATAAGTAAGTATTCATGTTTCTATTCAAAACTTCAATACTTTTATTAAGAGGCGCTTTTATATTATTTCTATAGTAGAGAAGGAAGGTTGTAATGTCGGTTATAGTATTCGGTATCTCTCACTCGCTTTTCTGTTTAATGAATAAATGAATATGTACTGGTATTTGATGGAGAGGGTTTTAGTATGTGGAAAAACACTTAACTTTTTTATTGAAACTGATGAAGTGTGTAAATAACAATAAGAACAAGGCTAAAAGTATTTTGGAATTGTTTACACTGATGTGGACCTTTTTTTAACTATGAGTCTCAAAGGTGAAAAATATTTTGTTTCATTTATAGATGATTATAGTAAGATTGCTCTCATGTTAATTTCTTCATAATTGTTCAGTATTGTTTATTGTTATTTAAGTGTTTAGTGATGAATTCCCTTTGTCGCGGTCTCACTCAAATAAATAGTAAGATTGCTAGGATTTAAACTATTAAACCTAAAACAGAAGTTTTTCATTCCTTTGTTCAATAAGTAAATGAGGTTGAAAACTTAGGAAATAAGAGAATTGGTATTGTGAGATATGACATTGGTAAGGAATATTTAAATAGTAAGAATTATGACTACCAAAAAAAAAAAAAGGGTATCATAATTAATCCCTGTCCCTCATATGTTCATGAATTAAATGGTGTGATTTACTAGAACAATTATGAATATATCTCATTGTTTACTGGCAGAAGCTATTGTAGAAAAAAAATGTTGGCCAGAAATGGTCTGTGCAGCAACTTATTTGAAAAATCTCTCTTTAGCTAACACCATTGACAATAAAATACACTATGAAAACTGTTTTGGAAAGAAACCAGATGTTTCTAACTTTAATTTATATGGTAGTAAAAATTTTGTTAGGAAACCAGAACAAATAATAACTTCTAAATGGGATTTTGTAAAGGACTTAAATTTATGAACTTGAAATTAATTCTCTCACATACATATGCAAATATTATTAAAATATTATATTAAATGTTCTTACATTTAACTTATTTTTTTATTCGCATATAGATAGATGTACATAATAAATTACATAAATGTTTATAATCATACAAATGAATGTATATAAATGAATTAATTTTCACCACGTTTTGAAACATTATTTTATTGTTACAAGAGCTGTATGGTTTAGCAACCCTATTAATTTGGGCAGCCTCACTTTAATTTTTTTTTAATAAAGTTATTCTTAATGCATGCTATTTTTTTGCAGATAAATTAATGTATTAAAATATTATTTTTATAAGAAGAGGAAGTCACGTGAATTGTGGTGTTCTAATAAATGAATAAGTAATTAAATTTTCCATGCAATTTTTTATTAATTTAATATCCATAATAATTGAATCATTATATTCTGACATATGCTTTCTTTTGTCTGAGATAGTTATATCCTCTGACTGTCACCATTTAGTCGGAGAGCTGGTAACGCACATTTCATGAAGTGTTTTATGCACCTTGGAATTTTGGTGTATTGCATGTCGTGGATAGGTAAGGCATATAAGTGTAGCCTGGACATACCTTGGAACACCAGTTACTGCACATAGGGAAAAGGTGTTAAAAAAAATATGTCACTAAAATGGTATTTTATTCAGAAGCCAACAATCTTTAATGTATAATTAAGGCAAGTTGCTTTATTTCTAGAACAGCCACAACTGTCCTGTCCAGATGATTGGTGCTCTCACTCACTCTTACGGTTACACACAGTGTATTGCAGTCTATCATCGGCTGAATTTATTTTCATGTTTGCTGATTACTAAACCTCACAAAAAGTGTCTGCCCTTTTGTAATTATTTTCAATTATGGTGTTTAAATAGCAGTGTGAAGAAGAGACTTCATTTAATTTTACAAAAAACCCACTTCGGTTTTTTTGTTTTTTTTTTTATATGTATCCCACTTAAAAGTGTCTGCCTTATATATTATTCATTATAGAATTGCCTTAATTTTACATTGAACACTTATGGCTTCTGAATAAAACACTATTTTTGGCCCATAGTTTGTTACTGATTACCATGCGCAGTACCTGGTGTTTCAAGGTATGTCCAGCAACCATATACTTAACTTTTTATCTACACTAGAGACCCACTATACGACAATTTCAAGGCACATAAAACACTTGAAAAGTGTGTTACCAGCTCTTGGACTAAATGTTTAAATACGGTTGCAATTCTGGTAAAAATATTGTTGCTCGCCAAGTCAATGTCGTTATTGAAATTCCCAAATACCTTTAATTCATTGTTGTCCATAACTGCAAGAAAAATATCTTAAATTTGTTTTTATTCTTAGAGGCCCCTATTTCCTATGATAGAAGGACTATCCTTATAGAAGAGTGCATGAACCATAAAATTTGAAACAGAAGCTTTAATAGAAAGGAAAAAAAAGTGAACAAAAATATGTGAAAGTGTATTTGAAACAACAAACTATGTTTTTAAAACTTTCCTTTTGGCATACATAACATAAACCCTGCACGACTTACCTACTTTTTCATTCATAAAAAAAACTCAGTTACGGATTATTACATGAACAGGTAAACAATATAACATATTAATATTATATTTGCGCAAGATTGAGGTTTTAGCTTTAGATGTGAAGCCCTTAAAATAAATAAATATTATATTTAAAAAAAAATCAATGAAAATAAAGAATATAGTTTCAGTTGTAGGTTATGACAACTTATAACTAATCATAACCTTAATTAAATGCCTCATTTGTATTGCTATTTTTTATGAATATTTATTTATGGACCACATTTTTTTTTTTCTTTAAAAAAATTAAACACAGGGAGTTTGGTTTGGATTTTCTTTAAAACGGTATTGCAATTAAATTATTTGGAATCACTTAATTGTAATACCATTTTAAAAGTAAGGGTACTTTTTAAAAAATAAGGATCAATTTAATTTCCACCCCACTTTCTCTAAAAAAAAATGGAAAATAACTTTTTCAGCCGAGCTCTCAATTTATTATCTTATATTCTCATAATTTGGACCAATATAATATAATCATTCATTTTTTTAAATATATAATATAAAGTAGGCGTACCATGGAAGCTGGGTTACAACTATTTAATATGAAGCATGTGTAGCATGGTAAGCCCGGCTACAGATATTTAATATAAAGTAGGTGTAGCATTGCACACCGGGTAACAGCTAGTATAGAAATAAATATTACTGAGTGAGTCACTGAAACATCTACTAAAAATCTGCAGAGAACTAAACTCTCCCAGATATTACGCAGCACTTTACTCACGACCCTTTTTTTTACGACTATTTGTTTGTTCTTGTTTGTTTTAACACGCAGTTTAATCGCCTGAGTTGCGATAAACTATTAATAAAAATAAAATAAATATTATTTAAAATCTTGGTTTGAAATATTACAGTAGAAGCTCCTGGTATTTTGCTTCTAACTTCTTGCCATTTTCATTGGGAACTTAAATTTACAAATATCTTTTCTGTTAAACAAAATAAAATACTCTAGAATTAAATATCCAAAATGGGAGAATTTTACCGCTAAAGTATTTCTAGTGGGTCCAAAGTAAATTTACAAAAATGTGCGCGACATCCGCTCCTTCTTGATTGCCTTTTAGCGCGGTTCCTCCCTCCCCCATAGGGAGGAACCCCGCTTATAAGGTTGATACAATGAAACGATCCGGAAGTGCCGACTAGAAAATTTTGCGTTTCAGAACCCCTAGAAACCGAAAATAACGGTGGTTCAAAATTGTATATATATATATATATATGTATATATTAGCGCGGTTTCTCCCTCCCCCATAGGGAGGAACCCCGCTTATAAGGTTGATACAATGAAACAATCCGGAAGTGCCGACTAGAAAATTTTGCGTTTCAGAACCCCTAGAGACCGAAAATGATGGTGGTTCAAATTTGTATATATATATATATGTATATATTTATTTATATATATATATATATATATATATATATATATATATATATATATATATATATATATATATTTGTCTGTTCGCTCTCTAGCTCGAAGACGAATGGTCCGATTTTGATGAAATTTGGTACAAAAATCCGTCGTCCAATTTGAAAGGTCAAGTTCGTTAACCAGCGAAATCCGCCTACCGGAAGATGGCGTTTGGGGCGAAATTCGCGCAAAAAAAATCGTAACGCTTACGTTTTTGAGTTCATAAGCTTCTAAGTACTCGTTTTATATGATTCCTGGGCTAGGAAAACGAATGAAACCATTTTCAAGGCGATAGCTTTAACCGTTTTTGAGAAAATTGGAAAAATATTTTTTGAATACCGTTTTTGGTTTGGGTACTTAGAATCATGGGATTCAGTTGAAACTTTATCTGCATGTTCTACTTTCATTAAAACTAATATGTTGAAAGTTTTGTTACGTTTGGAGTTAAGGAAGGGTTAGAATAAAATATTTTATGAACAGACATGAAAAGTTTTGGGAAGTTCGTATACTTTCATTAATATCTCGAACACGGTTGGGAAATCGTGGTAAGTGGATCGAAACTATTTGAAAGCTTACTAAATTCTCTACAAAAAAGATTCTAAATCTATTTTTGATTAGGTTATGTCAATCGGAGAAATAAGTGCTTAAAACTTCAAATACGTCTGTTTTGTTCTTATGAACGGGTTTTTGTCGTTCTTGTTGTAATTTTTGTCTCTTTCCCTTGGTTTTTTATTGCTTTTTATTTTTGTAATTTCTTATGTTGTATTTGTAAGGAAAATGTATGTGTGTGTAAAACAGGATAGGTAAAATGAGACCAATTTTCTGTTGTCAGAAATAATAAAAAGTTTTGGGAACTTCGTATAATTTCTTAATATCTCGAAAACGGTTGAAAATCTTGGGAAGCGAAAGGTTACCATTCGAAAGCTTACTAAATGGTCTACAAGAAAGGTTTTAAAGAAAGTTTTGAATAAGCGATGTCAATCGGAGAAATAAGTGCTTAAAACTTTTAAGTAATTGATTTCGCTTATTCGAACTATTCTTTTTGTCTGTTTTATTCCTTGTTATTTTTAAATTGCTTATAGTCAGATAATGTATTTGACAATAAAACAGATTAAGTAAAATAAGAAGATCAATTTATTGTTAGAAATGTAGCGTTTAAAGAGAGAGATCCCAAGGCTTTCCAAATGCCTCTGAGCGGAGGCCTTTCTGCCCGACTTATGGTATAGCTGACCCATACAGGTATGATTGTAAATCAACAAAGACCTTTCAAGACTGGTTTGTTTGAGATTTCATTTGGATAGCTGTTTCGCTATTGATCTAAACAAAGTAATAACTTTTTATATTCTATGCCTTCATAAACACTAGAGATAAGAACGGAACCGCGCTAAGATGACGCAGTTCCTGCGAATCGGACTTTTTGTTATTCGATAGAAAACGTGTATATATATATATATATATATGTATATATATATATATATATATATATATCTGACCTGATTTTGATTTAAAATCGGGTGCTCGTTAAAACAAACCAAGATAAACTTATCTTATAAACTTAGCACCGAGGCTTATAATCCTATTGTACCACTCAATGTGGCTGGTGCTGGTTATAACAGCTGATCTTTGAGCGGTGAACCTTAAAACGGTCTTGAGGTTTAGTTCAGGTATCCTCCCTGGATCACCAATGAATTCCGTTCTAAAATGCAGAGATGCCGATGCAGTCTGCAGTGTCAAGTAAGGAGAGCTGTTGGTAGCCTGCGTCCTACCCACTGAGATTATGGGACTGTTTTCGTCACGAGCATATCTCCGTTCTGATAAAACAGTAACCCTCTTGCAATGTTTGTCGAATCATTAACATTCACCTCGTATTAATTAACGAGGTGAATGTTAATGATTCGACGAGTATTCACCTCGTATTAATTAACGAGATGAATGTTAATGATTCGACGAGTATTCACCTCGTATTAATTAACGAGGCCCGGTGGCCGTGAGTGTTAATAATAATGGATGTTAAAATTTAAATAAATAAATTAACGCGAGTCGACGTTGTGGGGATAGAATGATGAGATCATTACTACATTCTATTTCTACAACAACCCGCAATGAAACTAATATTTGTGGCACTCTGTTTTATCCCATTGTAGGTATTGTTCTAGCTGTAGATCATAACTTTCTTTTCTGTGCAGTCATTCTTCTTAATGATTGCCCTAAAGGTTTGGAACTGTTAGTTTTGTTCACATGAAATATTGAAAGTAAAAGCTTTCCAGGACACACGTTACATTCAAGAAGTCTAATATGAAGTAGTTCGTGCTTTTTCAAGATTATTTTTATAATATCTGTAGGTATGGTGTGAGTATGTTGAAACCAAGTTTTCGACCTCGAAAACCCGGGGGAGAATTGTAGAGCTTTTTTCAGATTTTTTTCATTAACTTGTAAACTGTTAATTTTGGGTAAAATCCTTAAAATAGGGAAAGAAGATTAAATTCTGTGTCCCATGAACTGGTCGAAGTCCAAATTCAGCCAGGTGAATTTAATGTTCATTACTCCCTATTTGAAAGATGTTTACCCAAAATCAACAGTTTAAAAGTTAATGAAGAAAATCTGACCTCCGGCTTTCGAGGTCGAAACCTTGGTTTCAGCAGTCTCACACCATACCTAACGATATTGCAAAAAAAAATATTTTGTGGGAATTATTGTTAGCTCAAACCCCTCTATCTAGAATTTTCTTATATTCTCTTATGAGAATATAAGTATACTTTTGGTGTCATCGTAAGAGACTAGAGCTTTACACATCCATAACGTTAAAAGGCTATTTGCGTTTCATGGCATTCTAATACTGGCATAAGTGAATTGAAGATATAAATACCCTAATATGTTTCCTTTCAGGATAATATAGTGATATTTTTATCTTACTTAATTGAAGAGAAAAATTAAATATTAATACATTTTATTATAACGGACCAATTTAATTTGTATTCATTATTTCCGCCCAGTTTTAGTGTTAATAATGTATCACGATTTCATTTTGAATTCAGGTGGCCATTACTGCCGTGGTAACGCTAAAGAAATTCCTCATCAATATAACCTGTGTTACAAAAAGTATTATGTTGCTTCTGAGTGTTTTAATTTTAATATTTTAAGCAATGTTATTTGTTATTTTAACTGGCATTCACATTTTATTTATTATTTTCGTATTTTACCATTTTATACATTCATTTTACTCAGCACAGCATCAATACTGTATAAGAAGACTGTATAAAAAACACTCTTTTTACCGTTTCTTTAAATTTATTGCTCTGCTTTGAAAGAAATCAGAACACAAATCCAATTATTACAAATATATTTTCTCAACTTTACACTCTAAAAACAATAAAATCTCGTCACGAAGTTATTAATACCAGAACAAGAGTAAAAAAAAAAAAAAAAAAAGAAAAAAAAAAGCACTTTTAAGGAGTTACAGAGAGAAAAAAATCCGGTGAAAAAAAAAAGAAAAAAAAGTTTGCTATAATTACCAGTAGTGGCCGAAGAACAGCAATCAGAAGACATCATCGTTTGTAATCAAGACTCGAATGGATCTGCTATTTATTTAGACTATGTACATCAAATATTCTATTCTATTGGTAAAATCTATTCTACATCTCCAGCATAACGATATTATTTTGCGATGGTCACTAAGCAGATAGTAACAGATTTTTGTGACGCTAATATCTGTTCTTTAAAATAAAGTCTACATCAGACCTATGTAAAGCAACACAGACATCATTTGAATGATAAATAAATTCAGAGGTCAGAAAAACAATGCTGTTGTTTACAGCCAGACGTGGAATTGTTATTATGACTTGGCTTCCTATGGCAAGCTGCCTTCTAACGTGGGTGGCGATATTTTTCGTCAAATTCAATCGAATATTATAAATAAGTTTTAAAAATCCCATTTGAGTCGACTTGATAAAAAAGGAGACTCGTACGTCAAGTTGACAGGGCCGCCACGAAGGCATTCCCGTCACCTATATGTAGGTCGGTTGACGACTTGTTAATAGAAGACATGCAGAGGCCATGCAACAACCTGTACAAGTTGAAATACTGACACTTCGAGAAATACTGTGGCACTTTGCATTTAACTTTTAACCTCCATTCATACATGAGAGATTTTATTGATGCCTTTTCTAGAGGTTACCACCCTTTTCTATCCAGGGTAAGGCTAAATGTTTCCTTTGGCAAAAGAAAAGCCCGTTGTGGGAATCGATCACACGACGTAGCTGACAGTACAAACTTCTGAACATAGCATCCGGGTCTCCCCCCTTTTTTTCGAACAAAAATCAAATTTTAAAAGCAGGAGTATGTATTATTAAATTAACAGATAGTACTAACTATATTTGTATTATTATTCACATAACAACTATTGGCCTCAATACATATTATTAATTACACTCCATGCACGTTTATCTTTCGGCTTTCTTTCCAGCTGTTCATAACCTAAGATAAAAGTATAGTATGTGATCACGTATTAAAGTATTATACACCAAAATCACATTGAGGCAAGAACTCAGTCCAGCTTGTAAGAGCTCAATTTAAGAAATACTACACTAACCAGGTAATATAAAATCGTTTGGTGTACACAATTGAAATGAACGTAAAAATTTGGTTACGCAGCTATAATCCGCTAATTAAGAAGTTTTTGGAATTTAACAGACTGATCGGGTCTAGTGGTTAACGTCTAGTATTCTCATGCGGGAGTCCCATCTGCGACAATTAGTTTTCTGATTTCAGCTCCCGTTAAGAAAATTCCCAGTTGCGCCATGGATGTTGGCGCTAATCGGCTAGAAGTCGGTGTACCATAAAACCATAAAAGAAAAAATAAATTCTTTTTTTTCAATTCATCGAATAGTTCAAGTTTCACATAAAACCTAGCAAATCACAGTAACATTCTTATTGAATCCTCTTAGCTTTTCAATTTAAGACGTTCATTTCGTCAATCTTTAACGTACAAAGATAAATCTAAGAATAATTAAAAGAAATAAAATAATATTTAGCAGCAACACAATGAGCATTTCCCCATATCCAAGGGATTGTCCAACCAAAGCAAAATAAATGGAGTAAGAAGTCTTAGTAGTGACCACTTCTGAAAACCCTGAAAGGAAATCCTTCGAGGTTTGCAGAACCATAAATCAGCACACAAAGGCTTGAGAAAGACGAGAAAAGACTTGGAAAAATAAAGACCACACCGAAACTCAGGCACAATAGTGAACGCTCTTAAAGAAGGGAAGAAGCTGTTCTGTGGCGATTAAAAATCGAGTCCTCGTTGCCTTCTTAGCCACGAACACCTTTTCCTCAGCCTGTAAACTCTTTCAATCAGCTGCGATAAAGGAAAACACTTGACGGTAGAATATGTATTATTTATTTATATTTTAACCTCCACTTATACACGACAAATATTTTTGGAAGCGATTATCACCCTTTTCTAACAAGGATAGGGATGATGTAGTTTCATTTCTTTGAAAAAAAAGCTATCACCCTTGTGGCAATCGTACCCACGACCTTAGGCACACCAGGCACACAACTTAACCCACACGGACACCAACATGTACTAATATCATGCAGGAACACTATTCTACCACAAGATAATCCTTGAGAATATGATCATGAATTGAAAAAAATCATGGTAACAATGAAGAAGATATAAAAAGACGTTGGCATTTTTTAGAACAGAATTAACTTTATTATTTTATTATGATAAACCTGAAAGGGAAAACGTGGAAGATAGTAAAATAATTTGTTTAGATAAATACAGTTCAAATAAATTGAAAGCACATTATTTTCTTGTTTAATTTGCTCCTCACTACATTTTTATATTTGAGATACACAATTTCCATCAAATGATGCTTGGTGACCAAATTGTTCACGCACTTTATCTTTACTATTGTAACTTATATGCCCGCAGCTATATGAGAAGGAAGAAATTCCTCAATAGTTTCATTTTTATTATTTTATCTATGACGTGTCAACCTTTTAAGTCATTAATGCCATTCCTTTGATTAGCGAATAATCTGTGATGGTTGTAATCATCAAAGATTATTCTCCTCATATATTCAAATTAATAAGTAGTATAATATAACATGAGTCTGTTAATGCTAATAATTATTTTTAAATGAATGTAGTCAGGAGCATTTTTCATAGATGAGGAACATATCATTCAACTTCGGAGGTGATATTGATTTGATTTTAGTTTTTGTCAGACTAATTAAATTTTGCTGATTAATTCTCCCGCCTATAAAAAGTCTAAAAGTCTTGCTATTTGTTTGAGGTAATCGGCTAATATTTCGTCAATAGAGTCTGATAGCTGATGTTGTTCTTTTAAATGTTCGCCCTGCAATTCGTCAAAATATGTTGTACTGTGAGTTACACATTGCACCATGAAACTTGACAAACAACAAGATACTTGAATAGTTTTTTGCTTCTTCGACACTCTTATAAGCGCCAATGTCTGGTTTCCACCTCTTACTTTGATGTCGCTGTCTTTCAACCGAAGCTTGGATTGAGCTGGGTTTGAAACAAGACCGGTTATTGACAAAGTTTTTCGCGAGAATTAAGATGGGTTTCCTTAAAATCGCTTTGATAGTATCAACCAAGAACTATCAAATAACAACAAAATATATATTCGAGTTCCTCCTTATAATTGGTATTATATGTCATTAATATATTCTTATTATTATAATTGCTATTAATATTTATTCCAGAACAATTTTTTAATCTTCATCCACTAGGGGTGGTGGCTTTTCTTTAGAAAAAAGAAAAGGCATCAGCCCTATCCTGGCTAGGAAAGGGTGGTAACCAATAGATAACCCGTCCTAAAATTCGTAGTTAATAATAAATGGACGTTAAAATTTAATAAATAAATAATTTTAATCTATTCATTTTCATATTATTTTATTTTACCCTAATTGGCAATGATCCTAAAGGATAGAGGCGAAATGAACAAATAAATAAATAAAACCTTTTTGTCTCCGTCGTCAGAACTATAGGAAAAAGTGAATAAGGTGCGAATTGGATTGGGATACGAAGGGAGGATTTTAATTGGTCGAAATTGCTTTCTAATTAAGCAGGATTGAACAGATTATACTGGGACCTTTAATCAACCTCAGCGGACAGACATTTAATAGGGTAGTTCTAATGAATGTCTTATATTACATTCGGAGTACAAAAAAATCATTTAAATAAATCTAATCATATTGAAGGGGGATATAAGTAATCTTCGTTGCAGTGATATTTGGGATTTTTACTTGGGCTTTGGTTAACCTATAATGCTTAACGAGATTGCAATAGGTTTGTCGGGAAGACCTAAAGCATATTTATGTTACTGAATTTGAGCAGCAGGCTCTACACGATTTTTTTTTTTTTTTTTTTACATCTACACCATTAGCAAAGTAGTGGTTATCTAGTCTTCGTAAACATCCATCGTCCAGCTGCGAATACACTCAACGGGCCTTGAAATGATATTTATTTATGAGCGACCGTAACTAAGGCGACTCGCTGAGAACAAAATATTACATATATACATCTAATTAAAATTTACACATTTTTATCCAAATGTACAAATGGAAAAGTATATATACAACAGTTAGCAATTCATTATACATCTATTTATAAGAAAATACAATATTAAATTATATCTGAATATATGAAAATACAATATTACAATAATGCATAAAGTTTATACAAATAATCAATTATAGTTAAGGGATTTCACACTCCTTTAGTTTTATATTGTCAAATGTTGTAAGATTTTAGTGTAGTACGGACGTATAGTTTTAATATTTAAGACTTAGATGGTATAAATAAAAAAGTCTCTTTTGTTAGACACCCTTATAAGGATATATTTTTATTTTATTTATTTATTTTAGATATATGTCCGCATATAAACCTACACACACGCACACACACACAAATGTATATATATATATATATATACACGCACACAACACACACACACATACACACATCCACATATTTGTTTATTTACATTTATTTAGAATCATGAATATATATAAACGTTTTATTCAAGTTAGGTTTTATTTTTGAGGGTTCTGTTATAATTGGTTTAGTAAATTGGTCTTGCTGAGGTAGTGCAATATCTCATCTATATATTTGCTTCCATCGCCGAGTAATTTAGTCATATTGTAAGGTAAATCATAGTTTTGTCGCTGTAAACATTCAGTCAGTATGTGCTTTATAGTCAGTGGTGTGTTACATTGTCTACATGTCGGTGTTTCCTGTCTCGTCATGAGATGTGAGTGTGTCAGTCGGGAATGGCCAATTCTTAAGCGGCATAATGTCACTTCGTCTCTTCTATTATCCTTGAAATGAGAAAAATCTCTAGCGGGACTTGAGCCCTCATTTCCCACATGAGAATCCAGGGCGTTAGCTATTATACCATGGGGAGACCCTTGGCACAGAGTGTTAATACAAATGTAATAGACCGAAACCGTTTAGATTGAATGTTTATAAATCATTTTAAATTTAATTAAATTATTCTTCAGGAAATATGGCATAAACTGACTAACTTTCTGAATAATGGACCCACTTATGCAGTTCTTGCTACCGGGCTTTCTCGGGAAGAAAAGCAACTTTGTCTTGGTCCTGAAGCTGTTGCCCTCATAAAAGGAGTAAGGACGTTTTGGCTGTAACTCTCACACAGTAAAAGTAAGGTCCGGTTATCCCAAATTTTGACATGGCACGTCAAATTTAGGGTTGTGAAATAGCCACTTACGCAATTCTCGTTCTTGGTCCGTTGCTCAATATAATAAATAACTTCGCTTGTTTAAAAACCCCCTCAAGTAAAAATATGATCGCCAATATTATGATCAATTCAGGTTCTTGTAGTGGAAAATCCAAAATGTGTTCACATAAATTCCGCACATGAATTGTTAGAGTTGTGAAGATAGAATTTTAAATATATTTTTTTTTTTTTTTTTAATGTATTGTTGAACTCCTCAAGTGAGAATCCGGAAAGCTCCACATTTTTGTGCGTCACCATATTGACGAAAGAGTTTAAACCACTGTAAAGGCTAGTAGTTGTTTGTGAGAGCATTCATTAGGACGGATAAAACACCACCACTCCTAACGAACAATGTTGGGCACTTCGACGGGCCATGTTATCTAAACTTCCTAACTTGGACTTCAGAAAGAGTGGGAGAACAACCTTCTCCCATCAACCCACCTGTAACCAAGCCATTACTAATGTTATCACTTGGTCTTCAAAACATTTTTTATAGGATTTTATTTTTATGCAAGCATAATGAATGAAAGTCTGAGTGAAATCAGTAAAAACCTATCCTGCTTATGTATTTGCCTGAGAGCGAACAGACAAATATATAGGTTTATATTTATCTGTACGCACCCTTTGGGTAAAGTTTGGTATTAGTGAAATGAAAATATCTTTGCAGTAGAGGTTTTTGCCAATTTCACCACACTGTAATAACGTGACCCCATTTGACGGTATATTACGATCGAAATAAAGTAAGTACGTAAGCGATTAATTAGGGAAAACTCACTTCTACTTTCAAACATTTTATATATTTTCTTTGTCCGATAATAATGAACGTTAACATTTAAATAAAATTAAATAAATATTATGTTTTAAAAACAGTCGACCGGCGTTTAACCACCGATAAGTGTCTAATGAACACACTTTGAAAATATGATTCAGTGGTATTTGGATTAGGATGATTTCAAAAGAAAAACTAGACAGGAATTTCTTTCAGCTTAGCTGGCCAAAAATAAATTATTTTACGCCTTACAAATAACGCAGGTCAGCAAAAATATTTGGTAAGGTGCGTGCAATCATTTAGCTACATTTTAGGTTTTCTGGAGTACTAGATCCAAAAATTACGACCACATTCCCCCATCGCATACTCATCTGCGGGGTGGGCAGGAAAAAAGAAAAAAATATGAAGTAATCCATCATTTTTACTACGCCCGAACTAAAACAAAAATGTTTTTGCTTCCAATTCAACATAAAATTCTTGGAAAATACATTCTGTTTGCACTAAGGGGATCCTAACAACAATTAAACAATCCTTATTTTCGTCATCTAGGGGCACTGAAATGCGAAATGTTTGAATCGACACTTCCGGATTGCGTCATAGTGCGTTTACGTCAAAAGCGGGTTTCCTACCTATGCAACAAAGAACGTTAGAACTTCTGAATAATTGACAAATAACGTCAGACGAAGGAAGCGAGACTGTAACCCTGAAATACCCCATTAAAATAAATATTTCATTTAAAGGCCCTTTCCAACACCTACACTGCTGACTATGTATACTAAGAGGAATCAAGTATTATCAGTCTAAATATTGATAAGTTTTAAGTAAAAATTTAAATAGGAATCGCCATGGATGGGATGTTAAATAATATTATGCCTAAAAAAGCTATCCTATTCCTAACCTATATATATAATGCAGTCCTCAGAACGACCTACTTTCCCAACTCCTGGAAATTATCAACCATTAAAATGATCCACAAACCCAAAAAAAACCTGTAAATTATCCTTCGTCCTATCGCCCTATATCCCTCCTTCCCAGTATGGGTAAATCCTTGAAAAGCTTCTCCTTAAACGTCTTATCCCCATTCTTGAATCCTGTTTCCCTTCCCACCAATTTGGTTTTCGAATATCCTATTCCACTATCCACCAATACCACAGAATAGTTGACTCCATCTCCTCTTCCTTTGAGCAGAAGAAGTATTGCTCTGGTGTATTCCTTGATATCATGCAAGCATTTGATCGGGTATGACACCAGGGTTTGCTTTTCAAACTCAAAATAATCCTCCTCCTCGACCTATTACCTAATAATAAATTCCTATCTTTACGACAGATCTTTCAACGGATCGTTCGGATCATCTCTGTCTTCCTTCTTTCCTCAGCTTGCTGGTGTTCCACAAGGCGGCATCCTAAGTCCTATCTTGTTCCTTGTGTACTCTGCTGACATGCCCACCCACCACTCCACAACCCTCTTTACTTTTGCTGACGATACAGCCATCCTCTCGTCCAATTCAGATCCTATACTTGCTTCCAAACACCTTCAATCCCATCTTCACCTGCTGGAACCATGGTTCACAAAATGACGGATTAAGTCAATCCTGAAAAATCCTCCCACATAACATTCACTCTTCGAAGACCCAAATGCCCCTCCGTCAACCTTTACCAGAGTGAAATCAGTGAAAAAACACAACTTACCTACCTAGGACTTACCCTTGACAGACGACTTACCTGGAGCCAACACATACAAAAGAAAAGACAAGAAACAAACATACGCTTTAGACTACTAAACAGACTACTAGACTCTCGCTCAAAATTATCTTTACAGAACAAGAGACAGATATACACTACTATACCTCTAACCCACCTGGGCATATGGCTTGGAAGTTTGGGGGTGTGCCAAGCGATCCAATATCCTACGAATACAATCTCTCCAATCCAAAATACTCCGCAAAATAGTCAATGCTCCGTTCTATGTTTCAAACTACACTATCCATAATGACCTAGAAATCCCCTTTGTCCACACCCTATCCAAAACCCAATACCTTAACTTCCACTCCCGTTAGCCTGGTCACTACAATCCCCTAATCAACAAGTTATCCTCATCCTCCATTCCCGGTAACCCTCACCGCCGCCTCAAGCGCAAATGGCCTAGAGACCTATTGCAAACAAACCTTGTATAATAATGTAAATATATAAATTGTAAATACTGTAAATAGTCACCCTAAAAGAAAATGTATCCTAAGATAAAAGTCCAAGTTAATAGGTTTTGGCCAATGGGCTTTTATCCTATCGGTCCTTCATGTCATCAAATCCTGAACATTAAAATTATAAAAAATACTACTTATTATATTGTATAATTGCAAATAAAGATATTTAAAAAAAATAATAATAATATTAATTTTTCAATGCTTTCTAATTTCTGAATATGTTCAACTCACAGTGTGTGTGTAAACTGAGTGCATTCCAAAGCAAAACATCAATTACAATAAACGTATTCTCTAAGTCACTGCTTTGCAGGGAATGTGCTTAGTTATGCAGCTCCTGTATGACCGACCTTCTGTTTTTATTACAGCCAGAAATAGAGTTGTTTAATAGTGTTATAACTCCATAAAGGACAATTATTGATTTAGTGTTAAAATTGGTATCTTACTTCTCTCCTTTGGACGGAAACATGTTTATGTCGCCGACGCGATGACGAAATCTGGAAGCGCCGACTAGAAAATTTAATTTTTTAAAACTCATAGATAACGAAAATAAAGTGGTTCAAATTTGTCTACACTCACATCTATATATATATATATATATATATATATATATATATATATATATATATATATATATATATATATATATATATATACACACACACACACACACACGCAGCTCTAAATATCCAAACTCTAGGAGGTAATTCTGGACATAATTTCCAACAAAAAAGTTCATTCGAAGTATGGTCCTTCCAAAGGGAAAAGGAGTTATGTCAAATATTCTGTTTTTTTTTTGTTTTTTTTTAAGTAGGCATATTTTTTAGTGAATAAGAAAGGATTGCTTAAAAACGTTTCAAGGTAATTAAATTCGAATTATGCCATCATAAAATAGACAAAATTTCCTTTAGCAAAACAGTAATTAATTTACTAAACCTATTGATAGAAGATTTTTTCTGGATGTCCAATAATGCACTTTTGTTTTTCCCTTCGGATTCGGACCATACTTCCAATGAAAATTTTTGTTGGAAATGACGTCTAGAAACACCCCCTAGAGTGTGGCTACTTAGATCTGAAGCACCCTACTATTTATATGTACAACCAGTCCCATGTTTACAAATCCTTATAATGTTTAAAATATAATGATAATTTCTTTTCTTCCTAATATTATTATTCCTTGTCTACGAATGTAGGATTAAGATTTTAGGCTGTGCTGTCCCTCCTAGAATGTTATCTTTTCTTCATGTGACAGTCTGATTCGATTATTTTCGACGTCTTGCAATAAAAGGAACAACCTCACCTTTGACTTTTAGGGATTACTTTGACATTTCCTAAGCGAATTACGCCTCAGCTACTGGGAAATGGAGCTGCGCCCTCAGTACTTATGAATGTCCAATGCGTTTTTGAATTATCATCCCAAACTTCGTAGGACCAAAAAATAAATTAATACATTTTTCATGGTCTGCCTATCTTCCTATTTTTCTGCAAAAAATAAATAAATAAATGACAAAATTAAAAAAAAAAAAAACTTGTGAATAATTTCAGAATTTTTATTTTTATAAGTACAAGTAAGAGAACCAAATCTAATGAATGAAATGAAAATCGAAAAATTGAGTTATTGTCGTTAGTCGAAATATTCTCATGCAAAAACTGTTGATCAAATTTATTTTTCACACTGAAGTCTCTATTGTACTATTATTCTCTTAAAAATTAAAATTGTTAAAAGGTCAATGTGTATTTCATGAAAACAAATTCCTGAGAAGGTATATTTTGACCTTTTTAGAGTATGTTGTTTTCCCATCATGAAAAAAGTACGCCAAACTCAAGATGAAACAATGAAAAAAACTCATTAATGAAAACCTCCAACAAGGTCTGAAACAAAGGAATTGTTAAAAACGGTACTTTTGCTTCCTGAATATCAAATGCTGAAGTATTTTTTCCACAGTATTCTCTCGTAAATTGGTCATTTTAACGTGTTTCCATCCTCCGTCTAGGGAAGAAAACTCGCTTTTGACGATATTTTCTTTAGCTGACAAGAAATGTCGACATTCCACAATCCAAGTCATAAACAAACATACATACACACACACACACACACACACACACACACACACACACACATATATATCTATATATATATATATATATATATATATATATATATATATATATATATATATGTCTGTTAACACGATAGCGGCCAGAGTTTTTGTTTTTTCGTCACGAAACTTGGTATATAGCATTCAATTAGCAAACGATTGAACGAGTTCGTTAACCACCAAAATCGGTCCACCGGAAGGGGGGGTTTACCCCGAACCCAAAACACTAATTTGACCATGCCAGCCGTAATATTTGTTATGTTTTAACAAAAAACTGAAACTTTGGTATTCGTAGTGGTAATCTAGAGAGAAGAGTGAGATGTAAAAATAAACTAAATCGGTTCATTAGAAGGGGGGGTTTACTTCGGACCCACTATACTAATTCGCCACTAACAGCCGTGATTTTTGTTATATTTCGACGAAACTTGGTATTCGTAGTGGTAATCTAGAGAGAAAAGTGAGATGTAAAAATAAACTAAATCGGTTCATTAGAAGGGGGGGGGGGGGGTTACTCCGGACCTAAAGTCCTAATATACTCATGCAAGTCGTAATTTCTACTGTATTGAAACGAAACGCGGTGTACGTCATGGGTATCTCATGAGAAAACAGTGTTGTAAAAATGAAGTAAATCGGTCTATTGGAAAGGAGGGTTTACTTTAAACTCTGTTTCATTAGAATTAGCCAGCCACACGTAGGTTCCCAAAGGCGCCGCGAGGAGCGCTATCTCCCACAAGGCGGACTGTATCCTGTTCAACTGTATCCTGCGTCAGATCAAAAGACGGAAAATGAAGTTTTTGTGTATTTCTTAAATAGTACAGTATCATGTAATAACATAACTCTGGAAGCAAATTATTTACAAAAATAATAATTGAAATGTTCACATAAGAAATGTAAATGTTCAGAACTATTTACATTTTTATTTTATTTATATAGGTTATTTACAGCAAATTATTCAATTAAATTAGTAATGTAGTCTACACTACAAAAATTCTGAGGAAAGTGCTTAGTTATGCAGCTCCTGCGTGACGGACGTTTTAGTATTACTATGAGGGGAGGCCAGTAATTGATTTAGAAAGATATTTTGGAGAAGCAACAATTCAGCGGAAAATAGTACCAAACATTAGAAAATATGTAAGTTAATTAGATGTTTTTTAGCTATAATTAATTTATTTCTTAACAAGGGGAGATACTACTTATATTAGAAATTTGATTTGTTGAGAGTTTTACCTTCTGAGAAGGCATAGTACGTGCCATTAAAATGGAAGAACCGCAATATGAATAATCGGTACTTCGGGTGTTCTTTAGGCGGGAATAATTTATTTCTTAACGAGAGGAGATACAATTAACATTTTAATGTTAAATTGTATTCTACCTTCTGAGAATAAGTTGAAAGATTGAAATAGTAAAATCTGCGAATACACTACAGCCACAGAATAAATAACGTGCCACCGGAAATTATTTAAATTTTTCCCTTGAGTAAATGTTAACACCAAAAATATTAATTTATTATGCATCTGAATAATTCTTGCTGAAATTTCATTAACGCAACAAGTCTTTCCGACAAGTTTATTTACTGTTTTCTATGCTTAACTATTCAAAGTTTCTCAAGACTCAGACGTTGTATGTATAAGTGTATATGAGGGGGCGAGGGGGATACAGCCCCCCCCCGAAATTTGTACTTAATTGGTATAAATGTGTCATGAAAACCTCAACAAGTAAAGGAAATAGATCACTTAGTGCCGAAAAAAAAATGTTTTTTTGAGTGTAATAGCGTTTTAGTTGGTCAACGACTCCAAGTTCTATTTTGTTAGTATTCCATACCCCCAAACTTCATGAGCGAATATAAGGGGGGGGGGCTGAATGGGCTGCAGCCCCTCCCGAAATTTTGATTTGATGGTAAAAACTTGTCGTAAAACCCTAAAAATTAAATAAGATGACTTAGTTCATAAAACATATTTTATCTTTCGAGTAATAGCGTTTTAGTTGCCTAAAACTATTCCAAGCTCTAAATTTTTAGTATTCCATACCCCGGAAATGGTCTCAGCCCCCCCGAAATTTTCCCAGCCCTTCCCGAAATTATTTTCTATATAGGCACATGCCAAACTTCTCCGGTAATGAAATTATTTCCTATAAACGCCTCTGATTGTATAAAATGCAAGATTGTAGACCTGCACAATCCGCCCACCGGAACACCCTTTTGTTTTCATAGACATGCCTGAAGTAAATCGTAAAGCAAAGTATTTTGCGTAAATAGGCTTGGGAGTACTCGTTTCCCGTGTAGCTAGATCTGGAGAATCGACTGAACCCAATTTCAATGAAATATACTTGGTAAATGCCAGCAATTTTTCATTTTCAATCCATAGTGATTGCTGTGTTGATGTAAGGTAAACTCAGGAATGTAAGTTCTCTCAGTGAAACAGAATGTAACCACTGTCAAAATGTCGATACTCCTGTCTGTTGTTTCACTCTGGAAAGTGGTGATTTTCATATTCGATGCTTAGCATTTCTATCGACGATATATACATTATAGTGTGTCAAGGGTAAAATAATGTATTAATTATCTTATTTTTAACGGATTGTTAATTAAATTTGGTTAATTGAACATTAATAATGTACTAATTCATTAATTTTTTTGTAGAATGTGAACATCATGATACAAATAACAACTGATACCGAAAAACACTTTGAAAAATTAAATAATTTGATATCAACATTTGAATGGAAGAAGTTTAACTCCTATGTTGCCCCCGACCCTGGGCTAGACTAAGAGGATAACCGTCAGGATTAAGACTTAACAAATGTAATTTTCAAGTCACCGCAGGATCTTGTTATATACAAGAAGTTTACTCACCTAATTTCACAGTTTATTTTAATTAGTTTATATGGCTTCTCTCTGTTTGCTCCAATAATTAACCACTTATTGGTGATTAAACAGATAAGTAATTTGTAAGAAACGTAATTCGCTACGTACCAGAATGTAAAACTGATGATTCTGGGTTTCCATTGAAATAATTTTTTTATAAATAAAGATTTGAAATTATGTCACTAGTGGCATTTACTGTCTAGTGTACTGAGTTGGGCACAAACATATTGCGATTGAACCAGCGTTATTTTAGTTCTCTAGGGGTTCTGAAACGTAAAATTTTCTATTATTATTATTATTTATTGAGGGCATACAACAAGGCTATTTACTCTTAAAGTCTATGTGCGAACAAAGCTAAATATTTCTTATACTATTCAAGCTAGAAGGAAGTCAAATGAAAAAAATACAAAAAGATACTGTAGTAGCAGAAAACATGTATCATTATTTATGAAAACAAAATCAATAAATTAATATAATAATAATAAAGGCAAATATAAATATTAAAAAAATATATATAGGGAAGATTTCTAAAAACGTTGGAACTTATTCTTATTTTTGAAATATTTTAGAATATTATCAATGTGTGTACTGTCCTGTTTAAGCGATTCGTGTAAGTCTGTAGGTAAGTCTTCTCTTTCTCTGGAGTCTGTAGGTATGTCTTCTCTTTCTCTGGAGTCTGTAGGTAAGTCTTCTCTTTCTCTGGAGTCTGTAGGTATGTCTTCTCTTTCTCTGGAGTCTGTAGGTATGTCTTCTCTTTCTCTGGAGTCTGTAGGTATGTCTTCTCTTTCTCTGGAGTCTGTAGGTAAGTCTTCTCTTTCTCTGGAGTCTGTAGGTATGTCTTCTCTTTCTCTGGAGTCTGTAGGTAAGTCTTCTCTTTCTCTGGAGTCTGTAGGTATGTCTTCTCTTTCTCTGGAGTCTGTAGGTAAGTCTTCTCTTTCTCTGGAGTCTGTAGGTATGTCTTCTCTTTCTCTGGAGTCTGTAGGTAAGTCTTCTCTTTCTCTGGAGTCTGTAGGTATGTCTTCTCTTTCTCTGGAGTCTGTAGGTAAGTCTTCTCTTTCTCTGGAGTCTGTAGGTATGTCTTCTCTTTCTCTGGAGTCTGTAGGTATGTCTTCTCTTTCTCTGGAGTCTGTAGGTATGTCTTCTCTTTCTCTGGAGTCTGTAGGTAAGTCTTCTCTTTCTCTGGAGTCTGTAGGTATGTCTTCTCTTTCTCTGGAGTCTGTAGGTAAGTCTTCTCTTTCTCTGGAGTCTGTAGGTATGTCTTCTCTTTCTCTGGAGTCTGTAGGTAAGTCTTCTCTTTCTCTGGAGTCTGTAGGTATGTCTTCTCTTTCTCTGGAGTCTGTAGGTATGTCTTCTCTTTCTCTGGAGTCTGTAGGTATGTCTTCTCTTTCTCTGGAGTCTGTAGGTATGTCTTCTCTTTCTCTGGAGTCTGTAGGTATGTCTTCTCTTTCTCTGGAGTCTGTAGGTATGTCTTCTCTTTCTCTGGAGTCTGTAGGTAAGTCTTCTCTTTCTCTGGAGTCTGTAGGTATGTCTTCTCTTTCTCTGGAGTCTGTAGGTAAGTCTTCTCTTTCTCTGGAGTCTGTAGGTATGTCTTCTCTTTCTCTGGAGTCTGTAGGTAAGTCTTCTCTTTCTCTGGAGTCTGTAGGTATGTCTTCTCTTTCTCTGGAGTCTGTAGGTATGTCTTCTCTTTCTCTGGAGTCTGTAGGTATGTCTTCTCTTTCTCTGGAGTCTGTAGGTATGTCTTCTCTTTCTCTGGAGTCTGTAGGTATGTCTTCTCTTTCTCTGGAGTCTGTAGGTATGTCTTCTCTTTCTCTGGAGTCTGTAGGTATGTCTTCTCTTTCTCTGGAGTCTGTAGGTAAGTCTTCTCTTTCTCTGGAGTCTGTAGGTATGTCTTCTCTTTCTCTGGAGTCTGTAGGTATGTCTTCTCTTTCTCTGGAGTCTGTAGGTATGTCTTCTCTTTCTCTGGAGTCTGTAGGTATGTCTTCTCTTTCTCTGGAGTCTGTAGGTATGTCTTCTCTTTCTCTGGAGTCTGTAGGTATGTCTTCTCTTTCTCTGGAGTCTGTAGGTATGTCTTCTCTTTCTCTGGAGTCTGTAGGTATGTCTTCTCTTTCTCTGGAGTCTGTAAGTATGTGTTTGATTCTTAGTCGAACATTGGAAAGCGTACAAATCGCATTGTCCTGTTTTGTCACCAAATAGGAATGAGTCAAGTGTGAATGTTCAATTCGTAGTCTAGTAAGCACAACTTCTTCTCGCCTAACATTCTGAATACTGGAACTCCAGGCTCCAGAATTTTCTATTTTGCATTTCCGGTGTCATGAGGTCAACATCATAAGCGGGCTTCCGGCCTATGGAGGAAGGGAGGAACCGACCGCGCTAATAAAAATAGTAGTTTCAACTTCTGACTTTATGGTAGAGAAAGAAGATCTTTGGAATAATTAAAGATGTCAAATTCGTTCACAGGAAAATTTATTTTCCGCGTAAAGCACTTTTAACAACTCCTTGGTCCTACAATCTTCGAAACTTATAACGAGTTCAGATTCACGGGTAGAAGGCTGACTCCTCTCAGCCGTAAAATTTGCTGTGAAGGAATTTGACGTCTTTCATTTTACCTTATGACTTTATGTTAAAAATAATACATTGAAAACGTGTTTCTCTGGGTTTATTATTAACGAATGATTGTGATTTTGTTTCAGTGAGAAACACAGTGCCCGAAGGAAAGCTGAACGCAGGCGAGCTGCTGGCCCTACTCTTCTCAGGCATCAAGGAAGGCGAGCCTTCTAGAATGAGAGGTACCCTCAGGTTCGGGATCGCCAGGCGATAGGAACTAGCAGAGGAATCTTGGATCTCTGAGGTCAACAACACTAGTCAAACCCCAATCCACTCAATTATATCTTTCTTCTTCCTCGGGGAGTCCCAGCTCTAGGAGAATAAGTCTGATACACCCTACAGGACAACAACAAATCCTTATTTGCGAGGAACCTATTATTAGATAAAATGTATAAGTGTACAAATGTTCATAATAACAATTATAGTTAGTAAATGTTAGAGTTGGAAATAATGAGGTTCGACTATTGATATGCGCTTCAAAATATATACTTGAGAATTGGACATGCACATTTAACACCAGACAAGACAGTCCAATATGTCAGACATGCAACAGACAACTAACAGTTAAACACTTACTTACAGAATGCAAAACACGAGACTATTTAGCGATTCCACATGACATGTCTGAACAATTTCCTGAAAAAAAGCCCACACATTGTTACCATTCTATAACACCTCCGTAAAATAAAACTGTATGACAAAATATGACTCAACCTACCGTATTTATGTGTTACTGAAGCGAGTGGGAATGTAGGTGTGTTTGTGTTCACGTGTGTGTGAACTATTGAATATTCTATTATTTATTATTATATGTAGTAGTACTTCTTAATTTTCACTCTAGTACTTTTTTATTTTATTTTTTTGTATTTTGTTTGTTTTTTTTTATATAGTGTAATTTCGCATTATATTTATTTTTTATGTTAATCTTTATTTTGTTATATATTTTGAATACTTTATTTAAACGTATTTGTTTTTCTGTAATATTAATATTAAACGATCACTAATTTCGCGAGCTAATCACCTCGCTGTTGTGGAGATCGGAAAATAAATAAATAAACATCATGATTTCCTTTTGCACCCACAAAACAAGGTTATTATTCATACACCTTAAAACAACATTATTACATCCAAAATAAATCTTCAATAACAACGCTACGTCTTGCTTGGGTTAAAATATTAATTTCAATTCTATAAATGAAAATTTGTATTGCTTTATGACATTTGAAAATAAGAGAAAAAAATTAAATTTGAAAATCATTAAGCCATTGAAGAAACACTTCATACTCTCCAATGATTTAAAGGAGAGGAGTGGTAACCTATCACATATCCCAGGAAATGTAGTACACAATACCCCTAGGAAAAAAGAAAAAAAATATAACAAAATTTCATCATCTTTTTAATGATAGAAGTAAGCTCTGGAGACTTGACAGCTTCTGCCAGGCTCAGCGTCCCTATCAACTTTTTCATTTCAGTTCCCGCGGGAGCTTTGCATGTCCAACTTAGCCCCCACCAAGTCTGATGATGAAACCTCTGCTCTCGTAATAAACCTGTAATAAACATGATGATGAAGGCATTTCTTTCCCTTTTTTTATATAGAAAACCAAAAATGAACCCCCAACCAAATCGATATATATATATTTTTCAACAACCTATATACACACACACACATATATACATACACTCTAAACTATTTTTGTTATATGAATCTCCATTGTTCGCCCTTTTTACAATCTCTTCATTCCATATATGCCAACATTTATGTTTAGAATATACAAATACAAGCAATCTTCTCTCCAATTAACTTTTGTACACTTAGCCATATTATATCACTATTAAATAAATCAAATCCACTATATAATGTTTAGGTTTCGTGAGAGGTAAAAAATATTCTCCAATTCCAAACAAATTTCTTTTATTTGCCCTTTTTACAATATCTTCAACACATTCGCGCTTAAATAAATGCCCATAATCTCCAAATAGAACACTTCTTCATTAAATTATCTTTCCTCAATCATACTAGATATATACGGATTAAACTCCACAATATATAGTATAGTTTTCGCGAGGAATACTCTTCATATATTTAAATCAAGTTCTTATACTCTCCCAAGATATTATATTATAAATTATATATATGCAGTGACTCGATAAAAACAAAACATTTTGTGCTAAGCTCATGAGGGTTCACACCCCAGCGTCATACGGTATTCCTGAAGGGGCCCGTTAATTTTTTTAAAGTTTCATGCTGATAAATAAATAAATTTTCTTGAATTAAAACAAATATTACCAAACATAGTAGCACTGACAAAAAGATTTAACCAATAATTGACCTATACTACAATTAATCAACAATTAGCTGCTCCGCAAAGATCCATTTATTAAGTAATTTGTCACAATCTATAAAAATAGGAGTGAAATCTGCCTCCAACAGCTGAAATATTCAGTTAATTGAAATAATTTATCTCAAGAATAAGGGGTATTCCCGATGAAAAATAACGAAAGAAGGAGAAGCAAAACGGCTTTCATAATAAGACCAGCGTTCTTCAACAAGACCCTTAACTAAACAAAACATGTCTTACAAGCTACCAATTATTATTGATAAAGACGTAAACAAATGTATAATATTTGTTTTTGACTACTATTTTTAATTTCAGTAAACTCTTAAAAAGTATTGATTAGTTAAAATTACATTTATCAACTTGTAAAAGAAGTATTTTGAAATTTCACTGTTAGTGCTCTTGCTCTAATAGGACTTGATAAATGTTATTGAACCAACAATTATTATTATTATTTAAATTTACTATATTTATGAAACTTTTTTTAAGAGTTATAAATGCCCGACAAAATCGGATCACAATAAAGAAACTGTTTAATAAACTTTTATATCCTTAATCAAAGAAAAAAAAATCATTTAAACGTAATTTTCTTTTAAAAAAATATAACTTATTTTCCATTAATCATGAAAACAAAAACCACATGAAAACTTCATAGAATTAATTCAATAATTTTATCGCATAAACTCAGAATCAAAAATTGAACCTCAATTATTTTTGACATTTTTACTACAATTAGCTCTTTAATTTTTATACATGCGATCATAATGAATTGTTTTATCTTTTACACATATTATTAAGATGCTAATAACCTAAATGTACTATTCTTGATTAATAATATCTTTAAATAAAACTTTTGCTATTATGACGTATGTTTTAAGTGTTACTTCCCACAAATTGTTATTCAAATAAAGTGTTGAACCATATTGAGATTAAGCCAACTTCATTATATAACCAAAGGTTGACTGACTTCAATAAAAAGTTGCAGATCTTTATTGCTCAACTAGATTCAAGTACATTGGACGCCACATCAGGAAAACTCTTCTGCTACGTCAATACTTATATATATATATATATATATATATATATATATATATATATATATATATATATATATATACATAAGTTATAGGTTTATTAATACACTATCAATACGAAAGGAAAAAGCCAGAGTTAATATTTGATTTCAATTTTATTTATTACATTTTTCATTTATTTTTAAGAAAATTATTAACTTATGGGAGGTTTAATGGTTTTATTTATCCACAAAAAAAAACAAATAAAATGGAAAAATGTATTAAATGCCTTCAAGAAAATAAATATTTATTAATTAATTAAATTTCATTTGCATATTAATTTTGTTTTCATAATTACCTAAAAATGTAATAACAATTTCAGGAATTCTATAACTATAGAATTACTGTGAGTTTACTTCAATCTTTGTATTAAAATGTATAATTAAGACCTGGCAAGGAAATAAGAACATTTCAAGTGGTGAGTATATTCTTATACTGGAATGTGTGTATGTTTGTGCATAAATCGAACTAGTATTTCTAAAGTGACACAATTCAAAAATCGGTGTTTTTCATTTATGGCTATGAATGGCATATTAAATATCTCTTTATCATCCATCAAAACTGAATATAAGTGTAACTTCGGAGCTTGTACACAAGAAGGCACTTGTGTCACTCTTCCTGTCTTCATGCTATTTCCCTATATAGGCAAGAGTGACATTTTCAGAGTTTTTTTTTTTTTTTTTTTTTTTTTAAGTTGTGTCACTTTAGAAATACAGGTGTGATATATATATATATATATATATATATATATTTATGCACATACTCAGAATTATTAAAACGTACTTAAATCAAGGTAACAAATTTAACATAATTATGAAACATATTTATAAAGAAAAGTATATACATATTTATACTTAAGCATCTTGCGGTGTTGAGACATTAAACGAATATTTAGAATACTGATGTGCGTCGCAAGAAAGAATCTTAATTCATTATGAGTATGTATCCAAAGAAATTCCTAAGCAGTGTTTATTTTTAGTATATATTGCTTTCCTGAATGTTTTGGAATGGCATTTATTTTATCTACAACCCAGAGAGTATAAGTTTATTTACAAACAAGAGTCTACACTTGGAATTGATCATTTTTATACTTATAAATTATTGTGATGTTGGATATTCGGTATAAAACGTGAATAAAAATATAAAAGTTTTAATATAAACTCATTAACAAATTTTTAAGTTTCCCCTTATTATAAACAAGACATTTAATTATTGAACAGAAAACGCTTAGGAGACATTTTACGAATATTAATCCTAGAAAGAAAAAATAACATTCTTGGAAAATCACTTAATGAAATATTTAAATTTTTAGAACTTTTGGACGCAGGTTTAGTGCAATTTTCACTCGACAAAAAGTCGAAGAAAAAGTTAATTAAGCAATTTTCTAGTAAATGGTGAAAATCAACTCTCCCCAGTAAACTACATCCTGAATTCCTACGGTTTATATAAATATCTTCTCAGTACCCAAAAGGTGATGTATGAAGTTCTCTAATTAAAATTCTAAACAGCCGCATGCTGTGCGCTTCTAATGCATTAGACCACTATTGTCAAAACCCTTTTAGCAAGTTCAGCATAAATGTATTTAGATCTTGACATGCCGCCGAAAGGTATGACGAAATTTCATTCAACACTATGTTTATCAATATGAGGAGTGACAAAGACTTTTATGATGATGACGCAACAAGTCCGAAGTGCCAAAGATTTTATGCATTATATTGTATAATTGAAAATTCACACCGTCGAAGTGAGATTTATATGATAAATAAATGTGTTTAAAATTATTATAAACCAGATATTCTATTAATAATAACTAATTATTTAATTACAATGTTTGTTGCGTTCATAATAATTGTTTGACTGGCCGCAAGTGTTAGTGCGTTTCCTCCCTCTCTCTATAGGGAGGAATCTTGTACACCCGTGAATAAGATTGATTTCATGAGACAATAATCCAGAGTGCCGAGAAACGTTTACGTTTCAGGACCCATAGATCACGAAAACAACGGTGGTTAAAATTTGTGTGTATGTTACCGGCAAAGTATATAATCAGGCAATGTATAGAATGCCTAGGCAATGTATAGAATGCCTAGGCAATGTATAGAATGCCTAGGCAATGTATAGAATGCCTAGGCAATGTATAGAATGCCTAAATCCAGCAGGCAAAGTATGAAATAAAGCATATTTCATACTTTCCCTAGGCATTTTATAGAAAGCCTACTGCGCTTTAGGCAAAGTATGAAAGACAGAATATATAGCTTCTAGGAGTGAATATGTGTCAAGAGTACAGAGTGTAAAAGAGCAAAGAAAATGGGGTTCTAAGTGTCAATACTCAGCCCTGCTGCAACAAGTAGCTCTAAATATGTAAATAACAATCTCACTTAATATATTGTTTTAAATAAATTCTTCGCCGTACGAAAAGAGCTTGTTTTTAACCAATTTTTAAAGTTATTCAAATTATCTATGTTAAAGTGTATAGAGTAATCTCAAAACCTTTTTAATTTTTTACAATGCCAAATAAAGAACAGGCATTCTATAGAATACTTAGGCATTTTATACAATACCTAGGCAATGTGTGTAATATGTTGTAAAAACTAATAATTTCTATACTTTGCCTAAACGGCTATTGATCTAACCTTTTCTTCACCAAGTATCGCTAACCTCTTCGTCTGAGGCACTTGTGAGGATCAACATGGTAGTGACCACTTCCCCATAGTCCTCCTTCCAACTAGATCTCTACCATCTCTAGAGACAGTACCAAAGTGGATCATCGATAAAGCTGATTGGATTCAATTCTTGGAACAGCTCACACTATCTCAGGACGACTTACCTTCTGACATCCCTGGTATGGTAGAAGTCCTGTCTAAACATATTATCGAATCAGCCAGAGAAACGATCCCTAAAACAAAGGGCCGGCCTTCTAATAATCACTTACCCTGGTTCGACAACGAGTGTCGACAAATCATAAAAGAAAAAAATAGAGCTCTCAAAAAGTTTCAAAAGTTTCCTACCACTGAAAACCTTATTAGTTATAAAAAAATGAAATCTAAAGCAAGGCAACTTATGAAGCAGAAGAAAAGAATATCCTGGGCCAATTTTGTAGAATCCATCAACATTAACACTCCAATAAGAAAAGTCCGCTGCATGTCAGGATCTAAATATTTGGAATTTCCTATTGTTAAATTAAATAATTTAATAATATCTGATCCACAGGAACTTTGTGAGATATTTGCAGATCATTTTTCGCAAATATCAAACTCCAATATAGAAGAAGACGCACCACCACAAACTCCAGAGCCCTCTGAAGAAGCAAACAGAACACACTCCGAAATAGATTACAATAGACCTATATCTTATCAAGAACTCAACTTGGCCATAAATGAAAAAATTCTGCCCCAGGAAACGACGATATCCACAATGCCATGATTAAACATCTCACCCCACAACCGAAAACAGTACTCCTTCACATCTTCAATAAAATATGGGACAAAGCCATTCTTCCGTCACAATGGCTAGAGACAATAGTTGTACCCATCCTAAAGCCTGGTAAAAATAAATTACTTGTTGACAGCTACCGGCCAATATCTCTCACAAGTTGCCTTTGCAAACTGCTTGAGAGAATAATCAACAAACGCCTCGTATGGACACTTGAAAAATTTAAACTTCTCTCGGATGTACAGTGTGGTTTCCGAAAAAGCCGATCTCCAATGGACCACCATATTGCATTGGAAGCTGAAGTCCTGAATACTTTTGTGGAAGGAAAAGAGGCAATAGGCGTATTCTTCGACCTCGAAAAAGCCTACGAGACAGTAAGAAGAAGTAGTGTCCTGAATAAGTTACAGAAGTGGGGTTTTCGTGGTAGACTTCCTAATTTCATTAATTCCTTCCTCTCAAACAGGTCATTAAAAGTGAGAATAGGCAATAAATTATCAAGCAGCAGAAGAATACTTAATGGGATTCCACAAGGAAGTGTTTTAAGTTGTGTCTTATTTCCCATTGCCATTAATTCCATTACTGATCAGATTCCAGCTTTAGTCCGTAAATCATTATTTGTTGACGATCTGAAAATCTTCCTTAAATTTCAAGATATCCACTGGGCACCTAGAGTCCTGCAGAAAACCATCAACAAACTGAATTCCTGGGCCAGAAAAAATAATCTAAATTTCTCTACAAGCAAAACTAAATGCATTTTATTTACAAGAAAAAGACGACCAAGCCTAACTCCTGATCTATTTTTAAGTGACCACCGAATTTCATTCACAAACGAAGTCCGCTTTCTGGGAATGGCATTTGACTCTAAGCTTAACTGGACTAGTCACATCAAACACCTCAAGTAAAACTGCTTTAAAAAGCTTAATTTATTGAAGGTTCTAAGCAAAACCACGTTGGGTGCCGACCGGAAATCACTGCTCATGATTTATAAAAGCCTTATGTTGTCAAAACTGGACTATGGCAGCTTAGTGTACGCCTCAGCTAAAAGCAGTGTACTCTCATGCCTAGACTCTATCCATCACGCAGGAATCCGACTATCCACAGGAGCCTTTAGGACAAGTCCGATCACAAGCCTCTGTGCAGAGGCAAGTGTGCCGCCACTTTTCATCCGGAGGCAACAACTAATTTCCTCCTATCTCGCTAAAATCGTTTTCCAACCCTCAAATCCTGCATATAACTATTTAGTTCACCCCAAAAACCTCGAACGGTACAGTCAAAAAATGAATCACCCGGCACCATTAGGCGTAAGACAAAGATAAGTTATTGGCTCAATCCCGGAAATTAATCTTCAATATCTCGACGTTAATGAGCCACCATGGACGTACAAAACTCCGAATATTGACATGCGCCTTAGTTCAGCAAAGAAGGATACTCCAATAATCGCAATCAGGTACAAAGCGGAAGAGTTAATAAACTCATACCCAAATGGGCTGGTCATGTACACTGACGGCTCAAAATACGAAGATAACGTTGGTGCAGCAATAGTCTGGGACAACGATGTCTTAAAACAGAAGCTCTGTTCACTAGCCTCCATCTACACCGCAGAAATGCTAGCAATTTCCACTGCCCTTTATAATGCAATTTCATCCCCAGAAAAAAATGTTGTAATATGTACAGATTCGCTGTCGTCCCTAAGAAGTATTGCAAACTATGATAAAACAGGCCCTCTAACCTCAAAAGTATTTCATTTTATTAACATCCTAAACTCTCAGTGCAAATCAGTAAACTTTATTTGGACCCCTTCACATATAGGTATTGCAGGCAACGAAAAAGCTGACAAAGCAGCCAAGGAAGCAGCTGTTATGTCTGTACCCCCTGTAACAGCTCTCGATCCAAACAATATTAAAAGCTGGTTGAGAAGGAAGGCATATCAAGCTTGGGAAAATGCTTGGAGGTCCAAGCCAGCTGGAAACAAACTGCGGCGGATAAAGGATACCACCAAGGAATGGGCCACCTCGATCCGCGGAAATAGAAGAGAGGAAGTAGCTTTGGCTCGAATGCGAATCGGTCACACAAAGCTTACCCACGTGTACCTAATCAACAAGGACCCACCCCCAAACTGCAGTACATGTCAAGTCCAACTAACTGTCCAGCACATAATAGAGGAATGCCCTAAATACCGGCACCAATTTGCTGCTGAAGGTATTAACAGAAACCTCGCAGTGTGCCTTGGAAACAATCCCTCAGACGTTGCCAAACTGTTAAATTTTCTTAAAACTGCCAGTCTCCTAAAAAAAAACTAAAACAACTTATAAATTGTTATCTTTATATCTTTTTTTTTTTTTTTTTTTTTTTTTTTTTTTTTTTTTTTTTTTTTTTTTTTTTTTTTACGTATATAAATGAAACCTTTTGTGAATAAATGTGTGAGCGAATGTATTTTTCCTGTACCCAATTCAGAACTATATCTTTGTCATATTTTCTAAGTATTTTTATATTTAAGTAAGGAAAGGAAGATAAAAAAAAAAAAGGGAGGAAAAGGGGAAGAGAAAGAAAATAAAAGAAAAGAAAAGAAGGGAAAAAAAAGATATATATATATATATATATATATAAATAAATAAAAAATAAATAAATAAAATAAAAAAAAATAATAATAAAATAAATAAAAAAAAATAAATAAATAAATTTAAAAAAAAAATAAAAAAGAAAAATATATATATATATATATATATATATATATATATATATAAAAGAAAGAAAGGGGAAAAAGAAAAAGGGAAGAAAAAAAAAATGAAAAAAAAAAATGTAGCTCTCTGTTAATCCTCCCCACTAATATTATTATTACTATTATTATTAAAATTGTACAGGTCTTCCCTTGTCCTTTTTAATCTGTATGAATCAATACCACCTAAGAGAATGGATATGCTAGTCATATAAAACAATGTAGGTTCTGGCGTAAAAACATGATAAAATGTTAATCGCCACTAAATCCTGATCCTAATCCTAATCCTGTATGAAATAAAGCGTATTTCATACTTTCCCTAGGCATTTTATAGAAAGCCTACTGCGCTTTAGGCAAAGTATGAAAGACAGAATATATAGCTTCTAGGAGTGAATATGTGTCAAGAGTACAGAGTGTAAAAGAGCATAGAAAATGGGGTTCTAAGTGACAATACTCAGCCCTGCTGCAACAAGTAGATCTAAATATGTAAATAACAATCTCACTTAATATATTGTTTTAAATAAATTCTTCGCCGTACGAAAAGAGCTTGTTTTTAACCAATTTTTAAAGTTATTCAAATTATCTAGGTTAAAGTGTATAGAGTAAACTCAAAACCTTTTTAATTTTTTACAATGCCAAATAAAGAACAGGCATTCTATAGAATACTTAGGCATTTTATACAATACCTAGGCAATGTGTGTAATATGTTGTAAAAACTAATAATTTCTATACTTTGCCTAAACCGCTTAGGCATTATATAGAATGCCTAGGTCTTTTGTGTAATGCCTGGATTCTATACTTTGCCGGTAACATCTATACGAATTCCTATTCGTTCTCTATCAGGCTCAGAAAGGATCGATTTTAATGAAATAGTCTATTTCGCAGGTCAAGTGTGCTAACCAACAGAATACGTCCTTCGGAACATAGTTTTATGAGCTAAATTCACCCAACAAAAATTGTAACGTTTACGTTTTTGCATTACTAGGCTTCCTGGTTACATGTTTTCCAAGTAATCTAATATAAACATTTCTAATGTCATACCTATAACTGTTGTCAAGGAAAATGGGGGAAAAACTAGGTTTTTCTTGGCTAGTTAATTTCCTATATCTTGCATCTTCCAAGTATACGGTTTATACCTGGTCATTTCCTACATACCTTAGGAGCCATTGTACGCGCATACAATATGAATGTAATTTTTAATTTTATAAATTAACATTAGTCAGAGTACTTTTTTAAAAGGTCTTTTGAATTTATTGAAAATCCTAAACAATAATAGATTGGGGTCTTACCGTGGTCCTAACGCCTTCGATTCTCATGAGGGAGACGGCAGTTCGAGTCCCACCTACAGTAAGGATTTTTCTCATTTCCGTAGAAAAAATAAAAAGAAAAAAAAAGTCCAACTCGCAAGAACTGCGACATCTTAGCGCGGTTCCGTTCATATCCCTAGTGTCATTAGTAAAGGAATATAAACAGTAGTTGGTAGGGTATGATATTTCGTTAAAAGTATAACATAAAATCACAAAGAGAAGGAAGTTAAAGGCGTCACAACAGGACTAAGCGGAAATGACTCCCCCGCCTTCTCGAAGATCGAAGGCTCTAAGAAAACATTATTTCCAATAAGTTTCTCATTTTCTTGCCTGCTTTTACTGAAATACTAATTTTACCGATAAATGCAATTTAAAACAAAAACCAACCGATCAAAAAGTGAGTTAAACAAAGACAAATATAATAAGCGGTCCGATGCGACCCCCACCAAGAGTCTTGTGTCGAGTGCCACTGAAATAGAGCGGTACAACAGTACCACTGTTATAAGTAAAGAGCGGCTGTTCTGATACTGGCAAAAATTAGTAATTCCTCAAGTTGCTTTTAAACATACTTTTATGACCCCAGATACATGGCAGATGACTAGGGTTCTCTGCCATTGCCTGTACCTGAAAAAGTCCGACTCGCAGGAACTGCAGCATCTTAGCGCGGTTCCGTTCATGTCCCTAGTGCCATTTGATAAGCTTAGAAAAGAAATAAACTTATTTTTTTTATATATCTCGTGAAAATTGTCAAAATCCTCTCGAACATCTCGAATAAAAGTGATATTAAGGCGTCAGGGACACCGACAGTAGCTAACTTTTACACAGAAGCGGAAATTACAGAATCTGGCTCTCATTCTAAAGCAAAGCTCTATAAATCAATACAAAATATGCCTAATAAAGCCTTTCTAGAGGATACAGAAGCATGGGCGTATATGAGGGGGGGGGGCTGAGGGGGCTGCAGCCCCTCCCGAAATTTTGAATTTATGATAAAAACTTCTCGTAAAACCCTTAAAAATAAATTAAATAAGATCACTTAGTTCATAAAACATATTTTATTTTACGTGCAATAGCGTTTTAGTTGCCTAAAACTATTCCAAGCTCTAAATATTTAGTATTCCATACCCTGGAAATGGTCTCAGCCCCCCCCCCCCGAAATTGTTTTTATATACGCCCATGTACTGAAGGATCAAGAAGAAGTACACAAGATTGAGTAGAATACCCTGCCTAATATAGCCTATATAGAATAATATGCCGAATAAAACGTATCTAGTAAATACACAAGGACAAATAAAAGTCTTGACGAATAACAAGTCAAAAAAAAAACTTTATTTAACAAAATAAAACAAAGTTTAGTTGCCCAACTACAATAGAATAATATACCTAATTAAGTCTACGGAGTAGACACAAATGGACCAAAAACAAGTCTTGTGGAATATTGATTTTTTTTCTAATTAAATACTTTTTATCAATATTTAGTATATAACCTTTGTTGAAAATTATTGATTGCTAATTGATGAATCGGTTTACAACTAAGTAGTCTTTATGAATATTTAGTATATAACCTATTTTTGGATCTGTGTTTTCGGGGTGCTCTCCGCCTAGGCTTTGTATTTGTGTCGGCAGATACCTGGGGTATATTTACAGCTCTTGAGGATTAACTCTTAGCAGGTAAATTTCCTGCGGCCCCATTGTGTCTACGGGCATTGAACCGCCATATACGCTCATAGTATCTAACCGTTGTGAAGTTTATTTTTTGGATTTAGGACTTAATATACATATGTAGACTAAATCATAGCAAGAAGTAATCCTCCGTCGTCGGTTCTTAACTATGTAGACTCGCTAATGTTATCCAATCTTAGATACATCGTATTTAAAATCCACAGCAAAAACACGACATTTCATCAGAATCCCCTGCTGAATAAAACTTATATAGAATAATATGCAAAATAAAGCCTATCTAGTGGATAAAAATAGAGGAAAAAAGCCGTTCGTGGTGGTAGAAAATCTTAAAAGTATTTCGCTCAGAAATCTCCGAAATATTGTCACTAATTTTACGTATCCTGTTTTATAGCCAAATAGATTTATATTCTATAATCAATAAGAAAAACCTACTAACAATAAAAAACTATGGGTAACAGATGAAAATAGGGAATACCAAGAATAATTCTGAAGAACGAAATCAACACCAGTACTGTAATCTAGATATTCATACGGCATCTTCGAATTCTAACAAACAAAATATTGATTCTAATTATACGTATCCTGTTTTATTGACAAATACATTTGACTACTATAAGCAATTAAAAACACTAGGGAATATGCCAAAGAACTCAGAGTAGGAGCCTCGACAGTTTCAAGACATTTGAAGGAAATCGACAAATCCAAAGCTGACATTACTTCGCTTATTCAAAACTTTCTTTAGAACCTTTCTTGTAGACCATTTAGTAAGCTTTCGAATGGTAACCTTTCGCTTCCCAAGATTTTCAACCGTTTTCGAGATATTAAGAAATTATACGAAGTTCCCAAAACTTTTCATTATTTCTGACAACAGAAAATTGGTCTCATTTTACCTATCCTGTTTTACACACACATACATTTTCCTTACAAATACAACATAAGAAATTAAAGAAATAAAAAGCAATAAAAAACCAAGGGAAAGAGACAAAAATTACAAAAAGAACGACAAAAAAGTCCGACTCGCAGGAACTGCCTCATCTTAGCGCGGTTCCGTTCTTATCCCTAGTCTAATTTCGAAAGATTAAAATAGAAGCAGTTATTATTTTGTTGAGAGGAGATCGTTGACCGTTGATGATGCAAGGTAGGGATTGTCCGGGTTAGGTCACTGCTACTTAATAATACATACCCCATATGTGTAGGTATGTGGGCATATATATGTACATATGTGTGCGTGTATATGTGTATGTGTATATGCATATATATAAATATATATATATTATATATGTATATATATATATATATATATATATATATTTACATAGATATGTGCATATATTAGTGTTAAATATGTCCTACTTGTATTTACAGCCCTGATGAAGGCTTGAAGTTCAAGCCGAAACGTCGGCACAATAAAACCATTTTTACGATAAAATGTAGTTTTATTAAGTAGCAGTGACCGAACCCTGACAGTTATATTTTGGTTCCACCAGTCTTGAAAGGTAGGATTTACAATCTGACCTGGAAGGGTCGGCAACACAAGAAACCGTCCCGCTAGTTGCAAGGTTTTGGAATCTTGGAAATCTATATTTCTAACAATAAATTGTTTTTGTTATTTTACTTAACCTGTTTTATTTTCGAATACATTATCCAACTATAAGCAATTAAAAAATAACAAGGAATAAAATACAGGCGAAAAGAACACTTTGAATAAGCGAAATCAATTACTTTAAAGCTTTAAGCTCTTATTTCTCCGATTGACATCGCCTAATCAAAACATTCATTAGAACCTTTTATGTAGAGCATTTAATAAGCTTTCTAATGGTATTCTTCCGTTTACCAAAATTCTCAACAGTTTTCGAGATATTAAAGAAAGTTCCCAAAATTTATATTATTTCTAGCAACAGAAAATTGGCCTCATTTTTCATATCCTGTTTTACACACACAATTTTCGCAACATAAGAAATTACAAAACTAAAAAGCAATAAAAAACGAAGGGAAAGAGACAAAAATTACAACAAGAACGACAAAAACCCGTTCATAAGAACAAAACAGACGTATTTGAAGTTTTAAGCACTTATTTCTCCGATTGACATAACCTAATCAAAAATAGTTTTAGAATCATTTTTGTAGAGAATTTAGTAAGCTTTCAAATAGTTTCAATCCACTTACCACGATTTCCCAACCGTGTTCGAGATATTAATGAAAGTATACGAAGTTTCCAAAACTTTTCATATCTGTTCATAAAATATTTTATTCTAACCCTTCCTTAACTCCAAACGTAACATAACTTTCAGTTTTAATGAAAGTAGAACATGCACATAATGTTTCAACTGAATCCCGTTATTCTAAGTACCCAAACCAAAAACGGTATTCAAAAACTATTTTTCCAATTTTCTCGACAACGGTTAAAGCTATCGCCTTGAAAATGGTTTCATTCGTTTTTCTAGCCCAAGAAGCCTATAAAACGAGTACTTACAAGCTTATGAACTCAAAAACGTAAGCGTTACGATTTTTTCTGCGCGAATTTCGCCCCAAACGCCATCTTCCAGTGGGCGGATTTTGCTGGTTAACGAACTTGACCTTTCAAATTGGACGACAGATTTTTGTACCAAATTTCATCAAAATCGGACCATTCGTCTTCTATTTAGAGAGCGAACAGACAAATATATATATATATATATATAAATAAATATATACATATATATATATATACAAATTTGAACCACCGTTATTTTCGGTTTCTAGGGGTTCTGAATCGCAAAATTTTCTAGTCGGCACTTCCGGATTGTTTCATTGTATCAACCTTATAAGCGGGGTTCCTCCCTATGGGGGAGGGAGGAACCGCGCTAAAAATGACTCCATGGCCTTCTCAACGATCGCTCTAGGAAAACACTATCCCCAAAAAGTTTCTTATTTTCTTGCCATTATTTACTACAATACTAATTTTATAGACAAATGCAATTTAAAATAAAAAACAACCAATTAAAAAGTGAGTAATTCATCGTCCAGCCGAAGAATTCTATTTATTAATGAATCTCTTCACAGCTTTGGCGATAAGAGCTTTATATCGCCACAAATTGTACATAAATAAACAATGTCATTTTACATAGTTTACATAGATAGACGGTAATTGTAATTTTACATAGATAGATACCTACATGATTTATGGTAGAATTCTACATACGTATGTGTATATGTCTAGTGGCCAACGCTTTGGATTCTCATCAAAACTCGAGTTGCCGGTTCAAGTCCCGCCTGTATCAAGGATTTTTATAATTTCAGGGTCCGTTGAAAAAAATTCCCTGGTACGCCAGGGATTAGGAAAGATGACAACCTATAGGTCGGCGCTAATGCCCTAGATGTCGAAGCGCCGTAAAAAAAAAAAGAAAAAGGAAATTATAATCCAGATATTCTGGTAGAACCAAGCATTTAATTTCAATGTTTTAAGCATAATAAAATGCTCACGGTTGAATTAAGATTGATATAATGAATTAATTAGTATAAAATTATTACAAACAAGAGGGTCTCCCCGTAGTCCAGTGGCTAACACTAAGGATTCTCGTGCGGGAGATGCGGGTTTGAATACCACCTGCATCATCTTCGGTTTCTTTATATAAAGGCCCGTTGAGGGAGATTGCCAGGTGATAAGGGTTATCGACTATTTGTTAATGTACAAATAAAAATATAATAATTTTAGCGCGGTTCCTCCCTCCCCCACAGGGAGGAACCCCGCTTATAAGGTTGATACAATGAAACAATCCGGAAGTCCGTTATATTTCAATGAAAAATTAAAATAAATAATTTAACTTCCACTTATACTCAACACAGATTTATCGGACGGTTACAAGTTTTTTCCTGTCGAGGGGTAATAATAATAATTGGAGTAATGTTTTTTCTTTTTTAGCGCGGTTCCTCCCTCCCCGATAGGGAGGAACCCCGCTTATAAGGTTGATACAATGAAACAATCCGGAAGTGCCGACTAGAATATTTCGCGTTTCAGAACACCTAGAGACCGAAAATAACGGTGGTTAAAATTTATATATATTTATTTATATATATATATATATATATATATATATATATATATATGTATATATATATATATGTATATATATATATATATA
Source organism: Gonocerus acuteangulatus (assembly GCA_946811695.1). Taxonomy (NCBI): domain Eukaryota; kingdom Metazoa; phylum Arthropoda; class Insecta; order Hemiptera; family Coreidae; genus Gonocerus; species Gonocerus acuteangulatus. The sequence goes on along the minus strand of OX328124.1, from coordinate 36,962,346 downwards.
TATATTTGTCTGTTCGCTCATTTCTGGCTTCCCTGATGGTCCGATTTTGATGAAATTTGGTACAAAAATCTGTCGTCCAATTTGAAAGGTCAAGTTCGTTAACCAGCAAAATCCGCCCACTGGAAGATGGCGTTTGGGGCGAAATTCGCGCAAAAAAAATCGTAACGCTTACGTTTTTGAGTTCATAAGCTTGTAAGTACTCGTTTTATAGGTTTCTTGGGCTAGGAAAACGAATGAAACCATTTTCAAGGCGATAGCTTTAACCATTTTCGAGAAAACTGAAAAAATAATTTTTGAATGCCGTTTTTGGTTTGGGTACTTAGAATCATGGGATTCAGTTGAAACATTTACTGCATCTTCTACTTTCATTAAAACTGATATGTTGAAATTTTGGTTGCGTTTGGAGTTAAGGAAGGGTTAGAATAAAATATTTTATTAACAGACATAAAAAAGTTTTGGTAACTTTGTATACTTTCCTTAATATCTCGAAAAAGGTTAAGAATCTTGGGAAACGGAAGAATACCATTGGAAAGCTTACTAAATGCTCTACAAAAAGTCCGACTCGCAGGAACTGCGTCATCTTAGCGCGGTTCCAGTTTTTTTTTTTTTTTTTTTTTTTTTTTTTTTTTACGGCACATCTACATCTAGGCCATTAGCGCCGACATCCCGGTTGGGAATCGAACCCACCATCTCCCGCTTATGAATCCAAGGCGCTAGCCATTAGACCACGGGAGACCCCGGTTCCTGTTCATATCCCTATTCTCATTTGAAAAGCTTAGAATAGAAACAGATAATATTTTCCTCGGCCTTTGTTCAAAGGGTTTTATGGCTATACCTGGGGTCAGGTCCGCAAGACCCTAGAATCCTCTTCTACCGATACTTCATTTCATACGTTTCAATGAATTGGAAAATATCAAATATTTTCACACATTCCTGTGTTCTTTTACTATAGTAATAATTCTACAGATAAAATCAATTAAAAAATAAAATAAAAAAACCAACAGCATAAAGGCAATTGAAAATATTCAAAAGACGACATCGAATCTCTTTCTCTTGGCAAGCTATCTTTCTAACAATGAATTGTTTTCCTTATTTTGCCTAATCCGTTTTATTGTAAAATACATTATCCAACTATAAGCAATTAAAAAATAACAAGGAATAAAAACAGACAAAAAGAACAGTTCGAATAAGCGAAATCAATTACTTTAAAGTTTTAAGCACTTATTTCTCCGATTGACATCGCCTAATCAAAACTTTCATTAGAACTTTTTTTGTAGAGCATTTAGTAAGCTTTCTAATGGTGTTCTTCCGTTTCCCAAAATTCTCAACCTATCTCGAGATATTAAGGAAAGTATACAAAGTTACCAAAACATTTTATGTCTATTGATAAAATATTATATTCTAACCCTTCCTTAACTCCAAACGTAACCAAAATTTCAACATATTAGTTTTAATGATAGTAAAACATGCAGAAAATGTTTCAACTGAATCCCATGATTCTAAGTACCCACACCAAAAACGGTATTCAAAAACTATTTTTCCAATTTTCTCGAAAACGGTTAAAGCTATCACCTTGAAAATGGTTTCATTCGTTTTCCTAGCCCAAGAAGCATATAAAACGAGTACTTACAAGCTAATGAACTCAAAAACGTAAGCGTTACGATTTTTTTTGCGCGAATTTTGCCCGAAACGCCATCTTCCCGTGGGCGGATTTTGCTGGTTAACGAACTTGACCTTTCAAATTAGACGAACGATTTTTGTACCAAATTTCATCAAAATCGGACCATCAGGGAAGCCAGAAATCCGCGAACAGACAAATATATATATATATATATATATATATATATATATATATATATATATATATATATACATATATATATATATACAAATTTGAACCACCGTTATTTTCGGTCTCTAGGGGTTCTGAAACGCGAAATTTTCTAGTCGGCACTTCCGGATTGTTTCATTGTATCAACCTTATAAGCGGGGTTCCTCCCTATGGGGAGGGAGGAACCGCGCTAAAAGTTTCTAATGAAAGTTTTGATTAGGCGATGTCAATCGGAGAAATAAGTGCTTAAAACTTTAAAGTAATTGATTTCGCTTATTCGAACTGTTCTTTTTGTCTTTGATTTTGATACTTAAAATTATGGGATTCAGTTGAAACATTTTCTGCATGTTTGAATTTCATCAACACTAATATGTTAAAATTTCGGTTACGTTTGGAGCTAAGGAAGGATTAGAATAAAATATTTTATTAACAGACATGAAATGTTTTGGGAACTTCGTATACATTCCCTGATATCTCGAAGACGGTTAGGAATATTGGTAAACGGAGGGTTACCATGCGAAAGCTTACTAAATGTTCTACAAAAAAGATTCTGAAACAATTTTTGATTAGGCTATGTCAATCGGAGAAATAAGTGCTTAAACTTTGAAGTAATTCATTTCGTTTATTCGTACGGTTCTTCTTGTTTGTTTTTATTCCTTGTTGTTTTTTCATTGGTTATAGTAGGATAATGTATTTGACAATAAAACAGATTAATTAAAATAAGAAAAGCAATTCATTGTTAAAAATATATCAGGCTGTACCGTATGAAATGTCAGTTTTGGATTTGTCGATTTCCTTCAAATGTCTTGAAACTGTCGAGGCTCCTATTCCGAGTTCTTTGGCATATTCCCTAGTGTTTTTAATTGCTTATAGTAGTCAAATGTATTTGTCAATAAAACAGGATACGTATAATTAGAATCAATATTTTGTTTGTTAGAATTCGAAGATGCCGTATGAATATCTAGATTACAGTACTGGTGTTGATTTCGTTCTTTAGAATTATTCTTGGTATTCCCTATTTTCTTCTGTTACCCATAGTTTTTTATTGTTAGTAGGTTTTTCTTATTGATTATAGAATATAAATCTATTTGGCTATAAAACAGGATACGTAAAATTAGTGACAATATTTCGGAGATTTCTGAGCGAAATACTTTTAAGATTTTCTACCACCACGAACGGCTTTTTTCCTCTATTTTTATCCACTAGATAGGCTTTATTTTGCATATTATTCTATATAAGTTTTATTCAGCAGGGGATTCTGATGAAATGTCGTGTTTTTGCTGTGGATTTTAAATACGATGTATCTAAGATTGGATAACATTAGCGAGTCTACATAGTTAAGAACCGACGACGGAGGATTACTTCTTGCTATGATTTAGTCTACATATGTATATTAAGTCCTAAATCCAAAAAATAAACTTCACAACGGTTAGATACTATGAGCGAATATGTCGGTTCAATGCCCGTAGAAGCAGAAGGTCCGCAGGAAATTTACCTGCTAAGAGTTAATCCTCAAGAGCTGTAAATATACCCCAGGTATCTGCCGACACAAATACAAAGCCTAGGCGGAGAGCACCCCGAAAACACAGATCCAAACATAGGTTATATACTAAATATTCATAAAGACTACTTAGTTGTAAACCGATTCATCAATTAGCAATCAATAGTTTTCAACAAATGTTATATACTAAATATTGATTAAAAGCATTTAATTAGAAAAAAAACAATATTCCACAAGACTTGTTTTTGGTCCATTTGTGTCTACTCCATAGACTTAATTAGGTATATTATTCTATTGTAGTTGGGCAACTAAACTTTGTTTTATTTTGTTAAATAAAGTTTTTTTTCTTGACTTGTTATTCGTCAAGACGCAGGGTATTCTACTCAATCTTGTGTACTTCTTCTTGATCCTTCTGTACATGGGCGTATATAAAAACAATTTGGGGGGGGGGGCTGAGACCATTTCCAGGGTATGGAATACTAAATATTTAGAGCTTGGAATAGTTTTAGGCAACTAAAACGCTATTACACGTAAAATAAAATATGTTTTATGAACTAAGTGATCTTATTTAATTTATTTTTAAGGGTTTTACGAGAAGTTTTTATCATCAATTCAAAATTTCAGGAGGGGCTGCAGCCCCCTCAGCCCCCCCCCCCTCATATACGCCCATGCTTCTGTATCCACTAGAAAGGCTTTATTAGGCATATTTTGTATTGATTTATAGAGCTTTGCTTTAGAATGAGAGCCAGATTCTGTAATTTCCGCTTCTGTGTAAAAGTTAGCTACTGTCGGTGTCCCTGACGCCTTAATATCACTTTTATTCGAGATGTTCGAGAGGATTTTGACAATTTTCACGAGATATATAAAAAAAATAAGTTTATTTCTTTTCTAAGCTTATCAAATGGCACTAGGGACATGAACGGAACCGCGCTAAGATGCTGCAGTTCCTGCGAGTCGGACTTTTTTTTTAAATAATAAAATTAAAAAAAAAAAAAACGAAGAAACTTTCTTTTCCATGAGTTTTGTAGTAAATAAAATTAAAATTATATTAATTTTTATTTCAATAATTTAACTTGAAATAATAAATATTATTACGCTTTTTTTTTCATCCTAGATAACGATTTTTCCATCAGTGTCAAGAACTATTACAGTAAAATGCCGATAGAATGTGTTTTAAATGTCGAAGACAAAATGGACTCCAATTACTGTTGCCAGAGCTGACATTCAACAAGTCCCTGTCTAAATTATGCGGCGTAGAGGGGAAAATGAATTGGATGCCTTTTCAATCTGGTTGGAGATTTTGAAAATTCGTCAAATGAGGCATTTTGTTTTTCATTTTTCTAGACTTGATCCCGCATAAAAACAAACTTCTAGCCAATAAATTATATCTTACTTATTCCCCTCTCCAATTATTAATTTGGCAAATACGCAATGTTCAGAATGAAATTAAAATTATCAATTTGTCGATCTCCATGCAAGAAACACTGTCTTTAAAATAAACTATGTTTTATTTTAAATTGATAATTATAATCCTGATTCATATACAGTTAACTCTTTTAAGCAGCTAAAACGTTTATTCACTATAATTTAGTAAACATTGTTTTTAATATGGACAAAAATATTTTCTTATCAATAAGAGATCTTTTCTTAGTGATAACCTAGTTCATTCTGATAATTTAACGAAGTCAAACAAAACTATAAAAATATTTGACATTTTTCAAATCAAATACATAAATAATACATAAATAATTTCGCATAACGTTGAGTCCCGCTGAATCAAATTAACTCAGTGAGCACACTCCAGTGGACGGGGAAGCAGAAGTATTTCATCTCCCGAATAAACCATCTTTATTATCCAATATCAAAGAGTCACTATAAAAATAAAGTGATCTGTAGGTGTACTATTTAATATGTAATATGTATTTTAATTTTGGGGGCGAGGTTAGCTGAGTGGTGGAGCACTGGACTAATAAGCTGGAGGCCTGAGTTCAAACCCCGAGCAAGCACTAAAGATTTTTTCTTCTAGTGTCTTCGTTCACTGGTTGAATTCGGCCTCCCTGACCGTCCCTAGGCCAACCCAGCCTTTAATTAATTTAATAATGGGTACCTTGGTTGGTGCTAATGACTCTAGCAGTCGAAGCAGCCAGCGGGAAAATCAGGCGGCCGGAGCATAGTACTGACCACACTATCTCCCTAGTGTGCCGTATGGTCATGAATCAGATACCTCCATAGTATCTGCCCCTCAGGGCCCTCGTGGCCTGTTACGGGACTGATTTTTTTTTTTTTTTTTTTTTGTATTTTAATTTTTTAATATTGTTTAGTAAATAAAGAAAAAAAAAAAAAAAAAAAAAATGTTTCGCTGATGTGACCTAATACGGACCGAACCGGACTCGGATTAGGTGGTTGTGTCAGAAATGCCATACATTGACTTTATGTGGCGTATTGAGCGACCGATATGTAAACAATTAAAGGAAGAAATTACGTATTCTTTTATTTATTTATATGTTTGGTCAATTTTGTGACTATTGTCCGTTCACTTCTCCGCTTTATGTGTATTAACTTAGAACTTAGTAAAATTAATATTTATGCCTGACTTTCTGATCTCATGTGTTATTCAGAACAGCGCCCTTGACTCCGTGTTACACCGACTTATATAGTAACTCAAACTGCATACTCAATTCAATATAAATCATTTCATGTGCTCTGCATCATAGGCGATGTGATCTAATTAGAACCAGAAACAAAAATAAAAAACAATGAAAATCAAAAATTAGGAATATCAACTACATTAGGAAATCATCTCTTCATTTTTGTATTTTGAAAAATTAAAATTCCATTCGCATTCAAACTTTTAAAACTAAACATTTCGATTTTATAGTTTCATCCCTCCAGATAAAGAGAAATACCGCTTATGACATTGATCAATGACGGAATCCAGAAGTGACGATAGAAAATGTTCAATGGCCCATAGGTATCTGACACTTGACCATACGGCATACTAGGGAGATAGTGTGGTCAGTTCTATGCTCCGGCCAACTGACTTTCCCCTTTGGAAGTAAGATGGCATCTCTGATGTGTGCCCCGAGTTTTTAACTCAGGTCTTCCAGAACAGTAATCGAGTGCTCTATCACTGAGCCAACCTCACCCAAATATATATAAATATATTGTTCACAACTCGGGTGCACACTACAGAGTCTATCTTGTGGTCTCGTCGTTCCAGAGGTCGATTCAGGGACCCTAGACTCAGGTATTAATTTAAAGGGTACCTGAAAAGAGAAAAATCTGGCGGTAGCAGCATAATAATCCTCTTTCACGAGTCCTCATAAACGCTTTAGTAAACACGCTTCTGTAAGCTACTCGATGGTCAGGGAACCTCAAGCGATCCTCCCAAACAGCCTTACGTGCATTTGACCATGTCTGCGTATTCAGCCGAGATATGTCTTGGCATATTAAAACTTCACTAAGATACTTCAATGACTAATAGCAAACTAACGAGACACATCAGGGAGTCGGGCAAGATTGTCTTGACAAAGGTTTAGACTGATAAACCCCAAGCGTCATATGCTCTCTCTTCGCTAATCCGAGATTACGTCTCGGACTGTACAATGAAAATCCAAAATCAGAGGCATACTCACTCCTATATTTTTGTGATAGGGGGGGTATTTAAGGAGACTGGGATGGGGGTGGATAGTTAAGTGGAGGGAATGGGAGATATAACATATACTTTTAACGATTTTTATATAGGCATTATGAAAAACTTGCTTTTAATCATTTATTTTTAAGTTTTTTTTTTAATTTTTCCTGGAAACCAACCAAAAACGAGATATATGGCAGATGACTTTTTTTCTTTAGACGGTAGACCGCCAACAGGCAAGTATACAGAAAAACCATTAAATAGATCGTTTTTTGTGACTAATTGATTTATAAAAGTCGACATTTCTCGTCGTTGAAATTATGGCATCGGGTCTACGTCATAAGCGAGCTTGCCTCCCCATCGGGAGAGAGGAAACACGCCAAAACAGCCTCCAGGCATCAAAATGATTCTGAGTGAGTGTGAGGAGAATTTCCAGAACTTCAGGGCACATATTAATTCAAGTTCCATTAGTTCCCGTGATTTATGCCCTATCCTGAGTCTTAGCATATTAAACTTCGGCGGCCTATTTTAATTAAATAAGTAACTTTTCTGACAAGCATTCAACACCATGTCATTATCCCTTCTCGAAATTTATGTATATGTATACACGTACATGTATTTATATATATATGTATATATATATACTTGTCTCTTCTAGCGTCCAAAAAAAAGGTCAATTTTGATCAACTTTAGTGCAATAATATTTTGGCTATATTTAAATTTACACAAAATATACACAGTGGTGAGTTTGACTCAGTTGAGGATACATGAGTTCGAAATTAGGGGATGAAATATTTATAGACAGTAGTTTCACCTTTCGTTTCCAATAAGTTAGATGTTTAAACAATGATGAACGATTAAACTTTTTCCTTCAAAACTAAGTTTCTTTTTAGTTTTCAAACGTAAAATTCACATAAGTCTAATATGTACATTATTACTATTTTCTATAACAATTTTCAGTATTCCAATAAACACAATTGTCCTTACTTTCACGAGTTTATGCCATTTTGTAAAAGATAAATCGGTGAACTCTACGAAATTTTATATCTGTTCTTACACGTTCAAGTTTTCTCTCCGTGCACGTCAGATGCTGCTCGAGCGAATGTTGCTTTTGTATTAATTTTCCAAAGTAGATATAAGGGGTCTGATCCTAATACTAACGGATTTTGACCCTTGGGATATTACTCTGGCCGAACCAACAATTCAAATTCTCCAACTAAAAACTTCATTTTTGGCCAACTTTTCGGGTTTCTCCTCCACTGTGCGTCGTGAATATAAGTTAATGTTTTAAACCATTTTGGGGAGCAACTGCTGGCAGTTACTTCAAGAATCTATTGATCCCCCCCCCCTCCCCTCACCTTCAGCTTACATAATTTATTTTATTTATGTATCTTTAGTTATATCTGAGCATAAGCTTCTTTACAACCGCTTATATCCTTTTTTACACATAAGAATACTCCATGCTTTGTTGGTATTGATATTGAGTGTAAGTTGTTGATTCAGTGTGATCTATACAATTGTAGAATAGTTGCTTAATCTGGTGGAAGAGATAACGGATAGAAAGGGATGTATCTGGTCCTCTTGTATAGAATTTGAATGGATTCCTCTAAATAATGCGTTATCGACAAGAAGTAAATGTCAAACCGATAGGCCTTCTGGGCCAATCAGTCAAGAGAATATCCATTATTTAATTATTATATTAAACATTTAGCTGTTCAAATTTACCAACTTAAATATGATAAAACATTTGGTATTGTTATTTCTTCATTTAGAGCTCTAAAAAAAAGGCTTTTGAAATTTTAAGGGCTTGATATTTGTATTACGTTCAATAGAAAAGTTTGCGTATTTTTTTTTTTTTTTTTTTTTAAGGGAGAGGATGGCTTGCTTTGCACTTTTGGTTTGCATAAAGGAGGCTAGCTCGAAACCTTGCAAACCCGATGATTTTATTCGAGTAACATCCTGCGGTGGCCGTAATTAGGGTGCTAAACCTAGGCCCAATTGGGAACATCGGGCTTCAAGATCATCACTATCTTAGTCCCCCCCCGTAGCCTGTCGCGGCCTATTACGTGATTGTCTTCTTTTTTTTTTTTTTTTTTTTTTTTAATATAAAATCATTTTATAATAATTATTTCATTCTGAAATACTATCAGGCTGTACCGTATGAAATGACTGTTTTGTTTACTTTGCGATTTAATCCTTTCTCTTTTTTATTTCATTATTTACTAACATCATTGTTATTCATGTAGAATTAAAGCTCTTTTATTCCTATTATTTAATCAGTAAATTGCGTACTGTGTTGTACCTGAGAAAAAAATAAAACTTAAATTATGACTTCAACGGAAATACGTATTATTTTTCATTATGAATTTAAGCTCGGTCACAGCGCTGTTGAGGCATGTATGACCATTAACACGGCGCTCGGGGAGAGAACGGTGAATGAACGAACTGTTTACCGGTAGTTTTCCAGGTTTCGAAGTGGAAATTTTGACCTTGACAACGAGGAGCGAGGAAGGCCAGAAACCAAGCTTGACAATGACCATCTGAAAGAAAGGGTTGAAGCTTGTCACTCAAAAAGCACTAGGGAATATGCCAAAGAACTCGGAGTAGGAGCCGCGACAGTTTCAAGATATTTGAAGGAAATCGGAAAGTACAAAACTGTCCGATGACATTTCATACGGTACAGCCTGATATAAACTAAAATCTTTTTTTTTATTATTATTTAGGAAATAACGAAAAGTTGCCTGTATGAAGTATAAAGTAAATAAAACCTTTTATCATTTTTTTTTTCTAGAGTCATTAGCATCGGGCGATCTACGGGTAGTTGCATTCTCTAACGCCCATGATGGAGCACTTTCCATGTGCCCATCTCTGATAAGACTCCTACCACTAGCGGGATTCGAACCTGTATCTCCTAAGTGGTATTAAAGCATGTTAGACATCCTGCCAATAATTAAAAATAATTAACAAATAATAAATGTATTGCTCGTTATTTTAAAATACCAATAAAATGTCCTTAATCCGTTATATTTCAATGAAAAATTAAAATAAATAATTTAACTTCCACTTATACTCAACACAGATTTATCGGACGGTTACAAGTTTTTTCCTGTCGAGGGGTAATAATAATAATTGGAGTAATGTTTTTTCTTTTTTAGCGCGGTTCCTCCCTCCCCGCTTATAAGGTTGATACAATGAAACAATCCGGAAGTGCCGACTAGAATATTTCGCGTTTCAGAACACCTAGAGACCGAAAATAACGGTGGTTAAAATTTATATATATATATTTATATATATATACATATATATATATATATATATATATATATATATATATATATATATATATTTGTCTGTTCGCGGATTTCTGGCCTCCCTAATGGTCCGAATTTGATGAAATTTGGTACAAAAATCTGTCGCCCGATTTGAAAGGTCATGTTCGTTAACCAGCAAAATCCGCCCACTGGAAGATGGCGTTTGGGGCGAAATTCGCGCAAAAAAAATCGTAACGTTTATGTTTTGGAGTTCATAAGCTTGTAGGTACTCGTTTTATAGGCTTCTTTGGCTAGGAAAACGAATGAAATCATTTTCAAGGCGATAGCTTTAACCGTTTTTGAGAAAATTGGAAAAATAGTTTTTGAATAACGTTTTTGGTTTGGGTACTTAGAATCATGGGATTCAGTTGAAACATTTTCTGCATGTTTTACTATCATTAAAACTAATATGTTGAAACTTTGGTTACGTTTGGAGTTAAGGAAGGGTTAGAATAAAATATTTTATTAACAGACATAAAAAGTTTTGGTAACTTTGTATATTTTCCTTAATATCTCGAAAAAGGTTGAGAATATTGGTAAACAAAAGAATACCATTAGAAAGCTTACTAAATGCTCTACAAAAAAGGTTCTGATGAAAGTTTTTATTAGGCGATGTCAATCGGAGAAATAAGTGCTTAAAACATTAAAGTAATTGATTGAGAGGAGATCGTTGACCGTAGATGATGCAAGGTAGGGATTGTCGGGGTTCGGTCACTGCTATTTAATAAAACTACATTTTATCATAAAAATGGTTTTATTGTGCCGACGTTTCGGCTTGAACTTCAAGCCTTCATCAGGGCTATAAAAAACAAGTAGGACGGATGTAATACTGAAATATATATGCCTACATACACAAATACACATACATATATTATAGTTCTCTATCTTCCCATCGGTAAGCCCATATTGTTATTCTTATATCTAATCTAATATGTAATCTGTTATTCTTATATCTGTTTTCCTAATAATCCAAACACTTCTAGAGCACATTGTTCTTCTATATATTATGTTCTAGTATTTTATGTTTTGTCTTTTTCCATAAATATATGTATGTATATATGTATGTGTATTTGTGTATGTAGGCATATATATATATATATATATATATATATATGTATATTTCAGTATTACATCCGTCCTACTTGTTTTTTACAGCCCTGATGAAGGCTTGAAGTTCAAGCCGAAACGTCGGCACAATTAAAGTAATTGATTTTGCTTATTCGAACTGTTCTTTTTGTCTGTTTTTATTCCTTGTTATTTTTTAATTGCTTATAGTTGGATAATGTATTTTACAATAAAACAGATTAGGCAAAATAAGAAAAACAATTCATTGTTAGAAATATAGCTTGCCAAGAGAAAAAGATTCGGTGACGTCTTTTGAATATTTTCAATTGCCTTTATGCTGTTGGTTTTTTATTTTATTTTTTAATTGATTTTATCTGTAGAATTATTACTGTAGTAAAAGAACACAGGAATATGTGAAAATTTTTGATATTTTCCAATTCATTGAAACGTATGAAATGAAGTATCGGTAGAAGAGGTTTCTAGGGTCTTGCGGACCCGACCCCAGATATAGCCATAAAACCCTTCGAACAAAGGCCGAGGAAAATATTATCTGTTTCTATTCTATGCTTTTCAAATGAGAATAGGGATATGAACAGGAACCGGGGTCTCCCGTGGTCTAATGGCTAGCGCCTTGGATTCATAAGCGGGAGATGGTGGGTTCGATTCCCAACCTCCGGCAGGAATTTTATCATCCCACGGCTCGCTGGTAAAATTCCTCGCTACACCCTGGATGTCGGCGCTAATGACCTAGATGTAGATGCGCCGTAAAAGAAAAAAAAATGAACTGGAACCGCGCTAAGATGACGCAGTTCCTGCGAGTCGGACTTTTCGAAATAAAGCCCAATAGCCCTAGTGGGAATCGAACTTACGACTTTAGGTGCTGAGTGCTCACGCCTTAGCACTTACGGCCACCGGGTCTCCAATATCGAAGAGAATTGATTCTCAATTTTTGTTTGTTAATTAAAATACAAATTAATAATTACGATATTGCCAGCTACTCAATCTGACTCCTCGATGCCCAGCCAGATCACCCAGCTGTATAGGTAATACGGGTGCTGGAGTAGAGTTGATGATAAGGTGTGATTAGAACAAGTGATTAGTAGAACAACGTCATTCAGGCAATATTGCCTCGCGTGGGGGAGGAAGGGCTGGAATCAAGATACCATAACTCAGGACGAGACTGGCTATGTCTGTCTATTGCAACTTAGGCAGTAGCTATAACTGGCCTTTAATAAGATCAGCCTCTCGTTAAGGCATTCTTAGTGGAAATCTTAAGTTTTATGAATGGCTCTTATTAATTTTAAGAAGTTTTCTTCCTCCCTATAAAGATGAAAATCCGTTTATGACATCGACCGGACTTTTTGATGTTTAAAAAAAAAACAGTCCCGTAACAGGCCACCAGGGCCATGATGGTCAGATACTATAGAAGTATCTGATTCATGACCATAGGGCAGACTAGGGAGATGGTGTGGTCAGTACTATGCTCCGGCCGCCTGATTTCCCCTTTGCAGGTACCCATTATTAAATTAATTAACGGCTGGGTTGGCCTAAGGACAGTCAGGGAGGCTGAATTCAACCCATGGACGAAGACACTAGAAGATAAAAATCTTTAGTACTTGCTCGGGATTTTAATTCAGGTCCTCCAGCATATTAGTCCAGTGATCTACCATAGAGCTAAACTCGCTCCCTTTCCATGTTTTATAGCCCATGTACCTGAAACCCTGTGGAAGAAACAGGTATTTACATTATACATATATACTTTTACAAGGTGCAGGGAATGATACAAGATACAGCATATAGGCCCGGATTTTAATCGATAAGCAAATACACACTCACTGTACATAAATGGTCAAAGCAAACACCATCCAGAGAGCACAAGCCAATTTCAAGTTAACGGTTCTGCCAATGTTGCATAGCTATAATAAAATGATAATATTAAAAATTTTTGTATACATGGTGATGAAGGATCCCTACCGAGCCTGGACAGTTTGGGAAAATATTCAACTCCTATTTCTCATTCCTCAAAAATGCTGCTTTAGTAATCGAAATGGCTCCACCCTGTATTATGTTTCTACATAATGAATACATTTTTCGAATATGGCCTTTTTTTGATAAATTTTGAGACTTGTTCGAGATAGTTGCCTTCTCATCTAACTGAAGGATCCACTATTAAGGCTTTCCTACTTTGCTTATGAAATGCCAATATATCTATGAATCTAGTTGAACCCTCTGAGTTGATGCAGTAAACTTTGTCCAACATGCACAGTTATTGTTTAACAGTAGATTTTGGATTTCCATTTTCCCCATTGTAGCGCCATCTGGTGGCAAGAAGGGAGTTGTAGGGGCAATTTCCCAGTACATTTTCTGAAGTTTTGATTTCTCTACTGCATTTGCAGGAGAGGTCTCTCAATATTAATCCAAATACATCTCTTACACCACAAAGAGGTGCTCAAGTAACATTTCATTTAATTGCATTGGTCCATTCAGAGCCAAACAAAACTTCTTTTTCAATTTGTAACTTTGAAATGATGGAGTCCAACATCTTTCCATATGCAAATCATGATATTCATCAAATGATCCCGCACAGAGGCATTGCCTTACCTCCCTAAAGCTGGCATAGGAAGAAACTGATACATTAAGTCGTCCTGCACAATTAGATACTTCATCACTGCAAACTAAAACATATTTCAATAAATCATCACTGACCATAGACAGATGTTGGGCTACGGACCAATGAAAAAGGAGAACTTCCTACGCTTCCTGATGTTGTCTAGCCCGAGGCTCCAATATCTCCTAGGTGCATACATCATGGAGCTTCAGGTTGCTGCAGAAAGACCAACAATAGCTTTGAAGTTCCTTCTGATCATCGTATTCCTACCTCCAAGAATTGCAGGGTGAAGTTTGATAAGTGGGGTAGTCTGAAGTGGGTAGGCCAGGATGGGAAATACATATTTCACGCCATAATGCTTAGACCACTTTTTTAAAAAAAAAATATTATTCATTTAAATGATTATTCCAAACTGTAGGGGTTTGTTTAGAAGTGGCTTTCTTGATTTTAACACATCCCCTCCTTCATAGGCTTTAAATACACTGGAACTTTAAGATTACTATAATGAAACACGCTCTGAACATCAAGCTGATCAATTAATAGGTCTTTTCTGCACGGTAAAAAAGAAGCACTCGAAGAGTCGTGAAGTGGGTAACAGATGCGAAAGGATGCAAACAGGGAATCTCATCTTGAACTTAACTGTTTTAAAGACTTGCCTGACTATAATAAAATAGTTAGTATACAAATATTACAAATTATATTTATAATGCGGAATTACCCCAATGTATATGTCTGTTTTTGCTCTACTCTATAGAAAATGCCTCGCTTTTGAATAAGTTTGAGGCAAAAATGTGTACCTCAAATGAAAAGTCAAATTCTTTAACCCATTGGGGACCGATTGCCTACCGAGTGTGCAATTGATTTCTGAGGCCTTGAGACGGCCTATACACCGTGTGTGCAATAATCATAATAAAATTGCAATTATCTGTTATTCTGAGTAAACTACTCGTCGAAATATGATTTTTCTTGAACTAATGAAATCTGTAAAGTACAGGAAAACAATGAAAAATGGTGCTCAATCCGCTCCTCTCAATAACAATTTCCCGAAGAGTGCCCTGTACACTGCGTGTGTAATGATCGTACTTATGTAAATTCGATTACGAATTGGGTAATTTCCATAGTAAACATGTTTTTTATTAAAAATTAATAATATAAAGAGAAAAAAAATTCGCTCCTGGGGACCGTGTTCGAAAACAATCGTCGTGTCGAATGGGTTAACCAGTAAATTTTGCACACGGGAACACTGATTTTTCAGCGAAAGAAATCGTAGCACTTTTTCCCAGAAGTAGGCATCCACATAAACTCCAAATATATATAATCTATGCGGCTGCTCACCACTTGCAACTGTTGAAGACCCTTTGTACTACAGGAAATCTGATTTCAAAAGAGATCCTGAATTCAAATTTAAATTTGAATATTCTCGTTACATTTTTAGCACTTTCCAAAAGAATTCAATTATTCAGGTTGCACTCATGAAAGAATTTTTGAAATATTTCTTCAAATCTTCGGTCTTACCTGCTAGATACCGAAAATGACCCCTGTTAAAATTTATATATGACGCAGCACCACCACCGTCCAGCCAAATCAATGTCAAGATGTATATATATATGTGTGTGTGCCTGGCAAGACCATAGCGGATTCCATTGGAGTAGGTGTTTTTATTTTTCCCAAAATATTAACTGCATTTGTTCCAGGCATTCCAAATGACACTAGACATAACAACGTTATGGAAACGTACTAAGATGACACAGTTCCTTACAGCACTTAAATAAATAAGTTGTTTTGTTATAGTGTTTGTGGTAAACAGCATTTCTTGATTCCTACTGGAAGTCAAGAGGTATAGGGAGCAGGTAATTAACTTTAAAGTACTGTCAAAAAATAAATTAATATAGACAATATTCATTCAAACAATGTGGACATCAATTTATATTGTATCAGTTACAAATTAAATATTAAAAAAAAAACACAAATTAAAAAGATTTCTTTATTTAAATTCCCAATCAATAAATTACAGAATATAGAATGTTAATGAAAGACATATCGTCGATACAGATGCAAAATATTGAATGTGAAAAAACGAATTTTTCATTTTCGATCTCTACTGATTGCTGTTGGACTGATGTACGTTGTGGAAAAATCTCAAAATTTAAAGAAAAATAATCAGCAATTACATAAAACCAAACTAACAAACATGCACTAAGTTTTTACCTACTTTTCTCATTTGATACTTTACATTTGTATGGACGATGTAACAACAACAGACTCTTGAACATTAACAGCCAAGGTCATTGAATAATATACAAAAGTTTAATGGATTTTACAAACTTGTTTGAGTATCTCTAGAAAATTACTATTTAACATAAGCCTTACTTATAAACATATTAAATCTTATGGAGGTAAATTAATGGGTGCAAAGATTTTTAATAATTTGATCAACTTGAATAAATTCTACTTTAGAACCCATGCACCCCTATAAAGTGACTTTAGATTTATTAAAATATGATGCACTTAATAATTCTAATTTCTTAAAATAAAATATCACAGATATGTTTTCTTTTTTCATAAAACGGAACATTTTTTTTTATATAAAATACTATGCATGTATGTACAATAAATTAGTAACTGTATATTGGTGTTATTTATTTACAATTTTGTAATAATTACATTTTCTGTATCCGCAAAATTTATGCTCCCACTTTTTTGAAGAATGCTAAACCTTTTTGATGGAGGGGGCCACTGTGCATTATCAAAATCTTTCTCAAGTTTCACGTAAGTCTTTTTACCAGTATTGACTCCGACTGCTAATTTCTTGAATAAAATATAATTAACGACAAAGTCTTCTAAAAATAAGCACAATACAAAATGGAGAAGTCCAAGTGCTAAAACAATCAGTGAAAAATCAATTGTCGGTGGAAATCGCAATTGCATTATGTTTATAATCCATTGGGCTGGAGATATTGTAATGTAAATGCAAACAAACGTGGCCATAATAATGGACGTAAAAAATATTGCATTCTTATAAACTGGTTCTCGGTAAGGAGGACCCTGAGAAAATGTCAATGCCATTGTTATATATTGGAACTGTGAAACAGAATAAATGGCAAAGTTTTCAAACGAATTGTACAGCTTTCTAGCTTTAAAATGAAATGGGTAAAACCAGTTAAATTGTTGTACAATGTAGTATGAAGACAATTGAATTGATGCGATAACAATTGCTTGCAATATTAAAGAAATAATAGGGATGATATTGAGCATGCTCGAAAGTGGAGTTTCAGGAACTATTGGTCCTTTAAATGCTTCACAGTGGCCAAAGAAAAATGCAAAATTCACCACAAGGGCAACGTCGATAAAAAGGAATTGAAAATCAGTAATATTACTGTCTATCCTGTACAAAAATATTGTTGAAAAGAATTCAGTAATGCTGTACATAACCATGAATTTGAATACGCCAAAGGAAGTAACAAGAGCAGCTCTTCCCTCCTTTACGACCTTCGGAACACAAGAAATATTTGCTACTTGAGAAGTAAATGGTGAAGCAACAGATGCTTCTGCTTCAGAAAGTGATATTCCAACATGAGCAGCTTTAAGGGCACCACAGTCATTTGCACCATCACCACACATCGCTGGAAAATTGAATTATAATCATAAAGGATGAAATAGTAACAATATGAGTTAATTAAAGTTTATAAAAAGTTATAAAATAATAATTTCATTTAGAAATCTTTCAAGTAAAAGAGATACACTCATATACTTCAACTCTGAAATTAAAACACTTGAATGAGCAATGGTAAGGAATAAAACAATTATTTTCATGAAGAAAGGCAGACAACTTCATGAAATTACAATACCTTAATTTAATTCATCCTTGTGTTTTATTTATCTTAGTCCACTCATTAAAATTAACTGTCTTTAATATTGATAAGACCTTAAGAATAAGTAAATAAAAACAAGTGTAGCAGATAAACGAGACTTTTCATGGTTCATTGGCTAAAACACTGTATTCTCAATGTGGCAGATGGGGATTAGTCATCTGTTAGTGGCGGGTACACTTTTCAGCCAGCCTATCGCCTAGATGCAGTTGTGAATTTTATTTAAGAAGGATCTCATATAAACACTATGTTTTAAATTGTCGTAGGGGGCGAGGTTAGCTCAGTGGTAGAGCACTGGACTAATAAGCTGGAGGCCTGAGTTCAAATCCCGAGCAAGCACTAAAGATTTTTCTTCTAGTGTCTTTGTTCACCGGTTGAATTCGGCCTCCCTGACCGTCCCTAGGCTCACCCAGCCTTTAATTAATTTAATTAATAATGGGTACCTTGGGTGCTAATGACTCTAGCAGTCGAAGCAGCCAAGGGGAAAATCAGGCGGCCGGAGCATAGTATTGACCACACTATCTCCCTAGTGTGCCGTATGGTCAAGAATCAGATACCTCTACAGTATCTGCCCCTCTGGGCCCTTGTGGCCTGTTACGGGACTGTTTTTTTTTTTTTTTTTTTTAATTGTCATAATGTTGTGCTAATAAAAACATTTTATGTTTAGAAATTAATTCACAAACAATTTCTGTATTTATTTTACCCTAAACTCCAAAACCATGCTGCTGTATGATGATGTAAAAACCCTACAGAGGCTCATACAGACCATTATAACATGCAGATAGAGACGTTTTTAAACTATTTTGATTCAATAACGACAGTTTTGAGTGGAGCTTTCTTAGAAATTGTTCTGTTTTATATTATTCCCTTCTACAAGAAAAGAATGGATGTCCCCAGCCTATTTCAGAGCCTATGTATGCTCCCCCCCCCCTCACATTAGAGTAACTCTGTAATGTGGGAAAAAGTTTTCTATGCCCTTAGAAAAATGTTCTATTTCACCAACCCAGATGATGTTTAAAAAAAAAAAGTAATTTCTAAGTAAATATTAAAGCAATTTGCCAAAACAAATTTGTTATTTTTAAACAATTTACTATATTTTATTATAATTCTTGTAGAACAACCAGTTCTGCAATTAAGTAAAGAAAGTTTTAGAAATAATGCATTTTATTTTAATTTCGTTCACTTATTTTATTTTCGTTTGGTCACTTTACCAATAGCACAGAATATTTTGTAGGGGTCATCTAAGGGCTACCAAAATTTTCTAACTAGGATAAAGATGATGCTTTTCCTTTTTTCAAAAGAAAAGCTCCAATCATAGTGAGAATCGAATCCGCAGCGAGAAATCATTTTTATTAATGAAATGCTGCCCATTTTCAATGGGTTGCTACCTCACAGCCTACTTATCACTCCTAGTAGGAGATTCATTTGTCTTCCAAAAAAAGAGTCCCAAAATATGTTATTTAAAAAAAAAAAGAAAAGAAAAGAAAAAAAAAAGACAGATCGGTAACTCCGAGAATATCTTCTCCTGTGATGGTCCTTCATGTTTATCCTCCTTTTTCTTAATTGTATAAGAGGTGATGAAGAATTCCTAGTGAGTCTACAATGATGGACTCAGCCAATTTGTGCAAATGTTCGAATTTGATGTCACACTCTTGGAAGAATTCTGCTGTAGTCCTAGGAATAGCACCTCTTGCCCCGAACCAAAGCCCTCTTACCTCAAAATCTCTTTCTCCGTATGTTTCTAGGAACTTCTCCTTTAGGTAAGGGATGCATTTCTCATAAATAGCCTTCTTCTCTTTGTCGACTTTTGAGGCCTGGTCGAGGTCATTGCATTCGTTCACTGTAGGGTCGACGATTAGGACTTTTCTACTTTTCTTATGGAATGCCAAAACATCTATAAATCTAGTTGAACCCTCTGAGTCGATGCAGTAAACCTCGTCGAAACAGGCATAGTCCTTTTTTTCCAGGAGGTTTTGAATTCCTTTTTTTTAAATTGTGGTGCCACCTGGTGACGAGAAGGGAGTTGTTGGGACATTTTCCCAGCACGTGAGCTGGTATTTAAGTCTCTCTACTACATTTGCGGCTGAGGGGCCCTACTTCACCCAAAATTCATCCACTTACACCTGGCACACCACGAAGAGGTGCATAATTTACATTCAGTTTAATCGCATTAGTCCATTCCGAGCCTGCCAAAACTTGTTTTTCAGTAATAAACTTATTCGCCTTCGGAGTGTCTTTAAAATGCCGGACTCCAACTCCTTGCCATTTGCAGGATGCCCATTCTTCAAATGCCCCCTCTCGGAGTGATTGTCTTACCTTCCTAATACTGTATGCAAAGAGTGGTAAAGCCTTAACACACAAGACCATTGACTTCCCCTTAAAAATAAAAAATGGTTCCTAATATCGTGCGTAAAGTTAAATTCCATTTAAAAAAAAAAAAAAAAAAAAAAAAAAAAAAAAAAAAAAAAAAAAAAAAAAAAAAAAATATGAAATAAACCTAATAAATAATTATCTCTTACCAACACAGTATCCAACTTTTTGCAGATCAGTCACAAGTTGTTGCTTCTGATCACTGGACATCCTTGCAAATATAGCCCCCTGAATAACAAGTCGTGGTAGTAGTTCAGGTATTTTGTCGCGAATTACAGCCCAAGTTTTACCTGTTGTAGCAAGTTTAAGTTTTCCTTTATGAAGTCCATCCTCAATAATACCATTCATTTGTTTGGATATCTGAAAAGTGTATAAGGATTATACTTTGCACAATAATTTAATATTTTATTATAAAAATATATAAACAATTGGTATTTTAATTAACGGACAATGCTTTTGTTTCTCTGAGGATACTTGAAAAAAGTGACTCCTCAGTATGACTGGAGTAGAGATCAACACATGAGATCCTCGAAAACAGTTGTGCAGCCACCTCGAAAGCAGAAAAAAACCTGTATGCGGGGCTGCATGTAAGTAATGTATTATTCCTGTAGAACTTAAAAAACACATTGTCATCAGATTGTTTAAAGTTGATCAGTGATTTCCGAAATTTATGGAATAAACTAATTTTTTCTGAATTACTGAAATAAATGATGGATGTTAGTTTTCTTTTAAAGGTAAAATAAAATTAATTATAATTTTAAATCACATAAAGAATTTTAAATGCTGTCAAAAGAAATAAATATGCTTAAAAAAATAGAAAATTATAAAATTCTGATTTCGTACATTCTTTGTAGTAAATTCACCATGATTGACCAGGTGATACTCAAGCTCTGGTATTTTAGCATTTTCATCAGCTACATGTATTTCGACTGTTGTATCATTTGCTTCTATAATCCCAGCTTCCTTAGCAACACTCATAGCAGTTTGGATATTGTCACCTAGAATGATAGAAAAACACGAATATTTTATTTCCTTTTAAACATTATCTATAAACTAAATGAACTTTGTATGTATAAGTACAAAAATATATATCTTCATCTAAGACAACTTTGCAAAGTAGAGCCAGGATATGAAGAAAATTATTATTGAAGCCCTCCTCTTATTAGCATCCTATTGTTCAATGTCTACTAAATTCCAGCATTTCTCAATATGTTAGTTGAGAGTCAACAAATAAAGATTTGCTCAAGTAGAGAAAATAGTTGTATTTGAACAATTACAAAATTTATTATGGAAGTCATTCTAGGCTCAATGAAAATTCAACAAAAATGTTTTAAATTTGTCAATAATACCTTATCTAAATGTGGAATATGGAGACCAGGTGGTAGTGAATGCTATGACATGTGCACTCCTTGCCTACGGTAGTGTGTTCGATTCCCACTAGAAGTGATGGCTATTCTCAAAACAAGAAAAGGCATCACCCCTTTCCTGGCAAGAAAAGATTCGTAACCTGTAGAAAACTCGTTGCGAAAATCGTCATATATAAGTGGACGCAAAAATGTAAATAAATAATGTGGAATGAACAGAGTTTTTCATTATTCCCAATAAGTGAGTGCAAAAACCCATAAATTCTCATAGTTTTTAAATTGTTGACAAAATAAAAAGGTGTATGTATATGTCATATTTGAGGTAATTTTGGCTAAGTGGTAGAGTATATGAGTCATGCTCTGGTGGACCTGAGTTTGAAACTCGGGCTCCCACTGAAAGATTTAATTTTCAAGTTTTATTGTTTGGGGTCGGAGTCGGGGGACCCATACCATCCCTAGACCCAACCTGCCTTGAATGATTACCTCATGGATCATAGTTCAGGCCACAGTAACTTGCTAGTGTGTGGTAAGGTCAAGAACCAGTTACCTGTACTGTATCTGTTCCTATAGGCCCTTATGGCCAGTTACAGCACTTTCTAATGTGTCATATCAGTGCATAAGCAACACATGAAGAACTATCTTTCCCAACCTTCAAGTTTAGACATTATGTTCTTGTGATAGTAAAAAAGTACCAGGCATTAAATTGGCTGGGAATATCGTCACATTAGGAAAATAATAAAATTATTTGGGCTGAGACTTGGCAGTTTGCTTTACATGTCTAAGAAAGTTTTTGGCAACAAATGAGAAATAAATATCCTCTAAGCAAAAAATAATTTTTCAATCTTTACACCATTAGTTATTCAACATCACAATTGGTCATCTATTCCAACATCCTGTTAGAATAAATAAATGATTTTTACCACACAAAAATCATAACAAAAAGAATATATATATATATTACTAAGCTTTGATTATATAACAAGAAAAAAAATTTAATACCTGTAATCATTACAATTTTAATATTTGCTTTCTTTAAAATATCAATTGTTGGTATAGTTTCTTTCTTTAACCTATTCTCCATGACAATAAACCCTGCTAAATTTAAATCGGATTCAACTTCTTCTCTTGAAAGTTTGTCTAACTTATGAAAAGGCACATTTTTAAGTTCTTTCCAAGCCAAGGCTAAAACTCTGTACCCTTGTTTTGTGTATTCCTTGAGTTTTTTCAAAGCACCTTCAGGAACTGAAAAAGAATATTAAGAGTACACACTGATCAATAACAGACAATTTTTAAAGTAAATTTTATTTTTTAACCAATGAAAAATACCTGTCATGTTATTTGACAATGACATGATCATTTCCGGTGACCCCTTGCAATAAACTACAAAATCGTTACTCCCAAGTTGTCTAGAAATGATACTCATGCGTTGAAGGCGAGAAGAAAAGTGATATTGGTGTAATATACCAATTTCGATGGGATCCTACAACAGAATACAAGAACTAGTAATAATTCAAAATAATATTCAATCTATTATTATTTGTTTTATTGCTATCTTAAAAATTGTTTGTTTTTTTTTCTAATTAATGAAGTTTGGACGTGGCCCAAGAAAGCAAAAAGGGGACATTACATTGTTTATATATTTTTATTGCCTATTTTATAACAAAAAAAAATTAAAAATGTAGGTCCACTTTTGAAAATTATTATAAATTATAATAGTTTATTTTATTTATTTATTTGCTTCTTCGGCCTGGTGAAGCCAAAGGGCCAGGAGGAATTGAAATCTGTTGAATGAAATTTAAACTCATTTTCAAAAGCATAATTTTCTATGTGCTCACTCACATCAATTTCTAAACACCATCTCAACATACGTTATCAAAGAAATCCTCGATATGAATTTTAAAATACAGTTTAAAACAATTTATATAAAATGGTGAGTTTTGAAGTTAAAATGTCTAAAAAATGATTTTGGATAAAATATCAAAGATCATGAATCATCATTATTATGTTCTTCTGGGGTCCCATGTTCCCCACGACCTAGGTTAAGTGAATAAAGATGAGAGAATAGGGTTGTATATCCTACATTGGAGATGTGGGAAGAATGAGTCTGCAGAAGTAGCGTCTGGGTCATTCACATTCCACGTGTCGAACGACATGACGTAAATCTCAATAAGCGATGTACAGAACAGCACTTTACTTTAATTCCCCACATTTCCTATCTTTTCTTACTAGCTGGAGCCAGAGCCCAGAGCGATGGGGTGAAAGGTTTATAAGGGCTGGTTTACCTGTGGTAGGTAGAGTTTGCATCAGTTCCTGCGTTCTTGGCCTAGATGTGTGGCTCATAAGTACATCAGCCCAAAATTCTTTTGTCCCCTCCTCCAATGAATAGTAGTCACTCTAACTAGCTCTCTCTCCTGAACTTGTCTCTCATCTTAGCAATGTTTTATCTGCTTTAGTTTTTGTTTATACATATGGAATTCTAGTGTAAATCGAAGCTTTGTAATGGAATTCCGCTTCTCTAAAATATTTCCCCATTATTTAATCCTTTAACTTCTGTCCTTGCCAATCGGCCGCTTAAATTCTAATACTTTTTCAGAGTGTTTTTTATTTGAGATAATTTTCTGTTTTATTATTTTTATATTTTATTTTAGGGTAACTCACCATTGCTGTGGAGCTCTTCAAGTTAATAAATAAAACTTAGACTTTTAAAGAATAAATTTTGTTATTCTAATTAGATGTACACTTCTTCATAAAGCTAAAAACCTGACTAGAGTCCTACCTGCAATGGATCTTTGGGTGATGTTACTACTTTTGGCACCAGTAAGTCATACTTGTTTTCGTCTGGCAATGTAGGCTCGTTGAAAGAC
Organism: Gonocerus acuteangulatus; assembly: GCA_946811695.1. Lineage (NCBI taxonomy): Eukaryota > Metazoa > Arthropoda > Insecta > Hemiptera > Coreidae > Gonocerus > Gonocerus acuteangulatus. The sequence continues at coordinate 36,937,929 of OX328124.1, read as the reverse complement.
CAGCCAGTTGATTCGAACATCTGTAAGAACAAGAAATATGAAAATTATAAATTGTTATAAAATTATCCTTAATTTATTTTGATCATATTTTATCAAAATTATCATGTTAAATGAGATTGTATTTAACAATATAACTTTTTCTCGATACATCATTTGCAACTAGACCATCAACCCATACAGAGGCATTAGATGACCAATCAGCACGTGATATGTTGATTTGTATAGGACGAAATTTTATTTGATCAATGTCTGGAGGCCCAGTGGCCATAGTGGTAAGACATATGCACTGTGTGCCTAAGGTCGTGGGTTCGATTCCCACTAGGGGTGGTGGCTTTTCTTTCGAAAAAAGAAATGGTATCAACTCTTTCCTGGCTAGAAAGGGGTGGTCACCTATAGATTACCCGTCCTAAAATTCTTAGTTAATAATAAATGGATGTTAAATAAATAAATGATCAATGTTTATGGACTTCATACACAAAATAAACTGTGGGTACAACATAGGAACAAATCAATTTTTTCCCATAAATGAGAGTTAAAATAAAAATAAATAATAACAACTTTGAATTCTCTCGACTATGTTACTTAAGTAATAAATGGCTACCTTGTATTGCACGAATTGGACATTTAATGTCTGATATTTATTAGTTACATATGAATTTTTATTACCTTCACATCCAATGGGTCACCACTAATTACACCATCAATCAAGGTAAGCGAGTGACATGTCGCCATTCCAAACAGCAGATGGTTTCTACTCATTTGGCCAAGTTCCATTTCAGGATCCAAAAACTCACCATCACTGATCGGAATAACACCCCACATGTCCAAGCCATCTTCCGTCAGAGTGCCTGTCTGCCAAAAAATATGTGTTTTTTCTTCTTTTTTTAGATGCATATATTATAATTAGAAATATTAATCATAAGAAGAAATACTTAAAAATATTGATGTACCATTCAAGAACTTTAAAGAAATTTGACGAGACACTATGACAAGTCAAATATACATGAATTGGTCAAGTTCGTCAACCAGCAGAATCTGTCCAATGGAAAACAGTTTTTCAGGCGAAATTGTGCTCATGGAAAAATTATTGAAAAGCTCAATTTTTCTTGGGATTTATATATATATATATATATATATATATATATATATATATATATATATTTTACGGCGCTTCAACATCTAGGCCATTAGCGCCGGTTATAGATATATTCTTGTATATTTCGAAACTGGTTGGGAAATCAGAGTAAACATAAAGAATCTATTCAAAAGCTTATTGAATTTCCTGAAAATTTGTTTCTTATATGATTTTTGATAGAGCGATTTCATTTGTAGAAATGGGTACTTAAATGGAGTAATTTCCACTTAGGATCCTGTCAGTTTCCTGTTGTGGTGCTTAAGGCCGGCTACGCACCTACAGTGTAACTGCACAGATAAAACTGTACCTGAGTGGCTATTTCAGTCACAGTTCAACTCCAATTTTTAACTGTACAGTTTAACTGAGAGAAATGAAATTATTCATATTTTTAAATGAAATGCCAAAATGAACTGAGTGTGGGTGTCGTTTGAACTGGCATTTTTCATATTTTTCAGTTTAGTTTGGGTCAACAGCCAGTCTAGAGAGTATGCAAAAAAAAAAAAAAAAAAAAAAAAAAAAAAAATCTATGTTATGTGAGACTTTATCTATATAGATCGGATATAGACCTTGAGCTTAAGGAGAGATTCTTGTAGAAAATTTAATACACTCATACAAGTGTCCTGTTGTTAAAAATCTCAAGGTAGCAGACAATCTTACGTGAGTAGATATTGCTTTTTTCTTGGCTAAATATCTCTCCCTGTGTGCTTATTTATAGTTTCTTCGGAACATTTCAAGAACTCCAAGTAAATTTTCAATTTTTTTTTCAGGCGAACGTTTGAGAAGTTTTCAGGTGAGGGGTACGTCATGCACTCCCCTTGTAAAGTGACACAGTTCCTGCGAACTTTTTTTTCCATATATATTTTTCAAATAATTTTCAGTGAATACTTATTATTTCTTAGAACTGGTATTATTAAAAATAATTGTGAAGGTTACAATTTACGGTGCAGCTTACAATAGTATGCTTGAAATAAATGAAAAATCCGGCTCCCAGGAACTCCGTCATCTTAGTGTGTTCCTGATTTCAATGGCTGTACCACCCTTCAAATAAGTAAGAATATATTTATATTGTATTATTTCTTCTATACTCTACTACATTTTCCAATTGTTTTCGTACTTAAAATTTAATAGACATATTTGTATACCTTATCGAAGCAGACACAATTCAGAGATCCAGAAACATTGATAACCCTTGAATTTATACAAGATATTTTTTCTTTCTTTAATCGGCTTAAAGCATAAATTTTTCCAACAGTCATTGCTCCTGGAAGGGCCGGTGGTATGATTATGGTAAACAGATCAAATCCCTTTACAAAAACATCTGCCAAATTGATACCTCGAGACATCTAGAAGAACATGTATATTAGATAAAATAGCACCATTCAATTTATTTTAATTTTAATAAATTCATAATTGGAACAACTATAAGTTTAGTTGTCTGAACACTTTTGCTGCGGCAGTCGTTGTTTGGGAATACCTCAGTATCGAGTGCATTTTTTGTTGGAATTTTTCAGTAAGAGATAAAAAATCTTCAAGTTAGCCGATTTGAAAACAGAAAACACTGTTGTAAAGCCCAAACAATACTGAAGGCAACTGTCTTTACCTGAAGCTGTAAAAGTGAATCCCCTCTATTTATGGAAAAGTAATGGCGGAGTGTACTTCCGAAGGGACACTCGTAAGCGGGAAGGATCGCTAGTGCCCTTCTGTAATGACACCCGCAGCAAAATTGTTAAAACCTTAAAGTACATACATTAGAACTTTGTCCTTGAAGCAAGTATTTCCTTTCACATTAATAAAAAAAAAAAAAAAAAAAAAAAAAAAAAAAAAAAAAAAAAAAAATATTGAAAATTGGAAAATTATATAAAGAAAGAGAATTCAGTAAAATGTTTCATTCCTGGGATCTCTAATGGACTAAATGTGGAAAGAATTCTTAGGTAGTCAAGTTGGTTTTGCATGATTGGCAGCCACAACATTTAAACATGCATAGATAGTCACTATTATCCACAATAAATTCATTACTTTTTGAGAAATCCATGAAAGTGCACAAGATTGTCTTCTTTGCTATATGAATATCAGCAAATCAGGGGGGGGGGGATTAAGAAAACAGAAGTCCCAGGCTTTAGCTCTGTTTTTATTAGCAATCATTTGTTGTCTTGCCAGTAACGTAACCAATTATTTACAAGTCGTGTACAGTACATTTTTCAATGTCTTATGCTTTTTAAGCAGTATCTTGGCTGCACATAGAAATGACTCTTAATCATGGGCGTATATAGGAAATAATTTCAGGGGGGGCTGGGACCATTTTCAGGGTATGGAATAATAACAATTTAGAACTTGGAATAGTTTTAGGCGCCTAAAACGCTATTAAAACTAAAATAAACTACATTATATGAAGTAAGTGATCTTATTTAATTTATTTTGAAGGGTTTTATGACACATTTTTACCATCAAATCAAAATTTCGGGGGGGGGGGGGGCTGCAGCCCCCCTTATAAACGCCCATGCTCTTAGTTAAGACATCCATATCTCTTTATATTGAAGAAAAGTTTTTATCACAATCTTTTCTTCACTCACAACAGGGAATCATTTCATGTATAATTATTGTATTTATATCGCATTAGTATGTACTAAACTTGCCTTTGACCAGACTGTGTAGATGAATCCAATTAAACCAATGCTTGCTAGAACCCATATAAATTTATAGGAATCCTGATCAAACTTGAAGTCCGCTGGTGGTGGATAAAGAATAGATCTGACCAAACTGCCTTTTGCTGTCAGAAACCCTGTGCGGATTACTACAGCATGGACCTTCTCATAACCATAGTATCGGGTTTGAATTACATGTGTTCCACAGAATAGGGTATGATTAGCATCCTCTTTAGGGTTATAAATAGTTTCGACATTAGGCAATGCCGTTTTTGTAACGGGAACACTTTCACCTGAAAATATCATAAATTATAATTTATAAAATGAAACATTCATTTTATTAATTTGTTATGGGTTTCCCTGTGGTCCAGTTGTTAGCACGCTTGATTGAAGAAAACTCCTTAGAGTTTGATAAAACTATAATTCCTGTCAAGGAAACGCATGGGAAAGAATTATTCGAGAAGTGATCAAAATTGTGAAACATCTTTCATTTATTGTTTATTTTTATTTTTTTACATATTTTAACGTTTTGGCCTCATAAAACTTCAACTTAGCTGTTCTAATTCATTTACCCTGTTTTTAAAGGGCTTGTCATCATAGTAATATTTGCAGCTATAACCAATTTTTCATTCTTAGGCTAAAATGCAGTCCATGTGACCCTCTTTCAGTTTTTTTCCCCAGAATTTCAATAGAGAATATGTTTATAGACTGAGTTATGAGCACTCATCACCCAGGATACTCATCAACAGGAAGACCGAGGATTTGATTGGCTGAATGGATTCCAATGGTGTGGGAAGGGCCAACCAATCAGAGATCTGGAAAAGCCGCCTACTTAAAACTACAACTTACCTAAACCCTAAACTACATACTTAGTCTAAAGTACTAAAAATTTAGTACTTTGGACTAAGTAGGCTTAAATCTTAAAATACCAGGACTTGGCCATAGAGTTGAAAGATTTGTACAAGCTAGATTCCGCAAGGATAACACCTATTATTATATCAGCTAATGGACTCATCCCAAAGACTCTTCCATTCTTTCCTTTCTTCAGCCACTCTCTGCTATGTTACTCCGCCACATGTAGTCCTCATCTCTGCATCCCAGGGAGTAGATGGTCTTTCCTCTTGTGGATCCGGGGGTACCAGTTTATTAAATCCTTGGACCATTTATCATTATTATCCCTTACGAAATGTCCGGCCCATGTCCATTTTTCTTGTGGGTAATCCATGCTATGTCTGGGAATGTTGTTTCTTCTCTTATCCACTTTATTAATAAATAAAAGGGTGGGGAAAATTTTTTTGGGGTATAGCCCCTGCCTATACAACTCTGTCTCTCCCTAGATTTAGTACTTTAGACTAAGCAGGCTTAAGACCCCCATTGTAAATATCATAATCCCTTCTAGAATGTAAGCGTAGAATCAGATGTAGTTTTAAGTCCAGCTCCAGGTTCCGATCCGTTAGACCCAACCATTCCTTGCCTTCTTAGAATAGGTTTAGTTCCATTGAAACTGAAATGTTAAAGAGTTTCTACTCTAAGCTTTCCAAATCACTGCAGGGATATGTATTCTAAGAAAACATGGTAGGATGACAAAGTATTTGCGATTCAGGTGTTTTTTATTATACATTACTTAATATTTTTGTGAAAAATATCTAATGTAAAATTGAATGAAAATAAAAATAAATACCTGTGAGCATGCTCTCATTGACAATGCAGTTTCCATTTAATAAAACAGCATCACAATACACAGTACAACCATGAGCTGGAATAACTATAATATCTCCTGGTACAAGTGCAGATGTCGGGATATCTTCATACTTCTTGCTGTCTCGCTTTACTGTTACTATATCTGTAGAATGGACTGTTTCTCGAAGCCTCTTTTGATTCTTAAAAAAAAAAGGTTAGGCTTAGAATAAATTTGCTTATTATCATTTAAAAACTTCATTAATATTATATCACCAATGGCCATGTATAACAAAAGAAAATTATCTGTATACCGTATCAAACTACATCATATCAATATCATTTTGTTATATGGTGTGTAATAAGGATAAAGACGAAGGCCCAGACTGAGGTAGGCCTCAATGATTTTGACTTAGCTACAAACTGGCTAGTAGACTAAGATACCAAAAGCTAGGTCTTTAAGGGCACAAAGTGAACTAAAACTCATTGAATTCATCAACATCGAGAAGATGAGAGAGTCAGAAAAAACTTTATTTAAAAATATAAATAAAATTATTTATTTATGATATAAATTATATCTATAATTTATAATGAATTTTATTAATTTTTGTTTATATATTTTTTTTATTACAGTGCATTGACATATTGGCCATTAGCACAAACATCCAAGGTGCAGCGAGGAATTTTCTCAAAGAGCCTTGAGATGACAAAATTCTTGCTGCCGGTGGGAATCGAACCCACCATCTCCCGCATGAGAATCTAAGGCGTTAGCCACTAGACCACGGGGAGACCCAACATTTTATTAATTATCAAATTCGAGCCTTCATCAGGGCTGTAAACAAGGATGAACAGAGGTAATACTAATTTATTTATAGAAGTAAAAAAATGTTTAAATAGGTTGAGGATATTATTTCTTTGTCAATTTTGTCATCAACCAAATGATTTAATAATAATAAAAATGTAGTATTATGAAGTAACCAAACGTCCGAGCTCCGAGAATACATACCTTCACAATATCAACGGCCAACGGTCTCCTCTCAATGTATTTTTTTATTTTAATTTTAACATCCCTTTATTAATAATACAGATTTTTTATATGGGTACCTACAGGATAATCCCTTCTTATAGCTAGTATAGGGGAGTTTCTTTTCCTTTTTTTCAAAAAGGAACAGAATCTCAAAGAAAGGAAAAGCCACCACCCCTAGTGGGAATAGAACCCATAACTCTAGGCATGGATTATTAACGTCTTAACGTCTATCGGGCTTATGTATTTCTATTTTTGGCCTAAACACAATTAAGCCTTGAATGGCCATATGCAAATTTGGCATTACATGAAACTAGAGCTGGAATTAGCTGAAAGATTACAATGGATGATGGTTGATGCAGTGTATTAGACTATATGGGGCAATCCTAAGGTAATGCAGAGAAAATTGTATTACTGAGATGTAAAGTGGGTTTCAAAATAAAATTGTGTAACTAAAGTAGCACAACTCTATCGTGAATAGAACATTGTCTGGATACCCATATATTAGCAGTATTTGTTTTATAATAGCAAGATCAATTATAAAGAAAGAAATAGCTTACCAAATGTGTCTGCATAACAGAGGAACATATACCAAATAGAGACATGAGAATTATAGCAACTGAATAATAATAGTATTCATCCGAAATCCACACACACAGAGCAAATAGTTGAAACATGTAAAATGGATTTAATACTTCTAAAGCAATAAGCGTAGGAATAGACTGAATAGGAACGTTAATTTCATTTGCTCCGTATGCTATGCTCCTAAAACAGGAAAGTAAAAAAAGGGTTATTTATTTAAAACAAGTATAAATGATTATCTAAAAACTGTTTTATACTTCTGAATTTGCTGCTCTTCAGAGAAGCCTTTGGATAAGTGAAGTTCAGATTTTGTTATTGCGCCATCCATCCCAACAAGCTTCATAAAACAATTTTCTTCAGGTACCCAAACGTAACATAACTTTTTAATCCAAACAGCTTTTAATTCTTCCATATCTAAGAGAAAACAAAATTAATTTCATATTATGTGTTAACTTCTTAAATGAGTAGAATAGTTTTTGAAATAGAGATTGTTGGTATATAAGCATCAAATTATGCATAAATTTATTTATATGTCTAAGCCCATGTTACAAAAATCGAATAATAAATGAAGCTCACTAATATCAGAACACATAGTTAAACTAATCTATTTTAAACTTCCTTGCTGGGATATCTTTCCTCTGTTTCCAACTCTCCATCATCTCTCTCCAGCGTTGTCCTGGTTACTAGGGGTGAAATATTACGCTGGATGCCGGAGAGATGAAACCAGAGGATAGTTAAACTAATTCAAAAAATACTTTACTGATTACAAACAAACAATGAATAATTCACTCTTTTCATTATCAAGACACGTCCGTATTAAAAAATAGTACCACTAACTACAAACATGTAACATTAGCATCCATTACAAATTTTATGGATTAATACAAACATTAGGAGATACTACACAATATTTCAATAAGATAATGGACTTACATGGTAATAGGACTATGTAGTACCAAAAAGACACACTTTAATTTTTGAAGTGCGGCCCAATGTGCCATTCTACTGTTTTTTTCAGAAAATAACTCAAAAGTGAATATTGTTGTCCTTTGCTCGCCGCCATAGATTCTCGAATCTAGATCAATTTGACTAACTTTTTTCTATTCCAAGGTTTTATTCTTTTTCCTCAGGGATTTCCTTTCCGCTCAACACAAAATTTTATACTCTTCTGGCCCTAGCCATGTATATCTTCTTTGCAACTTCCAAAATCCTCTTCCACAGCCTTTTAACTGGTAGTACCAGAATTCTTCATTCCTACTGTTCATCATCATAGCACATTTCTCTACCTATATCATCCATCTGGCTGAACGTTTCCTCATATCTTTGATGTCTTTCCGGATCCTTCAGCTTACTCATGTTAGTTTTCCTACCAGCTATGGTAGCAACTATGCCCCTATTGGAGATCATAGCTCATATTTTGGATATTACCAAATAGTGATCTGAATCAATGTTGGCTCCATAAAAGTTTTTCATCTTATAATATTTTGAAACTCAACTCCTGTAGAGCCATTATTATTTTCTGTATATCAGACCTGGACTTGCAAACCATACTTCTGCTGCTCCAGTGACCACACATTCTGTAGCCATCATGTCTATTCTGTGTACTTGTCATAAGCATGTGCAGCTGAGTTGTTAGTTTTAAAATTGTGAAAGTATGAGTTCACCTGTCAGTGCCCTCATGGGAGTATATAAGGGGGGGGGGCTGAGGGGGCTCCAGCCCCCGCCCTCCCCCCCCCCCGAAATTTTGATTTGATGGTAAAATGTGTCATAAAACCCTTAAAAATAAATTAAATAAGATCACTTTGTTCATAAAAAATATTTTACTTATATTGTAATAGCGTTTTAGTTGCATAAAACTATTTAAAGTTGTAAATTGTTATTTCATACCCTGGAAATGGTCCCAGCCCCCCCCCCCCCAATTTTGCCAGCCCCTCCCGAAATGATTTTCTATATATGCCCATGAGTGTCCTATTACAAGCTTCGACAGTCTGTACGAGTGATTTCTTAGTCTTTTTGGTTTAATGAATTTTGGTATATTTTCTCCCTTATTTGGCACTTTTTGGTCTTCAGATTATACTACAACTGCAGTTAGTTAAATACAGATACAACATGTACTAGTAATTACAATAAATAAGGTAACTTGGATTCATTTATTGTCCCTCAGTCTGTACAATTAAAAATTAAGAATCCTGATTAATGGAAATTTCTGCTCAAAGTCATTAGGGAACCTCGCCCCTTCATAAAAACAACATAATGAAACTTACCTCTAGTAGAACCATCGGCCAAATATATTTCTATTTTATTATTTAACTTGTCATCCATTTTAATTTCTACTTCTTTGTTATTTACATTAGAATCTTGAGATCTGAAAAATAATAATAGATTGTTATTCTCAAGCTCCTTTGTGTAGGAGATAACATTAGAATAAGTCTAATGTTATGAGTTCTTATATTCATATTCATTCCTGGATATACTTACATACATAATATAACATTCAATTCCAGAAATGATTTTAGACATAAAATTAATAAAACAAATGCACATTTAATACATTCGCTTCCGGCCCGAAGCATATACGTAGCGCTATGTCTTGCCCTGGGTGCTGGTCTGCTGGGTCTGTAGCATAAACGGAGTTTAAAAAAAAATAATATTTTGGAGATATTATCATACATAAACTTTTTAATAGATTTTCTGGTGAATTTGAATAAAAAATGAAAATGAAAAAAAACCAAAAAAAACAAAGTGGCACATGAGGGCGGATTCAAATAAAGAGTGCGTAAGCAAATGTATAAATTAATACAAGAGGTGTTTTTCTTCTTATTTAAACTGAATAACTTCAAATTTTATACATACAATTTTTGTTTTTATTATTTACTGTGGGTTTTGAAAGAATTTTCCAGTTTAATTCAGAACACTGTTGGTAGAAAAACATCTACAGTCCATCTGTATCAGTGTTGGGCAAAAATCATTCAGAATAATGACTAAATTTGATATGTCATTCTGAATAATGAATAAGTTTTCATTCAATATTCAGCCATACATAACATAACTTTTTATTTTTGTTCATTATTGAATAACAATGATTTATTGAATGCAATTTTTTATTGAATATAAATTGTTAATTTGAATAAAAACTTTTATTGAATAAAAGTGGTATATTCAAATGAAAATTGTTATTGAATGAAATTGATTTATTTCATTGAATGTATTTGTTAAATGCAAGTGATTTATTCAAACAATCTTTTCTAATAAAAATTACTAAGTTCATTAAAATTGTTCTTACTTTTAATAAAAATTATTTATTTAAGTGATATCGTTTACTGAACTTTGAAAGAATTTTAATTTGTTGTTCCTTGAACCACATTATTTTAGATTAATATAAATAATGAATGAAAAATAATTAATTATTCATTAAATAACAAAAAAAAAATCAGTATCATCGATGAAGATTTTTCAAGAATTCTTTCATGAGTACAACCTCAAGAGCTACATTTCCTCGGGAAGTTCTAAAAAGCTTTCGCTACAACTTGGACTCTCATATGGAAATGTTAGCGGACTATTGTTTTTAAAAGTCTTGTTGGAAACAAAGTAATTTCTGTTATCCCTGTAAGAAGTCAGATAACATCGTGCCCATTAAGAGGTCGTTAATGGCTGTGAGTCACCAAATTGGTGTATTAAAGCTCTATTTCTAGAATAGGTTGTTTGTCATCTTTATCATTTTCCAGAGAGACAACCATGGAAAAACATGTTTCATGAATAGAGCTGTCATGTCGGGAACTTCAGACCATTATATTCTTCCTCCTTACTCCACCCTTTGGCATTAAACAGTATTTCTAATATAAAAACTTGAACGGTTCAAATTCGAAGTGTAATTATACAATTAGTAGATATATGTGTGGGGTTATTACCTTTCTCATGAAGAATGAACTTTCTTAGGGGTCTACTTTTTTTTTTTTAATTCAGCTGAAATTATTAGCCACTCAATGACCAAATTTATACTTATAATTATTCCAGAAATCCCTGACAAAAGTCAATAATTTGACGGCTGTTGATTATTAAGCGATATAACGGGCGATTGAATTAAATATCCATTCATTTCATTCGTTAATAAGAAAATCGAAATGGCATCAATGGCCGAGATTTCTCGTGAAAGTCGTTTTATTGTTAAAGGGACTTGTTAAGCTAGGATCAATAAAGGCCAGGTGTTGAATGAACCGGTTCCCGTTGAAAACCGAAGTTAAGCAACGTCGGGTCCACATTTACCAAGTTTTGTTGCAATATAACAAACATTACGGCCGGCATAAGGGCAAATTAGTAATTTAGGTCCGGAATAAACCCTATCCAGATGGACCGATTTTGCTGGCCAACCTAAAGAAACTGGTTCAATCTTTTGCTAGGGAAATGCTATACACCAAGTTTCGTGCCTTAAAAAAAAAAAAAATAATAATAATCTGACAGTTTTATTGTTAACAGACACAGACACACATGGTATTTTCACGGGGATCATTTTCGCTATCTAGTAGGTAGGGTCGAAGAAGAGTTGACGAAATTTTTCAAAAATTCTTTCATAAGTAGGAATTCATTCTTGTTATTGGATAACATACTTGTCATTACATGGTTTTTCATTATTCCGCAGATATGATTCATGTGAAGCGAAATTACATCCATACTCTTTTTTTTTTTTTTCTTTAGGGTGCTTCCTTCATGAGTCCTTCCACTCATGGGTGCTTCCGTGCCACATGAAGCATGGGTGCTTCCCTGCCCACACCAAACACTCACGGTGGAATAAGAAAAGGAGCGAGCCTATCACTGAAAGCGGTGAACCTACTCTAGTTTGGTTTCGAACTATCGGCTCCAAGTTTCATTGGTCAACACGCTACCTCTCTGCTATTAAATGATATTTATAGGCGTAGTAATAAATACATATCAAATGTTCTAAATATTTACCAAGAAGAAATTGTTTAGAACATATATATGTGTGTGTGTGTGTGTGTGTGTACTCGCTGGCCTGGAAAACGTAATTTTGCCATATAAATTATTTCTAGTGCTTATTTGGGTAGTCAAATAAAAAATAATTACCTTATTGTAAATGTGTGGGGATGTGGTCTATGACTGAAAGAGGAATAGAATGCTGTGAATGATGACGGCCTATAAATATAGCAAAACACCGGTCATCCATTATTTTAATTCATTGTACTTTATTATCTTAACTAATATTTTTAAAATTACGTATATCTCTATCGCTAATTATGACAATAAAAAAAAACGACAACAATATCTATCTCTTAGTGCAATGGAGAGTACGATATGTTTGGTTAGCCCATCTTTAGCCAACAGAAACAAACTAAATGGTTTACCCACACGAGAACGTGCATTGAATAATTGTCCGTTTGAAAAACACGATGAGCCCAAATCAAAGTGACAAACAGACATCGTTTGGCCTGGCGAGTCATTGCGAATGCCAATCTAATTGAAAATTGAACGCGTTTGAATTCAATTGGCACATCTGAAGGAATAATAATGGCCGAAAACTGTGCAGGGAGTGAGAGAAAGCGTATTGTGTGAGAAATACAGGAGACGTTCTTATCCCTACTCCGTGCTGTTTACTGCGGGAGAGGTGACACCGGTAGACGCCTGTCGGGGATCGAGTGATGCCTGACCAGTTATCGACTACCAAGGCCTTGTAAGGGTTGAAAATGATTAAAGTACTAATATCGCTATTAAACAATGGGGATTGGTGGTAGACGGGTGAAAATGTAGGGTTGTATGTATTGTTTAATGCCAAATCATTTAAAAAATGGAATATTTCGCCAAAAAAATAAAAAAACTTTTTTCGGCATGAACCTCCCTTATCACTTAGGGGTATGAAAAATAGATAACATCCTATTATCAGTCCTCCCAAATATTCACACGAAATTTCATTACAATCGGAGAATTTTATATATATATATATTATATATATATATATATATATATATATATATATATATATATATATATATAACAAGAAATGTAGATATATAGGCATATGTAAGAAATGAATATGAACTTACATACATTCATACCTATGTATATAAAAGCATACATAATTTTTCAAAAATATTGTTAAGGAGAAAGCATAAGTTACCTATTACTTGCTGGAAATATTGTTTTTATATCCTTAACAAAAACAGACTTAAATCTCTTCTCATATGTATCCTGAAACAGAAATGAATGGAAAGTTGTTAACAAAGAATAACGTAGATTGGATATTTAATATTTCTTTGATATATTTCCTTGACAAACAGAGCAATATGTGTGAGGAAAATATCAATTTATTAATGATTTATTTATTGTAAAATGTAGGTAGCAGAAGGATAATGTACTCTAATGTTTAGCATTAGAGCGCGATTCTTGTCCCGATTTCAATCTTTCTTGATGATCAGATAGCTTATGTTGTCTTTTCTTATCAATAAATTTTGTATTATCCTGTATTACTATAAAAACAAATAAATAAATGCAAAAATAAATGATAATAAAAATACACGTAATTCCCAATTTTCCCAGAGAGGAATATCGCCTAACAGTTTCTGTTTTTATTTTGGACATGATTAGAGCGAATACTATGTAAATATGGACCCCTTTAATATGTGGGAATAATAGTCTAGGAAGTTTTGAAGGCCGAGCAGAGGTTTGTATATTTCATGCACGTGTAGCGGTCGTCCATTTCAACAAGCATTTTCCGTGATGAGATATTATCCAATCCTCCTGGCCCATAATTTCTCAACATTTTATCTCTTATTTCTAAAATTATATAACAATTTATTCTAATTTAGAAATTATCAAAATAGGTGGAAGGTCAACAAAACTTCTCTACACATTTTAACTACATTTCTTTCCTCCCCTTATGATTGACACACATTTGACATTACCTCTTCTGACGTTGGAGTACAAAGTAGAAGTATTTTACTAAGAGAAGGAAATTAACTCAAATGAAAATTGACGATTTCTTCATTGGAAAAATTACAACTTTAATCCAAGAAATACCAGTAGTTGTAAACGATAAAAATATAAACAAACATATTTCCAGTTTTTTATTTATAAAAAAAGAGATGTGAACCGCAAATGTTTTGTCAAATTATTGGCATAAAGACGAAAAAATATTACGCATTCGACTAATCCGATAATTTTAAATAAAATCTAAACTGTATCTAAGGATCTTGGGTGTTGCCAGGAATTATCATAGTAAAATAAAAAACTCTTTCAGTAGAATTAATGATAAATTAACAGATAAAGAAACCAACAAAATAACAATTCATAATTGTGTAAATATGCGATCATTAATGCAATTAGAAACAAAGTCTTCTTTGTGTGCTGTTTTCAATTAGGTACCTACATTAAATTATTAGAAGAACTAGTAGTACAAATCAATCTAACCCTGGCAAGATGATAAATTGATCAAGCTGAGATTTTATTCATTATAGGGATGTTTTTTTTTGTTTTGTTTTTTTGTTTTTTTTTTTTTTAGTCTATTCTATTAATTTTGAGAGTAAGATTTGGACGCTTTGTTATTATTATAACTTAAGATTGTTATTATTATAACTTATGACTGGGACGCTTTGTTGTTATTATAACGCTATGTGATTATATTGTCGATACAAATGCAAACTAACAAACCACTTCCAAAAGTGAAAATACTTATTACTTTGCGGGGGGTAAATGGGCGGGCTAAAGGGTTGCTGGAGCGGACGTGCGGATATGGGAGCCGTCCGACTTCTTTTGGGAGCTCTGCTAAGCTATAGTGCCCTATTCCACTGCTTAGCATCTCCTAGTATACCTGATTCCCGTCAACGCCTACTGCTTTTCCTCCCCGTGGTACCCCCTGGGCAACGTTCTTATGGTGAACCCATAAGGACGGCGAAAAGCAGAGGCGGGGATCCACAATGAGGCAGGGACACCTCCCCTGCTGAGTGGATCCTCTCCTTCGGGAGGAACTGTGCCGGTCTGCCGGCCTAGGTGGCAGCCCCACCAGCAGACTCGGTGAGGAAGATTAGGGGTCTGAATCGCCTAAATTTTAATTTCCTACAAAGACGCAAACGGAAAAAGCCGGACTCCCCTTAACGGATAACTCAGAGGGTATGCAGGCCCCTCTGAGAGACCTTGGCATGGACATGGACTTACCAATATCTACTGAGCAATCTACTCTGGAAACACTGAAGGGTGATCCAGGGACTTGTGATATACCAAATCCATCCTCTCCTTCTCGGTACACTTTGGAGCCGTACACAACGCCTACGAAGTCTCCCGAGAAGAAAAGGGTGAAGCGGGGGAAAAAACGTTTTATAGAGGATCTTACAGCCACGAAAGCGACGAAATTTGCTAAATTTATAGTTATAAGCAGAGCGGAAGGACACTCATTTGCCACAGTGTCTCCCTTTTTAATCAACAAATTGGTGAAACAAACGTATGGAACCGTAGCCGGCCTGAGTAAAATGTCGAATGGCTCTCTGCTGGTTGAGGCGGCCAGCAAGGAGCAATCCGACAAAATAATGCAAATCAAGACTCTGGGCATGTTCGGTGTGAATGCAGAATTGCACAAAACGCTGAACTCGTCCAGAGGTATGATAACATGTTTTGACCTCGAACATTC
This sequence comes from Gonocerus acuteangulatus, assembly GCA_946811695.1. Classification (NCBI taxonomy): domain Eukaryota; kingdom Metazoa; phylum Arthropoda; class Insecta; order Hemiptera; family Coreidae; genus Gonocerus; species Gonocerus acuteangulatus. The sequence goes on along the minus strand of OX328124.1, from coordinate 36,922,240 downwards.
AACGGACCAGGAAATAAAAGAAGGGCTAAAAGACCAAGGAGTAATTGCCGTTCGTAGATTTTTTCGTAAGAGAAAATCTCCGAACGGTAATGAAGAAAAGCTAGAGTTTACAGGAAGTGTGATGCTCACGTTCGATCAACCTGAGATCCCTTCCAGTATTCAAGCGGCTTTTTACAAGCTGAAAGTGCGCCCTTATATTCCTCCGCCCTTGAGGTGTTTCAAATGTCAAAAGTTTGGACATTCGGCTGCAAGATGTAAATCTGCACATGAGATCTGTACTTGTGGATACCCATCACATAGTCCTGATCCTTGTCCTTCACCTCCCAAATGTCCGAACTGCGATGGGCCCCATAATTCCAGGTCGAGAGAGTGCATAGAATATAAAATAGAAAAAGAAATTATGAAGATGCGGACAGAAATAAAAGACCTTACTTTTCCGCAAGCGAGAGCGCTAGTAAATAGTACATCATACGCCTGGAGAGGAACCTACTCCAGTGCAGTTAAAAAGAGTAACGATTTTAATGACACCTCGAAAAAAGAAAGTAAAAAGAAAATTGGCGAATTACCTTCCTCCTCCCAATCGCCCTTAAATCCCCCTAAACCCCCTCCTATTCCCCCCTCTCTTCCCACCCTGCCCCCTCCTACACCCCTCCCAACTCTCCCTCGTTCCCCATCCCTCTCCACCCTCCCCCTCCCCCCACCCCTCCTATCTACTTCATCTACTTTGGTAGATGAAAACAATGCAGTGGGAAATCTAATTCCCCCAAAATGTTTGGAAAAAGGCATTAGTGGACCGGTAACTACCCCCTCAATATCCGGCGCTGAGAGCGTCGAGGATATTGGGGATGATGGTGGTGGTCCCTTCACGCCTACTAAAAAGAAGAAAAAAGGTCGGCCCAAGGGTAAAACACGTGGGCCAATGAAACAGTGTGCTGAGTCGGACAAATGAAGAATTACATATATCTACAGTATGGTGAAATTTAACACCTTCCTTCAGTGGAATATACGGGGATTCTCGGAACATAGTGATGAACTACGTTACTTAATACAAACGTACACTCCACTGGTCCTGGCCCTTCAGGAAACTAAATTTCCTGAAGGTCGTGCCAGGCCTTTGGCAGGGTACAACTGTGTCCATAAAGAGCCCATGGTTTTACCGGGTGGGCGAAGCCACGGAGGTGTGGCCCTCTATACCATGGAGAACCTTGGAGCTCAGGCCTTAAACTTAGTCACGCCCTTACAAGCAGTCGCTGTGCAACTGAGGACCCCGGTAGCCGCGACTATTTGTTCGTTGTATCTGCCGGATGGCAGATCATACAATGTTAGAGACGTAAAAAGTGTTATTGAACAGCTACCTCCACCTGCAATAATGCTTGGAGATTTTAACACGCACCACGTTGCATGGGGTTCCAGGAGGTCCACCCCTCAGGGTCGTTTGCTCTACGACATGCTTGAGGAGATGGACCTCCTGGTTCTTAATGATGGCTCTCCGACTCACTTTTGTGAGTCTTCAGGGTCATTAGATGCCATAGACCTAACTGTAACAAGCACCTCTGTCATAAGACACCTTTCGTGGAATGCTCTGAGCGATCTTCATCGATCAGATCATTTCCCCATATTAGTTACACTTGCCGGCAGATACAACGAAAACAGAAGACCTATTAAGTGGAATGTTAGGGGGGCTAACTGGGATGTATTCAGAGAGTCCTTCATTGCTTCCGATTTAGCAGACACAGCAGAACAGTCACTGCATATACTCACAAAGTCGATTAATAATGCTGCAGAGAAGGCAGTCCCCCTAACATCTCCTCGCTCATCATCGAAAATTCCAGTACCATGGTGGGATGAGGAATGTTGGGAGGCCAATAAAGCCAAAAAGAAAGCATTTAATCGTTTTAAAAGATATCCCACTGACGTAAATCTAATAGCGTTTAAGAAAGCAAGAGCAATCGAGCGGCGAATTAAGATAAGTAAGAAAAGGGCGTCTTGGGCAGCTTATGTAAGCACTCTAACAAAAGATGCTTCTCCATCTGAAGTCTGGAGGAAAATAAGAGCGGTAGGGGGAAGGACCACAAAAAACCAATCCCCTATCCTGTTAAACGCCGGCGATTACGTCAGCGACGCACAATCTGTCGCTGATGTATTCGCCGATCATTTTTACTCCGCATTCAGTCTGGCGTCCTACTCTGAAGATTTCCAGAATATAAAAGCCGATGAGGAGGCTTTTTCTCTTGACTTCGGATCAACAGATGACATCACAAAAGATTATAATTCTCCCTTCAAAATGGATGAATTGAATAGGGCTCTCCAGGTCGCATCTCAGAGGACATCCTCTGGATGCGACGGAATTCCCTATGAAATTCTCCAAAATCTCCCAAATGAAGGGAAAAAAATTATGCTCGAATTGTATAATCGGTTCTGGACCAATGGTGTATTCCCCACTGCCTGGAAGGAATCAATTATTGTCCCAATCTTGAAACCCGGGAAGGATCCCATGAATCCAGGAAGCTACAGACCCATCTCACTTCTGTGTTGTATGGGAAAGCTCCTGGAGTCTATGGTAAATTATCGGTTTCTTCATGAATTGGAGAGAAGCAATCATTTATCGAGATATCAGGCAGGATTCAGAAAAGGATTTTCAACACAAGACCAGCTAGCACTGCTAGAACATAACGCCCAGAAAGCATTCTTTTCGCGTCAGCATATTACAGCCATTTTTTTCGACATGAAGCAGGCGTATGACCGAGCATGGAGGTACGACATACTCCGACGCCTTCATGGTTGGGGGTTTAAGGGCAGATTGCCTCTGTTCCTGAAGAGCTTCCTCTCAGGAAGAATCTTCAGAGTTCGGATCGGCGACGCTCTTTCCTCCTTGAGGGTGCAAGAAACCGGAGTCCCACAAGGATCGATACTCAGTGTTACCCTGTTTCTTGTCGCAATAAATGGCATAGCTGACAATATTCATCCAGAAATCGGCAGATCTCTCTACGCTGACGATCTTGCTCTTTTTGAGACCCACCCAGCTGAAATTGTCGAGGCCAACAAATTACAGGAAGCAGTGAACGTAGTACACCGTGCTGCAATAAGACGGGGATTCACGTTTTCCGTGGAGAAAACTGTGGCTCTACACTTTTTTAGGCTTCGGAGACCTCATAATCATCCACGGCTAACCTTGGGTGATTGTGAGATCAACTTCAAAGAGTCACATAGATTTCTGGGTGTTGTAATGGACAAGAAAATGAGATGGAAACGCCACATCAATTATATTATCCAGCGATGTGAGTCCTCTCTGAAAATTTTAAAAACCTTGTCAAGATTGCAGTGGGGTGCTGAAAGATCCGTTTTGTTAAAAATATTTGATGCTCTTATCAGGTCCAGAATCGATTATGGTTGTGCCATATACGGCTCGGCTCGCAAATCGTGGCTTAAGCAGCTTGACAGGCTGTACAATGCAGGGCTGCGGTTTGCGGTCGGAGCTTTTCGTACTAGCCCGTTGGATGCTATTTATGTAGAGGCAGGCCACCTACCTCCGGCGCATAGGAGGAATCAGGTGATGCTGTCTTATACGTCTTCATTACGAGCGAAAACTTTCCATTTCATGCATGATGCCACAAGAGATAATATTGCATCGGATATGTTCAGTTTTAGGCGTTCTGCAACTAGACCACTAGTAGTGAGATCAAAAGAAACCTTACAGTTTTACGGTGGAGCCTGGGAGCATCTGATGGACATTCCAGCACATGTTGTAAGTCCTTGGATGCTTCTAGACCCACTTATTGATCTCACTCTAGCACATTCGGGGAGAAAGATACTGCACCTTCGATATACAGAATGATGTTTCTGGAAAGACTACAGCAGTATGAAGAACACGTTATAATATTCACAGATGGCTCTAAAACAGAGACAGGAACTGGCTGTGGAATTTTAATCGACAATCAAACAGAATTAGCGGTCCCTTTAAATCAGCACACCAGCATCTTCCATGCGGAATTGCTAGCTATAAAAATAGCCCTGGAAAAATGTAGAAATATCGAAAAGGAAAAATTCCTATTGTGTACTGATTCTCACAGTTCTCTAGTGGCAATGAAAAATAAATTTACCAGAGATCCGCTCTTGATGGACATATTAATATTATTGAGTTATGTTACGAGTAGTGGAAAAATTGTCAAATTTCTCTGGGTGCCAGGACATGCGAACATCGAAGGTAATGAAAAAGCCGATATGCTGGCGAAACAGGCTTCTTCTGCAGCAGCTGACCCTGTTTCGCCACTGCATATCGACGACCAAAAACTATTTCTCAGAAACCTGGTTAAAAAGAAGTGGCAGGAAGAATATAGCATAAAAGATACATTCCTAAAACACATCGAGGATTCTGTTACGACCGAGACTATTACTGCTGGTATGTGCAGGCGTGACGACGTGGTATTAACCCGATTACGGATCGGTCATACCCGTCTCACGCATGGGCATCATCTGGTAGGACGCCGCCGGCCTCAATGCGAGCATTGTGACAGCATCCTCGATGTTCGGCATATCCTAGTGGACTGCCCAGCATTCCAGGATGCCAGGGACCGACACCAACTCCCGACTACTCTTAAGGATCTGCTGTGTAAAAAAGAAGCCTCTGTGAATAAATTAATAGCATTCTTAAAAGACCTGAAACTGTATAATCTGTTATAATAGCTCAAGTACTCGTATTGTGTGTACATTTTAAATTGTAGTTTACTCTACTTTATTTGTGTATAATTTTGCATGTGTGAACGTATTTATTGTATGATTGAGTTTGTGTGTTGAGTGTGACAGTATTTATTATGTGTGTTTGTGAGTGAGTGCGTGTGTGTGTTTATTATTATAATGTAAATATGTAAATACTCATTTTAGGATTAGATTTAGATGTAAGGTTAGATCCGGTATATGTTAAAAGGATCTAACAAAACTTGTACATACATTAGTTTTAGTTCTAATTTAGTTTTAGATTAAATATGATTTAGATAATGTACTAAACCAAAATAACATCTTGGACTACTAGGATGTTGTTAAAAATGTTTCATCATATGTTAAAAATGAAACAATTTTTAAAGGTGCTAATGACCCTAGCAGTAGAAGCACCTATATACAAAAAAAAAAAAAAAAAAAAAAACTTATTACTTTGCTTTTGGGCGGTCAAATAGTAGGCAGATTCGACCTTTTGACAGTGGATACATCCTTCTTTCACTGTGTGAACGTAGATTCGATAGTTTGCCATGCATCAGTCCAAAAGCAATCAGTAAAGATTTAAAAAGAAAAATGCGTTTTTTCACATTCGATACTTTGCATTTGTATCGACGATATATAAACTATTTTAAAAGAGCCCGACATGTGAAAGGTCTTCCTTAGTTAAATCTAAAATTATATGTATAGGATAAAGTTGCTCCTGAAGAGGACTCTACAGAGGTGAAACATGTAGAGCACTACATAAAGGATATTGTCAGAAGTGGATATTTATTAAATATTTACATGACCTTCTGCCATTTTCAAAATAAAATGGTTTAGACTAAATTCTATATTCGATGTTTTCGGATGGGTCAACTGGATATATTTGCGGTTATTATTTAATTTGTTTTCATAGTTCATAAATTCATCTTACTTCTTATATTTGTTTCTTATGTGTAGAGATAGTAGTTCATCATCTAAATCCATTGTCATCAGCCAATGTCCAAGCCTCTGAAATGTGAGTGAACTGCAGAAGTGACATTAGGGTGGGATAAAAATAATTGTTCTAAGGGCCAATGTCTTCTCATTGTTATTTGTTATGAGGAAAAGAATATTTTCCTTTGACAATGCTGCCCTTTTAACAATTATGTTTATCCCATGCTGATGTCATTTCCGCAGTTCACTCAAATTTCATAGGTTTGGTCATCGGCTTTTTTTGTTCCAAGTTACAGATATGTATATTTGAATTATGAAGGTACAAAGTGTAAATAAGTACTCACTAATACTAATAGTTTGTGCGACCTGTGGAGTGGAGCAGGTTTATGAGTACAGTATAAGCCAAGTTGTGGCCACCAATGGAAGACCAGCCTCAACACCCCTAGGCTCGCTGCTATTAGGGTGTAGGTGACGTATTTGTAGAGCCTACAGCTCTCATAGCCGAAAATCTCCTGAAACAGAACGAAACACATTTATAGGTCAAAATTAATTTAGTAATCATGATATGTATTCTCTTTTTTACAACTACAGACAAAGAGGTGTAACGCTGTAGATAGAAGTTTCAATATCTGTAATAGCTTGACTTCAGTTCAATTCCGCAAGCACAAAATGTTCAGGGAGATATTCCCGACGGTTCCACCATTTGCTAACTTTTATTTGAAGGAACAACACGATACGTGAAACATAAAAACTGATTAAGTTTCGTTTAGGCTTTGATTAGGGAAGGCTTTGATAGGTCAAACGCAGGAAATAGGATCTAATATTTATCAATATTAGCAACTCTGCATAGGTTGCTAATATTGATAAATATTATAATGCGAGGATATCTGTAAGGATACAGCTATCCTCGCATCTCACCCAAATCCTAACACTGCGTCGCAGAATCTTCAGTCCCACTTGAATAAAATTCAAGAATGGTGTAAAAAATGGAGAATCAAGGTGAATGAGGAAAAATGCCATCACATCACCTTCACCCTCCGGCGCAGTTCCTGTCCACAAGTAATCTTCAACAACGTCCCATTGCCCTCTTCTGATACAGTTCGCTACCTCGGACTACACTTGGACTCCCTACTTACCTGGAAACATCACTTAAAACTTAAAAGACAAGAACTTAACAGACGATTTGGACAACTCTATAGACTGTTGAACCGCAAATCACATTTAAGTACTGAAAACAAACTGATCATTTACATATCACTACTGCAACCCATTTGGACATACGGTTCAGAACTATGGGGAACTGCGAAAACATCGAACATCAGACGCATTCAAACATTCCAATCCAAGGTCCTAAGAACAATAGTCGATGCTCCTTTTTATGTTTCCAACCTTAACCTCCATAAAGACCTCAATATCCCACTCGTTAATGATGTTGTATTATCCAGATTCCAACCTTTCCATCCTAAACTTTCCGCTCATCAAAATCCTGAAGTCCTCTCCCTATCAAGTGCCACCCACCCACTCTCTCCACCAAGGCGACTCAAAAGACATTGGCCTAGAAATCTGCTGCAGTGACCAAGTGAAGTGTAAGCAATGGCTTTCTCTTTGTTCAAGTGCGACAATTTTCTGTGGCTCACCGATCTCTCTTCGACTCCAGCCACTGGTCGGAGCAGAAGGGAGCTTGTGTAGGCACCTTTCAACGTCATCTGAGCGTCTTTCTGGCGTTAATCGAGGATGAAGTTGGAAGGCCTTGAGCACAGAACCTCCTTATGGTATCATCCATCATATTACCAGATGTATTTATATACAGAATGTAATAATCAATAAAGAAATATATATTAAAAAAAAGTACCAAAAGTGGTTGTTTTCGTTGCGCGGTCGAGTATAACGTCGTCGAAATTAGACCAAGCACCGAAAACACACTTTTGGTACGTGTAAAAAAAAAAAAAAAAAATATATATATATATATATATATATATATATATATATATATATATATATTATATCAATACTTATTGTTAGCCAAAGCTAAGACTAAAAAAGTTATAAACCTAATAGAGACAATGTTATAACTAGAGCCCGGAAGTTAGGCATTTATTTTTGGTTAAAATAGGCTGGCAAAAAGGCACTTGAAATACTGAAAATAGGCAGTACTGTAATTAAAATAGGCATTTATTAGGAGTGAAGGCAAAGAGGAATCTCACTCACTATGAATGGAAATATGTATTTTAAATGCTCATTCATTTCTTTATTACTAATTCCAAAAACTGTTTTTCATCATGGAAAAACTTCCTCTCCATTATCTTATCATTTCCGAATCCGAAATACTAGGTAATTACGCATTGTCACAGCAAAAGGGGTACGAGGAAGGAGACATACTTCTCTCATCCTCTCTCATTCCTGCTATTCATTATGCTTGTACATTCCTTCTACTAAGGAAGGTTCTGTTATTTACAGAGGTTAAATCCATGGGTTGGGAAAATAAGCTTTCGAATAGATATTTGTTACGGCAATATGTAATTTAATTTGTGCAACCTTTTTTGTCTTCGATGAACGGAAATCGCAGAAAAAAATTGCATAACGACCAAATAAAAAATTTAAAAAAAATAAAAAAATAAATAACAATTTTCTCTGCACTTCCTAAGTCCACAAAAACATTTTATTTCTGATTCTTCAATATATCCATTCAGATAAAAAAGGCATTTTGCCTATCTTCCAGGCTCTAGTTATAACAGAGAGACTTTTTACCCCATAGGAGTAGAGGCCACGTCCTTTTCCCTTCAACTAAACCATCTATTTGAACAGGCTATAGCTTCAATTGGTTTTAGCCTTAGCTTTGGCAAAGTATTGATAAATATTAAACACGCTCTCTCCTGCCTGATACACTGATCGGAAACGAAATAGCGGGGAGGGTAGTCGTCCCTAGTTTGAACAATTACAATATCGTCCGTGCACGTTAGTGCTATAAATCACATCTTGTGTTACTCAGGCCGTAGGCGTCCTTACGGGTTGTACGTGACACAGTCAATCAATATCGTCCGTGCACGTTAGTGCTATAAATCACATCTTGTGTTAATAAGGCCGTAGGCGTCCTTACGGGTTGTACGTGACACAGTCAATCAATATCGTCCGTGCACGTTAGTGCTATAAATCACATATTGTGTTACTCAGGCCGTAGGCGTCCTTACGGGTTGTACGTGACACAGTCAATCAATATCGTCCGTGCACGTTAGTGCTATAAATCACATCTTGTGTTACTCAGGCCGTAGGCGTCCTTACGGGTTGTACGTGACACAGTCAATCAATATCGTCCGTGCACGTTAGTGCTATAAATCACATCTTGTGTTACTCAGGCCGTAGGCGTCCTTACGGGTTGTACGTGACACAGTCAATCAATTCGCCAAGCCTCGACGAATTGCACTGTGTCCTCGTACTGATGCAAATCATTTAGTTCATCATTCTTCCCAGCCCTCATCCTAAATCAGACCGCTCAAAAAATGTATAAGCCGCAACTTAAGCACAAGTGTTTTTAAGAAAAAAAGAGAAAGGTTTAATATTGTGTTCTGGGACTCATAACATTCGCAATCTTCGCGCGAAAAACACCTCTACAATCAAGGTTATAACATGCTTCCAGGTACATATTTTTATGAGATATAGTTAACTGTTTTTGAGAGTAATGGAAAAATATAGAATTTTAGTTTCGGATACTCCAAAATAAAAGATTGAGTTTCAAACACATAAAGTCCAAAACAAATTAAAATATATAAACTTAGATCGTGAAAAATAGTCAGATTTTAATGAAATTTGGTACAAAAATACTTCCTAACGAATGAAAAATAATCCGCACCCTGTACTATTGTTTTTGGTGCAAAATATTTCGTAGGAGAGTCTCCCCGCGGTCTAGTGGCTAACATCTTGTATTCTCATGCGGGAGGTTTCAGCGGGCTCATTTAAAAAAAAAAATAAATAAAAAAAAAGTAAAAAAGTTTCTATACTTTCTTAAATATTTCGAAAATGGTGGTAGTGAATCGTAATACGTTTCCTACAAAAATGGTTCAGCAGTGAATTTCAATAACACCAATAAGAAAGCGGTGTTTGATGTCTCAAAAGTCTTCGTCTCATTCCAATGAATGGCTAGAAAAAGGGCCTAAAATTCATAGTTAATAATAAATGGACGTTAAAATTGAAATAATGATCAATGTTTAAGTACTTTATTAGGCCTTAAACTCGCACCCGTGGCCGAGTTAAGGCGTGGGGTGATGGCTTTTCTTTTTTTAAAAAAAAAGATAAGGCATCAGCTCTATCCTGGCTAGAAAAGGGTGATAACCTATAGATAACCCGTCCAAAAATTTTTAGTTAATAATAATGGACGTTAAATATTAAATTAAAAATCATCCAATGAATGCCGACCTCATAAAGAATAATCATTATATGGAATAACTCTAACACAATTCCTGCACAAATAATTGACTCAGACGGATACGAGATATATAAATGAGATATATAAAATTATTTTATTGATCTCAGTACAACCCTTGCTTAGAAAAGAGTCCAGTATACTAAGGATCAGCATGTAAAACTATTATGTATTAATAACAACGAGACAAAGAATAATTGGAGTTGTATTTTTCTAACTTTTCATTCATAACCAAAAACTGAAGTAACAATTAACATATGTATAATTCTAAATTCTAAATAAACATTTGCATGTCATATCAGTCCTCCCCTCTAAATTCTGTAGGAATTAGTTGGTCTATGTGACGTCGCCAGATCTCTCCACTATCCATTTTCAGTGTGTAATGAAGATTGCCTTCCTTAGAGATAACAGTTCCGAATTTCCACTTCTCTCCCCCTTGGTAATTCCGAGCTTGAACTCTTCTTCCGATTTCCAGAGTCCTCCATTTTTCCAAATTCTGTCTTTCTTCGAAATTATTTTTTTCCTGTTTCCTTTCTGTCAGAACTTCCAGGAATGTTCTTATTTTTCTACCAAACATCAATTGGTATGGGCTTGACCCATTTTTAGCAGGTGTTCTTCTCAGTTGAGTAACTAAACGGTCAATTTTTGCTTGTAAATCCCCTTCTTCGCACTGCATTGCCTTCAATGACCGTTTAATAGTCTGAACAAAGCGTTCTGCTTGTCCATTGGTTGACGCGTGGAATGGAGCCGTCCTTTTATGTATTATAGCATGCTCCTTCATAAATGAAGTGAAATGTTGCGAAGTGAACTGACTCCCGTTATCTGAAACAAGAGTTAGAGGTAACCCGAAAATGGAAAATAGTTTTCTGAGTTGATTCACACACCATGTAGTTGTAGTAGTTTTAGTCGGAATCACCTCGACCCATTTCGTGAATGAATCCACAATGACAAAGTAAAAGGAACCTGCCCGGGGTTCCGCAAAATCAATGTGTATCCGTTGCCATGGTGAGGTTGGTTCTTCCCAATGATGTGCTTTAACCTTGGCTGGTTCATTTCTCTTTAAACAACATTGTTTACACTGTGAAACAAGTCTGTCTATGTCCTGATCAATCCCCTTCCAATAGCAATAGCTTCGGGCAAGGGACTTCATTTTCACCATACCTAAGTGGCCAATGTGTAACTCCATAAGAACCTTTCGCTTCAGTATTTGTGGAATAACAACTCTAGGTCCTCTGAAAATGCAGCCATCCTGAAGAGAGAACTCGCCGTCGTGGAAGCCCAAAGTTTCGATGCTGTTTCCATTCACCAATGCTTCGAGTAGTGGTTGTAGTTCTTTGTCCGTTGCCGTTTCTTCAGATATGATCTCTGCATTTATAGGTAAAGTATGCAGCTGATTCAAGTGGAATGTTGTGGTATTATCGACTGAATTGAAGTCCGATGTATCTCTTGGATTTCTTGAAAGGAAATCAGCGTTTCCATGTTTGGTGGTCCTGCGATACTCAATGGTGTAGTCAAATCCGGAAAGAAAATGTGCATAATTAAATAATCTCATGGCAGACATTGTAGGTAGCGTCTTGTGAGGATCGAAAATGGAAACGAGCGGCTTGTGATCTGTAACGAGTATAAATTTTCGGCCATAACAGTATTGAAAAAAATTTCTTGAGTCCCCAGTAAATAGCAGTCGCTTCCTTGTCAATTTGACTATAGTGGAGTTCAGCCTTAGTCAAGGTCCTGGATGCAAAGGCTATAGGTCTATCAGTTCCATCCTGAAATCTATGAGACAGTACCACTCCTAGTCCTACTGGTGATGCGTCCGTCGCTAGTATTATAGGTAAGTCAGGGTTGAAGTGAACAAGGATATTATCACTTAGTATTGCCTTCTTCACTGCTTGGAAACTTTTTTCACATTCCTTGGTCCAGTTGTAGCTCCGACCTTTCTGTAATAATCTTGAGAGTGGAACTAATATAGTTGCTAAGTTGGGAATAAATTTATTATAATAATTAGCAAGGCCAAGAAAAGTTCTTAATTGACTCACATTCTTGGGTGGTGTACAGTTGGATATAGCTTTAGTTTTCTCCTCGCTCTTGTGTAAGCCCTTGTTATCGATTATGTGTCCTAAATATTCAATACTTTGTTGGAAAAATTTTGACTTGTCTTTGTTTACTCGTAGATCATGTGTTTTCAATCGTTTAAGTACTTCCTTCAATCGCAGTAAGGTTTCTTCTTTTGTTGAGCCTTGTACTATGATATCGTCGAAGAATACCTGGACACCCCGTATTCCTTGCAAAAGTGAAGTGGAAAATCTATTCCAGATTGCCGGTGCTACCTTCACTCCAAACATCAGCCGATTCACTTTGTACAATCCTTTATGTGTACTTAAGGTTTGCATTAAGGCACTTTCTTCGTCCATCTTGAGGTGTAAGTAGGCTTGACTGATGTCTAAGGTACAAAAATATTTTCCTCCTCCCATTTCGGAAAAAATGTCCTCAATCTTAGGTATAGGGAAGTGTTCATCTTTAATTACTTTATTTAGTGTCACCTTGTAATCAGCACATAACCGAACACTTCCGTTTGGTTTGAGTACCGGTACTATTGGTGTACCCCATTCTGAAAATTCTACCTTGGTAATGATTCCTTCCTTTTCAAGTCTATCTAATTCATTTTCAATCTTCCCTTTTAGTGCATACGGTACTTGACGAGGTTTGATGTAAATAGGATTGGCTCCTTCCTGGAGTCGGAGATGGCCAACGGTATCAGGAATAGTTCCAACTCCTTCCCTAAACACTTCTGAATATTCTTCCAGCAAAGAATCAAGATCGGATGAAGTCCGACGTCCTAATACTTTAAGTTCGGCCCAATCCAGGTTAACTTCTCTGAGCCATTCCCTGCCGAATATCGGATCTACGTTGCCGTCTATAACGTACAGTTTTCCCACGAATGTGGTAGTTTTGTAAGAGCACTTCACGAATGATACTCCTCTTGGTTTCACGATTTCTCCGGTATATGTACACATTTCTACCTTAGTTTTGAACAATTTGTTTTGTAAATTTAACTTTCTGAAATCTTGATAAGAAATAGCGCTCAATGCTGCCCCCGTATCTAGTTCCATGCAAATAGGATTTCCCTCAATTGAGACTTTAACTATCAAGTTATCCTGGCGTGAAGATGTAAGTAGGTTTATTTCTTGTGGTTCCAAATCTTCATTTTCATATGTTGTTTGATGTACTACACCTCTTCTTAATCTAGTGAGACAGACACGTGCAATATGGCCCTCACGATTACAATGCCGGCAGATTTCTGTAACGAATCTACAGGTGTTAGCCTTATGTTGTTTACTTCCACACCTGTAACATCGACCGTGTAATGTATCGACTGGTGATACAGGCTTCGGGATTGCTTGACTAGTAGGTGAAACTGTCCCTCTCTTGCTTGGCTTGTTGTTATTACGGTCAGCTTTGTAATTAGTTACTTTGTGGATCTGTTCAGGTTTAGTCATAGCAGAGCTCTCCTTAGTTGCTAACTCCATAGCAGTAGCCATGTTCAAGACTTCATTAAATGTTTTTAAATTAATTTCTTGTAATAAGCGTGTTCTTATCTCGGGTTCTCGTAACCCTCTGATAAACTGCAGTTGAAGAAACATTTCAGCGACAGATTCTCCGCACTTACAATTGAATTCACAAGAGCTGGTCATCTTTTTGAGTTCTGTCGCAAATTGTACAATGGATTCGTCTTCTGACTGTACTCTTGAAATAAATTGGTGTTGCCTTGCCCAAATACTAGGCCGAGGGTCCATGTAATCGCTTAGTAGTTGTACTAATTCTTCATAGTGTTTCTTTTTGGGATCATTGGGAGCACATATATCATATAATTTTTGGTGTAGATGCGGAGTTAACGCATGAAGTAAGACAAATACTTTTAACTCCCTGTCTTCTATTTGTTGTAAGTGAAGGAATATTTCTAAACGTCTAATGAAATTAATGAAAGATTCGTCTTCATTGTAGGGAGAAAAGTTAATATTAGAAGTTGCAAAAGGTTGCTTACCTTTATTCGTGTGACATGGGGCTTCATTTATATGAATATTGTGATTGTTTGTGTCTCTAATATATTCCAATTTTCCTTTCAAGTGAAGATATACATCTTCGACATCACTTCTATAGTCCAGTTCATCTTGAAGTAATTCGTCACTAGTAAGAACTTCAATTTCATCTTGAAGTTTTGTAAATTTTCCCCAATAGTCTTCAATACTATGAATCCGGGTATTTATTTCTGCAGATGTAAGGTCTTGGGCTGTTTCAAGAAATCTTGTTGCCTTTGTAATATGGCCTTTGTGAATTGCACGTAACTTACGTATTTTGTCTTCCATTATTAGTTTATCCTCGTCGCCAGTTATTATGTATTAATAACAACGAGACAAAGAATAATTGGAGTTGTATTTTTCTAACTTTTCATTCATAACCAAAAACTGAAGTAACAATTAACATATGTATAATTCTAAATTCTAAATAAACATTTGCATGTCATATCAAAAACATATGTATGGATATAGGTACATATCGTCGATACAAATGCAAAGTAACGAATGTGAAAAAAAGCATCTTTCATTGTCAATCTTTACTAATTTCTACTGGACATATGTACGGCAAGTTCTTAAATCTTAGATCACTCTATTAAGGGAAAAGTATTCCACTATCAAAAGGTCAAATCTGCTGAATATTTGACTGTCCAAAAAAAAGTTATGAATAAATGCTTATCCACTCTGAAAAGTGGCAATTTTCACATTCGATACTTTGCATTTGTAGCGACAATATTATGTTACTACAGTTATGTACTACATAACTGTAGTGTGTAAACACTATTTTATATTGTAACAAAGGATTTCAGTATTTCAAGTTCTTCCCAAAAGATTTATTAGGTAAGTTTTTTCGTTTAAATTAATTAATGCATACACAGAATGAGTTCGTCTTGCTTTGAAGTATGTTATTATGCATATTCATAGGATGAAAACGTCTAGCTAGTTTATGTTTTGATTTATTACGTTCTAAAAAATATTATGAACTCATGAAGCTTTTGTAAATCATTAATATGAGGACCTCATCATTATTCACTTGGTAAAGATGTTCTCATTAAGTATGAGTACAATGTTGAACAAGTAGTACGCAAGCATTGAAGCATGTGGTCAGACACCCACACTCTTGAATATCTTTTGATTGTTATTATGTGTAGTCCCTGAAGATTGCAGCTTGACAGCCGAAAGTGCTCGTAAGTGGAACAGACTAACTTCAGCAAATATCTTCTTTGTCTAATGATATCGTTGGTCTACTTTCCTTCGGGTCAAGTATCAAAATTACCAACAGACCTGGCGCATCTGTTTTGAGCTGGATGTTCGGAGGGAAATATTTTATTAAATACAATAAAAAAATACGTTTTTTTACTTATTTGGCTCATAACTCCAAACTTCACGCTAGAGATTTTCCCAGGGCGTCATAAGATTTATAATAAATTTCATTTAATGTTCTATTATTTATAATTCCCTTTAAATCAGTTTGATAGTTAAGCATTAGAAACTTTAATTAATAATTAAGATATCAGTGAATAATTAACATTTTTCAAATTTTTGCAAAGTCCAAACGACATTCTTTACATAATTAAAATATTTTCTTAAAATATTAGGCATTCAAACTTTCAAAAACATTTTATAAATTGAAAATCGGTCAATTATTTAGGTGATTTATTATATTTTGTCATTTATTTCGCGAAAACTATAAAGCCCATTTAAACGAAATTAGGTAGATTGTTTTACTTTAACTCATAGGCTTCCACGGTCCGAGTCATTACAAATATTATAATCTTCTGGTATTGACCGTGTCACAAACTTCTTTGCCGACGTTTCGCTAGTCATACTGCCAGCTTCCTCAGGGCTTAGTCTGAGAATGAGGATGTTCTTCTAGTTGTTCAGTATAAATACTCGTCTTTGTATTCATCCGCGGGCGTAATCTGCTCTTCCATGTATCTGATTGGTTGGTCCCTGTCTTGCTTGAACCTGGTTGGTGGATTCCATCTGGACCGTTGACTGGTTGAATTTCGTTTCTTCTTTTATCCTTCGGCTTAATCACCGGATGCCATAATTTGCTGAGCCTATATCCATCTTCTTTGTTAAAATTTTCCGGGCAGCGTACTATCTCTATGGCTTCCCTAATGATCCGTCCTTGGTAGTTCTCTATTTTCGCCAGAATACTTACTTTGTCGAACTGGATTGCATGATTTGTGGTGTAGAAGTGTTCTGCTACCGCCGATTTTTCAGTATTGCCATTCTTAACGGTCTTCACATGTTCAGAGATTCTTGTACATACCAATCTACCTGTTTGCCCAATGTACTCCTTTCCGCAGGAGCATGGAATACTATAGACACCTGGTGATCTTAGCTTCAGATTATCCTTGGGGTTTGTTATTATTTGACTTATCTTGCAGTTAGTGGTGTAAACCGTTTTGATGTTATGTTTCTTTAGGATCTTTGTAATCTTCTCTGTGGTTCCTTTCACGTAGGGGAGGATTACTTTTTTCCCATTTGGGTCTTCCTGTACTCCCTTTTTCGTTGCCTTCATATTTCTTTTGGCTTTGGTGGTGTGTCTCTTTATAACCTCGTCCGTGTACCCGTTTTTTCTTAATGCTGATTTCAGGTGTCTTTCTTCTTTTCTAAGAAGGGTTGGTTGGGAAATCCTGATAGCTCTGGTCATGAGGGTAGTAATCAAAGTGTTCTTCTGGGCTGGGCGGTAATGAGAAGCTGCGTTTAGGTATCTATCTGTGTGAGTCGGTTTTCTGTAAACCGAATGTTCTAGACGGTCTCCAATCTTCTCTACTTTCACATCCAGGAACGGCAAAACCCCGTCTTCTTCAATTTCCATGGTGAACTTTATGTTTTCGTGCATCTTGTTAATGTGTTCGAAAAAATGTTTTAGTTTCTTCTTCCCATGAGGCCAAATCACGAAAGTATCGTCCACATATCTAAACCAATGCCTTGGATTCCACTCCGCAGTTGTTATAGCTGTCTTCTCAAACTCCTCCATGTATATTTCTGCTGCTATTGGGTTGAGTGGTGAACCCATGCTGGCACCTTCTACTTGTTTATAATATTTGTCATTAAACAAGAAATAAGTTGATTCTAAACAGAGTTGCGCCAATTTCATTTCTTCGTCGTTCAACAACCTCTTCATTAGCTGCAACTTTTCATCCAAAGGGACCTTGGTAAACAACGACTTTACATCAAAACTTACTAGCAAATCTTCCTTCGTTATTTTAATGGCCTTGACCTTCCTCACGAAATCTCTTGAGTCTTTTATGTAATGTTCTGTCGTGCCTAGGTGCGGCTTTAGCTTTTTAGCAATATATTGTGCAATCCCATATGTCGGCGAGCCAATGGAGTTAACAATTGGACTTAGTGGAATACATTCTTTATGTATCTTTGGCAAACCGTAAATTCTTGGGGGCACTGGATCAGATTTTACCAGTCTTGGGAATTTTTCCTTAATCACTGTGCATTCTTTAAACGTTTTTATGATTTTCTTGTTTATGTCCTTAGTCGGATCACCATTTAGCGGTACATATGCCTTATCATCCAGTAGCTCTTCCATTTTCCTCATGTAGTCTGCCTTTTTCATAACCACAGTCGAGTTACCCTTGTCAGCTGGCAACGCTAAAATATCCTCTCTCTTCCTTAGATCTTTTAGTGATTTTATTTCTTCCATAGTTAAATTAGGCTTAGAATTCTTCACAATTCGTGATACCTCCCCCCGGATTTCTTCAGCTACTTTCCCCTCTACGTTTTTTAATGTTGACTCAACACCGCAAATAATTTTCTCGACTGGTATTCTTCTAGGTGTCACTGTAAAATTAAAACCTTTACTCAAAACGCTGACCAAATCCTTTGGCAGCTCTTCTCCAGTCAAATTCTTCACAGTACTCTCCGATGACCCAGTAACTGTAAACTTCTTCGGCTTTTGTGTCATACTCAGCTTTTTAAATTTATACTTTTGCCTCTCTTTAATTTCTGTACCATGTCGGTCGGCTCCAATCCAAATAATGCGATCAATGTTCTCCCAGTCTTCTTTCTTGACTACATAACTTAGTGACAAATGTTCTTTAAATAGGATCTTCTCCAATAGAGCCAATTTTTTTCTTGTGTCACCGATCATGGCTTTTAAAATGATCAAGGAGCATCGGTTGGCAGCATTGTTAATTCGGGTTGATGATGTGTTTTTACCAACCTTGGTGCATGTTGGGAACCTGCGTAGCAAGTTCTCTATTTTCGCCAGAATACTTACTTTAGACGAGTATTTATACTGAACAACTAGAAGAACATCCTCATTCTCAGACTAAGCCCTGAGGAAGCTGGCAGTATGACTAGCGAAACGTCGGCAAAGAAGTTTGTGATACGGTCAATACCACAAGACTATAATATTTGTAGAGATTGTTTTACTATTTAATGTTCATTACACTGCTTGAATATGAAAGTCCTAAATGCATTTCAAGCTGCCGAATATATGCTGCAAAAAATGTCTATTTTTTCATTCTTATTGTTGTTTTGGAAAGCAGCCAATAAATATTTTGGAGTTTTAATCAAAAAAAGTACAATAAAGGTACTGTTAATATCAGCGTTCATTGAAAACAATAATGAGGTTTCATAACAGCCGTCAATTGCAAGTACCTAATTGTTACAATATCTTATTGTATTCTAATAGAAAGTAACCCTGCAAATGGAAGTCTTCTATTGTAACAGAACATTCGTAACATTATGTGGCTTATGATGAAACCGATCCTCACTATCATTAAGATAAAATTTCCCAATTATAGTTTTTAATGTCCAATTAAGTAAGAAAATACCAGCTCATTACCAACCTAGTTCATATAGGCCACGGATATGGAAATATAAGTATTTTGCTATTTTAACTATCACATTTTCGACTAATTAGCTATGATACAAATATTATTCAAAATAACTGAAATCTAATTAATAATTAACCCACCGTGAAATAAACAAAATATCCTTAACGTAAATAGACATAGGATATCAAAAATTGCCAATTTGAACGGCCTAAGAACGTTAAGATGATTTCTACTAAATTGATTTCTACTTATTTCTAAATATTGTCCTCAGTAATTCGTTAATCCAAAAATTTCCCAATACCCAAAAATTTCATTTAAAAACCTTTATTATCCAAAATAAGTCTCTTGTCAAGAAAATAACATTAAAGTGAAGAATATAAAGAAAGCGTACTCTAATTATTAGAATAAGTAGTTGTTTTTTTTTTTAAATATGTGAGACTGACATCATACACCTTCTATTTGTAATTGGTTATAATGACTTCTGTACAAAAATTAATATTTAGGATCACAAATTTGATATTATAATTTATTTAAAAATAATTATACGGTACATATATTAATTTTCTCCAGTAGTTGATTCTAATTGAAGGTTTGAGAAGACAATAGTATTCTTTTTAGCCACGTGTTTTGAAGAGAATAAACTATTCCAAATTAATATAGCAATTAAAATTTGTACAACCTACGTTTGTCTTGACATAACTATTACAAACATCGAGAAAAAAAATTGTTAAACATTTTCTTTTTCGTTTAACACGCTTTAAAAGGTAAGAACCTAATCGAAAATGTGTTTGCTTGAGAATAAGACATTTCATGGTGCTAATGGCCTCGGCAGCCGATGTACAAAAATAACCAAAAAAATATAATAAATACAATGATAAAAAATTCCTTCCATTTTGTAATTTGTAACCTTTTAATTAAATATTTAAAATTTATTGTCCATTTATAATTAACACAGAATATTCATTTAGTTAAAAAGTCTATGATAAAACTTATAATTTTAATTATTACTCCTGTAAAACTGTTTTATTATGAATAAACAATGAATTCATATAAATCAGTTAGGCTTTCATTTTAAGTTACCCCCACTGATCACTTTCCAAAAATGGGAACACTTTTATTTTTCTTCTTTTATTTTTTGTAAAGAATTGGTTTTAGGTTTTATGTAATAAGAATAGAATTTGACATTTATGTACAATCGATTTTTATATTAATTTTATTCTTTATTGATTATTACTGCAGTTGAGGGAAACGTTTAGAGATACACGTGGACTTGATCGAAATTCTAACAGGTGGTAGCCATAAAATTGAATGAATAATTAAACCATCAAAAACAATCAAAATTAGTTATTTATCTATTTATTTATATAATTGTATTATATTTATTTATTTTGCAGCCTCCCCTACCTCATAGTTGCCATACTAACATTTTTCCTTAAATTGTTTAATCACATTTTTCTTTTATAATTTCTATGTATTATTTAATTTAACGGTTCAGATTTTTATTTACCATCAATATGCAAATTTCCGAAGTTACAAGGCACAAATTGAGTAAATATTGATTAATATAATAAGGTAAAAATGACTCACCATTTCATCTTCTTCTCCATTATTAAGATATCCTTTGTTGGCAGTGCACTTCTCATCCTCTCTCGTTTCATTCTTCATACCTGCCAAAAGATTAAATATTTTCAAAATGGATTATCTTCAGTAAAACAGAATGAATTCTAACAAAAACAACACATAACCCCACCTTCGCAATTCATCAGAGAGTGACACTTATAAACATTTTAGGCAGAAAAAAGACAATATCTTTCTAAAGCATTTTCGGGTCCCGATGCGATGAACTATAGACCAACGTGGTTGTGTTTTCCCACAGGAAATGAAAAAAAAAACTAGAGAGTCAGCCCCGAGATGAGTGATAGATGTAACTAATAGGAACAAGATAACTTTTATTCCAATGATTATCTCTTACTAATGTATGGCGGCGATAAACGGAGTTTTCTACTCGTCAAAGATATATCAGCGATTATTTGTGTCAAATAAAACTCAATGACTGAACTGATAAACAGCACAGACACGAGACGATAAACTCATAAAGAGTCATTTTTAACAATCAAAAAATGTAAATAGTCATAAAAAAGATAAAATCTCACCATACTCACAAAGAGGAACGCCAATGAAAAAAAATTTTCCTTTTTTGCACGAGATTCTAATTAATGAATAAGATTAAAATTTCTTTAAATAATAATTTTCGCTAATATTGAGTTCCTGGAGAGGGTTAATTTGTCCGAAATTAAAACAGTGATTTAAAAGTTTATTAATTTTTTTTTTAAGGCGCATCGACATAATTCTTGGCCATTAGCGCCGGCCTCCAGGGTGCAGCCAGGAATTTTCTCAGCGAGCCCTGAGATGAGGGATGATTCGACTATGGTGGGGATCGAACCCACCATCTCCCGCTAATGAATCCAGAGCGCTAGCCACTAGACCACGGGAGACCGTATATATGTATTATTATATTATATATATATATATATATAATTATATATATATATACATATATATATATATATATATATATATATCAGTCCCGTAACAGGCCACAAGGGCCCAGAGGGGCAGATACTGTAGAGGTATCTGATTCTTGACCGTACGGCACACTAGGGAGATAGTGTGGTCAACACTATGCTCCGGCCGCCTGATTTTCCCCTTGGCTACTTCGACTGCTAGAGTCATTAGCACCCAAGGTACCCATTATTAATTAAATTAATTAAAGGCTGGGTGAGCCTAGGGACGATCTGGGACCCCAAATCCAACCCTCGAACGGCAGCACTAGAAGAAAAAATCTTTAGTGCGCGCTCGGGTTTTGAACCTGGTCCTCCAGTTCATTAGTCGAGTGCTCTACCACTGAGCTAACCTCGCCCCCTATATATATATATATATATATATATATATATATATATATATATATATATATATATATGTATATATATATATATATATATATATATATATATATATATATATATATATATATATATATATATATAGTTCGTGAAAATTTAAACACAAAAAAAAGATCAAATGAATGAAATCAACACATTCGACTTCCATATTTAGCACCTTCTAAGAACCTTATTTGTAGGAATGCTAGTAATATTTTGAATGGTTGCTTTCCACTTCTCAAATTCCAAAAGATTTCAAATTATTTACGAATTCATACGAAAATCTTAAATCTGCTCATGTCTGTTAGTAAAATCTTTTTTGTTTCTAATACTATTTTCTCAACACCACATGAAACCAACATTTTTATGTTTTAGTTTGGATAAACGTCAAACGTCTTGAACATCTTTTAACTGAACTAGCCATTTTGGAGTTACTTAAACGGAAATTCTATTTATATTTTATAGCCATCCAATCTTCTTTAATCCAAGATTTTTCAGGCGAAAGGTCAATAAAAGATAATTAACGAAGTCAATTCAATTTATTTATATGAGCTCTACATGTTTCACATTCTAGTAGCCTCTTCAGGAGCTAAAAACTCACTAAAATAAATATACAGCCTAATTGTATTAAGGTAAACCTTCCCGTACAATGGTCACGTCCGTCAGCTGTTTAAATCGATAAAATAAAAAAAAAATCGATCATCTAGAAAAAGATTAGTCCATTATAATAAAATATGTCTTTAGATTTTGCCACTGGATAAAATGTATTAAAAAATCTGTAATTCTCTATGGAGGGAGGTAGGAAACGCGCAAAATTAAATTTCGAAATAAATAAAATAAAGACAAGAGTTTGGATTCATTACAAACAAGAAGACCTTATCACAGTTATATTAACTTCCTTCAAATAATTCTAGATATTAAATATGGTTCCACTTGTTACAATAGCTCAATAAGTTTTTTTATCATTTCCAGTTTGAGGACCGTCGAGAAAAATTCAAAATCATCAACGAAAGCAAAAAGCCCGATGTTTCTACCAAAGATGATGCATCCGTAACATTCACAGAATGTTTCGTG
Source organism: Gonocerus acuteangulatus (assembly GCA_946811695.1). Classification (NCBI taxonomy): domain Eukaryota; kingdom Metazoa; phylum Arthropoda; class Insecta; order Hemiptera; family Coreidae; genus Gonocerus; species Gonocerus acuteangulatus. Next base: position 36,899,298 of record OX328124.1, on the reverse strand, counting down.
CTTTTATTATAACCTCTTCAAAGGCCATTGGAACACAGCCTACGTATATGGAACCTCTGCTATCCATATTAGAAATTCAGAAAAATGTTGGATGCATTGCTAAGTAATTACTACAAAATTAATTCCTGCTTTCCAAAATACTAGGGTAGTAATATTAAATATTTTCGCTTTTTTTTTTTTTTTTTTTTTTTTTTTGTTTTTTTTTTTACTCTTTTCGTGAGTTCGTTTCTATACTGTGAATTGCGGTTTGACTACGTTAGCAATCAGAGGAGGGAGACTATGTCTTTATAGCATTTTTTATTTGCCCAAGCTTTTATGAAAATCTTTACCTAAGGAAGCAAATAAGGCTTCAATGATTATGTTGGTTTCGTCATGTCTGGTCGTGTTATCAGCATTGTATATGCCTGCCTTATCGCGTCAAGTTGCCAGTTTAAAGAAATGATTGATGGCTCTTCCTACGGTAAATCTTCCAAGCGTTTCTATATGTAAACAAAACAACCTGGTGCGTAGCAAGCATATTTTCGGATGACGACACAATTTTCTGAATCACTCGCTTGTAGTAAAATAATCGGATTAACTAGTGATAAGATAGTAGTAGTAAACCAATCTGAGCGGTAGCTGACCACTTTGGGCGACAGTATTGTTCTAAACCAAGAATGAAGGTCATGATTTAAAATTTGTGTTTATATTTAAAATATCCAATAAATGTTTAGATGAATCTCTAGATTCCAGTTTCTTATGGAAAGAGGGAAAAAACATTTCCAGCCAGAATTTTTATTTAGACCTTTTTCAAAGGAGAGGAAATATATAATTGCGTTGGCTTCTTTGGTCATTAGACCGATAATAAAAATATAATTTTTTAACGAGATAGAGAAGGGGATGGGTATAAAAAGCCTTAGAGAGATGACGATGAACGAAAATTTGTCAGAAAAGTAATTTTGTTTTGGTCATTAGAAGAAAACATGGCTATGCTCAACAATCAGAAGGCAATTACCTCTCGCCTCGTACTACAGGACTGACGGAAGCGCTGCTTTGGCTGCTTTGTATTCTGAAAAGTATCTTCAAGGCTGGCGGAAATTAACAATCTGGTATGTAAGTGGTAAAATTAGTAATTTTCTTTTAGTATCAAGTGTGTTTAGCAATCTTGCATTAAACCAAACGCACACATAGTAAAGGTCCCATCGTTTTTCCTAATACATGAAATTGATCACTTCGCACGCGTTAGAACATACAAGTCACAGAGCTTGATTGAAAGTCCTTACTACTCCTTTCTAAATAAAATCAGTCCCGTAACAAGCCTGAAGAGCCCAGAGAGGCATATACTGTACAGGTATCTGATTCTTATCCATACGCCACACTAGAGAGATAGTGTGGTCAGTACTATGCTCCGGCCGCCTGATGTTCCGTCCAAGATATTAGTCGAGTGCTCTACCACTGAGCTAACCTCGCCCCGGAACTATTGTATGAGGTCATCTTAGCTAGTTTCCATAAACATTTGGAAATATTTGAATAGAATAACTTAATATTTGTATTTAACGGCTTGATATTTTCGCTTGAACCGTAAATTTATAAACTCGTTTTACCAGTGAACGAATTTCCTGTATGAGCGTAACCTCAAAGAAAATATGATATCTGGCGCAAAAATGGCTCGAAAGCACAAGAATTAACATTGTCGATTGAAGAAAAACGAAGGTAACCCACTACCTCTGATTTTCGACTTCCTCTTGCTTGTGCATATTACTCGTATAAAATTTCCGAATCGCAGGAACTTCAACATGAAGGAAGAAACAACAACAAACAATATTATCAAATACAATGTACGCACGCGAGCTACAAAAAATACATTTCAAGTGTGGAATAAACATCCTTAGATCAGACTTAAGTACTCTACAGAATAAAAACTCATTGAAAAAAGAAATAATAGGAAATTTGAATTCCTTAAGCAAAAAAAAATCTTCCTTGTTTTCTTAGCAAAAAAATAATAAAAGATTGATGAGAAAAATATTTTGAATCCAATATTTATTAATGGATTTTCCGAATATGGATTAATTTCCAAAGAAACAATTTATACTATTTATTGGACTTCTTCTGAAAAGCTCAAAATTTTCACATGTTTACTTTCTCTTTGGATTTGGCCAGGAGTGCAAATGCACGCGCCACTCAGGTTTTAGGTGACCTACTTCATAAGCACTTAATGATCTTGTCTTTTGAAGGGGGTCGGGAGTGTTTATCATTGTCCATTTGTTCCGGCATATTTCTTATTTGATTACTTAAGCATTGTTTGTTTGAAAATAAAATGCTTCCCTTGATATTAATTCCTAATAATAGGTGGATACTTCATCTAAAACTAATCCACAGTTAAATGTATGCCTATAACATTAATAACGATAAGTAAAGATGGAATGGTTGGGATTCGGCTAAATAAACCTCAATATGATTTTGTTTTAAAAAATTTATATTTCGGACGTTTCGGCTACTCATTGGTAGCCTTCTTCAGCTAAAATGACAAAAAAAGAAATTAATACAGAAACAAAAAAAAGTTTATAATTGTGATAGGTAACAGAACTATAAATACAATTAACTTATAAAAGGACATATCGTCTTAAATTCTTAGAATGAGTAGAATGAAAAAGTAAATAGGTACAATAATTGATTTTAATAGTAATTAGTAACATTAATTGATTTTACAAAGAAATAAGAAACTACATACCAATGACAAATATAGTAGCTAATAGTAATGTGGAGACGTAATGATTGGACAAGCGACCACTGGTGGACCAATGAGAAGCATCCGGGCCAGCCAATAGGAACGAGCGCTTGGCCGAGCACTCCCGACTTTGACCGAGGCACCCCGACCTCGGCCTATGAATAGGGGCGTTCCTGCTGGCCAGAACTCATTCCGATCCGGCGCTCTCTCAGGACACTCAAGCTCTCTCAGGACCAGCCATGCACTCAGGACCAAGGACCTAGCTACCTGCTCGACCTCTCTCTCGATCTCTCTCTAGACAAAGTACGAAGCCGCCGTCTCGATGTACCCAGTGGTCAAGCCAGCCTCCAGTCATTACACTACCGACTCCTACTTCCCCCAACTCTAGTCAATACCTGGTTTATTCATTTACTTCCTTACCCCTCTCACTCCTACTTCGAGGAACGGCTACGGCTCAGTACCGAATACCTTCTCCCCGACTCAGTGGAACAGCTAACGCCTTGTACCTAGCCGGTATCCCCCAGGTTCAAGGAAGCGCCCTTAACCGGGACACAGTACTTACCTGGCTACCTTCTCCCGACACATCCTTCCAACCCTTCCTAGCCTACCTACACCCATCCGCTACAGTAACATTAATTAATTTTACAAAGATTTTGTAAAATTAATTAATGTTACTATTAGCTACTATATTTGTCATTGGTATGCAGTTTCTTATTTCTTTGTAAAATCAATTAATGTTACTAATTACTATTAAAATCAATTATTGTACCTATTTACTTTTTCGATCTACTCATTCTAAGAATTTAAGACGATATGTTCTTTTATAAGTTAATTGTATTTATAGTTCTGTTACCTATCACAATTATAAACTTTTTTTTGTTTCTGTATTAATTTCTTTTTTTGTCATTTTAGCTGACGAAGGCTACCAATGAGTAGCCGAAACGTCCGAAATGTAGATTTTTTAAAACAAAATCATATTGAGGTTTATTTAGCCGAATCCCAGCCATTCCATCTTTACTTATCACCTCGACGGCTAACTATCTAATCATCATGATTAATAACGATGTTGGTTTCTTGGATTGAAGGGGTTAAGAGGATATTAGTATTAGCGTAATCGTCACTAAACCTCAAAATGATCAATTAAAAAAATTTTCACGACTATTACTATACTTGGTGCATTATTAATTCTACGTGCCTTTGACGACCACTGTGTTCCGTTAGAAAACAAAAAACTCCTGCATCAATGGTGTAATTTGGAAAGCCTGGTAAAAAAAACCGTTAGTATTTTGTTTTGAGTTTTCTAGAAAACATAAATTAAACACCTACTCCAAATATTCTGGCGGAAAAGCGATATTTTAGGCGCAACAGTGGCCAGGAAATAGGATAGCAGCTTAGTCTAAGCAGAAATTGCTCACTCCGTCCCCTCGACTCCAGCTCATTCTTGGATAGAGCATTCCAAGAATGAGCGGAAATCGAGGAGACAAAAGAGTAATCCCTGCTTAAACTAAGAAGCTATCCTATTTCCTGGCCATTGTTGCGCCTTAAATATCGCTTTTCCGCCAGACTGTTTCGAGTACCTGCTACAAACACGTTTCTCATTTAGTTACCTGGTTTTACTTCAAAAATCATTTTACTGCAAATTAGAATTATAAATTAATAAAAAAAAACAATAAACACTAAAGATAAACAGAAAAAAACGTTCGAAATTGCGAAGCCGAAACGTCCTAATATAAGCACCAATTTCTCCGACTGAGAACGCCCTGTCGAAAACCGTTTTCGTTGGACATTTAGTAAGCCTTCCATTGGCTGCTTTCCTCGCGCTTTCGAAATATTTAACAAAACAGTGGCATAACAGTTTTGATGCCCCCCCCCCCGCAAAACTGTCTTTAGGGCCCCCTCCGTCCCTATCTGATACGTTACGTTAATTTAACATTGACACAAAAAAAGTCACAGATATTTTGGGTTGGGGACCCCGTCGGGCCCCAATTCGTTGCTCCCCCGCACTGCAGGCCCTGGGGGCCCGGCTTTTACGCCACTGTAACAAAATATACGGTAATCTCAAAACTGCTTCTTTTCATTTATAAAACATGATTTATCTGATACTTCCGCAGCGCCAAACGTATACAAATGTTTTATGTATTACTTTGGACGGACGTCAAATGTTTTCAAATTTTGTCAACTGAATACGCAATTGCGAAATAACCGGATCAAAAATTCCAAGTGTCTCCACTTTTTTTTTCAAAAACTTTTATAGATATCTCATTGAAAATAGTTTAACACAATTCCCCACGTCAAATTATTTATAAAAACTATTCATTTTCGTACGCTTGTGGTGTCAAGCATATAATGTATTAGGCTTGGCGCCATAAACGAGTTTGCTTCGTATAGACAGGAAGGGAACACGCTAAAAAAAACAGTACCCGGTTATTGTGTTAGCAACAATTAATACATAACGCATGAATTCGCTTAATATTAATTGTTCATTACCAAAAGTATTTCCTGATTCTCTTCAAATTATTTTCTTACAAATCATTTTGCTATCAAGAGTACACTGAATTGCCATTACGATCCACAGAAAGTGTAAAATCACTGAAATCGGTGTTTTATTGTTGAGATTTGAGTTCGAAGGCTTTCCTGCTTTTCATAACGAACATCATCCCCTTATCGGAATGTAATGTCAATGCGATTTCTTAATCATCCGATTGATACAACCGCTAATTAGTAAGGTATAAAACGTCACATTTATAGTGATTACGTAGTAAGGTCCATAAGTTTCCGGCCTGTCCTGCTTCCCCTCCTTCAAACGTGCCGGGACCTGCACGCCTATGCAGGTCCATGCCTGCTCACTCCATACCCATCGCCCGCACTTCCTCAGTCTTGTCAGTCAGTGTCCAGCCTTGAAGGAAACTCCCCATTTTTACAATGTTCAAACTCGAGTACCGTGCGGTAATTAAATTATTTTGTAAAGAGGGTCTTACTAGTGCGCAAATTAAAGAGCGCTTGGATTGTGTATACGGGCAGTCCTCCTCCTCGTATTCCACAGTGAAAGAATGGGCAAAATTATTTAAGTTAGGGAGAGAAAGTCTAGAAGATTACCCACGTCCCGGTCGCCCATTGGAAGCTGTCACTTCTGAAACAATCCAACTTGAGAATCTGAATTGCTGTCTGACCGGCGACTAAAAACCAAGGAAATAGCAGCAAGGTTAGGGCTTTCAAAAACAAGTGTTTTGAGGATCATCAAAGATCATTTGCTTATGAACAAGGTTAGTGCAAGATGGGTTCCAAAAATTCTTTCAGCTGCTCAAAAACAGGAACGAGTTCACTGCTGCAATGAATTTTTACGCGAGTATACTGGCGACCCAAGGAATTTTTTTGACCCAATTGTAACTGGGGATGAGACAATGGTTCTATATTATGACCCACTCAGCAAAAGAGAGTCCATGGAATGGAGAAGACCAGGAGAAGCGCCTCCTTTAATGGCAAAAGTCACGCAGTCAACAAAAAAGGTAATGGCTACAATTTGTTGGGACTGTAAAGGAATACTACTGATAGATTTTAAAGAAAGGAATACCACAATGAATGGTGAGTATTATGCAGCCCTACTTCACCGGTTACGAGACGCCATTAAAGCGAAGAGGCGAGGGAAGGTAAGCAGAGGTGTCCGCCTCCTTCACGATAATGCCTCTGTCCACACAGCATTGATTTCCAAGGCCGCTGTGAAAGACTGTGGATTCCAAGAAATCTCTCATCCACCCTACAGCCCAGACTTGGCCCCTTGCGATTACTACCTTTTCTCAAAGTTAAAATCTGACCTTCGTGGAAGCCAATTTAACACCGACGAAGAGCTCCAAGCAGCAGTGGAAGAACATTTTTTTAACAAAGAAGAAAATTATTTTTTTCATGGTATAGAAATGTTGCCAAAGCGTTGTATTAAGTGTGTTGAACTTAGAGGAGAATATATTGAAAAACAGTAAAACCAGTTTTTTTCTTTCACCTTTCCTTCTATCCCAGGCCGGAAACTTTTGGACCTTACCTCGTAGATTTAAAACTCCGAAAACGGCACATGCCATGATTTATTGAACCTATGTTTCCTAATCTTAAAGATATTGATTATTTATCCGTTAATCTAAGCATGTAATATCTTATTTATATCATGTATGTAATATGTTATTTATATATAATATCAATAAATCAATATTTCATTTTTTCTGTAAGGCACGTTGCCTTGATAATACAACCTAAAGATTCCTATTTTACCATGAATGTTGGGGAAGTGCGAGAAATGAGGAAATAGCTCTGCGTTCATGAAAGAATTTCCGAAACAAATTTTAAAGTCAACATCGATCCTACATACTAAATACCGGAAGACGTCCATCACATACTATGTGTATTCATCAGAAGGTCACAAAGTGTACACTTTATTTCTGAATAATTTGCTTAGAAAGAACAACGAGGAGCCGGATACAGCGCCCAAGAAATTAACTACCATTGGCCGAGTAGGTTTGGTGGTTTAAGAAAATTTGAACAGAATAGAGAGTATGTCCGAACTTCTAATAAACAGATTTATTTTATAATAAAACACATCTTTCTCTTTAGGTACTTAGTAATTTGGGTCCGGAGTAACCACCCGCTCCCTGCCTATGGACCGATTTGGCTGGTTAACGAAGTCGTTTAATCGTTTGTTAGAGGAATACTGTATGCAACGTTTCGTGGTAAAAAAAAACAAAACATATTGTAAACAAATATATATATATATATATATATATATATATATATATTTTCTCCAAATTATTTTAGGCACAACGCCGCCATTTTGTTTTCGATGAATTAAATTTTTCTTTGGTTACTTTAACATCCCATATAAATCTTATTACATAACAAATTGAATATATTGATTTAATTATCATCCATAATTAGGAGGAAATGGCTTTGATTTTGACCGCAAAGGGTAGTATTACCGCTTAAATATATCACTCAACAACTTTTGTCAAATTGCTTCAGACGCTTAGAGTTTTAATATATACAGTTTATATGCATGATATGTCATTGTAGGTACAATAGTCCAAATCATCCGTCCAAATGTATCCAGTTACTTCAATTGTATCATCACAGTTAACTAATAAGTTTAGCGGATCCTAATAAACGGTTTATTTGATAACAGTTAATGCCTAATAATAACCTCCTCCCGCTCAGGGCTACTGATCCGTCGGAGCGGAAGAACGGCGCGAAGGTCATAATTATACGGATGCTACGAATAATTCTAATCATGAGGCGCCGTAGCTCGTCCTTCCAGTCAATCACGCTCGCACGGCATACAAGCGGTGATTGTCCTCCAGGTGCACATTCGAACCATTCAAGGATCTTCAAGAGTCTTCAATTCCGGATGAGTTCTTGAGATCTCAGAGTTCAATTACACAGAACTCCTTGATTAGTATGTAATCGCCCGGAATTCTAACTATTGACGTATTGTAGCACCACAAATGTAAACTGACGTACAACACCTTAACCTGACTGTCAACAACAGGAAGGTTACGCGGGGTTAGTCAGTGTTGCCGGTGCCACAATAATTTATCAATATTTAAATTTCTTCCCGCGACTTTGAGGTAATCCGAAAATTACCTAGCCAGATTTAAGTTTGGTATTTAAAAAGTGCGACAACGTGGTGCCTATTTTTGGTGTGACTTTTTTTTGGACTTTCGTTAAATTATCTGGCAGTGGACCGTTTATTTATTATTTCATTTATTCTCAGAAGTTAATTATTATTAATTTTCAATTAGGAAGTGATTTATTTTTTATTATATAGACATTTTTTAACCAGTTTATTTTATTTTTACCTGACAGTCCTCTAAAGTATCATTGTACGTTTTATGGAGGGTGGAAGAGTGTCTGATTTCACTGTATTTTTAAGAAAGAGGCTTCAACAAAATTAAGAATTTAGTGGAATAAACCATAAGGTTTTTAAGAAAACTTTAAAAAAGTCTTTAAGAATAAATCGATGGACACAAGGTTGGAAAGTCAGAAAATGGGCAAAATGAACCATGTGCATTATGATTTTCTCATGCATAGTGTAAAGAAGTCAATAACTCACAGCTTCGATCGTTTGAGATTTATAAAATTGTGGGTTTCTTGGCATCGTTTAATTTACACTTAGAAGAGCTGCCCTGAAAACTTGAGGTATTGAACTTATGAAGTTATTCCGAGTAACCATCGAAATATCCATAAGACATCTCCTAGTTCAATAGAAAATCATAATTTTCAATGCAATGCCAAAATTAAGCAAATGACATTTAAATACAAAAGAAAATTGGCTTCTTAGGTTTAGATGGCAATATAACTGAATAATTTAAGGCGTGCCTTATCCGAGAGTACATACCTTTTTTATAATACAAAAATCAATCCCTTAACAGGCCACGAGGAGCAGATACTGAAGAGATATGTGATTCCTGGTCATATGGTACACTAGGGAAAAAGTGTGGACACTGCTATGCAACGGCCTGGTGATTTTCCGCTTTACGGATATCAATTAAAGGCTGGCTTCGGGACGTTCTGTGACCCTGAGTCCGAGCTTCGAACGGCGACACAAGTAGATAAACATTATCAGTGCGCATCTGAGTTTCGAACTCGACGAGATCCTCCAGAACATGAGTAGAGTGCTCTAACAATGAGCCGAACTCGCCTCAATATAAATTGTAGGCATCTATAAATATTGGGGCGAGGTTAGCTCAGTGGTAGACAGAGCACTGGCCTAATATTCTGGATGACCTGAGTTCAAATCCCGAGCAAGCACTAAAGATTTTTTCTTCTAGTGTCTTCGTTCATGGGTTGTATTCGGGGCCACCCTGAACGTACCTTTGTGCTAAAGACTCTAGCAGTCGAAGCAGTAAAGGGGAAAATCAGGCGGCCAGAGCCTAGTACTGACCACACTATCTCCCTAGTGTGCCGTATGGTCATGTATCAGATACCTCTATAGTATCTGCCCCTCAGGGCCCTCGTGGCCTGTTACTGGGCTGATATAAATATTAAGCAGTAAGTAGCTTAATTATTTCAGTAATATTTATCAGAAACATTTAATACGTATAAATCACCTACCCACTGAAATTTAAAACATACGTAAAAGGAAATTATAATTAAATTTATTAAAACTATTATTTTCTACAGCTTTCTGGCTGAGTAAATTTATTTAAATAGTTTGTTCTCAATTATTTTTACACATTCTATAACATTGAAATATCAGAAATTGGACAGTTTGACTAAAAAATGAACTTAAATAGGCGGAAAAGGAAGTTACACTCCAACTAGACACAATAGAAACTAAATGAATGACAAACACAAGATTTAGAAAGACTGATTTATGCCTCAAGGACACGAATTTCACGTTTTCGCTCACAATGAATTCCAACTGTCGCAAAGGCAACGTGAGGCCGTCTATTTTGAATTCCATTCTAGTAATTTTTAGTTACTAAAACTAACTTTTTAGTAACTGTTATTTAAAAAAATATTACTCGCTCTATTATTGGACGCATATACAACTAATAAAATGACAAAACTATTCATGATGGTATGTATATGAAGTATACCATTACTAAACAAGTATATTTTTCAAATATTAGGGCAGCAAATTATTTTTAAAAAATCATTTGAAAATTTATGTAATAAATAAATTAATTTTTGAGAAAAGTGTAGATAATAATTTTTGTAATATAAATTTATTTCCCGATTAGCACGATATAAAAAAAGTCCGTCACGCAGGAGCTGCATAACTAAGCACTTTCCTTAGAATTGGGTAGTGGCGAGTGCATTCCTAAATAATTTGCTTACAATAACCTATATCGATAAATAAAATAAAAACATAAATAACACCTGTTTCAATTCAATTCAAACTTAGTACGAAGTAAATCCCCCCTCCTCCCATAGACCGATTTAGTTCATTTTTACAACACTTCTTCCGTATACCGCGTTTCGTTACAATACAGCAGAAATTACGACCGGTATAAGGAAATTAGTAATTTGGGTCCGGAGTAAACCCCCCTTCCTAATGAACCGATTTAGTTTATTTTTACAAGACATTTTTCTCTTTAGTTGACCAGAACGAATACCGAGTTTCGTTGAAATATAACAAAAATTACGACTGGTATTGGCAAATAACTACTTTGTCTCCGGAGTAACCCCCCCCCCCCCTCCGGATAGACCGATTTTGTTGGTTAACGAACTCGTTCAATCGTTTGATTGGGGAATACTACATACCAAGTTTCGTGGGGAAGAAACAACTCTGGCCGGTATCGTGTTAACGGACACATATATAACTATATATGCATATATATATATATATATATATATATATATATATATATATATATATATATATATATATATATAAATTTTAACTGGGGTCATTTTCGGTGACTACTAGGTAGGATCGATAAAGATTCAAAGAAATTTTAAAAAAATTCCGTCATGAGTGCAACCTCAATAGCTACTTTCCTTCGGAGGAAAGTGCTAAAACAATCAGATATAGTTTTATTTATTTCACAGCCATACAAAAGAAAATGTTTTGGCCCAGAGAGCAGACCATGTTTACAATGGGTTTTGGGGTCGCAGAAACCGAATCCGGGGGTCAGAAACATTTCAGCACCTCTTGGTTTACGCCAAACCACAAAAAAAAAAACAATGATTGAGGCTATTTTACACTAAGATCTTGTATTGAAGTCGACAGCCAAAATAAACGGCTGTGTTCTACCTTATGGTGCTCTTAAATACAAATGTTTTCAGGCCTCAACGAGCTCGATTGGTCCATTTGAAGCCAAGTTACAGCCCTTTGAACATATGTCTTTTCTCAGAATGTTTCGATTTAACATGGTTCCTCGCTCCTTTCTTAGGGAGAAAAGAAGCTTATAAAGTTGACCTCATGACGCAGTCCCGAAGTACCGACTAGAAAAATTGACGTTTTAGAACTCATCACGAAAATTTGAATTTGCATATATATATATATATATATATATATATATATATATATATATATATATAGGGTTGGCAAATAAGTCCTTTCGGTTTTTGTATTCATGTTTTGTTTACAATATGTCACATTTATCTGATGCAATTAATCCCAACAGAGGATTGTTTATCCTATTTGTAATATGTAAACAGTTATGACTGTCGACACTTGTTAAGATTAGGTCAGTATTGCGTTTGTGATCCAGCTGAGAAGATGGACGGTAATTTATTGCATTATAGGCATATTTTGCTGTATTATTTCAAAAAAGGAAAGCGAGCTGCAGAGGCTCATAAAAAAATATGCGGGGTCTATGGGGATAAAAAATCTTGGAGACCTAGCAACGAACCACCTGGAACCACATCTAAAGCGGGATTGCACCCAAAGAAGATAATGATTTCTGTATGGTGGGATTTCAAGGGTGTGATTTTTTATGACCTGCTGCCACAAGGTAAATCAATCGATTCCACTCTATACTGCTCACAATTAACAAAATTGAATGAATCAATTCGACGAAAACGCCCAGAACTGGCAAATCGAAAGGGTGTCGTCTTCCATCATGATAATGCCAGGCCCCACACTTCGTTAGTCACCCGCAACAAATTGTTAGCCCTTGGATGGGATCTTTTGCCCCACCCTCCCTATTCACCGGACCTTGCTCCTAGTGACTACCACTTATTCCGGTCTCTACAAAATTCCTTAGGTGGAAAACGGTTTGAAAACGAACAGGGTGTCAGGGAGCACCTTGATCATTTTTTCGCTAATAAACCACAGACATTCTATGAGCATGGCATTATTCAGCTGATGGAGAGATGGGGTAAAGTAATAGAAAATAATGGACATTACATTGTAGATTAAAATAAAAATTATGTTCAAAATATACAATAGTTTTCTTTCAACTTAAAAAACCGAAAGGACTTATTTGCCAACCCTATATATATATATATATATATATATATATATATATATATATATATATATATATGTATGTATGTATGTATGTATGTACGTCGTCATCGGACGGTCGCAACTGCGTCATCTTAGCGCGTTTCTGCCGTTACCCCTAGAGTCATTTTGAAACCTTAGAATGCAAACAGTTAATCTTCCGCGAAAAAGCACTAAAAACTAAGGGAAACAGGCAAAAATTAAAAACCGAGGCAAACAGGCACAAAAAACGTTCAGAAGAACGAACCTGAGAGCTTAAGGCACTTATTTCTGGGATAGTCGTCGTACCAGCGAAAATTGCTTCAGAACCTTTTTTCGTATAGAATGCAAAAGTTCCAAATGTTCACCTTCCACTTAAATAATAAATTACAGTGGTTTTGTATTAAGGGACTTGCAAATACCGATAATATGGTATATACAAACTTTAAAAAAAAGAAAAAGAAAATGTAAAAACTATTTATGAAAAATGTATGAGGAAAACTTCGGTCATGAAAACATTTGAAACAAACAAGCACGTAATTAGGGGAAAAAACAACTCCGAATAAATAAAGGAAAAGAGCAAAATATTCAAGCCTGGGAAGATATTGCACTGAAAATTACCACTTTTCATGCACTTAACGCTCAAACCTACAAAATATAAGACTTTTACCAATTTGAAGTGCATATTATTAATTATTTGAAGGTCAGAATTTTATTTCATGAAAACCTGATTATCTTGTCAATAATTTGCATGCTATGGCAAGAGTATTTTTATTTGAGAGCTTCAAAGTTAACTTTCGATAACTATATTCTATTCATTTCGAACTTCATGTTTTAATAAATGTTAATAAATAAAGATAAGAGTCAACAATAGAATTCCTTCGTATTTTACTATTTTGCTGATTCCCAACACAACCTGTCAATTTGGCGGAAGAACTACAGAACACAACTATACCGTTGAACTGTATTTGTTGAAGTTCTTATGAAAAATGTCTTTAAGTCTACATGGAATCTATCTACTAGAAACATATAAATCCTCTCTACTATGCATATATATATATATATATATATATATATATATATATATATATATTATTTATTCTTGTAGATGACCCAAAATATATCTAAATTCTCTCAGACCTTAGGAGGCATGGGATCGTTAAAGCAATCATCCTTGTGCATGCTTCGTGCATATTTTTGCACCTCTTCAGGAGCACTTTTACAACAAAACATTATTTTTGTTGTACATCCAAGGAAGCAGGGTAGGACTGAAAACCTTGTTATAAAACATTTAATGTGATTTCACTATTGTAACATTTTCATGCATTTAGTGGATCATTCAATAGCAGTTATAGTTAGCTTTTATGTAAAACAAATTGTTTATTTGTATGTACAAAACAATAATGTTTTGTTCGCCCCCTGAAGCGGCGCGAAAATATGTAGGAAACATTTCGGGCCTATTAAATAAAGTAGTTTGCAGAAAGGATGACTCACTCCTTTAACGTCCCCATACCCCATATATATAATTGTCTGTTCGCTGGCTCAGAAATGGCCCCATTTCAATGAAATATAGTAAAACAATGTGAGTAATTTCCTAAAAATAAGGTTCTTTTATGGTTTTATCGCAGTTCCTCGCTCCCTCCATCATAGCAGAGATGGGCATAATTTTATTTATAAATAAAAATACGAATTTATTCGTACGTCATATATTTGTAAATACGAATAAAAATAAATTCGTATTCATAAGTGTGAATACGATAAAAATTTAGGCGCTAATAACCTAGACGGTAAGTGCCTTAAAAAAAAATCACCTTCAATAACATCGTAATATCATCTTAATACGAATAAATTCATAATTTATTTGCGAATTTTATTATGAATAAATTTGTATTCAGAAATTATAATGTGAATAAATTTGTATTCGTATATTTTAATGTGATTTTTTTTTGTAGTCACTTGATTTTTTTTTGTAAATATTCAGATTTTTTTGTGATTATTTACAATTTTTTCTGTGAATTTATTTGTATTCGCAGGAAAATTTGCGAATAAAATTTTATTTGTATTTTTATATTTAATATACGTGAATAAAAATAAATTCGTATTCACACTTATGAATACGAATTTATTTATATTCGTACTTACAAATATATGAAGTGCGAATAAATTCTTATTTTTATTTATAAATAAAATTATGCCCATCTCTGCATCACAGGGAAGAACCTTAACTGGACCAAATGTTTTAGAGGGCTGGATCCGGCCCGCGTGCGGGTTGTTGCCCACAAATGCATTAGAGATATGAAAGCGCTAAGATAGTGCAGTTCCACATTCGGACTTTTTTCCCTTCACATTATTTTATATTTATATTTTATATTTTTCTATTTATGTCCTTCTATTGGTCCTCGTGTCTAGTTACAGGACACTTGCGTGGGAGAGTTCCATCTTATTTTCCCACCATGTGCATATTATTTTTCTTCATCTAGGCAGTAAAAAACATTATGACCATCCGGATGCACTTGTGAGTTGCAATGCATCTATTTAAAATGTCCGTCAGTCTGTAGTTGTATCACTAAACACATTCCTTAGCAAAGTTACTTCAAGCCTTATTCCGGAAAATAAGCTTAAAATAAGCTACATAAATATAAAATAAGCATAAATAGCTTTAAAATTTTCAATTTTGAATATCTCGACCTCATGACACGACAAGAGATACCATCGTGTGAAATTTGTAAAACTGAACTGACAATAAAACATATTCTAACAGACTGCATTAGACGACATGACTTAACCATACCTTACAACATGTACGAACTTCTCGCTGAAGGTAGCCAGTACATAGACAGTATCTTAACATATCTACAAAGTACAGGATTATATGATCTCATATGAAGGTCCCAAAGACAGGTTAATCAACTACATTTTAACGTTTTAAATTGAAATTTATTTTATTTTTAATAATATTTTAGTTGTAAATAAACACAATTTTCACTTTCTCCCTAGTTTCTTGGAAGACTTACCTTAGTGTGATTTTGTCCACTTAAAATAAATAAATAAATTTTGAATAATAATTTCCCATTGGGGGCAGTGGCGTTTCTTTCGAAAGAAACAAAGAAATTAGACCTATCCTGGCCTGGGTTGAGGAACAAAGAAGTCAATTGGTTAACATAAGTAAAATAAGAGGTCCGCTGGCCGTGAGTGATAAGGCGTGTGCTCTCTATGCTCAAGATCTTGGGTTCGACTTCCACTAAGGATGCTGGCTTTTCTTTCAAAAAAATAAAAGGCATCACCTCTATCCTGGCTAGAAAAGGGTAGTAGCCTGAAGAAAACTCGTCCTCAAAATCTTGGTCATATATAAATGGACGTTTAAATTTATAACACTCATATAAATATATATATATATATATATATATATATATATATATATATATATATGTGTGTATTTTATATATTTCCATGTATCAGATACCTCTTAAGTATCTGGCCCTCTGGGCCCTCGTGGTCTGTTACGGGACTTATATATATATATATATATATATATATATATATATATACGAGGGCCCAGAGAGACAGATACTATAGAGGTATCTGATACATGACCATACGGCACAATAGGGAGATAGTGTGGTCAGTAGTATGCTCCAGCCGCCCGATTTTCCCCTTGGCTGCTTCGACTGCTAGTCGTTAGCACCAAGGTACCCATTAATGTATTAATTAAAGGCTGGGTTGGCCTAGGGACGGTCAGGGAGCCCAAATCCAACCCATGAACGAAGACGCTAGAACAAAAAATCTTTAATGCTTGCTCGGTATTTGAATCTAGGTCCTCCAACTTATTAGTCCAGAGCTCTACCACTGAGCTAACCTTGCCCCATATATATATATATATATATATATATATATATATATATATATATATATATATATGCACACATACGATGTACAGGCGATCTGTGTTCAGCTAAACAGGTCATGCGTAATTGGCATGCCCCTGGTAAACGTAAGATCGGCATAAGAAAGAATGCTACTTTCAAATTTATTATCGTCGGTGCACGTGAGTACGTTAAGTTATTATTTTATTTTTTAAGATAAAAAAAATACAGTGAACAAAGTCTGAAGTTCTTATGACGAAAAGAAATCTAATTCAAAAACCATTGGGTTTCGTAATCCAAGGGTAAAATTGAAAGCTTCTTTCCGAAAACAAATATTTAATGCCAAAGACCTAGATTGAAAGGAATAATAAGTCAAGAGGGGAATATTAACATTGAACATTGAAAGAACTCTATTTAGTCCCTTAACAGAGAGTCAGTTACTGCACAGGTAGCTGATTCTTTTCCATACGGCACACTAGACGTGCGGTGAAGAATCAGATAGTATGGGCAGTACTTTTTTCCGGTTGCCAAATTTTCCCATTGTAGGAAGCTAATAAGAAATTAATTTAACTGCTGGGTATGCTTGGGGACGGTCTTAGGGTCCGAATTCAACCCTCGAACGACGATACTTTAGGATAAAATCGCTTGTGCCGAGTTTGGAACTCTTGTCCTCCAATATATCAATGGAGTGTTCTACCATTGATTAACACCATCTGTGTGTGTTTGTTTATGTAACAAAATAGCGACCAACATTTTTGTGCTTTCTATTCCGCTCACTATTGGGTGAGATATAATCATATGTGCATGTGTATAATTGTATTCATAAATATAGGACTCCCAATTAAACCCACGAACGACGAAAATAGAATATAAAATCATGGGTCTTTTTGCGAAGACCAGATCCAGTTACTTGTGAAGTATCTGTAGTGATCGTAACAGCGATTCGGCGCACGCGCATAACTCATTACCTGGATGGACTGAACTTGTTGACACATTTCCCTGGGAATGCTACGTACAAATATTCAAAGGGAAAGAAAAATTATCCACCATCGTGTTAACAGGCGGCCATTTATATATGTATATATATATATATATATATATATATATATATATATATATATATAACATTAATTTATTCTCAAGATGTATCAGTTTTTGTTGACTTTGAACTTGACCTCCAAATAATTTATTAATAAACATTTCAAAAGTGTAAAATATTTTATCTTTTGTTGGCCTGAACATTGAGTGCAGGACAAGTTATTTCCGATCCACAATTGTTTGTTCAATATCTTCCCTGAGTTGAATATATTGCTGTTTTCCTTCTTTTATTCAAATTGGTTTTGTTTTGGTTTTTAAATATGCTTGAGTCCCTCAAATGTTTTTCTCGTAATTATTATAATTTTTATAAGTACGCATTACATTTGTATTTTAGTTTTTATGCGTGTTATTATAAAAAATAAAACTATATATATATATATATATATATATATATATATATATATATATATTATAAGCCATACGAATATTTGTATATTTGTCTGTCAACAATTTTTTTTTTTTTTTTTAATTCCTTTCATGAGATCAGCCTCAAAAGGCCTAAAAGGCTATTCATGTATTTCGATTAAACATTTTAAGAGACTGACAAGTAAAGTGACAGCTAAGTGATTCTGAAACAAGAGTGACGTTAACTGAAAACAATTATTTTTAGCGGGAAAGTAAAAGTTTATTTTAATCGATACTCAGAGAGGAAAAAATATCTTAAATATGCTTTGGTGATTCCTAATAATATTAAAATCGTTTAAGAGATATATTAATGTTATAATTGTTATTTTACCTGCTATGAAATGGTGTGCCAATAGCATAGCTGATTCATCTATGAAACCTTCAGAATCGAACTCATCACTTTCATAGATAATGTCTCGGAGTGGAACCGTAACACTCTTTGGCATTATGAGAAGGCCTGTATTCCCTCGAAACCATTCGTATTAGTTAAAAATAATATAATAATAAGGGTTAATACAGCTGTTTTCAATCAAATCGAGAGCGTACCAGCTGCATCTAATCTAACAAGGAAAATGCGGTATAAACTTGATCGGCAAACAGTAAACGGTACCAGATGCGCTGTTAGGAGCTGACTAGGACACTCCTAGCCTCTAACAGTGCAGTGAGGTAACACTGTGAAGTAATCATTGGCGGTTATTCATGCTTTCCTGATACCGCTATCATTTGTACTTATTAGTTTTGTTCGGCATAAGGGTTCCCGTAGCGTATTCCGAAACAATGAGAGTTTCTGAAAATCTTCGTTGATCCCATCTGAGTCAATCCATATCAAGTGGTTCAAAGGTGGTTGGTTGGCCATTTAAAAAAAAAAAATAATATATTTACCATCAATTACAAATGGAATCAGAAGTTCAAAACAATTTTTAAAATTTTGATAGAGTCAACCGTTTGAAAATGGCAGCCACCTTCGTTTCACCGCGCATGCTGAATTTTGAGTTTATAAGCTCTTAAGGCAACTCATTTTCTCAGGACTGGTAAATCATAGACTAATAGTTCAGACATCATTGTTTTCCTTACAGTCTGCTCTATATTTTATATCTTCTTCACTATTTGAATATTCTGAAGTCCAATACCTGAAAACTGCCATTGAAAACAACTGTTTATATTTCTCAAAACGCTGTTTTTGAGGGTAATTTTTTTGCATAAGGGGATGTGATTTTTGGCACGATGATAAACCTAGCTAAGTAGTTTCTATTAAAAGTATTCGTAACCCTGGTATTTGTTACCTTATTTTTTTGTTACATTTTAAACTTCACATTTTTGCAATTTTTTATAACTTTAGGATTTAATATCTCTCGTGAGGGAATTGATAAAAATCTAATTCTTTTTATATGTTATACTTCGTTGTAACATAAAACTACTGTAAAAATTTCAACTTGTATATTTGAGTACTTTCGTAGCTATGAAATTTTTGAAAATGGTCTTATTTCTGCCTATTTAGCAATGCGTGAACTTGAATAATTCATTAAGATGTTAATTATTATTGAAATGTTTACTTTTAATAACTCCAAACTTAGACATAATTATGCTATTTCCTGTTATTTTATTTTATTTCCACAATTATATTGCATTTTAAACTTCTAGACAAAATTAAGAAAACCAGCTAAATCAGACCAGTAAAGTGTGTTTTCATCTAATTACACAAGTCAACAAATTTTAACTTTTTGGAAGTAACACGGAAGTGAACCACCATTATGGCAGTTATATGTTATACTTCGTTGTAACATAAAACTACTGTAAAAATTTCAACTTGTATATTTGAGTACTTTCGTAACTATGAAATTTTTGAAAATGGTCTTTTTTCTGCCTATTTAGCAATGCGTGAACTTGAATAATTCACTCATTACATCTCCTATGGTATCTGGTAGTAAAATAATTAGAACCGCACATGCATTGCCACTTATTTATCAGCTAAGAGATTAAACATAATCTATTTTTCGTTATTAATTAAGAAATTAGGTCAGGTTAATAAGAAATGAGGTTAACGCACTTGAGCCGTGAATAAAATCAAGGAAAAAATTAATAAAATAGAAAAATACTGTTAATATTAAGTTGTGCGCAAAAATCGTTTTACGGCTGTTCGTAATATGTAAACCGGGACAGCTGTGCAAGATCATGGGAGCAACAACCAATGAGAGCGCAGAGAACAAACACAACTGCGTGGTCCTCTCATTCAGTCTTATGGTACACGCAGTGTATTCCAGTCTATCATAGGCAACATTTATTTTCATATTTCCTAATAATTAAACCCCACAAAAGTGTCTGCCCCTTTGTAATTATTTTCAATTATGTTTATTGAAGATGCTTGAAATCGCAGCGTGAATAAAGTATTTCATTTAATATTAAAAATAAAAACTAGGTACTTTGGTTTTTTTTTTTTTTTATTTACATTTTAACCCCCTTAAAAGTGTCTGCCTTATTTATTATTCATTGTAAAATTGTCTTAATTTGCAATTTTCCTACATAAATGATAGTTGGCTCCTGAATAAAACTCTATTTTTTTTTCTTGTTTTAAAGCATGCCAGCCGGGATACACGGGCGATTTACGCCTTGATTAAGGTGATAGATAGCGCCACCACCACCGACAGGACCCGACCTGGCGAGGGCGCCCCCACCGATATCGCAGGCCCCCCACTCGATGAGGGTTTAGAGTATACTGCAGATATTACATGACATGAGCTTGTGGCCGAGGGCACAAACTCTATTTTTGTGCAATATTTTTTTTCCCCTGTGGTGTTACACGGTAAGGGATTATTCACGCTAGACCGTGCCGCGTCCGGGACGGGCCCCGGACGGGGCACGGACGGGGCACGGACGGGACCCGGTTGCCAAGGCAGCATGCATGCTATAACCTATTCACGCTAGACCGTGCCCCGTCCGGGACGGGCCCCGGACGGGGCACGGACGGGACACGGTGAAACAATCACACCACTGTTTTTAATGGACTAGTTCACGCTAGACCGTGCCGGGTCCGGGCCGGGGCCGTGCCGAGCCCGTGTCCCGTCCGGGCCCCGTTGAGAAAGGGAAGTAGATATTCTTTCCCGTCCGTGCCCGGCCCGGGCCGGCTCCCTCTCTTCTTGGTTTATTTATTTATTTAACTAGCTGAATCCGCGAACTTCGTACCGCCTAAATAGCTACGCATCTTTGGAAATAACTAATAAATAAATTACATAAAATAAAAAAAAATCGTTTAGAGCTTCTGCTCAAATTCAGGAAAATAAATATGCTGTAGCTTCAGTTGATACTACAGTATAAATTACAGTCTTATTTTTCTTACATGGCTACTGCGCACGCGCGAACACCAGCGGACACGTTTGTGTAATTTTTTTTTAGTTTAGTGATCGGTTAAAGCATATTTATGCTAATATAAACTATATGATATGAGAATGTCTCTTCCAGAATGACCTGGACGGTGGGGGTCCTCCCTCCCTCCATAGGGAAAAAATCCGCTTATAAGGTTGACATCACGACGCAATCCGGAAGTGCCGAATACAAAATTTTGCATTTCATAACCCCTAGAGACCGAAAATAACGGTGGTTCAAATTTGTGTGTGCATATATATATATATATATATTTATATATATATATATATATATATATATATATATATATATATTTATATATATATATATATATATACATATATAAAATCAGCCCCGTAACAGGCCACGAGGGCCCTGAGGGGCAGACACTAAAGAGGTATCTGATTCATGACCATACGGCATACTAGGGAGATAGTGTGGTTAGTACTATGCTCTGGCTACCTAATTTTCTTCTTAGCTGCTTCGACTGCTAGAGTCATTAGCACCAACCAAGGTACCCATTTTTAAATTAATTAAATGCTGTGTTGGACTAGGGACGGTCAGGGAGGCCGAATTCAACCCATGAACGAACACATTAGAAGAAAAAATCTTTAGTGCTTGCTCGAGATTTGAACTCAGGCATCCAGCTTATTAGTCCAGTACTCTACCACTGAGCTAACCTCGCCCCCATATATCTCTGTCTGTCTGTCATTTTGTTTGTTTGTTTGTTACTTATACAAATCCACACCGTTTGACCGATTTTGATCAAACTTAGAATGATGATAGGTCTTGATTCGAGAAATCTACTAGACTAGGTCAAATAAAATTCCAGCTGTCTGTCTGTACGTTTGTGCCTTATACAAATCCACACCGTTAGATCGATTTTTACCAAAGTTGGCATACATGTATGTCTTGATACGTGGGTGTGATAGGGTAGGTCAGAGTCGTCTAGGAATCACAGTTGAGAGGTCACGGGCTCAAAACAGTTACAGATCCGTGTTATTATATTTTAATAATACTTATTTTGTTCCTAATTTATTTTGGCTGTTCTATATAAAGAAAGTAGGTGTAGCATGGCACGCCGGGTAACAGGTAGTATATGTATATATATATATATATATATATATATATATATAAATAGGGGAAGGTGTTGTACCTCTGACCGTCTAGTACCTTTGACCACCGGGGCTGTCGCGGCACGTAGCAACATTTTATAAATTTTTGGTGTGATTAGTGCTTAGCTCCTTCACTGAAGGGCTTGTGTAACCTACTTTGGATAGTTCAAGTCAAAGAATATTCTTGCAAAAAATACTTATCCATTTTTATTATAAAAATGTAAGTTATTATTGATAACGGTTTGCCTAATAATTTTTTTTGTATTACTTCTTTTTAGATGGAAATCATTTGACAAAGAAGCTATTACAATAAGAAACATGGTGTAGCTTCTGAAATTGATTTATCTTAACCCTAACATTTTTAGCATGCTTTATAATTTGCGCTACCAGTGTGTTGTACCTCTGACCACGACTAGGTGTTGTATCTTTGACACGGTCAAAGGTACAACACACCTGAGTGATTTTTACATAATTCATTTTTTTTGTTCTTCTGCTACAATATCTTTTAAATTAATATTGGTTGCTTCAATTTTTCAAAGAACTTAAAAAATAATAAATTAAATAAGTTCAAGCTGGCTTTATTAATCCTCAGTGTAGTAGTTCAATCCTATCGCCCCTTATCGTTCCACTTGAAGTTGTAAGACGTCATCGAAAAGTGCAGACTAGGAAAATGTCAAATAGGGGCCGGCCTAAAGGGAAAACTCGTATTCCGACAGATATTCCTGTAAAGGTAACTATTGAAAGTGAAAAAACAAAACAATAGCCACACTCTAAACGTAAGAAACCATACACAAATGAACCCCTTCCTTAAAAAGTGGTAAATAAAAAGAAAATTATTCTAATAACAATTCAGATTTTGATATTGACAACGAAATTTCTTCAGGAGAAAGTGACGTTTATCTGTCTAATGAATGTCGGGAATTAAGTCAACGAACCAGCAACAATTTGAAAAAAAGGAGTTAAAAATAAAAGTAAAAAGATTATTACATATTTAGTCGCAGAGATCTGTGGTATTAAATGTCCAATGTTTAGGATACAATATTTGAAAAAACAAACTTTAAGTGACAAGTTTACGAGAGAAGATGAAAATTTGTTTGATATAGATGTTGAAGACATTGTGGCTAAACTTCCATACCCTACTATTGCTAGTGGATCTGCTTGACAGTTAAAACGTTTATCGATTGGACTGGATTTTTCAGCATATTAAGCATAACATAATATCAATAATAGCTTTTTATTATGCTTACACCCATGTCCTGTATTTATTAAACTTACAATTATTTATAATATTACTCAATACAATTTTTTTCTGCACTGCTGTGTTGTTTATAGGTGGTCAGAGGTATTGACTTTTAAGTATTATTGCGAATCTTTTGTATGGGAATATAGATATTTTTCCTCGTTAAGGCAAATATAAATTAATTTAAATTGCATTATTACCTTTTTGACCTAGCCAGTGCATTCCCCGGACCATGACCTACCTGTGTGCCAAGTTTGATCAAAAACGGTCATTTTTTGTGTAGAACGAAATGCAGACAGACAGCTGATAGGCGATGTTTACCTAGTCTATGCCATTTCCCAGACCAAGACCTACCTTTCAGCTAATTTTCGTCAAAATCGGTCAAATTTTCTCAATTTGGGTACAGAACAAAATGCAGAGAGACAGCTAATAGACTATGTTGACCTAGTCTATGCCATTTCCCGGATATATATACCTACATGTGAACCAATTTTGGTAAAAATCGATGAAATGTTGTGAATTTGTGTAAGGAATAAAAATGCAGACAGACAGCTGATAGACTATGTTGACCTAGTCTATGCCATTTCCCGGATATATATACCTACATGTGAACCAATTTTGGTAAAAATCGATGAAATGTTGTGAATTTGTGTAAGGAATAAAAATGCAGAGAGACAGCTGATAGACGATGTTGACCTAGTCCATGCCATTTCCTGGAAGAATATATCTACCTGTCTATCAATTTTGGTCATAATTGTTGAAGTGGTATGAATTTGTGTAAGGAATAAAAATGCAGACAGACAGCTGATAGACGATGTTGACCTAGTCCATGCCATTTCCTGGAAGAATATATCTACCTGTCTATTAATTTTGGTCATAATTGTTGAAGTGGTATGAATTTGTGTAAGGAATAAAAATGCAGAGAGACAGCTGATAGACGATGTTGACCTAGTCCATGCCATTTCCTGGAAGAATATATCTACCTGTCTATCAATTTTGGCCATAATTGTTGAAGTGGTATGAATTTGTGTAAGGAATAAAAATACAGAGAGACAGCTGATAGACGATGTTGACCTAGTCCATGCCATTTCCTGGAAGAATATACCTACCTGTCTATCAATGTTGGTCATAATAGTTGAAGTGGTATGAATTTGTGTAAGGAATAAAAATACAGATAGACAGCTGATAGACGATGTTGACCTAGTCTAGGCCACTTCCCCGACTATGACCTACCTGTGTGCCAAGTTTGATCAAAAACGGTCAAATATTGTCAATTTTTGAACAAAATGCAGAAAGGCAGCTGATGGACTATTTGGACCTAGCCTGTGATACTTCCCTGAAATATACTTACCTGTGTGCCAATGTTGTTCGAAATCGATCAAATGGTGTGAATGTTTTGTAAGACACAAAAATGCAGAGAGACAGCTGATAGACGATGTTGACATAGTCTATGCCATTTCCCGGGCCAAGACCTACCTGTCCCGTGTGCCAAGTTTGATTACCTGTGTGCCAATGTTGTTCGAAATCGATCAAATGGTGTGAATGTTTTGTAAGACACAAAAATGCAGAGAGACAGCTGATAGACGATGTTGACATAGTCTATGCCATTTCCCGGGCCAAGACCTACCTGTCCCATGTGCCAAGTTTGATCATAAACTGTCAAATCATGTGGATTTGTTTAAGGAATAAACAGTTAGGCAAACAGCCGATAGACGACATTCTTCAAGTATAAAGACCCATCTGTGGCTCTATTTTAGTCACAATTGGTCAAACGGTGTACATTCCTATAATGAACAAACAGGCATACAGGCAGCTGATTGAAGATTTTGACCTAGTCTAAGCCACTTCCCTGTTAAAAACCTACCTTTGTGCAAAGTGTAGTCAAAATTGGCCAAACTGTGTGTATTTGTATAAGGAAAAAACAGACAGACAGACATCTGATAGACGATTTTAAAGCATCCTGTGACACTCCCCGAATAAATACGTAGTTATTTCCGAAGATTCGTAGCTATTTAGGCGGTACGAAGTTCGCGGATTCAGCTAGTTAAATAAATAAATAAACAAACAAAAGAGGGAGCCGGGCCCGGACGGGAAAGAATGTCTACGTGCCTTTCTCAACGGGGCCCGGACGGGACACGTGCTCGGCACGGCCCCGGCCCGGACCCGGCACGGTCTAGCGTGAACTAGTCCATTAAAAACAGTGGTGTGATTGTTTCACCGTGTCCCGTCCGTGCCCCGTCCGGGGCCCGTCCCGGACGCGGCACGGTCTAGCGTGAATAGGCCTTAAGTCTAGCTAACACATAATTACCTTCTTATCTACCCAAGAGGTACATTATAGCAAAATTTCAAGGTGCATAAAACAGTTCATGAAAAGAGCGTTACCAGCTCTCCGATTACAAACAAAATATTGAAAATAATATAAAATAAAATTGTAAGAATAATTACTTGAAGTGGTGCCACACTAATATGAAATGTCTAATAAAGTAGTTGGCCCCCAGGTAGGCACAAGCGAACTGAAAGAATTGGTACTCCAACTGTTTATATTTCCTTTGTAAAACCCTGCTTACATGACGGCGGTTATAAGCTTATTATAATAATGACAGTTGACACGACAATAGGCCGAATGATGTAACACTCCAGTTTTTAATATCGGTTTAATGGTGTGCGTGAATTAAATAAAATAAAAAAAAAGCAATTTTCAGCCAAAACGAGCCTACGAGAAAAAGAAAAACTCTGATTCATCAGCGTAATGATGATTACTTGACCGTGAGGTTGATGAGTCTGGAAAATCCTTAGTACTTGGTCAATCTAGCTGGTGTATGGATGATGCTGAGATCGTCAAAATATATAGTCAAAAGCCTAGCACGCACGAGCTGCGTCATCTCAGCGTTTTTTTTTTATCGAACGCTTACTTTTGTTTTGAAGAATGGAAAGAAACACGACAGGAGTTGAGTCATTTTTTTTATTATTATTTTTTTTTTTTTTTTTGCGGTATACCGACATCTGAGCCATTAACGCTAACATTCATGGTGCATTTTCTTGACAAGCAGATGAGAACATTGTGGGACTCGAACCCACCATCTTCCGCAGGAGAATCTAAGGCTCCACTAGGCCACGGGGAGACCCAGTAAATATTTTACACAAATATTGTTATATTTTTGTGCATTTTTTTTTTTACACAACGAAAACGGTATCCTATAAAAAGGGTTCATATACTAATATCGACAGGACGCTCTCGGTCGGTGAAATTTTCGGGTGTTGTTTTCGTTCCTTTCTCAGTTTTAACGTTTTTTTTTTGTTTTTTTTTCAGTAAAGCGGAGTATCTTAAAAGAGTTAAAAGTTTATTTTATTTGGTGATTTTTATAGAGTTTTACTAATGAACGAGCGGAAGTATAGGAGTCGTGGTGAGTAATTTCCGCTTAGACTTGGCTACTGTCAGTTTTCAGAGCATCTTGCACATTTAAGCACCTAAAATCTCTGTTTTCTGCGATGTATTATTGGAGTAGGTGTTTAAAAGTGAAATTAGTTTATCAGTGTAAGCTTTACAAAAAAAATGTAAAATGAAAAGAAAATGTTATCAGTTTTTGGACCAAGCATTCCAAATGACATTAGGCGAATGTTATTCCAACCGGGTATGGTTTTTGGACCAAGCATTCCAAATGACATTAGGCGAATGTTATTCCAACCGGGTATGGTTTTTGGACCAAGCATTCCAAATGACATTAGGCGAATGTTATTCCAACCGGGTATGGTTTTTGGACCAAGCATTCCAAATGACATTAGGCGAATGTTATTCCAACCGGGTATGGTTTTTGTTCCGGACATATGCCGTTCTAAAGATTATTTAGAAAAAAAACATGTTTTTTGGATACAAAAAAAAACGAGTTTCTCAAATTTAACGTAAAACTTACTGTAATCATTTTAATTTATTTCTAATAAGATCACAAAAATGTATTTAAATTTTATCTTCCATTATTACTAACTACGAATTTTAGGAAGGTTGTTATCTGTAGGTTACCACCCTTTTCTAGCCAGGGTAGGGCTGATGCATTTTCTTTTTCTAGTGAAAAGCCACCAACCCATAGTGGAAATCGTACGCACGACCCTTGGCAACGTGAGTGTTAGGTGCTAACGCCTTAACATTCACGGTTATATATCATGTTTATTTTTTAGATCCCAAAAATGAACATGATATTGGTTCTATTTATTTCCCCCGAAATTTACATTCTGAAATTGAGAGATACTCTCAATTCTGGGTTTTGCGTAGCAAAGCTAATGAAATTTTACAACTTTTGGGACATTCGGCAGCTTGCAGATTTTTTTTTTTTTTTTTTTTTTTTTGATGATCAGGGGTTCTCGAAAGTTTCTTGGTAACTAGACTAGGTTTTTATTAATATAAAAGTTTTGAAACAGTTATTGAAGTTTGAATGTACATTTGTGAGCATTTGAAGTACATTGACCTTAAAGCAAATTGAATGCTGATTTAAAAGTGACGTATCGTTGAAACATAATGTCTTCAAAGGACGGTCTAGAAAAACAAAAAAGTAAATATCAGTTTAATGAAAACTGTTTTTCCGCAAAATATGCTGGGGTAATTTAGGTTTTTCCCATTATTTTTCTTCGTTTTAAATAAAAATAATTTTCATTGTTTTAACTTTAAAATATTTTGTTAGATTTAAAAAAAACAAAAAGAAAAGAAAAAAAACAAGAAAAAATAACACATTAATATTGTTGATATGCACATTCTATTATGCATATTGCATAATAATATAGTAGTATGTAGTTGCATATACTATATGCACACTCTGTTCTAAGTTACATTTATATTGTTTTGTTTCCTGTATTTGTTGTCGACTTTTTAACTAAGACACATCATGGAGTCTTCAAGCAGAAAAACGTGGAGGTTTTCTCGTTTTTTTTTTTTTGTTTTTTTTCTAAATATCTCTGGTACAAAAACAGACAGAAGCATGAGGATGGCAAGGTTTAACTACAGTTTCTCCCCTTCGAGTATTGTCATCTACTCGCGATACACCACGTATATATATGTATGTATATATATATATATATATATATATATATATATATATATATATATATATATATATATATATATAATAGAGCGAAGAAATGAAGACGAAGATATTTCTTAAAATTCCTGTCATGAGTGAAACCTTCATGTAAGCTACATTCCTTCAGAAAGCGATAAAAAAAAGTATGAATTGTACTAATATTAGGCTCGATGTCTTGCAATTTTGTTTACTTAACGCAGCAAAAAGGTCAAATTAATTAAATTTTTTACCACTCCTGGCAAAACAAACACAATATTGTCAGGCCATAACTTTTTATTTGCGATGTTTCGCTTTATCTCAGATGAAAAAAGCGACTTTTTGACGGCTATATTTGTTATTTCTTAATCTCACTTTTGGTGCACTAGCTTGTGTATAATACCATAAAACGCCCTGAAGGTCACTAAAGAAAATTTCTGTTTTGGTCGTGAACAAGTTTTGCTTTGAAAAACTGTTGTCAGAGTTGTAAAAAAAGAAATACATCATGTTATGTGTTAATTGCATAGCCGCACACAAAAAACAAAAAAAAAACAAAACTTTCAGTGCTCAAAAATACAGATTTGTTGAGACCTCAACGAACTCGATTCGACCATTTGGAGCCAAGTTACAGCCCTTCGACTAAATAACGATTCTCAAAATTTTGTGATTTGCTTACGTTTGAGTATTTAATACTTTTGTTTTCTGACACTAATAATCTGTGAGTACTTTTACAAACATTGTCCCAAGGCCATCGGAGGTAATTCTTGCACTGATGCAATCATTAAAAAAGTCCGACTCGCAGGAACTGCAGCATCTTAGCGCGGTTCCGTTCATGTCCCTAGTGCCATTTGATAAGCTTAGAAAAGAAATAAACTTATTTTTTTTTATATATCTCGTGAAAATTGTCAAAATCCTCTCGAATATCTCGAATAAAAGTGATATTAAGGCGTCAGGGACACCGACAGTAATTAAGTTTTACACAGATGCGGAAATTACACAATCCGGCTCTCATTCTAAAGCAAAGCTCTATAAATCAATACAAAATATGCCTAATAAAGCCTTTCTAGAGGGTACAGAAGCATGGGCATATATGAGGGGGGGCTGAGGGGGCTGCAGCCCCGTCCCGAAATTTTGAATTAATGATGAAAACTTCTCGTAAAACCCTTAAAAATAAATTAAATAAGATCACTTAGTTCATAAAACATATTTTATTTTACGTGTAATAGCGTTTTAGTTGCCTAAAACTATTCCAAGCTCTAAATATTTAGTATTCCATACCCTGGAAAAGGTCTCAGCCCCCCCCCCCGAAATTGTTTTTATATACGTCCATGTACAGAACCTTTTTTGTAGAGCATTTAGTAAGCTTTCGAATGGTAATCTTCCGCTTCACAAGATTGTCAACGGTTTTCGAGATACTAACGAAAGTATACAAAGTTACCAAAACTTTTTTTGTCTGTTAATAAAATATTTTATTCTAACTCTTCCTTTACCCTAAACGTAACAAAAATTTCAACATATTAGTGTTGATGAAATTCGAACACGCAGAAAATGTTTCAACTGTATCCCATAATTCTAAGTACCAAATTCAAAGACAAACAACCCTCCCTAGGAAGGACGCTAGGCAGTTGAAAAGCTAAATCTTGGAAATCCATATCTCTAACATTAAATTGATTTCTTATTTTTCTTAACCTGTTTTATTTTCAAATACATTATCCAACTCTAAGCAATTAAAAAATAACAAGGAATAAAAATATAAAATTTTAGGCACTTTCAACACTTGTTCACACTGAGTAAAACAATATAAACAGATCTAAGGTGTTACACGGTAGCTGGTGAAAGAATGAATGAGGTCTCGTATTGCAATTCTCTGTATGCAGGGTCTACTTCCAGGTAGTCGTCATATACTTTTACTGCCCTTTACCGTTACTCAGAAAGCTCTTTGTGTTTACAAACAAAGGACTCGGTATAGACCACCCGTATTAACCCAAAAGTGATTATGTCAAGCTTGATAAACTTCCTGAATTAAATTAAGGAATTTAAGAGTGCTTAAAATAGGTTCTTGATCTAGTCAAAAAATTCAAGGAGAATTACACCACGAATAGAAAATTTCGGCCAAACAGAAGGAAAATAACAATAACAAGGATAGTTAAACTTCGTTTTCAAAGATTGTTAGTTGTAACACAAAAACGGTCACTCATGATTCTAATAAATTAACTGTGAAGGGTGATTACACAAATATTCCTGTTGAGGCTTTAAAGCTTCAACTCAAAAAACATATTAACCCACAGGTAATATCTAGATATTCGTACGGCATCTTCGAATTCTAACAAACAAAATATTGCTTCTAATTATACGTATCCTGTTTACTGACAAATACATTTGACTACTATAAGAAATTACAAAAATGACGAGCAGTGAAAAAACTGCGGGAAACACACAAATAGATCCGTTTAAATAAACGAAACTAACTAACTAAGTTTTAAGCACTTATTTCTCCTAATGTGACGACCCCATCAAACATTTCTTCAAAACATTTTTCCACGATTTCCTAACCCTTTTTGAGATATTAATGAAAATATACGAAGAGGGCCTAATAGATATTCATACGGGATCTGAGAATCCCAAGATTCCGCCAAAAAAAAATATTCTAATTTTACGTATCCTGTTTTTTTTTTTTTTTTTTTTTTTAGGGCGCATCTACTTATGGGTCATTAGCGCCCGTATCCTGTGTTATTGGCAAATACATTTGACTACTATAAGCAATAGCAAACAATAGGGAATATGCCAAAGAACTCGGATTAGGAGCCTCGACAGTTTCAAGACATTTGAAGGAAATCGGCAAATCCAAAACTGACATTTCATACGGTACAGCCTGATATATTTCTAACAATGAATTGTTTTTCTTATTTTAATTAATCTGTTTTATTGTCAAATACATTATCCAACCATAAGAAATGAAAAAATAGGAATAAAAACACACCAAAAGAATCGTATGAAATAAACGAAATCAATTACTTCAAAGTTTAAGCACTTATTTCATCCGATTGACATCGCTTATTCAAAACTTTCCTCAAAACCTTTTTTGTAGACCATTTAGTAAGCTTTCGAATGGTAACCTTTCGCTTCCCAAGATTTTCAATCGTTTTCAAGATATTAATGGAAGTATACGAAGTTCCCTAAATTTTCATTATTTCTAGCAACAGAAAATTGGTCTCATTTTTCCTATCCTGTTTTACATACAAATACATTTTCCCAACATAAGAAATTACAAAAATAAAAAGCAATAAAAAACCTAGGGAAAGAGACAAAAATTACAAAAAGAACGACAAAAACCCGTTCATAAGAAAAAAACAGACGTATTTGAAGATTTAAGCACTTATTTCTCCGATTGACATAACCTAATCAAAAATAGTTTTAGAATCTTTTTTGTAGAAACTTTAGTAAGCTTTCAAATAGCTTCTATCTACTTACCACGATTTCCCAACCGTGTTCGAGATATTAATGAAAGTATACAAAGTTCCCAAAACTTTTCATGTCTGTTAATAAAATATTTTATTCTAACCCTTCCTTAACTCCAAACGTAACAAAACTTTCAACATATTAGTTTTAATGAAAGAAGAACATGCAGATAATGTTTCAACTGAATCCCGTGATTCTAAGTACCCAAACCAAAAACGGTATTCAAAAACTATTTTTCCAATTTTCTCGAAAACGGTTAAAGCTATCGCCTTGAAAATGGTTTCATTCGTTTTCCTAGCCCAGGAGGCATATAAAAAGAGTCCTTACAAGCTTATGAACTCAAAAACGTAAGCGTTACGATTTTTTTTGCGCGAATTTCGCCCCAAACGCCATCTTCCAGTGGGCGGATTTTGCTGGTTAACGAACTTGACCTTTCAAATTGGACGACAGATTTTTGTACCAAATTTCATCAAAATCGGACCATTCGTCTTCTATTTAGAGAGCGAACAGACAAATATATATATATATATATATATATATATATATATATATATATATATATATATAAATAAATATATACATATATATATATATATACAAATTTGAACCACCGTTATTTTCGGTTTCTAGGGGTTCTGAAACGCAAAATTTTCTAGTCGGCACTTCCGGATTGTTTCATTGTATCAACCTTATAAGCGGGGTTCCTCCCTATGGGGGAGGGAGGAACCGCGCTAAAACACAAAATACTTCCTATGTTCGATTCGATCGATGTATCAAATGAACTAAATAAAAAAAACGTAATAAAAAACTATTTAAGGTATAGCACGTATGCCCTTAAGCGACAGGTGAGGGTGCCCTTAAAATTAACAATATTTTCGAATAAATGGTTTCCGAACATTTGAAATGAGAGTTCTCTGTTTCCCAATGTTACATACCTGCGCATGCGCGTGTTTACAAATACGCTGATGACGCCTAGTTTTATAACCTTCCTAACTTTAGTGCTTAATATTATATTCTATTAATTTTAGCGAGTTGGATTAACTGGGGTTTTGTTATCTTCTTGAGCGAGCGTAGCGAGCGGAAACGCATAGCATGTATGCCTTCAAAGTCGTCACAAATTTAGTTGTTTACATTAGCTCTCATAACCTGCATAACAGTGAATTTAAGTGCTTAATAACTTCTTTCCTAGTTAAATGCGAAGGTTTTTAGCACTTTCCTCCGAAGGAAAGTAGCTATTGAGGTTGGACTCATGACGGAATTTTTATATATATATATATATATATATATATATATATATATATATATATATATATATATATGTCTGTTACCACGATAGCGGCCAGAGTTTTTGCATTCAATTAGCAAACGATTGAACGAGTTCGTTAACCACCAAAGTCGGTCCACCGGAAGGGGGGGTTTACCCCGAACCCAAAACACTAATTTGACTATGTCAGCCGTAATATTTGTTATATTTCAACGAAACTTGGTATTCGTAGTGGTAATATAGAGAGAAAAGTGAGACATAAAAATGAACTAAATCGGTTCATTAGAAGGGGGGGTTTACTCCGGACCCACAATACCAATTCGCCACTACCAGCCGTGATTTTTGGTAGATTTCGACGAAACTCGGTATTCGTAGTGGTAATCCACAGGTAAATATGTGTTGTAAAAATAAACTAAATCGGTTCATTAGGAAGGGGGGGGTTTACTTTGGACCCAAATTCCTAATATACCGGTCGTAATTTCTGCTGTATTGTAACGAAACGCGGTATACGTCGTGGGTAACTCATGAGAAAGAAGTGTTGTAAAAATGAGCTGAATCGGTCAATCGGAAAGCGGGGATTTAATTTGTAATATATTTCAAGATTTCTCGCGTAGCTGCACGGTCGCCAACCACGATTCCAACGTCATCAGCAACAGGTGCATTGAATGCACTCTTCAGATGGTTCTTTATCAGGATTGATGACAATAGCATGATTAGCACATTGTAATTTGTGCATGTGTGATTTAAATAATTTCAACAATTCATTCTGCTCATTCAATTGATCGTCCAGCTTACTCACGATGCGCCTGACATACCGTGAATTGAGGTTAATGTAGCCCCAACGTGCAAGCAAGCAATTGGCAAGTGCGTTGATGGAGTCCTCACCTCCCAAAAAGTAAATTTGTAAAATTTGGATTGACAACAATGATCCCACTTTGTGATATATTTGTCCTTTGATTTTGAATATTGAATTAAACTGTTGACCATTTGCAGCATTATATTTTACTATTTCCGTTGCTCCGAACGATGTCATTTGGAAACATGAATTGAATGTTGGAATTAACTTCAGGAACAGGTTAGAATCTGTAGCCATATTTCTCTTTGTCAAAACATCATATGTCGAATAAAACTACATTTTATAATCAAAATGTATTTATTATAATAATTATAATAAATACATTTCGATTATAAAATGTAGTTTTATTCGACATATGATGTTTTGACAAAGAGAAATATTTTATGGAAATATTTGAGAAATATTCAACCTTCTATCACCATTCCCCATTTTATAATAACGATATTAGCACGTTAATTATTAACGTGCTAATATCGTTATTATAAAATGGGGAATGGTGATAGAAGGTTGAAAACTTCATCCATCAAATCGGTCAAGCCGTTTCGAAGGTTTATAAACCCTAAAACTGAGAATTTCATATTTATATATATATATATATATATATATATATATATATATATATATATATATATATATAAATATATGTATATATATATATATATATATATATACATATATGTATATATATATATATTTAAATTTAAGACGGGTTATCTATAAGTTACCACCCTTCTCTAGCCAGGATAGGATAATATTTTTTCCAAAACGAAATGTCAAGTTCGTTAACCAGCAGAATTGCTCCCAACGCAACACAGTTTTTAGGGAAATACGCGCGGTTAAGTCGTAGTGCTTTTGAATTTGCTTTAATAGGCTTCCGTGTTCACATTTAATGGGTATATTGATGTGGAAAATCAAATAAAATCACTTCTCAAAAATTGCATACGAATTATATTTGTTGGTTTAGTAAACTTTCAAATGGCTGCCTTTCATCTACCAAGATTTCCCAACAGTTCACGAATAAGTTAAGAAAATATCGTAACTTTCCATGTCGGTTTATAGATTTTTTTTTCAAGCGAATATATTTATAAAAAAAAAAAAAGAAAAAAAAAAAAAAAAAAAAAAAAATCAGTCCCGTAACAGGCCACGAGGGCCCTGAGGGGCAAATACTATAGAGGTATCTGATTCATGACCATACGGCACACTAGGGAGATAGTGTGGTCAGTACTATGCTCCGGCCGCCTGATTTTCCCCTTGGCTGCTTCGACTGCTAGAGTCATTAGCACCCAAAGTACCGTAAGTATTAAATTAACTTCAGCTGTGTATTCACAAATATATGAAGTACGAATTTATTTATATTCGTATTCACAAACATATGATGTACGAATAAATTCGTCTTTTTATTTATAAATAAAATTATGCCCATCTTTGTATATATACAGGGTATCCCACATTGAGATGTCATAACTTTAAGGGTTTATTCTGCACCTCATTTCTAGTTCAGGGACGCAGAAATGAGCGTCCTGTCTCAACATGTAGCAGAGCTATTCAAACTTTTGTCTATTTTCAAAACTATTGGGTTTTCTTATGAAAAACTGTATTTTCCGGATTTCTAGTTAATGTATCGTAAATACAACCGCATTTTTAGAATCTACATTAAATTTCCAATAAGAAACACGAGTTAGTGAAATGTTGTCATGTAAATTAGGAGCTATACTAAGGGCCATATAGATGTGAACTATTGTTATTAGTTATTTCCTAACTCATTCAATATTTTCTTAATCAGCTATTTGTAGACTTAGCGGTTTGCCTCCGCCTCAAAAGTTGCCTTATTTAATAAGCTTTAAAATGGTACTCTGTTGTTTTTAAAACAAAAATTATTTAAGTCTAATTTTTTCTAATTTCTAAGTCAAAACCAATACATTTGCTTTAGTGTGGAGAAGCCAATCTGAACACATTATTTAATTTCATGTGAACATGCTGAAGTCCCATCCGTCCAACATTAGGCACACACAATTTTTGCTCTGATTAAGGATTAGGGGACACCTTGGAAAGAGTGAAAGATGACAGAAGAACATTTTGGAAATAATCACAACTATTGATAACATTATAAATACATATGTCATATTTTTATGCTTTCAGGGTCTTGTATTACGAAATTTCTATTTTTAAGAGTAGTATAATAGTCTTTTCATTTAAATATATTTTTTTCGCTTTATATTTGCAGGAGAGAGTTTTTTCAATACAATTTATAATGACAATAATGAATAACCCAGTTACTTATAAGCAATAACTTATAAGCAGAAATTGTAGTGACTAATTTTATCAAATAGAATAGAATTAAAAATATAAATTTAATAAAACAGGACCCTCAAAGTATAAAAATATGAGATTTGTATTTATTATGTTAACAATAATTGTGATTATTTCTAAAATGTCCTTCTGTCATCTTTCACTCTTTCCAAAGTGTCCCCTAATCCTTAATCAGAGCAAAAAGTGTGTGCACCTAATGTTGGAAAAATGGGACGTCATCATATTCGCGTGAAATTAAATAATGTGTTCAGATTGGCTTCTTCACACTAAAGCCAATGTATTGGTTTTGACTTAGAAATTAGAAGAATTTTGATGTATTGGTTTTGAATGGCCCTTAGTGTAGCTCCTAATTTACATGACAACATTTCAATAATGGGTGTTTCTTATTGTAAATTTAATGTAGATTCTAAAAATGTGGTCGTCATTTACGATACATTGACTAGTAATCCGGAAAACACAGTTTTTCATAAGAAAACCCAATAGTTTTGATAATAGACAAAAGTTTGAATAGCTCTGCTACATGTTGAGATAGGACGCTCATTTCTGCGTCCCTGAACTACAAATGAGGTGCAGAATAAACCCTTAAAGTTATGACATCTCAATGTGGGACAACCTGTATGTATATATATATATATATATATATATATATATATATATATATATATATATATATATTGGTATCAGTTAAATGAAAATATCGAAGCAGTATAGGTGTGATCAAAGAGTTCAGGATACGCAAAATGTTCTAGTCGGCCCTTCCGTACTGCTTCATTGAATTTACGTCATGAGTGGGTTTCCTCCATGAGGAGGGAGTGAGGAAGCGCGCTAACATTTATTTTATCAATACATAAGATCAATTTTGTATTCCTCGACTATTATTTTTAAGTAGTGAAAGATAACCATTCTTTTGCCTAATATATTGTCTACGTTAATGATTTAGGTATAAATTTTGATATGGCCACCTTAGTCGGAGAAAACAGTGCTTGCATTTTTAAAATGGTTTGAATCGTTTAATTGAATGCTTCAGTTGCTTTTCTGGCCTTTCTAAATCAAACAAGTGGCAACACCATTTGATATTATAGAGCACTACTGTATATAGAAAATAATTTCGGCGGGGGCTGGGAACACCTAGACTTTTGGGGTGTTGGGAAATTTGTAAATATTTTAATGACTTAGAAGATATCGTCGATACAAATGCAAACTAACGAATATGAAAAAATGCATCTTTCATTGTCAATCTTTAATAATTTCTGCTGGACTTATTTACGGCAAATTCTACAATCTGACTTCTCTCTATGAAAGGGAAAGTATTCCACTATCAAAAGGTCAAATCTGCCGAATATTTGACTGTCCAAAAAAAAAGTTATGAATAAATACTTTTCCACTCTGAAAAGTGTTGATTTTCATATTCGTTAGTTTGCTTTTGTATCGACGATATGGTCGACCGTTCAGAAGTAGAATGTGTTGATCGTCGGGGTTTCGGTCTATTTTTTATATTCAATAAAACCACATTTTATAGTTAAAATGTATTTTATTATCGCCCTTCAGAAGGAAGATCCTTGTTCCCTAGCATTAATATTGGTCTGGGTGACATGGGAAAGTTTGTTAATGAGGTTCTTTAATTGGAGGTATTTGGATTTAATATTCTTAAAAAAAGTTGCGTATCTCATCTGTATTCGGTAGAACGGTTTCTGCATTTTTCCTTTCCGTGTTCGACATGATGGTCTCCATAGGTTTGTCTGTGTGCATCCTCTACATGGCTATCCGGGTTTTGAGTCTTGACATTCTATGTATGGTCTCCATACTGTTTCCATTTGCCCCCCTTTTTTGTCGATGATTGAGAAGATATGGTCGACCGTTGAGAAGTAGAAAGTGTTGAACGTCGGGGTTTAGGTCTATTTTTTTATATTCAATAACACCACATTTTATACTTATATTTTAAAATGTATTTTATTATCGCCTGATAAAATACATTTTAACTATAAAATGTGGTTTTATTGAACATAAAAAAATAGACCGAAACCCCGACGATCAACACTTACTTCTTTTCTTCTGTACATATTTTAGTGTAAAATGGTGGGTTTTAAGGTCCTCTGGACATCTAGTAGACATGGGTAAATGTAGAAGACATTTTTCATTGTTATAGGCTTTGTTTACGTGAAATGTTCTCAATATAAAAAAATGTCGGGGGGAGGGGGCAGCAGCCCCCCCCCACCGCTTATGTACGCCAGGATATAAAGTCCGTTCCTGAGAGTCACCTTTTTTTCGTATCGTATCTTTCCAGTTCTAGTTACACTCTAGTTGACTGAACACAAAATCCCAGCTTAAGAACTTTAATATGAGTACTCTCCTGATGTGCTATCTGGTTTTCTCCAAGACAATGACACACCACAGGTTTATCTGTGTTAAAGGAGCCCTGATTGGGCGGGGGAGTGATAATGGCGGAACTAACTCGTTAAACCCTCCTAGGATCTCAGCCCTCAAGCCTAGGCCATCAGCTGCTATTTTTATAGGAGGCCTACCGCTCACCAAGTCCATGGGAGGATGCTGTCACTTAGACATCTAGACTGTATTAAGTAAACAACATTTCAAATATGTTAAAAATGTTGGTGATAGACATGGGCTTATATAGAAAATAATTTCGGGAGGGGCTGGGAAAATGTCGGGGGGGGCTGAGACCATTTCCAGGTAATGGAATACTAATAATTTAGAACTTGGAATAGTTTTAACCAACTAAAACGTTATTACACACGAAATAAAATATTTTTTATGAACGAAAGTGATCTTATTTAATTTATTTTTAACGGTTTATGACACATTTTTACCGATCAACCCCCCTTATATACGCCCATGGTGATAGAAACAAAACGTGACAACAACTCAATTCATAATATTACTGGTCAACGTCGAAAAAGTTCTCATTCACAACGAGGACAAGCAAATTAGATATTTGCTGTTTGTATGTATGCATATGTATATATATAAATACATATTTATATTACTTAAAATTTTAGAGGCTTTCGGTCAGTTATCTTTTGTATTACACTACTTCATTTATTATGTAAGCCTCCAAAGAACGTAAAACTATTAAGAAGCATTTTGGGCCACCTTCAAGAATAAATTATAGATATTATCAAGTTCGTTTAGGAGCAGAATTTGCCTACGGCTACTCTTTCGGCGAAATCGGATAGCTAACTTTTAATGTGATATCTAATGTTTTTAAGTTGTTTTCATTGTTCTCTAAATGAATGATGTGGCGGTTGGGACCTTTTCGACATTTCGAGCTGTCGTTACGCACTGATGACACCAATGTCATATCTCGTATTTGATTTGTTGGTGGTTATGTGGATCAGGGCTGTTATAAGGAAAACTGTCAATGAGGCAAGCAATTTGTTTTTCAATCTAAAGTCGAGGTGGTTTTTTAAGTTTTAGGTTATTTTCTTTTCAATGTTGTGATAATATAATTCAACTAAACCAGAATGTCTGGGTCAGATCTCTTATTCGGGGCCCATTTTGTTCTGTTATTTATATTCCGTTTCCTTCTTTCCTTTAGCCACTTTGATCCAAGTCAAGTGCCTTGGACATGTTCTATTTTCTTCTTTTTGATATTGCGGTCCTAAACTATTTTATTTTATTCTTAATGATTTTCATACACCTGTATTTATTTATAAAGCTATTGAAATCATACTGCCAAGTTCCAAATTTCTTAACAGCCTGTTCTCAATGTGCAAACGCGATGCAGAGGCGGACAGAGAAGCCGAAAGTTCCTAAGAGTACTTCGTGTAAAGTTCGGTACGCGTCAAGCATAAATCGGTTCAAAAGATGCAGAGGCGTTTTGGACATATCCTGTACACGAGATCCTTGGTACCAGGGATAGTCACTTGGACACTAGTACAATTTAATAATGATTATTATGTAAAAAGTGATATTCAAAAAGACAAAGGTAACTGGAATGAAGGAACTTGAAATGAATGCACACAACGCCACTAGAAGTGAAATAGTTTAGGTAGGAAGGTGGAAATGTTCCGAAAATAGAACTGAGGTTAGGAAAATGATAGTGGAATAAGACATTTCTGTATACCACCTGTTTAATTGGATTCTCCTAAGTTTAAACAGGGAAAACTTATACAAATATTGCTATAGGGTTGAGGCACTTTCTAATTCGAGGACACGCGACTCGGCCACTAATAAAAGGGATCTTCTCCAAGGACTCAACCGCAGAACCGGTTATGTTCTCTATAATCATCAGACATTAACCTAAACGAAAAACAATTTCTCATTTCTAGGAATAGATACTGATCCCACAGCTCTCTTCTATCCTCTTCATTT
The DNA here is from genome assembly GCA_946811695.1 of Gonocerus acuteangulatus. Lineage (NCBI taxonomy): Eukaryota > Metazoa > Arthropoda > Insecta > Hemiptera > Coreidae > Gonocerus > Gonocerus acuteangulatus. The sequence goes on along the minus strand of OX328124.1, from coordinate 36,858,334 downwards.
CCTGGCAACTTCTTCTTTAGGCAAGTTAATTTCCTTGTCGACCTCCATAGATCCAAGAGTATTTTAAATGATCAAATGTCGAGAAGATTTTTTGGGGGGAGGGGCGAAAAGGCTCCGGTATAGAAAATAGCTCCTGATGACCTGGCAAATATCCCATATTGCACATGGTATTAGATAACCCTACAGCTTCTCCTTGTCAAACTTTAGTATCTGCATACATTAAATTGTCTTCCACTGTATGCTAGGGATGGGCGATAGACGATACTTACTATCGATATATCGATAGTTCATGACTAACGATAGTCATAGACTATCGATATTTTTTTTCTAGAATTGAAGTTCTCAGCATCTGGAGGGCTGTGGTATTAAATACTGACACGTCTGGTGAATTAAATACTGAAAAATAACCGTCTGGTAAATACAACCAACTACATAATGTAGCCGGAAAATACCTTTGTGTTCCAGGCACGTCTGTAGCCTTAGAACGTGTATTTTCAGCCGCTGGAAAATCGTTTCTGCGGAACAGACTGAGCCAAAAAAAGTGAAAATGTTGGTCTTTCTTTCTGGTAATATGTGGCTCAAGGAGAAAAAGTAAAACAGTTTAAAATAATTGCGCTTTTTTGTGCCTCTTGATATTTTTTTCTTTGGAAATGCTTTTTATAAATGTAAATAAATTAGTTTTTTGTTTTAAAAATTTGTGCAATCTTATAAATATATCTAATCCTGCAAGTAATAGATAATTCAATTCAATAACATTAAATTATTCACTGGACAGGCATGTAAGGAATATGGAAAGCCACTATCGAATAACTATCGATAGTATCGATATTTTTTTAACCGATAGTATCGGCCTATCGACAATGCTGAACTATCGACTATCGCCCATCCCTACTGTATGCTAATGAATCTAAGACTTACCTTTTCTTTAGGTCCATGATTAATCTAGATATGTTACAGATTGATTTCAATCATATCAAAACGTGGGTAGCAGTAAATAAGCTTTCCTTCAAACCTAACAAAACCAAAGTCATTGTGATAGGTTCCCAAACCACTTATCTTTCCGTTCCTCGACAACATCTCTGTAACATATTACTCCTCAATAAAAAAAAATTCTATGAATTATCTTTGACCAAAACTTCTCCTGCATATTTCAAATTCCTTAAAAAAAAATTCTGATGACATTTTTGATGGGGATATGTCAATCGGAGAAATAAGTGGATAAAACTTCAAATTGATAGTTTCGTTCATTTCAACGCGGTTTTGTCTCTGTTTACCTAACTTTTTGAGTGGTTGTTGTTGTTTTTTAGCCTGAATTCAAATCCCGAGCAAGCTCTAAAGATTTTTTCTTCTAATTCGGCCTCCCTGACCGTCCCTATGCCAACCCAGCCTTCAATTAATTTAATAATGGGTACCTTTGGTGCTAATGACTCTAGCAGTCGAAGCAACCAAGGGGGAAATCAGGGAAAATAGTACTGACCTCACTAGCTCCCTGGTGTGCCGTATGGTCATGAATCAGATACCCCTATAGTATCTGCCCCTCAGGGCCCTTGTGGCCTGTTACGGGGCTGATTTTTTTTTTAATTGCATTTAACAGTAAAATGAGAATTTTAGTGTAACTAGATAAGAAAATGGGAAAAATTGTTATAGTTTTTCCCAGAGCGAACATTGAGAAAGAGGATGGAATAATTTTCGCTTAAGAATCAGTTTCCTGTTGTCGCGCTTAAAACCTTATAATATTTCTCTTTGAGATTAGATTTTATATTTTTCAAGAAAGCTAAAAAACCTACGAATAACTCCTTCTATTCCTTTACTAATGCCACTAGGGATATGAAAGAAACTGCGCGTAGATGACACAGTTCCTGTGAGTCGGACTTTTGTGTTTTTTCTGTCCTTTATAAAAGACCCAGCAAGAATGTGAAAATCACCAAAGTCTTTGGGACAGCTTTCAGTTTCGTACCTTTTACTGGCTAGCTATCTATCTTCATAAGGTTTTACACAAAGGGTTCTAAACAAAAACAGTAAAACGACCTTGAATTTCTGGACGGATGATGCAATACGAACCTACATATATACAGCCTGTGACTTTCAACTTTCTAATTTATCTCAAATGATTTGTTAGTGGCTTTCTCCATAGCGGAGCAATATGAAAGCACATTATTGAAAACACATTTATAACTTCTTCAGGTCTGTAGAAGTGAATTAAAAAAGTCCGACTCAATGGAACTGCGTACTCTTAGCGTGTTTCAATATAATGTTTATATCTGCTGTGATTTGGAAAGCTTAGAATCGATGCTCTCAATATTTTGTCTTCATTGTGACAAAATTAAGTCTTCCGAAAGTTTAAACGCATTTTCTCCGAATGAGCTGGTCCAAAATATTCGCCATAATCTTACTTCAAGGACTCAGGAGGAGATCGTTGACAGTTGACATTGCGAAGCTAGACATTTTAGGGTTTCGGTGTGATTAATAAAACTACATTTTTTTTATTAAAAAATGTGTTATATTTTTTCCGATGTTTCGACTTGAGATTAAGCCTTCTTCTCGGCTGTAAACAAGGACGGACAGAGTTAATACTAATAATAATCTACTATATATTTGTCAAATACCACTCATTGGCCTATCATCGCCCAGCCCAAACCAATTGACAGAAAAATTTGAAATTTTGCATGGACCCTCCCTTAGAATGTTAGAAACACTAGCAAAGTAAGGTTTTTATGATATTCAAATTTTTAAGTAGGTACTTTTAGAGGTGTTGTCATACCTGTCGGTGGAGACCGTCGTCACTGGCATCTGTGCGAGTACTGCCAGTGACGACGGTCTCCACCGACAGGTATGACAACAGTATATTTACTGGCGGACCTAACCCCTTAGATTATTTACTTTTAGAGGTGTTTGAATTTTTAGTTGGTTCTAAAGAGAGCAGGCCGCCTAGGCAGTATGCTTTGCTAGGACGATAAGAGGTCAGCTGTTACCGTACTGTATCTATTTCATAATGTTATTTTTATTTACGATTCATGTCAACTATAAGGCAGACCTTGAATTAATAGAAATAAACGGTGATTTTGTCCCTCATAGAGTTTACGCTACACATGGTGATGGTCCATCCGAGGTAATATATCCCGAACCCTAGCACAGCCTCCCCACCCATCAGCATCCCCAGTCAAAACACTTCTTGGTAATGCTCGCAAATATAATGGGTGTTTCCGAATGACATCATGGAAACATAAATTTTTAAATTGTACCGTCCATTTATTATTGACAAAGAATTTTAACCTATACTGTTTAAACTCCTGTTACTGGTAACCTATAGATAACGGGTTATCTGTTTCTTGACCCTGGTCCGGAGCGCCCCAGTCAAGAAACATTATAATTTGATTACTTATCAATTGATGAATAACTTATAGTATGACGGAAACCGTGCTATAATAAATTGCACAAAATTATGAAGTAGCATTAATTTTGATGATACATTATTTAAAGTAATAAAATAACTACTTATCTGCCGTAACGCGGCACGGGTAGTCAGCTAGGTTTACATATAGAAGGAATAAAAGGACAAAATTATACATAGAGGAATTATACCACATTCTGATATTTGGTAAATATTTTTTACAGTTTAAGATTAAATTAAAGGCAGGTGGATACAGATTTAAAACGGTCACTTATTTGGTACTGGTTTCGGTCACTTAGAGATCTCCGGTCGTCATCAGGGAGCCTAGAAATTTTAGATCATCATAAGGGCACCTATTGATTTCAGGTCAACATCAGGGCACCTAGTGATTTCAGGTCATCATAAGGGCACCTAGTGATTTCAGGTCATCATGAGGGCACCTAGTGATTTCAGGTCATCATAAGGGCACCTAGTGATTTCAGGTCAACATGAGGTGGGGGCTGCTGATATGAACTTGACTGCTTGTTTGAATTTAGAACCCCGAACATAAGATTCATATCACCTGGAAACTAATCATGTTATTACACAATCATGCTATGAAACTGTCGTCTTATGACCAACTCATTATGTGCATACTTTCCAAGAGCAGACAAAGAAATTCGTTCCACAGAAATAGCGTAAACTAGACAAATTTCTCAGAAAAAAGACGGTTATGATAAATAAAAGAGTTATTTGAGTTGAATAATTTATAATATAATAATAATACGTAAGTTCGCTTAATTGGTAAAAAAGTAAATTGAAATTAAGATTCCTCCAATATCTTGAGATACTTAGAAGAAAATCATTATATTCTTCAAGAAACGAAAGGTTATTACTTGAGCTCTCCTTAAAAGGCTGATATATTTTCATTCTGAGTGCTCTCTAAAAAGATCGAAAAGTTCTCTTAGAACAAGAAAAATAAATGTATCTGATCCTGTATAATACAGAGCTTGTTGGCGTCATCCAGGTTTTCCCTGCATTTATATTTTAGGCTAAAGTATCTTAATTTGTACAATATCAAATATTGTACAAATTAAGATACTTATTATTATTATTATTGAACAAATAAAATACTCGAACAAATGAAATAATCGATTATAATCGGTTAATTTTTATTTTAGTTATTGAATTTGTGCAATAGAAAAGCACAAGGTAGGGTTAGAAATTCTTCAAATCGACTTTTTTAGTCTTTTAATGAAGTCAGCGAATAGAATATTGGAAATTAGTAAAGCTTAATTTGTGTTTCAGCCTATCAATAAACAAACCTATATTTTTGTTTGTTTTGTTTTTTTTATTATTGCTTTTTGGCTTTTGTAAGAAATAAGATAATTTGTTTTTCTTAGCTTTTTAGATCAACTGGCTGTTCTTTCTAAAATTCAACTTTTTCTCTTTTCTAAAACCAGTGGCGGATATAGGACATAATTTCGGGAAGGGCTCGGACCAACGAGGCGTTAGAGGAGAGGTGGATGGAATACCCCCTAAGATGGAGGGGGTGTGGGAAAATGTTAAATACTTTAGTGTAAAATGGTGGGTTTTGAGGTCTTCTGCCGCTTAGTAAACCAGGGTAAAGGTTGAAAACATTTTTCGTTGTTATAGTTTTTTTTTCGCACAAAATGTTCTTACCAAAACGGCAAAATGAACTTTTAACATTTTATTTTTAGCTGAATAATTCGTCATTTTTGTCCCATTTCCATGATTTGTAAAATCTTTTTGCTACAATCTGTATTACACTGAATAGTTTCATAAATTACTACACAAACACACACTTGGCACTTCTCATCTCACTTGCAGACATCCCTACAATCTAATTGCCGTTCAAAGTTAACAACCTAGAACTTACAATTGTTACAACACCCACAAAACATTTTTTTTGTACTAGGTGATCTTATTTAATTTATTATTGAGGTTTTTTACGACACATTTTTACTGGTAGTACTGTAAAATTACATTATCTTGATCCCCCATCGAGACTTACAAGTACATTGTTTATAACAAACCCTTCCGTTCTACGAAGCTTATTCCTTGCCTGTTCTCTTATCAGCTGTGCAATTATTGATTGCAATTCCAATCAAATTTACATTTCTAAAAAGTCAATACAACTATTCTAATCGAGTTCACGAGTGAGTACATCAAAGTAAATCAATAGCTACCAATCTACAACTGCTAGTTGCTCAATACGATATCTTTGAAGAGCTCTTTAAAAATAAACAGGTCTTCAACATGGAGCTTGTTTGTCATCGGGAATCAGGCCAAAAGAAAAATTAGATAAATGTTATATGTTTTCACTTAAAAGCTGGTAACTATTTCGAATGCTTCCAGAGTAAATGTCCATACCGAGAAACAGGTGCGACAAGTCGCCTCAATTTTCAGAATGTGTGTCAACGTCCCAGAAGCCCATCCCACAGGAAATGTGTAAAGTGATCACATTACCCAACAGTGTAATGAATATAACAAGTTCGGCTCTTTCAGTGTATTTTTATACCGGTCTATCAATAATCGCATAAGATCCGTATTTGTAAGAAATGTAATAAGCGTTCCAATAGATGCTTTACATTGACTACGATTTCTCGACCAGTGTCGAGATATATCATAGGCGTATATAGGAAATAATTTCGGGGGGGGGGCGAGGCTAGTAGCATTTGGGGGTATGGGATACTAACAATCTAGAATATGGAATTGTTAGCCAACTAAAACGCTATTACACCCAAAAATATAGTATTTTTTCTGAACTAAGTGGTCTTATTTAATTTATTTTTAAGGGTTTTATGGCACATTTTTACCATCAAATCAAAATTTCGGGGGTGGGGGCCTGGAGCCCCCCTTATATACGCCCATGCAAGGAAACAAAACATTTCACCTCATAGAGGCATACATGTATAGAATTATACACACGCACGTATATATCTCACCCAATCGTCTGTTGATGGCTTATTTCATACTGAGATACAGGAAAAGAAGCAAGCAAAATCAAAAGCATAAAAATCATGGACGCTATCTTGTTACATAAACAAACACACACATACATCATGAAATCACACGCATAAAGGCGTTGCTCAGTGATAGAGTGCTTGATTGATACGCTGGAGGACGTCAGTTCAAAACTCGGGCGTACGCTAAAGATTTTATCTTCCGGCATCGTAGTCCTAGAGTTGGATTCGACGATCCAGACCCTCCCTAGGCTCACCCAACCTTTAATTAATTTATTAATTCGTACCGGCAAAGGGGAAAATCAGGCGGCCATCATAGGACTGACCTCACTGCCGTAAGGTCAAGAATCAGATACCTCTACAGTATCTGCTCCTCTGGACCCTTGTGGCCTCTTACGCGATAAATTATTTATATAATATGTAGAAACTACGGCTGTCCCTAGTCATCTCGCTTACCCGAGGAGACAAGGGGCAGCTGGTGCGGACGCTCGTGATTTTTATGTTTATGTGAGCACATTACAAAATGTATTATTTTACAGAATGTAATTTCATTAAATTAATAAATAAATTAAAATGTGTAGAAAATCTGTCGGGTAACATATATTTATTGTATACAGGGTGGCCCAAAGTAGAGTTTATGCTTCAATGTACTTACAGGATGTTCGATTCTCTGCAAAGTTCCTGTCAACATGGGTCCAGAAAAGCTTTCTGTACGCGCTGGGGCTCAAATAACTGCTAAAATCATGATTTTCAGACAATTTGTTCTATCTTTAATATTAGTGCTTTTCTAGCGCTGATACCTGAATCACCACAGCCTTGGTGGACGTTTGAAAAGCACCAATTTTAAAGACAGATCAAACGAATCTCCAGTTTCCGTGATGCAAAATTAGATTCAAAATGTGTAAAATTTAGTGGCCTACAGCATTTATTTGTAACCTTTACCTCTAAAACCTTATCATGTCAAGAGTACAAACACCACCGGGATCTGGAGTCTGAAAAATGTGGTTTCAAGAGGATTTTCAGCTCCAGAAAACACTTCCCGGCCCATTTTGATAGGAACGTTTCTGCTCGGAATAGAATTTCCTATCAGTACCTTGCAGCTTAACACTAATTTGGGACCACCCTATATTATATGTATATATATATATATATATATATATATATATATATATATATATATATATATATATTACCGGTATGCAGTAGGCATGGTCGATTAAGATTTGGAGAAATTTATCTAAATCTCTTTTATGAGTGCAATCTCAACAGCTACACTACTTCAGAATGTGCTAAAAATGCAGTAATTTTAAAAGATTCTACTTCCTTCTACAGTGATCTCGAGTTGTTTTTCAAGAGGGGGAAAAAAGGGTTTATTGCAGTTGCCATCAAAATCTCATTACAAACTACTTTAGAATACCTATGTAGCCATGCCATTCTCTCGTCAGATAGCCGATAACTTAACTTTGGTAACAATATACCAACTTAAATCAACGACTTTTCGTGACAGAAAATTATAAGAACCGTGAAAATTGCTTTAGGCCCGCATTGACGGCGGCATTTGTGAATAAAGGATATTAAAAATATTTATCTAATGTTAAAATGTCCCATGATTGTCGGACTGATGCCTGAGAAAAAAGCATGGTTGTATATCCTCGTACGTGTAGAACATACCTGTAAGGACAGCGAACAGAGCGTAGCGTTGCCAAGATACTACTGACAGGTGAGTGTTGTCCCCACTACACGCTGCAGGAGACCCGCCTACCTCAACAGGTTTGGGTCGGAGGCTCGAGATCACGTCTTCCTCGGCTTTCCGCTGTCACGTCAGGTAACGTACGCGTGAGACCAGGCTAACTGATAACAGGTGATGTGATTCTTAGTTCATAATTGCGTTATAGGCGAGTATATGAGTAATCTAGGCGCACGGTAGTGCGCCAGGCCAAGTTCCGGCCTAAGCATACAGTGTGTATATTACAGGAGGTCTTAGAGCTGATTTTTACCCTCCCATAACTTTCAACCAGGTAAAGATAAAGTTATGAAATTTTACAGAGGTATTATACTACTAGATGTGAGTAAAACTGGAAATTTTCATAATTCTACATCGAATAGTTTCTGAGATATAAGCGATCGAAAATCGGGATTTATAGGACTCACTGACTCATCAAAATTATTAGGCACTTCCCATGATGCTTTAGACTTGAAATTTTGTAGGATGATAGATATTAGAGTGTTAATAAAGGAAAAAATCGAAAAATCCTGAAAAGTTGTGTTTGACGCCGCTTCCGACGCGGGTGCGTGCCAGTTTTGTACTTTCTTCGGGAACCCATCATTCCGTCCGAAACCCATGTGGGGTATCAAATGAATCGTCTCGGTACGAAGAACCTATATTTGATGTTTTAAGAAACATTTAGGCGCATATAGGCTCGGTCAAAATCTTATACCAGCTGTCTGTCTGTATGTTTGTTCCTTATACAAATCCGAACAGTTTGACCGATTTTGACCAAACTTGGGACACAGGTGGGTCTTGATACGGGGAGAATCATAGGCTAGTTCAATATCGTCTATCAGCTGTTTGCCTAACTGTTTATTCCTTGTACAAATCCACACGATTTTGACCAAACATGGTACACATTTAGGTCTTTATCCTCGTAGTGTCATAGGCTACTTCAAAATCGTCTATCAGCTGTCTGTCTGCATGTTTGTTCCTTACACCAATTCACACCTTTTGACCGATTTTGACCAAACTTGGGACACAGGTAGGTCTTGGTCCGGGGATTGCACTAGGATAGGTAAAAAAGGTCTTTCAGCTGTCTGTCTGCATGTTCATTCCTTACACAAATTCACACCGTTTGGCCTATTTAGACCAAACTTGGCACGCAGGTAGGTCTTGATACGGGAGTGTCATATTACCTTTGACGTTTTGTACTTTTTGTTCAGAAAGCCATCATTCCTTTTGAAACCCATCATGTGGGGTATCAAATGAATCTTCTTGGTAAGGAGAACCTAAATTTGATGTTTTAAGAAACATTTCGATGCATCTTAACAACAACACGTATGACTTCTTTCTTAAATGTTGTAAATAAAGTCGTAAGGGTTAACTGCATAATATACTTGAAAGCAGATACTAAAATTTTCAAAGTCATCTAAATTACAAAGTTTAGGATTACAAACCCAAAATGTATCGTCTTTGTTCTTTTCTTTTTCTTAAAGGCCTTCTACACTTTCCTTATGGTGATCTTTATCCTTGGGATGAGGTTCCTGTGTTTTACAGTGTAATAGTTTAGTTTAGAGAGCAACCAATTGGACCTCTAGACTACTGTCATCTGGAATAGCTTCTAACTTTTCTAGTCAAGTGATTAGATGTATGTAGGTTGATTATTGGTATCAAATATCAAGCTGTAAGGAGAACTTTATGCGCCATAAAGTTCTTTATAAGCCAAAAAAAAAAAGTACTAATTTTTGAGTCCAACAATATTAATGCATGTTTCTATTTGTTGTTAGCACCTGATGATGGCACATTTGTGTTGAAAGTCCTAGTGCAAAATAAAGAAATTTTGTGGGAAGACTGAATTCTGTTTCACCTTCTGGAATTACGCACTACCGGAAAACATTAAAAAAAAATATATATATACATATATATATATATATATATATATATATATATATATATATATATATATATAAAATCCGTCCCGTAACAAGTCACGAGGGGCAGATACTATAGAGGTATCTGATTCATGACCATACGACACATAAGGGAGATAGTAAGGTCAGTACTGGGGCATTTTATGCCCGATAGTGGGGGTCATTTTCGGTGTCTACTAGGTAGGATCAATAAAGATTTGAAAAAATTTGTCAAAAATTCTGTCATGTCGCTACTTTCCTTCGTAGGAAAGTGCTAAAAGGATCAAAAATAGACATGTATATACCATTTGTTCGGCAGCTCAAAATGCATGCATTTAAGATCTTCATTTTCCAGGAAGAAAATGATTTAATAGTAAAACTACCTACCAAATTTCGTTTAAATTGATTAGATAGTTCCTGCATGATAATTTTGCAATTGAGGTATTAGTGAAAAAATTGAAATTTTTTAAATTGCTGCAAAATCCAGACAAAATGCTTTACATATTAGAAATATTTGTTTAAAAAAAAAAGTTGGCTTTTGCCAACTGTCTTCTTAATTGAGTGCTCTGAGAATCCCATTTAAAATTATTTACATTCGTGGGAAAATTCAATTCTTTTTATAAATTAAAATATATTACCACACATGTGTGTAACATATTTAGTGTTTTGTTTTTAATGTGTTTCCTCCCTCCCTCCATAAGGGGGAAACCTGTTTTTCTTAAGAATGAGTGGAAGTGTGGTGAATAATTTCTCTTTAGAGTTCACTACTGCCCGTTTTCAGTGCATTGTTGTGTCTAAACTTTTGTTTTTCTCTGAGATGTGAGTATGTATTTTAATTGTCCTATCAACATAAAAAAAAAAAAAATATTGACAGTTTCCAAGCTTTCCAAATGACACTAGGGATAATAAAATTATTATTAATTGTGCTTAGATGACACAGTTCTAGTGGATTGGACTTTTTATATAAAGCGATAACAATAGAATTGGAGATATCATTTATTTGTACTATATGTTTATCAAGTGTATAATCAAGATGGTCATCATAAATAAAGAAATACATTTAAATATTAGATGAGTTTACAACTTAACAAGGAATCTACTAAAATTACATTCCCTAAAAAATGCATATATTAAACTATAAACGTATGCATCAGTAAGCTAATGCTCTAAACAATAATAGTATCCTCGCTAGTTTCATTGAAGTATTTATATAAATATTAGCCTATTAATAAACAATAAAATCCATAAAAAAATATATTTAAAAATACCATAAACAAATTCTACACATACAATTATAACACTATATCACAACTGTACAAGAAACCAATAAATTTTCTAAATTTTAAATACCAATCTCTAAAACTATTCTGTCTATGAAAAATAAATCTAGATTATTGTTACCAAATATAAACAGTCAATAAATTATGGTTAAGATAATTAGATTTAATTCTTAATAAAGTAACATAGCCGAGTAAATTCATTACATGCAGATGAAAAAAAAAGGAATAAATTAATTGCTTGATCATGGATAAATTATGCTGAATATAATTTAATTAAATTTATAATAAAATACAAAAAGAATATGTTTTACATAGCCCAAGTCGAGTAAATTCATTACGTGCAGACCAATAAAGAGAAAAAATTAATTATTTAAAGTATTTAAATAAAACATAAAAATATTTAACAATTCAGTCATTATGTAATTTATCTATTTTGCATAATATTAACTTTGATTAGGTACAAGGGCTTCATCTCGCTCTCTATGAAATGCTCTCCTTAATATCGAAGTGTCAGGCAAGAGGTTGTTGTACACAGCCATTCCAATTAATAACAGAAGAAAACCTAGAATCTGTAACAAAAGAAAATAAATTTTTATTAAATGGCTCGCTTTACCTGTCTTTAGTGCAGAGGAGATTGCTCTCATAAAAACTCTCCTTCTCAATACCGCAATCTTCTTTAAATTTGAATAATTTATGCTTCAATAGCGAAAGTCACCACCTCGATAAATCTGTTAACCGGACATCAATAAATCAGTTCTTTTGTTGGATAGCTATTTTTGCAACCAGTTATTTATTGTCTTCAATATTGGCTTAGTTAGTCTTTGGTAACAACAGCGTGAGGATATAGGAGGTGCAGGTTTGTATGCCTCTTATAGCAGGTTGAATTTTGTCAGGAATGTGCTCACTAATTTTTTTAACAGCTTAACTACAATGCTTCAGGAAAATTACATCTCCAAAAAACTAATATTGAAAAAAAGAGTCCAAGTTCCAGGCCCCTCCCAAAAACAGTTTGCCTATGAAAGCTATGATATCATAGTATTGGGTCAAGCTTTAGGCCCTTAATACCTTGTCTTGACCCTAATAATACCCTCCTACTAATTTTTGCATTTCCAACTTGTTCAGTTTTCGTTAAATAATGACTGTTTTAACTTACATAGAATTAATGCAATCCTGATTGTTTTAAGTCATCAGAGAGTGTATGATAACCTTGAATCATTACCCTAAGGGCCTGAATCTTTAAATGCCAGATGTGTTATAATAAATCCGTTCATTATAGCGGCTATCATTTAATGAAAACTGGCCAAGTTGGATATCAATACTTTGCAAGTTCAGTTTGAGTTGGCGCTGTCAACATTTGGCTTGAGGAGGATGACGCGAGGCAATTCCCTACTGTGGCTGTAAATAGTTTTGAGAAACACTCGTGTTGAGGCCCTAAATTATAATACACATAATTAATAAATTATATTAATTAATTATGTATATTGTTTTTTTACCTTATCCAAGATTTTGACTAACAACAAAAATCATAAGAGGATTTAATAGATCACTTTTTAATAATTATTTGCATTATTTTACTTCCAGCTTCCCCTGCGCTAACCAATTGTTCACAAAATACACTATCAGTTACTTCATTTTTTTTCACACAAGACTTGATGTTTTAGAAACATTATTTTTTTTGTAAAAACATGAATGTGAAGTTTCTAAGTAAGCATATGGGAAACATTTTTTTTTTCATGTGATCTAAGCAAAAAATGCAATAACTAAAAATTAAATATTTATTTTAACATATACATTAAAATAAAAGTTCTGCTTTCAAAAGCATATGAAGACCAGAAAGTTTCGGGACAGTGAATGTGAAACAGAAGAAAGGATTCGGAAATCATCATCTACTTGCTGTCGACACAGGCTCCAAAATCAAACAGATCAATTACCTGGACCTAGTAATGACAATGATGAAGAAATAGGCCAAGGAGAAGGGATTTTTAGCCATAATTTCCTCTATAAATTAAGAGATTTGCATGATAACAACCTTCAGAGTAAATCCAAAGAGAAGCTCATATCTGAGTCTTCACAAACCGATCCTGTGGAAATTCTCGATGTATACAACCTTCATGACTTTTATAACAACAATAACAGAGTATCCACCAGTGTTCAAGTCTCACAGTCGGGCCCAAAGAAAAGAGGCAATCTCCTGTGGAGGTTAGCTTACTACGCATTTCATGCCATCTCCATTTTCATCTTCGTTATTAATTATTATGGTTTTGTTATAAATTTCTGCAATGCGGGATGGGAAGAGGGCTTCACTAAAGCTTTTCTTTTTTATATAATGCCTCCAAAGAAGATAAAAACAGAAGAGCCGTTAAATGAAACATTATCTCCAATATTGAGATCAATTACAAAAATGGTGTACGGAGCTTTAGACAATCTAGTAAATACTATTAAATTTTGGTAGTAATTTATGAGTAATTCCACCTAATAATATAAATACATACAGCATAATGTGGCGAACAGAATAAGTAGGAAACGCATTCTTTCAGTAGCTCAGACAACAGAAAGATCAAGCTCATGTAATAAAGAAACATCTGTAATAGCAGAATAATATAGAATTGAAGGTAAGATACAATTGAATATTCTAACAATCCATATCTGACTGTATCCAAATTATCACAAATTTAAAAAAGTCTATTACACAGGAGCTAAATTTCTCAGTAAGATGGTTCGTTCAGACTAAGTTACGGAGGACTGATTTTAAACATCTAACGGACGAATAAAAATAAAATCTAATCTCTTAAAATTTATTTATCCAACAAATTCAATCTAAAAAAAGTTTTTATTTCTGGTGAATACCAACTTTTAATTCATACTTTGGAATACTATGTAGCTTCTTTTGTTGAACGACAACAAAGACATAATTGCTATAAACACCTGATTTAAATATTATTATTTGAATTTGAACGCCCATTATTATAAACTATGAATTTTAGGATGGGTTAAAATATAATATAAAAAAAAAAAAATTAGTTACAAAGGAAACACCCATGGATCCTATTTCTTTCACCACTTGTTATCGAGGGAATTAAAATTTTACTCTGTAAATATATATGTACATATTAAAAAAATGAAGCCCGGTGTCCGTGAGTGTTAAGGCGTGAGCACTTACCACTCTGTGCCAAAGGTCGTTGGTTCGATTCCCAATAAGGGGGGCTGGCTTTTCTTTAGAAGAAAAAAGGCATCCTGGCTAGAAGAGGGTGGTAACCTATAGATAACCCATTCTAAAATTTTTAGTTAATAATAAATGGACGTTAAAATTTAAATAAATAAATATATAAACAATAATAATAACTGCCAGTTTTAGATCCAAAGCCCTAAATCAAAAAGGAGTTTTTTTTTTTAATAAAAAAGAGGTTATTTATTTAGCTTCATTGATTAGTACCTATATCATAATCAAATTGTATTCTTCTTATTAAAAAATATTACTATAAAAACATTTATTGGAGCATATAACTACATAATTCTAACTATATATTCAGATATATAAAAAAAGAAAAAGTAAATAAATAATCAAATAAAGCTTTCCAACAATTTGAAATTTCAACGGAAGAAGTTATATGAAATGGTTCACGCAGGTAGAAATGAGGGCAAGAATAGCATTGTAACATGGGCCCAGACTAGTACAGAGTTTGCAGGGTTGCCCAGTCCTTACCACCCACCATTAGGATGAATAATATCTGCCCAATTGGGCCTGATTACCTAATCCCTATGCAGAAAATGCAGAGTAGAGGAGAAACTCTCTTGAATATAATCTGCCACTCCTTTAGACTGGCAAGCAGAAGATTGGACATGTGGAAATAATAGATTTTGGGTCTGTCTATGATTGAATATCCTAAAAGACCTGAGAATTTGACAAATAGACTGTGTTGTTAAAAATAATCTAGTGATTCAGATGGAGTATTATATATTTTTAGGTTGAGAAACAAGTTCCATTCCAAACTTGATCCTGAACATCTTTCAATCTAACTAAATTGACATTAAGAAATGCCATCGGTAATTAAGGCAGAATAAAATAATAATATTATTTTTTATTTTTTTGCAGCTCCATATAAAGTAGGGGAGTACTGTTAGGAACCTTCAGCCAGTAATTATGAAAACGTGGTCTTTGTATAAATGCCTAATTTCCAATTAATAACGGCATACACATTCCTACATACATTCAGCTATTTTAATAAAATAAGTCTGATATATTTTCAGTAATTTCATTTGTTTTGTTGTTGTTTTTTGTATGGAGTAAATAAAAAGCATAACGTTTTTGTGGACTTAGCAACATTCAAAAGTCCTGATTCAGTTGAGTCTTGCTTCTAGACTCTAACCTTTGAATGGGCATTGAAAATGGGGCTAAGTCCCCTAAAACGTTATGCACAAAATAAAACATCTGTGGAAATGTTGACCCTTTTTTCAGCACTATGAACATAAATTTCTACAATCCAGTGATTCCCATTATAATTACTATCATTCAGGCAGAGATAAGCGAGCTCTGTAGCCAAGCTAGACAATAATTCTAGATCCATTTTAATTTAATTTAAATACAAATTTTTTACTACTTAAATAAAGTTGTATGTTAAAAAAAAACATTATTGTGAACTTATTTTTATGTACCTGAAGAGGATGAAAACCTTGCCAATGAACAGCCAAAGAAAACAGGTAGATAACCAGAATTCTAACAGAATCCAATACCATGCGAGTAGTAGCAGACAATTCTTTTGTTACACTGATTCCAGCAAAGTTAAAAAAAGCAATACTTATTATTGTACCTGAAACAAAGGACAGGATTAAATTCCTTGAAAAATTTAATAAATGTGTTGGTATTTCAATTTATCTTGAAATAAATAAAAGTAGCATTTTAAGAGTAAAATTAAGAAGAATGGTAATGAAGAAGCTTACTTGTCGCTTAGTAAATAGAGTCCATTCCTATTTACTTGTACTAGCTGTGTTTATTACTACTTGTCACTTGCCACTAAAAATAACCTGTGTTCACGTAGGTACAAGAGATTAGATGACCAGTACTATGCTCGTGTAAACTAGGCATAATTCTTTGCCCAGCTATGATGGATAGACTACACCGATATGCATGATTCTGGGGTTTCCTCCAAAATAGATCTACTTACTAAATTTGATATACTGATTCCAAAACTGTAATAGTTTTTTTTTTCTATTATGTACCATTTTTGCACAATTAGTACCTAAAATGTTTTATTGTAGTTCTGTGAATATGAAACTGAAAAGAAACTAGAAAACTAAGAAAAAATATTGATTTAATTGTTGAAAATAATGCTCTTCACAAGAATATAACAGCCTTATTTTAAGTCCAATCTTTGCAAATTTAGCTCAGTCTATCTGCTTTTCAAATAGTGAGAATCTGTTTTTGTGAGTGGCAGTTGTATGTCATACATATTTTGTGAATTTGAAGCACTATGTCTTCCAGAAAGTGTAAAAAATAACCCTGATATAGTTTGCCGTATATGAGGCAATTATCTTGTTCGAAAGACAAGATAAAACATTAAACATTTTGCCAAAAAGGCCTACGAACCCTATTTTCATATGAAGCTTGGAGATCAAAAATGAACTCCAAAAACGATGTCATACCTGTGTAAAAGAATTAAGGAATTGGAGTAAAGGAAGAAAGCTAGTATTCCGTTTGCTATTCCTACGATCTGGCATGAACCTCGAAGCCATGTAGATGATTGCTATTTTTGTGTAAGTTATGTTACATACTAGAACACAAAAAATATTAAATAAATCACTTATCCAAATTTATTGTCAGCAAAAAAGACCCATATCACATGGTCCAGGTCTTCCTGTGCCTTCTCCGTTAAAAGCATTTTACAAGGATCCAAATTACAAATATACTGTGGAAAATATGCTTGAGAACTTTTGTAAGCTGAGGCGCAATATGAGCGTGAAAGTACATTTCCTGCACTCTCATTTGGAATTTGTTTCCAGGAAATCTCGGCTGTGTCAGTGAGGAGCAGCGTGAAATATTTCACCAGGAAATATAGGAAATGGAAAGACGCTAACAGCAAACATTTAATATAAATATGATAGCTGATTATTGCCAGTCACTGAAAAGAAATGTATCAAATTCTTTCCATAGTAGGAACTCTACAAAACATTCATTTCAAGGCAGTTTGTAAAAAACTGGTCAAATGTTCAAATGTAAATGATGAAGTGAAACATTAGTTAATTTTGAAGAGTGTTATGTTGGCAGTTATGGATTTATTAACTTATATTTGAAATGTATTGTGTAGAATTCTTAAAATATTTATTGCTTAGAGGTAAAAATTAAGTAAGATTATTTAAAATTCACAATCATAACCACAGCTATAATCAATGAAATTAGGGATAATAATTACCATGGATTCAAAAAAAGAGTACTGTTTAATTAAAAAGTAATGGTAGATTAAAAAAAAAATCAGTCCCATAACAGGCAATGAGGGTCCAGAGGGGCAGATACTATAGAGGTATCTGATTCTTGACCATACGGCACACTAGGGAGATAGTGTAGTCAATACTATGCTCCGGTCGCCTGATTTTCCCCTTTGCAGTTACCCTTTAATAAATTAAAGGCTGGGTTGGCCTAGTCTAGTGTGAAGACACTAGAAGATAAAAATCTTTAGTGCTTGCTCGGGATTTAAACTCAGGCCCTCCAGCATATTATTCCAGTGTTCTACCACTGAGCTATCCTCACCCCCTGGTAGATTAAATATATTCGTATATATTAAATTGATATGAGCAGATATAAAATATCTATATGAATCATATCAGAGAATGCTAACTGATACAATAAAGCTAATTTTAATAATATTAAACAAATTACCTGAAATAGCAAGGATTAATAGATTATTGTTCATAATTTGAGCCAAGGCGTCAGGCAAATCTTCTAAAACTCCGTGTGCATTGCTGGAAAATGGTTGTGGAATATGAATGTAGTAGAAAGGAAGCAGCAAAACTCCTAGGACTACCAAACCAAATGTTCCTAAAAAAAAAATGTATTGTTTGAATATATACACTCTTATATTTATGTCTGTATATCTAAAGAATCCTATATAACAATGTGAATGAAGTACGTGTACTGAGGAAGATGAGGTCTATAGATGGTGCAAAAACAAGAATGACAGCGCTAATGTCCCACATGTCGTTGCGCCATAAAAAACAAAACAAAAAGAAAAAGCCAAGGATGAGACACCAAGTCATGTTACATCAGATGTAACATATTCAGATTCTGAATGTGTAGCATTGGAAAGAAGGATGGTCCTACATTTCGGTGAGGATAAAATCAGGAGATCAACAAAAGTCAGGCAGTATCTGAAATTCATCAGGAGTTTAAGGTACGATTTGCCCATATTGCAGAAGATATGAGTCATGACATATCTAATTTAATCACTACCTGTACTGCGTATACAGGCAGTTTCTAAACTCATTTCTTAAGGGAATTGAATATCATTATAGATTTACTACCTGATGTGCCCATTGCTGACAAGTGTAAAGAAAATTTTTGATCTTTTCAACATGTTTTTGATCTTTTAACAGCTATTGATTTTAAAATCATGCACGGTTTTTGTAACACTTCTTTAAATCTCCATCGATATTAACTACTAGATACTGAAAACAACCCTGTTAAAATGTATATAAATGATAAATCCATGGTCATGATCTTCCGGAATGTTGGAAGGCCAGCCAGGAACGAGGAGTGGAAGCTTGGTAACCAAATAATAGAAGTTGTAAATGAATACACCCTGTGTGTTGTTTGGAACTAATTTATTAGGAAACATGCAGTCCCAGGATTATATTAGGCTCCGGTAAAACTGAAATTTGTGACATGGTTTCAAAATTTATGACTTTTTTGAGCCCTATTATCAATTTTGTGACATTTTCGTAATTTTCATGAGTTTTTCGTGCAGTAGGCAACCTGATCTTGGCCATTAGCGCCCAATCAGTATAATTACTCCTATTTTAATAATGAAAATTAAGATCAAAATATTATCATTTTATTACAGAATTAAGTAATGAAAAATATTCTAATGAGATAGGTAAAGAAACTAACCCTCCCACCCCACAGCTTGTAAAGGAGGTATGTCCTTATCACTCACAAACTTTTCTTCATACACCATCTGAACTGCTACAATAATCTGAGCAGTCACGATAAGAAGATCTCCTGAAAAGAACAATAATGCACAATTAAAAGTTTGAAATAAAATAGATTATGCATCAAATTTTTAAAAAGTAAAAAATTAACAAACATTATCCATCATTTCTTGATTCACTTAAAAGAGTTTTTATACTGAACTGAGAGTTTTGATCCTTGCAATCATCTTGCAGAGCCTCAGATCCAATAAAAACGTCTAGCTTTTGGAACTCCCTTCATTCAATAGGTAAAGATTGCTTACAAAAAGTTTTGCATGGGAATGACAAAAAGAGAGTAAATAGACGAAGAAGCTTACCAGTGAGCTGGCTGTTGGTATCTTTTTGTTCAAGAGAGTTCAGTAGGAAATCAGAGATGCCAACAACTGTTAATCCAGTAATGACAAAGGCAATACCCACCCACATTTTTGGTGTAATGGACCGTTGTAAGAAAGCAACAGATAACAGAGCAACAAATATTATAACAGATCCTGAAAGAATAAATCATATAACTTATTTTTTCATACATTATGATATTATAAGCATAGTATGTTAATTTTTAATCACTATTTGGGAAAAAATGAAGGCTGCCTAATCCTGAAGAACTAAAAATTGTTCAAAACAATGTCTCTGGACATAGAATCAATTACTCTATGAAACAAGAAATATGTAAATTTTCAAGTATAATTTAGAAAAAAAAAATACAGGTCCAATTTATATTTAATATCATCTTCACACAAATACAGTTTATATACAGGGGCCATTATTATGGTAACAAAGATTATAAATACAATAAAAATTAAGGGTCACAAGGTGCACAAAGAAACAATAAAAAATATGTTATTAAATAAAACAAAACACATACCTCTAAGCATCTGAAAACTACTAGGATAGGTTAAATTAAGTCCAATATACATAAGCGAGGTCGCAACCATATCACACATAGCTGGAGGGAACAAAATGAAAGGATTGAAGTCACGATTTCCTCTTACAAGATCATTTTCTTCTTCTGATCCATCCTTAAAATGAATGAAAAACAATCACTGAAAATGCTCATATATATCAGCCAATAATACAAACACTATTACTGGATGTGCTAATGGCCTTGGTAGCCGATGCACACGGGAAAAAAAAACTATTACTAGAGCCAACAGACATAGCCAAGTTGAATGAAGCAACGTCGGGCGTGGCCAGTACCTGAATGGATGACCAGGTTTTATACGGTTGGCAATACAGCCTATCGTTAAGAGCCCAATTGTTGTAAAAACCGTTAAACACACACACACAATTACTATATATTGACATAATTTATTAATGTAGTAACATGTTAAAAGAAGGTTCAGTAATGCTGGAATTTAACCAGCCACCAGCAATAAAAGAATTCATGAAATATGAATTCATCAGCAAGACTTTTTGAACTTTAAATCAAAGTTAAACTTTAATTACACAGAAAGAATTGCAGTAGCTCAGTTGCTGTTTAATGTTATTTTCAAATTTTTGTGATTACGATTTAAATTTTATAAACATTAATACTGATTATTTAATAAACATGAAAACACATTAAATGAAACTCTTGCATTGTGTAAAATGGAACAAGAGTGAGTAATGCAATAATGTGTATTTTTTTTCTTCTTAAACTTGTTCCTTATTACTGAGGCCATTAGATAATCCAAACTACCCTACAGGTCAACAGAGTGTATGAATTGAGATTTTTAGGAATAACAAGGGTGAAGTTCATTAATGAATAAATAAGTAAAAAAAACAGCAAATCATAAAGCTGAAACTGAGTCAGATTATGCAGCCTTTCAGTTAGTTAAATCCTCCCTTAAATGGCTTCAGTACATTTATTAAATATGAGCAAGGAAGAGGCTCTCTGATGAGAGGAGGAGGCTCTCTGATTTTTTTGAGGGAAAAATTATAATTCTTTGTTTTCAATGATATTTACCACATTAGGGTTTCTTGGGGTGCTGATTTTAAATCTGCCATTATTTTTTGTGTAAAAAATATATAATACTAGTTTACTTGAAAACTTGAGCATATTTCTGAATTTATGATTATTTATCGATTGTATTTTTTCGTTAATCTACGATGTATAACCAATCAATTGGTGAAATAATCATATCAATATCATTTTCTAAACTCGATATTTAAAATAAAGCATTTCCAACCTACTTTATTTTATTTCTCGGCTCCTAACTGGACGGATCACTTGGACACATGTCGACTATTTTTCGATGTGGAATCACCAGAAAAAAATGGACCAGATTGGTGACCTCACTACTGTATACTCCCCTTGTAAGTCCCTAAATTGTATTTATCCGCTTTAAGGCCATGCCCAAGATATCTCGGGAATGGGTGCTTTTTTAATTTTCATATGAACAAGATAAATCTGACACTAACAATTTTACAGATATCATATGCCATTGCCTTCATTATCGTGGGTCAATTTTTGTAGTTTTTTTTTATTCACAAAAACGATATCAGCTAATATCTGTAGATAATGAAAATGGTATAAAACAAATCAGGGATCTTTGGCATAATGTTTAATAAAGTGGTTATTACATTCCTAATAATTTTCATTATTGCCTATTAATTAAATAAGCCCTTGAAAACAGTTCAAAGTATGTAATTATGTCAGGATTATATATAGTCGAAGTATATTAGAAGAGTAAATTTGGAATATTTTTATAATACAACAATAATTGAATTTTATTAATTTATTTATAGCATAGAGTTTATCTAGATAACTTCTTCAACTAACATTTTGATCTATTACTCTTATATACAAAGCTCATGTTGATATTAGATATGTCTTAGAAGCAAATAAATTGATTGATTGTAGTTTGAAGAGATGGGAAAAAAGATAATGAAACTAATTAGAAGATGATGGATAAACCAGGTGAGAGGTGAAATTAATAAAATATAATTCTAATTATTAATACATTTATGCTTCAGAACAATGCTGATACTAGCCAACGGCCATAGCCCGGTTGAATGCACCGGTTCACGTGGATCACCAAAGTTAAGGAATGTGGCCAGTACCTGAATGGGTGACCGAACATGTGTTGTTGGCATTATAAAAGGTTACCAACCTGTAGATAGCCTGGCTTAATAGCCCGTTAAAAAAAAATACCGATACCAAAGGCATTTGGCTGGTTAATAAAAAAAATACACCTTCAGTTCTTTCTAAACTACCCATTCTCTGTATGCATACACATATTTTTTACTTGTGTAGGTTGACGCGCAGGTATGAATTAAGAAGATTCGTACAAGAAATATTTGATGAAAGGTGATACCTAAATATGTGCAAAAATGTTTTTAATTGTTTTTATTGGCATGTATTAATGTACATAGTTGCTCATAATTGTCTAACTGACAGAATTGAGGACAATGAGCTGTTATATAAATATATTGATAAAAATAAAATCCAATTAAAAAGTTGAACAAAACTTTTCTATTTCAGTAAGGAAGTTTTTACTTAGGACACATTAAACAAGTTAGCCAATAAGAAGTAGAAATTCTAGTTGCACTATCCCGGAGTAAATACCTAAAATATTAGTTCAGTGTGATGAAATATTTAAAGTAAATAAAGCTCATTATCATTTATAATTACATAAGGATAATTACTCCGCTCTTTACACTATTTGATAGGTGATATTGTTGAGTAAACAGAATCAGTTTAAGAATGAACAATTCAGATATCAACTTTGTTTTAGTAGATGGAGATAAATATAACTTTAGTCTGTTCTATTCAACAAAAATAAATAATTAACTTAAAGAAAAATAAAACGATGCAGATATAATAATATTTGATCATTCAGTATTGGTATTCAGAGTCAAAAATTGTCATCTCTTGGCCAAGTACCCGATTATGGACTTATATTTAAGTACACCATTCAAATAAAGTATATTTGCGGCGCATACATTTGTATAAAAGAAATGAATATTCAAACATATATATGGACCTAATATGAAACTACTTGTGGTATGGGAATTAAAAATTAAAAGGATCTACTTCAGAAAATCTGTTGCCTTGAGTTGAATCTTACTATTATTTTATTTATGGTACATCGACATCTAGGCTTTGTATAGGTTGCCATCCTTCCTAAACATCCAATGTGGACCAGGGATGTTTTTCAAAGGGACCCGGAATGAATAAACGCAACTCGCTACAGGCAGGACTAGAACCCAAGGCGTTACGCACTGCACCACAGGGAGACACAAACTTTACCATTATAGTCAATTTTACTTTATATTCCTAAGATATTTATTTAGGGCGTTAACGCATTTTAATAAATAATTTTCAATTATATTACGCACAAGTATAATTAGTTTGGTCTTTCCTCTATTTATTTATTTAAATTTTAACGTCCATTTATTATTAACTACAAATTTTAGGACGGGTTGTCTATAGGTTACCACCCTTTTCTAGCCAGGATAGGGGTGATGACTTTTCTTATTTTCAAAAGAAAAAGCTTTCCTCTATTTGAAAGCCAAAAAACAGAATCAGTTTAACAAATATCGAAAATATAGTCAGGGAATCATCATTCACTTTTTAATTAAAAAGAGGCCATTTTTAATGGTTTATTAATATAGCATACACTGGCTTGAAAAAGATGTAGTTTTGATCTATCTATCATAAACCAATTAAATTTACAAAGATAATAATTACACAGGTCTACAAAAATAATCTTTCTGAAATTTGATTTGATGATTTTGGTCAATCTCTATGCTCCTTGGCGTGCTGAAGCCGAACATGAGGTCAGTCCCTCTCTATCACGTAAGGAAATTGTTCAATCTCAAGTAAGGGCAGAGGTACTACCATTAAATGAAAACAGAATTGGCGAATAAGAGTTTTCATTTATTTCCATGATCTTTTAGTTATTTCAATGTTGTTTACTGTACAAAATACATAAATGTGTAGAAATAACAGCTTCAGAATTAACAGTGGCATATTTAGTCATTATTTTTAAGAAAACGTATTTTTTTCTCTTGGAAATTTCTCCGTGTTCGTTTCCGGCTGTAGGACTCTTCAGATGATTCACGCTGCAGCATCCAACAATAGTCAGCCATCATGTTTACGTTCCATTTGCCCTGATACCTACGTTCCATTTCCTGGATGTCCTGATGGAACCTTTCCCCTTGTTCTTCACTTACTTCCCCTAAGTTTTCCGGTAAGAAGTGAACCTTCAAACTCATGTTGCAACCTTGTAATTGAAATGCCTTCAACATGCGTTCCACGATACTTCTGTAGTTGGGATCCTTCACGTTACCAAGGAACTTCTCAACAACATCTTTAAAAGAATTCCAAGCTTCCTTCTCCTTCTCATTCATGGTCTGAGTGAAATGTGGATCTGTGAAAAGTTTCCGAATATCTGGGCCTACAAAGATCCCCTCTTTTAGCTTTGCATCACTTAATCGTGGGAACTTGGAGCATAAGTACTTAAAACATTCACCTTCTTTATTGAGAGACTTTACGAATTGTTTTATCAGCCCTAGCTTTATGTGTAGAGGAGGTAGCAGGATTTTGTCAGAAGGAACCAAACTTCTCCTAATTACATTTTTTTGGCCTGGCGACAGAGCTCCTCGTGATGGCCAGTCTTTGTTGTTCCAATGGGAATTTCTGTCTCGGCTATCCCATAAACATAAAAAACAAGGGAACTTGGTGTACCCTGATTGCTGACCTAAGAGCATAGTAAGTACTTTCAAGTCTCCACATATCAATCCAGTTATGCTCATTATAATGAATTCGTTCGAGAACTAATGACAAATTTTCGTATGTTTCTTTTAAATGTACCGAATGGCCAACTGGAACTGAAGCATAAGTATTGCCATTGTGCAACAAAACAGCCTTTAGACTTTGCTTTGATGAGTCTATGAATAGACGCCAATGAATCGGGTCATATTGTATACCAAATTGACCCATCAGACCAAGAATGTCTTTGCAATAAATAAGATTCTCATCCAGAGCAAAGTAAGGAACAAAAACTGCTTCACGGTGTCGATACCATGAAAAAGAAGTGCCTGGCTGTAATAAATTTTTGTTTTTAAGACGGGAGCCAAGTAACTGAGCTGCATCTTTTGGAAGTCCAAGATCTCTCACTAAGTCGTTCAATTCCTGTTGAGAAATAAGCTGAGGTTCGTCTTCTGAACTGCTTGCTTTGAACTCACTGTGTACTTCATCGCTCTCCGACATACAGTCTTCTCTATTAGCTTCCCTATCTATACTGCCCAAGTCACGAGGGGGCTGACGAACTGTCAATCCAGGACCGTGTGGTACCGGACGACTAGCAGATTCCACATTAGGGTAGTTAATGAGCTTATGATTTTTGGAATTATAGCCTTGAACATGACAATTACAAAAGTAACAGTCATTAACGTGGTTTTTTTGCTCCCTCCACATCATTGGGATAGCAAATCCGAAAGATTTTAACTCTCCTTTGTACCATAAGCGAAGTTTTTCTACGCAGCTATGGCATACTTTGTGAGGAGCCCACACTTTATCTTGATCTCCTATTCTCAAGCCAAAATATGCATAATATACATTTTTGACAAAACCTGTTATATTTCGTAAGTATTTCTTAACTGTGTACTCACCACAGATAAAACAGAAGTAGTCTGGACTGGTAACACAATGACGATGAGACATTTTGTCTAAATGCACTTTCAAACCTTAAAATACGTTCTTAATCACTTTGACACAACTAAGAGACCTCAGTGAATGTGTTCACTTCAGTTGATACTACTGAACTGAGAGAATGAACAGAAATTTAGCTCCAAGTTCCTGATACAACAGGTTCAATCTCGTTTAGCTTCAGACGGTGACATCTGAGACCAAACAAGTACGTTCCTGTCTGAACAGGTCGTGCCTAGACACCCTCAGGCCTACAACATCTACTGAGGGAGTCATTGCGTACACCACCTAGTGAAAGATGTCTGTTTATAAAAAGAGAAATCGTTTGGAAAAAAAAAAAAAAAACTACTTCTTACCAAATTTATGTGTATAGCAGGTATATTATGTTCTATGGATTTGAAAAAAATCTGTACGTGATAGAGAAAAACGGACTTCATTCTCGGCCTCAGCACACCGAGAAACACAGAGATTAGCCAAAATCATCAAATCAAATTTTTGGTTGTAGACCTGTGTTATTAATACATATAGTTTGTTGCAAAGTTAAATAAATATATATATAGATAGATAGATTGATTGATAGTTAGATAGATATGCTATGAATTTATTTGGCAAACATACCTGCTTTCGCTTGAATGTAAAGAACAGAATTTTAAAACAAACTAAACAAAGAAATTCTCCAAAGAACATGCAGCAAGCTTGAACAAAGGGGTGATCAAAATCTCTTGGCTGCCCTTTGTCAGAGCCAACTGCCTTCAAGCTATCAGCCCATCTAAAACGTAAAATAGACAAAAATATAACTTCATTCAGTATATAAATATATCACTTAAGTGATAATAATTCAGTTAGAGAATATCATCCAGGTAAATCTAAAATCTTGCAAAATAGCATATTAATATTTCATTAATAAGAAGTGTGGTCTTACTTTGTGCTTATTGTATTAATTGATCCAGTAAAAACGAGAAGAAGAGAAAGAAGGATCTGCTTTGATGTCCAAGCCATCACACTGTTAGTCGGACAAAACGAATAGAACAGTTAACACTAACGCGTGGATAATGAAATGCTGATATTTCTAAACATATATTTAACCACAGGCGCACAGAAATGTGATAAATCCTTAACAGTTTATGACATAACACTACGAAATAATAGTCGTAAGTCGATGTTTATGAGATACGAAACAGTACAATAACCTACCACGAGCAAGGTTCACTATTGACTGGTTGACAATAAAGAACTAGGGAATATCTCACACTAGCTCTCTCCTTACTCTCTGCTGATCACTTCCTTATCAAGGCAACTTTCTTTCAGGCTTCAATGATTCATTCCCCTCCTTTCCTAGATTATAATACAATCACAGAATTCTCATAATCCTTTTATCCATTATAATCCTGAAAAAAAATGTTTTCTATCGCTACTAGTTGGCAAAAAAGTATTTCCTAGTTTCAAACGAAAAAAATTATATATTAAACTATTACAAATCTAAGATTATTTTTTTAAAACTTTATTGTTCTTAATGAATAGGCAGTAAAATATTTGTATATACTTTGTGTAAAACGCCTTACACGATTAAATCACTGTATAATTATATAGGACGATATACATAAATCATCAGTGATTAAGTTTTCAAATCTTTAACATACATGGGCGTTTATAAAGGTGGGGGCTGCAGACCCCCCCCTCCCGAAATGTTGATTTGATCGGTAAAATATTCATAAACCCCCTAAAAATAAATTAAATAAGATAATTTAGTTCATAAAACATATTCTATTTTGGGTGTAATAGCGTTTAAGTTAAAGCTAATATTTCTCTGAATATAAAATTAAATACATTGGTAATTAAACAGAGAGTAAAATTTATGTATTGTCTGAGGCACATTAGCACTTCCTGGGGCTACAAATTTTTGGACACAATATTTAAAAGCTAGATTATATATTAATATAACTTTTTTACTGGTGTTTTTTTTTTGTTTGCATTTAACAGTAAAATTAATATTTCAGTAAAACAGGGAAAGAAAATGAGAAACGTTTTGGAAGTAGTGTTTTCCTAGAACGAACGTTGAGAAGATGGGGGAGTCATTTCCGCTAAGGGTACGGTGAGTTTTCTGTTGTGGCGCCTGAAATCTTCCTTCTCGTTGAGATTTTAATTTATATTTTTCAGAAAATATAAAACTTACCAATGTCTGCATCTATTCCTTGACTAGCACTGAGTCATATGAACGCAAACGCGTTAATATGACTCAGTTCCTGCGAGTCGAGCAGGATTTTTTTTTTTTAATAAAAAATCATTTTAGAAGCAATTTATTATTTCAATTAATAGGAAGAAGTAAGTATTTTTTTAAGTGTTGTACCATGAGTACCTGCTCTAAAGGCTGACAACTCCGACATTTGAACCATGGGCGTATATAGGAAATAATGTCTGGCTGCAGCCCCCTCAGCCCCCCCCCTTATATTATACGCCCATGACTTGAACATCAGCTGTAAGTGAGAGCAGAATTTATTAAGTACTCAACTGATAGAAAATTTCATAAATATTTTTTTCGTTGACTAAAAATATTTATTAAACTATTTTCAAGTTAGTGGTCATAGGCGGCTCTATACAAACATTTCTGTGGGGGCTAATTTTTATAACCAGACACCTGGAAAGGAAGTATTTGATAAACTAAGAACATACATTAATTAGAACTTATTACTATTAATTTTCCTAAACAATTTACTTCTCTAATTTAACCAAAAAAGATTGTGAATTTTCATTCTGGGGGCTAAGCCCTCCCCTTTAGCCGGTACTGTTAGTGGTTCGTTAGTAAGACTCGAATAATTAAAATTAGATTTCTTTGACATAAAGTTTATGAATATTGTTTTGAGAAAATGACAATATTCCGAATTAAATTTTGAATGGTATAGATCATTGTTTATATCATTGTACGAATCTCTATTTTTTCCATTGTGATCAACAGTTTGGCGACTGAAATCCTTTCTGTCATTTAAACAACGTTGAAACGAAAAAGACTTCCGCAAGCAATACATCTATTCCCAATGTTAACTAACATATTTAAATTTTGCATACATTTCGAGTTTAGGAAGTATTAGAAAAAAAATTATTAATTAACATGAAACGTTTTGGTATCTTCCTATATTTTCTTAAATATCACAAATACGGATTGGAAATCGTGGTTAGTGAAAGGAAACTATTCGAAAGCTTACTAAATTCTCTACAACGATTCTAAAGTAATTTTCCATGGGTCGATGCCAATCGAGGAAATAAGTGCAAAAAAATTCGAAAGTGTTAGTTTCGTGGCTTTGGGTTTGATTTCCTCAGTTACCTTTTTATTTTAGCAGTAATGTTAATTTACCAGTAAAACAAGATAGTAAAACGAGAAAAAATTGTTTGTTGTTTGTAATAAAGCTTCCCGAGCGGAAGTCAAAGAGGCCGAGTGCGTAATTTGAGGTTGCACTCATGACAGAATTCTATAAAAATTTCTTCAAATCTTCATCGATTCTACTATCAAAGGAACATCCCAAAGTGTCCGAAGCTGATTTTTATGAAAGTTTGTATACTTATTAAACACGTAAAAATAACCGATACGTATTTTTTTCTATCGGCCCAATCGCACGTTTAAGGGATGAAAGCAACCTTCCAAAGTACACCTCAAATCTACTAACAAGGGGAGTATACAGAGGTGGGGCCGCCGATTTGGTCCATTTTTTATGGTGATTCTACAGGGGAAAATAGTTGACAGGTGTCCACGTCCTAAACACCGTAGGAGAAATAAAATAAAAAAGGTTGAAAATGCTTTATTTTACATATCGAGTTTATAAAGTGATATCGAAATGATTCTTTTTTTTTTTTTTTTTTTTTTTTTTTTTTTTTTTTTTTAACGGCGCATCTACATCTTGGCCATTAGCGCCCGAAATGATTCTTTCACCAATTCATTTGTTTCTATTATTTTTAAACTTTAACGTCCATTTATTATTAACTACGAATTTTAGGGCGGGTTATCTATAGGTTGCCACCCTTTTCTAGCCAGGATAGGGCTGATGCCTTTTCTTTTTAGTGCGGTTCCTCCCTCCCTCCTTAGGGAGGAAACCCACTTATGAGGTTGACCTCATGATGCAATCCGAAAAGAAAAGTCCATGTTTCAGATCCCATGGATCAATAATATAACGGGGGTTCAAATTTGTGTATGTATATGTATATATATATATATATATATATATATATATGTTTGTTTGGAACTGCTTCTTTCTCCAGCAATGTCGCTCCTCTCTCCATCGCAATATTTCGTCGGGTTCATCTCCGACTTCTTCAGGCTGCTATGTGTCGTCCTCGGTGGTTATCAAGGGAATGGGATATATATATATATATATATATATATATATATATATATATATATATATATATATATATCCGTTTCCAGAAAACGCTACCAAAATTCTGAGGAAATTGCTTAGTTATTCAGCTCCTGGGCGATGGACTTCTTAAAATTATTTTATTGAAATCCAATGTCAAGAAACCACTCAATGTCTGACAGCGATTGATGTTATATAGTTTTGAGATAAGGATAGTGTTCTTTTCCAGTAGAAAGGAATTTTTTATCAACTTATAAATATTAGGCGTTCTCAAACAATTCAGACGTTTAGAAGTAGCCTATTTATGTACACACTTCAGATTTCTCTTTGTTCTATTTTCTAGAAATATCTACCTTTCACAATAGGATTTCATTGCAGCATGATGACAATACTCTAATAAACCAATAATTAATTTAAAAAAGTCCGTCATGCAGAAGCTGCATAACTAAGCACTTTCCTCAGAATTTCGATAGTGTAGACTGCTTTCCAGAACAATTTGCTTAAAATATCCTACATACATAAAATAAAAACATGAATAGTTCTCTTTTCATTTTGTAATGAGTAACTGTTCAATTATTAATTTTGTAATTAATTTGCTTCCAGAGTTATGTTTACACATGTTACCTACTACTACACTACTTAATAAATACAAAAAGCTTCATATTTTCGTCTTTTGATCTGACGCAGGAAGAGGATACAGTCCCTCTAGTGGTAGATAGCGCTCCTTGCGGCGGCCTTACGAACCTACGTATGGCGGGCTAATTCTATTGAAATATATTACAAAGTAAACCCCCCTTTCCGATTGACCGATTTAGCTCATTTTTACAACACTTCTTTCTCATCAGCTACCCACGAAGTATACCTCGTTTCGTTACAATACAGCAGAAATTATGACCGGTATGAGTATATTAGTAATTTGGGTCTGGAGTAAGCCCCCCTCCTAATGAACCGATTTAGTTTATTTTTACATCTCACTTTGCTCTCTAGATTACCACTAGGAATACCGAGTTTTGTTGAAATATAACAAAAATTACGGCTGGCATGGTCAAATTAGTGTTTTGGGTTCGGGGTACTCCCCCCCCCTTCTGGTGGGCCGATTTTGGTGGTTAACGAACTCGTTCAATTGTTTGCTATATACCAACTCTCGTGACGAAAACACAAAAACTCTGGCCACAATCATGTTAACAGATAGATATATATATAAATCAGTCCCGTAAGAGACCACAAGGGCCCTGAGGGGCAGATACTATAGAGGAATCTGATTCATGACCATACGGCACACTAGGGAGATAGTGTGGTCAGTACTATGCTCTGGCCGCCTGATTTTCCCCTTGGCTGCTTCGACTGTTGGAGTCATTAGCACCCAAGGTACCCATTATTAAATTAATTAAAGGCTGGGTTGGCCTAGGGATGGTCAGGGAGGCCGAATTCAACCCATGAACGAAGACACTAGAAGAAAAAATCGTTAGTGCTTGCTCGGGATTTGAACTCAGGTCCTCCAACTTATTAGTCGAGTGGTCTACCACTGAGCTAACCTCGCCCCCATATATATATATATATATATATATATATATATATATATATATCAATTTTAATGGGGGTAATTTTTTGTGTTTACTAGGTAGGATCGATAAAGATTTTAAGAAATTTTTCACCAATTCCATCATGAGTGCAACCTCAATAGCTACTTTCCTTCGGAGGAAAGTGCTAAAAAGTTCATATAGGTGGGTAAGGAAGACCAAAGAAGGAGGTATAAAAGAAACTGTATTAGGAGGAATAAAGAAGACAATATTAGGAGGAATATAGAAGATCATATTAGGAGGGATGAACAGGATATAATCAGGTTCCAAATTATTTCATGAAATTGTTCTGTGAATAGTAAATAAAATTCGGCGCTAATGGCCAAGTTGTAGATGCGCCGTAAAAAAAAAAAAAAAAAAAAAAAAAAAAAAAAAGTAAATAAAATTGGCTGATATTTTTGAAGCAATTTTCAATACTCTATGTTATGTGTGTTAATATGTACATACTTCCATCATTAATATCCACTTTTAAATACATTTTTAATTTATTTTCCTATATTGTCTTAATGATCATTATACTGAAATTTGTAGATTTTCTCATTTTGTAATTTTGCTTTTTCATAAATGTATATTAAAAAATAAATAAAATAACACTTAATGATGTAAATAAAACAAATGCATTTTAAAAAAATAATATTTTATTTATCTATATAGCATATATTAAAAAAAAATGGTCATAAAAAATATTAAAAATAATCACACATTTAAGTACATCATGCATTTTACAGGTTATTAAATGCCCTTCTGAATTATTGTGATTATGGCATGAGTAAATGTGATAGAAGTTTCATAGTCATTGCCACTGTGACTATGGACTTTTAGCAATCTATTTGCGACTCCTAATATACCCTCCATTTGGATATATTATTTTTTTCTAGGCCTGAGAGTTCTTTTAAGAATAGTCCCTGGTGATGCTTCGGGTTCGTTTGAGTCTGTGAATATTATCTAAAACAAAATAATAAGCATGAATAGTTTTATTTTTGATTTTGACTAGTGGCTTGAACACTATTTTTTTTTTTTTTTTTTTAGAACCAAAATTAAACATAATTAACCATAATTAATAAAAGTGAATAATAATAAATTACTAAAATAAATAACAATTATTTACAAAAATATTAACAATCTTTCAGGATAAACATTTAATCATGATAAACAATTTATTTCTTAGTCAAATGAACTAAGAAAAATAAATAAATTTAGCACCTTTATGTCTAATTTATGGTTGGGATGACAAAAGTAAAACAATTATTCAGAGCGGGAAAATTATAGATACAATTATACAAAAAATATAATTTACACAAATGTTTGATAACATGTAATAAGAAAAATCCATGATTATGTGCTAATAAAAGGGCTTTTTTTTCTTATCTTTTATTTTATAAAAAAAAAAACAAAAAAACAAACAAATCTTCAAGTTAAACCATTAATACTTTTTGTCTTAAGATTGCAGAACCAAAATAGTTTTTTGTTTTTGTTTATTTTTTTTTTTGGTCTAGATAATTTTTATTTATTATCTATACAGTAGACTTAGATAATTCAAACCCCTAGGGACAGATAAAAAAGTTCGAATTATCCAAAATTCGAATTACAAAAGTTTTTGAAAAAAAGGGGTGAAAAATTGAACTTCATATTTTCACATTTTGTAATTAAAAAGAAATACATACATTTTATTTAATTCTGGATTGACACTGCCATTGACATGTACGTTAATGACACCGTGGGGTAAATTTTATCCCATACTTTGAAAATATATAAAATAAATAAATTTCAATTTTTTCGTTTGCTTTTTTTAAGCAAGAGCAATGTATAGAGCAGGAACATCGAGAAATAAATTCAAACAGGAATAAATCTGCCGAATATTAATTAAAATTCACAAAATAGCTAGGAAACCCTAAAACTCAATATTGTTCATACACCAAATAATTATCCTGTAAAAATTTTACTAAACAGAAAATATTTTTTACGAACAATGAACTAGTTGATCAAAAATCATAAAAAATAAAAAAATAAAAATAGGAACTTTAGAAAAATACAATATTCTGTCCAATTGAGACTCGTTAACATTTTACACATTTTGGTGATCGGTGTGCATGGCCCTTCTACACACAGAACATTTTCTCGGACAACGTTAAAGTTTTATACCTTTTAGGCTTCAACATCTTAAATCAACAACTCACTGAACTACAATGTACACCAGAAATTCAATGCACAAACAATAAATCAGATCTAGGCGCTGACTGACTTATAACAGAATAAGAAATGAAGATCGGAGGGATAGTGGGAGGGAATTCTAGGATAAAATGACAGGATGGTGTATGTAACTACAACCCCTGGAAGGGAGGAAGCACGACCCACCACTTTGCAGAACTCCTAGAGTCCAAGAACTAGACTATGAGTCCGCCATGCTTCTTGTCCCGGAACCCCTACATCTGTATCTTACTAACCACCTTATCCGAGGGGAGAATATTTTGACAAGATTTAAAATCGGCCGCCTCTCTTTTCACTTCCCATTGGAGGTACAGAAAAAAATTCGAATAAAGTTTTGGATAATTCGAATTTTTTTGGCTTGGATCATTTAATTTTTTTTTCTGTTTATTTATATATATATATATATATATATATATATATATATATATATATATATATATATATATATATACATATATTGTTATAAAATTATATCACTAACCACGTATTGTTTCTTAAAAAATATAACTCTAATTTTGTATAAGAACCCAACACGACCCGTTTTAATAATAAAATTCAATTTCAATCTCATAATACTAAAATAAAAAATTAAATTAAAAATAAATAATTTTTTTTATTTTATAACAATATATATATATATATATATATATATATATATATATATATATATATATATATATATATATATATAATTCACCTGTTTGTCTCTCTTTCTGTTCCTTACACAAATCAACATTGTTTGACTGATTTTAAATAAACTTGGCACACAGGTAGATCTTTATCCAGGAATTGTCATAAGTAGAGCCCGAAAGTTAGGCAAAATGCCTTTTTTTTTGTCTGAATGGATATATTGAAGAATCAGATAGAAATAAATATGTTTTCATGCATTTAGGAAGTGCAGAGACAATTTTTATTTTGCCTATTTTGGCTTCCGTTGCCTATTTTAAAATTTAAACCCTTTTTTGGTCGTTATGCGTTTTAAATATTTTAAAAAGCACATAATGAATTTCCATACATCCAAGACAAAAAAGGTTGCACAAATTAAGTTACATATTGCCATCACAAATATACATTCGAAAGCTTATTTTCCCAACCCATGGATTTAACCTCTGTAAATAACAGAACCTTCCTTAGTAGAAGGAATGCACAAGCATAATGAATAGCAGGAAAAAGAAAGGATGAGAGAAGTAAGTCTTCTTCCTCAGGCTCCTTTTGCTGTAACAATGCATATTCCGGATTTCGAATTGATAAGATAATGCAGAGGAAGTGTTTCCATGATGAAAAGGTCTATGACATTTGATACTTTGAAAAAGCATCTTGTTGTTGCTTGTAACTAGGGAAACTAAGAATAAGTACACTAATTCTGTGACAAATTGGTAATAAAGAAATGAATGAGTATTTAAAATACATATTTTCATTAATAATGAGTGAGATTCCTGTTTGCCTTCACTCCTAATAAATGCCTATTTGAATTACAGTAGTGCCTATTTTCAGTATTTCAATGCCTTTTTGCCTATTTTAACCAAAAATAAATGCCTAACTTCCGGGCTCTAGTCATAACTAAGTCAACAGAAGTAAAAAAAAAAAAAATTAATTTTTGATAACACAACGTGGTACAATGGTTTATGGATAATACTTAACATCACTTACAGATTCACTTCCCAAATCTGAAGAAGATCTCAAGAAAAGTTTCCGCCTTGTCTTTTCTTCACAAGAAGAGGCAGCAGCCACACTTGAAGAGTGAGAAGCATCAACTAAAAATTATAATTTAAATGTATCTTTTTACAGGGCTTGAAATCAATAATTATTTATTTTAACAAGCCATCAAACTATCATAATTTGTAGAGTTTGTTATAAATATGTATTTTACATACATACATAAATTTATAGAGACAGATATTAAACATTGTAAAACTCTATGAAAACAATGGGATTCGGAATCAATTTCGGAATAGAGGAACATAGAAATACTTTCATTCAAAATTGATTTTGAATTCAGATTCCTAAATTCATCATATGAACAATGAAAATTTGCTATAGGATGGAGACCCTTATTATGCAATGAGGATTTATATAGTATTTTGCAAACAGTCCTATGAAAAAATATAATAAAACCAAGTTTATTACTTTCAATGTTTTTATTTATTTTTAAGGAAACTCAGTTTATCAGGAAATGAAGAAATAATAATATGATGTTAATATTATCTAAAAAATGAAGAAAAAACTTGACATACCTCCATAATCCGGAATAATGTGTTCATTTAGAGCTTTCCTGGATATGGGCCTGCAAACATAACAAAATAAATTTTAAAATTTAAAGGGTCAATACACAATGGCATTTCAGTATCTCAATAAATAATAAAAAACAAAATACCTTTTTTTCTTTTTCCCAGTTCTGGATTTTTGGTTAGAAGGCAGGGTAAAAGAAGGGTCATTATCAGACTCCTCAGGATCACTAAAGAATACTCTTCTTTCCCGACTGGGAGTTCTCAAAGGTCTTTCCTTGAAAATAAAATAAACAAATTATTAATTGAAATAATTTCTTCAATAAAATGAAATCACTATTAAGTTTGAATCAATCCACTTAAAAACCGAGATATTTAAAAAAGCATGTATTTTTAAAAAGCATTAAGGAAAAACACGTCATCAGCAAAATCTTCACTATTACAGAGAGAAACAGTAGTTTACATACACTTGAAAATATTAAAGAAAATAGATATCACAATTTAAAAGATATTTATTCCGTTGGTTCATACCAGAGAAAGAAAACTCTTGCTGACATCCACAGCTTTACACACGAATTCTTGTTGTCTTTTCATCTAAATGGGCCATAAGGTATACATATGTGTGTATTAGGATGCGTTCACATCTGATAGTTATTGCAGGATATTTATGTCAGACAGAAATTGTAAACTGAAAACAATTTATGTCTGAAATATATATTTCTATCCCGAGCAATAAGGGTACGTTTAGATATGACGCTTCTTGCAGGAAATATATCTCAGGCGTCGAAAATAATAATTATGATAATTATCTATCCGACATCTGTGATATATTTCATGCGAGAAGTGTCAGATGTAAAGGCACCATTATGCTAGGGGCTAGATTCACACGCTTAAGAAATTTGTTTAAACTGCTTTGTGAGAGCCAATTTGTGCAATTAAACTTAGTAAAAATGAACTGGCCACACATTCACTTTGGCTTGAACAATTGTGAAGTGAGAGCACGAGGCAAAGGAGCAAGCCAATCATTCTCCATGCAAGAACTAAATATCCAGAAACTGAAGAGAGCTTCTGAGTTGACAGAATCTTAAATAAGTTTCTCATCGACCTGAGGCTGCAAACCCAGAAGCACCTCCTCAACCTCAATAAATGGAAAAAGATCGAAGACCTAGAAGGAAGACATAATTATCCCAATCCAGAAAGAATTCAACCTAAAAACTGAACCACAAAGCTTCAATCCCATCACCCTTCTAAGTGGCATGGTAAAGATAAGGTTAATTTAACATTTTAATTAATGATATATTTTTTTTCACTATCTACAATTTTTCGCCATATTACAGGTACCTTTTAAATGTCATTGCTGTAAAATGACTCTTGAATTTGAAAGTTGATTTAGTATATTCAGTTTAGAATTTAACTTTTTCTCTAGTAAAAAATATTGAAAGGCTTGAAATGAATGAAAATAGTGTTTTTTTTTTTAACCCGTTCAATACAATGAGCACCGTATGGTGCTCATCAAGTTCTTACGGCTTGGGCGAGAGCACCATATGGTGCTCTC
Organism: Gonocerus acuteangulatus; assembly: GCA_946811695.1. Classification (NCBI taxonomy): domain Eukaryota; kingdom Metazoa; phylum Arthropoda; class Insecta; order Hemiptera; family Coreidae; genus Gonocerus; species Gonocerus acuteangulatus. The sequence continues at coordinate 36,820,353 of OX328124.1, read as the reverse complement.
CCTACCCCTTCCTAGGTACGGTGAGCATCCTATGGAGCTTGGACCCATTCAGTTTCTCGTTGCTAGTAACTACCTGCTCGGTGTTTCCTCAAGCAATCACTGACGTAGCCCAAAATGAGCCAAGATGCATGAGCAGAATGTGTTAAACCATTTTTGGACAGTTCTTTCACTGATATTATATTCCACCATGGACTTTGTTGATTTGTATTGCTGTTGATCTGGTAGATTGGCCACACAAAAATTTAAGTCAGTGCATAAATATTGATTAACAATATTCATTTTCTATGAGTACTGATATGCATCCGATATCAATGAAAATTAGCAACAGACTGACTAATACATTAGTCAAGGCAAGGTATGGGTCAAAAGGTTTGAAATCTTATTGATTTAGTAGGGAGTCATAGCGAATTCCAAGCATGCTTTTAGTACGTACAAACTGACCTAACACATCTCATTTTGAAAAACAGGAGCACAAGGCTTAGCCTAAAATCCCTAATGGCTGAATGACTAGAGTCAACACAAGAAAACTGGCCAAGAAACTTGAAAATGGTGTGCCACAGGGAGGAGTTATTGAGGGAAAACCGATATTATTTATCTTTCAAACAGCCGAGAATTTGCAAAAAAACAAAATTATGTTTCACTGGCTACAAAATTAACAAATTGCAATATAAAAATACTTACATTTTTAGCTTTAGGCTCAAAAAGGAACTCCTCATCATCACTGGTTGGCTGGAAAATGAAACTGTTTTAAATACACAAGAATAATACATCTTAAATAACGTTTAAAATAATGATGTAAGTATTATTTTTTTTTAGGTTAATTGATGGTTGTCCAGCTAAAATTAAAGAAATAAAAAAAGGAAACTTGATTCAGTAAAATCAATCATATTTATTTTGACACCCCCGAGTACGAATTTGTTGTTAATTTTACTCAATGCTCAGATTACCAAAATTCCTTTTCTATTTTTAATCATGTTCTGCAGTTAAACATTTGGAATTCCAAAATACATAAGGATAGCCTCTGACAAGGTATCTGTATATCCGCCTCCTTCTTTATCCGTAATATTTTATTGTTTGTGATTAATCGGCATCTCATTCCCCTCTACCAATTTTTAGAACGTAAAAATTCATCTTTCTCATATTTTTATTTTCTCTGTAATTGAACTTAATCTCCACTCAACATAACTAAGAAAAAAGTCCGTCACGCAGGAGCTGCATAACTAAGCACTTTCCTCAGAATTTGGGTAGTCTAGACTGCTTTCCAGAACAATTTGCTTAAAATATCCTACATAAATAAAATAAAAACGTGAATAGTTCTCATTTTGTAATGAGTAACTGATCAATTATTAATTTGCATCCAGAGTTATGTTTACACATGGTACCAACTACACTACGCAATAAATACAAAAATCCTCATATTATCGTATTTTGATCTAACGCAGGAACAGGATACAGTTACTCTAGTGGTAGAAAGCGCTCATTGCGGCGGCTTTGTGAACCTACGTCTGCCGGCTTTTCTATTCAAATATATTACAAATTAAACCCCCGCTTTCCGATTGACCGATTCAGCTCATTTTTACAACACTTCTTTCTCATGAGTTACCCACGACGTATACAGCGTTTCGTTACAATACAGCAGAAATTACGACCGGTATGAGTATATTAGGAATTTGGGTCCGGAGTAAACCCCCCCTTCTAATGAACCGATTTAGTTTCTTTTTACAACACATATTTACCTGTAGATTACCACTACGAATACCGAGTTTCGTCGAAATATACCAAAAATCACGGCTGGTAGTGGCGAATTGGTATTGTGGGTCCGGAGTAAACCCCCCCTCCTAATGAACCGATTTCGTTTATTTTTACAACACATATTTACCTGTGGATTAGCACTACGAATATCGAGTTTCGTCGAAATATACCAAAAATCACGGCTGGTAGTGGCGAATTGGTATTGTGGGTCCTGAGTAAACCCCCCCTCCTAATGAACCGATTTCGTTTATTTTTACAACACATATTTACCTGTGGATTAGCACTACGAATACCGAGTTTCGTCGAAATATACCAAAAATCACGGCTGGTAGTGGCGAATTGGTATTGTGGGTCCGGAGTAAACCCCCCCTTCTAATGAACCGATTTAGTTCATTTTTATATCTCACTTTTCTCTCTATATTAACACTACGAATACCAAGTTTCGTTGAAATATAACAAATATTACGGCTGACATAGTCAAATAAGTGTTTTGGGTTCGGGGTAAACCCCCCCCTTCCGGTGGACCGACTTTGGTGGTTAACGAACTCGTTCAATCGTTTGCTAATTGAATGCTATATACCAAGTTTCGTGACGAAAAAACAAAAACTCTGGCCGCTATCGTGTTAACAGACACATATATATATATATATATATATGCATATATATATATATATATATATATATATATATATATATATATATAGATATATATAAATTTTAACGGGGGTCATTTTCGGTGTCTACTAAGTAGGATCGATAAAGATTTGAAGAAATTTTTCAAAAATTCCGTCATGAGTCCAACCTCAATAGCTACTTTCCTTCGGAGGAAAGTGCTAAAAGAAGAAATCTCTTCACAACAAACAAAACTTGTTACCAAATGTTCGAGGCAAAATATGGCTTTTTCAATTTTCTTCGCGTATTAAAAACCTGATGGTCATTCCCAACATTCCCCCTGACTTCTGTTTTCTTTACTATTCCATACAAATGCCTAGGTTTTCTAGTTGCTAGACACTATGCATTAATTTATTTTAATTTTTTTCTCTTAAAAAAGCTTGTGCGTTTAGGAAATGAAAGGCTAATAGATATGAATAAAATAAAAGTTACTCACCACTAACTGAATTTTTGGTATGCCAGGGCCTGGCTTTCTTAAAGTGTAATGGTCCTTCTTTCCCTTTCTATTTTTTACTTCAGGAGTTTTTTCTATTTCCTTCATTTCCTCTGTGTTTGTTTCTTCTACGTTTTTACATTTTACTTCTAAAAGGCACTCATATCTCCTAATGATTTCTTGCTTATTTTCTTCAAATGATTTCATTTGACATTCCTATATGAAATAAAATGGAATTAATATTGAAGAATAACTCTACATCTTGCTAAAAAAAAAAAAAAAAAAAAAAAAAAAAAAAAAAAAAAAATAAATAAATTTAACGACTACATATCATTGATCATACATTTAATATCAAAAGATTAATTTTCATTATAACCTTTAGCACTTTCTTCTACCAATTTGTAGGTTGAATTTATTAAAGTAGTTTTGAAAAATGTTTTCAAATCTTCATCGATCTCACTTCTAGATACTGAAAATTACCCCCATTAAAATTTATATACAGGGTGTGGTTCGAAAGTAAAGCAATTATTGCTGTTTTTAAACTAATTTATTGAACAGATTTGCACAAACACTGTTCTTCAGGAACAAACTTCACATTACTGTCGGATTTGCAGATTGACAGGGGCCCTCCTTAAAGGCAGTTAACCACTTCGAAACTTGTGAGTAGGACAGAAAAGAGTCCTTGTTGAGGACTACTATGCCTACTGTGACCAGTGGCGTTGAACCATTTCATGCATTCCTCAGTTCTAGCTTTTAAACCATTCGAAAAGCTTGCTGGCGCACGCAGTGCTCCGCACGACCAATGCAAGGATCTTGCATTTCAGCTCATGAATGAACATTTGCAGTCCAGAGCAAACATTCCGTCACTTCCTTCCAATAAAAAACAATATTTGTGAAGAAAATTCCCAAGGAGTCAAGAAGCAACAATGGAAAGCCCACCTCCGAAGAAAAAAAAGGGCAATGTCATGTTTTTGGACGTCAAAAAAATATAAACTACAAATAACGTGTAATAAATTTACATGTAAAGCTTGAACCAATTTGCATTAAATCCAGTAAAAGGGGACAGGACACTGATTTGCCTGAATAGTAAGAATTACATTCTTAGCATTTAATTGTCATGTATAATCCTACTTTTATTTAAATATCTTTTAATGTTAAATTTGTTTTAAAGTGTGTTCCAGACATTAATGTTTATAAACATTACAATTTTCAGTCTTATTGTAAGCTAAATAATTTTTTTTAAATAAAAGAAGTTATATGCATAAATTTGTTTTAAAAGATAAAATGAGCTTATTTACATTACCATTTATATATCTGTCTACCTAATAATGACCTAACTACAATAAATAATACTAATAATAAATAATATACTAGTAAAGAAAAACATAAATAAATAGACGTTTAAAACACAATAACACGAACATAAACACGATGGCGCACTAAGTGTGCCGCAAGACTGCCCATGTTCCAACAGTGGGTGCGACTACTGGAAGGTTAACATGATAAGTTTTTTTTTTTTTTTTTTTTTTTTTTTTTTTTTTTTTTTTTTTTTTTTTTTTTTTTATTTTACGGCGCATCTACATCTAGGTCATTAGCGCCGTAAATTGAAATTAACATGAGTGTTACCATTTTTGTACAAACAATTGGATGAGTTCATTAACCAGTAAAATATGCTCCAAATACAAATTGATGGGCTCAGTGCCAAAGGTGACTAACAACAATTAGAAGAACCTGAGAAAATTAAGGTTAAAGTTTAGAAGACTTTGGAAAAAATTGGTGTTGGTGACAGAAACGATTTTAATTGGTCTTTATTCATTAGATACACAAAATTCTTATGAATATACCATAATAATAAAAAGTTTATAGTTAGACATGATAATGAAAAACAAAAAGTATAGTCATGTTTGGCTCTTACATGAATAAAAAATAACGTACACTTAAACAATAGTGGTCACATATCCGGAGATTAATAATTAATGAAAAATTATTTTTCTTTAGATTTCTATGATTATGTATTAATAAATTAACAAAACAATGATTTCCAGATTAGGTGAGTTCTGTAGTATGTGAGACAGGAACAGTGCAATCTTAATATCGCGGTTTTGCCCTCCACAAGCGTGCTTCATGAACTTTCCTTGATGGTTCATAGACAGGCATGGGCGTATATAGAAAATAATTTCGGGAGGGGCTGGAAAAATGTCGGGGAGGGGGGGGGACTGAGACCCTTTCCGAGGTATGGAATACTAAAAATTTAGAGCTTGGAATAGTTTTAGGCAACTAAAACGCTATTACACATAAAATAAAATATTTTTTATGAACTAAGTGATCTTATTTAATTTATTTTTAAGGGTTTTACAACAAGTTTTTACCATCAAATCAAAAGTTCGGGGGGGGGGGGGGGGGGGGCTGCAGCCTCCCCTTATATACGCCCAGGATCTGCCACAGAGCCATCAGAAGCTTCAACTATATCACTCATGTTGTTGCTTACCATTAACGAAGCCATACCTATTGTGGGTTGGTCAAGTCTGCCTCTCACATGATTTAGCTTTGCAGTAAGTTCCAAAACAAACTAACAGAAGTCAGTACTAATCAATGAGGTATAAAGGCTGGTCATTTCTATCAATTATAAAACTTAAATTTCTCTATCAGGAAAAGTGAATAACTCAAATTTGTTAAAAATGTGGGTTAGTCACCTTTGGCACTGAGCCCTTCAATTATTAATGTGCCTCTACCAGTCAAAATATTTGTTATAATGAAACAAAACTCAGCACAAATCATGCCACAGGAAGGCATCTAAAGAGAAAGATAAATTGAAAAAATAAACTCCGTCCATTAACCGCCCGTGATTAACTGTTGAACCAAATGATTACTTTGCCTTTAATGGCCATTATTTTTACTTCCTAGTAACAAGGCAAGATTTATATATCATGCCCAACTCATGAGTAACATGTGTTGTAAAACAGAAACAAAATAGGTCCATTAAAATTTGTGGTTTACTTCAGAACAGAATTAAATAAAAGATTAATAATAGAGTTTACTGCTCATTAAAGTTATGAAAGAGTAGCAAATTCATAAGCTCATTCCTTAGCTACATGCGTTGCTAAGGAATGAGCTTATGCAGCTCGGGTGTGGCTGACTTTTTATACTTGAGATTGATTTTATTAATCTTTTCCATCTAAGTTATTACACCAATATTCAAAATACATGTTAAGAGAAACATCCGAACCACATGTAACATTTGGTACTCACTAGAAGGATTAATTGAACTAAATATATGTATATATCTGGGATTAATACTACACATGGGATTAATACTATACGTCCCAAAATAATGAACATGAAAACAACAAAATTACCTACCAGTATATCGATATGCCTTCTGTAAGCCTTAATTTCCTCGCATGCCTCGTTAAGCTTTTTTTTCATTTCATGGGTTGCAATACTAGTTTCTTCATGTTCCTTTAACAGTGCCTAAAGATTTTTGTAAGTTTTGTTACTAATTTTAAAGTTTACTAATATAATAATTCAAAAGTTCGAATAATTTTATTTTGTGTTTTTTAAAAAAATTATTTGACAACAACTCTAAATACTAAAAATAATAAAAGGTCCATATTTTCATTGCTCATCAACAGTAAACAATTACTTTTACAATTCCTTTTGTGAGATGGGGCAATACTGGGTATTTCAAAAAGAAAATCCATTTTTGAGAACTTCAAACATTTTTAGGCAGTAGAATAGGTGAAGAAAATATGTAAATAGGAAATAGGCTTATAAGAAAAGTATTTTGAAAGAAAAATGTTGAAAATATTTTAATTTACTTACAGTATACGCATTCACATGCTCTTCTAACTCTGATTCAAGTAGTTCAATTTTCGCATCCTAAAAATAAATGTTCTAGTTAGGGATTTATCAGGTGTACTATTCTTATAATGTATTTACTTATTTAAATATTAAAATCCATGTATAAATAACAGAGATTTCTAGGGTGGGTTATCGATAGATTGCCCCCTTTGTATCCAGGATAGGTAGGATATTTTTTTATAACTAAAATTATCCTTAGAATTATAAATATTAGAACAAAATAAGAAAAAAACAAACAGCCCGGCTTCAAAGATACAGGGGAGGAGATATTGTACTGGGCACGAAGAATATAAGTGTGTTCAATATGATGTGCCTGATTTTCCAATTTCAGCGTGTCATATACTTTTGTAAAAGCCAATTTCATGACTTTTTGATGAAATTTTGATGAATTTAAATGCAAATTTCATGCCCATTAAAAAGAAAATAATTTACTTACAAAGAAAAAGCCTTTACTTTTAGCTTGAAATTATTTGCAACCTTACACATTTATCTTTAAAATCTATAAAATTACAATTTAAAAATGTATAAAATGTGTGTCAAATGCTAAAGAGGACACTTACATTAATTATAAAAGTGAAGAAACGATGATCCTAAGAATCTTAGAATGAATAAGAAATTAGCAGCCTCAAAAATTTCAAACAATGGTAGCAGAATACCAAATTTTCTAAAAATATTACTAACTAAACATTTATTGTCAATGTAGGTACATAATTTAGTAAATTAAAGTGACAATTTCAATATTAAACTCTGCATGAAAAACTCTGAATATGAGTAAAGATAAATAAAAATATATGTAAATAATGGATATTTGATGTGTAAATGCTACAACAAAGGAATCAAACAGAAGAAAGGGGTGGGGAGGGGAGATATAATTGACTCATTGTACAAAAACGGTGACAATTATGAATGCGCAGAAGTCCTGAGATTATGTTAGAATCCGGTAAAACTGAAATTTTGTGAGATGGTTTCAAAATTCATGACTTTTTGTGATTTCTGTGCCCTATTTTCAATTTCGTGACTTCTTTGTGCAGCAGACATCCTGAATTTACGTAAAAGACTGGGTGAGCTAAAAAACAATCTGGATTCGTAAGGATTATTCTAGAATGTAAAATCTTCCATGCAAGTTTAAGCCTTGTGTTTGAACTCGTGTCATCCAGTATAGTGCCCAGTGCTCTCCCATCAAGTATTTTTTTTTTTTTCTTTTTCTTACTTTGCCATCGACTAGAGAATATATTTGAACTAGTATCTCTCCCGTTAGCTACAGTTTCTTGTGTACAATCCACACGTGTAGCTGGGGACCTCTTCTGCACTCTGGGCCCACTATTTTCCAGCTGAGAGAGAGTTGATCAACAGGTCTCTTACGTTTGTCAGGTATTCAATTATTTCTAAAGCCCATTTTATATGAAACTAAAGTGTTTGTTAAAAAAAAAAAAAAAAAAGGATTTGAGAACCTATGTATAAAAATAATATTTATTACCTTTGTAGCAATGAGCTGATCTCTGTTCTTGATTACATCGTCAAGATCCTCTTGGAGGAATTCGACTTCTTCCTTAGCGTCATCCAACATTGATCTGTAGTTCTGAAATTGAATCACATAATGGGTTTAAAAAAAAAGGTACCTTTTTCCACTCATCAGAAAAAGTAATTTTCTAAATTTACTCTTTCTTTGAAGAATCTAGAGGGAAACAGGATGATAATTCACATTCTGTACTACTATGAAATTTTAGCGGTAAAAAATTGTAATTTCTTATAGATTAATAGGAAAATATTCTTATTAAAACACCAAAGTAGTTGAAATTCTAATTTTTAAGAGGAAATACGAGTAATAAGTTGTAAAATTGTCAATTTTTTTATTCCTTTTGGTAATTACATTTTTATATGATGGTGCCAGTCTAATAATAATAGCTTCTGAGCCTGCACCTACATGTGCACCGGGAGCCGGAAGTCTCATTGTGCCAAGTCCTAAAATCCCTATTTTATAGGTCAAAATATTTTAGGTAACTTTCAGCGCAAGATATTAAGTGATATCTTCATGAGCTCCCTTATGTTATCATTTTTAACACTTACATTTACACATGTACATTAATTGGTTTCCCAGTTAGACCAAGTGCAGAAGATAGTGCTCCTTGTTTAATTGCCAAAGAAGCGGAACATTAGATAAATAAATGATTAATATCACATGAATTATCTCACCTGAACATAAGCACTACTAGTTTCCAAGAAAAATGCTAAGGAAATAAATATAGTTAAAATATGTAGAGAAGTTTTATTGACCTTCCACTTACTTCTATAATTCCTAAATTTGAGTAATGGATCATTTAATTATTATTATTTTTAAAAAAGTTGAATGTTTCTTCTGGTCAAGAATATTTTTTTGTAAATCATCAAACAATCCATTACTTTTTAATATGCTGAGTAACAAGTTTGATTTTATTCTACACAGCAATTTATAAAATATGAAGCAAAAAAACTGTAGAGTAGATCTATTTTAGGACTTAAGACTGCATCTACATTGGACCGATATTTCTCCTGATCCGATCCGATCTGATACCGGTTGACCGACAGCAGCCGACAAGTGTCCCTACATTGGTCCGGACCTCATCCTATCCGATCTAGTCACAGCTTGTCAGTAGTGAACTCGTAGTACAGTGAAAATGAGTGATTAATTTAAAGAATAACACCAAATGAGCATAGAAAACTTTGATTGCCTTGTTGGAGGCATAAAGGAGGAGTTGAGAGGACAATCAATCTTCTGAAAGTATGTCAATCCCGAAAAAAAAAAAAAAAAGTGTTACTCTACGATATTTATTAGCATTAGTATTCATATTTTTCCCAATATAAAAGATATATAATTCATTATAATTATCAATCAGTACCTAATCAAAAGTAAGTATATATTATTAATACAATCAAGAAAATCATTACCTAAAAATAATTACTCGAAATGAAAAAAAAATGTTGCTTAAAAAATAAATAGCAATCGACTATTATAAAGCAGTTTAGGTGTTTAAAAAAAGGGATTTCTATGAGAAATAAACGTTTATTACATAAAATTAATAAATAAAAAAATCAATTTTAATGTCCCAGTTGTGGAAGGATTTATTCCGCTGATTCCACACGTAAGGCTAATGCATAATTAAGATTACTAGCTCTACCAATTAACTCTAGCACCCATATTGTGTAGCTTCGGTCATCCAATAATGGTCTAGAAACAAACATTTTTGAACGGCCGGGAATCGGGAGTCGTAGAATCGGATCGGGACCAATGAAGCACCTCTGTAGAGATTCTAGTGTTAGCTTTCTTTCTGACTGTTGATGGATATCGGATCGGCTCGTTTCCAATGTAGGCGCATCCTTAGGACAACTTCTAATATCAATAAACTGTTCGATTCAGTTTTTCTTTAAATTAAAAATGCAGAACATAAAATCTAAAAAATATATAGAGCTAGAGATTCATATTCAGGAGTAAAATATAGGAAAGGCTAATCCTCCACAACATTGATTATTGTACTTTCAAGGCTACTTACTCATCTTCAGCACTACATCAAATATTAAGGAATAAGAAAGTAAACAGTATTAATACGTACACACATTAAGATAATTTAATAAAAACTGCAATAATTTTGAGAAGGTAAAAATGATCAGGTTTGGTCATGGTATCTTAATAAAACTATTTTTTTTATAGGAAAATAGAACATGTTGGAGAGGGTAGAGGAGACGACTTCGTTGTCAATTTTGTCACCTCCTTCTTTATCAAGAAGTCATCTCCTCTACCTACTCCAACATTTTCTATTTATTAGGGTAGTCACACCTATTCTAATCAATTTTAGAGTATTGACCTTTTATTTATTATTCCTGGACATGAAAAATGTTACAGCACTCTACAAAATTAGTAAAAATAAATAAGAAATGTTAATAAATAAGAGAAAAAAAAGGCTCACTTCATTATTGCTTTCAAGTTGTTTTATGAGGCTGTTTTTTTCATCCATTTCTTCTTTGAGAATTCTAATATCTTTCTTTAACCTATAGAACAGTATACATTCAAGAATGAATTAAGCTGAAGGGGTAGGTAAAACAATATTTCAAGGATGCAGCAGATAATAAGTACTGATATATATTTATTATGAAAAACAATTTAGTACTTAAGTGACTAACTCATAACATTTCTGATTTTTTCAGCATTGTGTTAAAACAAATATAAAAAATAAATATAATATTATTGAATATATGAAAATGTGTTTAGTTTATTTTATATCTTGATTAGAGTTATTAGCTAATAAAATGTTAAAAATAAAAATGCATTTTCTAGATTATTAATTAATTTTTATGTTTCAGCACTTTTTTTGAGGAATGCAGCTATTTGTGTAGCACTCATGATTTTTTTTTTTTTAAATATCTTCAAAATTAATATACCTGTAATGTTCAAAAATTTTGTTATATTGCAAGAGAACTCGGTAGACAGTGTCGTTGTCATGCCCATGTAAAAATAACCATGCTTGTGCTCATCTAAAGAGAGTGATGTAAAAATAAACCAATTCGGTCAATTAGGAATCGTGGTTTACTCCGGAAATAAATTATTGATTTAGTAGATATCATGACTAATTAGCGAGGAATATGTGTTGAAAAAAAAAATAAATAAAAAAAGGGAAAACTGGTCTATTAGAAATTGGGGGCTTTACACCAGAACACAATTAAATTAAAAATGAATAATAGATTCAGCTATTAATTAGAAATATAAAAAAGTGACACCATTTATGTTTATTCCGCATTTATATAGATTATTTTAAACATACTCGTCAGGAATGAGGTTTAAGCCAACCACTTTGCTGAGAAGTGTGTTTACTTATGCAACTCCTGCAAAAAATGAATTTTTTGTTTCACAATTGTTTTTAGTGTTAGTTTTAATTGTTTTTAACTCGTAATATATGACTTATATATGAGTAGGTGAGATGCAAAACTCGCTTGTTCCACAGGAACATATTATTCAGGTAGCTCAATAAACTCGAAACTTTGTCTTGTAGAGTGGCCCGATTGAAATGTTTTTTTTGTTGCCTTCAAAAGGTACATCTTTATGTTTACAGATATATGTTATATTTCAATATATGTTAAAATAGCATTGAAATATCTTTTATAATATAATGCCATGTTAATTTTTCTAAAAATGGAACGAACGAGTTTTGCACCTCACCTCCTCATATGCTTTCTTATAAAAACATCTGTAACAGAATTGTAATGGCTTTTCTATCTTTCTTGCCAAGATAAGTTGGTTACCTCTAAATAACCCATCCCCAAATCTGTGTTATATATAGGTGGATGTTAAAATTTGAAATAACATAAGTAAAAGAATTAACAAATAATTCTGTCTGATTTTATAAACAAATTAGTAAAATTTCAAATACTATGTGGTCCCAATGCTCCAATCATAAGTAGAGTTTATGTTATGATCCTACAATAAGAAATCTATCACATTTCTTAGATTAATTTAAAAGAGATTACAAAAAATAAATTCAAAGTACATACTTTAACACTTGAGCTCTGGATGCCATGAACACTTCTTCATCAACTTCAAGCATTTCCTAAAAAAATTAAATTAAGAAATAAAAAGGATCAAGCATTATAAATGTTTGAACTATTTCCATCTAACTAAACAGGCTATAATTCAGATATGGCACTAAATTTCATGGTTCGGTGTAGTTAATTGTTGATTGTACATATCGCACTAGTATTTCTAAAGTGACACAAACCCAAAAAACGGTTTTATTCACACCGTCATAGTTATGACTGTAAAAGACATGGTAAATATATCTACCATTAAAACTGTATGTACCTTGCTTCAGAGCTTGTGCACCAGAGGCCACTCCTGCCACCCTTCCACTCTTAATCCTAAGGCCCCTACATACACAAGAGTGACACATTTTCAGTTGAGTTGTGTCACTTTAGAGATACTAGTGCGATACGTGCAATCAACAATTAACTACACCGAACCATGAAATTCAATAAGGAGGCCCAATGGGCGAGAGTGTTAAGGCTTGAACACTTCTTGCCTAAGGTCATAGAGGCTTTTTTTTTGAAAAAAAGAAAATCCATCACCACTATGCTAGCTAGAAAAGAGTGGTAACATGTAGATAACACATCCCAAAACTCTGTGTTATGTATAAGTGGACGCTAAAATTTAAATAAAATAAGTAATCAATTGAATAAAAATGTACAGGATTAGTAAACCAGAGGGACGCAGATCTGGTGAAACAAGACGCCACATACATCTTTGTCTACTGGTCAAAAACTTGGGGAGCTTGGTTAGCCCTCTTGAGTACATTTGAGACTCTCATACATTTGACTTCTTGTACATGCTGTGTCAGAGTTCACAGCTCAGACTAGTGGTGTTTTTGTTTTATCTCATTTATGTATGATTATTAGCAATCTTTAACATATACATTATTTTTCATGCTACTGGAGCAAGGAGCTTATTTTGTAATTTGATGAAATATATATATAAACATACAATCAAAAAATAACTGCATACATAATTATTACATTATCAAATGTACTGAATTCAGAAAATTTAATAAACTCATATTTTGGGCTATTTCAATCACAATAATATGCTATAGTTTTTTGGGGAAATGCGACTGAAATAAAAGATATCTTTATGATACAAAAGAGGGTGATAAGAATAATATGCAGACTGCAGATAACAACCCCCTGTGGAAAATATTTCAATTAACTTAAAATTTTGACAATCCCATCTTTCTACATAATAGAAATACTGAAATTTGTGCATCTGTTTAAGTCGAGGTGGGGGGGGGGGGTTGCATTACTATTCGACACGGCAGACTAATAATTTAGAAATAAAGCAGCGTACAACCTGCTTTCATTAAAAAGGCCTAATATATAAACGAGTGATTATTTACAACTCCTTCCCTAGGAAAATAAAAAAAATTGAAAAATATTCGACATTTATATGCAGATGCAAGTACATTATTTCAGAAATGAATGTTTGCACGATTATGGATTTTGTTCATAATTCAAGAGACTTCTCAATTTAATATGTAAACCTAATGAATTATTCGTTTATAATTTTATTTTTAATTTATTATTTACTTCTGTCATGTTTTTAATTTTTAGTAGTATTATTGTTTATATTAGAGATATGCACTTGTTTTTATGTTTAAATATGCTATATTCTATGTTATTTATTATAATTTTAAGGTAATAATTAAGGTATACATGCATTAGTTACCAAAAAATGTTTTATAAGTTTAGTGTAAGAGACTTTAAGTGTTTATGTTGGTGTAAGAAGCCAGATTTAGAATTGTTTTGTTGCTTTTTGACTTGTCCAATTTCCAATTATTTGGATTGCTGGAAAAAATATATCTATCTATGTATTAGTAATAAGCTTTTTGATGTCTTGATATATTTTATAAAATGTTTGTATCATCATTAAAATAAATAATAATAATAATCAAAGTTGTAATAATCGAATAACATAATAGCGATGAAAAGCTTATCAACATTGGCCAACCGAAGCAATGCCATCCCAAGACAGTCAGGAGTATCAGTCCTCGGGGAGCCAGACCAGCTTAAAGAATCTTTATTCAGTATGGAAAGGATTAAATGTGGCTAGGTTATGTTGCCATATCCACCATACAATCTAGACCTCACTCGCTCCTTTTGATTGCCATTTATTTCATTCTTTGCAAAGCTTTTTGAATGGTACCAATTTAACAATAACAATGATGTTAATATACACTTTGATCATTTTTTCTAGCTAAAGATCAACAGTTTTAAGAACACTGAATGTGTACTGAAAAATATGAGAGCTCATTGATAAAAATGGTTTTAGATTGAATAAATTTCAATATCAAACAAATTTTTGTTCCCCCCCCCCCCCGAAAAAAAATCAGCAATTACTTAATCACCATACTATTGTTTTAAGTAATTAAAAAATAAATTACCTTTTCGGCAACCAAGTTATTTAGTTTCTCTTCGTATCTTGCAATTTCTTGCCTGGAAAAAATAACAGAAATACAAGACACAATAAATAAATAATTTAGTGGTCTTTAGTTTCAATTGTTATCAACAAGATAAAACAAACTTAGTGTCAATGTCACAAGCTAGTTTGCTTCCTATAGGGAGGAAGGAAACAATGCTACTATAGCCTGTTCAATTAGATGGAATAGTTGTAATCCCGCAGCACGAAATTCTGAGGGAAATATTCCTGTTGGTTCCGCCATTTGCATTTCCATTACAATTAACAACACGCTACTTTAAACTCAATAAAAACTGATTATGTCTAGTTTAGGACCAGGGAAGGCTTTGAGAGGTCAGGCAAGGGAGATATTTTTTAATATTCATCAATACTTACCCAAAGCTAAGACTAAAAACAATTTAAGCTATAGACTGTTCAAGAAGATAGTCTTAGCTTTGGTTAAGTATTGATAAATATTAGACAATGTTTCCTTTGTCTGACCTCTAAAAGCCTTCCCTAGTCTGAAACGAAACATCAGTCCGACTCACAGGAACAGCAGCATCTTAGCTAGTTCATGGCCCTAGTGCCATTTGATAAGCTTAGAAAAGAAATAAACTTTTTTTTTTTTTTTATATCTCGTGAAAATTGTCAAAATCCTCTCGAACGTCTCGAATAAAAGTGATATTAAGGCGTCAGGGACACCGACAGTAGCTAACTTTTACACAGAAGCGGAAATTACAGAATCTGGCTCTCATTCTAAAGCAAAGCTATATAAATCAATACAAAATATGCCTAATAAAGCCTTTCTAGAGGATACAGAAGCATGGGCGTATATGAGAGGGGGGGGGGGGCTGCAGTCCCTCCCGAAATTTTGAATTGATGATAAAAACTTCTCGTAAAACCCTTAAAAATAAATTAAATAAGATCACTTAGTTCATAAAACATATTTTATTTTACGTGTAATAGCGTTTTAGTTGCCTAAAACTATTCCAAGCTCTAAATATTTAGTATTCCATACCCTGGAAATGGTCTCAGCCCCCCCCCCCCCGAAATTGTTTTTATATACGCCCATGTACAGAAGGATCACGAAGAAGTACACAAAATTGAGTAGAATACCCTGCCTAATATAGCCTATATAGAATAATATGCCGAATAAAACGTATCTAGTAAATACACAAGGACAAATAAAAGTCTTGACGAATAACAAGTCAAAAAAAAAACTTTATTTAACAAAATAAAACAAAGTTTAGTTGCCCAACTACAATAGAATAATATACCTAATTAAGTCTACGGAGTAGACACAAATGGACCAAAAACAAGTCTTGTGGAATATTGATTTTTTTCTAATTAAATACTTTTTATCAATATTTAGTATATAACCTTTGTTGAAAATTATTGATTGCTAATTGATGAATCGGTTTACAACTAAGTAGTCTTTATGAATATTTAGTATATAACCTATTTTTGGATCTGTGTTTTCGGGGTGCTCTCCGCCTAGGCTTTGTATTTGTGTCGGCAGATACCTGGGGTATATTTACAGCTCTTGAGGATTAACTCTTAGCAGGTAAATTTCCTGCGGCCCCCTTGTTTCTACGGACATTGAACCGCCATATTCGCTCATAGTATCTAACCGTTGTGAAGTTTATTTTTTGGATTTAGGACTTAATATACATATGTAGACTAAATCATAGCAAGAAGTCTACCTCCGTCGTCGGTTCTTAACGATGTAGACTCGCTAATGTTATCCAATCTTATATACATCGTATTTAAAATCCACAGCAAAAACACGACATTTCATCAGAATCCCCTGCTGAATAAAACTTATATAGAATAATATGCAAAATAAAGCCTATCTAGTGGATAAAAATAGAGGAAAAAAGCCGTTCGTGGTGGTAGAAAATCTTAAAAGTATTTCGCTCAGAAATCTCCGAAATATTGTCACTAATTTTACGTATCCTGTTTTATAGCCAAATAGATTTATATTCTATAATCAATAAGAAAAACCTACTAACCATAAAAAACTATGGGTAACAGATGAAAATAGGGAATACCAAGAATAATTCTAAAGAACGAAATCAACACCAGTACTGTAATCTAGATATTCATACGGCATCTTCGAATTCTAACAAACAAAATATTGATTCTAATTATACGTATCCTGTTTTATTGACAAATACATTTGACTACTATAAGCAATTAAAACCACTAGGGAATATGCCAAAGAACTGAGTAGGAGCCTCGACAGTTTCAAGACATTTGAAGGAAATCGACAAATCCAAAACTGACATTTCATACGGTACAGCCTGATATATTTTTCTTATTTTAATTAATCTGTTTTATTGTCAAATACATTATCCAACTTTAAGCAATTAAAAAATAACAAGGAATAAAAACAAACAAAAAGAACCGTTCGAATAAACGAAATCAATTACTTCAAAGTTTAAGCACTTATTTCTCCGATTGACATAGCCTAATCAAAAATTGTTTCAGAATCTTTTTTGTAGAACATTTAGTAAGCTTTCGCATGGTAACCCTCCGTTTACCAATATTCCTAACCGTCTTCGAGATATTAGGGAATGTATACGAAGTTCCCAAAACATTTCATGTCTGTTAATAAAATATTTTATTCTAATCCTTCCTTAGCTCCAAACGTAACCAAAATTTTAACATATTAGTGTTGATGAAATTCAAACATGCAGAAAATGTTTCAACTGAATCCCATAATTTTAAGTATCAAAATCAAAGACAAAAAGAACAGTTCGAATAAGCGAAATCAATTACTTTAAAGTTTCTCCGATTGACATCGCTTAATCAAAACTTTCATTAGAATCTTTTTTCTAGAGCATTTAGTTAGCTTTCTAATGGTTTTCTTCCGTTTCCCAAATTCTCAACCTTTTTCGAGATATTAAGGAAAGTATACAAAGTTACCAAAACTTTTTTATGTCTGTTAATAAAATACTTTTTTATAACCCTTCCTTAACTCCAAACGCAACCAAAATTTCAACATATTAGTTTTAATGAAAATAGAACATGCAGTAAATGTTTCAACTGAATCCCATGACTCTAAGTACCCAAACCAAAAACGGCATTCAAAAATTATTTTTTCAGTTTTCTCGAAAACGGTTAAAGCTATCGCCTTGAAAATGGTTCCATTCGTTTTCCTAGCCCAAGAAGCCTATAAAAAGAGTACTTACAAGCTTATGAACTCAAAAACGTAAGCGTTACGATTTTTTTTTGCGCGAATTTCGCCCCAAACGCCATCTTCCAGTGGGCGGATTTTGCTGGTTAACGAACTTGACCTTTCAAATTGGACGACAGATTTTTGTACCAAATTTCATCAAAATCGGACCATCAGGGAAGCCAGAAATGAGCGAACAGACAAATATATTGTAATGATATATTACATTCACGAAAATATTTTTAAATTCAAATAACCATCAATATTTTGAAAAGCCCGCGCAAATCACAAACCATATATACAATTAACATCATATTATATACGATCAAAATTAATAATATTTTTGGACAATACTGGTATACAATATATCCATATTAAATGTACATTCAGATGGTAATAAATTAATTATTTGAAGTTGCAAAAATAAAATTATTACTTTCATATATAAACCAACAAAAAGCGGAAATTAAGAAACAAGGATGCCAAGCTTTCCTGCTAGAAGGCGTCAGTTGAGTCCCAGCAGCCCTGGAATGCGGAGCGTCTCTCTATTCTCAGCAGTGGTCGAATGCGGAGCTTGAGTCTATAGCTCTCCTCCGAGGAGTACGGAGTGCAGTCCATTATTAATTATTCATAGAAGACGGAGTGAGAAGACAACAGAATCCAAAATTCAAGATATCCATTTTAGGCACAAGACCTGGCAATAAAGCGTATCACATTGAAGAAGGAACTACTGAAGCGCAGTGTATTGAAGCTTGGAAGCAAATTAATTTAGAGGTAAAAATAATTTTTTTTGTAATTGTTAATTCTTTTATTGTCATTTGTATTATTTTTGATATTGGTGTTTGTATCTCAGGATTGTCTGGAAATAAATATTATATTGTTCATTCACTCGGAACTTTAATCCCTGAGATTAAGTCAAATTCATATAATAAAACTTACTCAAGTAATTAAAATCTTTTTATTTCTTTTTAAAATAATAAAATCTTAACATTTATTGGCGACCCAACGTGGCGCAATCATTTTATCAAAAATAAATCATAATAATATATATATATATATATATATATATATATATATATATATATATATATATATATATATATTGTAATGATATATTACATTCACGAAAATATTTTTAAATTCAAATAACCATCGATATTTTGAAAAGCCCGCGCAAATCACAAACCATATATACAAATAACATCGTATTATATACGATCAAAATTAATAATATTTTTGGACAATACTGGTATACAATATATCCATATTAAATTTACATTCAGATAACAATAAATTAATTATTTGGTATTACAAAAAACATAATTATTATTTTCTATATATAATCCAACAAACTGCGGAAGTTAGAAAAAAAGAAGCCAAAGTTTCCCGCTCGAATGGCGTTAGTTGATTCTCAGCGTTGGTCGAATGCGGAGCTCTCCTCCAAGGAGTACGGAGTGTATTGAAGCCTTGTTGGAAGCGGATTGATTTAGAGGTAAAAATTGTTTTTTTTGTAGTTGTCGATTATTTTATTATTGTTTGTGTGTATTTCGGAATTGTCTAAGAATCAATATTATATTCTTTATTCACTCGGAACTTTTATCCCTGAGATTAATTTAAATTCATATAATAAAAGTAATTACAGTTGTTTCATTCTTTTTATTAAAATAATTAATCTTAACAGTTATTGGCGACCCAACGTGGCGCAATCATTTTTATAATAATTAATCATTACATTTAATGGCGCCCAACGTAGACGGCCGAGTGAATTAAAATTAAAAACGGTAAATAAATATTAAAAATAAAATTTTAAAAATAATTTTTTTTTATATAATAAAAATGTCTGACGTAAATATTGAACAATTTCAAAATAACGGTGAAGAAAATAATGTAGAATCACCGGAATACGTATTTTTTACGCCAGGAGAAATAAATATAATAGTCCAAACACGTGAAAATGAATTGCAGGAGGATGATGCAATAGCATTCAGAGAATCGTCGGCGGGTTCCGTAGCAACGGAAATTATATCCAATGGCGGGAACCATACTTCCGAAAGGGATAATGAGATGCATCCTCAAGGCCTAGAACATTTGATGAAGCTATTGTTGGAACAAAATAAAAAATTAGAAAATAAAATTGATGCAAATAGGATCGAACAAAATGAACTAAAGTTCGAATTAAGTAAAAATAATAAAATATTGGAAAATAAAATAGATGCGAATAGAATAGAACAAAATAAAAAATTGGACGATTTATGTGCATATTTAAATAATATGGGTGAAAATCAAAATGAAGAGATGATAGAGTTGGAAAAATCGAATGATAACTTTTTTAATAAAAAGAATATAATTAGTGAAGGAATTATTGAGATTAATGAAAATAATAACGAAAATTTAATTAAAAATACCGAAAATGACAATACATTAATAAATAATGACAATTTAAATGAAACTATAAAATACAGTTTAAATAGTAATGATGGTAGTAATGACCAGATATTTGAAGATGATAAAATATTGATTAAAAATAAAAATGACTATAATTGTTTAATAAATGAAGATAATACAATTCAAGAATTATTAAGTGAATTAAATAATGAAAATGAGGTTAAGAATAATAAAATAAATAATAAGCTAATAAATGATAATTTCAAAAATACAATAAGAACAAAATTTATAAACAAAATGATGAAACAAAATAAAATTGAAAAATTATCTGATAACTATAAATTCAAAATAAATGAAAAGAGTTATAATAAAAGAAGTGGAAATATACCAATGAAGAAACTGAATAGAACTATTAATAATGATAATAATTTAGAGATTTTGAATGTCAAATTTGGAAATAAAATAAAAATTCTTTATAAATATAAAAGACAACTTGGAATAGAAAAAATTTCAAAGCTAAATCGGCCTCCAAGGAAAAGAATAAAACACTTTTATAGAAAGAAATTGGACTGCTGCAAAGAAAATATTAACGACCAGGAATAAATTCATGAAAAAATTTCAAATTAATATCTATTAGTTTAGTGTGTTTTTATAAAATTTATTAGTTTAGCATTTTTTTTAAGAAAATAAGATTTATATTAATATAAGATTTAATTGATAATAATAATATTTAAAAATTTATCATAAATTTAATAATCATATTAGTTTAGGATAAGATAGTTTTGATAATGATAATGTTTAAAAATGAACAATGAAAAATGATAATTTAAATTGAGAAATGATAATGAATAAAAATTATGTAACGAAATAAGTTATTGAAAATTTGAATAAATAACAGGCTGACCAATCTAATTAATAGTTCTGTATCCCGAAACTCCAAATTAAAAAAATTCAATGTTAAATTTATCTTTTATACCGGACTAAAAACATTTTTTTTTTAATTTTTTTTTTTTTAGACATAAGTGCAAATGTAATGATATATTACATTCACGAAAATATTTTTAAATTCAAATAAATATCGATATTTTGAAAACCCCGCGCAAATCACAAACCATATATACAAATAACATCGTATTATATACGATCAAAATTAATAATATTTTTGGACAATACTGGTATACAATATATCCATATTAAATTTACATTCAGATAACAATAAATTAATTATTTGGTATTACAAAAAACATAATTATTATTTTCTATATATAATCCAACAAACTGCGGAAGTTAGAAAAAAAGAAGCCAAAGTTTCCCGCTCGAATGGCGTTAGTTGATTCTCAGCGTTGGTCGAATGCGGAGCTCTCCTCCAAGGAGTATGGAGTGTATTGAAGCCTTGTTGGAAGCGGATTGATTTAGAGGTAAAAATTGTTTTTTTTGTAGTTGTCGATTATTTTATCATTGTTTGTGTGTATTTTAATATTGTTTTGTATTTCGGAATTGTCTAAGAATCAATATTATATTCTTTATTCACTCGGAACTTTTATCCCTGAGATTAATTTAAATTCATATAATAAAAGTAATTACAGTTGTTTCATTCTTTTTATTAAAATAATTAATCTTAACAGTTATTGGCGACCCAACGTGGCGCAATCATTTTTATAATAATTAATCATTACAATATATATAAATATATACAAATTTGAACCACCGTTATTTTCGGTCTCTAGGGGTTCTGAAACGCGAAATTTTCTTGTCGGCACTTCCGGATTGTTTCATTGTATCAACCTTATAAGCGGGGTTCCTACCTATGGGGGAGGGAGGAACCGCGCTAAAACAATTTAAGCTATAGACTGTTCATGAAGATAGTCTTAGCTTTGGTTAAGTATTGATAAATATTAGACAATGTTTCCTTTGTCTGACCACTAAAAGCCTTCCCTAGTCTGAAACGAAACATTATCAGTTTTTATAATGTTTCACGTATCGTGTTGTTCCTTGAAATGGGAGTTTGCTAGTGGTAAAACCGTCGGGAATATTTCCCTCAAAATTTTATGCATGGGTAATTGAATTTTTCCGTTTATCTGAACAGGCTATAATCCCAGAGTAGATAGATCCTTATATTGCATTTGGGTTAGTAAGTAATTATGGAAAAATGAAACAAATGGGTGACGTAAAGAGTAGATTATCATAAACACACCTGTGAATTTCTGCTATTTTTTCAAGTTTCTCTTCAGCTGCTAATCGTTTCTTTCTTTCCTCTTCCAATTCCTTATAGACATCAGGAACAAAGCCAGGCTAAACAAAAGATTATAATAAATAAATTTTCCAAATGAATCACTTTACATTAAAAGCAATTTTTTTAATAAGTATTCAGAACCTCCTGACCATGTTGTACACCTATCTATTTATTATCTTTTTACTCACATTTTGACATAGCTAGACGGTGAAGAAATTCTCAGGAATACGAAGACATGTCCACAAGCTCCACAGGTTTCATTTTTTCAGAGTTACATTCATTTAAAAGAGGAGCACTGAAAATGGAGGTATTCCTCTGAAAGTTGGCCCTGCAATTACAGATGGGCACTACGGTGCGTGAAGGACCAAGGCCTCAGCCAACAACTCATTCCAAGAACGCCTCCAACGACCCATTCCCATTTCCTTCAGATCCTTCTCCACGTCGCACAATTGTGCCAAATGCCCGATTTTGGGAAAAAGCCATCTAGGTACTTGAAGCTTTCTGATTTCGGGGTCATTCTAGAAATATTTTTTTGTTCCGAGTCGAATGAGACCACTGCCAATTCGATAGGATAATTACAGGCTATACGGAAGATAAACGGATTTTATATTATAAAAACCGTGAAAAACAGCAAGTATTCAATTTAAAAAAGTCATATTTTACTCAATTTGTAGAAATATATAAAAATGTGCCTCTGGGGTTCATCCTTATTTTACGTCCGGTTAATTTGAGGGCCAGGTTAAATAAAACTACTGAAAGAGGATCCCCTTGGCAAAGTCCCTTGGATATTAAAAAAGTGTCGGATATGTTTTTATTAATTTTTCTCCTGCAACTAGTGTCCTTTAGGGTCATTTTAATTAGACGTATTAACTTTTGTGGCTTATTCAATGAGTCTAAACCTTGAAACATTATTTCACAATCAACATTGTCATATGCCTGCTTAAAGTATATAAAGCGATGATGCAGCATTACATTATATTCGTAAGTTCTTTCTAACATCTGCCTAAAAGTGATAATATGCTGTAGTTGAATATGCAGGGGGGGGGTATATGGGGGGAATTTGTCTACTACTTTTGTGAAGGCAAATTTTGAGACTTTTTCCGGAACATTTTAATGAGTTGAAAAGCAAATTTCATGCTCATTAAAAAGAAAATAATTTCAATCAAAATGAAAAAGCCTTTAAAAGGCTTAAAATTGGCCCTGAGTATAGAATTTCAATTAATTTAAGTCTGTATATATTTAAAAAATTAATAATTGATTTGTAAGTGCATACAAAACTGCGACAATTACGAATGCGCCAAAGTACCAGAATTACGTTACACCCTGGTAAAAACTGAAATTTCGTGATTTGGCTTCAACATTCATGACTTTTTCGTGATTTTCATGCCCTATTTTCAATTTCGTGACTTTTTCATGCAGTAGACACCCTGATATAAATCTGTAGTCGAACTTCCTGGTCTAAAACCACATGGGTATTCACCAATCTCTTTATCAGCCCAAATAAACTAATAAAATCCGTGGAAATTGTCTTTACTTCTTCACATTCCTGAGCTTTCTAATAAATCGCTTTATTGATAAGAAAATGTTACATCTTACTGTAAGTGCTTGAGAAATTTAAAGACAAAATCAACATATTGTGTAAACAGTAACAAATACTTACTTTATATCTCTTTTGATTAATAATATATATATACTTTTAATATTAAAAAAATATAACTTTCACAAATATAAATTAACAATTAATATTTACTTTAACTAAATCAATTTGTATTTGGCATAAAAGAACTAATTGATAAAAGAAAAAAAAAAACATGCAAGAAACAAATAATTAAAAAAGGCAAAGGAAAGAAAAGTTACTTCATGCCAATAAAAAATAAATGTAAATTTCACGTGAAAAAAGATCTTAAGCTACGCAGATTCCTCAGCTAGGTGGTTAAATTATGGCAGGCTTCTTAGGAATGCGGTTAAACTAACTAATATCAATTAAAAAACGTCCACATAGGAGCAGCATAACTGAGCACATTCCTTAGAAAGGTGGCTAAATTATAGCACGATCCTCAAGAATGTGTTAATACAGGAACCAATAAATTATTCAAGACACATTCGATGTTTAAATTTAGTTTTTTAATCCCATACTTAAAAAATAGGTTATATTTTAAAAGAATTCCAGACCACCAGTAATAAATACCTGCTTTTATATACCAAAGTTGTGCCAACGATAAACCACCTTATATCATCCAACATGTACAATAAACGATATACAAACGATTTTATTCATAATCTTCAATGCACGACATTTTTACTCTTGTATCTAAATGGTTATTTGTTTTGTAAAAAGAACCCTAGGGTTTTTCAAAAAGGGACCTTAGGAGTAGAGTTATCATTTAAATATCGTTTTACTGTCTTTCTCTCTCTCATCTGCAAGTTATCAAAATTTACTTATGTAGTTCACAAGTGCATTTTTTTTCCTGTTGAACACAATAAAGAATAAGAGATTAACGCATGCACGTAAGAATATAAGCTAAGTTCTAATAGAAAGGGAATTAGGAAAGTTCAGAAAAAATAAAGATAAGGGCCAAAAACTAATGAAGGAAAGTGCAATTTTTGATGAAAAGAGATAACACAAAAAAATCATAGGTCGAAGATATGTGAAATTTGGAATAGAATAGATAAAACTAGTAAAAGAAGATGGAGAGAAATGAGGAATAACAGTGCAAAAGTGCAAAGCATGAAAGGAAATGATGGTATGTTTTTAAACTCACAGGATATAAAGTTCTGAAAGTGTCACAATTTTGGCTGCCAGTCTTACCACGAAGGGCCTGGTAAACAGTTTAACTCTTGTCATTATTTAAAACAAATTTATAAATAAAATAAAAATAAGAAAATCAATTACCTCCAACTTCTTTTCCCCTTTAAGATTTCCCGAAGCCGCTATAGCTGAAATGAAATATCAGAATAATAAAAAGGTTTTAACAAATAATTAATCAAAGTTTTAGAAAAATGGAGACATATATATCTGTACCCCGGAGGTAAAGGATACCATGTCACATGTTTGTAATTGTTCAGGAGAGCCAATTTTCCATAACCTTGAACTATTACAATTTGTTTTTTCGTTACTTATAGAAACAGTTTAAAGAAAATTGTCCACATTGTTATTGGCATTGATAGGTATTTGGAAGTATTGATCAAAGTCAAACAAAACCAAGTCTTCCACATGATGTCTTATATCTCTAATGAAAACGGGCATGATTTTTAACTGTTTTGTCTTCGTTATTTATGAGAAAAGGATGTAGTGCCCGATACCATTATATAGATCGAAAAAGTCCACATTAAGAACATGTTGTTAAGTCAATTTAATAAAACAATGGACAGAAAACAGCATGAAAACACAAGACTTGGTATTTCATGTTACTCGGCATCTCGAACCAATGGTGACCAATATTCTCGAGTTGTATTTCGCCTAATTTTTCTCGGGCTTCATCAGGCTTGTTATTAATCTTTGGTGTAGAGCAGGAGGAGCTATGAATAAAATTCATAAAGACTCTGAGGCCCGAGAGGAGTCGGACAAAGTAAAACTCAGTAACATTGGACACCGTGGGGGGAGAGATGCTGAGGATCAGGAAGAATCGAACCCACTGACATAATGGAAGCATAATACGTCTGTTTTCAAATTTTGATAATGTCTTTTTAATTTGTATGTTCGTGTAGGCAATTTATTGATTGTTGTTTAATTTAATTTAAATTAATACTTGTTGATCATTATGCAGCCACGAGTTACACAAATCAGTACCCCTTACCAGTAGTTGGCCAGAGGAGATTACGATTGTGGCTGACAAAAGTTTCATTTGAACTGATTCAAAAATTGAAAAACAGCGTGCAGTGACACACAACAATGAAATCAACATAAACTTTTTTCAGAGTGACACAGTTTTTTTACGCTGGGTTAGGCATTGGACAAGAAGTGGTAATCTTGACAATGAAGAACCAGCAGGAACTTATAAAAATACCTGAAAATGCAGCACGTGTCTGTGCAGCGATGGAACATTACCACTTCTTCTTCACTTGATGACAGCCACAATGAGCATTTGCATAGGTCAACTGTCCATGGGGTACTGTTCTGTGAATCTTGTGGCTGTATAATCACGTCTGACTGATGCCAATTTAGGTTGGCATTCCTGTATGTTCAATGTGAATACCTATCTAAATTGGTAGATGGTATCTACCCTATAGGTACACCACTATTATTTTTATATTCTTATTCTGTCACTGCTCTATAAATGATGGCTAGAGCTGCTGAAAGCACTTAGCGGTCATACCGGAAAAAAAAACTGAGAGCATTGACAATTTTGATTTCTTAATATAATTTACCTCTCCAATCGACAGGGCCAGGGCCTTTTGCACACTTAGAAATTGCCATTGAAAACCTCATTTTCTTGATAGACTTTGTTTTTGGAGGAGGCAATGCCTTGATAGAAATAGCAACTGAGGAAGATTTTAATGTTCCTTCAGTCTCTTCTTGAAAGCCATCGTTTTGAGAAATAGTAACGATCATTGCAAGGCTAGTATCACCACAAGTAAATGATCGTCCAAGGATTTGTGTAAGCTTTGATTCACGATATGGTACATGTTTCTTGTTCTCACTGTGCTGATTTTCTCTAGAAAATGAGAGATGAGTAATTAGGAAAATAAAATACCAGGAAAATCGGTAACATTCTTTGAAAAATATAAAAATTATCTATCTCACAGTGAATTAGGGACGATTTTGGAAAATGAAAATATAGATGAAGTTATTTATATTATAGGCATTGGTAATTGTTAAGTTTAGGGGCCTCCTCACCAATTTTATGCACTAAACACGAATCTGTTAAAAAAAAAAAAAATTCGCTCTCAACTAGGGAAATAGTTATTAAGCACTAAAAGGGATATAAAAGTCCATAATAAAGAAGTCTAATTTAAATTTAACATTTATTCAGAAACATTTTTTTTAAATAATGAAACATTCTCCACATTTTTTGTTTCGCTATTAAAAAGTATTTTATGAAAGAAATTCCTTAATAATTAGCTAATGCCTTTATAATTAGCACACTCTTGTATAAAATGTCAGATAAGTTTGCCTAATAATAATAATGAAGTCGCACGAGTTTATAGTAATTATTCACAATAAAGAAGTATTACATTTTTCAGTCAATTAATCGCTGACGATTTTTAAGGGCTACGTGTTCCCGCTCACTCAAGAAGATATCTAAACTCTAGACAACCCAATTCTATTAATTTTAGCAGGTTATTAGATATAGAGGGGAAATGTGTAGCACGTATGCCCATAATGCAACAGGTTACGACAGGTGAGGAGGCCCTTAAAATTTACAATTATTTTTCAGTATATAATTTATCAACATTTCAAATGAGAGTTCATTATTTCCCAATTTTACATCTCTGTGCATGTTTACAAATATTGTTTTTTATGCTTATCAACTTTTTTCCTAGTGTTGAGTTACTTTTTTTTTTAAAACAGATTCGTGTTTAGTGCATCAAAATACGTTACAGAACAACATGTAAAAAAAATCGTTGAGGAAGCCCCTAAACTTCATTACCAAGGTATTTGTGCAACAACCTGTTTCTTGTTTGTAAGTGAAAATTCTGACTTCTTGTACAGTAACCAAAATGTTTATATCCATTGTGTAATGAGTTTCAATTAAGTGCAACATTTTTGATGCACGAAATAAAATGTCTAGTTTTTGCCACATTTCTCGAATGCAGTTAATGATAAATAAATAAGAGAATAGACCAATTTATCCGAATGGAAACATTCTATCAAAAATTGCAAAAGAAATGTTTAAAAAGAAATTGATAAAGCTTTTAATTGGACTCCTTAAACTTACCATAATTTCCCAACGGGATTCGACATATTTACTGAAATCTCAAGATAATTCTAGTTTATTCCACTTTTCTTGGAGCTAGTAATTAAACTTTAGAATAAATAATAATTAAAAATATTATATATAATTAATATATACCGTATTATACGAAGGCATTTATTGAAAAACAAAATAGAAGCATTTATTTGTTGCGCTTCCCTCAGTCTCATCCCTTCATTTTTCGTTTTATGAGTTCGCTCTGTACCTGCTAAGTCGCACACAGAATAACTAAAAGAAATCAAATTAAAATGTCAGTAAAATATGGTAACACAAAATTGAT
Source organism: Gonocerus acuteangulatus (assembly GCA_946811695.1). Classification (NCBI taxonomy): domain Eukaryota; kingdom Metazoa; phylum Arthropoda; class Insecta; order Hemiptera; family Coreidae; genus Gonocerus; species Gonocerus acuteangulatus. Next base: position 36,791,675 of record OX328124.1, on the reverse strand, counting down.
AGTGAAACAATAAGGAAATTACAGTACCTAGATTGCAGGAAATATGATGAAGTATCATCTTGAGGTCTGCCCACAATTTTAATAGAAAAAATTGCATGAGACCGAGAAGACCTACAATTAATCGCTGTTGATTTGACTGTCAAATTAAATCGCCCAAATGAGTACAGAAGAAAAGCCTCATACAAGTTATTCACTGGGATATGCTTCAATCCTGAAATGTAAAACAAACAACAATTATTTGATGATAGCAACAACAAAAAAATTAAATATTAGGTGAATCAAAAAATGTCTTTGATGTGCCTATTGTATTCTATTTGGTTCAATATATGTTATTTAACCCTTTCCTTACTAAAGACTTCTGTAGAAGTCGAGGCGTGCTGCGCCCCTGGAACGAAGGACTTGACTAGCAGTCGAGAGCTGCGTGCCTCTGGAACGAAGGACTTGTACAGCAGTCCAACCCTCCTCTCTCGTTTACCAGCTCCCTACGTCTGTCTTTTACAGGAGTTCAACCTTGGGGCTATTAAGAAAGGACTGAGGGAAGCTTTAGCTATTTCTTTTACTTCTAGTTGTCGGGGGAATTAAGTCTCTGTGACGAGGGAGCTAAGGATCAGGGATACCTGGGTTGGGCTCAAAAAAATTAACAGTGTTAGATCCAACTGATCGATGTTTGATTTCAGCAACAATCCAGTCATGATTACACTATCTCTTCTTCTTCAAACCCTTCGTAACTGAATTAAGTAGAGCTGCACTGTACGTCGGAACAGGAGAAATATTTAGGCTGGCCTGGTCCCCATTGTACTTAATATGCCTCACAACTTTGGGGCTGCATCCACAGCTTTTTATCACCCTTTTACGATTCGATACTTTGGATTGGCAGATTTAAGCCCAAGAGGGAGGATTTTGTTGAACCTGCGATTGGAGGCTAGTTTCCAGTGTTATATGTCCTCAATGTGTTCCGTAATATTAACCCTTGGGAGCGTGCTCCTCTTCACTGAATGGATATTTCAGACATAGTGATAAATGAACTAACAAAAAAATAACCAAAAAGAATAGGCACATCAATTATTAAAAATCCGTAAATATAGATAATTACGTGGGGACGCAACAAACAAAAACGAGGTGATGGGAACAATAAAAAAAAAACAGCTAGAAGAGAGTAAAGCTGCCGCACTCTATAGTATCATAGTGGGTTTCCCTAAGACATTGCTCCTTTGTATCTCCTCGATATCGGGCGTTCCCAAGGGTTAAGACATTGCCAGCTTTGTAGCCTTTCCTTCATCTTCAGAGTAAATTTCTCAACCCCAGGAAAAAATAGTTTGACTCACAGAAACTCGTGATGACTGAGGAAAACATGTACAAAGAAATGTTCACCATAAGTGTTTACCTTTTACATATGCTGTAGAATCTTTGTCTGTAACTAAGCGCAATGTTTTCTTAGCTTCTTTAGGATCATCAAATATATCGAACAGCTTTTCATTGTAAATTTCACAAAATGACAACCAAATGGAATACACTCCCCTCTGTTCATTTATTTTTAATTGCTCCACCTGTAGCTGTTCATACTCCCTGAAAGCTGAAAAAATATTCATATAATACTAGCAGTAGATAAAATAAAGTATTTTAACTGTAAACTAAATACTTACGAACAAAACCCTCAGATTTCGAAATTTGAGGCAACTGAAAAAAACAAAAATAGAAAATTTATTTTTTAGTTAAAAAAAAAAATAAATTAAGAAAGAGGAGTATACTTAGTTCTTAATAGTAATGCATGGCTTAAGAAACTTAGTTTCCAATTTCTGAGAATACCAAACTGCTTTTCTTAGACATGTTGCGGTACACAGCACAGATTTAACTACACAGGTAAACCGGACAGGTATGCATGTGCATGTAGGATCTCACACACATTCTGGTCAACCAGAAGACTTTTGCTTGGTTTTGTGAGAGCAGGCGAGCAAGCAAGAATATGACATGTTCCTTTTGTTTGTTAGGGGTCATCAAGTGTACCAAAAAATTAAAACATAAAGCCCTGTGTACGAATTTTCTTACAAAAAGGAATGACTACACTCTTACAACATTATTAAACCTACAAACCATTATGGATCCTACAAATTTGGGCTTAACATGATTAAAAAAGTCACTACCCATAAACACAAAGACAACCGATGCTTTCTACTTAACGAACTATCCACAAATAACTAAAAGCCTACACAGGTGTGTCAAAGTGACTCACATACATGCCTCAGGCCTACACAACTGCACAGGCAGAAAATATTGAAAGTTGATTCTTCTCCAATCACCTGCGCAGTTTGGTGTGCTGCGGCTCACACACACACTCTGGTTTACCTCTCCAGTATACCGAAACAAGTATGGCCGGCCTTAAAATGAAACAGATCTTATATTAGTCTTAAGATATAATAGTAAAAGTTGTCATAGTTGTGTGCAGAAGTATCTCGGAAGATCATTAACAAGCAAATCTTAGATGTTGTCTTCTTCATTAAAATAAGAGAGACATCAATCTTCAAAAAAATTCTTAATATTTAACAACAAAATTTGATATTTCTAGTAAAAATATCATTATCAATAACAAGAACTTCTTACCAGGCTCTCTGCTAAAGTTAGAATCTTAGTCTTGTAGGATAATTTTTCGTTGACTTCAGATTCAGTCAATGCAACAATTGTCATACCCTGTTCAGGACAGAGAATGGTTGAAGAATCCATATACTCCTTCAAAGAGGAGAACACTGTTGCCAAAGAGCGTGGTATAATACCAGGAGCCTCTTTGGCACCTATAAATAAAAATAAAATGAAATAAATACAGTATGTTAAAATACAATGACATTTTGATGAAATTTTTCTCTTAGGGTACGTTTACACCTGACAATTCTCGCAGTAAATATATCTAATGTTTTGGATAGATAATTATCATAATTATTATATTCAACACCTGAGATATATTTCCGAAGTGTCAGATGCAAACGCACCCTTATGGCTTGCAATAGAAATATATATATCAGACTAAATTGTTTGCAGTTTACATTAGTTACAATTTCTGTCTGACATAAATATTTTGCAATAACTATCAGATGTAAAAGCACCCTTAGGCGCAGTTCCCACTGGAGGGATACGATAAATGATGCAACATGAGCAATCTGCACATGAGACCCTTAAAAAATCTTTTGTTTATACATTTTTGTACCCATTATTTCAGGAGATCGTTTGCTAAATTTTGTTTTCTTTATTTATTTAATTACTGCTCTGCAACTTTTTTTTGAATGAATGAAAAGTTTTATTCTTATTCCGGGACAGAGGTCCCATAGGAATAATTTTGAAATTACAAAGTAATTTTGAATTTTACGTATAAACTTAAAAACTTATAAATGCTATCAGTATCAATATATAGTGTACAGCTTCAATATAGACTAGGTGGTGGGTAAAATTTGGAGGGATAGAAGGTGGTGGAAGAGTCGGGATTTAAAGGTTTCTAGGTTGGTAGAATGGCGGACAAACGAAGGCAAGGAATTCCATAGCGAGGTGGCACGGGTGACGAATGATTTTTCGAATATTGCTGTTCGGTGGGAAGGAATATAAAGATCGGAAGGACGAGATCGGGTGTTACGGGAGTGAACCGAGGATTTAAATTTAAGAAGTTGAAAAATATAAGAAGGTCTACGGGATTGAATTACTTGGTAAAGGACTGAGCCGAGGAAGTACTGACGACGATAAAGAGGGAATAGCCAATTTAGCTCCTGGTAGAAATGTGATATATGGGAGTCTCTGGGGATCCCGAGGATAAAACGAATGAAACAGTTCATGAGGCGTTTGAGTTTTGCCTCGAGATCGCCAGAAAGTCCACCGTACACCAAACAACCATAGTCAAACTGGGGGAATAATAGGGAAGTTACGAGGAGTTAACGGGTCTTTGTTGGCAGGAGATGGCGGGAGAGGTTGAGCTGTCTCAGGATAAATATGGACCGACGGGAAATTTGGGAAATATGATTTTTCCAGGAAAGGTTCTGATCAAATATGATCCCAAGATTTTTAACTGATTGACAATATTTTATAGGAATGCTGTTAAGGTAAAGGGCTGGAAAAGGGGAAGTAGAACTTATGAGGGATTGGGAGCCTATAACAATGGCTTTGGATTTGTCTGGATTCAGAGCAAGCTTATTAGCTGCAGCCCAAGCATTGATGTTATTAAGATCTACTTGCAGCTTGTCTACAGCATCTCGTAGCAAAGAGGGCTTAAAGGATAGGTAGATTTGGGTATCGTCAGCGTAAAGATGAAACTTGGAATGAACTATGGAAAGAGGAAGATCATTGATGTAAACAGAAAATAGAGACTTAGGGGATTAGCAGAAAAACAGAAGCTGTCCCATGCCTGGGGAAAAAGAGAATTAGAAAGCACAGCAGTAATAATCAAGCATAAACATTGGAGAATATTACCCTTCTTGTGCACACTTAATAATGCAATAAATAAAGCTGAAAGAAGAGTTGTCCCGACAACAAATGAAAAATAGGGGAAATTATTAATGTATTAGCAACTTTTTATATAGTTGTAGGAGGTTCCCTATAAACAAAATTTTTGTTTAATCGCTTGATATAAAATATCTAGGAGACCTCATTCATTTCAAAGCAAAGCTTAAATTTCAGGATAGAAAAACCTAAATCAGAATTCTTCATGGATTCATGAGTCCCACCTGGAATGAAATATCGTAAAAATGAGATAAATCCGTATTTCGGAAGGAGGAGGGGTTTACTTTGTACTGTGGTTGCTTCTCCCGCCAAAAGCTCTCAGAAGGAGAGGGAGTTGTTGAGTTCTGATTTCTACCACTAGGGGGTGCAGTATCTCCTTCCTGCACTACTACTGTATCTTGTTTCTTTTATTATTCATAAAGGACAAAAGTTGAAAATGTGAAGTTGTTGTATATTTATTAAGTAGTACCAAGCATACACAAAACTCTGGAAGGAGATTAATTGCAAAATTAATAATTGAAACAGTTGCTCATTATAAATGTAAAAGAGCAGAATTATGTATGTTTTTATTTTATTTATACAAATTATTATAAGCAAATTATTCAGGAATGCACTTGACACTACCCAAATTCAGAGGAAAGCGCTTAGTTATGCAGCTCCTGCGTGACTGACTTATTTTGTTTTTTGATGGTGCACCGACATCTGGGCCATTAGCGCCAACATACAAGGTGCAGCGAGGAATTTTCTTAACGAGCCATGAGATGAGAAAATTCCTGCCACCGGAGGGACTCGATCCGCCATCCGATACATGAGAATCTAAGGCGCTAGTCACTATACCACAGGGAAACCCACCGAATGATGTTATTGTATAAAATGTTTTAATGCACAATACCTTGGATTGTATATGTTTTCCCAGAATTTGAGGCTCCATAGGTAAAAATGAATGCACTCTGTCCATTGAACATTTTTTGAAGACTAGGTTTTGCACACAGTTCAAAAATGTCCTCCTGAGGTGTCTGAGGAGGGAAAACTTTTGTGAATTTGAATCTAGAAATGACAAACAAGTAAACAATGCATCAAAATAATTTTATAAAATAAATTAAATAGTATTAAAACTTAAATATAACATGGGGTTTAGATAGTTAGTCGTCGAGGCAATAAGCAATTAGGGATATTTGTGATTCGGCTAAAAAAACATCAATACAATTTTCGATTTAACTTCAATGACACAAAAATTCTCTCAACAGGACGAAACAAAAAAAGACTTCAGATCTCTGAATGCACACACATTAACTTAAATACAAACAAATAAATTACAAAACCGACAAAGAAGGCATTTCTCCTATCTACGCCAATATTTTTCACAAGCTCTCCGGACTCCGGAAGCAATTGAAAGAAAGTCATTATTAACAACCGTTAAAATAAATAAACAAATAATATATATATATATGATTGATTTGTGAGACGGCATCTCTCTCCAGCGGTGTTCTTCCTCTCCTTACTGCAATATTTCGGCGGGTTCATCTCCGACTTCTTCAGGCTGCTATGTGTTGTCCTCGGTGGTTGTCAAGGGAAGAAGTCGGAGATGAACCCGACGAAATATTGCAGTAAGGAGAGGAAGAACACCGCTGGAGAGAGAAGCCGTCTCACAAATCAATCATTTCAACCCCAGCAAAATAACTTAAAACAAAACATATACTTATGGATATGTTGGATTCATTGCTGGGTAAGCAGATATTATTTGTTATATTTGTCTAGCAGTCGATACAGGTAGCAATGGTTACCTGGACGCTCCCGCCAAAAACTGGTTCAGTTGAAACAAAGCTCCAGACTCATACGTGCAGTTCAGTTGAATGGAAGATCTAATCTCATATGGTAGTGCAGTTCAAAAGAAGCTGCAGTCTAAATTGTGATCCAGTTAGATGCAGTCTTAATGCAGCTCTAGTTCAGTGCATAGCTAGTCTCATATGGTCGTCAGTTTTCATGAAGCCTAGGCTCAGTCCGTTAATGGAGATACTGTTGTAAAGAAGATCCTGTCATATGCAGTTAATACGAAGCTGGCTTTATATCAGGTAATGCTTGATTATCCATATGCCTGGATGTAGCTTATCCATGAGTTTTTTCTTTTTTTTTTTTTTTTTTTATTATTTAAAAGTATCTCTGTTCTACTTTACGGGACTCGAACCCGACCGCTGAGATAAAGAGTTTTTCAAATTAAATATTATAACATTTTTATTTAAATTATAACATATTGGCGACCCAACGTGGCACATTCTTTAATTTAAAAATATTTTAAATCATTCTTTTAATTTAAATTATAACATTTTGGCACATCAACGTGTGGCTATTATAAAATTTTAATTTTAATTATAACATTATATATAGTGTTTCTTGAGCTAAAATAGATCATTCTCTCTCTGATTAGTATCTAATGAAAATTTCACAGTTGATATGAAGTTATGTCCATTGAATTAAACATCTCATGATTATTGTAAAATAATATGATATTAAAACTATTTGCGAAATACACACAAAAAAAGTTATGGTTCCAAAATTATCACAAAACAAAAACTCGTACGTAGAATCTAAAAAGGCAGGCAGGTGGTGTTACATAAAGACTAAAAAGGCAGTAAAAACAACATGAAAGATGATTATAATCCATTCTTAAATATTTATTTTTTAGAATGATTAATTCGCCAGGCTGGGATTTGAACCCAAAAACTCCTGTTATTTGCTCAAGTGCACAGCTAATTGCTGATGCCAGGCATCATATCTTGGCATGGCAAGTAAATTTATCTAATAGCTACAGATAGTCAGGAGAGAGTCATATCTATCGGAAGCCAGGTGATATTAGTTATGTTATCTCAAAAAAAGTACTCCTATTAAAACTTAAATTTAGTAAAAAAATGTTTAGTGCACAAGACGGTATAAACTGCCATAATATGCCACCTCTTCTGAATAAGATTATGATAAAATAAAACTACATGAATGGTACAAAACATTTTTTTTTTTTTAAAGGTAGCTTACTCATGCTCCACAGCTTTCTTCTTCAATGTAACAGTGTTTTCGTGATCATCATAAGATAAAAAGTTTTCCTGAAAAAATAAAAACAGGAGAATCAAGAAATATAATGCTATCTAATTGAATATTCACTTATCATTAATTAATATATTTTTAATCAACAAATACATACAGTGCCAGTTGACTCATCTGGTTTTATCCTAATATAAACACAAATAGTATCATCAGAGGGTTCAACAGTAGAAAAACTGAACCTTTTGGGTATATTTTCGTTTCGAGTAAAACATCCTCCCAGAGGAGTATAATTACAGGTTATATCATCCATTTTAATTTATATTTCTATTCAAAATAGCAGCTGAAAATAAAGAATTTGTTTATTCAAACAATTTTATAATTATGTTTCTAAATTATCTAATTAATCTTAATTACGTGAATGTATTATTTATATATTTTTATCATTTTAAAGAGAAGATTACAATATTATTAGAAGGGGTCAATTAACAAAACGTTTTTTCTGGATAATGTAGAAGAAGGCATTAAATTATAAATAAATAAATAAACTTACTTTAGCGTTAACAACAATTTAAAATGTTTTAGAGTTTATTCTTATAAATATATATCTTCCTGTACGTGCCTTCTCTTCTATAGAAAACATTAATATCCTCCTGAAGACCTTTGAGCAGGTAGAAACAAGAATATTCAAAACGTAACTGTCTTTTTCAAACGTCCTTAGAGGTCCGCTCCAAAGAGACCTACTATACCATCTGGAGAACATAATTATTTCTGTGCGTCGCAATATTTATTCCTCTGGCCGAGTTCCACCATTCGTTAGTTTTAGAGATGATTTGTTTATAGGCATTTCACTGTTAGAGAATGGAATATCAAACCTTTATTGGTCAAACGACTAAGAAATTAATGGTTCTTTATATAGACATTTAGTGAAATGTTTACAATAAATTATAAAAGGACTCTGAAAAAGCAAATTTATTAATATACTACATATCTTCCCTGCCATGTAAAACTATGAAAAACCTGGTTTTTAAATTGGAGACTTTGCTCTTGGATTGTGGACGATACGGCTTGTCGCAACTCTAACCTCTTTATTGAATAGCCTTTAATGCCTTAAATAAAGTATCGAATAAGACCACTTTTCAATATATTACTTCGTCAATGGATAGAATATGTTCGTTCCTATTTTCATATTCGGTAGTTAGACATGGTAGGGACGATATAACAAAACATCTTATAACAGTAAATTATTTAATTAAAGCGTTTAATAAAATATGTTGAACAAATTATTTATGAATATAGTGTACACTACCTACCTTTTGAGGAATGTACTCACTTATGGAGCTCTTGTTTGACAGAATATTTTTCGCCCTGAATATTTAAGAATGCAAAACGTTTCCAAGGACGATAATTTCCAATGGTGCTAATGGTCTAAGCAATCGGAGCACCGAAAATAAACAAACAAATATAAAATGTTCAAGTGATTCTAAAATACAGTAAGTATTTGGGCTATTTAAAGGCCAAATTAATGTACAATATTCAACGACAAACAAAATTCATTGTTGAACGTTGTTAAAATATGCGATTCATTTATTGTAATGACGTCATGTTGATGTTGTATATATTGAATTTTCTATCTCATTGTATGGTGGTTGTTGCCACGAGGATATGTTATTATCCTGCAATGAAGATGTGAAAAATGGCGGGATCTGGTTATTTTTGTAGTGTAATAAATAAGTTTTTCAGGTACTTAAGTATTAGCGCCAAAGCAGGTTAAAGAGGCGGGTCTCGTTCAGAGATCTGGATCGTGGATAACGCATTTCTATTGGTCAATCACATTCAGAGATTTCATTGGCTATTGTGTTTATATTAACCATCTTGTTCCCTTTGACTTTATAATGCAATTCATTTGTGCTTCATTTACCCACGCAATTGTTTTTTTTTTGTTTGTTATGAGATTTCAGTTTTTGTGCGAGTTTATACGGCGAACAAAGAATAGCAAGGATGAAAGAGACTGTTTCGAAGCGACGCTAAATTTTATATCAGTCCATTATCCAGCGAAAAACCATCCTAAAGGCCTTGAGCAAGCGTAAACGCATAGCAATTATGCTATTAATATAAGTGCTACGCGTTTTCGCTCGCTAAAGGTTTTATCAAAACTCTAGTTAACCCAAATCGTTGATAATCCCGTCGCCATATTGGCAAAAACTGATTTGACTCATTGATCCAGCTCCCTGACCCGGTGATGATCCAGTTCTCTGAGACCCGACTCTTTAACCTGCTTTGACGCTAAAACGTAAGTACCGTTTTTCACTTATGTTTGAATACTAGTAATGAGTGTTTTCTTCATCCTTAACAAATTTTATACAAACAGTTATTTATGTGTATGATTTTCCTACCTAACATTTTACCATGTCCTTTTTTCCGTCTGCATGGGCGTATATAAGGGGGGGGCTGAAGGGGCTGCAGCCCCCCCCCCCCCCCCCGAAATTTTGAGTTGATCATTTAGTTCATAAAAAATATTCCATTTCGGGTGTAATAGCGTTTTAGTTGGCTAAAACTCTTCCAAAATCTAAATTGTTACCTAGTATTCCATACACCAGAAATGGTCTCAGCCCCCCCCCCCAAATTTTCCCAGCCCCCTCCAAAATTATTTTCTATATATGCCCATGTCTGGGGGTCCTTCTATGAAAACCTTTTTCTTATTTTCCTGTCATGCCCTTTCATCTTTCCCCACCCACCCCTCCTTATTGTTTAGTTACATATACCCCGGCAGAATCAAACTTATTTATATATTTTCACCATGGTCACTTAAATGTTAACTTTGGTCTTAAGATTAAAAATATTATTATTGTCATTGGTACTTATTTCATTTTAAATTTTTATGTTTTTGATTATCTGTACTATTTTTATGTCCATACTCTGTACTAAGTACTAGGGAAAAAACTTCTGTTCTCTCACCTCTACTATCTTCATCTTATCTCATTATAAAATAACTTTGTTAGATATGATAATTTGGATTAGTGTTGAAGCAATATTCTGCAGTCAGTTCAACTATTAGGCGAAAATGAAAAAAAAGTTCCTTTTTTTTTTTTTTTTTTTTTTTTTGCTAGTTGAACCGTTAACTTCCCAACAAGGAATAGCTAAAAGTATATTGATTTTGAGTTAAATATAAATCATTAAATGAATGTTGTATTAGTCACTATTCACTATTGTATTAGTCGCTATTCATTGCCGTAAGCATTGAGTTAAAAGGGATCTACTAACTCAATGGCCGTAAGTTATACAAATAATTCAGTACTATCAAAATGGCTGGAGTAAAGTATTTAGTTTGATTTTTGAAAAATATGACTTCAAAAGTTAACTTCAGTAAGTAGTAACTAAATGTTCTGCATTTGTAAATAGAAGGTAACATTAAATTTTTATTTTTATTTTCTTTTATTAGTTTTCGTTTTTATTTTATTAATGTCATTTACTTTCATTATTCATATTAATTGTAAAAGAATTCATTATTTTATGTACTTGCCTAATCAAAATACGTGTAGTATCCAAAAAGGATGGCATACGTAGTTGAATAAACTCAACGTGGGTTGAGACTGTTCTGTGGAGCTTTCTAGGGTTCTCCAGATCCCTGGATGGTAAAATGTTTCGCAAAGACTGTTCTAGTAATTTGTTTCATGGTTTACCAGTTCCGAAGTCAGTATCACATTTACTTCTCTGGTTTAATCTTTTCCAGGTCAACCAAAAAGTAGTCCTAAGCTGGACAGGCTAAGTCCAGACATAAGAGTATACTCACTTACACTAGGAGATCTTATTAAGTGGGCTATGCCACTAATTGAAGCCACAAGCTGTTTAGTGCCTAGGCGAAGAACAGAAAGTCAATAAGTGGTGTGCTTAAAATTTAGTTGATGCTACCACTTATACACTTTGGAGTTGTTACTCCTCTAGTGTTAATCACGAGCTACAATAAAACTACACCCTGTAGTTATTTCTCGGTTTTCCTGGACAGGTAGTTAACTTCATTTTTGTTCTGATAAAGAGAAGGTAGAACTATCTAGGTGTAGTTATTACTTCATTTTAAGTCTGAAGAGGGGCAGACTCCACTTTTGTCAGCTATTCAACAACTTCAGGATTATTACTATATTTATTAATAATATATTGGATTACTACATTTTATAATTTAATTTATGGAAGGAAAAAGGATTTCAGGAGAAATCATAAGGTTGTAAAAGTAAAATAATCTTTAGCTTGTGTTACTATTTCTTTGCAATTTTTTTTAATTTTTTTCAATATAAATTGTCTGGAGTTCAAATTGCTGGAAGAAGACAAATCATTGCAGTCGATAAATTGTTATTTCTTTTGTCTCCTCAGTTTCATAGGACAATAACGATTATATTTGGTATCCTGTAGCTATTGGCTGATGAGGCTTGAGAGGATGTATTTTGTTGGTATGACAGACATGCTACAGTTGTCCCTCTTTATTGGTAATTACTAAACAACTTTGTGCTAGTTTGTTAAAAAATATGTTTTCTCCTTCTCCAAGTGAAAGGAATTTCACTTCCTAGTATTTTAATTAAATTGTTTTGCTTCATGCCACTTTTACGTCCGTTTCCTCCTTAATTTTCTTTTTCATATATTGGAGCATTTTTATCATTTCAGGAGTATTGCCTTCAATCCATTCGGCGTGAGAATGTATTCTGCACAAGTATTGGCAAGCTTGTGGCTTTTTTCTCAAAACATTTTTTAGTATTCTGCATTTCTCCAATGAAATCAGGTTTTCTGCCACCAGAGTCACAAACAAATCTCTGACCAAACATTTCTTCTCAACCTCCATTGTATCTTCAGATGATGGCATACTGCTTACCTTACTTCAAGAATGGATAGGTGGGCATCCACGATACCTATTTCACCTGAACCAATATGTGGAATTGCACCGGCAGTTGCTAGACTGAGCATTCATAGATGGGCCGAAGCAGAACACAAGAGGAAGTGGGGTCAAAGCACCACGCAGAGACAGGCAAAGCAATTTATGTTATTCACTGGCAAGAAGAGTACGGAAACACTTCTTAATCTTTGCAGGCGCAAGGTGAAACTATTAACAGCCCTCCTTACAGGGCACTGTAAACTTCGCCGACATCTCTATTCCATGGGACTCACCAACACAAATTGGTGCCGACTATGCTCTGAAGATGATGGAACCCCATACCATATTGTACGCAGATGTACAACATTGGCAGCCAAAAGGCACCTGCACTTCGGAGCTGCGACTATTGATGATCCGAGGAGGATACCAGAGCTGAACCTTAAAACTCTAAGGAGGTTCATTGCTGACACAGGTTTGGTATTAAAACAGAACGACACATCGGATGGCACAATAGGTCTTGTGGACCTCGGTGCGGTTTCTCAGGCTTATCCGGGCACCCTTTAATCTAATCTAAACAAGAGATCCTGTAACTGGTACAGGATTATTATTTGACTACCAAAATATTCTCAACAAATAACGTATGTGGCAAAACGTTTGCTGGGTCAGCTTATACATACATACATGTATGTGTATACATGTATACACATACACGCACTACTAATTAGAAGGATGAATTGTGGAAATAAGCATAATCAACATATTAGTATTAGAGTTTATCTAAACCAAACTTCAAGCTAAAATGTAAATACAGACGCCATGAGGCATATTTTTTTTATCTTTTTCAAGATACCTAGCTATATAGCATTCAGAATCCAATAAGTAATCTTCACTACCTACCTTCCTGGTGTATATGTTATAGTTACAGCTCTTCCAGGACGGACTTTTTCTTACAAAGGCAATTGCCTTAATAATAAATAAAAAAAAACCTGGTTGAGGAATAATCACAGAAATATGCAATACATTTAACAGTTTAATAATAAAACATCTTACAGGATACATCTAATCTAATTAATTCTTATTTTTTTATTATAAAGTTATAACATAATTTATTTGAATTTTGAAAGTGTAGGAATATAATCTCAAAATTTAAACATCCCTGTAAGTTATATTTTATAGACCTCTTTTACAATTTTACTCCTACGTATATATAATAAAAATATTTATATAATTCCATCTTGAAATAGGCCTGAAATAAAAAAAATATAATTTTATTTTAAAACAAATTTTATCTTGTGATATTATTGGATCATGTAAAAAGGAAATACAGCTATAAATTAATTGAAATATTTTTTAAAGCTCTTTATTTTTAAATTTTACATTTTTAATGAACAATAAATGTAATTAAATTAAAAATAATTTCAATAATTTCAGCTCACATTTTTTTTTTCTTCTACTTTTTTTTGTTTTAAATTAAATACTACATATTTACCTCAGTTTAAAGAATGAATCGTCTTTGAATGGGTAATCCCTCAGGAAAATCATATGGTAAATAATTCATTTGAGGGAGACTATCTGTATCCTGGAAAGGAAAAATGCTTTGTACATTGTTATAAATCAATTTACAATATAATGCGGAGAAGAATTGATGAGATAACATTTGTAGAAGTTAACCTTTACTGCATTTATTTTTAAAAATTCAACTGTTTCTTTGAATATCCAGCAGCAGTGATACTCAATCTTTTTTTTTTTTTTTTTTTTTTTTTTTGATAGGGGCCACAAACATGTGTTAGTCATGGTGTCACAGGCCGTTAAATAAAAAATAAACAAAAATTGGGTAATGATTACTTATAATCCAAGAGCCGGTAACCTTCCAAAAGACATTTGCCTTCAGTATTGTTTGGGCTTTCCAATAGTGGTTTCCGTTTTCAAATCGACTGACTGGAAGATTTTTTATGAAAAAAAATGTCTACATGAAAAATTCCAACAAAAAATGCACCTGTTACTGAGGTATTCCCAAACAATGTCAGCCACGGCAAAAGTGTTAAAATAACGTAACACCAGATGGGCCTACAGATTCCACCATCCCTGGGCGGTTGGATGGTGGTGACATATGTTACGAAAAAATAAAGATATTTTCTCTATTTTAACTGGAAAAGGGAGCCAACCTGTTTATAACCAGTCCCAAAAAAATCTGTTTTATTAAAAAGGGTACAGTTCAAATCAAAATAAAATGAAATCATTAGTTCATTTATTCTTCGTTCCTGGATGTAGCTAAAGAAAGTATCCAAAAAATTTGAAAGATTTTCAATTTAATTATAAAAGAAATATGGTTCAAACATAAATTATAAAAAACTTTTTGTGCTCTTTAGAAGTAACATTTTGTTCTTAACTTATTCCCTTTTCATTTAATATGTAGTTATTTTATTGAACTTTATTTGATTTTAAATAATAAGAAAATACGTTCATGAATGGAAAATAAAATGTTATCATATGAAAGTAACATGAAAATACATACTGATCGACGTTTAGAGACCATGAACCTCTTGTATTTCCTAGGCCAGAGTCGATTTGCTTGCTGGCTTGGGGTAAGAGGAACTGGCCCATTCATAATAATGCCTATCAAAAGAAGCAATTTTTTAACTTTTCTTACCATCTTTATTGAAAGGTTAAAATAGTGTTAAATATCGGTTACCATTTCTATTATACTCTGGATCAAGGTCTAATTCGTGTTCATCCTGATTGTCCATAATGTCTAAATCATCATTATCAGTTCCATACAGTGGCCAACCATTTTCACTTGAAAATAAAAAAAAAGTTATAGATTAGATGAATAGTTCGATATACATGTAAAAAATCAAATATTTTTTTTTAAGGAATGAGTGTACGAAATATGGCAAAATTACAAAAACAATTAAATGGATTAAAGGAATATTTATGAAGTTTCAAAATAAATCCTCTTATCAAGCTCATTGTACATCACAATACCACATTTGATTGAAAATCTCCTAACAAGAGAGCTTAAATTTTAGAAGAATCATTAGTGAACAATTTCTTGTTAATTCACAGCCTCTGTGGTAAACTAAAGACAAATTCATAAGTAAATAAATCAAATGAGATTTAGTTTTTATGAATGTAAAGTTGAAGACATTTTTTATACTTTGTGGTATTTTCTACATTACAACTCTCAGTTATTTCGTTTCTTCAGTTATTTTGTTGTAACCCGATAAACTTCTCAAGTATTAGTATTGCTGAAGGTGCAAATAAGTACTGTTTTTAATATAATTCCTTGGTGTTCCTCTAGGCGAAAACTGAACTGTAATAGACCCACTGATGACTCCTGAAAATGCTAATTACTAAGGGTATTTCTAGAAAATAAAATTGGGAGTGAATAAGTTATAAATATCTGACTGTGTGATTATCATTTAAATTTTAACTGTGTGATTAGAGTCCCTTTAAAAAAACAATAACTAATAATAAATTATCCATATCAAAACACTTAACAGACAGCTTTTCATTCCTTTGTATCAACTTATTAGGATTTATAGTTATTGCTAACCCTATTAACAATCTAGCCGTTCCGAATTGAATGATTATTCAATTAGAACTTTTTTTTTTTTTTTTTTTTTCATGCTCACCTCTGATCATGGAATCTGTTGCCTTGCTTTCTCTGATTTTCCAGGAGTCTCATCAAAGATACCAATTCATCTGGGCTTAAATCATAATCTCTCTTGGACCTATAACTATTGTAATATTTATTAATTTCATGCTATTATTATATTAATTAATTTGCGCTTAAATATAAGATAATTTCAACAACATTTAATAAAGTTAATTTTCAGTTTGTTTCCTTCCTCAATAGGGGGAGGAAAACCTGCTTATGGCATCGGAGACCCTATGACACAATACAAAAGTGCTGTCGAGAATTCTTGATGGTTCATATCCCATAGGTCATGAAAACACTGGTCTTTAAAATTTGTATATGTATATCTGCATTTCTTCGTAAGAACTCTCACCAATGCCAGTGACGACGGTCTTCACCAACAGGTATGACAATAGTATATTTACCACTGGACCTAACCCCTTAGATTATTTACATAACAGATTGAGTTTACCATTTTTTTACATTTTAACTTGTAGGCTTCCACAGTCCGAGTCATTACAAACATTATGGTCTTTGGGTTTTGACCGTGTCTTCAGTTTCTTCACCAACGTTTCGCCAGTCATACTGCGACGTCTGATTCTCAGACCTAACCCTGAGGAAGCCAGCAGTATGACTGGCAAAACGTTGGTAAAGAAACTGAAGATTCAGTCATAACCCGAAGACCATAATGTTTGTAATTTTTTTACATGTTTGACATTCTTATAAACTTAATAGGTATAGACGTATTTTAAAAAGTAATTATTTATTTAAAGCCGTTTTGGACTTTTTATGTTTTATTAAATTTCTCAAAAGCAGTTGTAACAAAATCATGGAATATGGAAGGTAATCATTCAGAAGCCTAATACATTTCCTACAAAATAGGTTCAGGCAAAAATTTTGATAGGACCACCATAAGTCAGAAAAATGAAGCTTGAAATTTTGATTCCAAAAGGCAAAATATTAAGTTTACTTTATTTTCCCCCCTTAATATAATAACTGTTTGTGCTCTATAATTTGTGTCCTTAATCGAAATAAAATTTGATGAATCGATATTGACTCAACATTAGTCAGAAGTCTTGTGCCTGATTCAATGGTATTTGGTCAATTGAGCAAAAATGAATTTTCTCAAATCGGTTATTCTTCAGACCATCTAGTTTTATCTATAAGCCTTGAAACAAACATTTAATTTAAATAGTTAATTAATTTATTACCTAGTTTTGGGATGGGAGGGCGTTGCTTTGTGTGCATCTCTCTTCCTTCTTGAATCCCCCATGTTGTACAAATTCAAATCTCCATAACTCATTACTGGAAAAAAGTAAATTATCAATTGACTTTTTAAAGGTTTGTCAAAGGCAAACATAAAGATAAGTAAATCAAAGATAATTACAATAATTTATTATAATCATAACTGATAATATTTAATTATTATTATTTTAAATTAACATAAGGCGGAATATTTGACCTAGAATGCATTCTGTTCTCTTTTAAGCCTTGAGCCTCTCCTTTTTAATTTACTTCTTTGGCCTTTGGTCAGGTAAAAAATGATAAATCTTGTATGAAGAGTCTTCCCTTGATTTGAATTTCACCCCTAACCTTTTAATATACAATTCAATATCTGAGCTTGTACAAAAGAGAGGGGGGGGGGAGAGAGAGAGAGAGAGAGAGAGAGAGAGAGAGAGAGAGAGAGAGAGAGAGATGAGAGAGAGAGAGAGAGAGAGAGAGAGAGAGAGGAGAGAGAGAGAGAGAGAGAGAGAGAGAGAAGAAAAATGTACTATCAAAGTTTAATTTGTTATTTATTATTATTGACAACGAATTTTAGGACGGGTTATCTATAGTTTACCACCCTTTTCTAGCCAGGATTGGGCTGGTGCCTTTTCTGTTTTCGAAAGAAAATCCACCACCCCTAGTGGGAATTGAACCCACGACCTTAGGCACAGAGTGCATAAACCTTAGCACTCATGACAACCCGGCCTTTTAGTTTGTTAACACAATTATTTAATCTTAGTTTTTTTTTATTGCTTGGATGCTACTGATATTAAAATATAAAATTATTATTTGAATTAGGGGCGAGGTTGGCTCAGTGGTTGAGCACTCGACTAATACGCTGGAGGACCAGAGTTCAAAACTCACGACACGCAGTAAAGATTTTATCTCCTAGTGCCGACATTCGAGGGTTGGATGCAGGGTCTCAGACCGCTCCTAGGCCCACCCAGCCTTTAATTAATTTATTAACGGGTACATGCGAAGGGGAAAATCAGGTGGCTGGAGCATAGGACTGATCATACTATCTCCTTAGTGTGGATTATGGTCAAGAATCAGATACCTCTACAGTATCTGCACCCCTTGGCTTTTGTGGCCTGTTATGGGACTGATATTTTGATTATTTGAAGTTATTCATTTTAATTCATCTATCTTTAATGATAATTCATCGAAGATAAAGTAAGAGCATCTACGTTTATATCTCGATTTTCCTCTATTTTGAGAGAATGATTAGTTTCTGCTTGAAATAAATGCCTAAATGAATAACTAAAAGTATATAATAAAATATAACTTATAATTTTGTTGTTACATTAATAAACATATCATTAAGAATAAAATATAATTAGAATATATAATTACTAAAATGTGATATTATAATTTATTTATATATTTAAAAATTATGTATTTTTATATTCGTATATTTACATTTAATATAGGTAACCATGTATTAATGATTTTTCTTTTTTATCTCATAAGGAAGTAATTATATTATGAGAAAAGGTTAGGATGTTGAAAAATAGTGTGAAGATATGAACTACTTTGAATGATTAAAAGGATGAAATGCCATGATCACAGAAGTATTTCTTTATGATAGGTGTAAGATGACTCTACTAGTATTTCTTTATGACTCTATGTCAATATTGGTATCTTCTTTTTGGAAGAAGTGAGTAACGATTGAATGGCCAATCCTTAGCCTCAACAGTGTTTTAATTGAAAGAGTTTATTATCGGTCTGTTTCTATTTCTGCTGTCAGTCTTCAATGCAATATATAAGTGTTGGCACAGACAAAGTCTTGTGAAGTCAATGTGTGATTTGTCTATGTGATATTATTTTTTCATTTATGTTGACAAATTGACTTCGTTGTAATGTACTGATTATGAAGCCGGTGAGTATTACTAAAAATATAAGTATTTATTGGATGTGTATACTAAATGTCCAATTCAATTTTGCATGCGCGAACATCTGGGCAGGAATTTCCCCTGCATTCTTCTCTCTGTTCCGCCATTTGTAAAGCCTTTTAATCAAGCACTTAGCCTTCAGTTCAGCCTTCCCTAGTTCTAAACGAGACTTAATCAGTTTTTATTGGGTTTCACATAGCATTTTGTACATGTAAATAGTAATGCGAATGGCGGACCTGTCGGGAATAATTCCTGCAGAATTTCGCGCATTTGGCTTGGACCAATCCATTTATGATAACATTAAAGTTTTTTTTTTTTTTTAAATAATAGCTTTCAAAAGTAACATTTGGAAAAAAAAACAGATAATTTTTGTAAATGTTTTCAAATGTATTGTGCAACTAGAATGTAATAATTAAGGGTTAGTGTTTATTATTTTGCACTTGATATTTATTAAACAAGGTAATTTAAAAAAAAAAAAAAAATCATTAATTCATGGCTTACCAATAGAAGTCTTTGCAGTATAGTAGAACTTTCATTCCGATAAACCATCGCAAATACTCCAACGGCAATTCTCAAACTCCAACACAAAGGCTATCGAAAGGCCTTGACCTAAAAGCACCAGTTGCAATTCGGACAGCAGTATGTATGATGAATGCTAATCAGTAGTCTTTCTGGGGGGTCATTCCATCACAAATCAACACACTTTTAAGACATTTTTTTGCTCACCATCTCAGATTATGATGAAATTTGGTTACCTTCATAAAGACTTAGATAACTGACCAATTTCAGCTTAATATCTCCAACGGTTTCCAAAATACGGCCATGGAAAGTTTTCAAAAAGCGATCAAAGTCAAAGCGGCAATATATAAATTGCCATAGCTCCTCTCGTGTTTAACGTATAAACATAGCAGAGTTGGGCAAACGTTAGCGCACGCTAATATCTAATACCTTCCCGCTAATTTAGCGGAACTGATAAGAGCCTCCGCTAACGATTAGCGCATAGCGAAGGCAGTGCGCTAACGATTAGCGCATAGCGAAGGCAGTGCGCTAATCGCTAATTCACCTCTAATGTTTAAATATCTTTGCAGCTAACTAGAAGGAATGTTGAAGGTGGAATAAAAAAAGGATATTGGAAGTGTTATTACAAAGGATATTGAAGGACGTATTTGGAAGTATATAGGAGGTGGCATTAGGAAGGATATAAAAGGTCGTTTTAGGAAGGATATACAAGGTCGTTTTAGGAAGGATATAGAAGGTGGTATTAGGAAGAATATAGAAGGTGGTATTAGGAAGGGTATAGAAGGTGGTATTAGAAAGGATATTAATGGCGGTATTTGGAAGGATATTGGAGGTGGTATTAGGAAGGATATAGAAGGTGGTATTAGGAAGGATATAGAAGGTGGTATTAGGAAGGATATAGAAGGTGGTATTAGGAAGGATATAGAAGGTGGTATTAGGAAGGGTATAGAAGGTGGTATTAGAAAGGATATTAATGGCGGTATTTGGAAGGATATTGGAGGTGGTATTAGAAAGGATATAGAAGGTGGTATTAGGAAGGATATAGAAGGTGGTATTAGGAAGGGTATAGAAGGTGGTATTAGGAAGGATATAGAAGGTGGTATTAGGAAGGGTATAGAAGGTGGTATTAGAAAGGATATTAAAGGCGGTATTTGGAAGGATATTGGAGGTGGTATTAGGAAGGATATAAAAGGTCGTTTTAGGAAGGATATAGAAGGTCGTTTTAGGAAGGATATACAAGGTCGTTTTAGGAAGGATATAGAAGGTGGTATTAGGAAGGATATAGAAGGTGGTATTAGGAAGGGTATAGAAGGTGGTATTAGAAAGGATATTAAAGGCGGTATTTGGAAGGATATTGGAGGTCGTATTAGGAAGGATATAGAAGGTGGTATTAGGAAGGATATAGAAGGTGGTATTAGGAAGGGTATAGAAGGTGGTATTAGGAAGGATATAGAAGGTGGTATTAGGAAGGGTACAGAAGGTGGTATTAGAAAGGATATTAAAGTCGGTATTTGGAAGGATATTGGAGGTGGTATTAGGAAGGATATAAAAGGTCGTTTTAGGAAGGATATACAAGGTCGTTTTAGGAAGGATATAGAAGGTGGTATTAGAATTAAAGGCGGTATTTGGAAGGATATTGGAGGTGGTATTAGGAAGGATATAGAAGGTGGTATTAGGAAGGGTAATAAAGGCGGTATTTGGAAGGATATTGGACGTGGTATTAGGAAGGGTATATAAGGTGGTATTAGAAAGGATATTAATGGCGGTATTAGAGAGGATATTGGAGGTGGTATTAGGAAGGATATAGAAGGTTGTATTAGGAAGGGTATTGGAGGTGGTATTAGGAAGGATATTAAAGGCGGTATTAGGAAGGGAATAGAAGGCGGTATTAGGGAGTATATAGAAGGTGGCATTAGGAAGTACATTGAAGGTCGTAATAGGAAGGATATAGAAGGTGGTATTAGGAAGGATATTGATGGTCGTATTAGGAAGGATATAGAAGGTGGTATTAGGAAGGGTATAGAAGGTGGTATTAGGAAGGATATAGAAGGTGGTATTAGGAAGGGTATAGAAGGTGGTATTAGAAAGGATATTAAAGGCAATTTCTGAGGTATTGTTTCGAAGGCACACTGCTAGTTTTCTGTTGATACCTTCTGCAGCAAATTGGTGACGGTATTTAGGGCCTTCCTCTATTATGTGCTACACAGTTATTCGGACTCCAATATCCTCCATATACCCTTCCTAATACCACCTTCTATATCCTTCCTAATAACACCTCCAATATCCTCTCTAATACCGCCATTAATATCCTTTCTAATACCACCTTCTATACCCTTCCTAATACCACCTTCTATATCCTCCCTAATACCGCCTTCTATACCCTTCATAATACCACCTTCCATATCCTTCCTAATACCACCTTCTATATCCTCCCTATATGTGCCAAGATGGCGGATTGTATAAAACAGCTAGCTAGTGCAGTAGATCTATTAAACACAATTTCACAATTTCCAATATTAAGAAAGGACTTAAAATCAGCTTTATTTCAAGCTTTAACGTGTATACAATCGGTCCAGCGAGTTTTGGAAGAAAACCCCGAAGAAAGAAGACCAGAAAATGAAGAAAAATCTCAACCTGAAGTTACACGTAAGTCTTACTCAGACATATTAAGAGTTAGACCTGAAAATATAAAATCAAAACATAAAATAATTATAAAAAACAAAAATAATAATGCCCCCGCTGAAGAAACAAAAAGGCAATTTAAAGCTGAAATTGATCCCAGATTTCTTAAAGTAGGAATAACTAATTTAAGAAACACAAAAAAAGGTTATGTTATTGTTGAGACTGAAAGCAAATCAGATCTTGAAAAAATAACAGCTGTTATCACAAGTAATAAAAAATCCACACTACTACCCACAACATTGAATAAATTTAACCCACGAATGATTATTAAGAATATTCCAGAGGAGGTTAATGAATCCAATCTGGTGGATACTTTAAAAGAACAGAATGAAGAATTGGGATTCAACGAGGAGAATATTAAATTAATAAGAATAACCAAAATAAGATCTGACTCTTCTAGACGGAATGCGGTGGTCGAAGTGAATCCTAAACTAAGGGAAATGCTGCTGAATAGAAGATTGAAGTTATACTATTCTATCAGCTATGCAGAAGATTACTTCGGGATCCGACGCTGCATGAAGTGCAATAAGTTCAACCACTCAGAAGCCGACTGCCGAGGGAAGCTGACCTGCGCCATCTGCATGGAGGAACATCCTACCAACACCTGCACGAAGAAGGAGGAACTTGGAGCTTACAAATGCATAAATTGTTATTCTTTTAATGAACATTGCAAGCCGCATCAAAGAATTTCACATAATCATACATCATTCAGTAAGTTATGCCCTTCTTATAAAAATGCAATTAAAAAATTAATCCAAAACACTAATTACACATCAATATGAATAATACACACTCCATTATTAAAACAACACTATTCCCAAGAAAACTACATTCTGAGCTTAGTTTTTTAAACATTTTATTATTCACACCATTCAAATGCTTTCTTGTAGTATCATTACAAAATATTTTTCCTTTTAAATCAGTTTTATCGACACGAATAAACTTTTCATCTCCAAAAAATAGCCCAGATAAACTATCAAAACATTATAACCTTTCTTATGGTTAATTTTAAAAGCATTAATATAGTTCAAATAAACACACAACATTCTTGGAAAACAGCTGTTTTATTAGATGAATTCATGCAAAGAAAATCCATTGATTTGGCTATAATACAGGAACCATATGTTCATAAACAAATGCATTTCGATACAAAATATAAATCTTTTATTGGAGGAAATGGAAATTCCCGCACTAAAATAATGTTATTAAATAAAAATATTGATGCTCTATTATTAAATAAATATTCAGACAATGATATAACTGTTATTCAAATAAAATATAATTCGTTTAATTGTATAATTGTTAGCGCTTATTTTGATATAAACAGAGACATAGAAATAGATATTTGTAAATTAGATAAAATATTACAAGATTTCCAAACAGAAAATATCCTAATAGGAATGGACAGCAATTGTAGATCGAAATTCTATTATGACAAAATTACAAATTCAAGAGGACGGAAACTAGAAAATTACATTGTATCTAACAATTTATTTTTAGCAAATATTGACAAAAACCTTCCTACTTTTGATGGTCCAAGAGGAACTAGCAATATAGATGTCACACTAACATCACCATCTTTAGCAGATTATATTAAAAATTGGAATATTCTAACAAATGAAGTTTTCTCTGACCACCTTCTAATAACATACACAATAGAACATCCTGTTTTTTATTCTCCTAACAAAACATATGGTTTAAGATATATTACAAAAAATGCTAATTGGAATTATTTCGAGGAAAATTTAGAGTCAGTAATTATAAAATCATTTAAGTTATCTCTAGATAATACTACAGATATTCAACTTTCTGCAATAGCTAATAACACTGAAATAAACGATTGTCTAAATAAATTTCAAAAATGTTTGATTAAATCCTGTAACAAATCATTCAAAATCAAAACTTATTTTCATAAAAATAACCAGAAACCCCATAAATATACACCCTGGTGGGATGAAAACTTATCTGAACTAAGAAAAGAAACTAATCGTCTTAGAAGGCGTTATCAGCGTACTCCAAATGATTCTAATTTCAAAGAAGAACGCAAAATATTATATTTCCAAAAAAGACAAATATACCTCAGAGAAATTAGAAGAAAAAAACTAAAGTCCTGGCAAGACTATTGTAATTCCATAGATTTTACAAATCCTTGGTCTTGGCCCTACAAATATTCTAAACAAAATTTACCTGAAAATCTAAACTTGAAAACTATTCTAAAAGAAGACGGAACCTACACTACTGACATTGAATCTACTTACGAATATATAATTAACAATATAGTAGGCAACGACAATCAGGAAACAGACAATGAAAAACATAAATTATTAAGAACTTGTTCTCAAATACCGCCCAACACCTTAAATGACTTACCTTTAACAAAATTCGAACTTTCTGACATTATACATAATTTAAATAAAAAAAAATCAGTAGGAATAGACGGCATATCTGTCGAAATTATCCAAACAGTTTATCAAAAATATCCTAATTTCATGCATACTATTTATTCAAAATGCTTTTCTCAAGGTGTATTTCCATATTTATGGAAGAAATCAAAACTAACTCTATTAAAGAAACCTAATAAACCACCAAATGAAATATCTTCCCTTAGACCGATAAGTTTAATTCCAATTGGAGGAAAGATCCTGGAAAAAATTATTCATAGAAGGCTCTCACATTTCCTTTACTCAAATAATATAATTGATAGCAATCAGTTTGGTTTTACTCCTCAAACAGGAACTTCTCAAGCTTTAGAGAAAATGAATACATTTATAAAACAAGCATTAAATAATAAAAATCATGTCGTACTTATTTCATTAGATATACAAAAAGCATTTGACAGTGCATGGTGGCCGTCAATCCTAAACTCTTTGAAAGAATATAACTGCCCTCAAAACATTTATACACTTATTAAAAACTACTTAACCAATAGAGAGACTTACATAATCACACACAACATAATGAAAATGAAACGACAGACAATTGGTACACCACAAGGGTCTTCTTGTTCACCATTACTCTGGAATATTATCATGAACAGCTTACTGAAAACTAATACTCAACCAAACGTAGAACTAATAGCATTTGCAGACGATATCTTAATACTAGTAAAATCCAGAATTCCAGAACAAATACAAAACAATATTAACATTATCATTAACACAGTCGAAAACTGGGCAAAACACAACAAGTTAACATTCAATAATCAAAAATCAACTTACATGATAATTACACGAAGCAGATTAGAACCGACTATCCACGTTACATTACAAGGAAACGAACTGACAAAAACAAATGTTACAAAATATCTAGGAATATTAATAGATAACAAACTAACTTGGAATAAACACATAGAAAATTTACAAAACAAACTTATAAAACTAATCAACTACTTAGGACTCACAGCTCGTAACACATGGGGACTGCAATCTTCAGCATTACACATCATTTACATAGGAGCAATTGTACCATCACTTACTTACGGACTACATATTTGGCACAGAGGACTGCAAAAGAAGTACAACTTAAGCAAATTGCAAAGAGTTCAGAGATTGATTGCTCTAAGAATAATAAAAGGTTATAGGACTATTTCTTATGATGCTGCCTGCGTTTTAGCAAAAATAATGCCAATAGACATTCTAGCAAAGCAATATATTAAAGAATATAAACTTTTGAAACTGAACGAAGACTCGAATAACATAAAATCTGATGATTTGGAAAAGACAATACATTATACTCAATGGACACATCCCGGTAAACCACTCAAACTCAACGGATATACAAACAAACAAACAGATTACCAGATATACACAGACGGCAGTA
This sequence comes from Gonocerus acuteangulatus, assembly GCA_946811695.1. Taxonomy (NCBI): domain Eukaryota; kingdom Metazoa; phylum Arthropoda; class Insecta; order Hemiptera; family Coreidae; genus Gonocerus; species Gonocerus acuteangulatus. Next base: position 36,765,490 of record OX328124.1, on the reverse strand, counting down.
AAGACAATGATAACGTTGGAGCAGCTACAATCATATACAAAGACTATAAACTATTAACGACACTCAAATTTAGACTTGGACATTACTGTACAAACAACCAAGCTGAACAACTTGCTATATTAAAATCTATAGACTACATTAATAAACACATCACTACACCATCTTCTATACAGATACATACAGACAGCATGATAACATTACAAAAACTCAAAAACACTGACATACATGAAGTACTAATAGAAAAAATACGACAACTGTTAAGAATATGCCAAAATACGCATACAATATATTTTAAATGGATAAAGGGACATTCTGGTGACGAAGGTAACGAAATCGCAGATCGTTTCGCCAAAGCAGCGTCAAAAGATACGTCACTACCGATAGAATATAATAAACTTTCAAAAACTCACTTAAAATATATCTTAAAACTAGAATCAATTGCAGAATGGCAGCAAAAATGGGATACCTCTAACAAAGGTCGCCATTTATTCAAATTTATCCCAATCATACAAAACTTTTGTAATACAAACATACAAACAAATTTTTACACAACACAAGTACTCACGGGACATGGGGTATTTCTATCCTATTTAAGTAGATTTAAAATAAAAAGAGAAAATTCATGCCCCTGTGACAGACATACAGAACAGACAGCACACCACATCATATACAATTGTACACTGTTTAACGAATACAGAAACAGAATTAGAAAGAAAATAACCTATTGGCCTATTGAAGAAAATAAATTGTTTTTTAATAATTACAAAATATTCTTAACTTTATGCAAAGATATTATTCAAAGATTGAGTGAAAAATGAAAAATTGCATTTTTATTGAAGTAAAGCGGACCTTACTGAATATATAAGTTTATTTGTATACTCCTTGTTTTATACTAATTGATTTAAGTTAACGTGAATAATTTATATGTAAACCTAACTAACATGCTAACTTGAACAAAATTAACTAAGATAAGAAAAAAAAACATACATGTGATATACTGTATCTTGTATGATGCATGTAGTACAATAAACGGCCTTCTAAAAGGGGTACTTTTAGAAGGAAAAAAAAAAAAAAAAAATATATCCTCCCTAATAACACCTCCAATATCCTCTCTAATACCGCCATTAATATCCTTTCTAATACCACCTTCTATACCCTTCCTAATACCACCTTCTATACCCTTCCTAATACCACCTTCTATACCCTTCCTAATACCACCTTCCATATCCTTCCTAATACCACCTTCTATATCCTTCCTAATACCACCTTCTATACTCTTCCTAATACCACCTTCTATATCCTTCCTAATACCACCTTCTATATCCTTCCTAATACGACCTCCAATATCCTTCCAAATACCGCCTTTAATATCCTTTCTAATACCACCTTCTATACCCTTCCTAATACCACCTTCTATATCCTTCCTAATACCACCTTCTATATCCTTCCTAATACCACCTTCTATATCCTTCCTAAAACGACCTTGTATATCCTTCCTAAAACGACCTTCTATATCCTTCCTAAAACGACCTTTTATATCCTTCCTAATACGACCTCCAATATCCTTCCAAATACCGCCTTGAATATCCTTTCTAATACCACCTTCTATACCCTTCCTAATACCACCTTCCATATCCTTCCTAATACCACCTTCTATATCCTTCCTAATACCACCTTCTATACTCTTCCTAATACCACCTTCTATATCCTTCCTAATACCACCTTCTATATCCTTCCTAATACGACCTCCAATATCCTTCCAAATACCGCCTTTAATATCCTTTCTAATACCACCTTCTATACCCTTCCTAATACCACCTTCTATATCCTTCCTAATACCACCTTCTATATCCTTCCTAAAACGACCTTGTATATCCTTCCTAAAACGACCTTCTATATCCTTCCTAAAACGACCTTTTATATCCTTCCTAATACGACCTCCAATATCCTTCCAATTACCGCCTTGAATATCCTTTCTAATACCACCTTCTATACCCTTCCTAATACCACCTTCTATATCCTTCCTAATTCCACCTTCTATATCCTTTCTAAAACGACCTTGTATATCCTTCCTAAAACGACCTTTTATATCCTTCCTAATACCATCTCCAATATCCTTCCAAATACCGCCTTTAATATCCTTTCTAATACCACCTTCTATACCCTTCCTAATACCACCTTCTATATCCTTCCTAATACCACCTTCTATACCCTTCCTAATACCACCTTCTATATCCTTCCTAATACCACCTTCTATATCCTTCCTAATACCACCTCCAATATCCTTCCAAATACCGCCTTTAATATCCTTTCTAATACCACCTTCTATACCCTTCCTAATACCACCTTCTATATCCTTCCTAATAACACCTCCAATATCCTCTCTAATACCGCCATTAATATCCTTCCTAATGCCACCTTCTATACCCTTCCTAATACTACATTCTATATCCTTCCTAATACCACCTTCTATATCCTTCCTAATACCACCTCCAATATCCTTCCAAATACCGCTTTTAATATCCTTTCTAATACCACCTTCTATACCCTTCCTAATACCACCTTCTATATCCTTCCTAATACCACCTTCTATATCCTTCCTAAAACGACCTTCTATATCCTTCCTAATACCACCTTCTATATCCTTCCTAATACCACCTCCAATATCCTTCCAAATACCGCCTTTAATATCCTTTCTAATACCACCTTCTATACCCTTCCTAATACCACCTTCTATATCCTTCCTAATAACACCTCCAATATCCTCTCTAATACCGCCATTAATATCCTTCCTAATACCACCTTCTATACCCTTCCTAATACTACATTCTATATCCTTCCTAATACCACCTTCTATATCCTTCCTAATACCACCTCCAATATCCTTCCAAATACCGCTTTTAATATCCTTTCTAATACCACCTTCTATACCCTTCCTAATACCACCTTCTATATCCTTCCTAATACCACCTTCTATAACCTTCCTAAAACGACCTTCTATATCCTTCCTAAAACGACCTTTTATATCCTTCCTAATACCACCTCCAATATCCTTCCAAATACCGCCTTTAATATCCTTTCTAATACCACCTTCTATACCCTTCCTAATACCACCTTCTATATCCTTCCTAATAACACCTCCAATATCCTCTCTAATACCGCCATTAATATCCTTTCTAATACCACCTTCTATACTCTTCCTAATACCACCTTCTATATCCTTCCTAATACCACCTTCTATACCCTTCCTAATACTACCTTCTATATCCTTCCTAATACCACCTTCTATATCCTTCCTAATACCACCTCCATTATCCGTCCAAATACCGCCTTGAATATCCTTTCTAATACCACCTTCTATACCCTTCCTAATACCACCTTCCATATCCTTCCTAATTCCACCTTCTATATCCTTCCTAAAACGACCTTGTATATCCTTCCTAAAACGACCTTTTATATCCTTCCTAATACCATCTCCAATATCCTTCCAAATACCGCCTTTAATATCCTTTCTAATACCACCTTCTATACCCTTCCTAATACCACCTTCTATATCCTTCCTAATACCACCTTCTATACCCTTCCTAATACCACCTTCTATATCCTTCCTAATACCACCTTCTATATCCTTCCTAATACCACCTCCAATATCCTTCCAAATACCGCCATTAATATCCTTTATAATACCACCTTCTATACCCTTTCTAATACCACCTTCTATATCCTTCCTAATAACACCTTCTATATCCTTCCTAATACCACCTTCTATATCCTTCCTAATAACACCTTCTATATCCTTCCTAATACCACCTCCAATATCCTTCCTAATACCACCTCCAATATCCTTCCAAATACCGCCTTTAATATCCTTTCTAATACCACCTTCTATACCCTTCCTAATACCACCTTCTATATCCTTCCTAATACCACCTTCTATATCCTTCCTAATACCACGTCCAATATCCTTCCAAATACCGCCTTTAATATCCTTCCTAATACCACCTTCTATATCCTTCCTAATACCACCTTCTATATCCTTCCTAATACCACCTCCAATATCCTTCCAAATACCGCCTTTAATATCCTTTCTAATACCACCTTCTATACCCTTCCTAATACCACCTTCTATATCCTTCCTAATAACACCTCCAATATCCTCTCTAATACCGCCATTAATATCCTTCCTAATACCAGCTTCTATACCCTTCCTAATACTACATTCTATATCCTTCCTAATACCACCTTCTATATCCTTCCTAATACCACCTCCAATATCCTTCCAAATACCGCTTTTAATATCCTTTCTAATACCACCTTCTATACCCTTCCTAATACCACCTTCTATATCCTTCCTAATACCACCTTCTATACCCTTCCTAATACCACCTTCTATATCCTTCCTAATACCACCTTCTATATCCTTCCTAATACCACCTCCAATATCCTTCCAAATACCGCCATTAATATCCTTTCTAATACCACCTTCTATACCCTTCCTAATACCACCTTCTATATCCTTCCTAATACCACGTCCAATATCCTTCCAAATACCGCCTTTAATATCCTTTCTAATACCACCTTCTATACCCTTCCTAATACCACCTTCTATATCCTTCCTAATACCACCCTCTATATCCTTCCTAATACCACCCTCTATATCCTTCCTAATACCACCCTCTATATCCTTCCTAAAACCACCCTCTATATCCTTCCTAATACCACCTCCTATATCCTTCCTAATACCACCCTCTATACCCTTCCTTATACCACCCTCTACATCCTTCCTTATACCACCCTCTATATCCTTCCTAATACCACCTCCTATATACTTCCAAATACGTCCTTCAATATCCTTTGTAATAACACTTCCAATATCCTTTTTTTATTCCACCTTCAACATTCCTTCTAGTTAGCTGCAAAGATATTTAAGCATTAGAGGTGAATTAGCGATTAGCGCACTGCCTTCGCTATGCGCTAATCGTTAGCGCACTGCCTTCGCTATGCGCTAATCGTTAGCGCAGGCTCTTATCAGTTCCGCTAAATTAGCGGGAAGGTATTAGATATTAGCGCGCGCTAACGTTTGCCCAACTCTGAAACATAGGGAAGGTGTCAATTTTTACCTCTTTATATGCTTCGGTAGCTAAATGATGGAGAAGGTTCTTTGGGATGAAGGAAGGTATCTTTTATTTAATCTCCAATCCACCAGTTAGAATCATAGACTATAATTATGTTCAATTCACTGATTTATTTTGTTCTGTGAATCCCATAACTCCAAAAGGGAGAATTTATGTCCTATCATAAAATGTTATCCCAGTTCGTCCAGCACATGTAAACCTTATGTAAGTTTCATTGTAAAATTTTCAACTATTTTCATAGTTTAACATTTATAAATATGAAAATGGTTGATATTATTTATGTTTTATTTAAGTTCCCTGTAACTTAAAATATTTTGAGCACAATATCATTTAATTTTAGACGAATATTCTAAATTTAACTAATTACAATAAATTCTTAATGCATAATATTTTTTTAAATAAGCTTTGTAATTAAGATAATGAAATTGAAATGTGTTTAAAATATATTCAATGGTAGAGTTTGGATTTAATTTTACAATTATGTGTTAAAAGCTTTTATATATAAAAATACATAAAATTAGTCCAAAGCCACCTTTGGATTTAAATTATTTTGACTAAGAAGCCATTGCACTCCCATAAACAAACTTGCTATACAAATCAGTAATGATATGACCAATAATGTATAATTTTTAAAAATGTGATTTTAAAACTATTTGAAGTCAAAATTTTATTTTTGATTTTGAAAAAAATTGTTTTCTCATAACGCATCATGCATTACATGCACTTAGAAATGGCATATAAAGAGCTAAAAATTGACACCTTCTTCGTGTTTCTAACGTAAATAGGAGTGAAGTTATGACCATTTAAACGTTTTGCCACAGCGAGATTTTGATCGCTTTTTGAAAAATTTACATCGCCGAATTTGGAAACCTTTTTAGATAAAAATTTAAAATTTGTTATGTTTTCTTGTACCAACCCCTACTTTGAGAGTACCAAATTCCATTAATATCTGAAAGGGTGTGATGAAATAGGTGTGTTGATTTGACATGGATTGACCCTGAGTTAGAACTGACAGATGAATTAGCAATTCAACCATATGCCAAAAGGACCTTTCGTTGTACACCACCAATACAGCTACTACCTATGATACAGAATCATAATCAAGAGGAACGATAACGACTAAGTAACATACATCTGTCAGCGCAACATATAGTATTGCTCAGATTTTCAATAAAATCAATGATTCTTTGTGCTTATTGACAAGTTCAATCATATAGGTCAACCAAATTAATTTCTCTTTGAAATTAAGGTTAGAAAAATTTAGAATTGCTTAAAATTTAAATTATGCAACTCTAAGCCAAACAATCTTACTTTGAAGATTTATTTTTTTTAAGGCAATTTAACCACTTGTTTCATTGTTGCTTAACTTGGGTAATTGTTGCCTAATAAGATTACTTGCAAAAAGATTAAAATGAGATTAAAGATTTATTTACAATGAAAAGATTAAATAAATATTAAACATTGATTGCAAAAATAGACTATTATAATCTATGTCCCATTTAGTTTGGTTAAAACACAGTGAGTTATTGTGATGCATAAAGACAAATTATTATTCATATTATTATCTAAACAGTGATAATAAACCTACAAACACATTTTCCTCTGATCAGATTAATTGCTTCTAGTGCTCAAATTGCCTTCCAGCAAAATTAAAGATTTAGGAAATTATTTGTTTACTAAATGAGTTTTTTACCAAAAAAGTAAATCCGGGTTGAAACTAAGGATTATTATAATAAAATTTAATAAAGTTTTATTTATTTAAAACTCAAAGGATCTGTACTGCAGAATTTGTTTTGTTTTGATTTTTACAACAGGGATGAAGCTTTTAATGTAAAAAATATTTTATATTTTTACATTTACCTAAGTGATGTTTAGATTTAACATATTAATATCAAAATGTATACCCGGGTCATTGTGAAGTGATTCTTTAAAAGCCGCATTTCTCAATACCATGCCATATGTTGGTTCTGTACCAATGTATGGATAAGCTTTCTCTGCTGATTCAAGTTGATTTGTATCATAGCCTTGTTCTTCAACTTGTGGCAGGATATTTGGCAAAGTGGCTACATCTTCTGCTAAAGTATTATCCCCAACATCTATGAAATACATAAATTATTGAATTTATATAAAGAAAGTTGCTTTTTGTTCTTTAATTAGAAAGAACTTCTGAATGAAATATTTAATAAGGGTTTATATGTAATAAGATATATTTAAAATCAAATCAATTTTAATTAAGAAATACCAAGTTAAAAATGAACAAATTTAAGTAAATTTTACATTAGCCTTATTCAAATTTTTAATAGGTGACTATAGTTTTTTGGCAAATAAATTTTAACACCTGACAAATCTATTAATAATAGGCTAACTACATACACCACATATTCACTACGTATTCGTGGCACTTCTGGAACAGAAGTTCTGGTAGGAGGTTATCCTACTTGAGTGGAGGCCGAAAGTTTTTTATTTTTATAATAATGCCAATGTAGGGGCACTACGTAGATGTGGAACGTCGGAAATAAAAGTTTTATTTTGTTTCAGGAAAGTGTTTTTATTTATTGACCTTCTTTTCATAATTACATTCTTTATGGTATAAGACGGCGCTAATATAAAATTATGGTATAAGAGAGATTGCTTATTTAAGCTTTCAAAGTTATTTCAGATTTTCCAGGACTTTCTCAAAATGATCTTATCAAGCAACAATATTTCTTTCTATCTTATCTAATTTATTTCTCCCAATTTTGTCTATTGAGATGAATTCTATATTCCATAATCTACTGTATTAGATATTCTATGATAATAAGTAAAAAGTTAACATTTTGATATAATTTCTATCCTATCTTCTTTATTTCTCCTGATTTTATTTAAGCTGAATTCTATATTCCATAATCTATTTTATTAGATTAGATATTCTATGATAAGTAAAAAGTGTTAAACTTTTAATATAATTTCTATCTTATCTTATTTATTTCTTATCTTATTTATTCCTCCCGATTTTATCTAATATGAATTCTATAATCCATAATCTCATAATCTAATCTACTTTATTAGATATTCTATGATAATAAATAAAAAGTGTCAAACTTTTAATATAATTTCTATCTTATCTTATTTATTCCTCCAAATTTTGTCTAATAAGATGATTTATATATTCCATAATCTACTTTATTAGATATTTTAAAAAAAGTGTTAAACTTTTAATATAATTTGGGACTAAAATATCAAAATGTCAACAGTCCCATCATGGATACGAAAGACCACAACCATTAGAAAACTTGCCAATATAAAAAGTATTGTAAAAAGGAGTCCTTGTATGTAAAAGAAATATTTTTCAATCAATAATTTCTTATGACTTAAACTGTTTAGATAATTAAAGATATTGTTGACCCTAGATTTCTCACCCCTTTCCTCAAGGATGAGCTAATTAATAAGCAAACCTAGAATTTTGATAATTGATTTAAACACTTTAAAAAGTACTTTATTTTAAAAGTAATATTTGTATTATTTTAATTAATACCCATCAATTTTAAATATTCTCTCTATGCATCATGTTAAACAGCATTTTTGTATAAATTAATTTATTATTCGGAAAATAATTTGTCTTTATCTTTACAAAATACTTCTTATTTTCCAAACAAAGATGTCTTCTTTGTAGTTAAAATTGCCTCAGGAAGAATTCTGTAGACATATTGTTTTTGAAGTACAAGGCTTAAACTATGAAACTGTGTTTTGGCATTCAGAATTGCCGTCCTTTCTATCTATATTGTGCTGGCAATCCTAAAATAGCATTGTAAAGAGAGCAATAATCAATAAAGATTTTATCAACCGAAGCATAGAAATGAATGGGACTTCTGCTCCATTCACCATGCATTGTTTCGGATAGCTTTTGTTTTCACACATTAAACCGGTGGCCCCATCGACCCTTTTCAGGAACTGGACCTAAATTACTGACATGTTCATGAAGATTGCAAAACCAATGTTACGGTGCAATTCACAACAAACCACGGAAAGTATATCAACGTTGGTATCCAACCTCAGAACATGCCAATAGTTACAACAGTCATTTCTTTATCAATATAATTATTCAGATAAAAACTACTAATATATAATTCAAGAGAAAATTATGTTGGATTGACCAATTATTTTACAGCTTCAAACCATTGATTCAATGACAAGTTATTAAAAAAAGCAATTTAGCTCCCGAGTAAACCCCCACTCCTAATGGGCCAATTTTGCTTATTTTCACAAGACTTTGTTGTCATTAGTTGAAGGCGACATATATAGAGTTTTCTTGCAAGGAAGCAAAGATTACAACCGGTATGGGCAAATTAATAATTTGGGTCAGGGGTAAACCCCATTCTCAGATAGATCGTTTTTGCTAGTTATCGATTTTGTCCAATCACTTGTTAGGAATGCTACAAACAAAGTTTCATGGTGAAAAAAATACAGACGCACACACACATACACATGTATATACACATACAAGGGCTCATCACCATAGATGCAAAGCCCTTAAAATAAAAATATATACATACATAATAAAGGGGTCACATTACTTTGGCAAGTGCTAAAAAGGAATAAAAATATTATATTTATTTTTGCCTTAATTTTTTTTTCTATATCTGGCATATTAGCGCCGAAAACCCTCCACATTAGGGTGGCAACCTGTAGCTAGCTATCTACATGGATGGCACCCATTCAGATATTTCAGGAACCGGTGTATTCGATGAAACTATGGCCGTTGGAATTTTTGCCAATTATAGGACATTTTACTTGCATAGCCCAAAAAAAGCATATGCATTAAGATTTGAACAAATTTATAAACATAAGTATACTTGTGATTTTTCTTCATCACTTGCTATTTAGGCACTTGATAATGACAATGCTTTGTTGAAAGGCAAATACTTCTGTGGGGAAGACTTGTCTCTGTTTCTCCTGGTCCTAATGAACCACATTCAACAATGTTGAAAAGAATACTTTTTAATGTGATGGTGTACCTATAATACAACTCTGTATAAAGCTGAAATAAAAGTAAATGAGTTCATATTAGGAGAAAGGGCGAATCACAAAATCCGGATGTTGTGAAATCGAAGTCAAAGTTCTGAATGTGCTTTAGGATAGCAAGGGCGATTGTTTACTCTATGGAATGTTGTTTATTACACTTGATTGAAAAAGTATGCAATTGAAATTCAATGTTTTAATTATAATATATACGAGTGATTTATGGGTAACAAAATGCCAGGAGGGGAGTTTCAGCCCCGGGATTAGCCCTTAAAATAGGGCATTGAATTTTTCATAGATGATGGTGGTATTCAGTAAACTTTAAAACTGTGAGAGAACTAAAGACGAACCAGAGGACAAAGTGAAGCATCTTGTTATCTACATCTTTCAGACTCAGAAAATAAAATATAAAAAAGTTAATTTTTCAGTTTTGGCCTTTCTCTTCCAAGGTCCTGATATGTAGTGCTGGTATTTTATTATGTATATTTACTAAAACTAATGAATAACATTACTGTTGCTTTTAACAGTGGCTTTCCGCAGAATTGTTGAGAAAACATTGGTGTGTCATAGAAGATAAAGGATACAGAGGAATAGTATATTTCATGAACAAGTCAAGGATTTCATAGCTTCTTCTAACAATCAAATTAACCATAAGAAATTCTTAATCGTCCAAATGTATCTGTAGTATTTGTAAAACATTCCATAATCACTGATGTAATATCGGAGAATGTTTAATGATCACCTCTATGAGCATTATTTATTATTATTAATAAATAATTCTGCCACAAACAATTATTTATTGGAATTTGTTAGGAGAAAATAGAATGAAATTAAATTAATCTACTTTGGGTATATTCTTATGCAAGGTTATATTTATAGAGGAATAAATTACTTTACCTCTTTTCTCAGTCCTTTGATTTCCATAATTATTTATTGCCCTGTTTTGTTGATTTCCAAACATGAGAACCTCTTGAGCACGCTTCACTGTAATAAGAAATGAAAGGATTATTCATTAGTTACATTTTTTGTCCCCAACTTCTTCAGACCAAAATACCTATTTTCTTTATATATTATGTTTCTAGGTGTAGTCACGTTTCCTTTGAAAGCTGACACCAAATCTCAAATTTTTAAAAGGTTATATTTATTACTTTTTTTTTATTATTTGTCTTATGTTAATGTTAAAACAGAAAAAGGCTTGAACTTTCTATCTAGCTTACCTTAGCCATCCATGCAATAAGGAATTAGAAAATCGTTGACCCCGAGTTTTTATTGAGCATGTTAAGTTTTGTATTCACTAAAGTATTAAGTGTTAAGTAGGGTAGAAGGACTTAACAATGCCAAATGAATAAAATATAATAATAATAATGTTCAGTTATAATAAATGCAATTTTTTACATAATTACAATATTGATAATTGACTTTTTTTATTTAAAATTAAATTAGCCCTTGACATCACTGATATGAGATATTACTGACGTCACTGCCCATGATCTCCAAGAAATAGTAAAGTCTATAGTCTCCTTGCACACCTTCTATCATAGACCTGGCAGCCAGTCACCAGATGAGTGCCATTAAGGTAGAACTGGCACGGGGGACTCTACTCGATCTTGGCTGGGTCCGTCTCCTGCTGACCGTCGGGCTTTATCTTTGCTTTCGATGCTACCAATGGACCGACCAAGAGGCACCAATGACCCAATAGTGGTTGAATGGCCTTTAAACAACAAAGGAAAAAAAATATAGTCTCCTTGGGGTAGGAGCAGAACCTCCCTGGAAGAGTAGCCGAAAAACAACAGTATAGAAGTTACTAGTGGGCACAGCAACTTTTAATGAGATGAAAAATAAACTAGGGTTGTTGGTTCCATTGGAAACATTATTGTCAAAAGTCCGAGGGTTGAACTACGTGATAAACACTTCCCGCAATCTTATCTATGAATTTGTGAGTAGTAAACAGAGGAAAAAACTAAGCCGTTAGCTGAGCACATCACAGTATACAATATCTCGCCAAAAATGATGTGGGTTGGAGGTGCCAAAAGGCAGTTGGTTCAAATATAATTGTGTAGCTGTCGCTACACGCACATCATCGGTTCATAGCATTAAGTTCTCATATTTAATCTATATGAAGAGTATAAAATGTGGTTTAATAATCATTTATTAAGCCAATTTTGTTACTAGCTTCCCTTTCATATATATTTCCATCGTTGCTAAAAGAAACCATCTTCCTTGAAAGAAAAATAGCTCTCCGACACAGGGCCCCCACTTCTCAGAGCCAGACTCAAAATTCGACTACTTTGCTATTGGACTTTGGACATTTTAAAATTATTTTCATCTTGAGTTTTGAGCGAAATGAGAATAAAAGCCGACAATCGGTGCAGCAAAGGTCACTTTCGCTACTTGTAATTTTATTACAACTCCTAATGAAATATACGATTCTGGGACTGCACTTGTTTTGTCGTTTATGTACATTAAAAAATATATAGATCCCATTCCTATAAATATAGGCTACGCCCGTCTATATTTCTAAGCTCATAACCTATACATTTTTCCCCAATTAGTGAGTCCCGGCTCGGACCCGGGACAACTGTACCCCATGTGGCGGCCCTGCTCAGACATTTCTACAATATTTTGCTAATATTATATTGGTCTGTGAGCTGAAAGCGCCAAATGGCAGGCAACTCAAAATTAAATGTGAAGCTGTCCCTGGAGGGGTATCTGGATGGTGGCTGTCCGAAGTAGGGATACATTGTAAAGGACGTGTTGAGGGCGGTGCTAGAGGGTAAAAAGTTATTTTAATTACTTTAATCTAATTTAAAATTCATTAACTCGTAATGGTCTTCCGTTTTTGTATAAAAAGTTTGAACGACGTTTTATCTTTTTCCGTTTATGTCTGTTTATTTTTTCGGACATAGCAGCCATAAATGGACTGGTTAAGTACAAAACTGCTCACTTCATTTATTAATATATTGTAATTGTTAAATGTATTACTAGGAGTATTAAATGAGAGAACACCAATAGATATTAATAATCTCAAAATTTTTAACTATTTGCTTGTCTACAACGAGAGAAAAGCACTACAGCGAAAACATAATTGAATTACAAACATATTGTCGATACAAATGCAAAGTATCGAATGTGAAAAAACACATTTTTCATTTTCAGTCTATACTGATTGTTGTTGGACTGATGGACGGCAAACTCACGAATCTAAGTCACTCAGTGAAAGGGAAAGTAACCACTGTCAAAAGGTCGAATCTGCAGACTATTTGACTGTCCAAACGCAAAGTAATGAATAAATGTTTCTTCACTCTGGAAAGTGGTGATTTTCACACTTGATACTTACCACTTGTATCGACGATATCTAACTAGCATTTCTAAAGTGCCACAACTCAAAAATCGGTGTTTTTTAGTTATAAAAGAAAGAGTAAGTATCTCTCTATCAACCGTCAAACTTGTATGTAACTAGCTTCTGAGCTTATACACCAGAGGACACTTGTGTCACCCTTCCTGTCTTAACGCTATGCCCCCTACATAGGCAAGAGTGACAAATTTTCAGTTGAGTTTTATTTTGAGTTGTGTCGCTTTAGAAATACTAGAGTGATACGTTCAAGCTTTAAAAGATTTAGGAGGCAGAGGTGCAGAGTCGTAAATAAATGCATTTAATTATAATATCATGCATCTTAACGAAAATATTAAATCATTTCTTTATAACGAACTTAAAATCAAAATAAATATATTTATTATGTTCCTTGTTTTAATAATATATTGTAAGTCAAGGATAAAGTAATTTTAAATTAATAAAGTGCAAGTGCTAATTAATATTTGATTAGGCGCTAATGGCCAAGATTTGTCGATGCGCCGTAAAAAAAAAAAAAAAAAAAAAAAAAAAAAAAAAAAAAAAAAAAAAAAAAAAAAAAAATTTGATTAGGTTAGTCACGTTTATCACTTTAATGGAGTCTCCATCGACATGCAATAGATGCTATTCATCGTTGTGCTTAATTTTTTTGCCTATTATGTTGGCACATGCTGTAAATACTTTTTTCTTTATTACATAAGCAGGAGACCGATCAATAAACAATTAGTAACTTCATTATAACTATTCGATCGGTTTCACGCCAACCGATGCCTCTTCAAGGGCTCTTACATTTCTTGTAATGCTAGTTTTACAGCCTAATTGAAAGAAGGTAAAGCTTCTACTGCAAAGCCCCCTGGTAATGATGCATTAGTTTATGTGAAACAGAACGCGCATATTTAATAAAGTTACTAACTAATTACAACTTTCTTACTGATTAATATCATATTTCGCATATTTAAATACTCTTATCAAACCGGTTGTTACCTACGGGTCGGAAACCTGGTGCCTTCCATCAACAGACTGCCTAAAACTAAGTATTTTTGAAAGACAAATTACACTGTTCTGCACGAAAATCCTCCTTCAAACCAAAATATGCTTTCTTACTGTTTTCAAATGTGCTGAACACAAATTTGAAGTCAGATTCTGTCTATCACGCATATTTTCTTGAGAAATTCTAGTTTTTTATCCAAAAATGTGAGTTTTTTGTAAATTTGACGAATTTTTTTGGCATCAAAACATAGTGAAAAAAATTCAAAAGCCCGATGATTTTGAGCGCAATGAAGTATATTTGAACGAAAAAAAATTTGATGGGAATATTACAAGTGGTTGAAGAAATATGGCTAAAAGTGTTTTTTCAGTTTTTGATCTTGAGGCAGGGATTTGGCCTCTACCTGGATCTTTAGGGGAATGACATTCCTTTCTCTTTTATGGTGGTATCCTTTTCATTCAAATCCTTATCTGCCCCCCTTTCACCCTCAATACCCCAACTCCCCCCTCCCACTCAGCCCCTCTCTTGTCACTATTTTCTACTAGGATTTGATCAGTACTCTCGAGGCTTTCGCTAAACGCACTTATTTGGATATTCAGTTGTGCTATCATTGTTCTGGGAACAGTTCACTTTTTCTCTGTAATGTCACGACAGTGTATAAATAAGCCTGATTCCTTTTGCTATGTTTGTGGTGAAGTCACATTCAAGTCCACTCAGAAACCTCTGACTCCGCTGGTGAAGAAGGCATACGAGTTATACTTTGGATGTAAAGTAAGTGATCAGGACAAATCCTGGGCTCCTAAAATATGCTGTAGTTCATGCTCACGTTCTCTGACTGGTGGCTAAATGGGACACATAAGTCAATGCCATTTTCAGTTCCCATGATATGGCGAGAACCTACAAATCACGTGACCGATTGCTATTTTTGCATGACCACAATCAAAGGTTTCTCGTTCAAGAGCAAAAAGAAAATTGTTTATCCCAACATCCCCTCTGCCATGAGACCAGCTCCACATGATGCCTCCATGCCCATCCCACCAAATCCGAGTAAGTTCCGTCTTAGTTCTGAGGAGTGCAGCGATTCTGAAAGCGTTTCACCTCAACCTGGAACCAGTCAACAAGAAGAAATTTCATATATCAGAGGCGATTGAATGATCTTGTTCGTGATTTAGATCTCCCAAAATCAAAAGCTCAGCTGCTTGGGTCAAGGTTGCAACAATGGAATCTCTTGGAAGGAGGCGTGAATATATCTTTCTTCAGAAAACGGGAATCAGGAGTTCTATGCTTTTTCTCGATGGAAGAAAATCTTGTATTTTGCAATGATGTATTTCATTTGCTCCAGGAACTTGATCTGCCAACCAATCCAGAGGAATGGAGACTATTCATTGACAGCTCCAAGTTTAGTTTAAAAGGAGTACTCCTTCATAATGGAAACAAACATCCATCTATCCCAGTAGCTCATTCGGTCCACATGAAAGAAACCTATGACAACATGAAGATACTTCTACAAAACATCAAGTACCATGAGTACAAATGGCGCATTTGTGCAGATCTTAAAGTGGTAGCCATGCTTACAGGACTCCAAGGAGGTTACACTAAATTTTGTTGTTTTTTGTGCGAGTGGGACAGCAGAAAAAGAGGAGACCATTATGACGTAAAAAAATGGCCAGAGCGTAAGGAAAAAGTAGGTGAAAAAAACATTACGAATCCTCCATTAGTGGACAAAAACCAAATAATTTTACCCCCACTCCACATAAAATTGGGGCTAATGAAAAACTTCGTAAAAGCGATGGACAAGGAAGGAGAAGGTTTCATGTACTTAAAACAAAAATTTCCGCATCTCAGCGATGCTAAGATAAAGGAGGGAATTTTCGTAGGACCCCAAATTCGACATCTACTCAAGGACCTCACTTTTGAAGCAAAGTTAAATACTACTGAGAAAAAGGCTTGGATTGCTTTTCGAGAGGTATGTGCTAAGTTTTTGGGAAACGAAAAATCTAGAGACTACCGAAAAATAGTCCAAGAACTATTCCATAAAACATTGGGATGCAATATGTCCTGAAAAATACATTTCCTGCATAGCCACCTAGACTTTTTCGCCCCAAATTTTGGTGCAGTTTCGGCCGAACATGGAGAACGATTCCACCAAAACATATCCAGAATGGAAAAAAGATATACTGGCAAATGGAATGAGAAGATGCTGGCGGATTACTGCTGGACACTGCAGCGGGAGACAGAGGAGGAAGAGTACAAAAGAAAAAAAAATAATCATTGACGATGTGTGTATATTTTTTGAGTTGTGTCATATCTAGTATTATACCTGATAGCATGCAGGATTCAATTAATTATATTTTACCGTTGAAAAAGAAAAAAAAAAATCTGTTATAATAAAGACAATAATTTTCAAATACAATTTTTCATTTTTTCCAAGTTTCTCCTCTTTTCTCTCAAAATCAGAGGGTGATAGAATTTTTCTGAGTTCAGATTCGGACTCAGCACACCTGAAAACATGAGAAACAGGCAAAATTGTTCAAGGGAGGGGAGAAATGTTTTTTTTTTTGCAGAACAGTGTTATTATAAGGATATTCGGTGCAGGAAAGATTGATGGAAAATGGAAGAAAAAGTGTTCGCTTAAATCGCAGCCATACTGGAAAATCACGATATTGTTAATTACATAAAACCAGGTAGGCAAGTATATGGGGGGGGGGGGGGGTCCAGCAGAAGATGCTGGACATGGAAATCCTAGGATAAAAGTGAAAAAGAGGTAGGCCAAGAAGCAGTTGGAAAGACGAAGTAGCAAGGCATGCTGCTAAGCTGGGCGTCAAAAATTGGAGAAACACTGCCATGTACCGTGCCGGATGGAGGGCATAGACCGGAAGGCCAAGGGCAACAAAGACCTGTACTGTCGGGGAGTAAGTAATTAAGTGAATATAAACACAATACAAAGCCTTTGTACAAGGCCGAGATATTGAGCCTCCTAAACAATGCAAATATTTGATTCTGGTTTAACTTACCGGGATTGGAATTATCAATCGAGTAAACATTATGGTCTCTGTAACAAATATAAATGTTCACAGAATAAGAAAAAAATGTCTAATTCTAAGCAGTAAACCTTTCATACCCGATAGTAAATTCAAACTATTACAAAATTGAGCCTTACTTTTTCAAGGTCAGTTTACTTCAAAAAAGTACCTTTATTAATAAATATAGATGCCAAAATAGTTTTTTTTATGGTCAAAATGTGCAGCTTGGAAGGGTATACATAATCGGCCTCTGTTAAGAAGAATATTAAAAGTCTGGAAATTTTTGTAGTTCCGAGATGCCCGAAGAAGAAAAGAAGTGATGCTTGAAACAAAGATTGAAACTGCCATTCATTCTCAGAAATAATCAAGAAGAGGTTGGGGGACGGAAACTTGCCAACGCTTTTCATTTAAGTTCACTTCGGATTTTAATTTAAAAATATTCTTGATTTATTCTTTTCTTCGTGTTTTCTTATAATCTATTTTCCTTGGATTAAATCTGCTTATTAAGATTTCGCAATTCTCTTCAAAATACATGTTAGCTTGTTGAAAGTGGAATTTGAATAAATGATTACATGGGCGTATATAAGGAAGGGGCTGCAGCCCCCCCCCCCCGAAATTCTTTCCTATATACGCCCATGACTGATTACGGCAGTGTTTCTTTCATCCAAGTTTGGAATTATCATGCAGAAATGTCAACCTAGGATTGGATTTATCTGTGGACGGTAAGTAATTTCCAGTGAAGGACGAGCAGATTTTCTCAGTTCCCACGGAGCGAACTATGGACAGTAACGTGAATTTCTACCTTTGTTAAAGTAGAAATAATGGCTCCTCCTGAGGAGCCATTATTGGACTCCCCAGCACCGACAACATCAGAGCAGTATTGCTAGAGCACCCTCTGGAGAGTGAACACATTATTGGACTCCCCAGCACCGACAACATCAGAGCAGTATTGCTAGAGCACCCTCTGGAGAGTGAACACATTATTGGACTCCCCAGCACCGACAACATCAGAGCAGTATTGCTAGAGCACCCTCTGGAGAGTGAACACATTATTGGACTCCCTAGCACCGACAACATCAGAGCAGTATTGCTAGAGCACCCTCTGGAGAGTGAACACATTATTGGACTCCCCAGCACCGACAACATCAGAGCAGTATTGCTAGAGCACCCTCTGGAGAGTGAACACATTATTGGACTCCCCAGCACCGACAACATCAGAGCAGTATTGCTAGAGCACCCTCTGGAGAGTGAACACATTATTGGACTCCCCAGCACCGACAACATCAGAGCAGTATTGCTAGAGCACCCTCTGGAGAGTGAACACATTATTGGACTCCCCAGCACCGACAACATCAGAGCAGTATTGCTAGAGCACCCTCTGGAGAGTGAACACATAAAGGCCGTGAGCTAAGTGAGCCCATGGCAGACGTAGCAGAGACGCTGCATAGGCAGAGAAGATTCTGTAAACCACAGGTTCCAAAGGAGAGGCTCTGTTCTTAGTTGTCCTGCATGAAGCTATGTTGTCCTTCAATTTTTTTTTTTAATGATCTCAACACTGTTTCCTACGTATTCTGTGTTACTAGCTCTCTCATATATACTGACTCATAGAACTTTTGATACATGGGCGTATAAAAAGGGGAGGGGCTGAGGGGGCTGCGGCAGTAAAAATGTGTCATAAACACCTTAAAAATAAATTAAATAAGATCACTTAGTTAACAAAAAATAATCTATTTCGGGTGTAATAGCGTTTTAATTGCCTAACTATTCCAAGTTCTAGATTGTTAGAATTCCATACCTCCCAAATACTCTCAATCCCCTCGAAATTCTCCCAGCCCCTCCCGAATTTATTATCTATATACGCCCATGGTTTGATATGTTTAGTACAAAATAATACGGCGTTCTACGATATCAGTTATAATCACCTGAAAACAGGGGCGTATATAGGAAATATTTAGGAGGGGGGCTGGAAGCACTGGGGATTTGGGAGGCACGGAATACTAAAAACCTAGAACTTCGAATACTTAGCCAACTAAAACGCTATTACACCCAAAGAAAGATATTTTTTCTGAACTAAGTGATCTAATTTAATTTATTTTTGAGGATTTTATGGCACGTTTTTACCGATTAAATCAAAATTTCGGGCGAAGGACTTCAGCCCCCCTTTTATGAGCCTTTGTCAACAAATCCACCAACACTGTAATTTAAGCCGCTTTAAAACAATATGAGGTTATGAAATTGTGTTGAGACATCTTGGCTTTTTTTTTCTCTAAAGCTTCGGCTCCTGTGGAACAATATCAGTAATAATGTTTTACTTCGGGAAATTCATAAACCCCGCTGACAAATCTTAGTGCGTTTTTATCGTCACATTCATCGACCAAAACTAAGTACCTACTAAATGCTACGCCAATGCGTCCATCAACTACATTATCCCATTTTCGAAGCTCGTCATTTGAATCGATCCATGCAGCTTCAATCCATTTTTTTCCAAATAAGAGTTAGTGATGGATTAGTTGTCTCGGACGGTCACTACACATTTCTATGTTAGGAGGACTTTAGTCCAACACATTGTTGCCATAGAAACACATGTAGCAAAAAAAAATCATTAACGGCATTGTAGCACATAACTTTCGTTTACGCCAAGGTCTTCAGGCTCCACTGTTCCCTCCCAATTCTGCCTACCCAAGAGGAAAGGTCCCTATCAAGCAGAAAAAAATTGAAGACATCAAGAAGTTGATGCTATACGTTTCAGAAGAGCACAAGAATTTTTATTATGAAATATTGGGTTGGCCAACAACTAAAAACATAGATGAAGAAGTTCAAGACGGTTAAGCATTACATTAATCATTGTATGAACTTTATATCATGCAAATATTTCCTTCACACTACACCATTGATAATAAACTGGATAAAAATGCAGTTTCCCGCCCTCCAAACCGATTTCTTTCAAATTTTGCACAATAACGTATTTTGATGCACTAAACACGAATACGATAAAAAAAAACGTCGGATTTACCTAGGAAAGAAGTTATTAAGCACTAAAGTTCACTGTTATGCAGGTTATGAGAGCTATTAATTATAGCGAGTTGGATTGACTGGGGTTTTGTTATCTTCTTGAGCGAGCGTAGCGAGCGGAAACGCATAGCACGTATGCCCTTAAGCGACAGGTGACGATGCCCTTAAAATTGACAATATTTTCGAATAAATGGTTTCTGAACATTTCAAATGAGAGTTCTCTGTTTCCCAATGTTACGTATCTCCGCATGCGCGTGTTTACAAATACGCTGATGACGCCTAGTTTTATAACCTTCCTAACTTTAGTGCTTAATATTATATTCTATTAATTTTAGCGAATTGGATTGACTGGGGTTTTGTAATCTTCTTGAGCGAGCGTAGCGAGCGGAAACGCATAGCATGTATGCCTTAAAGTCGTCACAAATTTAGTTGTTTACATTAGCTCTCATAACCTGCATAACAGTGAACTTAAGTGCTTAATAACTTCTTTCCTAGTTAAATCCGACGTTTTTTTTTTTATCGTATTTGTGTTTAGTGCATCAAAATACCTTATTGTGCAGAATTTGAAAGAAATCGGTTTGGAGGGCGGGAAACTGCATTTTTACCATAAACTGTTACTCAATATATCCTGCAATGTGTTTTACATTATATTAGACCTTATATTTTGCAAGGAGGTACTCATTAGGCTGTTCCATGCAAGAAGAGCTTCAGTCCAAGCACTATTATTATATTTTAATAATATAAAGCATTTGTTAGTAATAACCAACGTTTCATATATTACGTGTGTCAGTATGGGGTTCTCAGACAAAAAAAAAAAGACGCACAATAATAAAACAAATGAAGGGTGTAGACAGTTTTTTCTCGTCTTCTCAAAACTACTGATTATGGACTGAAGCTCTTTTTGCATGGATCGATTCATTTATCGAATGCCGACAATGTTGCCACAGGCAACCTGTCTAGTATGTTCATTTATTTCAAGCATCTCTGCCACTGAGTATTTTCCTTGTGGTAACACATTTCTATAAAACGTGTTTTCCTTCCTAAAACTATGACTGAGGAGGACAATAACATTTTTTCTTTCTCTAATACCATATTTTAAAGCGGACCACTCATAAAATAATATTATTGATACAATTAAGTACCTTTGTTTGTCCGCAGAGGTGACTGGAGTTGAGCATCTTTAATGTCTTCCAGAAGACTGACTGGAATAGCGAAGGCCAGAGACCCCAAGCACAGCAAATGTAGACCGAACTTCAGTATTAGTACCATATTTCTGAGGAGCAAAAAGAGGGATTATTAGCTTCTATTAGGAACTTAATCACAAAAAAGTCCATCACGCAGGAGCTGCATAACTAAGCACTTTCCTCAGAATATTTGTAGTGTAGACTACATTACTGAATAATTTGCTGTAAATAACCTATATAAATAAAAGAAAAACGTGAATAGTTCTGCTCATTTACATTTCTTATGAGAACTGTTCAATTATTAATTTTGTAAATAATTTGCTTCCAGAGTTATGTTAATATTTGATACTGTACTACTTAATAAATACACAAAAACTTCATTTTGCGTCTTTTGATCTGACGCAGGAACAGGATACAGTCCCCCCTTGTGCGAGATAGCGCTCCTCGCGGCGCCTTTGGGAACCTACGTCTGGCCGGCTAATTCTAATGAAACAGAGTTTAAAGTAAACCCTCCTTTCCAATAGACCGATTTACTTCATTTTTACAACACTTCTTTCTCATGAGATATCCACGACGTATACCGCGTTTCGTTACAATTACGACCGGTTTGAGTATATTAGTACTTTAGGTCCGGAGTGAACCCCCCCCCCTCTCCAAATAATCCGATTTAGTTTATTTTTACAACCCGTTTTTCTCTGTTGATTACCACCACGAATACGGAGTTTCGTTGAAATGTAACAAAAATTACGGCTGGTAGTGGCAAATTGGTAATGTGGGTCCGGAGTAACCCCCCCCCCCCCCTAATAAACCGATTTAGTTTATTTTTACAACGTATGTCTCTCTTTAGATCAACATAAGGAACATAAGGAGTTTCGTTGAAATATAACAAAAACTACGGCTGGCGCGGTCAAAATAGAGTTTTGGGTCCGGGGTAAACCCCCCCTCCCGGTGGATTTTTGTGGTTAACGAACTCGTTTAATCGTTTGCTAATTGAACGCTATATACCACGTTTCGTGAAGAAAAAACAAAAACACTGGCCGCTATCGTGTTAACAGACACACACACACACACACACACACACACACACACACACACACACACACACACACACATATATATATATATATATATATATATATATATATATATATATATATACATTTTAGCGGGGGTCATTTTCGGTGTCTACTAGGTAGGATCGATAAAGATTCGAAGAAATCTTTCAAAAATTCCGTCATGAGTGCAACCTCAATAGCTACTTTCCTTCGGAGGAAAGTGCTAAAATGACGTTTATACTATAAATATATTATATATACTATAAATATATGCCGTTATTAAAAATGCAATCATTGAAGTAATATATATAATTATATTATAATTATCGGGACCCAAAGCCCAAAGCAATGTTCCTGAGCCACAGGCACTGCTGTTTATTGTACAGTTTTTAATCACGAGTTCATATTAGTCTCATTTGCTCTCCATTTGTTTTGTATTTTAGAATCAACGCTATGTTTATTTTATTTGTGGGGAATTCAAAAAAACACTTTTTCTATTATGAATTTTGTTTTTACACTGTTGGTAGACTGGTTCAGGTTCATCTTACTGAATCAGGTTGAAATGAAATTGCCGGAAACACTTCTATTGGTAAAAGCATTCGAGGAAGTTATTTCATCAATAAAGTAGCGATGATATTTTGCCTTCATTAGAATTCGCAAATAGTGTGACATTTGTGTGAAAACAAATAGTAGTGAGAATTCTGAGAGTTTTCTTGATGAACTTACCCACAGTCTTGTAGATGCACGATCTGAATCGATCTTTTAAAATAGATCTATCTTTTTAACACGATATATCTCTTGTTACTCAATCTCATTTCTATTATTTTTTTTTTTTTTTTGTTTTTTTTAATTTTAACGTCCATTTATTAATAACTACGAATTTTTGGATGGGTTATCTATAGGTTACCACCCGTTTCTAGCCATGATAGGGGCAATGCCTTTTCTTTTTTCTAAAGAAAAGCCACCACCCCTAGTGGGAATCGAACCCACGACCTTTGGCACGGAGTGTTACGTGCTCACGCCTTAACCCTCACGGCCATCGGGTCTCCTTTCTATTATTTAACTGAAGAAGAAATTTACAGATCAGTGTCCTATGTCCAGTAAGAGATTTTTAGTACAACAATAACATTATACAACGACTCAATACTTTCCGTTCTTAGGGAAGAAAGTAATAAAATAAAAATATTGTTTTCTCATTTGATAAACATATATACATATGTAATAATACCCATATTTTTTAATATGATGCAACTGTAGTTATTTCTTTATATATTATGTTTGATTAAATATAGTCTTAAATTGTTTTACTTTTATTTTTCATATTAACAATCGAAATGAATTACGAATTTCGTAGCTAATTGTGAAATCCTGAGCCTAGAAAAACGATCCGAACACGCCGATTTTTCATTTCGATTCATATTCGAAAATCGCCATTTACTACCTAGTAGGCTCTTATGGGGATTTCCGCAATAATAATACTACACTATCCAAGGTATAACCAACAGCACTTAATATCATTATAGTAAGGCCACGTATTTCCATTCATTCTCCTAAGAAATTTTGGATATAGAAGAGAGATTATTCTTAATTATTAATTAAATTACCTTTATTCTGAGTTAAAAAATTTGTGAAATAGGCGGAAGGCCAATAACACAGCCGATTTCACTTCACTTGTTTATTTATTCTATCCCTACTTGTTTCACACCTTTTTGGGTTCTCGGTTTATGAATAGGAGAGCCGTACGCCAGCAAGACAACGTTGAGACTGATCAAAGAATGAATAATCCAAAATGGCGGAAATAAATCAGCTGGTCGATAATCGACATTTCATATGTTTTAAATTAATTTCCTGATGTGATTCAATTGGTACCGCTGAATTGACTGTTATTTTACATGGCATTATCTATAATAATTTCCTATTTTGATTTCTTGTATGAATGAAACGAATAAGGGTTCTCTTTCTTCCGCAGATATGATAAAGTTTTCCAAATAATCGAATCCTCTTTAACGGATTAACCTAAGTAAATTAGAAGTTCCTAAAATAATAATGGCTACTAATTATGTGCCTGCTTTAGTAACACCAGCTATAATTACAAATGTAGCAATGTTTTATGTTATGTGGGCATTGGTATTGATCTGAAGCCAAATAGATCGGCCTCATACTCCTGCCCCCTCCCCTTCTTGAATACTTAATCCTTTGATTCTTCATTAAATCCCCAGTCAACAGCTTTTGATAATCTACCAGTTGATTAGATTAGAAAAAACTCATCAATGGAGGTTATCTAAGTCCGGCAGATCATACTTATCCTCTTATTTGACACGGCCATCTTGACATGCGGCTTAATGGAGTAGTTTTACTGATAAAAATTACCACATAATTCCCTCTTCTATTTTTACTTTTAGAATACTGACTCTTTTATTTTTATTTTGTTGATAATTTAAAATACATCTTGTATTATAAGAATTTCAACACTGGTGGCGTTCAACGTCCTGCTTATTAAAAGAAAGTATATGTATATGGATTCCTAAAGTAAGTATAATAAATGATGCAATAAACAAACATTGAATTGAAAGCAATGAAATTCAGGATTGAAGAAGATAATAAATATAATCTGTTAAAATATTGATTTCCGGAAGAGGAAATTGATTTCTCTATTTATTTTTGTTTGACAATCCAGAAGGTTCTAGTTCTATTTGTACGAAAAGTGCCAAGAATCGTACACACTAAAAAGAAAACAACAGCCCCTTTATTGGTACAGTCACCGTTTAAAAATTTTTTATTCCCTACACAGGGAAGGGCATATTCGTATAAATATTCAAGTTCAGGTACCAAAAATGTGTTTTCTGAATGTTTAGTTTTAATAATTATTTATTTTATTTATGCAGAATAAAGTTTCATTATTATTTAATTATTAATTCATTTTGCATTCATATATATTAAAGGCTTAAATAAATAATTTCTAGAATCTTATTGGGTTGATGAAATAATCGAAACTAAATGTGTTTTCGTTCTTAAAATATTTAAAATGCGTTAAGCAAGCAAATGCAGGAAGACGTGTTTTGATGCCAATAAACAGGCCCTCAGCATCGAATCTCAATTGTGCCACAAGAAAAGATCAATAATCCAAAGAAAGCCTTTTTGATTAGTATATTTTGTACACAAGTGAAAATGAAAGAAATTTGTATAATCATTGGTTTATTTCATTTTAGCGCGGTTCCTCCCTCCCCCATAGGGAGGAACCCCGCTTATAAGGTTGATACAATGAAACAATCCGGAAGTGCCGACTAGAAAATTTCGCGTTTCAGAACCCCTAGAAACCGAAAATAACGGTGGTTCAAATTTGTATATATATATATATATGTATATATTTATTTATATATATATATATATATATATATATATATATATATATATATATATATATATATATTTGTCTGTTCGCTCTCTAGCTAGAAGACGAATGGTCCGATTTTGATGAAATTTGGTACAAAAATCTGGCGTCCAATTTGAAAGGTCAAGTTCGTTAACCAGCAAAATCCGCCCACTGGAAGATGGCGTTTGGGGCGAAATTCGCGCAAAAAAAATCGTAACGCTTACGTTTTTGAGTTCATAAGCTTGTAAGGACTCTTTTTATATGCTTCATGGGCTAGGAAAACGAATGAAACCATTTTCAAGGCGATAGCTTTAACCGTTTTCGAGAAAATTGGAAAAATAGTTTTTGAATACCGTTTTTGGTTTGGGTACTTAGAATCACGGGATTCAGTTGAAACATTATCTGCATGTTCTTCTTTCATTAAAACTAATATGTTGAAAGTTATGTTACGTTTGGAGTTAAGGAAGGGTTAGAATAAAATATTTTATTAACAGACATGAAAAGTTTTGGGAACTTTGTATACTTTCATTAATATCTCGAACACGGTTGGGAAATCGTGGTAAGTAGATAGAAACTATTTGAAAGCTTACTAAATTTTCTACAAAACAGATTCTAAAACTATTTTTGAGTAGGTTATGTCAATCGGAGAAATAAGTGCTTAAATCTTCAAATACGTCTGTTTTTTTCTTATGAACGAGTTTTTGTCGTTCTTTTTGTAATTTTTGTCTCTTTCCCTTGGTTTTTTATTGCTTTTTATTTTTGTAATTTCTTATGTTGGGAAAATGTATTTGTATGTAAAACAGGATAGGAAAAATGAGACCAATTTTCTGTTGCTAGAAATAATGAAAATTTTGGGAACTTCGTATACTTCCATTAATATCTTGAAAACGATTGAAAATCTTGTGAAGCGAAAGGTTACCATTCGAAAGCTTACTAAATGGTCTACAAAAAAGGTTTTGAGGAAAGTTTTGAATAAGCGATGTCAATCGGATGAAATAAGTGCTTAAACTTTGAAGTAATTGATTTCGTTTATTTCATACGGTTCTTTTGGTCTGTTTTTATTCCTATTTTTTCATTTCTTATAGTTGGATAATGTATTTGACAATAAAACAGATTAATTAAAATAAGAAAAACAATGCATTGTTAGAAATATATCAGGCTGTACCTTATGAAATGTCAGTTTTGGATTTGCCGATTTCCTTCAAATGTCTTGAAACTGTCGAGGCTCCTAATCCGAGTTCTTTGGCATATTCCCTATTGTTTGCTATTGCTTATAGTAGTCAAATGTATTTGCCAATAACACAGGATACGGGCGCTAATGACCTAGAAGTAGATGCGCCGTAAAAAAAACAAAAACAAAAAAAAAAAAAAAAAAAAAAAAAAAAAAAAACAGGATACGTATAATTAGAATATTTTATTTTTGCGGAACCTTGGGATTCTCAGATCCCGTATGAATATCTATTAGGCCCTCTTCGTATATTTTCATTAATATCTCAAAAAGGGTTAGGAAATCGTGGAAAAATGTTTTGAAGAAATGTTTGATGGGGTCGTCACATTAGGAGAAATAAGTGCTTAAAACTTAGTTAGTTAGTTTCGTTTATTTAAACGGATCTATTTGTGTGTTTCCCGCAGTTTTTTTTTTTCACTGCTCGTCATTTTTGTAATTTCTTATAGTAGTCAAATGTATTTGTCAGTAAACAGGATACGTATAATTAGAAGCAATATTTTGTTTGTTAGAATTCGAAGATGCCGTACGAATATCTAGATATTACCTGTGGGTTAATATGTTTTTTGAGTTGAAGCTTTAAAGCCTCAACAGGAATATTTGTGTAATCACCCTTCACAGTTAATTTATTAGAATCATGAGTGACCGTTTTTGTGTTACAACTAACAATCTTTGAAAACGAAGTTTAACTATCCTTGTTATTGTTATTTTCCTTCTGTTTGGCCGAAATTTTCTATTCGTGGTGTAATTCTCCTTGAATTTTTTGACTAGATCAAGAACCTATTTTAAGCACTCTTAAATTCCTTAATTTAATTCAGGAAGTTTATCAAGCTTGATATAATCACTTTTGGGTTAATACGGGTGGTCTATACCGAGTCCTTTGTTTGTAAACACAAAGAGCTTTCTGAGTAACGGTAAAGGGCAGTAAAAGTATATGACTGACTACCTGGAAGTAGACCCTGCATACAGAGAATTGCAATACGAGACCTCATTCATCTTTCACCAGCTACCGTGTAACACCTTAGATCTGTTTATATTGTTTTACTCAGTGTGAACAAGTGTTGAAAGTGCCTAAAATTTTATATTTTTATTCCTTGTTATTTCTTATTTGCTTAGAGTTGGATAATGTATTTGAAAATAAAACAGGTTAAGAAAAATAAGAAATCAATTTAATGTTAGAGATATGGATTTCCAAGATTTAGCTTTTCAACTGCCTAGCGTCCTTCCTAGGGAGGGTTGTTTGTCTTTGATTTTGGTACTTAGAATTATGGGATACAGTTGAAACATTTTCTGCGTGTTCAACACTAATATGTTGAAATTTTTGTTACGTTTAGGGTAAAGGAAGAGTTAGAATAAAATATTTTATTAACAGACAAAAAAAGTTTTGGTAACTTTGTATACTTTCGTTAGTATCTCGAAAACCGTTGACAATCTTGTGAAGCGGAAGATTACCATTCGAAAGCTTACTAAATGCTCTACAAAAAAGCTTCTGTACATGGACGTATATAAAAACAATTTCGGGGGGGGGGGTCTGAGACCATTTCCAGGGTATGGAATACTAAATATTTAGAGCTTGGAATAGCTTTAGGCAACTAAAACGCTATTACACGTAAAATAAAATATGTTTTATGAACTAAGTGATCTTATTTAATTTATTTTTAAGGGTTTTACGAGAAGTTTTCATCATTAATTCAAAATTTCGGGACGGGGCTGCAGCCCCATCAGCCCCCCCCCCTCATATATGCCCATGCTTCTGTACCCTCTAGAAAGGCTTTATTAGGCATATTTTGTATTGATTTATAGGGCTTTGCTTTAGAATGAGAGCCGGATTGTGTAATTTCCGCATCTGTGTAAAAGTTAGTTACTGTCGGTGTCCCTGACGCCTTAATATCACTTTTATTCGAGATATTCGAGAGGATTTTGACAATTTTCACGAGATATATAAAAAAAAATAAGTTTATTTCTTTTCTAAGCTTATCAAATGGCACTAGGGACATGAACGGAACCGCGCTAAGATGCTGCAGTTCCTGCGAGTCGGACTTTTTATTTTCAACGATACTACTCAAAATATACAATGTGACATTGTTTTACGAATGTTTTTATTTATTTTCCCTTTAATAAATGATTTTTTTGGGGGGGAAGGATTATTTACAGGTTAGAAAATTTGATTTTTTTAAGCTAGTTAATGTTTTCTAATTCAGTTACTTTATTACTCTTTTTAAAATGTTTTTGAACTTATATGAACATTATTGTTTGTTCATTGTACTCTAGTCCAGAATGTAGTAAAGCAACATTTTTCTTTCAAGACGAAGAGCCATCTTAATTGGTGTTGTTTCAGCTCGGGTTTCTAAAGGATTTCACCTTTTTACAAGAGGGCTTCTTTGAATTTCACGAGGGCTCAATGACTGAAGGGTTTTCAAGAAAACTAAGGAAGGAATTTTGTTTTTCTCGTGCGCGTAGCCTTTAGACTTGTAAATAAATAACACAATTTAGCATGTGTATCATACGGATATTGAAAATTTCCGCCGTTTCTATGAGTGTTTGGAATGCCCGCTTATGATCTCGACTCATGACGCAATTGAAGTCCTGACGAAAACTTTCGACGTTCCATGACCTATAGGTAACGAATATACATATATTATATTCATCTGTTCACAAAGAGCCGCCTACAAAGATGGCCCAATTTTCTAATATGAAAAATCAACTTCGGTAACCTGGTTATCAAAGTTGATCTTTCACAGTGTTACGGTGTGCGGATCCTCCTGCTTAACGAAGTTGCGGATCCTCCGAAACGAAGTTGCGATTTGAAAATTATTTAAAGTATGATCTTCTTGCAAACTAAGGTTTTATTTGCGTTGGTTGAAAGAACTATTAAACAAAAATTATAAAGATACATGAGTGGTTTTGGACTTTTCGTATATTTACTTAAGAATCTCGAAGGCCTTTCCGAAATCGAGAAAAGGAAATTATTTATTAAGCCTATTTAATTTCCAACAAAAAGGGCCCAGGCGAAAGTTCGATAGGACCACATCAGTTAGAGAAAACGGTTGCAATATTGATTAATCATTAGACAAATTGCAGGAAAAAGCTCAATGGCCGGGGGTTTTGAGGCGTTAACTCGCCAAGTCGAAGGTCGAAGGTTCAATCACAAGATGTGATGGCTTGTCTTACGGGCAAAAAGAAAGCATTACCTCCTTCTGGCTAGAAAATGGTGCTAAGTTACCTACTCCTAATTATATAAAAAAATTGACGCTAAAAAAATATTAATTTTAATATTGCACAAATGGTCGAGATATAAAATTAAAATAAATTGTGAACAAATATTATTTTTCAAAGGAAATGCATATTTTATATTGAGTTTAAATCATTTTTACTGGAAAAAGACTTAGTGTTAACTTAGACGTTTTGGATCGACGAAAAGTATTGTTAAAATCGTTAAATAGAATTCAAGACGTATAATAGAATTTCATATTTCTAGGGCTTAACATCCCACCAAAGAATTACTATTGTTTTCTCCCTAAGATATATATTTTTTCATACTTAGATGTCACGTTTATCAAACATAACAGTACTGTTGATAGACATGGACCACGCCCAACAAACATTACCGTTGGATAAATTGTTACCATAATTGGAATCGGAAAATTTAAATTTGAGTATATAATACGACAATATGAAATTCAGAAAGCCTCCGATTTAGAATATTTGCCAAGAAAATGTCAATGATTTCAATGAGGTTGAAAACATAGTTAGGTGTTAATGCTTCACCTCATTCTATTGGGCGATTTCAATTACCCAATTTATCCATCAGGGCGGCAAATAAATGAACTTTTGTGTAAATTTCTGTTACAAAAAAATTATATTCCATAACCTGTGACTTTTGGACATTGAAATGTAAATTTCTGCTTTAAGAAGGTCAACGAGAATACTAAAATGGAAAAACATTGTACAATTGTAGTAGATCTTATTTTATCAAGTACATATTATAAATTTATAAATTATCATATCAATTCATTATTTAAAAATTTGTATAAAAAATAGGTCCTATTAAATTCATATATCTACTTCCATTTAGAAGTTCTTGTCCCAAAATCGTCGGGACTTTTTCCTTTTCTCGAAGAGGTTCCTCCAATTTTTCAGCGCTTTACCTCGAGTGATGCCTGTAGAGCGACAATTAAAATTTGTATCTTTGTTTCTGCAAGATATCTTCCTGTTCATCGATTTTAACTTTGCCTTCGTAAAGTCAAATGTACTTTAATTCAAAACGAAAGTAAGAACATGTTTCTGTCTTTAATGAAATAATTAAAAAAAAAACAAAAAAAAAAAACTTTCTCACCAATGGTGCTAAGAGAGTATGTGAAAAATAATCAAGTATATTATATTACAATAGAATAAAATTATATATTCTATGAAGTATAATGAGTTCCTGCAACAAGTTGAGTTCGGCTATATGCAATATATAGGTACCCACGAATCTTCGTGAAATACATTTTCTTAATTTTTATACATACTGCCAATCTCCAAAAAATAATAAACAATCTTACATTTAGCATGTCTTAATAATGCTAATTGAAATTTTCTCTGAGTGGACAGGCATCTACAAATTTATTTTTCACCATTTAAAATCACCATTAAAAGATGGACGGTATGTGCTTAATTGAAATAAGATTTCAACACACAATTCATTATTAGGTTGTCTGTTTGGAGCAATAATAATTATAAATATGGTCAAATATCTTCAGAATACACTGAATATCAGATCAAAATGGCAAAGCCTTGCTTCGAAAAACAATGAGAAATTTTAGAAAAGCAATATATTGTCATTGTGTACAAATTAAACCCAAGATACCTACAACTATTGGGCGAGATCTGCTCAACAGACCTGAAGAGATCTATGAATTATTAGAACAGGTGGATAATATTAAGACTGTAGTTTGGGAGGCTGCCTGCTTACCTGTTGGATGCTGGCTGGCGGCTGGTGAGGTCCTGGTCGATAGGCAACGGTGGGGAGTGGCTCACCGAGTCGGCGCAACGATAAACTTCTTCAACCTTACTACCACCATTACAATACATTCAAACGCTCTAATGATTATTTCGGTTTTATCGGTGAGAAACATTGTATTAATTGAACTAACGAACTGCATACAACGTCATTGCCTTATTGCCTGTTATTAGATAGAGCTATGCCTTCTATAGTAAGCTTTCGCTATATTAAAACACTTAACTTGGTAAGCCGTTTTAGGAAACCCGGTGGCTTATTTAGTAAAGACACCTGCACGAAGAGCACCGCACACCTGCACTGAGTTACGTAATAGGATCTACTGGAGAAGAAGAGATGATCCCGACGCTCACTGGAAGACGGTTGCAAAATAAGAAAAGAATACAACAATGGAGAGCTGGCAAGGACATTGGGATACGTCAACATCTGGAAGATAGACACACAGACTAATACCCAACATCAAGACAAGGTCAGACCTTGATGATGAGGCTTCATAGGGCATGAAGCCTCATCATCATGTAGGGCACATGTGCCCCGGTAGACGAAACGGCGCATCGTGTATAGTTGGAATGCCCAAGATTTTCCATAGAAAAGGCCGAATTGGAAAGGAAACTAGGAGAGGCACTGAAACCAGAAAACCTAGTCCTAATCTTAGCTAACGGCGAGAACTGGAAGGAAGTAGCGGATTACGCTGCTTTCATCGGCAAGAAGCTCCGTATATTGGAACGGCAGAGAAAAGGCCAGACTGCGGCTTATATATGTAATCCAATAATGAGGAAGGCATAAGGCCAACACTCCCCCTACGAAGTAGTGCCTGAGGGCGGTTCCGTAGGGTGGTTGAGGTGAAAAGGGAGGTGGTTTTTAGTGAGTAGAAATCTCACACTGTTGTGGCATAGCCCACTTCGTCTGATGAAAGATTTTTTCCCTGCCCTACGTTCAAATCTTAGGTTGGGGTGTTAAGTTTTATAAATGAGATGCAAATAGTTAACCGTCGAGGTGATAAGAAGTTAAGGAATAGTTGGGTTAAGAAAAACGCAATAATTCCTTGGTTCTTTAATTTTTTTTTTAAGTTAAAAGATTTGAAAATTAATTCACTAATGCCCTTCCTTTGTAATAAACAGTGGATTAATAAATTTAATTTCTAGAAGGACCATTTACTCTAGAGCCATATATGTCAGAGGAAGCATCTAAAGTTTCAGAGCTTGGAGAACGATTTTAATAAAATTGGAGAATGTAATAATTTTCATTATAAGATGGCGAACCTATATTTGACAATGTATTTTATGGCTAAATAATTTTTAATTATGTAGGCGTGTTTCTTTTGGACGTGCTGTTTAATGGCATCCATGATGGAAAAATGTTCCCATGCTAAGGAATTTTGTAGAGACCGAAATAGATGGTCCGATGGTGCATGGTCAGGACTACAAGATGAGTGCAGCAAAACATTTCAGAATTCTTCCGACTTCGTAATAATATGTATGCCCTAGCGCTGTCATGCAGAAATCTTACACCTCGTCAGATTCTCTGGGAAAAGCTCATAGTGGACAACACCTTTACCAGATAACACCAGGTTTTTTGGTGGTTTTCGTCTTTCGGAATGGCTCAGGGAAGACTATCTTTACGTCCCCGCGATCTAGTAGTCATTATTTTCAAAAACGGATGGGTTTCGTTTTTCCAAAAAGCAGATCGCAGAAAAATCCTGTTACTGCAGGTTTCGGTCGGTAAGTTCGTGCGGTACGTTTCTACGTGAGACGCCTAGGATATTTCGAATATATTCGAATCTCAGATTTTGGCTTGCAACTAACAGAGCCGCATTTTTCCGGTATCCACTATCGAAGGGCGACCAGACCTCTCTGCGCCCTTTGCATTAACAGTTCCATCACGGAATCGCTCTCTGACTTTGAATAAACTTCAAAAATCCTAATAGCTGTTTCAGCAGCTTTAAGGCCTTCGTGAAAATGATAAAGCATTTTATGACGATAAAGCTCAGACGTACACTCCATTTTTTTTTTTTTTTAGGCACAAAAGAGACAAACAAAAGGCACCGAATGAAACTAAAACTTTACTGAAGATCCCTTTCTTCTTTATATTTACTGGGCATCGAATTCTAAGACATTAGCACCGTTCAGGGGTCTCCTGTGGTCTAGTGGGAGATGGTGGGTTCGATCCCCACCGTCGGCAGGAATTTTCTGATCACAGCTCGTTGGTAAAATTCCTCGCTGCGCCCTGGATGTCAGCGCTAATGGCCCAGATTTGTCGAAGAGCTGTAACAAAAAAAAAAAAAAAAAAAAATTAGCACCGTTCTATATTATTTGTAAACGAGTTGAGCAAAGGATTATGCGGAAGATTAGGACGGCGCACCGGCAAAACGACTCGCTTCTAACGGACCTTAAATATAGATTAAAAAAAAAAATGTGTAATGTCCGAAAATATTTAAAGCTCGTTGTCATTTTGGACCACAAAAAAATCCAAATTATAGTTTCTTTAGCTCTTTTCCTCCCTCCTTCCATATTTTTCTCTTGGTTTCATTCGATACCCTTTAAATGTGTATGAAAAATATACGTAGAAGCCATAATCGCTTCGTTTCTTCTTCACTAAAACTCACATATCCATATTAAAGTCCAGATTAACAAAATCCAGGGATCATTTTCTGGAGTAATTAGGTACAGAAATATTTAATAAAAATAACGATTCAAGAATTATAGAAATCATGGGCGTATTTAGAAAATAATTTCAGAGGGGGCTGGGAAAATTTCGGGGGGGGGGCTGAGACCATTTCCGGTGTATGGAATACTAACAATTTAGATCTTGCAAGAGTTTTAGCCAACTTAAACGCCATTACACCCAAAATAGAATATGTTTTATGAACTAAATGATCTTATTTAATTTATTTTTAAGGGTTTTATGAAATTTTTACCGATCAAATCAAAATCTCGGGGGGTGGGGGGGCTGCAGCCCCCCCCCCTTATATACGCCCATGATAGAAATGTTGGCATAATAATGATGTGGGTTTCTGGCTTTTCTGAATAATTCTGAAGCCGTTATAAAATCAGTTTAGTAATTATTATTAAATTACAGGATCGTTAGATATCATTAAAATAAGCAAGCATTTTTAATACATAAGTTAATTTTACGAGAGTGATTTGTATTTAAGATTTAGTTTCAATTCCAAAGCAAATACTGGTAGGGAGCAGTATTTGGCATGTATCCTTTTCCAGCTTGAGTTCTTGAATGAACTAATAACTCAATCCCATACATACTTCCATTTATCAGATGGCAAAGATTTATCTGTAGAGAAACACATGATAAAATAGAAACATTCTTTTCAGCTGGAAGAACAACTGATCGCTTTCCTCTACAGGGCCCTCTGTCGGCAACAGATGCTAATATTTCATAATCCTTTTACATTTTTCTGGGGCAAAGATAATTATATTACATAAATTGTTAAACCTCTAAAATGTAGAGCTTTAAAATAAGAAGCATTGTGTTAATATTTAATATTAACACAATGATTCTTATTTTTTTTTCACTTTCGAGCTTCTTACTAAATGCACACTGAGTTTAAGATCCTGAAGAATTTCTTTATTTTGCGAAGGGGAAACTCACTTTTCTTTGGCAGGACTAAAGAATTCTGTGGGAAAGAAAAACCAGGAAGTAAGTAGGGAAGAGCTGGCTTGGTTGTTACCATTTTAGCGCGGTTCCTCCCTATCTCCATAGGGAGAACCCGCTTATGAGGTTGACCTCACGACGCTATCCGGAAGTGCCGACCAGAAACTTTCTCGTTTCAGACCCCATAGATCAAGAAAATATAGGTGGTTCAAATTTGTATGTATGTATATATATATATATATATATATATATATATATATATATATATATATTTATGTATATGCTTGTCTGTTAACGCTCTAGCAAGCTCAAAAATGGTCCAATTTTGATGAAATTTAGTACAAAAATCTGTCTTCTTATTTGAAAGGTCAAGTTCGTTAGCCAGCAGATTCGTCCCGATGCCTGGAATGGCTCAAGCGGCCTACCCCGTATTTATGGATACAATTTTTTTTTTTTAACATCCTGGGTTCATATTTAGTAAATGGATGCCCCCTAGACTCCTAAATATAAATTAAAAAAAAATCCAACATAGCTAGCGAAATGTGCCCGTTAAAGGGTTAATAGACATGAAATGTTTTCGGATCTTCATACATTTTTCGTAAATATCTCGATAACGGTTGGGAAATCGTGGTAAGTGGAAGGCAACCATTCGAATGCTTACTAAATTCTCTACAAAAAAGGTTCTGAAGCATTATTCGATGGGACGTCAATCAGAGATATAAGCGCTTAAAACTTAAAAAGTGTTTGTTTTGTTGTTTTGAAAGGGTTTTTCTATTTGTTTATCTCATTTTTTAATTGTTTTTTTTTTTTGTTTTAAATTGAATTTATCAGTAAAATTAGTATTGTAGTAAAATAAGCTAAGAAACGGTAAAAGGTATAGGTAATTCGTTTGGAATAGCTGTGGAAATCAAGATGGCTGTGGCTAACCATGATGGCGTATACATAGGTTTGTTTTGAATTCTCCTATCTATATAACCTTCCTCCTGCTACAACTGAAGTTATCATTATTTCTTATTTTATAGAAAGATTTAACCCATGAGAGAATGAACTTTTATTTGCCATGTAGCACATATTTACAGTTGATTATTACAATGAAAAGAATTTGCTAGGAGAACAAGGAACTTAAAATGAGAACGAATTTTCGGTTGTTTGGAATAGAGCCTGCTGACCAGTATTCGTAGAGTGAGTACGTTTTTAGTACATAATTGTATTGACTTATTCAGCCTTCCTCAAGAATGAGGATTAAGAATTATCCGCTTCTGTGTAAGTTGGCTACTGTCAGTTTCCTGTTATTTGTGATGCCTAATCTACTCCACTTCTTCGAGATATACGGAACCGCGCTAAGATGAAGCAGTTCCTGCGAGTAGGACTTTTTGCCGCAATGCTTAAACAATGATCACATTTTATTATTATTATTTAAATTTTAACGCCCATTTACTTTTGACAACGAATTTTAGGGCGGGTTATCTATAGGTTACCACCTTTTAGCACTTTCCTCCGAAGGAAAGTAGCTATTGAGGTTGGACTCATGACGGAATTTTTGAAAATTTCTTCAAATCTTTATCGATCCTACCTAGTAGACACCGAAAATGACCCCCGTTAAAATTTATATATATATATTGTGGAAAGCAGTCTACAATACCCAAATTCTGAGGAAAGTGCTTAGTTATGCAGCTCCTGCGTGACGGACTTTTTCTAACCAGGATAGGGCTGGTATCTTTTTAGCGCTTTCCTCCGAAGGAAAGTAGCTATTGAGGTTGGACTCATGACGGAATTTTTGAAAATTTCTTCAAATCTTTATCGATCCTACCTAGTAGACACCGAAAATGACCCCCGTTAAAATTTATATATATATATATATATATATATATATATTGTGGAAAGCAGTCTACAATACCCAAATTCTGAGGAAAGTGCTTAGTTATGCAGCTCCTGCGTGACGGACTTTTTCTAACCAGGATAGGGCTGGTATCTTGAAAATGACCCCCGTTAAAATTTATTTATATATATATATATATATATATATATATATATATATATATATATATGTGTGTGTGTGTGTCTGTTAACACGATAGCGGGCAGAGTTTTTGTTTTATAGTCACGAAACTTGGTATATAGCATTCAATTAGCAAACGATTGAACGACGTTAACCACCAAAGTCGGTCCACCGGAAGGGGGGGTTTACCCCGAACCCAAAACACTAATTTGACCATGTCAGCCGTAATATTTGTTATATTTCAACGAAACGTGGTATTCGTAGTGGTAATATAGAGAGAAAAGTGAGATATAAAAAAAGTCCGACTCGCAGGAACTGCAGCATCTTAGCGCGGTTCCGTTCATGTCCCTAGTGCCATTTGATAGGCTTAGAAAAGAAATAAACTTTTTTTTTTATATATCTCGTGAAAATTGTCAAAATCCTCTCGAATATCTCGAATAAAAGTGATATTAAGGCGTCAGGAACACCGACAGTAACTAACTTTTACACAGATGCGGAAATTACACAATCCGGCTCTCATTCTAAAGCAAAGCTCTATAAATCAATACAAAATATGCCTAATAAAGCCTTTCTAGAGGGTACAGAAGCATGGGCTGCAGCCCCGTCCCGAAATTTTGAATTAATGATGAAAACTTCTCGTAAAACCCTTAAAAATAAATTAAATAAGATCACTTAGTTCATAAAACATATTTTATTTTACGTGTAATAGCGTTTTAGTTGCCTAAAACTATTCCAAGCTCTAAATATTTAGTATTCCATACCCTGGAAATGGTCTCAGCCCCCCCCCGAAATTGTTTTTATATACGTCCATGTACAGAACCTTTTTTGTAGAGCATTTAGTAAGCTTTCGAATGGTAATCTTCCGCTTCACAAGATTGTCAACGGTTTTCGAGATACTAACGAAAGTATACAAAGTTACCAAAACTTTTTTTGTCTGTTAATAAAATATTTTATTCTAACTCTTCCTTTACCCTAAACGTAACAAAAATTTCAACATATTAGTGTTGATGAAATTCGAACACGCAGAAAATGTTTCAACTGTATCCCATAATTCTAAGTACCAAAATCAAAGACAAACAACCCTCCCTAGGAAGGACGCTAGGCAGTTGAAAAGCTAAATCTTGGAAATCCATATCTCTAACATTAAATTGATTTCTTATTTTTCTTAACCTGTTTTATTTTCAAATACATTATCCAACTCTAAGCAATTAAAAAATAACAAGGAATAAAAATATAAAATTTTAGGCACTTTCAACACTTGTTCACACTGAGTAAAACAATATAAACAGATCTAAGGTGTTACACGGTAGCTGGTGAAAGAATGAATGAGGTCTCGTATTGCAATTCTCTGTATGCAGGGTCTACTTCCAGGTAGTCATATACTTTTACTGCCCTTTACCGTTACTCAGAAAGCTCTTTGTGTTTACAAACAAAGGACTCGGTATAGACCACCCGTATTAACCCAAAAGTGATTATGTCAAGCTTGATAAACTTCCTCAATTAAATTAAGGAATTTAAGAGTGCTTAAAATAGGTTCTTGATCTAGTCAAAAAATTCAAGGAGAATTACACCACGAATAGAAAATTTCGGCCAAACAGAAGGAAAATAACAATAACAAGGATAGTTAAACTTCGTTTTCAAAGATTGTTAGTTGTAACACAAAAACGGTCACTCATGATTCTAATAAATTAACTGTGAAGGGTGATTACACAAATATTCCTGTTGAGGCTTTAAAGCTTCAACTCAAAAAACATATTAACCCACAGGTAATATCTAGATATTCGTACGGCATCTTCGAATTCTAACAAACAAAATATTGCTTCTAATTATACGTATCCTGTTTACTGACAAATACATTTGACTACTATAAGAAATTACAAAAATGACGAGCAGTGAAAAAAAAAAAAAAACTGCGGGAAACACACAAATAGATCCGTTTAAATAAACGAAACTAACTAACTAAGTTTTAAGCACTTATTTCTCCTAATGTGACGACCCCATCAAACATTTCTTCAAAACATTTTTCCACGATTTCCTAACCCTTTTTGAGATATTAATGAAAATATACGAAGGGGGCCTAATAGATATTCATACGGGATCTGAGAATCCCAAGATTCCGCAAAAATAAAATATTCTAATTATACGTATCCTGTTTTTTTTTTTGTTTTTTTTACGGCGCATCTACTTCTAGGTCATTAGCGCCCGTATCCTGTGTTATTGGCATATACATTTGACTACTATAAGCAATAGCAAACAATAGGGAATATGCCAAAGAACTCGGATTAGGAGCCTCGACAGTTTCAAGACATTTGAAGGAAATCGGCAAATCCAAAACTGACATTTCATACGGTACAGCCTGATATATTTCTAACAATGAATTGTTTTTCTTATTTTAATTAATCTGTTTTATTGTCAAATACATTATCCAACTATAAGAAATGAAAAAAATAGGAATAAAAACAGACCAAAAGAACCGTATGAAATAAACGAAATCAATTACTTCAAAGTTTAAGCACTTATTTCATCCGATTGACATCGCTTATTCAAAACTTTCCTCAAAACCTTTTTTGTAGACCATTTAGTAAGCTTTCGAATGGTAACCTTTCGCTTCCCAAGATTTTCAATCGTTTTCAAGATATTAATGGAAGTATACGAAGTTCCCAAAATTTTCATTATTTCTAGCAACAGAAAATTGGTCTCATTTTTCCTATCCTGTTTTACATACAAATACATTTTCCCAACATAAGAAATTACAAAAATAAAAAGCAATAAAAAACCAAGGGAAAGAGACAAAAATTACAAAAAGAACGACAAAAACCCGTTCATAAGAAAAAAACAGACGTATTTGAAGATTTAAGCACTTATTTCTCCGATTGACATAACCTAATCAAAAATAGTTTTAGAATCTTTTTTGTAGAAAATTTAGTAAGCTTTCAAATAGTTTCTATCTACTTACCACGATTTCCCAACCGTGTTCGAGATATTAATGAAAGTATACAAAGTTCCCAAAACTTTTCATGTCTGTTAATAAAATATTTTATTCTAACCCTTCCTTAACTCCAAACGTAACAAAACTTTCAACATATTAGTTTTAATGAAAGAAGAACATGCAGATAATGTTTCAACTGAATCCCGTGATTCTAAGTACCCAAACCAAAAACGGTATTCAAAAACTATTTTTCCAATTTTCTCGAAAACGGTTAAAGCTATCGCCTTGAAAATGGTTTCATTCGTTTTCCTAGCCCAAGAAGCATATAAAAAGAGTCCTTACAAGCTTATGAACTCAAATACGTAAGCGTTACGATTTTTTTTGCGCGAATTTCGCCCCAAACGCCATCTTCCAGTGGGCGGATTTTGCTGGTTAACGAACTTGACCTTTCAAATTGGACGCCAGATTTTTGTACCAAATTTCATCAAAATCGGACCATCAGGGAAGCCAGAAATGAGCGAACAGACAAATATATATATATATATATATATATATATATATAAATAAATATATACATATATATATATATATATATATATATATACAAATTTGAACCACCATTATTTTCGGTCTCTAGGGGTTCTGAAACGCGAAATTTTCTTGTCGGCACTTCCGGATTGTTTCATTGTATCAACCTTATAAGCGGGGTTCCTCCCTATGGGGGAGGGAGGAACCGCGCTAAAATGAACTAAATCGGTTCATTAGGAGGGGGGGGAAGTACTCCGGACCCACAATACCAATTCGCCTCTACCAGCCGTGATCTTTGGTATATTTCGACGAAACTCGGTATTCGTAGTGGTAATCCACAGGTAAATGTGTGTTGTAAAAATAAAGTAAATGGGTTCATTAGGAGGGGGTGTTTACTCCGGACCCACAATAATAATTCGCCACTACCAGCCGTGATTTTTGGTATATTTCGACGAAACTCGGTATTCGTAGCGGTAATCTACAGGTAAATATGTGTTGTAAAAATAAACTAAATCGGTTCATTAGAAGGGGGGGTTTACTCCGGACCCAAATTCCTAATATACTCATACCGGTCGTCAAATCAATCTAAGATACTACCATCTCATATTTAGAAATTGTATTTTTACCTTGTCACAGGTGTCAAAAAGAGACATTGAATGAAAATAAAAAGTGTTTCTATGACTACCAAATGCATTTTCAGCAACCACACTAGTCTTACACCGATACATCCCACTAAACATAAATGGAATCTGACGAGAATGCTCAACAAGCTCAAGGTAACCCAATTTAAAGCACTACTCTAATCGATATGAATTTTAGGAATTTAGTTACGAATTTAATATATTTATTCAATTATACTTTTGGATATTTAAAACTTTGCTGCCGATTTTTGTAGTTTCGAAAAATCAAGCTCTGTTGCTCGACCTGTAAGAGACTCGTCTTCAAGCTTGCGGTTTCCCTCTCGGAATCGTTCAAACCGCCGCTGCGCTTGTTGCACACTAATGAAATGTTCGCCATATATTTCTACAAGTTTTTGATAAGTTGAAGCAGCATTTTCTCCTTTATAGAATTCGCATTGCATAACATCGCGTAAGTGATGTCTTGGGAGATCCATTTAAAATCATATTTTCGTACAGAATAAATAAATTTCACACACCAAAACATTCTCCGGGCTATCAATCTTGGGATAAGAGTTTCTCAATGAGTGCGTGACCAGGGAGCTACTTCAAGAAGAGGTAGGTAGATACTTTAATGTGAAACTGTTAACTCCCTGAATTTTCAGGGATAATTTTTTAAACATGCGTTTTCCTCATAATTTTTGATAAAAACTATGATCTTGAAGTAGTAAATTTTTAGTTTTTGGAACATAGTCTTCCTGAAGTTATTTTTGTACCACTATGAAATCCTCCACTCTATTTTTTAAACGTCTATTTTATCTACTTTAATCCATTTATAGTCCATTATAATAGTGGTGTGTTGCGAAGGTTTAGTATAATCCATTACTAATAACAGTATGTTGGGTAGTGCTTAATATTTCACTTTGGGAAGATTAAACAAAGTTTTTTTTTTTTTTTTTTTTTTTTTTTTTTTTTCTTGAAAGTGTCATCAATTCCCAGCATAAAGCTCTTTATTTATTTTTTTAGATGAAAGGGTTGAACATTGTCAGAAGCCTTTCACCCTCAAGGCATTGCAGTTTCAACACAAAAAAAGATTTTAGGTCATTAAAAACACTTTATAATCAAATTGAACACAAAAATTCTTATCAAGATGCTTACACTCTGATAGGAGAAAAGAAATCTTTTAAAGGATTGAATCGCTACTTTCAGCCAGTTAGTAT
Source organism: Gonocerus acuteangulatus (assembly GCA_946811695.1). NCBI lineage: Eukaryota > Metazoa > Arthropoda > Insecta > Hemiptera > Coreidae > Gonocerus > Gonocerus acuteangulatus. The sequence continues at coordinate 36,722,248 of OX328124.1, read as the reverse complement.
ACTTATAATAAATACTTCATTACTGAATTATTCATTTAATGATGTTTACTCATTTTATATATATATATATATATATATATATATATTGTAATGATATATTACATTCTTGAAAATATTTTTAAATTCAAATAACCATCGATATTTTGAAAAGCCCGCGCAAATCACAAACCATATGTACAAATAACATTATATTATATACGATCAAAATTAATAATATTTTTGGACAATACTGATGTACAATATATCCATATTAAATGTACATTCAGATAACAATAAATTAATTATTTTGTATGGCAAAAAACAATTGTTATCTTTATATACAATCCGGCAAACTGCGGAAGTTGGAAAGAGGGAAGCCAAAGTTTCTCTCTCGAATGGCGTCTTTCTATTCTCAGCGTTGGTGGAAGGCGGACCTCTCCTCCAAGGAATACCAAGTGAATTGAGTTTTTGATGAAAGCAGATTGAGTTAGAGGTAAGAATTGTTTTTTTTGTGGTTGATTATTTTATTATTATTTGTTGTGTAATTTAATATTGTGTGTATCTCAGAATTGTCTGAAGATAAATGTAATACCGTTCATTCACTCGGAACTTTGTCCCTGAGATTAAGTTAAATTAACATAATAAAACTAATTAAAATTTCCTTATTTCTTATTGTAAAAAATAATCATTACATTAAATGGCGCCCAACGTGGGGCCGAGTGAATTAAAATTAAAAGCGGTAAATAAATATTGAAAATAAAACTTAAAAGTAATTTTTTTTTTTTTTTTTTTTTTTTAAATAAAAATGTCTGACGTAAATATTGAACAATTTCAAAATAACGGTGAAGAAAATAATGTAGAATCACCGGAATACGTATTTTTTACGCCAGGAGAAATAAATATTATAGTCGAAACACGTGAAAACGAATTGCAGGAGGATGATGCAATAGCATTCAGAGAATCGACGGCGGGTTCCTTAGGAACAGAAAGTCTATCCAATGACCGTACTCCGGAAAGGGATAATGAGATGCATCCGTGGCACGTGGATCAACTCATGAGATTTTTAACAGACAAGTTCCAAGAGTTTAATGCTAAGAGTGATAAAAATTATGCAGAACTAAGTAAAAACCATAAAATATTAGAAAGTAAAATAGACGCGAATAGAATGGAACAAAATAAAAAATTGGACGATTTATGTAATACTTTAAATAATATGGGTAAAAATCGGAATGAAGAGACGATGGAGTTGGAAAAATCGAATGATGACTTTTTTAATAAAAATAATATAAGTGGTGAAGAGGTTATTGAGGTTAATGAAAATAATAACGAAAATTTAATTAAAAATACCGAAAATGACGATACACAATTCAATAAGGACGATTCAAGTGAATTAATAAAAGATAATTTCAATTATGATTGTAGTATTATTGATCAAAAATGTGAAGAAAATAAAATATTTGTTGAAACTAAAGATGAAAGTGAGTATGTTTGTTTAGTGAATGAAGATGATAAAATTAAAGAAATATTATTGAGTAATTTGAATAATAATAATGAAAAAATAAATCAAATAATTAAAAATAATATAACTAATGATAATTTAAAAAATAAAATAAGTACAGACGTTATGGATGAGAATTTGGGACAAAATAATATTAAAAAATTAGTTGATGATCATATAATTAGTTTAAAAATAATGAGTTATAATAATAATAATGGTAATAATCAAAATAATATAATGAATAAAAATGTTAACATAAATAATCATCTGAAAAATATGGACACCAAATTTGGTAATAAAGTAAAAATACTTTTTGAGTATCAATATCAAAATGGGATTGAAAAAATTGCAAAATTAAATCGGCCACCACGAAAGAGAATAAAACAAATCCTTAGGAATAATTCGGACAGATGCAAAAAAGATTTTAATGATAAATAGTGGATCCAGGACAATTTTTAAATGTAGTACTAGTTTAGAATTTTTATCTGTTACAAAAATTAGTTTGGTATAAGATTTAATTGATAATAATAATAATTAAAAATTAATATAAATGTTGAAAGCACATTAGTTAGGATAAGAAAATTTTGATATTATGTAAAATTAATAAATTTAATAATAATGTTTTTTGTATATTAAAATAAACTTATTTCAATAAAGATCATTAGTTTAGCCTAAAATAAATTTGATGATTATAAAAATAATTTAAAATAAGAATATTAATAAAATACTATATTCATATAATCAAAATAATTAAAAATTATGAGACGAAGTAAGCTATCAAAATTTAAAAATAATATAATACACTTGCTATTATTCTGAACTCTATATTCCGAAACTCCAAATTAAAAAAGTCAATTTTAAATTTATTTTTTATACCGGACTAAAAACATTTTTTTTTTAAATTTTTTTTTTAGACAGGAGTGCAAATGTAATGATATATTACATTCTTGAAAATATTTTTAAATTCAAATAACCATCGATATTTTGAAAAGCCCGCGCAAATCACAAACCATATGTACAAATAACATTATATTATATACGATCAAAATTAATAATATTTTTGGACAATACTGATGTACAATATATCCATATTAAATGTACATTCAGATAACAATAAATTAATTATTTTGTATGGCAAAAAACAATTGTTATCTTTATATACAATCCGGCAAACTGCGGAAGTTGGAAAGAGGGAAGCCAAAGTTTCTCTCTCGAATGGCGTCTTTCTATTCTCAGCGTTGGTGGAAGGCGGACCTCTCCTCCAAGGAATACCAAGTGAATTGAGTTTTTGATGAAAGCAGATTGAGTTAGAGGTAAGAATTGTTTTTTTTGTGGTTGATTATTTTATTATTATTTGTTGTGTAATTTAATATTGTGTGTATCTCAGAATTGTCTGAAGATAAATGTAATACCGTTCATTCACTCGGAACTTTGTCCCTGAGATTAAGTTAAATTAACATAATAAAACTAATTAAAATTTCCTTATTTCTTATTGTAAAAAAAAATCATAACAATATATATATATATATATATATATATATATATATATATAAATAAAATAGTCCTGTAACAGGCCACGAGGGCCCAGATGATATCTTATTCATGACCATACGCCACACTAGGAATATAGAGTGGTCAGTACTATGTTCCGGCCGCCCGATTTTCCCCTTTAGCGGACCCGTTATTTATTTTTATTGTGTGTTGAACAGCGAATAGCTATCTATAGGTCACCACCCTTTAATAATGCCAACAGCACATAGTCGGTCACCCATTCAGGTATTAGCTGTGCCCGACATTGCTTAACTTCGGTGATCAACGGGAACCGGTGCATTCAACGTGGCTATGGCCGTTGGCAGGTACCAATTAATCAATTAATTAAAGGCTGGGTTGGCCTAGGGACGGTCAGGGAGGCCGAATCCAACTCAGGAACGAAGTCACTAGAAGATAAAAATCTGTAGTGCTTCCTCAGGATTTGAACTCAGGTCCTCTAGCATATTAGTCCAGTGCTCTACCACTGAGCTAACCTCGCCCCTTTACTCATTATGAATTTTCCAAATATCTGAACTCCTGGATAAAAAGATAACTCTTCTGAACCAGTTTTACATGATAGAGGTATTTGTAATGATTACTCCAGGGAAACAGAGAATATAGAAAAAAGAATAATGAAGTAATCTTCTCTGAAAATATCAAGTCTTGGTATATGACTGAGATGAAAAAGCTTGAAATAATTTCTCTATTATATTTTGAGTGTAATACTAAAATATGTAATCAAGGTGTGAAGAATCATCACAGGTTTGGCCAACCATTAAGAAAAATGCATGTTATTGATTGTGGGTTTATGCACTTGGGCATTAGGATTTAGGAGTTCTCAGCGTGACCTCTGCAGGAGCGCCCATGACCATCCTCTTGTATGGACTGTGATGATTTTTTAATTTTCGGAAAAATCCAATGTCGTCCGGTTTGCTTTATATGATCTCAAGTCATTGGATTTTTCATTATTCAATGCCTGATTCGTTTTTGTCATCTTGAAGTTATATACCTTTGGAAAACAGGTAAGTAATTCATAATATATCAGTAATTATATATTTAAAACTTTAGATCTAGTTTTGGTTTGTATCAATCAATGAAACCAGGACAGAGGAGTCTGGAGTGAACTCCTAATATTTTTGATATTATGCCTGCTGGTTCTTATATGTGGAGCGTACAATAGAAATAATATGATAAAACATGAGGACCTCAGAAGTCAAGGATTCTAAGTAACAAACTCAATGTTTAGAGGAAAATGGAGTCAAAGTTGAACATATGTTGTAATAGAAAAAACTAGATTCTTACATTTCCGATCACACTAGACGAATGCTCAGGTCCTTAGCTGTTTATTATCGATGGTACGTAATAGGTACATCATCTGGTTCATGATTAATATGCAAATTAATTGGATAATCCGCACATAGATTCCATAATTTTTTTTTTTTTTTTAATATTTCAAAAGTGACAATACTCAAGAGAAAACAAGCTAGGTGGCAGCAACTGCCAAGAAAATCACTTGTATCTCTTTACCAACCACAAGATTATGGTGTTCACAACACATTCCTTTGTCTAACTCCTTCTTTTCAAAAGTATCACTTAGACCCCTTGACTTCTACAATTACCCTGGTCTACTAGGTGTCCAGAGGACCTTAAAACCCTCCATTTTACACTAAAAAATTTAAAATTTTCCCTAGACCCTAGGCAAATGCCCCCATCCCGATATTATTTTCTATATACGCTAGTGGCTACTATAATATGAGCTAGTCCTTTAGAAACAGTGGAACAATTTAAAATAGTTGGATCAAAAAGTGGATAAACTAAATATTAAAGCAGTGAAAACAAATAAATTATAACGTTTGGATTTTTTAGGTATAACCCGTATTATAAGAAAAGTTAAAAGTTTGAAAATTTCAACAAAAACAAAAATGGATATTTGTGAATTTCTAATTATCATAGATACCTATTATTATTATTTTAATTTTAGAGTTAATGATAATTTTTTGCTATCTACAACTTACTTTCTTAGCCAGGATAATAGCGACGCCTTTTCTTCTTTATTTTAAAGAAAAGCTGCCACGCTTACTAGGATTCAAATCCAAGACTCTTGGCATGGAGTGTTACATAATCATATGGGGCCTCCAGAGATACTAATTTAAAAAGAAAAAAAAGTTTCATCAATTAGACTTCTACAAGGTAACACCAATATATTTTCAAAATGCTTGGAGTTGGACATGTGAAAGTATAACTAACAGAAGAGGCAATGGATGTGTTTAAAAATAGTCTATTTATTGTTATAATTCAATAAGAATTATTAAATGCTGACTTAAAAAATATACTAAAACAGTTTTAAGTGTCATTGACAATTGAAAAAATGTGCAAAGAACTTTTCTCAAAGAGTAGCTATGGGATGATATAGAGAGCCTGAATTATTTCAGAGCTAAAAAAAAAAAAAGCATATTCAGGAAGCTGTTATCAAAGCACATAGAGTAGAAAATTAGAAATGTAAGATTTAAAAAACATAATAATTGGGGTCAATGCCATATAACACCTACTTGCTAAGAACTGAATCATTCTAATAAAGATGATAGATAAAGAGTTGATGAATAAAATAAAAATATTTTTAATAAAACACATTTTTATAGGTTGAAACAAGATGGTAGCATCAAAAGTTGAGTAATTGTCTTCTTTCAGGCAAATCCATTTTTTTTTATTAGGGAAATGTCAGAAAAGCTTCCTCTCACAATGTCTGCAAAAAAAGTAACTTGCAAAAGTTCAACTTCTAATGTCAAATGGTCACGGAGCTTGTACCCAAAATGTATTTGTTCCACGTCATATTGCACTGATCTAGAAGACGAGTGGCGATCGAATCAAGCAAAATGTGCATCTCTCTTCATCAAAAAACTTTTGAAAATACTGAAGAATTTGATTACAAATAAGCTCCATGGTCCAAAAGTTCTGAAATCCTCTCACAATACAACGCTTGCAATGCCACCTAAGTATTTTGGTGAGCGGATAAGTAAGAAAAGACTGGAAATGAATAAAATGGAACTGTGTGGATCAACTGATGATTCTGATCATGAAAATTGTTTTGAAAATGAATTAGACGGTTCCTTTCAAAGTGAGGTAGAGCTCAATTTCATTAACTATCGTTTTGGTATGCCACTTTGATCAAAGTTTTTTTGTTTTTTTTTTTAAGTTCAAATCACCATTAAAAATTTTATTAAAACATATCACCAATAATCAGTTTATTGCAGCTCCTTTGTATATTTCTGTCATTTCAGGAATTCGGCCAACTCAAATCAGCTTTAAAAATAAATACTTTTTGCAATTGCTAAATTATATCAATTTGCTTTATTATTTTAAAGCATAAAAAAAAAAAGTGATGTTTGTCATATTTGTATTTATTAAGAGTTATTTTTCTAGATTTTCTATTTTTTAATTAAGATTGTAAAATGAGCATTTATTTGATCGAAGGTACATTGTTTTCTCACGTAGAATTAAAAAAGTTTGAAAATTAATGAAAAAATGTTTATTTATGAAATGGAATGAATATAAATTATTTTCTTAAGAACCTAATGTTTCTGCAAATTAACCTTTTCGTGATAAAGACATTCCGAGTGCAGGCCAAACGGAGAGCACCCTTCACACCTGTGCACATGATTTTTCAAATCAGTGGCAATTGTTAAAAGACAATTCAGTTTTTTTTTTAAATTTTACTTTTGTATAGTTTTTCACAAAAGTATCTAAAATATCGACTTTGCTTTCAATACCATTTATACGGCGCTAATAGCAAAATAGTTGATGCGCCGTTAAAAAACGAAAAAAAAAAATACCATTTATAGGGTTGTAATCAGAGTTGGACGATTACTTTTCAAATTACTTCTCCTGTTGTATAGGAAATTTCAAATAATCTTCAGGAATGCGTGTGCTACCAATAAAAAGTCCGACTCGCAGGAACTGCGTCATCTTAGCGCGGTTCCGTATATCTTGAAGAAGTGGAGTAGATTAGGCATCACAAATAACAGGAAACTGACAGTAGCCAAATTGCGCAGAAGCGGATAATTCTTAATCATCATTCTTGAGGAAGGCTGAATAAGTCAATACAATTATGTACTAAAACCATACTCACTCTACGAATACTGCTCAGCAGGCTCTATTCCAAACAACCGAAAATTCGTTGTCATTTTAAGTTCCTTGTTTTACTAGCAAATTCGTTCCACTGTAATAATCAACTGTAAATATGTGCTTCATGGCAAATAAAAGTTCATTCTCTCGTGGGTTAAATCTTTCTATAAAATAAGAAATAATGATAACTTCAGTTGTAGCAGGAGGAAGGTTATATAGATAGGAGGATTCAAAACAAACCTATGTATACACCATCATAGTTAGCCACAGCCATCTTGATTTTCACAGCTATTCCAAACGTATTACCTATACCTTTTACCGTTTCTTAGCTTATTTTACTACAATACTAATTTTACTGATAAATGCAATTTAAAACAAAAAACAACCAATTAAAAAGTGCGATAAACAAATAGAAAAACCCTTTCAAAACAACAAAACAAACACTTTTTAAGTTTTAAGCGCTTATATCTCTGATTGACGTCCCATCAAATAATACTTCAGAACCTTTTTTGTAGAGAATTTAGTAAGCATTCGAATGGTTGCCTTCCACTTACCACGATTTCCCAACCGTTATCGAGGTATTTACAAAAAATGTATGAAGATCCAAAAACGTTTCATGTCTATTAACCCTTTAACGGGCACATTTCGCTAGCTATGTTGGAATTTTTTTAATTTATATTTAGGAGTCTGGGGGGCATCCATTTACTAAATATGAACCCAGGATGTTAAAAAAAAAATTGTATCCATGAATACGGGGTAGGCCGCTTGAGCGGCCCTTGTCCATTCCAGGCATCGGGAATCCCTGATATGCAATGCCCGCGATACGTCGTAAAGCCGATTCCAAGTCGCAAAGATCCCGAAAATGAAAATGGTTCATTCAATGGCATTACCCTAAGATAGGCAGGCTTTAAAAAAAAAAAAAATATATATAATAATAGTGTAATGCTAGCCCACAATATCATTCAAGACAGAATTGAGAAAAACATTTCATTAAGAATGCCAAAAAAAGTATTTTTTCCTTCCAGTCTCACGAGAGTAAGGTACTTATGAGACGAATCAATGAATAACATGTAAGCGATATACTCATTTCAATTAAAATCAATTAATTCCTAATCTAGAATGTATAAAAGAATTATTACATACTTTGAAACGATTTCCGGATAAGATGAGTGATCCAGAGAGCCAATTATGCGCGGCCAACACTGACACAAGACGAGTGCGGGAATGGGCAAGGACCGCTTTATCGGTCTACTTCGTCATATCTCGGCTCCTCGGGCCCAAGACCTCCAAATACTATTTTTTGGCATACCCCGGCGTCTAGCAGGAAGCATTGGAACCAATTCTGCCTCACACGCGTCATTTTTTAATTTCAGCAAGCAGTGGTCGCTCAAGCGGCCCTTGCCCGTTAAGGGGTTAATAAAATATTTTTTTCCGCATACTTCCTTAACTCCAAATATAACCAAAATTTAAACATCTCAGTTGGGATTAATTTCCAAGATGTAGAAAAAATTTCAATTGAATCCCACGATTTTAAGTACCCACAATAAAATAATGACATGCGAAAACATTGATTCCACTTTTCTCAAAAACGGTTACAGATATCGCCTTAAAAATGGTTTCATTCGTTTTCCTATGTTAAGAAACCTGTAAAAGAAGTACCTGGAAGCATATGAACTCAAAAACGTAAGCGTTACGATTTTTTGTGTGCGAATTTCGCCCCAAACTCCATCTTCCTTTGGGCGGATTCTGCTGGCTAACGAACTTGACCTTTCAAATTTCATCAAAATCGGACTATTTTTGAGCTTGCTAGAGCGTTAACAGACAAGCATATATATACAGATTTGAACCACCTATATTTTCTTGATCTATGGGGTCTGAAACGAGAAAGTTTCTGGTCAGCATGTCCGGATCGCGCCGTGAGGTCAACCTCATAAGCGGGTTCTCCCTATGGAGATTTTTAAATTTCAACTTTCTTAAGAAAATAAGAGGACTAAACTCAAAATGCAAATTCAATATATTTTTTTTTTTTTTTTTTTTTTTTTTTTTTTTTTTTTTTACGGCGCTTCAACATCTAGGCCATTAGCGCCCACATCCAGGGCGCAGTGAGGAATTTTCCCAAGGAGCCTTGGTATGAGAGAATTCCTGCCGCCAGTGGGGATCGAACCCACACTCTCCCGCTTATGAATCTAAGGCACTAGCCACTTGAAGTAACTTAGCAAGAGTTACTCCCCAAAATTGTTTAAAACATTAACTTCTATTTGCGACATTCCGAACCTGCTTAGGTTCATCATCAGGCATGAATAATGTAAAATAAAAACAAAGAATAAGGAGGAAACTTCCCCTGTTACTAATACCAATACAAATTATAAGGCTAATAATAATACAATTATTTTAAGGTACTTAATATATTGTACTATTATATACCTTATATTTTGCATTTTTATTGGTATTAGTTACATAGGAGAAGTTTCCTCCTTATTCTTTGTTTTTATTTTACATTACAAGTTATATTTTAAACAATTTTGGGGAGCAATTCCTGCTAAGTTACTTCAAGAATTTTGATTATTGTTTGTGGTAATTTATTATTATCATTATTTTTTTTTTTTTTACGTTTAGGCTATTTACAGGTTGCCACCTTTTTATAATACCAACAGAACGTGGTCAGTCTCCCATTTAGGTACTAGCACGCCCGACGTTGCGTAACTTCGATGATCTGCGGAGACGGCTATGGCAGTTGGCTTATCTTATTTATTACAGACATTTTGGTTAAATTTATCTGTATTACTAGGTTTTATTTTTATTTTCAGTTTTAGATGAGGATCTTTGAACATTATGTTTAATTACATATGCACCTGCATGCTCTGACTATTTTTCCTCCATAGGTACCAACAGAGCATGACAATATCTATCTCATTAGTTTGTACCTCATTCGTTTAAGACTGTGGGAAGAAGAAAACACCCAGTGGGCAGGAGATTTTCGGATGAAACATATGGTTCGAAGGCAATGCTCAAACCCCTTCTAAAGTTCAAATATCTCTCGCTTTTTGAGCCTCTTGCCCATGAGCAGAGGCTCCTGCAATTGTTGGGCATCAGTTTAGGGTAAAAGTATTATTATCCCTAAAGAGCTCTTGATTGTTATCGTGAGAACTTTAAGAAGCTTAAGTTTAGGATTTTCATTGACGCAGAGTTTTTTATTAAAAAAAATGGAACAGCATCACTCTTATCCTAGCTTTACAAGGATGATAACCTGCAATATAGCTGTGTAAAAAAATTAGGGTTTTTAGAAGGGACAATTTATGTTGTATAAACATATATTATCAGAAGTTATTATTCTTTTTAATTGTTTCGTATGCACTCTTTCTCCTTCACAATCCTGTGGTTTATTCTAAGGAATAATGTATGAAATTAATTTAAACAATTGTTTTTTATTTAAGGAAAGGTCCACAAAAGAATTCAATAAGAACTTTCACACCGAAGCAATAAAATGTAATTCAGGATTCCTTCCAAGGATAAAGTGCAAAAAAGCTCAACGTCCTCCATTAAACATTATGAATGCAAGTAAATCATTTATTCAGAGGGCTCTAAGCAACAGTGAGTCCTTACGACCTTATAATGTACTCAGGGCATTACATAAAACATATAGAGTAAAAGATGGTGTAGCTTTAGAAAGACAGGCTGTCAGAAGGCATATTAACAGAAGGTTTAGTTCCTTATATGATACAAATCCACGATGTGCCAATTTAGTAAAAACAGAACCTAAAGAGAGAATTCAGAAGGAACAAGTTATTCCTGAGGAATCGATTTTAATGAAGAAACCTCCTAGGCGACCAACATTTGATCTTCAAGAAATGATAGGGGAATCAAATATTATCTTGCCTATAGGGAGAAAAGTAAAGGTTATTACAATGAATGGTAGAAAGGGTGGGAAGCGAAAGAGTGTTTGGATCAAAATAGAAGATATCCCTGAAGAAATAGACTTTATAAAAATAAATTCTGACATGAGAGGTATAAGACCAACATTAATGAGAGAATCTACAAATCCAACATCGAATAATACTACTCCCACTGTTCAGAATTCTTTGGCCCAAAATTACTCTGTTAATATCCCAAGAACTTGGCAGACGAAGAAACCAGAGGAACCCACAAAATCTCATTCGATGAAAAACAGTTCCCCCAGACCTCGAATATGGGATAATTTACCAACAGATAAGGCAGCCATTCTAGAAAAGGTTCTAGCCTTCAAGGAAACGGTGAAGGAGTTTAGAGAATCGAGAGAGAGATTGGAAAGGCAGATTAAACTCAGGGCATGCAGAAATGAACATTTTGCTTAGAAGAGCAGGTTGAGTTTTGTCTAATCAATTGTCTTTATAACAAAAAAATAAATTTTATTTTAAGAAACTTATACCTTATTTTAAGAAACTTATACTTTATATAAGTATATGTGTATAATGGCCATAAAAGCAGATGCACCTAAAAAAAAGTCTAGACTTGCATGCGCCTCGCCATCTTAGTAAGCTTTTGTTATTATCCCTAGTCTTATTTGGAACACTTGGAATAAAAACAGTTAACATTTTGTTTTGATAACTTGTGAAAAATGTAAACATGCCCTGCAAAAACATCTTAATGAAAAGAAAGATTTACACACCACAATGCAAACAGAACTTGCAGAAAGCAAGCAGAAATTACTTGATCTGTCTTGTTGACTTCTTTAATTATAAACAAGTAATGACTGCTGTAATTTAATTATTGTGTTTAAATTAACAATGTATATCTAAAGAAACAACAACCAATTAAAATTCAGGCAAACACAGACAAAAACCATTCGGAAGAACAAAACTGACACTTTCGATTTTTAAGCAAATGTGATCACTCTATGAAAAATTGCAGAAAAACCGTTTTTGTTAAGCTTGCAAATAGATAGCCTACAGTTGACAGAACTCTGATCCGGTTTTGAGATACTAAAGAAAATATACAAAAATCTCAAGTCTAGTTAGATAGATTTTGAAAGCCGTTATAGAATGGTTTCATTTTATTCCGCACATTTTCCGCAATCGCATTTCCATTACAATGAACAACACCCTACTTTAAGCTCAATAAAAACTGATTATGTCTCGTTTAGGACCAGAGAAGGCTTTGAGAGGTCAGGCAAGGGAGATAGTGTTTAATATTTATCAATAATCAGCCATAGCTAAGGCTAAAAACAATTTAAGCTTGTTCAAATAGATGGTTTAGTTGGAGGGAAAAGGGCGTGGCCTATATGCCCCTTGCAAGAAATTGGTGGTAAGAATTCTCTCAGTTGTAACCTTATCGCTAGGAGGTTTAAAACATTTTTAGTCTTACTTTCAGCTAAGTATTGATAAATAGATATTACACACTACTTCCTTTGTGTGACCTCTCAAAGCCTTTCTTAGTCTTAAACGAGATATAATCATATAGTGTTTCACACAAGTTTTGTTTTTTTGAAGTGGGAGTCTGAAAATGGGAGAACCATTGGGAATATTTCTCTCGAAATTTAAGAATTGAACTTTTCCGTCTATCTGAACAGGCTATAGAATGCTCAGCTTTTCCACCTCCCGATACAGCAATATCTAACGCCTCTCACATCCAATTGGATACCAGCAGTTACACACAACTTAATAAGATTTATTAAGTAATTATTACATCAGAAATACCAATCAGTACAGTAATATGTGATGTTGGTAAAATAAAATAATTTACATACAAATATTTATATAAATTAACAAAAATTTACAAGATTTAGAAAATAGTTAAAATTACTTCAATTGAACAATGTTTTATTTGTTTTAACCCATGTTGGTTTTGCCGCAACTGATGAAACAACTCGATGAACAGTTATCCTTTCATCAAATATATTTGCGGCATTATAAAATTCATAGAGCTCTTCTATAGCCTTATCTTCCATCTGGAAAATAATATATAAACAATTAATCTCCTGAGTTAATAGATTTGTATTGTACTTCTTACAATTCAGTGGCCTCGAGTGAAATCAGGCGTACTTTTTGAAAGAATACTTCTCCACTTGAAAAGAAATCACATTATTAGCGCGGTTCCTCTCTTCCCCCATAGGGAGGAACCCCGCTTATAAGGTTGATCTCATGACGCTATCTGGAAGTGCTGACTAGAAAATTTTGCGTTTCAGAACCCCTAGAGAACGAAACTAACGGTGGTTTAAATTTGTATATATATATATATATATATATATATATATATATATATATATATATATATATATATATATATATATATATATATAATATACCCTCGGACTTGACACGGACAAGCTAGCTGCCCTCGTGGAATCAATTTTAATTGATTCCCTGGGAATCCTTAACAATCACATTTATGGGAGCTGAACAGCTGCTAATCATTCTTTCGGAGATCATTATGTTTTACAAAATATCTAGCAAATTTGATGCACACAAAATTTACTCTCCTTAAAAATTAACTTACAAAATTACATCTAAAGATAGAACTACTAAATTACTACATTTCTTTTTCTTTCCCTCCATATTCTGAAATAAATTAACTAACACCCCCAAAATTAATAAAATGCATTTTCGAAAGAATGATTAGCAGGCTGTGTATATAGCAACTCAATTTATTTGAGCAGCATTCTTTATTTACCACAAATAAAGTTTTTCTATATATATATATATATATATATATATATATATATTTGTCTGTTCGCGCTTTCCTGGCCTCAATAATGGTCCGATTTTGATGAAATTTGGTACAAAAATCTTTCGTCTAATTTGAAAGGTCAAGTTTGTTAACCAGCATAATCTGCCCACCGGAACATGGTTTTTGGAGCGAATGTCACGTGAAAAAAATCGTTCCGCTTACTTCATATGTTTGCAAGTACTCGTTTTATAGGCTTCTTGGCCTAGGAAAGCGAATGAAACCATTTTTAAGGTGGTATCTTTAACCGTTTTCAAGAAAATTGGAAAAATTGTTGTTGAATAACGTTTTTGGTTTGGGTACTTAGAATCATGGAATTCAGTTGAAACATTTTCTGCATGTTCAAATTTCATCAAAACTAATATGTTGAAATTTTGGTTACATTTGGAGTTAAGGAAGGGTTAGAATAAAATATTATATTAACAGACATGAAAAGTTTTGGTAACTTTGTGTACTTTCCTTAATATCTCGGAAACGGTTGAGAATTTTGGAAAGCAAAAGGTTACCATTTGAATGCTTACTAAATGCTCTACAAAAAAGGTTATGAAGAAAGTTTTAATTTGGTGATGTCAATCGGAGAAATAAGTGCTTAAAACTTTAAAGTAATTGATTTTGTTTATTCGAACGGTTCTTTTTGTCTGTTTTTATTCCTTGTTATTTTTTAATTGCTTATAGTTGGATAATGTATTTATTTTACAAAAAAACAGATTAAGTAAAATAAGAAGATCAATTTATTTTTAGAAATATAGCGTTCAAAGAGAGAGATCCGAAGGCTTTCCAACAGCCTCTGAGCGGGGGCCTTTCTGGGGTTGGCCGACCCATCCAGGTAAGATCATAAATCAAGACCTTTGAAGAAAGTTGGAACCAAAATAATAACTGTTTCTATTTTAATCTTTCCAAACGAGACTAGGGATAAGAACGGAACCGCGCTAAGATGATGCAGTTCCTGCGAGTCGGACTTTTTTTTTATAAAGGAAACTGATAGTCAAGTCCCTTACGATAAATCAAAGACTTCCCTTCTCTAATGTAATTACTGTAATGTATTTTAACCTTTAGGCTGCGTAAAACTCGTGTGGTGTGGGAATGCCTAGCACATGGAGTACCCTGTGTGATGAATACTTTCGCAACACAATAATTTCTCTTGTACTTGGCATTCCAATAATTGCAGGCGTTTCCCCAATAGAAACATTTTGGGATACATCATCAGAACCCTCATCATCACCCGAGGAAAACTCTGCTTCACTATTGCTCACACCCGGCAAAAGTTCTAACAATTCTTATTCAGAATAAATTTTCTTAGAAATATTTACACACTCAATAATTGTTCACTTGAAAAGCACAAATATATTAAGAGAAGAAATATGGAGGGTAAATTCCAGGTAATTAGTAACAACAGTTTTCAGCAGTAAAAAAAAGGGAGGGGGCAGGTATTTCCAATCAGCAATAACGTGCGATGTATTCAAGAACAGAATGTTCGGAAGCAAGGAAATAACATTATTTGTTATAATTTAGTTTAAAATATGACACAAAATCACTGTAAAATAATTATTTTATACCATGAATTTTAAATTTCCTAGTCTGTACAGATATAAAATGTTGCAAAGAAGTTTTAAATATGTCATGAAAAAGATCTACATATTTGAAAATAATTACCTGTGTGAATGAGAAAGGCTTGGCTTTTAGTTTAAATAAGTTGTTTCTTTCTTCTTGCTCACTAGCAATGATCTCTACAAAGTTAGAAACTGTAGGTGAAGTAGAGAATTCCTTTCTGAAATTCATAGAAACTACATAAGAATGCCATTGTAAATATTAGCAAAGTTAATTTAGAACTACTCCAGTTTTTTCTTACTCTCTATGGTCATGACGACGCAACAAAAAATATTTGTTGTTGATGATTAATTAAAGAAAATGCTAGTTCAAATGTAAGTGTGTTTTAAAAACTATGAAACAGTCTCAGAATTGAAAAATAAATAAATAAAATTGTTCTTTTTTTTTTAATTATTAAATATGTAAAGTATTATTAAGTATGCTTTCTCTGTCTTGAGTCAGCTAACTAATTATTCTATATCCAACAAGATACAAATTTAATAATAAAATACCTCTCAATGTTGTCATTAGAATTAGGTGGTGATATTATTGCCCAGCCCTTGAAACGAGGTTTAGGCACGGAAGGTTCAACAATCTTTTCTTTTTTTCCTTCTAACTCTAAAGACTGTCTGTTTCTTAGCTTTTGAGATATTTTTGGAGGAAGTACTCTTCTGACTTCTCGGCTGAAATATATAATATTAAATATTAAAATATGATTAAATATTAATGTAACTGGATTATGTAAAATAACATGAGCAGTACCTTATCTTCATTTGTACTTTAACATTGGGAACTGTCAAACTTTCTGGAGAGTCTAATGTAGGAAAGACAAAAGTATTAAAAAATGTATCAAGATTCTCAGGAGGCGAACTAGCCATTTGTACAACCTTAATTTCTCTTTCTTCTTTGATTTCTGGTTCTTTTGTAACCAATTGCTTGTGCTCCACTGCATGAGACTTCTTAGGTGTTGTATGTTTCTTTGCAATTGGTTCGGTACTTTTATGTGGAATTTTAACACTCTTCGATTCTTTTGGAGAAATGTCATCAACATGTTCTAAAAAAAAAAAATCAAATTAAATTCTTGAGTTTTTTTTATTTTAAACTAGCTGTTACCCGGTGTGCCATGCTACACCTACTTTCTGCATCTAGAAAAGCCCAAATAAATTAGAAACCAAATATGTAATATTAAAATCTAATAACATAAATCTGCAACTCTTCGGGTTCAGTGTCGAACCCGTGACCTCGGAACTGTAAGTCCTAGACGATTTTAACCTAGCGTATGACACTCCCCTGATCTAGACCTACATGTGTGCCAAGTTTGGTCAAATATAGGCAAACGGTGTGGATTTGTATAAGGGACAAACATACAGACAGACGACAGGTGGTAGACGTTCTTGACTTAGCCTACGACACTGCCCGGATCAACACCTACCTCTGTGCCAAGATTGATCAAAATTGGTCAAACGGAGTGGATTTGTATAAGGGACAAACATACAGACAGACAGCTGGTAGCCGTTTTTGACTTAGCCTACGATAATCCCCAGATTAAGATCTACATGTGTACCGAGTTTAGTCAAAATCGGACGAACGGAGTGGATTTGTATAAGGGACAAACATACAGACAGACAGCTGGTAGATTTTTTTGACCTAGCCTAGGAGATTTCTCGTATCAAGACCTACCATTATTCCAAGTTTGGTCAAAATCGGTCAAACGGTGTGGATTTGTATAAGGAACAAACAAACAGAAAAACAAACAGACACGTGATTTTTATATATATAGATTATCAACCAAGTCCATAAGCGTAACCATTAGGAGAGTATAAGTCATTTTAGTCCCAGACGATGAAGCAACTTGCATGCTTCTGAGTGCCTATGGATGTGTTTCCAGTTTTGGATAATTGATTTTGCCTTACAGAACAGAAGAAAACAAAGGGTAAATTAATTAAAAATAAATAATAAGAAATGACATTTAGAGCAGTCCTACCTTGAAGAAATAAAAATAATTCCGTTCTAAAGACATAAATAAGATACCACTCTAGGCACTAATGGCTAGAAGCAGACAAAAATATCCTAGAGGCAGCTGAAGGCGAAAAACGACAAGTCAAATTCACAAGGATTAATCAAAAATAAATATTTCAACTTTATTATTTTATTTATAACTAGCTGACCCGGCGAACTTCGTACCGCCTAACAGTCGATTCTTTATTTTTTTTTTCTCTTAATACTTATTCTGCTATTTGGGACACCTAGTAAGATAAAAAAAAGAAAACAGAAACTTAATAAGTCAACAATTACATTATCTCAAAAAATAAAAATTATAAAACACTTAAAATTCTTTTAATAGTCACTAACAATCACAATGAAAATTACAATATCATATTTCTCATTATGGTACCTACTTATTATATTTCATTTTATTTTTACTTATTCTAAATTAAGTTTAATTTTTATTGTAGTACCTAATGGTACACGATATTTTTTGTTTCATTACCTGACGCGTAAATTAACAGCAGATGGTTTTCCAACACGGGAACAGGCAACATACAATTGACTATGCGAGAAACATGGCTTTTCTAGATTAATACCACAAACACTTAATGACTGCCCTGGGATTTGTTTATAGTCAAACTAAGTTCATAGGTCCAATAGCAACACAGCTGTAGGCACTGTAATCAATTGACAGCAGCTCGATTCAAACTTGCACCATTATTAGTCGAATGTCGCGCTTTATGGGTCTGTCTTAACCGAATTCTTTCACGTTTATCGCGATCTTCACCTTCCTGGGCAGTACGATTAGATTGGTAATTAATTTGACGCGTTGCATTTCGGGTTCTTCTGCCTAAATATGTCCGCCGCCTTATAGGAGGCATATTCAGTAAGACACTAAGACACAACACTTTTGTAATATTATAGATGCACAGGAAAATGACGTTTACATTTCAAGTGACATATTACTACAGACAATTTACATTTTACCATAGACAATTAGTTTTTGAGTAACGATACCATCGTATAAATATACGATGGTATATTTCCCCTCTACTAACACTTAAACTTTATGGTATGGTATTGAAGTTAAAATTGACCTATAAGTATTATTATGAATCTTTTGTATGGGAATATAGGAAAATAGGGTCTTTTTTACTTCATTAACGCAAATATAAATCAATTAAAATTGCAGCCAACGGCCATAGCCACGTTGAATACACCGGTTCTCGTAGATCACCGAAGTTAAGCAACGTCGGGCGTGGTCAGTACCTGAATGGGTGACCGACCACGTGCTGTTGGCATTAGAAAAGGGTGGCAACCTGTAGATAGCCCGGCGCTAATAGCCAAACAGTTGATGCGCCGTAAAAAAAAAAAAAAAAAAAAAAATTAAAATTGCATTATTAACATGTGATTCTATTGTCACCTAGTGATTACATGTTCTTATTTATTTAAATTTTAACGTACATTATTATTAAATACGAATTTTAGGACGGGTTATCTATAGGTTACCACCCTTTCTAGCCAGGAAAGGGCTGATGCCTTTCCTTTTTTCTAAAGAAATGCCACCACCGTATAGTGGGAATTGAACCCACGACCCTTGGCAAGGAGTGTTAAATTCTCAAGCCTTAACACTTACGGCCACCAGGCCTCCACATGTTCATATTATTACTGTTATAGAGAATTTTTGCTTATACACAAATAACCTAATACGTTAACTGTTAAAAATATTATAATTGAGAACATATGTTTTTATTTAAAAATGAATTTGCGTTAAGGGAGTGAAAAAGACCCGAAAAGTGTTGTTTTTAGACTTTTTAAGGCAATTTTTTTAATTTTTCTCTCCGTAAGAACCATCCTCGTAGTTCAAGGAATATTATAAAAAAGGAATTAGCGAAATCGGTTCAGTTGTTCTCGAGATTTGCGCTTACCAACACATTTAGCAATTCATTTTTATATAATAGATTCACAAATAAGTTAACTGTTAAAAATATTATAATTGAGAACATATGTTTTTATTTAAAACTCAATTTGCGTTAAGGAAGTGAAAAAGACCCGAAAAGTGTCGATTTTAGACTTTTTCAGGCA
Organism: Gonocerus acuteangulatus; assembly: GCA_946811695.1. Classification (NCBI taxonomy): domain Eukaryota; kingdom Metazoa; phylum Arthropoda; class Insecta; order Hemiptera; family Coreidae; genus Gonocerus; species Gonocerus acuteangulatus. Next base: position 36,702,759 of record OX328124.1, on the reverse strand, counting down.
ATTTTTTAAATTTTACTCTCCGTAAGAACTATCCTCGTAGTTCATGGAATATTATAAAAAAAGAATTAGCGAAATCGGTTCAGTTGTTCTCGAGATTTGCGCTTACCAACACATTTAGCGATTCATTTTTATATAATAGATAATTTAGAGCCAGGAAAAAAAAAATGGTTTTAGGTTAAAAACAAGGCTGTAATTACGTTCAGTCTAGACCTAAGGAAGGTTCTCAAGGGTGTAGGCTGTAATTACGTTCAGTCTAGACCTAAAGAAGGTTCTCAAGGGTGTAGGCTGTAATTACGTTCAGTCTAGACCTAAGGAAGGTTCTCAAGGGTGTAGGCTGTAATTGTATATTAGTTTCAGTGTTCCTGAAGATGCGTCATAAAGAAGAAGAAACGTGTAGAGCAGAATAAAGGAGTAGAGAAGAAAGTGAGTTTTTTGTTTGAAATTTGATTTTCTGCCACATTTAAAGATATTGGAAAAATAGGGTCACCATCCTTTAATATTTAATTTTTTATACATTACAAAAAAAAAAATTATATAACATGTTTTGAATTATGTGAGCATAAATACAATGAGGACTTAATTTGTGAATGTGTTCTGCTCTAAGGATAAGATTGTTTAATGTAAAATAAAGACAACTTGAGGTACAATGAGAAGAATGAATGAAAAGCTACATATTGCTAATTACATACCAGGCCACTCTAGCGATAAACAAGAAAGGATAATTTCATCAGAAATTGTGTAGTCTGAGAAAGGAGTAATAATCCTCTTATCAAAAGTTGAGGCATTGAATTGTCTGTGATATTTATCAAGTTCCAATAAAATGTCGTCACTCAACTCTTCAAGACTTCTGAAATTGGAGAAATACAAATTATAAAAAAAATATTACTTTACCCTATACATTTCTAAACTCCCAGCAGAATAGGGTGGACATTCGTCATTATTGTGGACACTTTATGTCAAAGCAAAAAAAAAAAAAAAAGAAAAGAAAATAGAAGAATTAAAAATCTGAAACGCTGTACCAACAAATTTTATTTCAAGTTGTGACATTTCATGAGTTAATAATGCATTCGGTTTTTTTTTATGCTCAATAGAAGTTTGTGTTCCTTTTAGCTCTAGAACTTTTGAGTTTTTCTCATAATGCTTCTAGTTTTCAAAGCATCTTTCAATCTGCTCGTCATTCTCCGTGCACATCTATAAAAGATTAAGGTTAAAACCACTGTTTCAAAGGAACTCATTTTGAAATAATTACCCGAAAATGACAATGAAACTAATGAAGAGTTTATTTAATTAGAGCTTTTACTGAATAAAATTCAATGTTCCTTTCATTTAATGTTTCTAGGATAAATTAATCCATAAACCACTGTCATTCGTCCGTGTTATAAAAAAATATACCTAGACTGTTATTCTATCGAAACCTTTAAGTCCTAAGTGATTTCTTTTAAAATTATATCTATCACATGGAACAACGTTATTTACTTTAATCTTAATTTTTTATGACCTTCAATAGCAATGTCTCCCTTTACAAAAAATATACTATTGAGATTCAAGTTAGAATGCAATTCCGTAGTTTGTAAAAAGTACAATAACTCTTTAAAATTATAACTTTAGAGTTGTAATTTAATGTTTTTATAAAAGTGTAAACGGAGAAAAAGAGCAGAGAACATAAAAGACTAAATTTTAGCATATTTCATTTACCAATTTTGTTGGGATTTAAATGAATAATTTTTTCAATGGAATTCATGTCTCCAAGGATTAAAAAAAAAGAGTCAACAACCTCCACTAAGCAAAACTTTATTCAGCGCAATGCGCTTTCAAGATTAAACTCCATCTTCAGTGCTCTGCAACACAAAAACATAATAGACCACAATTATTAAAACTTCATAAAAACAACAGTGTTGAAAAAGCAACAAAATAACTGATTAGAATAAAACAAGACTTTCTGTCATGTAGATTAAAAAAAAGAATCCAATATAAAAACCAAGACACAATACACCATCATAAAATAAAAACAGGGAATGTAAATCATCATACAATAAAAACTCAGAATACACTGTACGATGAGAACAAAAGAAACTATTAAACAGAAAAAAAAAACAGTGTAGCTCATCTTAGGAGTATATTGAAGGAATCTGAAATTAAGAAGCGCAGAGCACAAGCGGTAAAATCTTCCACTACTCAAGCAAGGGGGAATTCTACATTGACCATTGAACACAAATTCTTAAACTTTTTGGAATGTATTAAAGGATGTCCCTAGGTCCCTGAGCTTGCGTCCTCCCCTTATTAGAAGACAGTTTAAGGCTAGAGTGGTTTAAAGCTAAACTTTACCTCTCTGTTTAATAGTTCCAAATGATTCTCATTGTATGATATGTTGCCTATTTTTTTTTATTACTTATTTATTTTTTATTTTTTTATGATAAGCCAAAATCCCCGTTTATTTTATGAGATATGAATATATTCAAATATTATATCGATTTTGAATTTATTTATTGGGGTATGACAATATTGGAAGTTTTTGTTTTATTTGAAACTGTTATTTTGTTGTTTTTACGAAGTATTATTAATTATACTTTATAGTATTCTTGTATAAACAAGCACAGAAGATGACGCCTCGGCACAAAAAGCCTGAATAAATTGTTACACGGTGGATGTTGTTGACATTTATTTCCATGTAAATGTTGAGTCTCCACCAGTCATTAGCAACTCTTGGTGCCTGTAAAATTCTGATCAAAAATTGAACCTTGTTCATATCTTTAGGAAGAGGGAAGGAGCACATTTGAACAGCATTAGTTCAGCATTATATCTCTGATGAGAAAATATTACATTGATGGTTTGTATTAATACGTAGGCAAAAATAAAACATAACGGAAAGGATCTGGAGTGCAAAATTCATAAATTTGTTCTTGAAGAATGCAACACTAAGAACCCTGAAAACATTATTTCAGTGTATTCAACTTATTGGAGAAAGTGTGTGGGGGAAGGAAAGGGTTACAGCGTGTCTTTAGTTTTGAGGTCAGTAGTTTCAAAGCCAATAAAATATTATTTGTTCTCTCTAAATAAGTCAATCAAACATCACTGCAAGTTTTACCCAATCCCTAGTTTATATTGAAGCTGTACATTATACAGGGTGTCCCCCCACATTGAGATGTCATAATTTTAAGGGTTTATTCAGCACCTCATTTGTAGTTCAGGGACGCAGAAATGAGCGTCCTATCTCAACTTGTAGCAGAGCTATTCAAACTTTTGTCTATTTTCAAAACTGTTGGGTTTTCTTATGAAAAACTGTGTTTTCCGGATTTCTCGTCTATGTATCGTAAATTTCTAATAAGAAACACCAGTTATTGAAATGTTGTCATGTAAATTAGGAGCTACACTAAGAGCCATATAGATGTGAACTATTGTTATTAGGGTTTTCTTAACTCCTTTAATATTTTCTTAATCAGCTATTTGTAGACTTAGCGGTTTGCCTCCACCTCAAAAGTTGCCTTATTTAATAAACTTTAAAATGGTACCCTGTTGTTTTAAAAACAAAAATTATTTAAGTCTATTTTTTCTGATTTCTAAGTCAAAACCAATACATTTGCTTTGTGTGAAGAAGCCATTACGAATACATTATTTAATTTCACGCGAATATGGCGTTGTCCCATCCTTCCAACATTAGGTATACACACTTTTTGCTCTGATTAAGGATTAGGAGACACCTTGGAAAAAGTGAAATATGACAGAAGAACATTTTGGAAATAATCACAATTATTGTTAACATTATAAATACAAATGTTATATTTTTATGCTTTCAGGGTCTTGTTTTATGAAATTTCAATTTTTAAGAGTAGTATAATAGTCTTTTCATTTAAATCTATTTTTTTCGCTTTATATTTGCAGGAGTTTTTTTTAATACAATTTATAATGAATAAACCAGTTACTTATAAGCAGAAATTGTAGTGTCTAATTTTATTAAATAGAATAGAATTAAAAATAGAAATGTAATAAAACAAGACCCTCAAAGTATAAAAATATAAGATCTGTATTTATTGTGGTAAAATAATAACAATAATTGTGATTATTTCAAATATGTTCTTCTGTCATCTTTCACTCTTTCCCAAGTGTCCCCTAATCCTTAATCTGAGCAAAAAGTGTGTATACCTAATGTTGGAAGGATAGGACATCACCATATTCGCGTGAAATTAAATAATGTGTTCAGATCGGCTTCTTCAATTCAAGCTACAGCAAATGTATTGGTTTTGACTTAGAAATCAGAAAAAAATAGACTTAAATAATTTTTGTTTTTGAAACAACAGGGTACCATTTTAAAGCTTATTATTTATTTAAATTTTTAACGTAAATTTATTATTAACTACGAATTTTAGGACGGGTTATCTATAGGTTACCATCCTTTTAAAGCTTATTAAATAAGGCAACTTTTGAGGTGGAGGCAAACCGCACAGTCTACAAATAGCTAATTAAGAAAATATTGAAGGAGTTAAGAAAACCCTAATAACAATAGTTCACATCTATATGGCTTTTAGTGTAGCTCCTAATTTACATGACAACATTTCAATAATGTGTGTTTCTTATTGGAAATTTAATGTAGATTCTAAACATGTGGTCGTCATTTACGATACATAGACGTGAAATCCGGAAAATACAGTTTTTCATAAGAAAAGCCAATAGTTTTGAAAATAGACAAAAGTTTGAATAGCTCTGCTACATGTTGAGATAGGACGCTCATTTCTGCATCCCTGAACTACAAATGAGGTGCAGAATAAACCCTTAAAATTATGACATCTCAATGTGGGACACCCTGTATACTGGTAGTATTTATAAGTTTATATATTAAATTCTTTATTATTTTGTAATTTCAAAATTATTCCTTTGGGACTTGTGTCCCGGAATAAGAATAAAAATGTTCATTTCATTTAATTTAGATAGCTGTATACACTAGCATTACTCATACCACTTCAAGGCTATTTCAAAACTGCAATAATCCCGAAATGTAAAATATCCATCAACGTTTCTTCTACTCACTGCTTCAGTTAAATAAGAGATTCTTTACTTTATAATAAGTTGTGAAGTGATTTAATTGCCATATTCCAGATTAAGAAAACATAAAATAGATATAATGCACTAATACATATCAATTCCAGACTTCTTAGAAAATACAATTCGCTTTAACAATAATAATGATTAAATAGTTAACTAACCTGTTTTCAAGAAAAGTTTCTAGGTTCAAGGATATAAATTGCATTACAGTCCGTTTCAATTGAGTTGTATTATAAAGAAAAGAGAGCTGAAGCATTGTAACAGCATTTTTCAAATTAAGGGCATTTACAAGAAACACCTCACAATAATTTTTCAAATCATTGCACAAGATTTGATCAGAAATAACCAACAACCTAAAGACGAAATAAAAAATAAATATAAATAAGCTTCTTGAAATGTTTAAGTAAACAAGTGGAATATCTTATGCAAAATAAATCAATATTCAGTCTACGTAAATAAAAAGTCATATTAATATTTGTCTAAATTACTATTTGAATTTCAATCTGCTCCTGTTACAGACAATATAACAGCTCATATAAATCTATTACTTACTAGGGGACATTCCTATGTGTCCGAAGCCGATTTTAATGAAACGTTGTACTATATTTATTAAACAGGTGAAAATATTCTATAAGCATTTTTTTATATCGGCCCAATTGCACATATAATACATTCGGGCCCTGCCTTTGTGGTAGATGCTCCAGAGAGATGTGTCCGGCAGGCCTGGCATCATGGCATGTGCATCTGAAGATAGCTTGGCTTTCCTTCTATTCTCACTACTCCGGGCCTTGCTTGTCCTATACCCTTCAAATTTGGTTTGGGACCTCATTACATTTGCGGGTCTGGTATCGTATGATTCTGAATCGGCCAAGAAAAAAGTCATCAGGCCCACTGTCGTGGCGTATTTGACATATAACTAAATTGTAATAAATCCACTAAAAGAACATCATTTCAAAAATTTCTTCACATATTTATTTTTTTAATATGTTTGCCAAAATAACTATACAAAATGAAGACTTGGGCCCTGATGGAAATTTTTTTCAAAGCCATCGCAGCTGAAAGTGTTAAGGGGGGAAACTAACCTTCCAAAGTACACCTCTAATTTTTTTTTTTTTTTTTTTTTTTTTTTTTTTTTTTTTTTTTTTTTATACCATGCCAACATCTTGGGCCAACTGCTCTGACCTCAAATATTCTAACTTTTAAACTATCGTAGGTAGAACAAAAATGTACTTTATTTCACATATAATGCAAATATGTGAACAAATTGTCTAAATAATCATTTATTTATTACAAAAACATTTTTTTTATTTATCATTTATTTTTCTATTTACTCGATAGCAACATTTTTGTAATTAAACAAAAGAATAGGAATACGTTGCTGAATTCTACAATATATGATATTTCAAATTTCCATCTCGGAATTTGGTGTTTGACGTGTTTGTTATTTTATAAAAGTAAGATAACTGCATTGCTCATATATCACAGCAAGCCACTGATTGTGCTATGTGTGCATTTGGCCAATATCATACTGATATAGGCCAAAATCAGCAACACATTCCTATTCTTTTGTTCCATAACGAAATTGTTGATATCAAGTAAATTAAAGGAACAACAAATGTTTTTGTAATATATAGATTATTATATACAATTTGTTTACATATTTGTTTTTTAATGTAAAATACCAAACATTTTTTTTTATCTTCGATAGTTTAAAAGTTAGAATATTAGAGGCGTAATTTGGAAGGGTGGTTGGGTGATAATGTACGAGAACGTTAAAGCAATAACTTGTCTTAAACGTGTGATTGGGCCGATATAAAAAAATATGTATCGATTCACATGTTTAATTAATAAACGAAGTTTCATTAAAATTAGCTCCGGATACATGGGGATGTTCCCTTGTTAGTAAAAAAGAACATAAAAGTAAAACCACCATACATTGTATATTAAAAGAAAAAGATAAGTCAAGAACTTACCTCTATGATATCCCAAAGAATTTAATAAAATTTCAAATGTTCCTAACTCAATTAAATTTATTATATTTAAATTATTAGAAAAATGAAATAAAATAATACCTTCCTAAACTTTCAAAGCCTTCACTATTGACAGAATCAGGAATTTCATTGGTATATAAAAAATCTAACAGTACTTCCAAAGTTTTAGACGGACATTTAAGGTGCAAAACTGGTTTGGCAACAGCCTGAAATGAATCAAATTAGAAAAAATTAATGCATTCATATTAATATATATTCTGTTACATTTCTTAGTGTTTCTGTCTAAGGATATCAATTAACTGAATCAATTTTTTTTTCTAATATTTTTGATGAAGGGTGAAAGCTATAGATATTTCTTGGTTGTAAAATTTTAATGCATAAAGACATTACCAGTTTCTTCAAGCCAAGGCTTTATAATTCTAATTTGAAGAAAAGAAAGCATTAACAATAAAATGAATGGATAATTAAAACTAAATTCTGAATAAGTATTTTGTAGCTTTCAATTGAAAAAAATAAGAGCTACTAAGACTCACTTCAAGCCAGCCTCCCATCAATATACTATGAAAATAATCTAATCGGGCAGCAAGTATGCATTTGTGTGCTCTGAAAAGTTCTCCATCCTCTGAAGACACTTCGACATCATACAGCTCAGGAAATGAATCTCTCTTAAATTGAGGTGGCTCACTATCAGGGTTTAGGCAACCATCTTTAAGTTTAACACAACCATTTTCAAACCTATAAAACATATAAAAAAATAATAATAATCATTTTAATATAAACGGAACATGGTAAAATTGAAAATTATATGAAACTGACAAAACTACAAATGATGCAAAATTATTTCAATATTTCCAAAGAAGTATTTAAAAAAAAAAAAAAATCAGTCCCGTAACAGGCCACAAGGGCCCAGAGGGGCAGATACTGTAGAGGTATCTGATTCTTGACCATACGGCACACTAGGGAGATAGTGTGGTCAACACTATGCTCCGGCCACCTGATTTTCCCCTTGGCTGCCTCGACTGCTAGAGTCATTAGCACCCAAGGTTCCCATTATTAATTAAATTAATTAAAGGCTGGGTGAGCCTAGGGACGATCTGGGACCCCAAATCCAACCCTCGAACAGCAGCACTAGAAGAAAAAATCTTTAGTGCGCGCTCGGGTTTTGAACCTGGTCCTCCAGTTCATTAGTCGAGTGCTCTACCACTGAGCTAACCTCGTCCCCAAAGAAGTATTTAACAGATGACAAATCTTGTGCTCCCATACTTTTACATTGCCTCATTACCCAGGTTAACTTAATACAACTTGTTTGGGAGATATTATTTATTACTTTAAGTATTAAACATTGGTTTATTGCCTTGACAAAGGCTCGTCAGTCAAGCCAAGAAATCGGCAAAAGTACAAACTCATTTTTATAAAAAGAAATGTAGTTTTACTCAACTATTATGACTAAGCCCAATTATGATAAACCATCTCTCTAAAGAAGATGAAGATAGTGGTTGAAAGTTTTAATCTCTTAAGCCATTGAGGTGATACGAAGTCAAGGGATAGTTTGGATTCTGCGAGGAGAATTTTTTTCCGAATCCCAACTTATTAAGCCCTTTTTGAAATACAGTTAACTTCCTCTAATCCGGCATCCTATGGTCTAGCACGCTTGATACTCCGCCATGGCAGGGGTGTCAAGTCAAACATGAAAAGTTTGTCTCTTCAGTTCTTATGCATCAATTCTGCGAAATCTCCCCGTAGTGCCATGCCCAGCGGAGTTGTAGAAAAATTCCCGGAAACCCTCCGGGTGATTAAATAGGTATTTGTTGTCCGTTCAGTTTATAGCTTTTGTTTGACTGAGGCCATCTTTCTCAATGGGACGATTAAAATAATCAATTTTTTATACATAGTCATTTCTATTCTACCAGCGAGTAATTTAATTTTAGTCATTTTACATAAATTATGTAGTACATTTCATTTAATTTTCATCTCTATCAATTTTTTCCGACATACATCCGATAATCCAGTATGCTTCAAGTCCCGAATGTGCCGGATTAAAGGAAGTTTACTGTGCTTAAATAAATATAAGAACAGTTCATGAATGTTAATAGGATAATTTTTTTGTAATACTTCCCCTTTTCTAAACTTAACCAAAATTTACAAATCTTAGTTTGCAACAAGGTTTTTGAGTCCCTCAATAGTTTTTGAGGCCCAAAATTAAAATCTTAATGGAACTGTAATTCAATTGAATTACCTGAAACAAGCTATTTTTTTGTACAAAGAGGTAATCTTGTACTTGTTGCAGGCTTCAAGAAGCAATTTAACAGGGTCGTCTTCCTTCTTATTTGAGCGACTGAAAACGGTTAAAAACAGAAATAAAGTAACAACAAAAAAAAAAAAGAGTTATAAAGCAAAAGTTATCTAAAATATATTTAAAATATCTCACCTGAAACATACAGGGCCTTCATTGAGAAATGAGCACCAACCACTATACATATAGGTTAAGATTTCTTTAAATATCACAGCCTCTATATCAGTTATTTCTATAACATTTCCTTGTCTAGGTAACGTCAAAAAGGTTGAATTATTGGATGCAATTATATATTCATGAGCTGGGAACAGAGTGGTTTTCACCTAAATTATAAAAACTTCAATCAGATTCAATTTAAATTTTTCAAAAATGTTATTCCAACATGATCAAGGGGAAAGCACAATATTTTTGATAAAAAATAACTCACTCTTAATATAATAAATTAATAATTTTATAATGGATAAATATTCTCAGCACCTCTTAAGTTCTTATGCATCTATTCCCCAAAACCCTTTCTGTGATCAAATACATATTTGGTGCTAGTTCAGTTTATAGCTTTCGACTGAAGCAGTATAATTCTAACAGTGTGCAATTTTATTTTACACTAGCTGAATACCCGTGCTTCACCATGACCGATAAGACGTTTTTATATTGCGATAAATAAGGTATGATGAAAATTAACGCTACTATATCATTTTGTACAGCTTACTATTGCACGGACATTAGAGTTACCCAGGAAACACCATGTGGAGGTAACCGTGTTTCCGATGGGGAGTAAAAAAAAAATACAACTACTTAAAACGTTAGGTAAACAGAGACAAATACACGTTGAAAAGAATAAAACTAACAACTTTAAAGTTTTAAGCATTTATCTCTTCGATAGTCATCGTCCCACCGAACATTACAACAGAATCTTCTTTGTAGAGAATTTAGTACCTAACCTTTCGAATAGCCGCCTTCTATTTACTACGATTTCCCAACCGTTTTCGAGATATTTTAGAAAATATTCTGAGATCCGAAAACGTTGTATACCATTAATACAATCTTTTTCCATATACTTCCTACCTCAAAACGATTCCAAAGTTTAAATATCTTAGATTAGATGAATGTCAAATACCTGGTACAAGTTTCAAATGAACCAATCATCGTTTATGAATACCCAAACAGAAAATTAGTTTAGAAAAGTATTTCTATCAATGTTTCTGGAAATCGCTTTAAAAATGGTTTCATTCGTTTTCCTACGTTAAGGAACCTATATAACGCGTACCTGCAGGCATATGGACTCGAAAATGCAAGCGTTCCGATTTATTCGCGCACAATTTGCTTCCAAAACCATGTTCCAGTAAACGGATTCAGCTGGCTATTAAACTTGACCTTTCAAATGAGAAAAACGATTTTTGTACCAAATGTAATCAAAATCGGACCATTTTTGAGCCGATGAGGACCTTCTTAATAATTCAAACCCCCCCTAAAAGTACTTAAACATTTGAATATAAAAAAAAAACTTTCTTAGCGAGTGTTTACATTCTAAACGGATTGTCCGTGCAAAATTTCAAATTTTGTGTGAAGTGGTTCGGGATATTATTACCTCGGATGGACCAGGGCGTTAACTCTATGAGGGACTTAATCACAGTTTATTTCTAGTAATTCAAGGTCTTCCATTATAGTTGAAATTAACCTCAATTAAAAATAATACTATGTAATAGATAATGTACGGTAACAGCTGTTCTTTATCGTCCTAGCAACACATGCTGCCTAGGCGTGTATGCTCTAACCAACTAAAACTTTAATCCCCTCTAAAAATACTTAAAAATTCGAATATCAACAAATCCTTTCTTAGCGAGTGCCTACGCTATATAGGGAGTGTCCATGCAAAATTTCAACATTTTCTGTCGAGTGGTTTGGGCTGGGCGATGATAGGTCAGTGAGTGAGTGAGTGGCATTTGACAAATATATAGTAGATTAAATATATACTAGTGTTATAGTCTACATTTTATTTAATTTTCCCCTCTATCCATTTTTTTCTACATGCATCCAATAATCCGGAATATTTGGTAATCCGGTTTGCTTCAAGCCCCGAATTTACCGGATTAAAGGAAATTTACAGTATTCAAATTAACTAGCATAAAATAATGCTAGGAAAGAAATAATTACCTTAAACATAATATCATGTACATTATCACATTCTGTGGCTTCATTCAACAGTTGCAGAAATTGTTCTGAAACACTTTCTTTGTTTTGAACTGGAACATCAGCCAAAGAATTATGAGGATGAACCTTAAAAGCCAAAGAAAACATGAAAACTCTGTTACTTTTTTATTGAAATAATTAATGTTAAAAAAACAAAAAAAAAAACAAAAACAAAAAAAAAACAATTATTAAAATGTAGGACTAGTAATGGACAAATAAATATAACTCACCTGAATCACAGCTAAATTTTTCCCTTTGGGATCACTTGTAATTGAAACGGCTCGGTGTATATTTGGAATGCGATTTGTTGAAATGTGATAACACTGTGATTTTTCAACAAATTGGTGAAAACCACTTTTGTCCTCTTGAGATGAATTAACTAAAAATTTGGATAATATGGAGCTTGAAAATAAAGCATAGTGAATTAATATAATATTGTGCTGAAACAAAACAATAATATTTGAATGCCAAATTCACCTAGCTCATTATTTTATAAGCATTTATTTGTGTTTCATATTGTAAACGATAAACACACGGTGTGTTTATCTTGGTGTGTTACAAAACAAGATAAGTCTTCTAAGAAACTAGGAATTTCTTAATAAATTGGATGAATTTAATCTGTAAAAGTATTGATAAATTAAAATAAATTTTTCATGATAGTGAACATGTCTTTTTTCATGGAATGAAAATGTAGATTCATTAGACTTTAGTCGAGAACTTCATATGATATTGTAAAATATTTTTTTTGGTAGATATTTTATAATACATAAAATAAAAGTTTAACCCACAGCAACTGTGTCACTTTAACCCATATGATGCTTATTTCTAGTGTTGGTGAGCTTGAAGTAGAAACATTACAAGCTCATTTTGCGGCTAAACATGAACGTTTAAAAGCAAACCGTGCCCCCCCCCCCCACATTTCATTAAAAGGAACAGCAATGTAAAGAAAAATGGTATCAAAGCAGCCTGGGTAATATTTTGAGTCACTATGAAACACTGCATATTAGCTATTTTCATAATGAAGTAATTTTTCAAATACATCCATTTTAAACATTAATACTTACAAATCCTATTTTAATAACTTCTATAATTATATGTTGGAAAACAGAAATAATTAGATACTTCTTAAATATAAACGTAAAACTATAATCATTCTTACCTTTCTGTTTTTCTATTTGGCCAATAGTACCACGAAAAGCTTCTCCATCTTTTGTAGTAAATAACACTTGACGTTCGTTTAGAAAAATATAACTTATCGATATTAACCTACTGAGACCAAACATGCACCTGTGAGAATCAAAATAAATGTATTAATAAAAATATTATAATTCATTATTGTTTAAAGAAATGGATGGTGTAAAATTGTTTTAGTATGAGCATCAAAAAGAAAATATTACAATGTTTTTTGCTTATTTTTTTTTCACATTTGAATAGCCCTATATCATGGGAGTATTTCAAGTGTGTGTTCTATCCATACTATATATTATGTGTATTGTTACTACACATAATTTGTAAGCATATAATGCATAAAATATTTGATATTAATACCGTAATTAAGATAAATACAAGAAACGGAAAACATGAAAAAAAAAAAGAAACTAAAATTTTTAAAACACAATTAGATAACCTACTTTGGAACTTCTAGGTCCACTTTATAAATGTAGAAAATTACTTAAATTACTTGAGGAGTAAGTACAGTTTATTTGTAACCGAGTACCAGTCCTGTAATGTAATATCCTTAACGAGGTTTGTCCTAGGTCTGTCTCGTACTGTACAGTAGGACATCTGTTCAGCTGAACTGTCAAATTCACATATGTTATTATAGCCTGTTTAGATAGACAGTAAAGTTCAATTCCTCATGCACAAAATTTCCACCATTTGCAAACTCCCATTTCAAGGAACAACACAATACGTAAAACATTATAAAAACTGATTATGTTTCGTTTAAGACTACGGAAAGCTTTGAGAGGTCAGACAAAGGAAATAGTGTCTAATATTTATCAATACTTAGCCAAAGCTAACACTAAAAACGTTTTAAACCTTCTAGTGATAAGGTTATGACAGAGGGAATTTTTACAGCTAATTTCTTGCACAGGAAATATACATGCAGGATTAGAACAATTCAATCTAACTGAAGAGGCTGTAGCTTATTTAAATTTGTGTAAATGACATTTTGTAAGTCCATGTTAAATGTTTCAATGCTATTAAATATTGAAATATTACCATCATACTCTCATATAATGTTTATACCTAATTAAATGAGGAGCTGATTCTTGCCAAATTTGTATAGTACCTCCTGTGCTTAGCAAAACAACTTTCAGAACTCCATTATTTTCATTGACTACTTTCGTTTGGAGCAAACCACCTGCAGTGGCTATTTGCTGAACATCCAGTTGCCTGAAGTAGAAAAAAAAGTTGTTGTTTTGTAATTTAAAAGATATCATCATCTTAAGTGATTTGATGTTGTATGGTAAAATCTATTTAAAATTTTTCAACGCCTAGAGAATTTTGTTAAATTTTTAATTGAATTAAATTGTGTTTTAATAGTTAGATAGCTGAGTCATCAGTGTAGATATCAATTTTGTATGTTTCAAAGGTTTTGCAGCTAAAACTTTATAATTATTCAGTATTCTCTTCACATTAATTTCATTAAAATAAACTTGTGTCAAGTAAGACTAAATTTTGTACCAACTGTTACATTACATAGTAATAAATTATAATTTATTACTCTATCTATGATAATTATCAGGCAAACAATCATGGACATTGATCCAACCAGTGAGGAAATTTAAAGGACCCTCCATCAATTTTATATGTACGTCAATATAAACATTTTTTTTTTTAATTTGTATGAAAATTTAACAATAAAGTTGTGCAAAAATGATTAAATCACAAGATACTTTTTAGAGGCAAACTCAAACTCTCTATATAAACAAAACAAAAATAATTAAAAAAAAAAAATAAATAAATAAAAAGAAAAGTAGAAAATACGTACTTGGAGGCAATTTTTTTGAACTGGAATTGGTAAAGAGTAAATATTTCACCAGTGCTTAAAGAAAATACTATACATGTAGAACTACTAGCAACATGAGTTATATAACTTCCAGATTTAAGATTTATTGGAACCTGTAATAAATACATAATAAGTATACATAATAATATATTTACATTAATGTATATAAAGAAAGCGTTGATCGTCGGGGTTTCGGTTTATTTTCTTATTTAATAAAACCACATTTTATTGTTAAAATGTAATTTTATAAGCGCCAACGTTTCGGCTTGCCCTACAAGCCTTCTTCAGGGCTGTAAAAACAAATATGGTATAACAAATGAAATGACAAAAAAGATTGATAAATTAACAGAAATTTGAGAACAAGTGAATATATAAATAAAGTATAATAACAAAAATGTAAATAAATATACATGTATATGGTATACAAGAAAAAAGAAAATTAAAAATACAGGATAAGTGGCGTAGTAGCATACCTATGGAGAAGATTGAGAACTGTCCCGTTTCAAGTAGACTACATTTCAGAGGACTGGAAGGATAGTGCCAGGGTTAGACAGGAGAGGATGGAGAGGGAAGGGGTGGAGAGAAGTGGAGGTGGGAGTATGGACGGAGAGAAACGACCGCAGTAAAGATAAAGGATGTGCCTGGTGTGTGGGAACAGGACAACAAACAGGGCGGGATTTTCCTAACGGGAAGTTTTGAGTATATGGAAAAGGTTGGAATAGGTTGAGGAGATGATTTCTTTGTCAATTTTGTCATTGAAGGGATTATTTTCGAGATGGACATGTATGGATTCAGAAAGGAGTCGCTTCTCGAGGTTGAGTTCTGTGGAAAGGATGGAGAAGTTTTGGAAATCAAATTTATGCCCATCCATGATCGCGTGTCTAGATAGCGCGGTTTTTATGTCTCTGTTCTTAATGTTGTATTTGTGTGTTTTGAGTCTGTTTTTAATGCGGTTCTTCGTCTGTTTTTAATGCGGTTCTTCGTCTGTCCGATGCAAGGGCTGTTGCAGTTGGGTGTAGAGCAAGGAATTCGGTAAACGACATTGGATCTATTTTCTTGTGGGATTGGGTCTTTAATTGTGGTGTATAGGGTTTTCAGTTTGTTTTTAGTGGATAGACCTAGGTTTAGGTTGGGAAATGTGCTTCTGAGGGATTTTTGGATTTTTTCAGAGAGGTTTGGGATGTACGGAAGGGATCTGAATAGGGGAATGACACTATCTTGAGAGGTGGAAGGGGGTTTGGGATTTTTAAATGAATTTATGAGGGAGGTGATGGTGTGTTTCGGGAATCCATTGGCCTTGAGTATTTCTAGGAGTCGGGATATGTTCTTAGGATGAAATTTAGGATCGGATAGGGTAAGGGATCGATATATTAGGTTTTTTGCGGTATTCAGGATTTGATGTGAAGGGTGTGAGGATTGGTAATGGAGGAGTCGTCCAGAATAGGTGAGTTTGGTGTACCAATCGGTGGATATGGAGCCATCTGGGTTTCTTATCACAAGTAAGTCAAGGAAAGGTAGAGTTATTGGTTTCGGTTTCAATGGTGAATTTTAAACAGGGGTGGTAGGAGTTGAAGTTGGCTAGGATCTCAGGAATTCTATTCGGGTTGAGGATGAGGAAAAGGTCACCGACATATTTTTTAAGAAAAATTATGTCGTTGGGGAACATCGGGAGAATGAGGTTGAGGAGGTCATTTAGGGTGATATTAGCTATATCAGGGGCGAGAAAATTTCCCATGGCAAGGCCAGAGGTTTGGTGGTAGTATTTTTCTTGGAAAAGGAGGTAACCGAATTTACAACAGAGGGATAGGGATTCAAGATAGGAGGCTTGGGATAATTTGGTGTGGGGTTCTATGGTTTTCCAATTCATTTCAACAATTTCAAGGGCTTTGTTAATGGGGATGTTGCTAAAGAGGGACTCGGCATCTAGGGAGACAAGGATAAAATTAGGAGGGATGTTGATGGAAGTAAGTTGTTGTTTTAGGTCGTAGGAATTCTGGACATCATAGGAATTGTTATGGCTTAGGGCTTGGAGGGAGGTTAGGAGAAGTTTACTGAGGTTAGAGGGGGTGAGTTGATATTGGATACGATGGGACGTAAGGGATTGTTAGGTTTATGAATTTTTGGGAGACCATAACATCCGGGGGCTTGGGAGTTGTAAGAGATAATTCTGTCGTAGGTACATTTGTCAATTTCGTGATTGTAAAGAAGTTCGCGGATGTGTGTGTTGAAGGTTTTTATGAGTTTGGGAGTAGGATCTCTGTTCTTGGGGACAGGTGAGTACGTAGTGTTGTCAGAGAGTGTTAATGTATATATAATAAGTACACATTTTTATTCAATCAAAATTGCAATTATCCAAGTGCTAAAGCTGCAGTTCAGTGACTTTGTGACTAGAATAACTGCTTGCTCTTTTAGAATGCTGTTTTCACTAAAACTTATGTAAAATTAAAATTGATTACTACTAAATTAGAAGTAATAATCGTAATCATTCATAACTCATAATATTTATTTTTTTTTGTGAAGTTCTTCAAATTAATTCATTTGTGATACTATTATTCTCAACTCTTTTGATAAGTTTGAAATCACAACATTATTACTGTCTAGTACAATTTTTTAAGGTGTATTTTTTAGATGGCTCAGTCTACAGTGTTATAAAGCTTATTTGAAACTAAATAACTCCAGTCAAACTAAGTGCACATCATGAGACAGGATAGATCTCGCTGTATCAATAATACTTATAAAATAAAAGGATGTAAAAAATCTTGGACTAATAAAAAAAAAATTAACAAACAAATCTCTAAATTTAACTCCCTGTTTTCCTTAAATACAGGGTGTATCGCAAGTAGATGGCCCAGGCTGTAAAGCTAGACCAAAAATGTAGTTAAATGTTGCCAACCAAACATTTCTATCTGCTTTTGTTCCAGACATATGCCACTCTAAGGATTATTTAGAAAAAACGTGATTTTCTAAATAAAAAAATCACACTTTTCTAAAAAACCTTCATAATGGCATATGTCAGGAATAAAAATAGGTAGAAACATGAAGTTGACAACATTTAACTACATTTTTGGTCAGTTTTCCCCCTTCAGTATTGTCATCTACTTTCGATACCCAAGTATAAATAGAAAGTCCAGTAACAGGCTGTGGTATAAATACTAATACAGAATTGTTGATCAAAGAATGAATAATAATATATTTTTCAGATAACCATAATAAACACACTACATAATTACATAACATCTGTTAATTACAAAACACTTAATAATTACAAAACATATGTTAATGCCATATGATTTAATTAATATACATGAGATGCTACATCTTCTCCCCCTCCTGTTTCTAATCTTTTGGTTTTCGTTTTCTTCTCTCCCTTCTGGTTCTATACTGATATTCTTTTGTTTTTCATTTGGAGCTGATCTGCGTGTTTTCTTCTCCCCCTCCTCTTTCTAAACTGATATTCTGTTTGTTTTAATTTTTAGCTGGTCTGCATGTTTCCTCCGAACTTCGCCTCCTTCCATCTTAACAAGGAATGAGTATTCCCCATTCTTCTTCACTATACATCCAGCGACATATTGTTCTTTTTGAGGGTGCCAAACCCAGACAGACTCCCCTTCTTCAAACGACTGTGGCCTAGCTTTCCTGTCATGCTGTACCTTCTGTACCACTAGGGAATCGTCCACTGTTCCTCTAACATCAGGTTTGATAAGGTCGAGTCGACTCCGCAACCGCCTACCCAACATGAGTTCAGCAGGTGCTTGCCCTGTAGTTCTTTGTGGTGTATTTCTGTACGAGAAAAGGAGGTCTGCTAACCGGGTATTCAGATCTCTTGTTGGTCTTGATGCTTTCATTCTCTTCTTAAAAGTCCCAACTTCACGCTCTGCTAACCCATTTGTCTTTGGGTGGTAAGGTGTTGAAGTGATGTGCTTGATGTTGTGCCTCTGACAAAATTGTAGAATTTCAATGCTCGTGAATTGTGTTCCATTGTCGCTTACCAAGGTTCGAGGAATCCCGAACCTAGCAAAAATACTCTTCAATATGCGAATGGTCTTCTCTGAAGTCAGTCGCTCCATTGGCTCAATCTCGAGCCACTTAGTTGTGGCGTCCACCAAGATCAGCCAATATTTTCCTTCGAAAGGACCACAGAAATCAATGTGTAGACGGCTCCACGCTTCTGAGGGCACACTCCATCAGAACAGCGGTACCTCGGGTTCTTTCATTCTGTGTTCTTGGCATGATGAACAGCTATGAACGTGAGAGTCAATATCGCGATCAATATTTGGCCACCAGACATGGTATCTTGCAACTGCCCGCATCCCTGATATTCCCGGGTGCCCTTCGTGCAAAACCCCAAGGACCGATTTTTGAATTCTTGCCGGAATCACCAGTCTTCCACCCCATAATAACAGATCCTCTTCTATTGACATTTCATTTCTCTTTTCAAAGTATGTGTGAAGTTCTGCAGATAAAGAAATCTTTGTGTCTGGCCAACCTATTTTTACGTACTTCACAACCTGTGACAAAAGTGTATCACATTTTGTCTCCTGCTTCAGCAACTTTTTACTTAAAGCTAGATCATCTAATCTGAGCTGCAAAATTTTCTTTCCAAAACTGTTACCATCTTCTTCTTCCTGTGACCTATTTAGTTCTCTCAGTGGGAGGCGGGATAATATGTAGGCGCATTAAGTTTCCCTCCCTGGTGTTCAATTTCATAGTCGAATGACGCTAAAACCAGAGCCCATCTGGTAAGCCTGTTTGCTGCAAGCTTAGGTATTCCTGTGTTTTGCCCCAACAAATAGACTAATGGTTTATGATCAGTTCTCAGCACAAAATGTCGCCCTAGCAAATACTGCCGAAATTTCGAAAGGGCGAAAATAATTCCCAGCGTTTCTTTGTCAAGCGCCGAATAGTTACATTCAGATTTCCTCAATGTTCTTGATGCATATGCAATAGGCCTTTCTGAGTTATCTGGAAACTTGTGGGACAGAACCGCACCTACCCCCTTGTCACTTGCATCTGAGGCCACTATTAGGGGCAGCGTTGGGTCGTAGTGGGCCAGAACTGGAGCAGATGTTAAGAGCGCTTTTAGATTGTTAATAATTCCAGACTCTATAGCTGTCCATCTCCATTTAACGTTTTTCTTGAGAAGTTCATGAAGCAATACACACTGTCCTTGTAAATGTGGAATGAACTTACTGTAATAGTTTATAGCGCCCAAAAACGCTCGAAGTTCTTTCGCATTAGTAGGTTCTGGCATTTCTAACATTGCTTTTACATGATTCTTGGTAGGCTGAATTCCTGTTTTATCAATTTGATGGCCGAGAAAAACAACTTGCTCTTGAAACCATCTACATTTAGAACTTTGAATGCGCAAGGCTGCTTGTTTCAATCTTTTGAGAACCATTCCGAGCCGTTTTAAATGTTCAGCTCTATCACTTCCGGTCACTATTATGTAATCCAGTAAGCATGCTACTCCTGGCAACCCTGTTAAAATATGTTCCATTGTGCGTTGGAACAGCCCAGGTGCAAAAGAAACTCCAAAAGGCATTCTCTTGTATTGATAGAATCCTTTATGTGTTGCAATTGTAGTGTACTTCCTAGAATTTTCTTCCACAATCATCTGCAAGTAGGCATCCTTAAGATCCACAACAGAAAAAAGCTTTCCTCCACATAGTTTTGCCATCAGCTCTTCCACAGTTGGCAATTGATGAAAATCAGAATGAATGTATTTGTTGATCGTTACTTTGAAGTCAGCACATATTCTTACTTTTCCATTAGCCTTGGTAATTGCCACAATCGGTGAGGCCCACTCAATTGGTGTGATCATAGGGTCAACCCTTTCTAGAATTCCTTCGTCCTCCAGCCTCTGCAACTCTTTTTCGACAATAGGTTGCAAAGCAAATGGCAATCTTCTTGGTTTGAAAATGATCGGTACTGCTCCTTCTTTCAAATGTATGACTGCTTTTGTTGTATTAATGGTTCCAGTACCATCCTTGAATAATTCTTCATATTGCTGTAAGAGAGCTGAAACATCTCCACACAACTTCTAACCCCCCAATGTTTTTTCTACTATTTGATCTGCCCCAATTTTACGAACTGTTGCCCCTGGAGGCAAGGGAAGGTTGAATGCCAAGATCCACTTCATACCAAACAGTGGCACATCCTCTTATTTTACCACCGTAATTGGTAACATGAGGGTTTTGTTGAAAGCGTCCACTTTTACCTTGGTGTTGCCCAGAGTTTCCAGCGCCAATCCAGTATATGCTAACAGACTGGACGATTTCTTCAGCTTTTGTGCACCTATACGTCGCCATATAGACTCACTAATCACAGACTTCGCCGCTCCAGAATCGTATAACATTTCAACCTCTTTACCATTAATTTTTACCTTCAAGTAAGCTTCCGAAACCACCCGCACATTTCTTATGTTGCTAACATTTTGGTGGTCTGACTCACTGTCCGAAGTACAGCTGTCGCTCTTGATTACTCTATTCATATTCCTAGACTCTTTAGCAACTACTACAGAGCCCGTTTTCAAACAGACGCAAGCCCAGTGATTCAACGATTTGCAATAATTACAGACTGAGCCAAAAGCAGGGCAATGTTGAAGTTTTCTATGCATTTTGTTACCGCACTTGAAACAATATTTCCCTTTTACTAATGTGATCTTCGGTTTGTCTCCCAATGGACGACCTCGCTTGTTGGTCACTACAGCATTAACTGAACTGAATTTTCGATGTTCCCATTGTAGCATAGTATTGTGTTGGATTTGAGCGTTTTCAAGAATCATCAGGAAGTGTTCAATTTCATCGAAACCACTTTCAGCTGATGGATACTTTCTCAAAATTTCTTGTTGCCAATCGCCAGAATTTATGCCGAATACTAACTGATCTCTCATGTGATCTTTTAGTGAATCCTTGAATGAACATTTGGCCGCCTGGGATCTTAATCTAGCAATGAAATCACAAAGACGTTCATTGTCATACCTGTGCAGCTGGTTGAATTTGAGTCTTTCACACAAAGAATTGTCTTGCCGTCCATAATGTTTGGAAAGAACATATATCAATTCTTTTGTTGTTACCTTTTCAACATCTTGAGGATAAAAATAATCCACCAAATATTTAAAAGGATCACAACTCATTTTTGCCAGTAGAAAGTTTGATTTCAGGTTATCATCCTGCATTCTGCATGCCCTTGTTGCTATGTTGAACCTCTTTATCCAATATTCCCAATCTTCTGTAGTTGGATTAAATGAGTCTACATTAAACTCCTTCAGTGTCAATGTTTTCATGTCTGAACACACTTCCACTTCACTTTCACTATCTAACTCATAGTCACTTACTTGCTGTTTTCTTCTTCTTGTACGTTTAGTTTTTCCCCTCGTCGCCATTATGTGGTATAAATACTAATACAGAATTGTTGATCAAAGAATGAATAATAATATATTTTTCAGATAACCATAATAAACACACTACAAAATTACATAACATCTGTTAATTACAAAACACTTAATAATTACAAAACATATGTTAATGCCATATGATTTAATTAATATACATGAGATGCTACACAGGCCATGAAGACTCGGAAGGACAGATACTGTGAAGGTATCTGATTCTTGATCATACTGCAACCTTATTTTCCCCTTGGCAGGTACTCATTAAATTAATTACTAGGGATGGTCTGGCACCCTGAATTCAACCCTGAAGAAGATAAAATCTTCAGCGTGTACCGTAGTTTTGTACTAAAGCCCTCTAGAACATTAGTTGAGAACTCTACCACTGAGCTAATCTCACTCCTTGCATATAAAATTCTTCTTAAATATATTTTTTCATGCTTATTATACAGGGTGATTCAGGTCTAAGTAGCCAAACTCTAGGAGGTGATTGCAGACATAATTTCCAACAAAAAAGTTCATTTTAAGTATGGTCCGATTCCAGAAGGAAAAGGAGCTATGTCCAATTTTCTGTTTTTTTAACGTAGTCATGTTTTTTAATGAATAAGAACGGATTCCTCAAAAACTATTCAAGATAATTAAATTCGAATTATGCCATCATAAAATAAATAAAATTTCCTTTAAAAAAATAGTAATTTAATTCACTGGAACCATTATTAAAAGATACTTTCTGGACGTCCAATAACGCACTTCTGTTTTTATCAATGAATTAGAGTTTTTTCGCGAATTTTTTCCTCAGCCCGCTAACAGACTACAGATTCAATACTTACACAAAAACTTCTACATTTAGTAAGCATTAAATCCATGCAAAATAAGTGGAGGTTTATTGAGGGATAAATTGAATGATTGGCTCCCTTTTGTCAAATAGATAAAATTTCCTTTAAAAAAACATTAATTGAATTCACTAATACTATCATTAAAAGATACTTTCTGGACGTTCAATAGTGCACTTCTATTTTTATCAATGAACCAGAGTTTTTTCGCGATTTTTTTCCTCAGCCCCCTAACGGACTACAGATTCAATACTTACAAGAAAACTTCTACATTTAGTAAGCATTAAATCCATGCAAATGAAGTGGATGTTTATTGAGGGATAAATTAAACGATTGGCTCCCTTTTGTCAAAAAAAATGTGGAATGTAGTTTTGTTACTTTCAAATACCTTATGAGAAGAAATTAAAAATTATTCGCCTAACTGTGGGAATACATTGTCCAGTCCAGAAGCAATAAAAAGTAACTGTAAGAAATGATTGGAAAAGTTTTTCATTTGGGAGATATGTTACATTTTGTGTTTTACAAATTTTCATTGATTTATCTTTTACACGATGTAGTTTGCACTCAAATATTTGCTAATGTATTTGAATATTTGAAATTTGCCGAAATTGGAATTATATCTTTATCAACTAGGACAGTGGATCCATCCAACACTGGTGCTGTTGGCAGGACAGCAATCCATCAGGAACCATGAATCTATGTGCAAGCGGAATGTCTTCCAATGCAATAGGTCGATCGTGTTAAAGGAGGTTTAGAAATATGTTGACCCGAACCTGTCGACATTCAGGTTCATTGTGTGATCTTCACAGTACATAAGGATTAAAATGAAACCAAGTATGCGAATGGGGGCTGTTAAATATTCCATTCCGTGTGAATGTGGCTTTGTCTGTCCACAAAATGTTGCGGCCAAACTGAAGATTAACATTTTACTTCCCGCAATGTTTTGCACAATTTTTGGTTTTATTTCAAATTTTATTTGAAAACATTTCAAAATATGTGTAAGTTTTGGATTACAAGTATTTAATTACCCTGAAATGTTTTTGAACTCTCCCCCCAAAATTTCTAGTCAAAACTGGGTGCCAAATACATCATGTAAAAGATAAATCAATGAAAAATATTTTTTGTAAAAAAAAACACGAAATGTGACGTATCTCTCAAATGAAAATCTTTTCTAATCGTTTCTTTCAGTTACTTTTATTGATTCTGGACTGGGCAATGGATACCCACAGTTTGGCCAATAAAAAATGAATAATTTTTAATTTCTTCACACAAGGTATTTGAAAGTAACAAAACTACATCCACATTTTTTTGACAAAAGGGAGCCAATCATTCAATTTATCCCTCAATAAACCTCCACTTATTTTGCATGGATTTAATGCTTACTAAATGTAGAAGTTTTTGTGTAAGTATTGAAACTGTAGTCGGTTAGTGGGCTGAGGAAAAAATTCGCGAAATAACTCTGATTCATTGATAAAAACAGAAGTGCGTTATTGGATGCCCAGAAAGTATCTTTAAATAATGGTTCCAGTGAATTAAATTACTATTTTTTTAAAGGAAATTTTATTTATTTTATGATGGCATAATTCGAATTTAATTATCTTGAGTAGTTTTTGAGGAATCCGTTCTTATTCATTAAAAAACATGACTACGTTAAAAAAAAAACAACAGAAAATTGTACATAGCTCCTTTTCCTTCTGGAATTGGACCATACTTCAAATGTACTTTTTTGTTGGAAATTATGTCTACAATCACCTCCTAGAGTTTGGCTACTTAGACCTGAATCACCCTGTATAGCCTGTTAAAACTGGAATTCAAGAATAATATATAATAAAATATAAGGAGACCCGGTAGCCGTGAGGGTTAAGGCGTGAGCTCTTAACACTCCGTGCCAAAGGTCGTGGGTTCGATTCCCACTAGGGGCGGTGGCTTTTCTTTCGAAAAAAGAAAAGGCATCACCCCTATCCCGGCTAGAAAAGGGTGGTAACCTATAGATAACCCGTCCTAAAATTCGTAGTTAATAATAAATGGACGTTAAAATTTAAATAAATAAATAATAAAATATAAGAAATACCTGAGAAGGGGCCTTAATAAAAGGAGAATTTTCACAATGGGGATGACCAAGTTGTCCACCATTTAAACCACAGGTAAAAATAGTAGTTTTCCCATAGAAAACACTGTGATATTTTCCAGCACATACACCAATTATTAGTTCATGATTTTTTTTAATTGACACTGGCTTTGGACTCAAACATTCCTTAATGTAAGGACTAACGCCCAGCTGGTAATGTTCATTCTGTCCACAGGCTAACACCTAAAAGAATTAATAATTCAATTTTTGTTAATAAAATTGTATTCTGGAAACAATCAATTTGATGGTCTAATTTACAAGTAAAAAAATCAATAACTTGAAAAAAGAAGTTTAAATGTAAAAGAAAATGTTTGGAACTGTATATCTGAATATTATAATTTTTCAAGAAAAAAAATGACTTTAAGTAAGAGGAGTTACTTTTGATGGCATCTCTTGAATAGATAGCAAATCGAATAAGATTAAATGAAATCCAACAGATAAATGAAAGTAAAAATTAATATTGAAGTTTGAAAATTTATTTCATGGTATTCTGTACAAAGCAAATCCCAAATCATTTGGGGACCCCAGAGGTCAAGGGGTCTAAGGGTACGTTCATGGTGAGGATTCATTCTGCGATGCTACGATAGCTACTCCGATGAGCGCTGCCCCGATGTAAAACAAACACATGTATTAAGGTGGGAGTGTTCATAGTGAGGATCCTTACTTCCGATGCTATTCTCGCACTCGCGCAGTGACCGCGGGGAAGAACAAATATTTTGTTTTCTCCTCGCAGTGAGGTGGGAAGCCGCAATGTGGGCCTGACTGTGATTGGTTCCTTCAAAAGGACTCTAGTGCGCAGGTCACCTACCCTCTCTCATTACTTCATCTTGTGTGATTATTGTTTTTTGGTTATTTCGTTGTCGAGATGAAAGAAAATTGGGTTTTTTTGCGAAGACTACATCCAGTTACTTTTGAAGTATTTATTTAGTTAAGTGATTTATAACAGTTACTCGTACTCGCTGATAAGCTTACTGATTAGCTTACAGGTTCTTTGCTGGTTATCTTTTACTACTTGACTCGTTATCTACGGTTATAATTCATATTAGATAATGGCAAGTAATATTTATTAATAAAAGGGTTAATATGATCAAAATTAATTCTCTCAACTATGAAAAAAGTTATTAAGCATTAAAGTTGACTGCTTTGCAGGTTATGAAGGATAACAAACAACGATATTTGTAAACAAACATATTTTATTCCTTTTCTCTCTCTTTTTTTACATCTTTTACATTCATTAATCTTTTACATTTATTAAGCAATACATGATATGCGTTTCCGCTCGCTACGCTACGCTCCACTCGCTCAAGAAGATATAAGAAAACTCTAGCCAATCCAACTCGCAATTAATAGAATTATATTAATTTAAGCGACTCTAGTCTATCCAACTCGATAAAATTAATAAGATTCCATTAATTTTTCCGAGTAAGAAACCAATCCCTTTTTCTTTGTCAGGAACATCGCGAACTAATTGTAAAGGCTCATTTTTTCTCACTAACATAAGCAGAGCTTTTTCATAAACAAAAGCTAATTCACTGTTGAAGGTTACTTTACTCCCAGCAAGAACCAATGCAATGGTGAGTCAGCATGAACACCCTCCATCCATGTAGAATACATCGGGGCAGCGCTCATCGGAGTAGTTATCGTAGCATCGCAGAATGAATCCTCACCATGAACGTACCCTAAGAAACAATCTCAATGTTTTGGAAGATGGATTTAAAGTTGAACAAATGTGATAATAGCAAAAACTAGATTTTTACAGGTCCAACCATACTAGACGAATACTCAGATCCTCAGCTGTTTATTATCGATAATACATAATAGTAGAAAAATTTAAAGAAAAAATCTTAAGTCTCATTAAATACTGTTTAAACAGATTTTGTGTCAAATCAGAACCACTACTGGGAGAAAAGTTATCCAGGAAGGGAGCACTGCAAGTCAACAAGAACCGTAAGTGCTGAAACAAACATCGCCAGTGAGGGTGTTCGCCCGAGTGTGTTCCTAAGCTGATAAATATATTTTACTCACAGTTCCATTAGAAAGAAGGATGAGTGTATGGTTGAGGGATATTGCTGCCATGACACACTGTTCACCACCAATCCCTAGGATTCTTGGT
Source organism: Gonocerus acuteangulatus (assembly GCA_946811695.1). Lineage (NCBI taxonomy): Eukaryota > Metazoa > Arthropoda > Insecta > Hemiptera > Coreidae > Gonocerus > Gonocerus acuteangulatus. Next base: position 36,675,771 of record OX328124.1, on the reverse strand, counting down.
GTTAGGACATGCCTCTCAGCAGGTATGCCTAGCCTACCACCTTGCCCAGTCCCACATATCCAAACTCTTGAACAGCTGCTCACAAAAACACTGTGAAACTCATCCATGCAGACCTGAAAATATATAACACTTTTCAAAACATTTTTTATTATAGTTGAGAAAGATAACAATAAATGGAAGATAAAGATTGTTCGAGTTCGGTCATGAGTGTTAATAGAATTACATTTTTGTATATAATGTAGTGCAGGGGTGCTCAAACTTGAACTGTTGTGGATCGACCTCAATATTGTTCGACTTCGAGAGGCTGTAAGTATATAGTATTTTCCTTTAGGCAGGGTGTATTATTCCATAGATATTAATTTTCTGCACCAGGCATCTTTTTAGTCAAGGTAAGTGAGTCTGCTCTAAAATGTCAATGAAAAATTCCCATACTTAGGTATTGCAACTGGCGGGCGGCAAATGAGACAAATTCATTTATCGTTTACCATACAAAAGAAAATATCTTCCTCTTAATTGTTATTAAAATGATATGTTTTACTGAGAGGAGATCGTTGACCATTGGTGATGCAAAGGTAGAAATTGTCAGGGTTCGGTCTTTGTTTCTATAACCAAAACTATACTTTACATGGAAAATGGGTTTTGTTGTTTGCCAACGTTTTGGCTTGAAATTCAAGGCTCCATCAGGGCTGTAAAACAAGTAGGAGTTAATACTAATTTATAAATATACAAAAAAATTAAAGAAATAGAAAAACATTATATAGAAAGTATGTGCTATAGCTAGAGCTTAAATTAGAGGTTGATCAATTCTGGTTTATATACTAGATGAACCTCTAATTTAAGCTCTAGCTATAGCGGATACTTTCTGTATAATGTTTTTCTATTTTTTGGATCTTTTTGTATATTTATAAATCAGTATTAACTACTACTTATCCTACTTGTTTAACAGCCCTGTTAAAGGCTTGAATTTCAAGCCGAAACGCCAGCATAAAATAACCCATTTTCATATGTAAAATGTAGTTTTATTAAGAAACAACGCCCAAACCCTGAAAAGTTCTTGATATGTTTTTGTTCGGTAAAGTGGAAGCAACAGAGAACTATTTCAGTTCTTAATAAACACACTTTATTAAATCACAAATAAAGTAATACAAAGGAAACTTATTATATCACCGACACGGGAGAAAGCAACAACCACAATGGCGTCAGAGCTTGCTTGTTTGTTTACAAGCGTCAGTACAGACAGTGTTGCCAATATATATATATATATATATATATATATATATATATATATATATATATATACACAAATTTTATTGTAATCCAACACCCTCCATCAATAAAATTTTTAACATATTACAAACAATTTAAAAATAAAACAAACAATAAATTTAACATGAAAAATCAGGATAAACATTACAAAATAATTATGATTTTAATAAACCTATAAAATCAGAATGCATGCCAAGATGGTTCTTAAAGATGTTTTTTATCAAGAGTGATGAATCTGCAGTCATGACAAGTGTATGTGATTGTCCTTTCAAACTTGTGCTTCCCTGTATGCTCGTGGAAGTTGGTTCTGTGGTCTTTCTTGAATCCGCAAGTATAGCATTCGTACGGATGTCCTTTACCATCTAATCTACCTATACTATGTCTCCTCCTATGTTTCCTCAAGTGGCATTCTCTAGGAGTTAAATAAGCACAATGGTAGCATTCAAACGGATCCTTGCCAATGTGCTTCCTGTTATGAATCTCAAGTTCTTCTTCAGTGTTTGGTGTACAAAACTTGCACTTCAATGAAGCCAACCTATGCCTTTCTCCATGTTGGAAAAATTCTTCGTTACTGGCAGATTTGTATTTACAAATACGACAACCAATTGAAAGTCTTTGAGAACAAGCTCCAGGGAAAAGATTTTTGTGCCTGCTAATGTCTGCTTTCAAATATGACCTGAAGGAGCATTCATCGCAATGGAATATTGATGAAGATTCTTCTGTATGTATGTCAATATGTACATTAAGCTCAGACAAAGATTCTGCAAGTGATTTATTGAGAAAGCTCAAATTCTTTGACTTCCGAGGTTCCACAACTGCTTCTTCTGTAGCATTTTCTACCGAACTGCAACAGCAACTTCACTGTATTCTTCTTCTGTTGTTTCATATTCTACTTCTTCCATTGGTGCAGTAATAACGTGTTCTTCACTCACTTGTTCAGCTTCCACTGTTTCACTTTCATTACCATTTTCAACACATCTTTCAAGTAGAGGATCTTCTGGATTATTATATTGGTCATCCGTGTAAAGAGAAAGATCATATTTAAAAGAATCTTCTTTCTGAATATCACTCTGTATTTCTGATTCATCATCAAACACTAGTAATCTATGAGGATTATCACTCAAATAGTTTGTTTCTATCCTATCTTCTTGTGAAGGATCATTACTACCCGAATCATTAGTCAAAATATCAGTCTTGTCATTGTCCAAACTATCCTCTTCAAAATTTGAGGACTTAATAACTTCATCATTCTGGGCAACACCAGAACTTAAATTAATGCCAATGATTGATTCTTCGAGTAGCACAGAACTCATTAAAGTTTCAATCGAAGTGTCTTCAATGATTCCATATTCTTCAGTAAATTGTCCTTCCTGTGAGGTGACTTCTACAGATTCAGTGCTAACTTGGTTTAAAATCCTCACAGAATGAATATCCTCAAAATGATTTATATCTTCAGAAGACATGACTCCATCTTTTAATTCCTTATCATTGTGATATTTAACTTCAAAATTTGGTAACACCTTCTTTACATGCCCAACATTGTGGTGAGCAAATCTAAGATGCCTATTAAGAAGAGACTCATTTTTACACAAAGAAACTGCAGCTTTCTCATAATTTATATTAAAATTTAATTCAAATATTTGGTCTTTCAATTTTGCCTCTGCAACTGTTTCACCATTTCTAACAAGTTGGCAAGTGTCACCTTTGCCTATCATTGAGTAGCCCTTTGACATGGCCTGTGTCAGAGAAAATAAGTTTATTTTCAAGCCTGGAACAAGCAAAACATCCTTTAGAATGCTAGGTATTTCCTTTCCATCAACAATAGCAGTTATATCAATGTCCCCTATACCTGTTGCCTCTAATAAACTACCATCACCTATTTTTACAAACTTTTTGCATGGCTTCAAATCCACAAAATATTCTTTTAGGAAGCGTTGATCGTCGGGGTTTCGGTCAGTGTTCTTATTCAATAAAACACATTTTATTTGCTAAAATGTATATTTATTGCCGCCAACGTTTCGGCTTGCTATACAAGCCATCTTCAGGGCTGTAAAAACATATATGGTATAACAATGGTAAGGACAAAAAAAAAAAAAAAAAAAAAAGGCAGAAACATTAACATAAATATGAGTACCTATATGCTTGAAAATATAAATATAAATATATATATATATATATATATATATATATATATATATATATATATATATATGTATACATATATATGTATATAGTATAATAATAGCAATATAAATAAATATACATGAATATGGTATCCAAGAGAATACAGTACAAGTGTCATAGTAACATACCAGTTGAGAAGATTGAGAACTGTCCCGTTTCAAGAAGAGAACATTTCTGAAGACTGGAAGGATGGGGCAGGGCTAGACAGGAGAGGATGGGGGGGAGGGGTGGAGAGAAGTGGAGCTGGGAGTATGGACGGAGGGTAAAGACCGCGGTAAAGATAAAGGACTTGCCGATGGATATTGCAGGTACAAGGAAGGATTGGGCCAGGGCTAGACAGGAGAGGATGGGGGTGAGGGGGTGGGGAGAAGTCGACCCTGGGAGTAAGGACAGAGGGACGGCAGTAAAGATAAAGGACTTGCCGATGGGCATTGCAGGTACAGGGAAGGATCAGACGGTGAGTGGGATTAGGGCAACGAACCGGGTGGGATTACCTAACGGGAGGTTTTGAGGATATGGAAAATGTTGGAATAGGTTGAGGAGATGACTTCTTTGTCAATTTTGTCATTGACGGGATTGTTTTCTAGATGGATATATATGGATTCAGAAAGGAGACGCTTCTCAAGGTTGGGTTCAGTGGAGAGGATGGAGAAGTTTTGGAAATCAAATTTATGTCCGTCCGTGATAGCGTGTCTAGAAAGTGCGGTTTTAATGTCTCTGTTCTTAATGTTGTATTTGTGTGTTGTGAGTCTGCTATGAATGCGGTTCTTCGTCTGTCCAATGTAAGTGCTGTTGCAGTGTGGTGTAGAGCAAGGAATTCGGTAAACGACGTTGGATCTATTTCCTTGTGGGATGGGGTCTTTGAGTGTGGTATATAGGGTTTTCAGTTTATTTTTAGTGGATAGACCTAGATTTAGGTTGGGAAATGTGCTTCTGAGGGATTTTTGGATTTTTTCAGAGAGGTTAGGGATGTACGGAAGGGATCTGAATAGGGGGGCGACACTATCTTGCGAGGTGGAGGGGGGTTTAGGATTTTTAATTGAATTTAAGAGGGAGGTGATGGTGTGTTTCGGGAATCCATTGGCTTTGAGTGTTTCTAGGAGTCGGGATGTGTTCTTGGGATGAAATTTAGGATCAGATAGGGTAAGGGATCGAAATATTAGGTTTCTTGTTGTATTGCCTTTATCTTTACCGCCGTCCCTCTGTCCTTACTCCCAGGGTCGACTTCTCCCCACCCCCTCACCCCCATCCTCTCCTGTCTAGCCCTGGCCCAATCCTTCCTTGTACCTGCAATATCCATCGGCAAGTCCTTTATCTTTACCGCGGTCTTTACCCTCCGTCCATACTCCCAGCTCCACTTCTCTCCACCCCCTCCCCCCCATCCTCTCCTGTCTAGCCCTGCCCCATCCTTCCATTCTTCAGAAATGTTCTCTTCTTGAAACGGGACAGTTCTCAATCTTCTCAACTGGTATGTTACTATGACACTTGTACTGTATTCTCTTGGATACCATATACATGTATATTTATTTATATTACTATTATTATACTATATACATATATATATATATATATATATATATATATATATATATATATATATATATATATATATATTGTTATGATTAATTTTATAAAAAGAAATAAAAATATTTTAATTATTTTAATAAGATTTATTATATGAGTTTGACTTAACCTCAGGGATTAAAGTTCCGAGTGAATGAACGATATAACATTTATCTCCAGACAATTCTGAGATACAAACAATATTAAACCACACACAAACAATAATAAAATAATCGACAACTACAAAAAAAACAATTCTTACCTCTAAATCAATCCACTTCCAACAAAACCTCAATACACTCGGTATTCCTTGGAGGAGAGCTCTGCATTCCACCAACGCTGAGAACCAACAGACGCCATTCGAGCGGGGAACTTTGGCTTCTCTCTTTCTAACTTCCGCAGTTTGTTGGATTATACATAAAGATAACAATCATGTTTTTTGCAATACCAAATAATTAATTTATTGTTATCTGGATGTACATTTAATATGGATATATTGTATACCAGTATTGTCCAAAAACATTATTAATTTTGATCGTGTATAATACGATGTTATTTGTATATATGGTTTGTGATTTGCGCGGGCTTTTCAAAATATCGATGGTTATTTGAATTTAAAAATATTTTCGTGAATGTAATATATCATTACATTTGCACTCCTGTCTAAAAAAAAATTTTTTTTTTAAAAAATGTTTTTAGTCCGGTATAAAAAATAAATTTAAAATTGAATTTTTCAATTTGGAGTTTCGGAATACAGAACTATTAATTAGATTGGTCAATCATGTTCTCATCATCATTTGGATAAAATTTCTTTAATAAACTGGCATGAAATAGTCCTCTTCTAATTCCATCCTTGTTTTCTAAAAGGTACGTATGTCTGGAGACTTTGGTGTTAACATTATAAGGTCCCTCATATAAAGGTAGTAACTTGGCATTTAAACCTCCGTTCTTCGGAATGCGTAGTGCTCTTACAAGGACTTTATCATTTATTTTAAAAGTTGAGAATTTGACAAATTTTTTATTTACAATTTCTTTTTTATCTTTTAATTTTTGAAAATTATTTTTAATCTCTTGTTCTATTTCCTCTAATGTTAAAATTTCTTCTTGATTTAAACCTTCCCCTATGTAATGATCCCAAAACCTTCTTGGTTTTATACCAAACATAGCTTCAATGGGGGTAAAACCGGTAGTAGCATGATAAATAGTATTTATACAATCTTCAATCTTTTCTAAATTTGTTTTCCAACGGTATTGATTTTTATCTAAAATAATTCTCAAGTATGTGAGCACATCTCTATTAGTTCTTTCAGAGTTATTCCCACAAGGATGTCTTATGGATGTTAAAATACGTTTAATGTTGTTTTTAACAAGAAAATTTTCCCATTTCATTGATGTAAATGAAGTAGCATTATCACTTAGACACTTTTTTGGGTTTCCAATAGTTTCAAAAAATCGTTTCATTGAGTTGATAGCTTCTTTTATGTTAGCTTTTTTCGTAGGGTATAATTTGGTTAGTTTAGTAAAATTTTCTAATATTACAAAAACATAGCGATAATTCCCAATTGAGATTAAAGGTCCAAGATAATCAATGGATATAAGATCTAAACGACCTTTAGGTATAATGGTTTTGATATCTCTGCATAATTTGGACAAAATTTGTTGTAGAAATTTACTAATCCGAGAAAACTTTGTAACTCTTTCTTATTTTTTGGTTGTGGAAAATTTACTATATCATCAACTTTACTGGGTTCTTTTATAAGGCCATTTGTAGTTATTATATATCCTAAAAAAGGCAATTCTTTTATGAAAAATTGTGATTTCTTTAAATTGATTGTTATTCCTGCAGATTGAAGAGAAGAAAATAAATTGTGTAGTGTATTGATAAATTCATTGAAATTGTTGCTATGTATTAATATATCATCTACATATATTTTAATATTTTTATCTAAATTTTTTGGAATTACTGTTTTCATTGCTCTAATTAAAGATGCCAAGCTGGAATTTAAACCAAATGGCATGCGTTTATAGGCATATGTGGAATTTCTAAATTGAAAAGCAGTGTATTTTCTACTGCTGTGATGCAATTTCACTTGCCAAAAGCTTGCTTTCAAATCTAAAGTGGCCATGTATTTAGTATTATTACAATTTGCTAAGATTTCATCAATCTTTGGAGGGGAATCATACATTGGAACTATTCTTTTGTTTAAAAATCTTCCATCCAGACAAATTCTAACAGATTCATCTTTCTTCTGAACCAATATAATAGGGTTTACATAGCAAGAGTCGGATACTTCAATTACTCCTTGTTCTAACATATTGTTTAATTCTTTTTCAGCTTTGTCTAACAATTTTGGATTTAATTTATATTGATATTGTTTGTATGGTGTAGTGTCTGTCAATTCCAAATAATGTTCATACGAATTTATACAGCCTACTTTATTACTGAAAAGATCTTTTGATTTTATTAAAAGTTTCTCAAAATCTTGAATTTCTGTTTCATTTATCTCTATTGTTTTTTCTTTGTTTATAATTTCATGAATTTTCTGTTTTATTTCCTTTAATGGATCTGTTTCAAATTCAGTTGATTGATCTCTTAATGAGCTATCCTCTTCTTCGCTCTCATATATGATATTATAAATTTCTTTATTTTCTCTTGTCAGTATAACTTTATAAAAAGGTATTAAACAATCTTGGTTTTCTGAATTTAAACTTATTGTTCTTTTTTGGAAATCAATTTTTGCTTTGTGTTTATTTAAAAAATCATTTCCTAGGATTAATTTATTTGTCAACCCAGGCACAATTATTAAATTTACATCAAATCTATATTCCTCATACTTTGTTTCAATAAATAATTGTTTATTACAACATTGCGTTTTCTTTCCATTGGCCGAAATTATAGATGTATTTTTTAAAGGTAATAATTTATATTTTTCTAAATTTTTTCTTATTTGTAAGTAATATTCTTTTTGTATTATGCTGATTTCACTACCCGTATCTATAAGGAATAAATATTTTTTATTATTATTTTTCAATTGTATGAAAGGTAATTCGTAAGAAGGAATTTTGACTTGGTTTGATTCTTCCAAAAGTATATTATCTTTAACGATGTTATTCGAAAAATATGTTTGTGGTTGATCTTTTTTATCTGTAAATGTTAAATTCCGGGTAGAGTCTTTTTTTAGTCATAATTCTTCAGTTTGATTTTTATTTCTTTGATCATTGCTATGAACTTGGGCTTCTACAGAAATTTGATTTAAATCTCGGTTGCGTGTTTCTGTTCTATCCTTTATAGCTTGTTCTCTTTCCCTATTATAACGATTTTGAAAATAATTTCCGTTTTGACTTGTGGTTATTTCATTTCTTTCTTTATTGGGTTCAGACAATTGTGGTTTTCTCCAGTTTTCATATGATCTTTTATATGGACTATTATGATTTCTATCATTTGTTCCGAAATAATTTGGTCTTTGTTTAAATCTATAATTATGATTTATACCATCTTTATTAAAATTTTTATAATCCGTTTTTGTTTGACTATCATATGGTCTTTTATATGGATGATGATAATTTTCAAAGGTTTGTTGTTTAGTTTCTACATAGGTTTCATGATTCATATTAAATTTTGCTGACCTCTTTAAATCATTTACAATGGTATCTTGACCAACATATTGTATTACCTCGAGCAATTCGTTTAGATTTTTTACTCCTTTATTAAAACAAACATTTTTAACGGTTTTCCCAAAGTGTTTTATTAAAATGCTAGTGGCTGAATTTTCTTCCAATAGCTTGGCGGTAATAATTTTAGTTGCAAATTTTGAAAGATATTCTTCCGGAGTTATATGCATATAGTGAGAGTAATTTGTTTGGAGTAAATCACTTAAATATTCTATGTATCTATCTCCACAAAATCTGTTATTAAATGCTTTCTTAAAATCCGTCCATGAGTCAAAAGATTTTTTATTTATTTTATACCAAGATTCAGCAGTACCGGATAAATAATTTATTAATTTTTCTGAAAATAAACTCCACTCTTGACCATGCAATTTATAATTTTGCTCTAATTTATCTATGAACTCATTAGGGTCTTACTCTTCAAAATTTTTAAATAGGATTTTGATTTCAATATCTTTAAAATTGTTATTTCCATTTTGCCCTCTTAATTGGATATAATTTAATTTTTCTTGCATTTCTTTAGTTATTGTTTCTTTAAACTGGTTTATTTTGTGTTCTACTTGATCTATTTTGTTAGTATTTCCTTCCCTCCTATCTTTTAAAAATCTTGCACACCCTTCCATGTTCTTATGGTTTGTTTCACATGTTTGTTTGTTATCATTTGTTATTTCTTCTAATTTAGCAACATCTTGTTTTATTGTTACTATCTCACTTACAGTCATTTTTTGTTTTTGATCTACAATATCTATTGATTTTTTCATTTCCGAATTTTGTTCATCTATTTCCTTTCTTAATGATTGCAATTTACAATCCGTCTCTTTTGTTATCTTGATTTCCGTGTTATTTAAAGCATTACATAAATCGTCCAATTTTTTATTTTGTTCTATTCTATTTGCATCTATTTTATTTTCCAATATTTTATTATTTTTACTTAATTCGAACTTTAGTTCGATCCTATTTGCCTCAATTTTATTTTCCAATTTTTTATTTTGTTCCAATAATAGCCTCATCAAATTTTCTAGGCCTTGAGGATGCATCTCATTATACCTCTCGGAAGTACGGTACCCGCCATTGGATATAATTTCCGTTTCTAAGGAACCCGTCGATTCTCTGAATGCTATTGCATCATCCTCCTGCAATTCGTTTTCACGTGTTTCGACTATAATATTTATTTCTCCCGGTGTTGTAAAAAATACGTATTCCGGTGATTCTATACTATTTTCCTCACCGTTATTTTGAATTTGGTCAATATTCACGTCAGACATTTTTATTACAAAAAAAAATTATTTTTAAGTTTTATTTTTAATATTTATTTACTGTTTATAATTTCAATTCACTCGGCCGTCTACGTTGGGCGCCATTAAATGTAATGATTAATTTTAAAAAAAAAAAAATAAAAATATTTTAATTATTTTAATAAGATTTATTATATGAGTTTGACTTAACCTCAGGGATTAAAGTTCCGAGTGAATGAACGATATAACATTTATCTCCAGACAATTCTGAGATACAAACAATATTAAACCACACACAAACAATAATAAAATAATCGACAACTACAAAAAAAACAATTCTTACCTCTAAATCAATCCACTTCCAACAAAACCTCAATACACTCGGTATTCCTTGGAGGAGAGCTCTGCATTCCACCAACGCTGAGAACCAACAGACGCCATTCGAGCGGGGAACTTTGGCTTCTCTCTTTCTAACTTCCGCAGTTTGTTGGATTATATATAAAGATAACAATCATGTTTTTTGCAATACCAAATAATTAATTTATTGTTATCTGGATGTACATTTAATATGGATATATTGTATACCAGTATTGTCCAAAAACATTATTAATTTTGATCGTGTATAATACGCTGTTATTTGTATATATGGTTTGTGATTTGCGCGGGCTTTTCAAAATATCGATGGTTATTTGAATTTAAAAATATTTTCGTGAATGTAATATATCATTACAATATATTGTTAAGATTTTATTTTTATAAAAAAGAATGAAAAAATTTTAATTAAAATTTGAGTAAGTTTTATTATATGAATTTGACTTAATCTCAGGGATTAAAGTTCCGAGTGAATGAACAATATAATATTTATTTCCAGACAATCCTGAGATACAAACACCAATATTAAAAATAATACAAATGACAATAAAAGAATTAACAATTACAAAAAAAAAACAACTTTTACCTCTAAATCAATCCGCTTCCAACAAAGCCTCAATACACTGCGCTTCAGCAATTTCTTCCTCAAGGCGACGCGCCCTCTTGCCAGGTCTCGCGCATAGAATGGATATCCCGAAATTGTGGATTCTGTTGTCTTTTCACTCCGTCTTCTATGACAATCAACAATAGACCGCACTCCGTATTCCTCGGAGGATAGCTATGGACTCTAGCTCCTCACTTCACGACTGCTGGGAATCAACTGACGATCCGCATTCCAGGGCTGCTGGGAATCAACTGACGCCTTCTAGCAGGAAAGCTTGGCATCCTTGTTTCTTAACTTCCGCATTTTGTTGGTTCATATATAAAAGTAATAATTATATTTTTCGTAACTTCAAACAATTAATTTATTACCATCTGAATGTACATTTAATATGGATATATTGTACACCAGTATTGTCCAAAAATATTATTAATTTAAAATGTATATAATACAATGTTATTTGTATATATGGTTTGTGATTTGCGCGGGCTTTTCAAAATATCGATGGTTATTTGAATTTAAAAATATTTTCGTGAATGTAATATATCATTACAATATATATATATATATATATACATATACATATATATATATATATATATATATATATATATATATATATATTGTAATGATATATTACATTCACGAAAATATTTTTAAATTCAAATAACCATCGGTATTTTGAAAAGCCCGCGCAAATCACAAACCATATATACAAATAACATCGTATTATATATACGATCAAAATTAATAATATTTTTGGACAATACTGGTATACAATATATCCATATTAAATTTACATTCAGATAGCAATAAATTAATTATTTGGTATTACAAAAAACATAATTGTTATCTTTATATATAATCCAACAAACTGCGGAAGTTAAGAAGCAAGGACGCTAAACTTTCCCGCTTGCTCGAATAGCGTCTTTCTATTCTCAGCGTTGGTCGAAGGCAGAGCTCTCCTCCAAGGAATACGGAGCGTATTGAAGTTTGTTGGAAGCGGATTGATTTAGAGGTAAGAATTGTTTTTTTTGTGGTTGCTGATTATTTTATTGTTGTTTGTGTGTAGTTTTAATATTGTTTTGTATATTCGGAATTGTCTAAGAATCAATATGAGATAGTTCATTCACTCGGAACCTTGATCCCTGAGATTAAGTTAAATTAATATAATAAAACTAATTAAAATTTCTTTATTTCTTATTGTAAAAATTAATCATTACATTAAATGGCGCCCAACGTGGGGCCGAGTGAATTGAAATTAAAAGCGGTAAATAAATATTGAAAATAAAACTTAAAAATAATTTTTTTTTTTTTTAAATAAAAATGTCTGACGTGAATATTGAACAAATTCAAAATAACGGTGAGGAAAATAGTGTAGAATCACCGGAATACGTATTTTTTACAACACCGGGAGAAATAAATATTATAGTCGAAACACGTGAAAACGAATTGCAGGAGGATGATGCAATAGCATTCAGAGAATCGACGGGTTCCTTAGGAACAGAAATTATATCCAATGGCGGGAATCATGCTTCCGAAAAGGATAATGAGATGCATCCTCAAGGCCTAGAACATTTGATGAGGCTATTATTGGAACAAAATAAAAAATTGGAAAATAAAATTGATAAAAATAATAAAATATTGGAAAATAAAATAGATGCAAATAGAATAGAACAAAATAAAAAATTGGACGATTTATGTGCGTATTTAAATAATATGGGTGAAAGTCAAAATAAAGAGACGATAGAATTGGAAAAATCGAATAATAACCTTTTTAATAAAAATAATAGAAGTTGTAAAGAAATTATTGAGATTAATGAAAATAATAATGAAAATTTAATTAAAAATACCGGAAATGACGATACATTAATAAATAATGACAATTTAAATGAAACTATAAAATACAGTTTAAATATTAATGAGAGTAGTAATGACCAAATATTGGAAGATGGAATATTGATTGAAGATAAAAATGACTATAATTGTTTAATAAATGAAGATAATACAATTCAAGAAAAAATATTAACTGAATTAAACAATGATGATGAGGGTACAAATGAAATAATTAATAATAAGCTAATAAATGATAATTTCAAAAATAAAATAAGTACAAAATTTATAAACAAAATGATGAAACAAAAGAAAATTGAAAAATTATCTGATAACTATAAATTCAAAATAAATGAAAAGAGTTATAATAAAAGAAGTGGAAATATACCAATGAAGAAACTGAATAGAACTATTAATAATAATAATAATTTAAAGATTTTGAATGTCAAATTTGGAAATAAAATAAAAATTCTTTATAAATATAAAAGACAACTTGGAATAGAAAAAAATTCAAAGCTAAATCGGCCTCCAAGGAAAAGAATAAAACATTTTTATAAAAAGAAATTGGACAACTGCAGAATAAAGTATTAAGGACCAGGCATAAATTCAAGGCAATTGTTAAACTTAGTTTTAGATTAGTGAGTTTTTATAAAAATTATTAGTTTAGCATTTTTTTTTAAGAAAATAAGATTTATATTAATATAAGATTTAATTGATAATAATAATATTTAAAAATTTATCATAAATTTAATAATCATATTAGTTTAGGATAAGAAAATTTTGATATTATGTAAAATTAATAATAATGTTTTTTGTATATTAAAATAAACTTATTTCAATAAAGATCATTAGTTTAGCCTAAAATAAATTTGATAATTATAAAAATAATTTAAAATAAGTATATTAATAAAATACTATATTCATATAATCAAAATAATTAAAAATTATGAGACGAAGTAAGCTATCAAAATTTAAAAATAATATAATACACTTGCTATTATTCTGAACTCTGTATTCCGAAACTCCAAATTAAAAAATTCAATTTTAAATTTATTTTTTATACCGGACTAAAATCATTTTTTTTATTATTTTTTTTTTTAGACAGGAGTGCAAATGTAATGATATATTACATTCACGAAAATATTTTTAAATTCAAATAACCATCGATATTTTGAAAAGCCCGCGCAAATCACAAACCATATATACAAATAACATCGTATTATATATACGATCAAAATTAATAATATTTTTGGACAATACTGGTATACAATATATCCATATTAAATTTACATTCAGATAGCAATAAATTAATTATTTGGTATTACAAAAAACATAATTGTTATCTTTATATATAATCCAACAAACTGCGGAAGTTAAGAAGCAAGGACGCTAAACTTTCCCGCTTGCTCGAATAGCGTCTTTCTATTCTCAGCGTTGGTCGAAGGCAGAGCTCTCCTCCAAGGAATACGGAGCGTATTGAAGTTTGTTGGAAGCGGATTGATTTAGAGGTAAGAATTGTTTTTTTTGTGGTTGCTGATTATTTTATTGTTGTTTGTGTGTAGTTTTAATATTGTTTTGTATATTCGGAATTGTCTAAGAATCAATATGAGATAGTTCATTCACTCGGAACCTTGATCCCTGAGATTAAGTTAAATTAATATAATAAAACTAATTAAAATTTCTTTATTTCTTATTGTAAAAATTAATCATTACAATATATATATATATATATATATATATATATATATATATATATATATATATATATATATTTATATTTATATTTTCAAGCATATAGGTACTCATGTTTATGTTAATGTTTCTGCCTTTTTTTTTTTTTTTTTTTTTTTGTCCTTACCATTGTTATACCATATATGTTTTTACAGCCCTGAAGATGGCTTGTATAGCAAGCCGAAACGTTGGCGGCAATAAGTATACATTTTAGCAAATAAAATGTGTTTTATTGAATAAGAACACTGACCGAAACCCCGATGATCAACGCTTCCTACTTCCGAACGGTCGACCATATCTTCTCAAATATTCTTTTAGAGGGCACATACGTGGGGTGATCAAAAAGTTCCAGGACTGATTTTTTATTAATTTATTTAAAAAATCTACAGGCTATTGGACGTCGTCCCCTTCAAAGTACTCTCCTTGGGAAGCTATACATTTTTCCCAACGATGTTTCCACTGCGTGAAGGACTTTGAGAAATCATCTTGTGAAATGGTGTTTAGCTGCTCCAGCGATTTTTCTTGAATGTCATCTACGGACTCAAATCTCTTTCCCTTCATGGGTCTCTTGAGTTTTGGAAACAAGAAAAAGTCTGCAGGGGCAAGGTCAGGTGAATATGGAGGCTGGGGAATGATCGTCATTCCATTTTTGGTGCAGTAGTCGCAAATGAGCAGTGCGGAATGAACAGGCGCATTGTCATGATGCAGGAACCACTCACCGCTCCGCAAATTTTCTGTTAAAATTTGTTGACACGAACCAAATGAAATGTTCAATTCTTCAGCCATCTCACGAATGGTTAGTCGACGATTAGAACGCACGAGACTGTTCAATCTTGCAACATGATCGTCATCAGTCGAAGTTGATGGGCGCCCTGAACGAGAATCATCTTCACACGATGTCCGGCCTTCCTTGAACCTTTTGTACCACTCATGACACCTTGACCGACTCAGACATTCATCACCGAAAGCCACTTGCAACATTTGAAAAGTTTCAGTAAACGTTTTACCCAACTTCACACAAAACTTTACGCAAACGCGTTGCTCTTCCTTTTCATTCATTTCAAGAAATCGCCGAACACAAAAAACTTTTTTTACGAACACAGCAGTAACTTTACAATGAAGAAGGTTATCAACAATCTGAATAAACAGCTGAGTTCAGGAAGAGTCACGATAAACAATGCTGCCAACCGCACTGCTCTATGACACTCCATTGCCGCGCAATCTAAACAGTCCTGGAACTTTTTGATCACCCCTCGTATGTTCTGTCGCACCACTGTCCAAATAAAACTTGTTAATGTTCTGAGCCTCGCCTACATAAGCCATACTTATGAACGCATTTTTCCATTGACTATGGTAGCCACTATTTTTATCCTTATTTATAAACAATTTGCAATTTCTTTTAATATGTCCAGGCTTCGAACAAAAATGGCAGATCATTTTTGATGAATTATAATTACGATTTTTATTTTTCAAAAAACATTTCTCAGTGATAAGATTGTTTTTATTACAAATTGAGCATTTCTTAGCTTGTTTATATGAGAAAAGTGCAATATTATCATCTGGTTCCTTCGACTTTTGCCTAGTTTCTTCCACTATTAGTCTAGAAGTCAACTCATTTATTGTCTGCCGAGATGGGTCAACAGATTCCCAAGACAATATGAAATATGAGAACTGTGGTGGCAACGATAATACAATTTTTTTGACTATCAGAAATTGTTTTAATTTACATATGAGATCTAAAATGGAAGATATATGATTGGCCATACCCTTATTTTCATGTTGAAAATTGTAAAACTTTTCTAGCATCAAATGCACACTTGTTCCTGATTTTTGTTCATAAATAGCCAGTAGCTTATTCCACATTTCAGAAGAAGTATTGCATGTTAAAATGTGTATCATGGGTTCCTCTTCCATTCGACTCACTAATAATTCTTTTGCCTTACAATCATTCTTAATCCATTCATTAAGAGCATTACCTTCTTTAGGTTTTGGCTTGGCTTCAAATAATATCTCTTGTAGACCTTTTGCTTCAGCTGCAATCTTTATCATGGATTTCCAGATGTTCCAGTTTTCACTGCCTTGCAACTTTGCAATTTGCTGTTCCATTGTACGAACTAAATATAACTATCTGAAATTCCTAAAAAACACTCACAACACTCCCGGTATACAAAACAACAGTTTCCTTTCTTTAGAATTAAACTTTCACTGTTCTGGGCCCATAACCTGTTCGGTAAAGTGGAAGCAACAGAGAACTATTTCAGTTCTTAATAAACACACTTTATTAAATCACAAATAAAGTAATAGATAGGAAACTTATTCTATCACCGACACGGGAGAAAGCAACAACCACATTGGCGTCGGAGCTTCCTTGTTTGTTTACAAGCGTCAGTACAGACAGTGTTGCCAATATATATATATACACAAATTTTATTGTAATCCAACAGTTTTACTTCTCTTTGAATTGTAATACCTACAGTAGAACCTCTCATATCCGACCATGGCGGGACCGGGCCATGGTCGGAACGGCCAAAAGGTCGGATATCGGGAGGAGGAAAAAAAACGCCTTTTAAAGTTATAAAAACAGCTTCAATATACAGTAAATACTGTAATACAACTTTATTGTAATTTTAAAAGTGTCGCTACATACATTTCGTACATTTACTCTTTCGAAAAGATCAACAAAATTTAAGCATATGTACCTTATTTAAAGAATTCAGTTATGCATTTTTGTATTAATTTTGTTATTCTCGACTTTGTGGAAGAGTCCCTCCACTTTTTGGTTCACAATACATCCATCAGGGTTGCATTTGGACGTTGCTCCATGTATTTCAGCGCTACGTCGAAGGCGTCCCTAGCAGCAGAATGACTCACTACGTCGTCAGTGGTGGTTTCGTCTTCATCCGAGTCGATTTCTTTGTCCGTGGCTTGGTTCTGCACAACAGCTATGATTTCGTCATCGTTGAGATCTTCATTGGTAACTTATGAAACATCAGCTTCAACAAGCCACTCTTCTACATCTTTCATCTCGAGATCATGATAAACACTTGTAGATTTTTTAATGTTTCTGTTCCAACTTCTGCTTCTGTCGATTTCGGTTCATGTTCAGTCTCAGGTTCGTCTTGATTCAATGAGGGCCAAATCTTTTTCCAAGCCTTCTGAAGGGTGGTTTGGCTGATTTCGTCCCAAGCTGCAGCAACAGTGTAGATAGCGTCTTTTAAGTTTAAACTTTTCATTGCCTCAAAAAGGTTACGGTTACATCCTTCTTCTGTTCTGTCGAGCAGAGAGCCGACATATTTTCTTCTGTATCTTCTCACTCAATGACGCCCTGATCCAAGGGTTGTATTAAAGGTGTAACATGAGGTGGTAAAAATAAAGCCTTGATGTTTCCTTTGTTTAGTTCACATTCAGAGGGATGACTGGGAGCGTTATCTAACGGGCAATACAGCACAAACAGGTAAGTTTTTAGATTTTAAATGTCGTTTTATTGCGGGGACGAATTTATCAAAAAAACATTCTTTAAACAAATCACCATCCATCCAAGCAGATGATTGATTTCGATATAAAACTGGAAGTGTTGCCATGTTTAGATTTTTAAATGCTCTTGGCTTCTTAGATTTGCCTATGACGAACAACGGTATTCTATGGCTTCCCGTGGCATTGCAACAAGTTGCAATTGTGAGTCTGTCTTTAGCTAGCTAACACAGGTTCATTTTTAGCAGCAAGAGTGGTTTTTGGAAGCATTTTGTAATTTAGGCCTGTTTCGTCTACATTGTAGACTTGTTCAGGCACAAGATTCTGTTCTGTGACCAACTTCTCAAAATTTTTACAAAATTCTTTCGCAGCTTTATCATCAGCTGAGAGTCCCCCCCCCCCCCCCGCAATTATAACATGTCGTATGCCATGACGCAACTTCCATTTCTGTAGCCACCCTTCGCTAGCGTTAAACTTTTTAAGATCACCTCCCAACTTTTCATACAATTTGATGGCTTTTTTTTTAACGATAGGGCCTGACAATGGTGTTCCATTGCGCCTTTCCTGAGAAAACAAAACCATAACGCTTCATCAACAAGTTCAAGTTTTGATTTTTTCAACATTTTTCTACTTTTTAACGCATTATCTGTCTCAACTGTAGTTGAGTACGCTTCCAGATCTTTATGGTTTTTTTCCAGTCTTTTACCGTAGTCACTCCTACACCCAACTCAGAAGCTAGCTTATTAACAGACTCACCATGGTCCAGTCGTTGAAACACATCATTTTTTTTTGCACGGAAACACAAACACGTTTACGTTTTTGAGTTGCCATTGTCACACACTTAACCTGTCAAATTAAAGCAGCGCAAATTCCGTAATCGAAAATAAATATGTAATGGGGAAAAACAAACAGTAT
Source organism: Gonocerus acuteangulatus (assembly GCA_946811695.1). NCBI lineage: Eukaryota > Metazoa > Arthropoda > Insecta > Hemiptera > Coreidae > Gonocerus > Gonocerus acuteangulatus. The sequence continues at coordinate 36,656,931 of OX328124.1, read as the reverse complement.
TAACGTTAACAAATATAGAACAGTACAAGATTATAGTTAGAACACATTCCACATTACCAATCAGCCCAGAACTGACTGTTTGTTACAGGAAAATAAAGCATGGCAAGTCCGAACAGGGTCGCCAACAGAATCACTGACGGCAGTCAGTCGGGCACTAGGCCGGATATTGGGAGGAGTCGGATATGGGAGGTTCTTCTGTACCAATTTTTCCCGTTTGTTTAAAGTTTAATTAAATGGTAAATAGGCAACCAGAAGTTGGGGAAATCATTCCCTTGACAACCCCCGAGGACGACACAAGCAGCCTGAAGAAGTCGGAGATGAACCCGACGAAATATTGCGATGGAGAGAGGAGCGACACCGCTGGAGAAAGAAGCCGTTCCAAACAAACATGTGATACCCAGCGATGCAATTTAAAACAAAAAAAAATATTTTACCGTTTATAGGGGTGTACAGACTTTTTGCGTGCAGTGCGGGGGGGGGGGGGGGGGGGGAGCGAGCGGCCCCAAGAAACAGAATGGAGCACCCGGAAGTAGGCTAAATAAATTGATTTAGTGAAATATTTTTGGAAAAGTTTAAAATAAAAAAAACAAGAAAGTCTTACCTGCTTGATAGAAACATTTCTTCTCTTGAAATTATCAAGTATATCGGGTACTTTTCTTGCTTTGTTTGTCCCAGTTCCAAGAGTGTAGTTGTCATTAGCTCCCCATATGTATACTTGACAAGCTACTTCTGGCTGTATTTCGACATGCTTAGGTCTATCTTTAATAACAATATCTATGGCTGTTAACCCTTCCTTATCCATTATAGAGGAATCTGCACCAACCTAGAACAGAACAGTGCAAATGATAAATTCAGCAGCAGTGGTATATGATAGTTTGGTATCACACTAGAAATCTTTGTAATAAAGTGATCACACATGTTTTATTATCTGCTAGCTGATGTACATGTCAATGATGAGAGCACTAAGAAGATCTTACAGCTGGTGATAGGCAAAATATTCTCTCTGACTATCAAATATATGATAATTTATTACATTTTAACGTATATTTATTGTTGACAAATTGTAGGACAGGTTATCGATAGGACCACCACGGTCAGAGGTTGCCTTTTTCTATCCAGGATAGGGGGGATACCTTTTCTTTCTTCAAAAGAAATGCCACCTCCTCAAGTGGGAATACAACTCATGGCCTTAGACACAGAGTGCATAAGCCTTTTCACTCACGGCCGCCAGGCCTCCTCAAATATATTACTCATTTTTAATTCGTTTTCTCCTCATACAAAAAAAAAAAAAAAAAAAAAAAAAATCATTACAAATGGTGTGCCAAAATGGACAGAATTTGCCAGAGAATAAATTAAATCCAAATTTCAATACAAAATATCGAATAGAGGCTTATGGGAAATTTTCCAAACAAACAGCTGACTAACGAGAGGGTATAGTTAAATGTGGATTTCACTTATTGGCTTATGGTAAATCATAACCGTTAAAATTGTATGAGTAGGGTGAGATATGATTTTGTTGCTTACCAATATCACTATAGATAATACAGTTTGTTATTTCAAATTACTGAAGCTTATTCATGTTTTAAGTCAAACATATTTTGAAATAGTGTCAAAATTTCAAATGTCTACTATTAGCCAAGGCTGATCCTATTAGAGTCAAAATTTCATTGGACATACAAACAGGCCATTTTTTAATGATGGATTTGGTTTCTTTAACCCTTTCATTGTTGACGAATGAAGGGACTCGCAGTGCCCGGTACACTCGATGCTTACCCATCTAGCTTCCCTCATGAGCTCCCCAATTTCTCCTCATATTGATCTCACTACCGTTCAATTCTTTCGTCTCTCTGAGCATCCTCTTGTTATATAGTTGGAATTATTAACTAATAATGTCAAATATCCTTTATATTGGCAATTTTATACTAAACTAAAAGAAACTTTCTATCATCGAAATTAATCTGAAGAAATACCCACAAAATCTTCGTCTGTGCTCTCCTGGAGCATTTACCTTATCTCTTAGACCGAAAACGAGATGTGCATTGTCACTCATATCTAAGGAGGTTATTTATTCAGACAGACAGCACTAAACATGATTCAAATTTTGACTGAAAAATATAAACAGCAACAATATTGCTGGAGAGACAAAACTGAATACGACCCTGCAAATAGGCGACAAGGCACACCAGCTTCAATCTCCAACAACTACCCATAACAATGTCGATTGTAGGACTTAACATTTTTTTTTTTTTTATAGATTTTAATACCCTTGCCCCATGAATAATTTCAAATAATACACGAAGAAGATTTGATAAAATCCAAAATTATATATTTGAATAACCGGGTGAAGCTCTATTCGTAAATAATAAAATAAACACGACTAGCAATGAAAAGATAATTGAGATATAAAGCCATAGGTAAAAGTAACAGTAATCTTTAGAGAAAAAGTATTAGTTATTACATATCCTAAAAATTTTTAGAATATGTAATGTATTATTTATTGATCTCAGACGTGGATTTAATGAAGCTGGGAATGCTCTTTATTCTCACAAGGTCCCAATGAATGAATGAATGAATGAATAAGTAAATATATTTCTTCTAATATGTACATTGTTATAACAATAATTAACGCATATTTACAAAAGAAAAGCTTGGGCAAGGCCCGTTAGCTGACAAGGTCCCAATGATTCTATATGAGCTATTAGCACCTGGCTGGAGAAGCTACATACGAGGCTAATACGAGCCACGAGTTAACTCATGTGGAGCGTGTGGGACCCTGCAAGTTGAACACGAGTTAAGTTGTTAAGAGCAACAAAAGGGTTAATGTATGAATAAGAGAGATGCCTTCTTGATTATTCATGTTTATTGTATAGACAAAACTTTTATTTATATAGATATCCTTTAGTATCAAGAATACAATGTAGAAAATGTGGTAAATACAATGTACAATAACCTTCTAGAAATCAGACATTTATGAATGTTCTGAACAGATGAGGATTCATTTAATATAGACTCAGGATTAGCCAGAACTAAATTATTCATAGATAACAATAAAAGAAAGCATATCTACTAGTATGTACAATGCCAATAAATTGCAGCCATTGTATACTAACAATAAATATAGTTTTCCTATATTTATTTACTAACAATAATAATAGTTTATAAATATATGAAAGGGGCAGGGTTAGCTCAGTGGTAGGGCACACAACTAATGAACTGGAGGACCTGAGTTCAAAACTCGGGTGTGCACTAAAGATTTTTATCTTCTAGTGGCGTTGTTTGGAGGGTTGGATTCAGGGCCCCAGAGCATCCCAAGACTCACCCAGCCTTTAATTAATTTATTAATAGGTACCTGCAAAGGGAAAAATCAGGCCGCTGGAGCAGATAATCAAGCTGACCTCACTATCTCCCTAAGGCACTGTGTGGTCAAGAATCAGATACTTCTACAGTACCTGCCCCTCTGTTCCCTTGTGACCTGTTACAGGCCTGGTTTGATTGATATAATGTTAGGATTTATATCCCTTTGTAGTATCTAGTACTTATATGTAGAGCTACCGCTTCTTGTACTAGTTGTAATGGCGGCGCTCCTTCCTTCTCAGTGTGGCTGTATACAATATACTTCTTATTAACTTAAATGTTAATGGTGTTAATTATTTATGCTTCCCTAATCCTTAATTTATAATATCAAAAATCATTAGTCTGGCATAACTCAGATACTTATAAAATCTTAAATTTACCTACATCTTTCTGAGAATGTATAAAGCATGAAGTATATATTCGTAAAAACATTTACCTGCATAAGTCTTACTGCAGTTTGGATAAAACCGTGGAAAAGAGCTCTCTGAAGAGGAGTGTACCCTGACTCCCAATCTTTGGCATTAGTGTTAGCACCACTGACGTTTATCAGCCATTGGCATAGTTTAGTTCGTCCACAGGAGGCGGCCAAGTGGAGAGCAGTTCGGCCAAGCGTGTCATGGCACTGACAGAAAAAATATAAAAATATAATTATGCCCTGATAAATAGTGCAAAATAATAAATTTAAAAAAAGTGTATTTTATTGATTACAGGTCTGGAAGTTTGGTGATCTTCAATCTTAAACATTTCTATTGAAAATTGGTCATGAAAATACTATCATGACTCAAATTTTCGTTTTATTTATGAGCAAAAATAATTATGTTCACTTTTACCAGAAATGTTATATGTAAATGTACCAAAGAATAAAAAAATACATGAACAGACTCATTAAATGCCAACAAAATAATTGCAGACTTCTAAAAATATCTCTTTGGGAAGAACTCATTGAATAAAAATTATTTGAATGAAACACGTGTTCATTAACTGACAAGATATTAGCTTGTAAGGGATGCCTTAAAAGAGCTCCGTGGAGGAAACTACCAGTTAATAACCAGATATTTTCAAACACAGTCTAAGTGGCCTCAACTGTATGTTTGGAAAAAGCAATACACGTCTTCCAAAAAATGTATTAATGCAGAATTAACAAACCGCACCTTGGGTGAACTAATATGAAGCAAAATTGACATAAATTAATTCATGAAACATGCAATGTATTATTTTCCTGACTAGTTACTCTAAATAACAATTTAAGTCTACTTCAACTCTTTCAATAACTTCACCAACTAACCTATCTTTACATAAAGGATTCGAAACACTTTAGAACTAAGCCATCAATAATGTATACAAATAAAATCAATAAAATTAATACAAAATGATGTTTATTTATGAACACCGAAAGCTTCATGATCTAATGTTAATATTTAAATAAATACCTTGGAAAAATCATAATAGGTTTCACAGAAGAAAGCAGCAAGCTGCTTATCAGAGACTCCTCGCTTTGTGATAGCTCCAATAATTTTGTCGATTTCATGATTGATACAAAATTTCTTTTGCTTTCCATAGTGCAACTGCTTTGGCATATCAGAAGAATTTTTAAAATCGGGCCTCGTTTAAAACTACAGAGAGGTAACTTTTTCATACGGACAATAACAAAAACTGATGAGCTTGAATAGTGGTTTGATATCTTAGAAGAATTGCAAACGCAAGCGAAGATAAATGCACATGAACAAAAGAAGTGTCCAGTACCCAGACGCTTAAATCTGACAGCTCAGAAAAGTTACATGGAAATTTGTCCCCTGGCAAATATCAGATGACGTATGAATGCCCGCCACTTTTAAAAGTCGATTATTTTAGTAAATATATATTTTTCCCTTTACGAGTGATCATAGGTGGTTTTCGAAAAATGTAAATCTTCTAAATTATTGGTCTGATTTAATAAAAGGTTTCATTAAACGTTTCTTGCTTTGAGTAGCATTTTTTTGTCACTCCTTCAATTAGCGTTATTTTCCCAATTCTGAATAATTATACATTTATAGTGCTATTTATAGAAACTCCTCCCTTCTTATTCAGAACTTTTCAATTTGATGGGACTATTAACAACATTCGAGATTTTTGTAAAATTCTGAAATATGTAGTATCGATATAGAGATTTATGGGACATTAACGGAGGGCCACGGGGGTATAAAAAAACACCGTTGATAGAATCACAATTCAAGGATGGATAACAATGTTCAGGCTGAGGGAGCGTGTTATACAGACATTTGTATATTTTATCCTTTCACGTTTTCCTCAGCAAGCCAACTTCAAACAGAGCCAAGGCCATGGGCGTATATAAGGGGGCTGAGGGGGCTGCAACCCCTCCCGAAATTTTCATTTGATGGTAAAAGTGTGTCATAAAAACCTTAAAAATAAATTAAATAAGATCACTTAGTTAATAAAAAAATAGTTTATTTTAGGTGTAATAGCGTTTTAGTTGCCTAAAACTATTCCAAGCTCTAAATTTTTCTTATTCCATACCCCGGAAATGATCTCAGCCCCCCATCCCCGAAATTTTCCCAGCCCCTCCCGAAATTATTTCCTACATACGCCCATGGCCAACATTTCTAATTTGAGATGGGCTATCTGAATCGATGTATTAAGAGAGCTATCTTTTTATATCGATAAATAGATTTTTTGAATTGTTCCCCAAGGGCTGATCTTTTAATGAATCGATCTTCAATGGCGGATCTTTTAAAGAATCGGTCTATATTGAATCAAGGGCGTATATAGAAAATAATTTCGGGAGGGGTCTGCGACCATTTCCGGGGTATGGAATACTAAAAATTTAGAACTTGGAATAGTTTTAGGCAACTAAAACGCTATTACACGTAAAATAAAATATTTTTTATCAACTAAGTGAGCTTATTTAATTTATTTTTAAGGGTTTTACGACAAATTTCTACCATCAAATCAAAATTTCGGGGGAGGGGGGCTGTAGCCCCCCCTTATATACGCCCATGTATTGAATACAGTAAAATCAAGATGTTGTTTTTTTCTTTCAAATATTCATGTACTAAATCTCACCTCTTGTTACTGAATCTCATTTATATTATTTAACCATGGGCGTATATAAGGGGGGGGGGGGCTGGAGCCGAGAACTCACCACATGTAGGGCCAGCCTAGACTGGTTAAACTATTCTTGGTGGCTGGAAAAGGCACAAGATGATATTGCATCTTGATGGTTGACTATTGCTATTGTATGGAAGAAAGATATGTCATATCGGTATTAAAAAAAAAAACTTTCAAAATCTAACTATTAAATATTTTGTCCAAATATTTCTATAGTTTTCATTTGAAGCTTTTTTCCCCTTTTAAAGCATGCCAATCACTTGACTCATTAATGCCTCAATGGAGAACTGGACTATGAACCTGCCTTAGGCACATGAATCTAGAAAAAGTCCGTCACGCAGGAGCTGCATAACTAAGCACTTTCCTCAGAATTTGGGTGGTGTAGACTGCTTTCCAGAACAATTTGCTTAAAATATCCTACATAAATAAAATAAAAACATGAATAGTTCTCTTTTAATTTTGTAATGAGTAACTGATAAATTATTAATTTGCTTCCAGAGTTATGTTTACACATGGTACCTACTACACTACGTAATAAATACAAAAAACCTCATATTATCGTATTTTGATCTAACGCAGGAACCGGATACAATCCCTCTAGCGCTCCTTGCGGCGCCTTTGTGAACCTATGTCTGGCTGGATTTTCTATTGAAATATATTACAAAGTAAACCCCCCTTTCCGATTGAACGTTTCAGCTCATTTTTACAACACTTCTTTCTCATGAGTTACCCACGACGTATACCGCGTTTCGTTACAAGACAGCAGAAATTACGACCAGTATGAGTATATTAGTAATTTGGGTCCGGAGTGAACCCCCCCCCCCTCCTAATGAACCGATTTAGTTTATTTTTACAACACATATTTACCTGTAGATTACCACTACGAATACCGAGTTTCGTCGAAATATACCAAAAATCACGGTTGGTAGTGGCGAATTGGTATTGTGGGTCTGGAGTAAACCCCCCCCCTTCCTAATGAACCGATTTAGTTTATTTTTACAACACATATTTACCTGTAGATTACCACTATGAATACCGAGTTTCGTCGAAATATACCTAAAATCACGGCTAGTAGTGGCGAATTGGTATTGTCGGTACGGAGTGAACCCCCCCTCCTTATGAACCGATTTAGGTCATTTTTATATCTCACTTTTCTCTCTATATTACCACTACGAATACCAAGTTTCGTTGAAATATAACAAATATTACGGCTGAAATGGTCAAATTAGTGCTTTGGGTTCGGGGTAAACCCCCCCTTCCGGTGGACCGATTTTGGTGGTTAACGAACTCGTTCAATCGTTTGCTAATTGAATGCTATATACCAAGTTTCGTGACGAAAAAACAAAAACTCTGGCCGCTATCGTGTTAACAGACACACACACACACATATATATATATATATATATATATATATATATATATATATATATATATATATATATAAATTTTAACGGGGGTCATTTTCGGTGTCTACTAGGTAGGATCGATAAAGATTTGAAGAAATTTTTCAAAAATTCCGTCATGAGTCCAACCTCAATAGCTACTTTCCTTCGGAGGAAAGTGCTAAAAGCAAGTATTTGTTTATCTCTCAGTAGTAAATTATCCATTTTTGCACAAATTCTTTTTCTTTCGACGCATCTACATCTAGGCCATTAGTGCATGCACAATTGTTGTTTTTTTTTTTTTGTTTTTTTTTACGGCGCATCTACATCTTGGCCATTAGCGCCATGCACAATTGTTATTATAATTATTGATATTTATTTTATTTTCTAATCAAATATGGAAATGTTAATTTGGTTTGTTTTCAATATTATTGAATAACAGGATTTATCATAGAAATGAATGAACTCCCTCCACATCAACTGTCTCTCATGAGTTAACAGACTCATTGGTATATGCCCTACGCCTAGCCGAGACAGCACCACCTCTTCTGTTCTGTTTTCCATGAAGGATGTTTTCCATTTGAAGCTTTAATGAGTGACATTGTACAGGAAGCACCCTACAATCTTACCAATACACTTATTCTCACGAATAATCTATTTAACTGTGTTTGGTATGCTCAAACAAAACTTTTTTTTTTTTTTTTTTTTTTTTTTTTTTTTTTTTTTTTTTTTTTTTTTTTTTTTTTTTTTTTGGCTGCTTTGACCAATGAACATTAATGCGACCAAAATGCCTCCGTTTGGGAGTTTGGATCAACCTACCTATTGGACAAATAGTTTCCATGTATTTTGATAACTACTTTGCAAGTCGGAAGTTCAAGTCTGAGGTCTCAGATAAGTTTAGTAACCTTGTTAATTCAGGAATGAATATGAAAGGTGAGATAAGAGGAATAACTTATAATGTGCCACAAAATCTCAAACGAACATGGCCCATATTATTCAAATCAGTCGACAAGTTAAGTTAAGAGTGGATTGTTTTCTATTTTGAAAATATTTGTAGAACAAACTAAAATTTTACTTTTACTCCAAGTACTTTCTGCTTTATAGGACTTTACATCTACTATAATAATGATTGTTATCCACGAGTAAGCACTTCATTTTCTTGAATTAAAAAGAGTAAGTACACATTTTCTTACAGGGTAAAATTATCATCTACCTCGCTACTTCACTTATTGCTATTTACAAAATCATTAGCCAACTAGTAATATTTTATTTTCAACTGAAATTTTGTTTGTTTTAAGAAATAATAGTTAAACTGTTATTGAGAATAATGAACACCAGCAATCGTTTGTTTTCCGTTAATGGCCACACTTTGATGGACAGTTCTTGGAGTTAAGGAGAGAAAAAAGTTACCATTGTGCAAATAAACTTGGATATATAATATATCCTATAGAGTTTTAGATGTGGATTAGGTTTGTGGAGAATAAGATTGCAATTAGAGGAAACAAATAAAAAAATTAAGCATAGTAAAATGAACTGTATACAGAAATAATAAATAACATTGGTAAATCTGAAGGAGAGCGTCCTCAGCACCGATTTTCTTCAAAGTTTGCACTATAACGTATTTTGATGCACTAAACACGAATCCGTTGAAAAAAAAGTTGTTCTCAACTAGGAAAGAAGTTATTAAGCGTATTTGTAAACACGCGCACGCGTAATAGTCCTTAATGACGAAGTGTAATTGAAATTTAGACTCACCTGTGGTAGCTGACTTGGTCGTAAATTGTCGCTTTTGGGCATACGTGCTATGCGTTTCCGCTCGCTCAAGAAGATATCAAAACCCCTAGTCAATCTAACTCGCAGAAATTAAAAGAATTCTATGCCCAAAAGTACGTTGTTTATGCGATCGCTTCTAACCTTCATAACAGTGAACTTTTTTTAAAAATAATTTCTTTCCTAGTTGATAACAACTTTTTTTTTTTTTTTCAACGGATTCGTGTTTAGTGCATCAAAATACGTTATAGTGCAAACTTTGAAGAAAATCCACTGGGGTGCGGGCAAGGATGGACTGCAAACCCAATTTTGTCCGGACCCAAGACATAAGATCAAATCTTCAGATGTACTAGCTATGTACACTCCCTATATTCCCTTATATTGGCATTCATAAACACATAAAATTAAAGTGTTGCGATGTAATAAATAAATATTCAATACTTATTCAGAAAACAAATTTGTATTAGGTAATTTTCATTCAACTCTGTGTGCACTCTTCTCAATGTTAAAACATTCAAGTGCAATACATCCCCAAAGGGTCAACCATCCACTAGATAGAAAATCATCATAGATAAAAAATCAAGAATTCGTCAAAGAAATTAGGTGCTTTAATTTCCCTCTTGCATATACAGGGTGGTCCCGGAGGAAATCGCCATACTTGAGGGGCGTGTACCCTGACTGAAGTGTAGTTGAATGGCACCAAGGATACATTTTTACTTGCATTATTTCCCTAGATATAGGCGTTTCCGTGTTTGTCTAAATACTAGTTTCTGACCATTTTTGCGCTCTTTGTCGTTGGGACTCTCAGAAAAGTTGCATTTTTTCATTACCATGGCGAATTTGTTAGTAAGTGTTCAAGGCCAAAAAAAGTAAATTGTAGGCGATTAATAAAAAAAAAATATTCAGCAAAACATTTTGGCTATTGAGTTAATTAGAAGCCAAAAGAAATTATGTTTATTTTGTGATAAATTATTTGGTTGAGTGGCTGTTGTGAATTTGGTTTGAGAAATGTTTGCACAAGGTACATGAGATCTTATAGGAAATTTGATGCAGATTGTGAAAATGTCATCAGAATTAAATTTTCCCCATGGCATGAACAACAAATAGCACAAAAATAGTCAAAACCAAGCGTTTAGAAAAAAAGAAACACAGAAACGCCTATATCTAAGGAAATAATGCAAGTAAAAATTTCTCCTTGCTGTCATTCAACTACACTTTAGTTGGCGTACACACCCCTCAAGTATGGCGATTTCCTTCGGGACCACACTTTATATATCAGGACCTTGGATAAGAAGGCAAAAATCTGAAAAATTGACTTTTTTTTAAAAAAAAAAAAAAAAAAAAAAAAAAAAAAAAAATCGGAGTCAGAAAGATGTAGGTAACAAGACGCTTCACCTTGTTTCTCTGGTTCGCCTTTCGTTCTCTCACAGTTTTAAGTTAAAGTGAATAGCATCATCATCTTCGGAAAATTCAATGCCCTATTTTAAGGGTGAATCCCGGATCTGAAACTCCCCTCCTAGTATTTTGTGACCCATAAATCACTTGTATAAATTAAAATTAAAACATTAAATTTCATTTGCATACTTTTTCAATCAGGTTTATGAATCAGCATTCTATAGAGTAAACATTTACTCCTGCTATCTTGAAGCACTTCTAGAACATTGATTTTGATTCCCCAACATCTGGATTTTGTGATTCATCCTTTCTCTTCCAAGGCTCTGATGTGTATCAGGAGTGTAGTAAGAGTTCATAAAGAGTATTGTTTTTGTCTCTCTCTCTAGTTACTTTTCTACAGAAAAGATTTGAAAATCTCACGTTGTGTTTCAAGGATACAGTAAACTAAGCAATTCAAGGTTCATGATAGCATTAAGCTTTCCATTTCCACTGATGCATATGAGGAAGATAGCTGAGATTCTAAAAAAGTAAATTTAACAAGATTATTTTGTTAGCTGTTTTATTTATATATATATTTATATATGTCTAATGTATATTGTGAAATTCTACACAAGGAGAGAAAGAAAATCAGTGTGCTATGGAAAGACGTTTACTTGATTTAAAAATAACTACGGTTGGATTTTATGAAATTCTAAATTTTAGTACTTATGGTTTTTAAAAAATATACTGTACTTTGTGGTAAAATGTGCAATTAGTAAAAGTATTAATTACACATGACCAAACACAAAATTAAAGAGAACATGCTCATAAAGAATAAAATTTATATATTTGTCTATTTATTGAAAGAAAAAGAAAAATAGCAAAAATGTTGCTTTTTCTAGAAATTGACTAACTCACCTTTTTTCATCGATATATTCCTGCCCCCCCCCCCCCATGTTGGAATTTTCAGTCTTGACACAGAAACTCTGGAAGGCTGGTTATATTTTTTTAAATTTTAAATATGACCAATAATATAAGTTTTATATAAACATTTAGAGTTTTATTAAACATTATGGAGCCTATATAGGTAAGATTTATTAATTAATATCCTTTCACTAAGTTGAAAGTAAAGTAATTATGAATGAAACATCCTCTATATAAAAAAGAAGATTCTTCAAAATTGTTAATGGTCATCTTGAAAGGAGTTTCATTTGCTTTCCCATGCTTAAATATTCTTAACCAAAATTTGTTGGAAGCCTATTAAAATAAAATTAAAAGTGCTAATTTTGCCGCCCAAGAAACAATATTGTGGAGGGGGATAAAGATGAAGACACAGGTCACTGTGACCAGCTAAAAAAGTAGATTCTGGATACAAATCCCAGCATGGGGATTTAATTTTTCTAAAAAAATAAAGATATTGAAGAGCAAATATGGTGAGTTAAATAAATAACATGTACTATGAAGATAAAAATTATTTTTAAATACATATTGTTTCATTTTTCAGGTTTATGATAGTCTCTACCATCTATACAGCCACAAAATGATGTCAATGACAAATTTCTTCAATGTTTTTCTGGCTACAGTAGCCCTTTTCTATTACTCGGACATTGACCCAAATTTTCGACCTATTGATATTCCCGTAGAAAATCTACTGGAGGAATATGATTTCATTATTATTGGAGGAGGATCTGCAGGTAAGAAATTTCACAGGAGTATTATTTGCTTGAAAATCCAAGCAATCAATCAAAAGTGAATAGGCATAGAATCAAAACATTTAGAAAACTACCTCTCAGACTTGGGGGACTTAGTACGTCTGCATTTTTTAATGGTGCACCTTATGAGTTAATTGAGTGAGGTATTCATTACAATTATAAAAATTAAAAATTATTCATGTTTATTTAGTATTTACACAGATTACTTTAAACAAATGATTCGGGAGGAAGTATACACTACCTATCTTCTGAGGAATGTGCTTAGTTATGCAGCTCCTGTGTGACCTTTTTCTTGCATATATGATCATAGCTAAAGCTGAAATATTATAATTTATTTATACATTTATTAGCGCTCCACAACTTTATAAAATATTGTAGTAAAAGAAGTCTAGAAAATGTGAAGTTGAGGTAGCAGATTAACCCTAGGTGTCTATGATGTGTCTTTCAGACACCTTATACACAACAGGGTTTAATAAATGTTACTTATAATATTAACTTCATTTTTTATATGTTTATAATTTTTCCACATTTGAGGCTAATATTCTATTTTTTTTTTTTTTTTTTTTTTTTTTTTTTTTTTTTTTTAATGTTTAACGGTGTGTCAACATTTGGGCTATCTATAGGTTGCCACCCTTTTATAATGCCAACAGCACGTGGCCGGTCACCCACGTGCTGTTGGCATTATAAAAGGGCGGCAACCAATAGATAGCCCGGTGTTAATAGCTCAAATTATTGTAAAATCTGTATTAAGGATGTTTCGGCTACTCTTTGGTATTCTTCGTCAGCAATGAAGTGCCATAATCCCTGATTGCTTATCACCTCGATGGCTAACTATCTAATCCTCATGATTATTCTCCAGGATCTCCTCAACCATGTTACCTCTTTTTCCAACATCTTAATCATTAAAAATTATTTCAATAAAATTCCTGAGTTATTATCCACATTCCACTCCTACCACCTCACATTTAAAATTTACTGTCGAATAAGAATATAACAACAGTCTCCCTTTTGTAGACCTGTCCACCACAAATTCCAACCATTGCATTTAATTGTACACTAAACCTATGTACTCTGTGCTCCTTCATTTTCACTTTTTTCATCCACATCTTCAAAAACAACATAGCAAAATCTTCATAAGCTAATCACTAAAACCCTTTGATCATACTATTTGATGGGTTATCAATAGGTTACCACCATTTTAGCCAGGATTGGGCTGAAGCCTTCTCTTTTTTTTAAAAGAAAAGTCACCACTCCTAGTGGGAATCGAACCTACAATCTTAGGCACAGAGCCCTGCACTTAGGTAGGCTTCAGCACTCATGGCCAATGGGCCTCCAAATGAATTCATATTTTAAATTAACTCTTGATAACATCAGGTCAACAATTCTAATAGTCGCCACACATATCCTGTACTTTTCAATTATTTTTAAATTCTATGATCCAGCTTGCTGCAACATACAAAAGAATTTAAAAAAAAAAAAAAGAAATTCTTAAATATTATTTTATGTCACTAGGTGCTGTGTTAGCCAATCGTCTAGCAGAAGTATCTAACTGGAATGTATTGCTTTTGGAGGCAGGAGGAGATGAAACTGCTATTTCTGATGTTCCAACATTTAACGGTTTGCTGGGAAACAGCGACCTCTGGTGGAACTATTCCACAACACCTCAGTCGAAAGCTTGTTTAGGTAAGTTGTACAAGACCAATTTTTCTATGGTCAAAAATCCAGCTAAACTATGTACATCTGACACTATCCATACTCAGAATAAAGTTAATTCAGTATTGGGATTAAAATGAATACTTTGCCTCTAAAGGAACACAATGAAAGAAGTTGCTATTTGCATATATTGAGCCTTATTTGACACTCCAAAAGATATGAGGATTCACTGAAGACATTGGACTGTTATAAATAACTCACTGATTAAGTAGGGATACTATAGACATTTTAGATTGAACTGCTTTTCCCATTAACGGCCTCTGAATATCTATCTATCTATCTAGAAGGATAGGAAATAAGAAAAATTGGCAGAATTTCTTTTAGCATTCCATAAAAGAGATCATGAAATAAAATACTTACATATTTTATTTTTCTGTTTCAGCTAACAATGGAAGGTGTAGTTGGCCACGAGGACATGTCATCGGAGGAAGCAGTGCGATAAATGCTTTGATTTATGTTCGTGGAAATCGACAAGACTATGATAATTGGGAAGCAGCAGGGAATCCAGGATGGAATTATGAAAATATGCTTCCATACTTTCTCAGAGCTGAAGACAATAGAATTCCTTCACTTTACACTTCAGCATATCATAGAACTGGTGGTTTTCTTACAGTATCTCAAGCACCTTATCGAACACAACTAGTACCAATTCTTACCCGAGCAGTAAAAGAATTAGGTTATGACATGGTTGATTTTAATGGTGCATCACAAAGGGGCTTTAGTATTTCCCAAGGTACTGTGAGAGATGGTTCCAGATGTAGCACTGCCAAAGGATATTTGCGTCCTATAAGGGCTCAAAAAAATCTCAATGTAGTATTGAGAGCTCTTGTGTCAAAAATTTTAATTGATGAAAACAACAATGCTTATGGTGTTCAGTTCATTCAAGGAAATAAATCATATATTGCTAGAGCAAGAAAAGAAGTTATTTGTTCCGCTGGAAGTATAAATAGCCCTCAACTACTGATGTTGTCTGGTATTGGTCCAGAAGAAGTCCTTAATGAATTTGGTATACCAGTGATTAAAAATTTACCAGTAGGAAGAAACTTGCAAGACCATGTTGGTATACCTCTTGTGTTCCAAGTTGAAGGAGTGAATACTATAACCGCATCTTCATTCAGAAATTTTGAAAATATATTGGAGTACACTCAAAATCATTCAGGCCCAATGACAATACCATCCTTTATTGAATTTCTTGGTTTTGTTAATTCCAACCCATTCAGCAATGATGAACCAGATATACAGCTAATGTTTGTGTCGTTTTTCCCAAATCCTCAGAATCTTCACTTGTTTGTAATAATACCTGTCTATATCCACCCAGAATCAAGGGGATACGTTACCATTCAAAGTTCTGATATAAACACTCCGCCCATTATGAATCCTCAGTATTTCAGCTCAGCCCCCGACTTCGATAAGCTTTTAACAGGAGCACTTCTTGGAATTAATGTTACTAGAACAGAGAGCCTAAAAACGTTTAATGCTACTTTATACAATGATTTTTACACGCCTTGTATGGAATTTGAGGGAAGAACTACAGAATTCTTGTCGTGTGTCATTGAACAATTTACTACGTCTATATTTCATCCTGTCGGGACTTGCAGAATGGGCCAACCTTCTGATCCCAGAACAGTTGTTAACCCTCAACTCCAAGTTCACGGAATTAAAAATCTTAGGGTAATAGATGCATCGGTCATGCCAACAATTACATCCGGTAATACTAATGCTCCAACTATAGCCATTGCTGAAAAGGCATCAGACCTTATTAAGATATATTGGGGCGAAACAGTTCTACCCTCACAATACAACTATGACATTTAAATATTAATTTTAAAATTATCATCTCCAAACAAATTATAGGTAGCAAAATGCTCACAAATAAATAAATACAAAACAAAAAAAAAAAAAAAGATTATCTTATGTAAAAAGTAATATCTAGCAAATGTCCTTGAATGCTAGATCTTTTAAAATTTAAGACTGGGAGTCTACGATTTATATTAAACCAACATCCAATAATGATAACTCCAAGGTTAGATCATTTCTGTAAGTAGTCAAAGAGGAGGTATTTCCTAAGCAAATCTACTTTAATATAATATTTTCTGTAATAGAAAAAATAATGTTACATTTTATAGTCTAAGTATTATTTCTGTACAATTTATTTGAAATACACATCTCTACTTCTTGTGCAAAGACACTTTCTTTAGAACTGAGAAAGGTTAATATAATAAAAATATTATTTGTGAAAATAATATAAATGACAAATGACGTCTTTTACTCAGGAAAAATTTATCAGCTTAAGATGTCTATTGGAGTTAGATTTTTGTACAGTAGAAATAAATGATTAAGCATTATTTTCATTAACGTTCCCTTTACTATATTAGTGTGTTTTCCTTCACATAGGGTGGAAGTCGGCTTATTACTTCGACCTGATGACACAAACTGGTAGTGCTAACTATAGAAAAATCCAATTTTCAGGACCCACAGATCATGACAATAACAGCTATTTAAATTTGTGCGTGTGTCTATTAATTTATTTATTTTTTGGACCTACTTTACTTATAGAGAGCCATCAGAGCACTAATGTACCAGACAATTTCAACTAGACCAGATATACCCTATGCTCTAAGATCACTAGAAAGATACACGGAAGATGAAGTAATCAGAGTTAAAAATATATTCCAATACTATTTAAGGATCTAAGCATTGCATATAGTTGCAATAATATAAACAAAATTAAAAGTTTTAGTGATAATGAAACAGAAATATCATAAATGGAATTATTTACAACCTGGTCCAGTCAAAGGCTGATTTGGGTGGCAGTGCTAGATGAATTTAGGGCAGCAGCAAAAAATTTAATTATTCCCCACAAATTAGGTACCCAAAACACTTTATTTAGTCTTTTTTTTTTGTTTTGGTTTAATTCATTGGACATTTTCTTTAAATGTATTTTACTTGTTATTATCACGTTGGTTTTGCTACAAACAATGGAGGTAGATAGTTTCCTCTGTGTGTCTGGTCTGTTTTACTGGATACGTTCTAATAAAAAGTTTTTATCTTTAAGATTATTAAAAACATTTTTCAAATACTCTGTTGGTTTATTTATACGTACATTCCATTTACCTTAACAACTTCCCCCTACAATTTATATGGTAGAAATGTATTTCGTATTTCAAATTTTCCTCTGGGGTTTAATTCAAAGCTATACTATCGTTTATTTATGAATCGGAAGGCCCGATGGCCGTGAGTGTGAGCACTTAATACTCGGTGCCTTAGGTCATGGATTTGATTCCCACTAGAGGTGATGGCTTTTCTTTCGAAAAAAGAAAAAGCATCAGCCTTATCCTGTCTAGAAAAGGGTGGTAACCTATTGATAACCCGTCCTAAAATTCGTAGTTAATAATAAATAGACGTTAAAATTTAAATAATAATATACGTATCGTTTATATAAACGTTTTGATACTCACATATCCTAAAGAGATGACCCAAACTATAGTTAGTGCCAGGTTGCCGTAGACGTCATAACAACAGAAGCAACGAAGCTCTCATGGATGATAATGGACAACACGATGTAAGCCATATTGAACAGATAATTCTATAAGTTGTTCTCATGAAATGCACCTGTCAAGAAGAAAAAAAGGGATTCGCAAGAACTGTGTCATCTTAGCGCGTAACATGACCAGGAACAAAAGAATCAAGGACGGGCCGGAGGGGAGGTAGGCCTTCCTCCACCACTCGCCACCAGCCCATGACCATGCCGTCTCAACAAATAAAATAATTAAAAAATGAATAATTATGTGATGTGGGTATTACATCCATGTATTCATCATCACTTATATCACTATCAGAGCTGGAACTAAGTAATAACTTTAAAGAAAATATAAGTACGAAGTTATGAGGTTTGTCTCTCCAAGTTGCAGAAGGGAAATGAAGGAGTGATGAGGATGGGCGAGAGGGCTGGGGGCCGCGCGTGCGCACGACCTAGTTCTTTTCTTCGCGGTACACCTATAGTACGTTTGGTAAGCCTGGGATAAATATAGTTAGTATTTTGGGTAAATTAAAACACCTACATTTTAGGTGGCATCAACTTACAATAGCGGATATTGCTATCACGGCTCCGAGAGGAGTGGCAAGGTTTGGTCAGGGACTCGTGGTCTCAGGGGGGGGGGGGCGAATTTTTTTTACTCGCATTATAACGTGAAATATTATTAACTTATTAAACGCCTATTAACTTGCAGGGGGAGAGGGAGAGAAAGAAAGAAACTCGGTAACAAGGACCAAGATGGATGGCCTAGACAAGATGAAGTGAAGCGACGTTGATTCTTATGTTGGGTATTGTTAGAAATTGTCGAATTATTCTTATGGTACGATTTTCTACGAGGGCTTAATACTTTATTTTCTCCATAATTAATACGGTCGAACATAATCAGATTTCGCTATAAAACATGTTATTAGTAGGGTACTTTTCAACTACATGGTCCTGTAAGGATTTTAAGAAGTTTCCTGTCTCTGAGATAGGCAGCTCTCTGGAAGTGCAGGTCCTTCATCGGTGGCAGAAAAGAAAACTGATTAATATGCTTGAGCAGGTTGACATTAAACTGGACAACCGGAGCTCGCGGGACAAGTTGAACTGCAGAGGTGAAGGGGGCACGCTCCAACACGTACCAATCGCCAGTCTCCCCTCCTAGCCAATTAGAGGATCGGTACAGTCGGAAGAAGACCCGGAGTAATTTCCGCTTAGGATACAATCCGTTTCCTGCAGTGGCACTTAAAATCATATAGTTTTTCTCTTTAAGATTTCATTGTATATTACTTTACCTTTACTAATGGTACTAGGGATATGAAAGGAAACGCGCTATGATGACGCAGTTCCTGAGTGTCGGACTTTTTAAATCTCTCCAAAACGTTTCGGAAATAGTGGTAAGTGGAAGGTGACCATTCGAAAGCTTACTAAATTCTCTACCAAAAAGATTCTGAAGTTATTTTCGATTGTGCGATGTCAATCGTAGGAATCAGTGCTTAAAACTTCGAAGTGTAGTTTTGTTCTATGAACGGGGGTTTCTTTCTGTTTACCTCATTTTTTGATTGTTTATATTTTAATTGAATTTAAGGGTAAAATAATTATTTTAGTAAAAAAAGGTTAGAAAATATCCGTAATAGTGTTTTCCTAGGGCGAACGCTGAGACTGGAGATGGAGTAATTTATGCTTACTATTTCATTTTATATGTTTCACAAAAGATCTAATTCTACCAATTACTGCTTCTATTCCTTTATGAACATGATTATATATCATGATAGGTGATAGGTATTGTTATTTGCTGATTATTTCGATGTTGCTTTAACACATCGAATACTGTATACTGAGGATGAGTTTGTGGTCTCAAAAGCAATCGGTAAATTAATTATATCGTCCCTAGCATGTCAAACTATCGAATATGCAAAATCTTGGTTTTCAGATTCGAGACTTTGCTCTTGGATGTATGGACGATACAGGTTGTCGCAAATTGTCACAACTCTAACCCCTTTAGAATAGCCTTTCATGCCTTAAATAAAGTATCGAATAAGACCATTTTTCAGTATATTACTTCATCAGTGGATAGAATATGTTCGTTCTTTAGTTTGCTCCGATTTGCATGTTCGATAGTTTGACATGGTAGGGAGGATATCTAGGGGATGTTTTCATGATCAGTTCTACATACTTATGATGAACATTTACCCGCGATCTGTTTCTATTGTATGCCAACCATCCCCGATTAGTTAATGTTAACGGCATCAACCATATCCTGGCTAGAAAAGGGTGGTAACCTATAGATAACCCGTCCTAAAATCTTAGTTGATAATAATGAACGTTAAAATTTAAATAAATAAATAATGTTAACGTATTAGAAAACTCACAAAATTTGAAATTTTTGTTCAAAAGTGATTACTGAATGAGGACACTAAATCAAAGAAAAATAATACTACTTTAAGAATTAGGATAGTTTCAATGTGTTGTAATCACTCATTTTCTTATGAGTCAATCTAGTGATTGAAAGACATATCCGACCTGTAATGACCGAGGACATTACCCCTGATTAGTAGATAATTAAAATTATTATTGTTTTTACGGAGTATCGTAAAATAAATGGAGGTTGCTGAGTGTCATAAACTCCCTCAATATTGGGCTACTTTATTGTCTATTTTGAAGGATTTATTACTTTGTTTTATATTGTTTGTCCAAATCATTTCAGGAAGTTTTTTTTTATAAATGATAATACCCTTCATTAAAATAATGCATACATCCTTGTCAAGGGCGTTTAGAATATTTTTATAAATAAGTGTAAACAAAAATTTGCAATTCAAAATCTGAAGAAATAGATAAATTAATTAACCTTGAATTTGTTAAAGGCTTAAGGAGGAGATAAGAATAGAAACAAAAACCCCAACTATATAATTCTAATTCATTTCCTGCTTAGCTCATTGTGCTTTACAGTATAACTTCTTCATTTTCTAATAAAAGGTAATTCAAGAAATTAAAGAATTCCAACTCTATACATAATTACTATTAAAAAAAATTAACTATTTTCTTCCAGAAAGTATGTTATTTTATGCGAAGGTAGGGATTGTCGGGGTTCGGTAATTGCTTCTTAATAAAACTACATTTTACAAATGACAATTCCTACCTTCGTGTTCGCGGAAAGCCGCTCAACGAGACATACCCCGTGAGGTGATGCCACCTAGCGGTGTGCCCGGGAACTATTTGCCCGCGGCAGTACGAACGGCACGAAAAGACAAGTTGAGAAGATATAGTTGCCTAGACAAAGCAGCGAGTCTGGAGCATCTAAGTTTTTCTCTCCCCAAGTTTTATACACTAATTATGGAGGAGTAAACATCTAAGCCACCCAGGCCGAGCGAAGGGAGCAGAAAATGGTGTTGGCCAGCCCACCATGATTTGGAGAAGCAAGAAGGAAATGCAGCAAATAGCAGGGAGTACTCAAGCACAAACCATTCTCAAGGTACCTTTTTCAATTTCATCTCTCTAAAGATCCAGCAAACCATCTCAGCTCAACCAACCCCAGCAACTCATCACTCATCATTTCTCCATAATCCAAAATTTAAGTAACCCACTAACCACAAATTGTTCCTGCTTTTGGCTTTACACCCCCATCCATTTAATTATATTTTCTGAAATAAATCCTGATTTTAAATTTAACCTATTTACAAATCTCTGCAGTCCTTCACCGTCAGTGGTCCACTCTAAACCATATAAAAAATGGTAGAGTGATCACTATCACAAACAAATGGTCCTCCGGGCAGAGATCTGTACCAGTAAATCATAAAACAAATGGTCCTCCGGGCAGAGATCTGTATCAGTTACAATTTTGGTAAAAATAGCCTTATATTCAAGGGACAAAAAATATTTATATGGGTTTATGAATTTGTTACCATCAAATATTATTATTTTCAAATCACATCAAGTCTATACCATTTTGTATTATCATGAACTAATCAGTTTAAAAATTCACTTCATGATCCAAATCAGACTTGATCATTTTTCAAATGTGTTGCTTAGACTATTTTAATGTTTAAATAATTTCTATAAATGTTTGAAGACATATTTAACTCAAGTAATTGACATTAGCCCAACATGAGAACTTACATTCAATTATATTATTAAATTATTCATATTATTGTCTCATGTTCATCTCTCAATTACCTTATAGATTTTATTCTTTATATTTTTAATTGAATCACAATATGTTCTTCAATCATTTATTAATGATCTGGGTAGACAATAAGATTCTCATAAATATCATTTATATCTTTATTTTCTAGATATGTATCACACAGGTATTATTATTATTTCACATAAAGTCAATTCATTTGTTATTCCACACATAAACACCTATTTAAAACACAATTCTTCTTCCACTGTGACTGATCCTCATGGTTTTCTCAAACTAGGGAGGCTTCGCTCAGCTAGCTGTTTCCGCTGTTTCTCCACCTAGACTCAGTCCATAGAGGTAGAAGTTGCCAAGTAAAGTTACAGTGGCCCCGCTCTCGTGACGTCACACTCTCCTTGGATTCTTTTCGTGACTGTTGCGTCATGTATGATGTGTTTTAAATGCTTTTGATTGTTTTAATGGTTTTGTAACATGTAGGAAACCAGGAGCAGGAAAAATAAATAAAATAATAAAAAAAAAGGAAAGGCTAAATGAAATTAGGTTTAGCATGATGAAACTTATATTTATTAGTTAATATTAATACCCCTTAATTTTTAATAGCCCTTTCAAAAACTAAAACTGTGCCCAGGCCTAATAAGATTTGGCAAGTGGTAGCAGAGACTTACCAAGGGTTTTCGGCATCTGCATCTCTTCTTCGCCCAGTCCACAGGTTACGAGATCTGCTTGCTTATCTGGTCCAGATGACACTGCCCTCCTATTGTCTAGGACCCCCCTCTCCTCCTAGGCCTGGGCAGCTAGTTCCTATATCCCATAGATAGCAGGGCAGTCCACTATCTATTCCTATCACTAAATATTTACACACTACAAAGCATGCTACATACAAAGACATACAACTACAAAACATTCTACAACTACTAATAATAATAACTATGGTTACAGTTTTAATTGACTTTAGCTTAGCCTGTTGTATTAATGTAATCCAATCATCTTACTCTGTTTTAATGTTTCGTCTGCTCAGCCCGTTCTCTTCTCAAGTTTTATTTATTTTGCTGTTCTTATTGGTACCTGAACATTTTCTATCTCTATTTATATCCTTGCTTCTTCCTTTAGCTCTATTGTTCTCATTCTTTTATTTGTTTGGCTAACTCCTTGCTCCGCTCCTGCTCGATCTGGTTGGCTGCTTTGTTTTGTTTTGAATATGCCTGAAGATCATGACGCTCAAAAGCGTCAAGCGACGAAATCCACTGATTATATTAATCAAGCCAACGCACTTGAACGCAAAATGCGCCTTTTAAAGCGCAACATCATTGGAATCGGCGACATTACATTGAACGATATCGCAGATGACGACATACGTAGCTTCGAGGCGAGATATCTCGTCGCGAAGGAAGAGTGGGAGGAGTTCTGCTGCACATGGGACAAACGCGACTCGCTACATCTGCTTTTGGGAGAAAGCGATATTTTCCCTAATAATGATTGGGATGCGGTATACAGCAAGCTACGGTCTGAAATTATCGCTGCTAAAGCCATTCAACTCTCCCTCAAGGACCGCGACTCTTCAAGGAAAGCTGAAAAAACCGAATTGCCAACAATGACCTCCCGCGGTCCCGAGCTCGATAAGATCCCAATTCCCACATTCTCAGGCGACCTCCTACAATGGACGCACTTCAGAGACACGTTCCGCTCCATGATACACGATCGCAAATCTCTCAGCAAAATTGAGAAATTTCATTATCTGATAGCAGCTCTCAAAGGAGAATCCGCGTCATTAGTTTCCAATTTCACCATCGCGGATGAGTCCTACGATCAAGCTTGGGAGAAGGTAACAAAGACCTATGACAACCCTCGAGTATTAGCTCGTCTTCTAGTTCATCGCATCGTGGATTGTGAAGTTACCTCTGCCAAATCGGAACAGCAGAAATATGATAGGTTTCTTACAGGCGTTGCTGATAGTATCGAGGCCTTTAACTCTCTCAAACTCGGGAATCCTTGCGAATTCATATTATCCACATTAGCCCTGCGCGCTCTTGACGCTGAAACGAGGAAACAATTCGAATTATCTCGAGAGTCCAGCAAGGACCTTCCGAAAACTGAGGACGTAATAACATTCATTCGCCAAAGGAAACTCGCCCTCAAGATGTCGCAGGATGTATCAGGAACAGGCTCAAGTAGTAGGTCCTCCTCGAACTCTAGCGTTAGCTGCCCCAACAGAAACTCCCCGCGGTATAAGGCGGTTTCATTTCACACCAGCAGCGATTCCTCGGATTCTCAAAGTTCTAAGTCCCGAGAAACCAGTCCTAAGCCCGTTCAATGCCTTTTCCGCCAAGGCGCCCACACCTGTGCGAAGTGCGAAAGATTTAAGAAACTTCCTGTAGAGCAACGGGCATCGATGATACGTTCTTGGAAGGTGTGTTTCAACTGTTTAAAAAAAGGGCACAGAGTTGGAAACTGCCGTTCCAAATTTCGCTGCATCTACTGCAGGAGTAAACACCACTCACTGATCCATCGAGATGATCGTGGAGTCACCAAGGATGAAGAACCAGCTCATGACAAAAGACAATCTCCAGTTGCAGACACTCAAGACAAGTCCTTCATCGGTTTTGGCTCAGCCCAGAAATCATGCTCAAGGAGCACCGTACTCCTCGGAACCGTGCGCACTCTGATTAGAGGTTCAAGAGGTGATTTCCACACCGCACACGCTCTCCTCGACTCAGGCAGTCAAAACACCTTTATGACTTCCTCTCTTGCAAAGAAGATAGGTGCTAAGATTTTCCCTTCCAAGGTTTCCATCACAAGCCTCGCAGGATCAACCCTACCAGCGCACCTAGTAAAAGGATCCACACACTGCGTTTTACGCCCACTCGTTGGAGACAAAGAGTTGAAGGTATCACCGTTGGTCATTGACCACATCACATCGAATTTGCCCAACGTAAGTCTGCCAACATTGCTTTCTAGCAAGCTAATGGATTTACCCTTGGCCGATCACCAATTTGGAGAGTCTAAACCCATCGACATACTGTTAGGAGGAGATGTCTTCCATCAAATTATTTCCGGCGCATCTAAGCCCTCTGACATCGACGGTTTGTCATTGTTGCCCACCACATTCGGACTCGTTGTCACCGGCACATTGAATGATCACCCCTCTACTTCTCATCACTCATTCTTTATCGAAAGGCATCATTCAATTGAGGATGACATGAAGTTGTTTTGGGAGATTGAAGAGCCCAAACCTGTTGACCGAACCGACCCCGAAGATGCCTATTGCGAGGAATTTTACTCGAGATGACGAGGGACGATTTATAGTGAGACTGCCCTTCAAGGAAGGCGTTCCGATCGGCGACAACAGAGATATTGCATACCGCCGTTTCTACGCTCTGGAAACTAGATTCCGAAAGGATCCCGCGTTTTTTTCATAAATATTCCGAATTCATGCAGGAATACAGGGACCTCGGACACATGTCTCCTGCAACAACTAAGTCCTCGTATCTCATCCCTCACCATAGCGTTTGGCAGGAGGGCCCCCACGGCGACATGAAGCTGAGGGTAGTTTTCGATGCGTCATGCCCTTCGTCATCAGGTTACAGTCTCAATGACGCACTCCTATCAGGACCCAAGCTACAAGAAGATTTGTGCAACATTCTGATCCGTTTTCGCCTTTATGCCATTCCTCTATGTGCGGACATGGTTAAGATGTATCGCCAAGTTGTCGTTCACGAAGAAGACAGAAAATTCCAGCACATCCTGTGGCGCGATTCACCCAACAAGGCAATTCAAATAATGGAGCTCAATACCGTAACATATGGGCTTAAGTCAAGCGCATATCAAGCTCTTCGAACCGTAAGGCGACTTGTAGAAATCCATGGGTCAGAATTCCCCTTAGCCGCAAGTCGCGTTTTAGAGAACTGCTACGTTGACGACCTGTGCAGCGGAGCTAGCACCCTAGAAGAAGCTCTTCTACTTCAAAACCAGTTATGCGGTTTATTCGCAAAAGGCGGATTTACCCTCAGCAAGTGGGCTTCGACCGAACCAATGCTTCTTCCTGCCAAAGAACTACATAGCGAATCTGTGGCCATCAGAATCGACGACTCCACCAAAATATTAGGTCTACTTTGGCGTTCATCTAATGATTCCTTTTCCTATTCGGTCAAACCCCCTCATCCTTGTCCGGTCACTAAACGGCACATGTTGTCGTCAATATCGCGTATCTTTGACCCACTTGGACTGCTTGCTCCTGTAGTCTTCATCGCCAAGTCATTGCGCCAAGAGGTCTGGAAAGCGAAGACCGACTGGGACGAAGAACTCCCACACGATCTCCAAGCTGCCTGGATGGAACTTACAACCGATTGGCTAGTCCTGTCTTCTATCTCGATTCCACGATACATCACTGAACCCCTAGCTGTTCGCCGCTTGGTTGGCTTCTGTGATGCATCATCCAAGGGATACAGCGCTGCCTTATACTTGCACTCCATGAGCTCAGATGGCGAAGTCAAGGTCTCGCTTGTCAAAGGCAAAACCAAAGTATCTCCTTTAATGTTCACATCAATGCCACAACAGTTGCACAAGGATGCCTCGATGAAAAAGGGGACAGATTATGTCCACATTTCACCTTTCTTCGATGAACAGGGGATCCTCAGGGTGGGCGGCAGATTGAAGAATTCACCAAGGAAGATTTCAACCCATTATCAAATCGGGAGACCTCGTGATCCTTGTGGAAAGAAGACCACTTCTAGGACAATGGCCCGTTGGAAGAGTCACATCTACCTACCCTGGTCGCGACGGAATCATTCGCGTTGTGGATGTCCTAACCCCCTCCGGTAAGACTTTAACTAGGGCAGTTACGTCCCTTGTTCCTTTATTTCACGCTGAAACGGAAGATCGTTCAGCTAGTTGAATATCCAAGTTTGGCTCTTTTGTTTTTGTTATTCTTCTTCATTATGGAATTTGTTTACTTTGACCTTATTTTAAACATTTTTGTTTTCTTTGGAAGTAGTTTCAATTTGTATTTGGTACACCTATTTAATGCCACATATTAGAAGTTTTTATTCTCATTATTGTATTTTTGTTTACATACTTTTCTCACCTCTGTGAAACTGTATTTGTAGGTTGAACTATTTATCAACAAACTTGCATGTACCATTGTATTATTTTGTATTCTTCTTTTGAATTGTAAATTAGCTTAAACTAATTTAGGTGGGCGGTTTGTTCGCGGAAAGCCGCTCAACGAGACATACCCCGTGAGGTGCTGCCACCTAGCGGTGTGCCCGGGAACTATTTGCCCGCGGCAGTACGAACGGCACGAAAAGACAAGTTGAGAAGATATAGTTGCCTAGACAAAGCAGCGAGTCTGGAGCATCTAAGTTTTTCTCTCCCCAAGTTTTATACACTAATTATGGAGGAGTAAACATCTAAGCCACCCAGGCCGAGCGAAGGGAGCAGAAAATGGTGTTGGCCAGCCCACCATGATTTGGAGAAGCAAGAAGGAAATGCAGCAAATAGCAGGGAGTACTCAAGCACAAACCATTCTCAAGGTACCTTTTTCAATTTCATCTCTCTAAAGATCCAGCAAACCATCTCAGCTCAACCAACCCCAGCAACTCATCACTCATCATTTCTCCATAATCCAAAATTTAAGTAACCCACTAACCACAAATTGTTCCTGCTTTTGGCTTTACACCCCCATCCATTTAATTATATTTTCTGAAATAAATCCTGATTTTAAATTTAACCTATGTACAAATCTCTGCAGTCCTTCACCGTCAGTGGTCCACTCTAAACCATATAAAAAATGGTAGAGTGATCACTATCACAAACACTTCGCATCATCAACGGTCAACGATCTCCTCTCAATAAGTTATTTTATGTTTTTATTTTATAAAGTGGGGCAGCCCACTTTATTATTTCATTAAATAAAGTTTTCTTCTTCTTCTTCTTTATAGAGGTAAATTATTTAATTTAATTATTTAAAAATTCCTGCCACCGGTGGGAATCGAACCCACAATCTCCCGCTTATGAATCTAAGGAGCTAGCCACTAGACCACGGGAGACCCCCCCCCCGTCCAGATTTTACAGAAACTACAGCCGTACAGATTTTGGCTGTAGTTTTACGCTCAGGTTTCGTGTTTCTCTGCCTTTAAACGAGAAAAATTAGGAGAAAGACACTGATATCTATTGTCAGAAAAGCTAAAACAATCTGAAAGCACAAAGGCTTGAGGCCAATAAAAGGAATCCCGACTCGCAGGATCTGTGTTTTTATGTAATCCTTATTCCTGAAGTTATTTTAAAACCTTATAATAGAACCTCTTAATATTTGGCTCCCAAATTTCTATATATTTTTTGCTGGAAATTTTATATTATATACCTTAATTTAACATACCCGGAGAAACTCAGGAGTAATTTCATGGGCATATATAGAAAATAATTTCGGGGGGCGGGAGGGCTGAGAGGATTTGGGTAGTATGGAATACTAACAATCTAGCACTTGGAACAGTTAGCCAACTAAAACGCTATTAAATTTGAATTATTAGTCCTAGAGCTGGTAACACAGTTTCATGAACTGTTTTATGGACCTTGAAATTTTGTTGCAGTGCATAAGAAGGTATGTTTGTGTTGTCTAGAATTACCGTGGAACACCGGGTACTGGGCATAGGGGAAAGGTTAAAAGAAATATGGTTGACCCCAAAAAAGTGTTTTATTCAGAAGCCAACAATCTTTAATGTAAAATTGAGGGTATTTTACAACAAATAATAAATAAGGCAGACACTTTTAAGAGGGTTAACATGAAAAAAAAAAAAAAGAAAAAAAAAAGGGGGATGGTTAGGGATGGTAAAGTAGTTTTTTTTTTAAATGTACCTAATGTTTTATTCACGCTGAGTTTTAAAAATCGTCTTCAATAAACATAATTGAAAATAATTACAAAATGGCAGGCGAAAGGGCCTATGATATTGCAGTCTATCATAGGCAACATTTATTTTCATGTTTGCTGACAATTAACCCCCACAAAAAGTGACTGCCCTTTTGTAATTATTTTAAATTATGTTCGTTGAAAACGGTGTTTAAACCGCAGCGTGTAGAAAACACGTCATTTAATTTAATCATTTAAAAAAACTACTTCGGGGGTTGTTTTTTTTTTTACATGTTAACCCCCATAAAATTGTTTGCCGTATTTATTATTCATTGTAAAATACCGTTAATTTTACATTAAAGATTGTTGGCTTCTGAATAAAAAACTTTTCATGGGCCAACCATATTTTTTTGTTCCATTCCCCTATGCGCAGTACCTGGTGTTCCACGGTAATTCTAGACAACACATACTTACCTTCTTATCTACCCAAGAGATGCACTATAGAATAATTTCAAGGTTCATGAAACGTGCGTTACAAGCTCTCTGAATATATTTATATCATTTTGGCGTTCAAATAAATATTCCCAAACTTCAGGATAAATCTTTCTCTTAAGCATTGAAAATTAAATGGCAATTTTAATTCAGCTTTTTAGTAATTTAATTTATTTTTTAACAATAGCTAGAGCTATAATCGCACTCCTAATTTATTAATTTCGCTTGTTTTCAAATTGGTTTTTCCTGATTAATATTGAATGTTGTTTAGCAAGCTTTGTTCTGTTCGAGCTAAAAAACAAAAATTACGATCACTGGTCACACCAAGAGGACTACAGGAGCTTAGTTGAATGATTCAAATAAAACAAATATTAGATGGGACAACAAAGAAAAAATGACATAATCAAGAAACTTAATTTCTATTATGAAATGAAAATATGACCAGTATCTACTTGGGTTTTCAGGATATCAACCGAATCTGCAACCTTGAAGTCCTAACATGGCGCCTAGTTCAAGTAGCCTTTTCATCAATGTTTTTCTGGCTGCAGTCGCTCTCTTCTATTATTCAGACATTGACCCGAATTTCCGGGCAATTGATATCCCTGTGGAAAATCTCCAGGAGGAATATGACTTCATTGTAATTGGAGCTGGATCTGCTGGTAAAGTTTTTACTTAAAATAGTTTTAATGTGGAGCTTATTTATCATAAAGTTATTTATTTGAGAGAATTTTATATTTCTGAACAAATTACAAACTTTTCTAGGTGCTGTGCTGGCAAATAGGCTTACAGAAGTATCGAACTGGACAGTGCTGCTACTAGAAGCAGGAGGAGACGAGACAGCAATTTCCGATACCCCGTTGCTTCTTACTTACTTACCTAATACTGATATTTATTGGAACTATACAACCACTCCACAAGTAAATGCATGTCTAGGTAAGTCTTTGAAATTTCACTTGAAAGAAGCTGTAGTGGCTAGGTGACAACATCGGCTCAAGAAAAGTTTACTCTAGGTACCTCTTTGGTATATCTCCATAGCGAGGCGAAAAACTTAGACGTTACAAGGAAGTAAGATAATATCTATTACAGGCATTACGTTTACATACACTCCATATTATGGAGTATACTGTCAAGTGGGGGATTCTAGTGGTCAGGCATCATTAATTTACTCTTAATACAATAATCATGCAAGTATTAGTCTGAATATGTTTTTTTTTTACTGTTATGAATGATTCTCGTAGCTCAGAAATATGTTTGAAAATTTGTATTTAATTCCTTTTTTTTAAATCGTTCATTATTATATGAATTATAATTATTATTTAAACTTATTTTCAGTATTATTAAAGTAAACATACGTATTTATTAAATTATATTTGGTTGTTTGTTCTGCATGGTCTTTACCCTCAGAATAGTTTACCTCCATAAATATAAAAAATGCGAATTTATTATACGATTCCTATTATATTGAACATCTCCGTTTCAACATTTCCATGTGGACGAAAACTCTTTTTTCTATACCTATAAATTACATTTAATTAATTTTATATAGGAGTTCTGTCCTAAGTAAGTAATCACCTAATGGTCAATTCCAGGATGTAAGAATTTTAAGATAAACTATGGAATAGTTGGAAGGCTAATGCTACATCAATTCCTACTACACAAATGTTTCTTTATTCTTTTCCCTAAATTTACACACATGTGAGGTGTCTCTTCAGGGCATGGGTGTATATAAGTGGGGACTGAGGGAGCTGCAGCCCCCCCCCACAACATTTCATTTTGGTGAGAACATTTCGTATAAAAACGAAAAATATCTTCAACATTTACGCCTGGTTTACTAGATGTCCAGTGGGCCTCAAAACACACCATTTTACAATAAAATATATAACATTTCCCCTACCCCCGAATCCCCCGATGCTCCTGCTTCAGAGGAACTTGTTATTAAGAAAACGCTTACAGACTCAAATTGAGAAGGGAAAATTTTCCAGCAGAAGGGTCACGCCAACTAGTCATAGGCTGAATGAATCCAATATGGTGGAAATAAGTCAGCTTATCGATAATCGTTGCCATACGTTCAATATTAAAACAACCCTCTTAGTTATCAATTGAACCATCAACTCTTTATTTATTATTTCAAATAAATTAATAAAACTATTATTCAGGCGTTGTATTTAAGTTTTTCAGTGCATTTGATCATTAATGCTAAATTTATAATTATTTGTTATTACAGCTAACAATGGAGGTCGCTGTTCCTGGGGCCGAGGCCATGTGATTGGAGGCAGCAGTGCTGTCAATGGGATGATGTACGTCCGAGGAAGACGTCGGGATTACAATACTTGGGAAGCAATGGGAAATCCAGGATGGGATTATGACAGCATGCTTCCTTATTATCTGAGAGCAGAAGACAATAGGATACCTTCATTATTTACTTCACCCTATCACAGGACTGGGGGATATCTCACAGTTTCTGTACCTCCGTATCAATCAGAATTGCTCCCAGTTCTTATCCAGTCAGCCAAGGAATATGGTTATGACATAGTTGACTATAATGGAGCATCGCAAATGGGGTTCAGCCTTGTTCAAGGTAATGTAAGAGATGGGACCAGATGTAGTACAGGAAGAGGTTATTTGCGTCCAATAAGAGCGAGAAAAAATCTTAATGTAGTTACGAGGGCTCTTGTATCAAAAATATTAATTGATGGTAATAGCAACGCTTACGGCGTGGAATATATTCAAGGAAATAAAACATACACTGCAAGATCAAGAAAGGAAGTTATCTGCTCTGCGGGAGCTATCAACAGCCCTCAACTCCTCATGTTGTCTGGGATTGGACCAGAAGACATTTTAAATAAATATGATATTCCTGTAATACAAAATTTACCAGTCGGAAGAAATTTACAAGATCACGTTGCAGTACCTTTCGTTTTTCAAGTTGAAGGGGTGAACACCATTACAACTTCCATAGTCAACAACATGCAAACTGTGTTAGAATATACTCAGAATCACACTGGACCCCTCACTGTACCTGGTTCCTATGAATTTATTGGCTTCATTAGTTCTAACTATTCCGCAGATGGACAGCCAGATATCGAATTGATTTTTGGAACTCGCGTACAAAATCCTCAGGACTTGAATCTATTCGAAATTATCACGACCTTTGATCACCCCCAATCTCGAGGATATGTTTCGATTCAGAGCAGGGATATAAGAATAGCACCTATAATGAATCCTCAATATTTCAGCTCCTCAATTGATTTTGATATCCTTTATACAGGATTATTAATGGCAAACAACTTCACAAAAACAGACATTATGAAATCTTACAATACAAGTGTGTATGCGGACTATTACAGCAACTGCCAAGAATATGACCCCAACTCATCTCAATTCTTGAATTGCGTCATTACGCAATATTCTGGCAGTATGTATCACCATTGTGGAACTTGTAGAATGGGTCAACCCACTGATCCGACAACTGTAGTCAACCCACAACTGCAAGTACATGGAATTAAAAACCTTAGAGTGGTCGATTCCTCTGTAATGCCACAAGTAACATCAGGCAACACTAACGCCCCAACGATAGCAATAGCCGAAAGAGCATCTGACATTATAAAACTTTATTGGAATGAAACAACTACTGTTTTACCTCCACAATACAATTATGGCTTGTAAAATGTTGTTACTTTAATTCATGTATTTCATTTGTTCAATTGTAAAATACTTTAATAAAGAAAATTGAATAGTTTTATTTCCCTTTATCTGCCAAAGAAGATCAGTGAACAGCACAGACGTAATTTAATATATAAGGACAATTTACCATCAACTAGTATAATTTCTTAAGCGTTTTAAAGAAATTTAACAAATGATAAGAAAAGCCCAAAACTGCACATGCCTAATAATAAAATAACTACTTTTTTAGCTCGGTTCCTCTCTACCTCCATAGGGAGAACTCGCTTAAGAGGTTGATCTCACGACGCTATCCGGAAGTGCCGACTAGAAACTTTCTCGTTTCAGACACTATAGATCACGAAAATATAGGTTGTTCAAATTTGTATGTGTATATATATATATATATATATATATATATATATATATAACGGCATTGTCAATCAGAGATATAAGCGCTTAAAACTTAAAAAGTGTTTGTTTTGTTCTTTTGAACCGGTTTTTGTCTTTGTTTCACTCACTTTTTAATTGGTTGTTTTTGTTTTAAATTGCATTTATCAGTAAAATTAGTATTTTAGTAAAATAAGCCAAGAAACAATGAAAGGTATTGGTAATAAGTTTGGAGTGGCTGTGGTAATCATGATGGCTGCGGCTAATCATGATGGCATATACATAGGTTTGTTTTTAATTCTTCTATATATATATATATATATATATATATATATATATATATATATATATATATATAAAACCTTCCTCATACTGCTACAACTGAAGTTATCATTATTTCTTATTTTATAGAAAGATTTAACCCAGGAAAGAATGGAATTTTATTTGCCATGAAGCACATATTTACAGTTGATTATAACAATAAAACAAGAAACTTAAAATGACAACGAATGTTTGGTTGCTTGGAATAGAGCTTTCTGAGCAGTAGTCGAAGAGTGAGTACGTTTTCAGTACATAATTGTATTGACTTATACAGCTTTCCTCAAGAATGAGGATTAAGAATTATCCGCTTCTGTGTAAGTTGGCTACTTGTGATTTGTGATGCCTAATCTATTCCATTTCTTCGAGATGTACGGAACCGCGCTAAGATGACGCAGGTTCTGCGAGGTGGACTTTTATAATAATCTATGCATTTTAATTTGTAAATGACGACATATTACGTCAACACTTCCGGACTAGTTGAAGACATCAGCTGGTTCCTTCACTATTAGGGAAGAAACCACGTGAGACAACTGAGAATAGAAAGGCAATAATTACGCTTTATATTATTCAATTCAAAGAATTGTATTTTCTTAATTACAGGATATTAAGAATCTAAATTTAAAAAAAGGTTTTACAGGCCGCAATTGCAAATATTTAGATCATTAATGTAACCCTGATATTGATAAACGTGTAGTGGTAGTGCAACTTATCCCAACCTTATCGGGGCCCTCGTCACTTATAGGTTTTAAATGGTGATTTCTATTAGCCTTGGACAACACTGTAGTTGATTCGGTCAAAGTATCCGGGGCAACACTGGATTTAGTCAGCGTCTCATGTTCGCTTTCAGCAGATGTACGACTAGAGTTGTAGACTGTTAACTCGGCGATTCACAACATCCTCTCAACTGTTGACTCCGCAGGTGCTGCTATACTCTCGACCAGAGTTGGGCAAACGTTAGCGGTCGCTAATATCTAATACCTTTTCGCTAATTTAGCGGTACTGATAAGAGCCTGCGCTAACGATTAGCGCATAGCGACGGCAGAGCGCTAATCGCTAATTTATTTATGAAAAGTTTAAATATCGTGATAGCTAACAGCTTTAGCTATAGTTACAACATTTTGTCATCTCAAAGTTCACTTCCGGTCTGCTCTGAGCAAATTCTACCTCACTCCTGTTCCACTTCCGCTTTAATCTAGATGATTTCCGATCACATCAATGTCAATTTCTATTACTTCCGGTCGACTCATGCCTATCGCTGGGTAACTCCTTTTCGATATGGGTCACTTCTGGGCTATTTTCACCAATTCCGATTACACTTCCGGTCACTCAAAATGGCTACCGGGTCACCGCTTGTTCACTTCCGGTCTATCATAAGACCCCCGAATGCCCAGGGATGCTTCCGTAAACGACTTAGGGATGAATATCACGTTAACTTCGGTGCATGGCCCAGGGGGCAAACGTAGATAATGGGGAACAGAGAACTCTCATTTGAAATGTTCTTAAACCATTTATTCAAAAATATTGTCAATTTTAAGGGCATCCTCACCCCTGGGATTTGATATCTTCTTGAGCGAGCGTAGCGAGAGGAAACGCACAGAATGTATGCCTAAAAGTCGTCCTAGACATTCTTCTTATCTTCCTAGACATCCTTCTTAGCTTTCATCTTCTTCTTGAGACGCGATGTTCGGTGGACACAAATCCCCAATCGCACAGAAAAATGCCTTTAAGCGCTTTTCATATTTAAGAGCACGTTTGAAGAGAATAATAAATTCGTGCAACTTCATTGCTATTTTTTTGATAAAATAAGAGTATGTTGACAATTAAAGTTTAGCAGGTGCGAATTAGAACGAACTAATAATTATAAAGGCATTAGCTAATTATTTAGGGATTTATGTTATAAAATACTTTTCATGAACACCCCCCAGTGACCCAGATCGATTAGGAGTTACCCAGCGATAGGCATGAGTCGACCGGAAGTAATAGAAATTGACATTGATGTGATCTGAAATCATCTAGATCAGGGGTCTCCAAACTACGGCCCGAGGGCCACATCCGGCCCGCGGAGAGCTAGCATAATTGAAAACTCCTTTTAGAGAACATATTTTTTATAGCAAATTAAATTTAGTTTACTGAAGTATTTTAATTTTATGTTGAATAATTATTAATATGACATCTACATTGATATGGTCATGGGCTAACTACTCATAACATTGTTGTAGGCTTATTGTTATTGTTTTTGTGATAAGTTGGATAAAGAAACACAGAATTGTAATGAGTAAAGACATGTATAATATGCAGAAAATTTAACTTCAGTATATAATAACTAACAAATTATTGAAATGAATCCAACTAGCATTTTATATATTTTAAATAAAAACATAACTTATAACAAGCATAATGACATATGAAATACTAATGAGATTTATGTAATTGAGATTTTCCACTGACAATAGTTTGTAGTTGTGGACTAATTTTACTTGTACCAATTATTAAAAGAGATTTAAGATGCTCATCAGTTAATTTAGATCTGTAAACATGTTTTGTGTACTTCATTTTGGAGAAGGTCTTCTCACACAAATAAGTAGTACCAAAAACAGAAAACAGACCACGAGTAAATTATCAAATTGTGTCAGTGGAAGACTCTTATAAAATTCCAACAAAGATGAGTTTTGATATTTGTTCTTAATTATATCACTGCACTGTAGATCAATCATTTCCATTTGAAGTTCCGGGGCTAGGATTTCAATGTCAGTATCAAAAGGATTCAGAAAAATCTTCATTTGATTCGCAATGGCATCAAAGTCCGAGAAACGAGTATCAAAATTTATTTTCAAAGCACTCAAAGTTTCGATTGCAAAATCGATAGGAAACTCAGTCTCAGTGGTCTGGCTGAATATTTCACATGTTTTAAAAAGTGAAAAACATTTACTTCGTAGTTGTGATTGAAACAGTATCAATTTCTTCCGGAATGATTTGATATTAGTGCATAAATCAGGAAGATGCTGGTTTTCTCCCTGCAATCTCAAATTCAGTTCGTTCACATGTTTTGTCAAATCAAGTTAGAATGCTAACTTCCACAGCCCTGCGTTGTTTTGTAATTCAGTAAGAGGGCGATGCTTTTCATTCAAAAAAATTTCGATCACTGCTCGAAGTTCAAAAAAGCGCTGAAGGATTTTCCCACAACTAAGCCAACGTACGGCAGTATGATAAGGTAAGTCATGTTCTCCAATCTCTTCAATAAATTGTCGGAATTGTCGGTGATTCAGCCCAAAAGATCTGATAAAATTAACAGTTGATATGACTGGTTTCATAACTTCAGACATATCCAAACATTTTCCGCACAAAGACTGTTGATGAATGATACAATGTAAGACTAATGGTTTTGAACCACCGTCATTTTCTACAGCCTTTGACTCAAGAGCGACCACTCCTTTATCTTTCCCACTCATGTTTTTGCCCCCATCAGTTGTAATACATTTCAAATTTTTCCATCGAAGGTTCTTTTGATTAATGGCCATTTCAACTGCTTTAAAAATATCTCTACCAGCAGTTGTGCCATGAATACTATACATATCAAGAAGTTCTTGTGGCACTTCATAGCTTTTATCTACTCCTCGAATATAAATCAACACCTGAGCAGTATCTGACACATCCGTTGACTCATCCAAGGCCAAAGAAAACCACTCAACATGTCCATTTTTGTCGAACAGTTGAGAGGATACATTTTCAGCGATGTTTTCTACCCTTCGAGCCAGTGTTTGCTGACATACTGACAGTTTTTAATAAATTTACCTTTTCAGGGCACATTTCTTCGGCTACTGCAATTATGCATTCTTTGATCATTTCTCCATCGGTGAATGGTTTTCCATGTTTTGCAATTTCAAGAGCCACACGAAAGCTGGCACGAGTTGCAGCCTCTTGTTCAGTTTTGAGTTTTGTAAATGAAGATTGCTGCGATTTCAATCCGCGCTTCATAGCTTCGAATTTTTCTGTCCGCAAACTTCCTGTATATTTTGAGTAATTTTGAAAAAGTTTTGTTTCATAATGACGTTTAATGTTATATTCATTGAGAACGGCTATGCTTTCATTGCAAATCAAACATAGCGCCTTGTTACTGGACTCAATTACGAAATACTGAATGTTCCACTGATCTTTGAATTTTCTGCATTCACTATCAATTTTTCGCTTCTTTTCCATACTACTAAATCACACACAAAAGCAACAATTCAAATAAAAATAATGTTACAAAGATGTCTTAAACTTAAACACGCACAAACACGTTTTAAGGAGGTACGCACCATTTTATTTCACAACAGTGTCATAGGAACTGACTTGTGGTTGCGCCACTAGCCTTCTTATATATTCCAATTACTGCCATCTAGAAGTGAGTGGAAGACACCAGAACTTTCTCGAACCAACGAGATTATTCTGTACGTGCTATTAGCGCCATCTGTTAGCGATAGAAGGTACTACCTATTTCCGCTTGTGTCCACCAGATGTCGTGTCACATTACTCCTCATGGCTCGTACTCTACGACTAATCTAAAAATTACAGATAATGACAGGAAAATTAATAATATGCAGTGTTGCCGTTTTGCGGGCTTTAGTCCGATTTGCACCCTTTTTTAAACGTTGCGTACTTTTTCGGACTTTTTTTTTTCATCAGTGGACTATTTCACTTTTTACTACCGGCAACAATGATAATATGGTTTTGGCCCTCGGAACCTACTGGAGTAATCAGTATGGCCCTAAGGCTGGAAAGTTTAGAGACCTCTGCTCAGAGCAGACCGGAAGTGAACTTTGAGATGACAAAATGTTGTAACTATAGCTAAAGCTGTTAGCTATCACGTTATTTAAACATTTCATAAATAAATTAGCGATTAGCGCTCTGCCGTCGCTATGCGCTAATCGTTAGCGCAGGCTCTTATCAGTACCGCTAAATTAGCGAGAAGGTATTAGATATTAGCGACCGCTAACGTTTGCCCAACTCTGCTCTCGACCACACGATGCGTATCATGAGTGATTTTAACTCGTTCTCGGCATAATCCTTTGCTCATCTTTTGCGACACCCTCCTTATATTCCTGACTACTACCTTTTTCGGTTAATGCAAAATTCTTTAGACAGCCATTTTTTCAAATATGGTTGCAATCAAACAGCATCTCGATCATCTTTCTGGGAAAATAGGATCTTCAATCTCCCAATTCGATGGCTGAAAGTGATGGATAAAGGTGCATAAATCATTTAACATTAATTCAGGTTTATAAAAAAATGATATTTCAACCTCATAAAAAAACCGCACGGACTTGAAGATCAAGATACAAATTATAGTATATGAAGCTACAAATAAGCTCAGGTCTTCTTATATTTCTAAAGGCCTTGGGATGAATTCCTCCTAGGAATGATGGATTTTCTTTCAAAAAAGGAAGAGACCTCAGCCCTAGCCTGGGTACAAAAGGCCAAACTGGTCCCAAAAATCTGTATAATAGATCAGTGGGCTTTAAAATGTAAATTCATAAATATTGTATAAAAGATGGAAGCAGCCTTGCTCAACAAGTTCTTTTGGGAACGCAGGTTCTACTGCATCAAGGAGTCCAATTATCTGAACTGCAGGATACGATCTTGATAGCTGTCTACAGGATGCCTTGATTAGTAAGCTTCCAAAGTTGCCTCTGCTCAAGTTAGAATTTATCTTTATTTTTCTTGGTGTATTTATGCCTCAGAACTTCCACCTGGCATCAATCTGGACTCAAGAAAAGATAATGAATACGTATACATACACATTTACAATATTTAACTCATCCATCAAGAATTGTTAGAAAATCGTCCTGTATATATATAGGCTACGCCCGTCTATATTTCTAAACCCCATTCTTTTTACAAGCTCATAACCTATACATTTTTTCCAATTAGCCGGGCCTGGCCCGGTCCCCCACGGCGCCCGCACCCGGGACAACTGTACCCGGCTGTCCCCCCCCCCATGTGGCGGCCCTGGTTGTCATTTGAAAGTCGGAATTGGGGCCTGTAGGCTAACCATCCTTTACCTGCAATGGGGAAAATCATGCAGCCATAGCAATGACCAAGCAATCTCCCTAGTGTGATAGGTGAAAAATCCGAATAACTGAACAAAGATATCTAAGTATTTTGTTTTATTTTAACTCTAGATTTACCAAACCAGTCATTTTGACTGGTCGTGCAATTTCAATTCAAAATTCCTACTACATATAACATTTGCATCCTAAATGATGTTATGACTGTTGCAGCTATATATATTTTAGTAACAAATATATTTTTTGATATTGACATTTAGACCAGTACAAGGTCTGGTAAATCTAGTGTCAAACAGCACCTGTAACAGAACATAAGAAAAATATTAGTAATTGTTATATTTTTTGAATGATAAATACAATATTTTTTTTGCACAGAAAAATATAAAAGAAACAGCTAATATTGTTAATTTTTTTTATAGTTAATCTCCCAAAACTGTTAGTTCATTCTATGTTTGCAGTTTTCATTTTGTACTCATTAATTTAACATGATTTAGAATATAATAAAATAGGACTAACAGATCCAGTTTAGTATAAAGAAGCAGAACTAGATATTAAATGAGAATCAGTTTTTATCCAGATCAGATTGTTCCTAGTACATAAACAATGTCTAAACAATAAAGGATTTTGTATTCAATCAAAGCTATTTCTATTCCCAGAATTCAAACTGCTCTTGTTTTTTTATTTTATGGCGCATCGACTTCTATAGGCTATTAGCTCCGACATCCATGGTGCAGAATACAGTGGCAGAAACTTTTTCAACGGGCCCTGAAGTGAGAAAAATCCCTTCAGCAGGTGGCCCCTCCCATATGAGAATCCAAGGCGTTAGTCACTAGATTACGGCGAGACCCACAGCTCATGTTATTCTTAAAGCAACCGTGAAAAGAAACATTTTATTCGTCGAATTGGCACTTGCTCGCAGATGGGAAGGAATATTATTTTAATAAATAAACAAAATTTAGCTTATATGAATAAAGTTCAAATTAAAAAAAGTCAACCAGGAGTAGTGATGGGTGATTCTCGAATATGAATTGAACGATCTACGAAAAAGATCGACGAGGTCAGATCAATTCAAAAGATCGATATGGATCGATCTTAGATATGGATAATTTCACGATTACTTACAATTACCTAGGAAATTCGTATTAACAAAGAATTTTAGGACGGGTTATCTGTAGGAAAAATATATCTGTAACCTAAAAGTCGAAATATTTAAGACTATTTTTCATCAAAAATAATATGTAATGAAACGACTGTGCTACATCATATTGAAATGTATGGGTATTACATATACGTGTGTTTATAAAATGAGAAAAATAGAATAAAATAATAATAGACAAAACTGGTTATACAAATTGATAGCACAGTTTGAAATCTTATTTTTATTATACTAGCTTCTAGTTGGAGAAACGGAAGGTATTGAGTCATTGTATAATGTTATTGTTGTATTAAATGTGTGTTACCGGACTTAGGACACTGTTCTGTAAATTTTGTCTTCACTTAAATAAATGAGAATTCTGTAGAAATGAGATTGAGTAACAAAAGGTGAGATTATGAATTTGAAATATTAAAAAAACGCTTTATTTTACGGTATTACAGATACAGTAGAACCTCTCATATCCGACCATGATGGGACCGGGCCATGGTCGGAACGGCCAAAAGGTCGGATATCGGGAGGAGGAAAAAAATGTCTTTCAAAGTTATAAAAACAGCTATATTGTACAGTACATACTGTAATACAACTTTATTGTAATTGTAGAACTGTTGCTATATATATTTAAAACATTTACTCTTTTGAAAATACGAACAAAATGTAAGCATACTTTATTTATAGAATTCAGTTATGGATTGTTGTTTTAAGTTTGTTAATCTTGAATTTGCGGAAGTATCCTCCACTTTTTAGCCCACAATACATCCATTGTGGTTGCATTTGGATGTAGCTCGATTTATTTCACCGCTACGTCGAAGGCGTCCTTTGCAGCAAAATGACCCGCTACGTCGTCACTGGTGGGTTCGTATTCGTCCGAGTCGATTTCTTCGTCCGCGGATTTGTTCTGCACAACAGCAATGATTTGGTCATTGTTAAGATATTCATTAGTAACTTCTGAAACATCAGCTTCAACAAGTCACTCTTCGTTAACAAATA
This sequence comes from Gonocerus acuteangulatus, assembly GCA_946811695.1. NCBI lineage: Eukaryota > Metazoa > Arthropoda > Insecta > Hemiptera > Coreidae > Gonocerus > Gonocerus acuteangulatus. The sequence goes on along the minus strand of OX328124.1, from coordinate 36,614,972 downwards.
TAGAACAGTACAAGATTACAGAACATTCCACATTAACAATCACGTCAGAACAGACAGTTTGGACCAGGAAAACAAAGCATAGTGTAGATGACTCATTCTTTCAAGTCTGAACAGGCTCGCCAACGGGGCGCGTGTGAATCACAGACGGTCGGGCACTAGGTCGTATATCGGAAGGAGTCGGTTATGGGAAGGTCGGATATGAGAGGTTCTAATGTAGATCGATTCTTTAAAAGATCGTCTCTTGAAGATCGATTCATTAAAAGATTGGCCCTTAGAGATCGATTCTTTAGTAAGATCGGCCCTATGAGATTGATTCTTTAAAAAGCGAGGCCCTTGGATAGAACGATTCAAAAAATCGATATATCGTGTTAAAAAGATCGATGTTTTAAAAGATTGATTCAACTCGTCCATCTCTAATCAGGAGCTACATAACTAAGAACGTTCCTCCGCAAGGTGGTTAGTTTTATTGACAATGAACGTTTTTGAGCTTACAGATAAAATAAACATAAATATATTTGTTTTATACAGCTGTTCAACTATTAAAAACCATGGGCGTATATAGAAAATAATTTCGGAGGGGGCTCGGAAAATTTCGAGGGGGGGGGCTGAGACCATTTCCGGTGTATGGAATACTAACAATTTAGATCTTGGAAGAGTTGTAGCCAACTTAAACGCTATTACACCCAAAATAGAATATGCTTTATGAACTAAATGATCTTATTTAATTTATTTTTAAGAATTTTATGAAATTTTTACTGATCAAATCAAAATTTCAGGGGGGGGGGCTGCAGCCACCTCAGCCCCCTCCCTTATATACGCCCATGTAAAAAACTAATCTGTTCCCATTCTTGCTACAGGAGGTCTGGTGACCATGAGTGCTAAGGCGTGAGCACTCTGTGACTAAGGTCTGGGTTTGATTCCCTCTAGGGGTGGTGGCTTTTCATTGAAAAAAAGATAATACATCAGTCCTATCCTGGCTAGAAAATGGCGGTAACCTATAGATAATGTGTCCTAAAATTCAGTATCAATCATGAATGAATGTTAAAATAAATAAATATCCTTGCAAAAAAAAATGATGGAGACTATTTGTAACACATCCTATAAATCTGCGAATTACTTACCTCAAGATTGAAAGGCTGTTACCTGCTGCAAGGTGACACCAAAGTAACTTTCTTCCGTCAACGCCAAAAGGAATTTGAGCATTTGTTTTCTAAAGAGGACAACCTAGTTTTTCGCAATGATGTTCAGAATTTGTTCGCCACTTGGAGTTGAGCATAAACCTGAGGATTGGCATTTGTTCATAGATTCCTCGAAAACAAGCTTAAAAGGAGTGTTATTACATAATGTAAACAGATATCCCCAAAAAAAACATAAATGAGAAATAGAGGCCAAGTTCCTCCCCTCAAAAGAAAAACACTCCCTTCCCCAAAAATATCCTCTCCTACCCCCCATCCTACACTCCAAAAAAGTAGTATGAGTTAGTGTATTAAGTGCGCCATATTTTCAACCAAAAATATTTGCCAATACAAGAGATGACACAAGAAAGAAATGTCCAAGTTCATTACTTGACATTTCTTAAGTTAATGAACTTGGACATTTCTTTCGTGTATCATCTCTTGTATAGGCAAATATTTTTGGTTGAAAATATGGTGCACTTAATACACTAACTCATACTACTTTTTTGGAGTGTAGGATGGGGGGTTTTAGGAGAGGATATTTATGGAGAAGGGAGTTGAAAGATACACTTTATATAAACTTTGAACAACATTTTTATTGAATGAATGTACTACAGTATAAACATAATAAACATAAACTGAAAAACTGTGTGTGTTGAACTTAGAAGAACATATGATAGAAAACAAATGACATATATAGAAAACAATTGACATATGATAAACACAATTAACATACGATGTTGCTACACTTCTCCCCCGCATTTTTTTTTTTAATTTGCGCTGACAGGCTTCTTTAAATCTCAGGACGTTTGGATTTGAGTTGGTCTGTGTGGACTCTCCTTTCTCTTCCCTCAACTTCTACCAGATAGGAGTACCTTCCAGTCTTTCGGAGTATGAGGCCTTCTTTGTAACCTTTCCCAGACGTATTTAAGACCCATACACAATCTTCTTCATTGAATTCACGGTGGCGGGATCTGTGATCATGGATAGATTTTTGCTTGCAGATATTTTCCTCGACTGTGCGTTTAAGATCTGGTTTTAGAAGATCGAAAGTGGTTTTCAGCCGTCTCCCGTATAGTATTTCTCCTGGACTCCTCCCTGTTGTCTTCTGAGGTGACGTTCTGTAGGAGAAAAGGAACTGCAGCAGTCGCTTTTCTTGGTCATGCCCGTGCTTCGAGAAGCTGCGAATAGACGCTTGAATGTTTTCACTGCCCTCTCACAAAGCCCATTTGTTTTAGGATGGTATGGTGCCGTGCGGATGTGGTGAATCCCATTCGCCTTGCAGTACTGAGAGAATTCATATGAAGTGAACTGAGGGCCGTTGTCCGAAACTATTGCTGAAGGCAAGCCCATTCTTGAGAACATCTCCTCTAGTGCTCCAATTGTCTTGGAAGTTGTTGAGGATTGCATTCGTTTGATTTCTAACCACTTCGACGTGGCATCTATAAGAACCAACCAAAATTTCCCTTCGTAAGGCCCAGCGAAGTCAATATGAACACGAGTCCATGGGAGGTCGGGTGTTGACCATGAATATAAGGGCGCTTCTATTTCTTTTTCACCATTCTCTTGGCAGGATTTACAACCTTTGGCGAAATTCTCTATGTCCTGGTCTATGCGAGGCCACCAAATATAGAACCTTGCCATAGCCCGCATACTAGATATTCCAGGATGACCGGTGTGTAGCTTCCTTAGTGCTGTTGGGCGTAGACTGCTCGGAATAATAATTCTCCCCTTCCAAAGAAGAATCTCTTCTTCGAAAGAAAGTTCTTCTTTCTTTTCATAAAACGTAGTCAAAACCTGCGGAACATCTTTCCGGGTTGTCGGCCAGCCCTTCTGGAGAAATCCTATAACATTAAGGAGAGTGTTGTCTTTTAGCGTCTCAGCTTTAAGAGATTTCTTTGTAAGGGATGAATCTTCCAGCCTTAAGTGAAGTAAGTGGCCATTGGAAGGGTGAGCAAGGTTTTCCACAGGAGAACCCTCAGATGTTGCAAGTGGGAGTCGAGAAAGAACGTCGGCAGGCGAATTGTTTCTCCCTTCAATGAATTGTATAGTGTAAGAATATTGGCTCAAAATGAGTGCCCATCTAGTCAAACGATTTGCTGCCAGTTTAGGGATGGGTTGATTTTCACCAAAAATATGTAATAAGGCCTGTGATCTGTTTTTAAGATAAACGTTTGTCCAAATATGAAATGGTGAAATTTTTTTACTGCCAATACGAGTCCCAATGCTTCCTTATCCAGTGCGCTATATTTTTGCTCTACTTTCGTCAATGACCGGGATGCGTATGCTATCGGCTTTTCAGAATTATCAGAAAATCTGTGAAATATTACCGCCCCCAGGCCTGCGTCACTTGCATCACTACACACAATTATCGGCAAGTTTGGATTGTAATGGACTAAAGTATCTGATGTTGTCAACGAAGTTTTGAGTTGATCAACGATCTTGTCATCATTGGAAGTCCAATTCCACTTAGTTCCTTTCTGCAAGAAACGATGGAGTGTTGCACATTTTCGCTGAAGATTGGGTACGAATTTGGCATAATAATTTATTGAGCCGAGAAACGAGCGCAACTCTTTCACGTTTGCTGGTTTAGGCATCTTTTTTATTGCTTCTATGTGCTCAGACGTTGGATGAATACCTTCCTCATCAAAAATGTGGCCAAGGTACTTCACGTTTCTTTGAAACCAGTGACACTTCGACGTTTGGGTCCTAATCCCTGGTTTCCGGAGTCTGGCTAGAACCTCCCTCACGTTGTGCTCGTGCTCTTCATCTGTAGATCCTGTGACTATGATGTCGTCCAATAGACAAGCTGCTTTAGGGATTCCTGCTAGGAGCTCATCCATTGTACGCTTGAAGTAGGCAGGTGCTGTTTTGATACCGAAGCATAACCTTTTGTAACCCCTTATGTGTTGCTATTACCAGGTATCGACGGGAGCTTTCCTCGACTGGTATTTGTAAGTATGCATCGCGTAAATCGATCACCGTGAATTTTCGACCACCTTGTAGTTTGGCAGCGATATCTTCGAAAATAGGGAGTGGGTAATTATCATTGATCACGTATTTATTTATTGTAACTTTAAAGTCACCCCAAAGTCTCACACGACCATCTTTCTTCATCGCAACGACAAGTGGAGATGCCCATTCTATGGGGTGCTCGCATAGATCCACCGGCTCTAGCACGTCTTCTATAACCAGTCTATTAAGCTCGCTGTGTACAGCTGACTGTAATGGAAGTGGTACAGGGCGAGGCTTATATGCCACTGGCTTAGCATCGGGGTGCAAGTGAATTTTCATTTCCTTGCCCTTTATCGTGCCCAAACCGGGTTCAATAACTTCTGGAAAGTCTTCAATCAGTTTTGTTGTTATATTATCAAATGATTTGTTGACTACTTGGCTAAGATGACATAATTGTGATCCTGGCGGAAGCGGCAGTTTAAATGCCAACACCCAGTCTAGGCCGAACAGTGGTGTTTCGTCGCCTTGAATAACAACAGCTGACAGAGCTTTTGTTTTATCGAACGCAGTGACAATAACATTTATTTTGCCTAGAGTTTTGATTGGAAGACCCGTAAAAGCTTGAAGGTTCGGAGTTCTTCCAAGATTAGGAGATCCTAGTTTACAGACTTTCACCGATTACGCTGTTGCAGGCACCTGGATCGTACAGCATTTTAATTTTCATGTTATTTATTTTAATTTTCAGCATTACCTGGGACCCTGGGGGTTTGATAGCACAAATATTCCGTACTGAACCCTCCAACCTGGAGCTTCTATCTGATCCCGAACTGTAATCCTCCCCTCGAACCTTATTAAGTTTTTTCACAATGATAGCGTTACCTTAAACCAAACAGGCTTTAGAAAAGTGGTTAATTTTTCGGCAGCTCCGACATTCTTGCCCTTCAGCTGGACAGGGCCCAGATTTATGAATTTTGCCACCACAACGAAAACAGTGCACTCCTTTTCGCAATTACAGAGGTGCTTTCTTATTTTTAATTTTATTAATCTTAGTGGGACTATTGTTTGTCACAGACAACCTTTGAAGCTGGCGCTGTTGGGACTCAACACTTTCTAACAGCAAAGCCGACTTAAGTACGTCAGAGAAACTCATTTGTTCAGAGTCGTGAACTCGAATGAGTTCCCTTTGCCAAAAGTCATTTGTTATTCCAATAATAAATTGGTCTCGTAAATATTCGTCTAAATTTTTTCCAAAATCGCAAGGATTGGCTAAACTTTTTAGTGAATTTACAAAACTAAGTATTGTTTCCCCGTCAAACCTGTAACGTCTAGCAAAAATAATACGTGAAGTGAGAGTACTTGCCTTTGGACTGTAGTACTGTGTAAGAGTTTTGAGCAAAGAGTGTAATGACTGATTACATACGTCATCAGGACTGTAATGATCCACCAAGATTCTGAACGGCTGGGAGCCCATCCTGGATAGTAGGATATCTCGCTGCATATCCTCGCTGGTAGTGTTGCTGGCGCGGAGTGCGATGTTGAACCTTTGTTCCCAGTTCTTCCATTCCTCTGCTTCATTACCTTCGAAACTGTCTATTTTAAATGGAATCCTTCCAGAAGTATTTTCTTCGCCCAAATGGAACGACGAATCTTCTGCTTCTCGTCTTTTTCGCGGCATGTTTCTGTTATTTTACTTCTATGCTCGTCGCCAGTGAAAGATACACTTTATATAAACTTTGAACAACATTTTTATTGAATGAATGTACTACAGTATAAACATAATAAACATAAACTGAAAAACTGTGTGTGTTGAACTAATAAGAACATATGATAGAAAACAAATGACATATATAGAAAACAATTGACATATGATAAACACAATTAACATATGATTTTGCTACAGGAGTGTTTCTTTGTGAGGGGAGGAACTTCGCCTCTATTTCACATTTATTTTTTTTGGGGATCTCATTACTTTTTTCTAAGTATTAATTAAAATTTAGTTGCCGCATACCTACTGGCTTTTGTACTTCGTATAAAACCAGGATCTTTGGATTTTGCATAAAGTTCTCCTTACTGCTTGATATTTGATACCAATAATCAACCTATATACATCTAATACTAGATGAGTTAAGTTAGACTCTAGTCTAGTTATAGTTACTAGACTAGAAAAGTTAGAAGCTCTTCCAGATGACATTACTCTAGAGGACAAATTTGTTTGCTCTCTTAACTAAACTATTACACTGTAAAACACAGGAACCTTATCCCGAGGATAAAGATCACAATAGGGAAAGTGTAGAAGGCCTTCAAAAAAAAGATAAGAGCAAAGACGATATATTTTGGGTTTGTGATCCTAAACATTGTAATTTAGATGGCTCGACTTTGAAAACCTTAGTATCTGCTTTCAAGTATATTATGCAGTTAACCCCTACGACTTTATTTACAACATTTATGAAAGAAGTCACAACTATTGTAGTTAAGATGCGTCGAAATGTTCCTTAAAACATCAATTATAGGTTCTCCTTACCAATACGATTCATTTGATACCCCACATGATGGGTTTCAGAAGGAATGATGGCTTTCCGATCGAACAAAAAGTACGAAAACGTCATAGGTAATATGACACGCCCGTATCAAGACCTACCTGCGTGCCAAGTTTGGTCAAAATTGGTCAAATCATGTGGATTTGTATAAGGAATAAACATACAAACAGACAGTTGATAGACGATTTTGAATTAGCCTATGACACTCCCCGGATCAAGACCGACATGTGTGTCAAATTTTGTCAAAATCGGTCAAACGGTACGAATTTGTATAAGGAACAAACATACAGACAGACAGCTGGTATAAGATTTTGACCGAGCGTATATGCGTCTAATTGTTTCATAAAGATCAAATATAGGTTCTTCATACCGAGACGATTCATTTGATACCCCACATCATGGGTTTCGGGCGGAATGATGGGTTTCCGAAGGAAGTACAAAACTGGCACGCCCCCGCCCCGGAAGCGGAGTCAAACACAACTTTTCAGGATTTTTCGATTTTTTCCTTTAATATCACCTTCATATCTATCTTCATGCAAAATTTCAAGTCTCTAGCATCATGGGAAGTGCCTAATAATGTTGATGAGTCAGTGAGTCCTATAAATCCCGATTTTCGATCACTTATATCTCAGAAACTATTCGATGTAGAATTATGAAAATTTCCAGTTTTACTCACATCTAGTAGTATAATACCTGTGTAAAATTTCATAACTTTATCTTTATCTGGTTGAAAGATATGAGAGGGTAAAAATCGGCTCTATGACCTCCTGTAATATACACACAGTATGCTTAGGCCGGAACGTGGCCTGGCGCACTACCGTGCGCCTAGATCCCTCCATTACTTTAGCCCATGCCGTTTTTAGCACTTTCCTCCGAAGGAAAGTAGCTATTGAGGTTGGACTCATGACGGAATTTTTGAAAAATTTCTTCATATCTTTATCGATCCTACCTAGTAGACACAGCAAATGACCCCCGTTAAAATTTATATATATAAATATATATATATATATATATATATATATATATGTATATACATATATATATATATATATATATATATATATATATATATATTCCTTTTTTATCCTAGGAGGCATGGGGTCATTAAGCAGTCTTCCTTTATTATACTACTTTATTTATTGGGCCCGACATGTTTCGTGCATCTTTTCTTCGCACCTCTTCAGGGGCACTTCTACAACAAAATATAATTTTTTGCACATCCACACAAACCTTTTTTTTTTTTTTTTTTTTTTTTTTTTTTTTTTTTTTTTTTTTTTTTTTTTTTTTTTTTTTTTTTTCTTTTTTTTTTACTATATTAAAACTATCAAATTTGAACTGTTCCACAAAAGGCATTAACATTATCATGCTCATTAAATGTTACTTCTACCCTAAATATTGCAATAATTATAGCTAAATTACATATTTTTTATAAAAGGTGTTGAGTCCTACCTTGCAAGGAAGTCCTCCCGTTACCAAGTACTCCCTCTGGAGTCCTGCTTAATACTAACCCTGTAAGTGGATGGCCAAAATGGCCCTGTCGTTATCTGTCCTTTGTTGTTGTCCTAGTAAAGTCTACTCGTCAAATATTGTTTTATACATTTTTGGGTATTAATCTATTATTCCATAGAAAATTTGGTGAACATTTTTCAGATCGGTTCTTTTATTCACTGCTATTTTCGAATTTTTTAAAATATAAATATTTTCTTTTATTTTTCTTTTCAGGGTATTTCTTTCTTTATTTAACATTTTGAATTCTTTGAAATTGAAACTGTGTTTTTTTGTTATTGCATGATCCGTCAATGCTGTACCGTTTTCTTGTGTGTCAATGCTCTTTACGTGTTGTATAATTCTTTTACCTAATAATTGCGCAGATTCCCCAATATAACATTTGTTACAGTCATTGCAGTTGATTTTATAAATATCTTACAGGGTTAGTATTAAGCAGGACTCCAGAGGGAGTACTTGGTAACGGGAGGACTTCCTTGCAAGGTAGGACTCAACACCTTTTATAAAAAATATGTAATTTAGCTATAATTATTGCAATATTTAGGGTAGAAGTAACATTTAATGAGCATGATAATGTTAATGCCTTTTGTGGAACAGTTCAAATTTGATAGTTTTAATATAGTAAAAAAAAAAAAGGAAAAAAAAAAAAAAAAAAAAAAAAAAAAAAAAAAAAAAAAAAAAAAAAAAAAAAAAAAAGGTTTGTGTGGATGTGCAAAAAATTATATTTTGTTGTAGAAGTGCCCCTGAAGAGGTGCGAAGAAAAGATGCACGAAACATGTCGGGCCCAATAAATAAAGTAGTATAATAAAGGAAGACTGCTTAATGACCCCATGCCTCCTAGGATAAAAAAGGAATTTTGATATTTTGGGTCATCTATAAGAATAAATAATATATATATATATATATATATATATATATATATATATATATATATGTATATACATATATATATGTGTCTGTTAGCACGATAGCGGCCAGAGTTTTTGTTTTTTCGTCACGAAACTTGGTATATAGCATTCAATTAGCAAACGATTGAACGAGTTTGTTAACCACCAAAGTCGGTCCACCGGTAGGGGGGGGGGTTTACCCCGAACCCAAAACACTAATTTGACTATGTCAGCCGTAATATTTGTTATATATCAACGAAACTTGGTATTCGTAGTGGTAATATAGAGAGAAAAGCGAGATATAAAAATGAACTAAATCGGGTCATTAGAAGGGGGGGGGGGGGTTACTCCGGGCCCACAATACCAATTCGCCACTACTAGCCGTGATTTTTGGTATATTTCGACGAAACTCGGTATTCGTAGTGGTAATCCACAGGTAAATATGTGTTGTAAAAATAAACTAAATCGGTTCATTAGGAGGGGGGGGGGGTTTACTCCGGACCCACAATACCAATTCGCCACTACCAGCCGTGATTTTTGGTATATTTCGACGAAACTCGGTATTCGTAGTGGTAATCTACAGGTAAATATGTGTTGTAAAAATAAACTAAATCGGTTCATTAGAATGGGGGGTTTACTCCGGACCCAAGTTCCTAATATACTCATACCGGTCATAATTTCTGCTGTATTGTAACGAAACGCGGTATACGTCGTGGGTAACTCATGAGAAAGAAGTGTTGTACAAATGAGCTGAATTGGTCAATCGGAAAGCGGGGGTTTAATTTGTAATATATTTCAATAGAAAAGCCCGCCAGACGTAGGTTCACAAAGCCGCCGCAAGGAGCGCTTTCTACCACTAGAGTGACTGTATCCTGTTCCTGCGTTAGATCAAAATACGATAATATGAGGTTTTTTGTATTTATTACGTAGTGTAATAGGTACCATGTGTAAACATAACTCTGGAAGCAAATTAATAATTGATCAGTTACTCATTACAAATTTAAAAGAGAACTATTCATGTTTTTATTTTATTTATGTCGGATATTTTAAGCAAATTGTTCTGGAAAGCAGTCTACACTACCCAAATTCTGAGGAAAGTGCTTAGTTATGCAGCTCCTGCGTGACGGACTTTTGTATAAAAGAAAATTGTGAGAATATAAAGCTCTGACTATCCACTATGTATTCTTCTTGGCAGATATGTGGGGATCTGAAAGCAATAGGTATCTTACTTGGGTTATGGCTTGGCTATACTAAATTTTGCTGCTTCTTGTAGAATAGCAGAGGGAGAAGTAATCATTATACGTATACAAAAAGAACTAGAAATGGAAAGGCACTACAAGAGTAAATGGTGTCCAAAAATGTTGGCTGACTACTGTTGGAGACTGAAGAGAGATACTAGTCAGGTGAAGTACCATGGGCGTATATAAGGGGGGGGGCTGAAACCCTTAAAAATAAATTAAATAAGATCACTCAGTTCAGAAAAAAATATTTTATTTTACGTGTAATAGCCTATTAGTTGCCTAAAACTATTCCAAGCTCTAAATTTTTAGTATTCCATACACCGGAAATGTCTCAGCCCCCGCTGAAATGTTCCCAGCCCCTCCCGAAATTATTTTCTATATACGTCCATGTGAAGTACAGCTGGAAATGTACTTCACATAGATTTTAGGTCAGTAAATGTCATTTCACCTTATATATCATAATACTGCAAGGTATAGACACACAGAAAAAAAATAATATTCAAAACTTTACTTTAACCAATTTCCATATGTTCTAATAATTACTAACATTTAAATTGATTTTTTTGTAGGGAGTCCCGGTGGCCGTGAGTGCTAAAGCGTGAGCACTCCGTGCCTAAGGTCGTGGGTTCGATTCCCACTAGGAGTGGGGGCTTTTCTTTTAAAAAAATAAAAGGCATCAACCCTATCCTGGCTAGGAAAGGGCGATAACCAGTGACGGCTAAAGGGGGTGGCTTGGGGGGGCTTAGCCCCCCCAGAATGAAAATTCACAACCTTTTTCGGTGAAGCTGGAAAAATAATTGTTTAGGCAAATTAATAATAATAAGTTCTAATGAATATATGTTCTTAGTTAACCTCCTTAATGATTTCCAGGTACCTGGTTATAATAATTTGATTTACACCCCCCGGCATGGCGGTTAGCCCATACTAAGTTAGCCCCCCAGAAATGTTTGTCTAGAGCCGCCGATGGTGATAACCTATAGATAACACATCCTAAAATTCCTTGTAAATAAATGGACGTTAAAATTTAAAGAAATTGGTTTTATTTGTCATTTGTTTAAATTGAAGCAAATAACCATCAATATGTATCTCTTAAAATAAATCGTTGGCAGAATCATCACTAATTTTTGTGATGAAACGTACTTTTATTCAACATCATCTAACCTTAAAATAATTAGTTCCTATTGACCATGTTCCACAAACCCAGGGATACCTAATGACTAAACAAGATGAATGACAGTGTACAACGTTCTAATTCAAAGTCATAAACTATCAGAGTGCCGAGGAAAACATTTACACATACCCAATAATGAACTTTCATTACTTTTGACTGATGGTAGCCATAAATTTGCAACAATATTTATTTTATTTATTTAAATTTTAATGTCCATTTATAATTGACACAGAATTTTAGGATGGGTTATCTATAGCCAGTATAGAACTGATGCCTTTTCTTTTTTCCAAAGAAAAGCCACCACACCTAGTGGGAATCGAACCAACGACCTTAGCACTCACGGCCACCAGGCTCCCTTTGTCTTCTCTGTATTTATGTTTATTTTAGCATTACTTTTTCATGTTTCATTTATTTCCTCAGATTTCATAAATAATTAATATTATAGGGTTGGCAAATAAGTCCTTTCGGTTTTTTAAGTTGAAAGAAAACTATTGTATATTTTGAACATAATTTTTATTTTAATCTACAATGTAATGTCCATTATTTTCTATTACTTTACCCCATCTCTCCATCAGCTGAATAATCCCATGCTCATAGAATGACTGTGGTTTATTAGCGAAAAAATGATCGAGGTGCTCCCTGACACCCTGTTCGTTTTCAAACCGTTTTCCACCTAAGGAATTTTGTAGAGACCGGAATAAGTGGTAGTCACTAGGAGCAAGGTCCGGTGAATAGGGAGGGTGGGGCAAAAGATCCCATCCAAGGGCTAACAATTTGTTGCGGGTGACTAACGAAGTGTGGGGCCTGGCATTATCATGATGGAAGACGACACCCTTTCGATTTGCCAGTTCTGGGCGTTTTCGTCGAATTGATTCATTCAATTTTGTTAATTGTGAGCAGTATAGAGTGGAATCAATTGATTTACCTTGTGGCAGCAGGTCATAAAAAATCACACCTTTGAAATCCCACGATACAGAAAGCATAATCTTCTTTGGGTGCAATCCCGCTTTAGATGTGGTTCCAGGTGGTTCGTTGCTAGGTCTCCAAGATTTTTTTCGCACCACATTATCGTAGACAAGCCACTTTTCATCCCCTGTCACAAGTCTTTTAAGAAATGGATCGTTTTCTTGACGTTTTCGCAGGGAATCGCAAATGGAAATGCGTTTTGCCAAGTTGGCTTCGGTCAGAGAGTGGGGGACCCAAACATCCAGCCTAGAAACGTAGCCGAGCTTCCGCAAATGATTTTCTCCGCTTGCATGTGATATATCTAGGGCCTCAGCAATGTCTCGCACTGATTGGGAAGGATTTTGATCGACTATAGCCTTAACATCAATGCTTTCAATTTCTTGTGGACGACCACGTCGTGGTGCGTCGTTTATGTCAAAATTCCCTGCCCTAAACTTGGCAAACCAATTTTGGCACGTGCGCTCTGTTAAGGCTTTATCCCCATAGACCCCGCATATTTTTTTATGAGCCTCTGCAGCTCGCTTTCCTTTTTTGAAATAATGCAGAAAAATATGCCTATAATGCAATAAATTACCGTCCATCTTCTCAGCTGGATCACAAACGCAATACTGACCTAATCTTAACAAGTGTCGACAGACATAACTGTTTACATATTACAAATAGGATAAACAATCCTCTGTTGGGATTAATTGCATCAGGTAAATGTGACTTATTGTAAACAAAACATGAATACAAAAACCGAAAGGACTTATTTGCCAACCCTATATTTAGTTGTTATTTAGTTGTTCCTAAATTCAAAATGTTTCAATTCATGTAAAGACATTTTCATGTAGACCTTTAAATATGCAAATCACCTTTCACAATTTGATGTGTACGGACTAATACAAAACCTGTTGAGGTTGTAACTTTTTTTCAAATAGCCTTTGTTGTGGCACAAGATTATTAATAATTAGTAACAATAATTATTTGGATGTCATTTTGTGAAGCGAGAAATAAATTTGACTCAAAAAAATAAGAAAATTAAAAAGTTTGTATTTTTTAATGAAGAAATATATTTGTTGGTTTATAAAAGCTACAAGCAAAGAGAATAGAATAACTTGCCATTTTAAAACATTAAAAATTAAATTTTTAATCTTAGGAAGGTTAAAAATGTCAGAAAATGAAAAGTTGATCTACAGTGGGTCAAAAAATTATTCATACACTTAATGTTTTGCCTGTAATTTTTTTTGTTCATCTTTTTAACGCAAAATATCAACAGATAGTTATAACAGAGGGCATTTGACATTAATTTTATAAAGCGCTGAAATTTAAAACCTCATAAAATTAAGTCAGCAGCAAAATTTGAAAATTTTATAAGCAAAAAAATTATTCATACACCTATTAAACGAAAAAAAAATTATTCTACTAAACATTTTCTGTACTTAAACCCCCTTCCCCTCCCTTACTAGGATACCCCTTCTGATTTATGACAGCTTCAAGTCTCGTGGGCATTGTTTTTATGCGTTCCTTATTCTCCTGACAGTCGATTTCTGCCCAAGCTTTCTGAAGGTTATAATTTAATTCTTTACCTAAGGAAAATGAACATTTTGAAATTTTTAACTTCAATAATGCCCATAAATGTTCTAAGGGGTTAAGATCTCGGTAATATTAAGGGGTGGTTGCATCATTTGTCAATCATTGTACAATAGCCATTCTGTTTTTTCCCCGGTATGATTCAGGTCACTGACCTGCTGGAACATATAGATGCCGTTTATTCCTACCATTCGCACACTTTTTTTTTCAAATTACCTCGCAACACATTCACATAGTTCTCAGTATTGAAATAACCAATAATTTTTGAAAGTTCACCTACTCCACTGGCGCTCATGCAACCTCTAACTATGACATTACCCCTGCGATGCTTCTCAGAAGGCAGGAGATGTTTTGCTTCGAAAGCTCTGCTCTTTTGACTCCAGAAAAATCTTTGTTCGAGGGATTTGTAAACATTGAACTTCCTTTCGTCCGAAAACAACTCATTTTTCCAAAATTAAAGTGTTTTTTTCTCGTGATCCCGGGAAAACTTTATTCCTTTTTTGGACGTATTTTTAATTTATAAAAGGTATTTTTTTAACTGCTCTACCACTATATCCCGCTTTATGAAGCCAGTACCCCACGGTTTAAGGTGTTTCAGGGTTCCGTCAACATGATGCGATGTGTTCTGCTAGCTCAGGAGCAAATAATTTGAGGGTTTTTTTGCAGATTTCCGCACGATTTCATGGGAATCAAACACTCATCGAACGTTTTCTGTCCGTGTGTTTTTTATTGTCCACTGATGAGGTTTTTATCTTTTTAATTATATATTGCTTGGACGCTTAATACAATCCCAGCTTTCATACAAAGCATCGGTTACTCAGTCCTTGATTAAAAAGTTTAACAATTTCATATTTAAGATAAGAACTCAGTTTCTTAGAACCATTTCACTTGAATTATCTAAGGATATTGAGGGTTTAACTGTTTCTCATGTTAAGATAAAACGTTGTGTTTAATAAGAAAGAAATAATCATTGGTATTAAGTTCAAACATTGGCCCATGAAACAATTTTAGAGTTATTATAACGCCTAATTTAAGTGTATGAATAATTTTTTTGCATGCCAATGTTTATTTTTTTGTTATTAATAGAATTGAGCGTGTTTCTAATTTTTGCTTTTGCGTAAAAATAATGGGAAATGTTATTTGTTATTATTATCAGCAGTTGGTTTGGGTTAAAATAATAAAAGAAAAATATTATTGACTAATAAAGTAAGTGTATGAATAATTTTTTGACCCACTGTAAATAACTTGGAAAACTAGAAAGTTGTAGAACATAACTCAGAACAGAGTACAAGTTTATGCAAGGATTTTACCTTGACGCCTGGCTGATAACATAAACAGATTGCCAAAATCTTGTCTAGTTTCAATGACCTATTTAGGTTAGGAAATTTATGGGAATATGCAAAATGCTCTCCTTGCAGCAATATATAATAACCCTCTGCAAATCACAAAATTCCTGAATACTTAGCTTACAGAGGCATTTTAGTTCTTATCCCCAGTAGACAAACTCTAAATTGGTAAACGCACCTATTTTATTGAATGAAACTGTAAGCATCTGTTTTATCTTTAAAAAACACCGTATTAGAACTGTAGTTTTCCTCAGACGCTGTTCTATGAAGAAAATTGAATATTTATAACAAAACAAATTTATTCAAACTTCCTTGAATTGATACTGTGAACTCTTTAGGTATTTCCTTTCTTAGTAAAATCATCTAAATTATTTTCCTTGGGACAAATAATTTTAATTGAATCAGTCAATTCAGAAACCCAATTTTTCAAAAATAATATATTTTAATATTTTTTTTTTGCCACGTGGAGTTGACATTTAATACTTTACAGCATTGAACCATGGAAAAAAGTAAATAAAAATATTTTTATTGTTTAAAAATAATTTCATTACATTCTGTAAACATAATATAATCCTTAAAAAATTATTGAGAGGAGATCGTTGACCATTAGTGATGTCAAGGAAGGAATTGTCAGGGTTCAGTCGTTATTTCTTAATAAAACTAAATTTTAAATGTGAAAATGGGTTTTATTGTTTGCTGACTTTTCGGCTTGAAATTCAAGCCTTCATCAGGGCTGTAAAACAAGTAGGACAGAGTAATACTAGTTTATAAATTCACAAAAAATAGAAAATCATTATACAGAAAGTATGTGCTATAGCTAGAGCTTAAATTAGAGGTAGATCAATACTGGTCTAAGAACTAGATGGGTCACATAGATACCTCTCTAGCCAAGGGTTGCAGGTTCGATTCCCACTAGGGGTGGTGGCTTTTCCTTGGAAAAAAAGAAAAGGTATCAGCCCTATCCTGGATAGAAAAGGGTGGTGTCCTATAGATAACCCGTCCTAAAATTCTTAGTGAATTATAATGGACATTAAAATTTAAATAAATTATTATTCCCATTTTTATTTTTTTTTATAGAAATACTATTGAGCAAGCCAGTGAAATTTTTGCACATTCCATAAAATTAAAGTAATTACCTACAGCTATTATAAATTAGTAATATGTGTTTTATTAACATCAAATCTGTTTGGCAAATCCTTCTGTACTATTACCATTACTTTACTGCTATTGTCATTGTGCCGTAACTGTATACATTTTATATTGTAGTTGCTAGAGTCATGATAAACTATTAATAAAAATTCAAAAAATAATTAGCAAAAATAAAATTTCATTCATTCATTCTTTCTATTTTTTGAATATGTACTTCCATCAAAAAGAATAACATGGTTTATTATCTTTCTTTTGAAGCCTATCTTCAATTTATGTCTTTAATTATACTTGACCTCAGAAATACATTATCCTTGGTGATGCAGAAGGCATTGTCCATTAAATGAGAAGCAGGGACCTTGCCCGAGTAATTATTCAAGTTAGGGTTTAGTAGACAAAATATAATTAAGGCCTTATGTTCTGCCCGTGAAATTTTTATTTTTTAATCTTAAAAACTATAAAATTTTAGATATGCAAATTTTGTGTTTGCAGAGATTCATAAATTAGTTCAAAAACTTATTAGTTAAATACCCAGAGAGAAATGGATGCAGCCTTTACGAGCCTAGGCTGAGGTAAGGTTAATGTTTTTATGTACATAATGAATATCAGGAAGAATAAATATTTAGAATTAATGTTATTCTGTCAATTCCTCCAGCAATGGACAATGTGCTTTCACGTGTCAATAACACAAAGTTGCAATTGTTCACATCCCTGCTCACAGCTGCAGTCACGTTGTATGACTATCCAAACATTGATCCGAACTTGAGGCCTATCAATGAATCAACTTCGAACCTTTTGCCAGAGTATGATTTCATCATTGTTGGTGCTGGTTCAGCGGGTACGTTACTCCCGAAATGTTTTCTTACTGTTCTCTCATTGCATTCTAAAGGCAGTTTGATTTAAAGCTACACTTCTTGTCCTTGTGAAGTTAATGACCTTATTTCATGTGATGAAGTGAATATTTTGAAAATAATTATGAATAAGCATACATTTTGAAAATAAAGTATAAAAAACCATGAACGACTGCTCTAAAAGATTCCCATGCGTCTTTTTCAAAGCCCCCTTATCATTCATTAAGAATTATCATCATTAATGTGATAAATCTATCGCGCTCCCAGTATTATATTAAATATGGCACAAATGTACAAGAAGTGCTAACTATGAATCTTAATTTGTGTATTTATCTTCAGCGAATGAAATACTACCAATTCAGTATATTTTCATGTAAATGTAGACCAGTGTAATAGAAGAGATAAAACAGAACCTTATCTTACAGTCATGGGATAACCAATAAAATAGTTTTCCAAAGTATTATCGCTGTAAGATTACAGTAATTAACTAAAATTAAAACTCAGTTATCATAAGAAATAATTTGGCTCTTAACGTTCCACCAATGTATGATTTTATTATTACTTCTAACATAATAGTCTTATAATTTATAAGAAGTAAGGAAATAGATAGGATTCTGCTAACTACAACTATCAGACTTTCATAAAAATCTATATTTAGAACGATTCGGAACACTATTTAGCAGCCTTCTTGAGCAATGAATATACACAGGATGGAGGAAGTGGCCACTGTATTTTCACCATGGTCACTGCTAGCTTCTTTGGTCTTCCTCCATCAGGCATTCATTGCTGAAGAGCTTTCAGAAATGTTGTAAATATGGATTTTTACGAAAATCTGATTGTTGTTCTAGGACAAATTCCAAATATTCCCTGGCTTCTTATCGCCTCAACGACTAACTATCTGCACCTCATTATAATTTATAGTTATAAAAACCCCTAATGTTCTTTTTTGTAGCATTATTTACTTTAAATGTTTTACTTGACACAGGGAACGTGCTCGCTAACAGGCTAACAGAAATATCAAACTTTACTGTTCTGCTTTTGGAATCAGGGGGAGATGAGACAGTTGTAACAGATACTCCAATTTTAAATTACAATCTCTGGTCTACTGATTTTGATTGGAATTATACAACAGTTCCACAGCAACGTGCCTGCCAAGGTGAGTAACATTACTGATCTGTTTATAAATGGACTAAATTATAACTTTATAAAAGAATCCCAGAGGGTTCTAGGTTAGCTCATTGGTAGATTTTAATTTAATTTTATTTATTTATTTTTTTTTTTACGGCGCACCGACATCTGGGCCATTAGCGCCAAGATGGCCAGATCTGGTGCTCAGTGGTAGAGCACTCAACTAATGAACAGATCGTTCCTAGGCTCACCCAGCCTTTAATTAATTAATTAATGGGTACCTGCAAAGGGAAAAATCAGGCGGCTGGAGCTTAGTACTGACCACACTGTCTCCCTAGTATGGTCAAGAATCAGATACCCCTATCTGCTCCTCTGGGCCCTTGAGGTCTGTTATGGGACTGATTTTTTTTATTATTAGTATTTCTTTTTCTTTTTTTTTTTTTTTTTTTTTTTTTTTTTTTAATAAAAGAATTCTATCAATTGAAGGGCTCAGTGCCAAAGGTGACTAACCCACATTTTTAACAAATTTGAGTTATTCACTATTTCTGATAGAGAATTTTAAGTTTTATAATTGATAGAAATGACCAGCCTTTACGCCTCATTGATTAGTACTGACTTCTGTTAGTTTAATTTGGAACTTACTGCAAAGCTAAATCATGTGAGAGGCAGACTTGACCAACCCACACTAGGTATGGCATTGTTAATGGTAAGCAACAACATCAGTGATATAGTTGAAGCTTCTGATGGCTCTGTGGAAGTTCCTGTCTACATGGGCGTATATAAGGGGGGGCCTCAGGGGGCTGCAGCCCCCCCAAAATTTTAATTTTATGGAAAAAACTTGTCATAAAACCTCTAAAAATAAATTAAATAAGATCACTTAGTTCATAAAAAATATTTTATTTTACGTGTAATAGCGTTTTAGTTGCCTAAAAATATTCCAAGCTCTAAATTTTTAGTATTCCATACCCCGGAAATGGTCTCAGCCCCCCCCCCGAAATTTTCCCAGCCCCTCCCGAAATTATTTTTTATATACGCCCATGCCTGTCTATGAACCATTAAGGAATGTTCATGAAGCACGCTTGTAGAGGACAAAACCGTAATATTAAGATTGCACTATTCCTGTCCCACATACTACAGAACTCACCTAATCTGGAAATCATTGTTTTGTTAAATTATTGATACATAATCATAGAAATCTAAAGAAAAATAATTTTTGATTAATTATTAATCTCCGGATATGTGACCACTATTGTTTAAGTGTACGATACTTTTTATTCATGTAAGAGCCAAACATGACTATACTTTTTGTTTTTCATTATCATGTCTAACTATAAACTTTTTATTATTATGGTATATTCATAAGAATTTTGTGTAATTAATGAATAAAGACCAATTAAAATCGTTTCTGTCACCAACACCAATTTTTTCCAAAGTCTTCTAAACTTTAACCTTAATTTTCTCAGTTTGTTCTAATTGTGGGTTAGTCACCTTTGGCACTGAGCCCATCAATTGAAAATAGAGCTTTAAAAATTAATCACAATTCCTTCACAAATCAAACTGCCATAGGGAATATTTTAATTGAAAGAAAAGTTTTATACTCTTTTAATCTCTTCTCACTTCTTGGGATATCAGCAGTATGGTTTTCTAAACCACAATTTTCTCCAGCATTACAATTGGTCCCTCAGATTGACACATCATACATCAGGTGGTCATGATGCTTAACACATCATTCATTTTTCTTTCAGCCAACAAACAAGCATCACCCGAGGAAGCCTGGTTTTTCCCACTTTCCTTCAAAAAAATGTTAAGATATTGCATTGAAACTGGTTTCATCGGATTTTCACACACGAAATGTTGATCAGAAGTGAACCTCAAAGCATATTTCTGCAAAATCATTAATTCTAACATTTCTTTGGTTTGAATTACATATTTGAAGACAGGAGAGTGCAAACGGACAAATGTATATAATTTTATATTTATCTTCACACACAAAAATTTCAAACATTGATATTTATCATAAGCATTTCTGGATTTCTTTAGCTCCATATTATGGTTGACTCCATAAGCAGATTTTCCTCCCAATAGGGAGGTCAGAAACATGCCAGAAGACAAATTATTCAAGCAATTTAAAGGTAGTCTAGAGTTTTTATACAAAACTAGTTTTATACTTTAGAAGGTAAGATACATTTGCAATGCTGTACACATTATAGTCTTGGCATGAGGCGGAAGGTTCATCCTTGTATTATTAAATATAATTTACTATTTAATTGAGACATTTTTTAATTTTTCTATAATTTAACAATCAAACTTCCATAATTTATTCCACTGAAAGTATTGTTAAAAATATATATGTATATTTTTTAATTTCAGCCTTTGGAGGTGTATGTCCATGGCCCAGAGGACACGGAATAGGAGGCTCTAGTACACTCAATGACTTGGTATATATAAGGGGGAACCGAAGAGATTATGACCATTGGGCCAATTTGGGAAACCATGGCTGGAGTTTTAGTGAAATTTTCCCTTATTTTTTGAAATCAGAAGACAACCAAGATCCTGATATGAGAGGTTCACCATATCATGCACAGGGAGGCTATCAAACAGTGAGCAGGCCAACTTATTTGACACCAATGACAAACGTTTTTATTCAGGCTATAAATGAAATGGGTTATCCGTACACAGATTTAAACGGACCAACACAGCTTGGAGTAATGATTGCTAATGGTATTACGAGAAACGGGAGAAAATGCAGCACAGGTAAAGCTTTTCTTAGGCCTGTGAGAAACCGTACTAACCTTCATGTTGCCATGCAATCGAGAGTACTGAAAGTCATTATCGATCCTGAAAACAAGACAGCCAGAGGAGTTCAGTTCATACGGAATAGTGAAAAAGTGACAGTTTATGCAAGAAGAGAAGTCATTCTTTCAGCAGGAACTGTAAACAGTCCGAAGATCCTCATGCATTCTGGGGTTGGTCCAGCGGAACATCTTGAACAATTCGGTATACCTGTCATTCAAAATCTCCGAGTTGGGGATAATCTTCACGACCATGTTGGTGTCCCAGTCATTTTTACAGCACCACCTAACACAACAATCAACTGGCGATCTTCATATGAAAACGTTTCTGCAATATTAGATTATTCGAAGAACGGGAGAGGTCCCTTAACAACATTTCTAGGAGTTGAGAGCACAGCATTTGTAAACGCAAATCCAGAAAATACAAGCCCAATTCCAGACACACAAATTTTATTTAGCACATATGTACCTTTTAATGAGGACCAACAGCTTTGGGCAGCAATCGTTTTTAATATCCACCCCAGGAGCAGGGGAACAATCCGACTGAGTGATACAAATCCTTTTTCACCACCGCTTATAGATCCACAATACCTAGCTACGCCAGAAGACCTCCTCGCAAGTTTCAGGTCCACTAAATTAGCTTTTCAAATTGCACAAACAAATGCGATGCAGTCCAACGGAGTACAGCTTTACACTCCTATGTACGAGCAATGCTCTAACTACACACCTATGTCTGACAATTTTACATTATGCTTGCTAAATCAATACTCGACGACCATTTATCATGCTGTCGGATCATGCAAGATGGGAGCAGACACGGACCCAACTGCTGTAGTTGATTCCAGGCTTAGAGTTTATGGAATAAATAATTTAAGAGTTGTTGATGCCTCTATTATGCCTGTTATAACTAGGGGAAATACTAATGCACCAACTATAATGATAGCTGAAAAAGCAGCGAGCCTCATATTCGATGACTATGGAATTAATCGATGATAGTTAAATGAAATATTAATACAAACGGCTGATTGTGACATCATTTGGCTGTTATAACTTTATTTCACAGATTAATAAATGCCACTGTGCAATCTTTAGTGAAAACATTCTTTTTATTAAATAAAAAATGATTATCCCACAATTCTGTACAAATTACAGAATGTGTCTAATCTACTCTCTAGCTAGTTATGTACTGGAAACAGAGATCTATTAAAAACTTATTTATCCCTGGACAGACAAGAGGGAAATTTCAGTGAAGTATGTTGAAGCAGTGAGCATTTAGTATCTACTCACTGCTGCCAACATACTTCACTGAAATTTCCCTCGTGTCTGTCAGACACTTTATACACCCCAATGGTTAATAATTACCTAACACCTAGCTGTATATTGCAATGAAAATAAGTCTAATATATTAGATAGAATGATTAATTTCTTCATGTAAATATTTTATTTCATCTATATTTACAAAACTTCAATCACTGTTTTCCTTGTTTGAGGTGGCCATATAGAAATTAATGCTTGAACTGTTCAATGGATTATTTTTTTAATTTTATTTATGTATTTTTTTACGGGGCATCAACGTCTAGGCCATTAGCACTGCACTACCAATAGGTTGCCAACCATCCTAAATAAACATGGTGGACCAGGAAATCTTTTCAACGGACCTGGAATTAAAAGAATCAACCTACTGCAAGTGGGACTCAAAACCCCATCTCTCGCATGAGAATCCAACTGGACCACGGGGAAACCCCAATGATTATTGATTTTGAAATTTAACTCATGATAATAAATCACCTTCAGTAACCTATTTCTCGGATCACAAACAATTCCTTCAAACCGAAAAAAAACAGAGCCAGAAGAATATGACAAACCAGACGATACCCATCTGACAAGACGCGCCTCAACCAACTGACTAGACAACTACAATACAAACTACACAAACACTTCAACAACAAATTTGCTGAATACACTCACAAACTTATTCCTGACGACAAATCCCTATGGACAGCCACTAAACAAATCCTATCCCATCCTCTCCGTCGAGATGATAACAGCTGGGCTAAAACAGACTCCGAAATTTTTGCATCCCACCTTTCCCAAGTACTCCGTCCCCACGAATCCATCCCAAACCCTGTCCATTCTTCAAATGTAGCCGAATTCCTAGAGTCAGCACTACCGCTTTCTCCTCCTCCTTCATCCTCATGAAGTTTCCTTAGCTGTCCACAGACTTAAAAACTGTAAGGCACCTGGACTCGATCTTATCACCCCCTTAATCCTCAAACGCCTACCTAAAATAGCTATCCTATTCCTAACCTATATATATAACGAAGTCCTCAGAACAACCTACTTTCCTAACTCCTAGAAATTATCAATCATTAAAATGATCCACAAACCCCCAAAAAAATGTAAATTATCCTTCGTCTTATCCCCCTATCTCCCTCCTTCCCATTATGGGAAAAATCCTTGAAAAGCTTCTCCTCAAATGTCTAATCCCCATTCTTGAACCCTGGCTCCCTTCCCACCAATTTGGTTTTCGAATATCCCATTCCACGATTCACCAATGCCACAGAATAGTTGACTCAATCTCCTCTTCCTTTGAGCAAAAGAAGTATTGCTCTGGTGTATTCCTTGATACCGCTCAAGCATTTGATCGGGTGTGGCACCAGGGCTTGCTTTTTAAACTCAAAACAATCCTCCCCTCAACCTATTACCTTATAATAAATTCCTACCTTTCTGGCAGATCATTCAATGTCTCGTTTGGATCATCTCTGTCCTCTTCCTTTCCTCAGCTTGCGGGTGTTCCACAAGGCGGCATCCTAAGTCCTATCTTATTCCTCGTGTACTCTGCTGACATGCCCACCCATGATTCCACAACCCTCTTCACTTTTGCTGATGATACAGCCATCCTCTCATCCAATTCAGATACTATACATCCGTCCAAACACCTTAAATCGCATCTCCAACTGCTTGAACCATGGTTCATAAAATGGCGGATTAAAGTCAACCCTGAAAAATCCTCCCACATAACATTCACTCTTCGAAGATCCAAATGCCCTTCCGTCAATCTTTACCAGAGTGAAATCTGCGAAAAAAACCCAAGTTACCTACCTAGGACTTACCCTTGACAAACGACTCACCTGGAGCCAACACACACAAAAGAAAAGACAGGAAACAAACAGACGTTTTAGACTACTAGATTCTCGCTCCAAATTATCTTTACAGAACAAGAGACTGATATACACTACAATACTTCAACCCACCTGGATGTATGGCTTGGAAGTTTGGGGGTGTGCCAAGCAATCCAATATCCTACGAATCCAATCTCTCCAATCCAAACTACACCGCAAAATAGGCAATGCTCCATTCTATGTTTCAAACTACACTATCCATAACGACCTAGAAATCCGCTATGTCTAAACCCTATCCAAAACCCGATCGATACCTTAACATCCACCCCCGTTTGCCTGGTCACGACAATCCCCTAATCAATAACTTATCTTCATCCTCCATTCCGGGTAACCCTCATCGTCGCCTTAAGCGCAAATGGCCTAGAGATCTATTGTAAAATGTAAATATTATAAATGTAAATATTGTAAATAGTCACTCAAAAACAAAATGTAAACATCTGTTAAAATTTCATGCTAATAGGTTTTGGCGAATGGGCTTTTTTTTCCCAATCGATAACTCATGAGTAATTCATGAACAAAAGAATTATAAAAAATACTCTATGTATTGTATAATTGACAAATAAAGATATATAAACTCATGATACTGGTATACTCCAGACCTTCCAGGTGCTGCTTAAATCAATTAAATAGTCATTCAATGACTTTCTACTTAACACAATTTTACAACCGTTTTCTTGGAATTTAATAAATATACTAAACATTTTCCTCTCTGTTAATAAAATATATATATATATATTTTTAAATTCTATGACTACTCCAAAATAAACAAAATGTATATATCATACTTTTGATGTCTGTGGGGCATTTGAAATAAGTTTCAATTTACTGACATTTTCAACCGTTCAAAACAAAAAATAAATTTTTCACAAATTTTCGGAAAAACAGTTAAATTTGCCTAAAAAGAGCAATTCATAAGGATTTGTCAAGTCAAAGTACACCTGAAAGCCAATTAACCCAAAAACATTAAGTACTACAATTTTTATTGGGCAAAGTTTGCCAAAAAAACAGCAGATTCTGCTTGCTCTAAAAGTTTAATATATTTATTAGAATGATTAATTTCTTCTTGTAAATATTCAATTTCATCTATATTTAGAAAGCTACAAGTACCTTTCTTTGTTAAGAAATAGTAATCAGTGATTTTGTTTATGACCTGGGGATAATACTATTCTAGGATATCAATCTGAATAACTCATTAAGGATTCTGGAATGGATGAATTAATTAAAATAATTAAGTTAGCTTTAAAATGAAAAATAACCTTAATCCTCCCCCAAAAAACCTAACATTGAAAAAAGAGGTCAAGTTCCAGGCCCCTCTCATTCGACGATTCATTTGATACCCCACATGATGCGTTTCCAAAAAAAGCAACAAGTACTAAACAAGCACCCCTCTGGGAGAGGAGTCAAACAAAACTTTTCAGGATTGGACCCTCATGTCTATCATTCTGCAAAGTTTCAAGTCTCTAGCTTTTTGGGAAGTGCCTAATAATTTTGATGAGCGAGTCGTATAGATTCTGATTTTCCATTGCCCCCATCTCAGACACGCTTCAATGGAGAATTATGAAACTTTCCAATTTTACTCGCATCTATTAGTATAATTCCTGTGTAAAATTTTCGTAAGTTTATCTTTAACTGGTTCAATGTTATGAAAGGGTAAAAATTGGCTCTAACACTTTGTGTAATATACAAACAGTGTGTGTAGGCTGTAACTTGGCCTGGAGCCAACACAGATAAAAGGCACATTTTGGTTAGCTGGGTGGTTCCACATAATGGAGCATAAAAGAGTGTACAATGTACTTCACCACCACAAATGTATTAGTGTCAATAGAGAGTGTGCTTTCGAAGCCTACAACTTGTGTCAAAGTGCGTCTTGGATTTTTACTGGTGACTCAAAGAGTGTGTCGTCTTGAGTGAAAATCAAAGAAGCACTGAAGATGAAGTTGTCTTCGGAAGCGTGTTCAGTATAGACCCTAATAAATGTGTGGCACAGACATACATTTAACACATATTTATCCATCTTTTGAAAACCAGTTTGTATATAAATTAGTGAAAATAATTAGAGAGATTTATAAAAAAGCTGTAAAGAGTGGTTTTGTTCTGTCATAACTCTGAAGAGTGTAGCAAGAGCTACTGAAAGCGCTTAGACCTTATAATAAAAACAACTTTGTGAAGAAATGACAATTTTAATTTCTACTGAACATCTTCCTTCACCAAAAATTCCTTTGATATTTACCAATGTAATATAAGTGAATTTATAATTTGACTTTATAATTAAAAATCTCATTTTGAGTTATTTGTTTTTCTGATGTATTTTCATTTTCCTCCCTCACTAGATCATGACAAAATGAGTTAAGTGAAAAGTCCTCTAGTGAATAACTTGCTTGGTGGCTTCTAGATTTGCTAAATGTCACCATAATCTTCTCTTTTACATGTAGAGAGTATAGAAAATCTATGAGTAACTACTGTTGTATTCCTTTACGCTTTGTAAAATCGGAATGTTTTGGGGAAATCAAATAACTCCAATATTATAGATATCTTGTTCATTTTTACAACTCTAAGAAATCACATGTGTCATACCTCTTATTTATATTTTAACAAGTATTATTATTACTGTGCTAAAACACATTTATAAATATATTACACTGCGCTAATGAGTTTTAAAGTTATATTCATGACTACTAAAACTTATATTTCTTTCTTTAAAGTCAGTTCACCTCTATAAATATCATACTTTCTTTCAAACTTATCATTGTCAGTAAATGTACATAATTTTAATTAACATGGGAAAACAACATTCATAGATATACATTTGTACAATGAAATTAATTCTATATAAATTAAATATACAATATAAATACACAAAAGTCTGTACGACAATAAAGTACAAAAATAATTTTGCCTTATGGATAAAGAAAACAAATAATAATAAAAGGATTATGCTTAAGGCAAAGCTTAAAATAGTCAAAATAAAAATTGATTAAAAAACAAAACAAAACAAGAAGGCCAAAAAACTAAAATAATGTACAAGTATTTTATTATTATTTTGCAATAAATAACAAAAAATATCTAATGCACTAAATCATTATTGTTATTCATTTCTATTTTTATTTATGAATTTAGCGAATAGAAATTTCATTGTGATCATTATGCAGAGCTCAATATCTGCTGAAATATCAATCTAAATGAGATAACTACATATTTTAGTCCATAGTTAACTTCAACTGATAACAGTGAAATGAAAAATTGAATAAAAATTAAGACTAATATAAATTTGTTTTTAATTGAGAAGATATAGTCGACCGTTGAGATATAGATGGTTTTGATCATCGGGGTTCGAGTGGTCGAATATATCTTCTCAAAGACTCAAAACCCGGTTAGCCATGCAGAGGATGCTCACAGACAAACGTATGGAGACCAACATGTCGAGCACCAAAAGGACAAATGCAGAAACTGTTCTTCTGTATGCAGAACAGGTACACAACTTATTTAAGAATATTAAATCCAAATATCCCCAATTAAAGAACCTCATTAAAAAACCTGTCCCACATCACCCAGGCCAATATTAATGCAAGGGAACAAAGGATATTTCTTCTTAGACGGAACCCCGAGGATCAAAACCTTCTAAATTTGTTTTTGAATACAACTTCAGTAAATGAATGTTCTATAGAATATTTACAAAATGATATATTGATATGCTAATAAGGTAAATAATCACACGTACAAAATGTACCTACTTATCCTTAAATAATAAACATAAAAGATCAACAAAACAATTTTTAATGATTCGCAATCATTAAATATTTGTGAATATATTAACTATATCTTACTTCCAACAATTAAATGAGTATTATCATAAATGCCTCAGGTAAAAGAGAAAAGATGAAAAAAAAAAAAAAAACAAAAAAAAAAAAAACAACTTAATTTTTATACATTTTCGAGAATAATTACAAAAGAGACATTTAACAAGCTGCTTCTTTGAATAGTAATAAGAGCAGCTTAGCGAAGCATAATATTTAACCAAATCAGTTTCATCAGAATTAGTCACATTTTGGAAGTGATGGAACAAGAAAACATGATAATTTCTACATGGCACTACATGCATATCGACAGCATAAGTAATCTTAAATCAATATGGCGAATATCTTCATTTGAAAGACAGTAATAATTATTAAATTTAATAATGTATATAGCCTGAGATTCTTGTTCATTTTTAAAACATATTATTCTCATATTTATATAAAATGTAAAGAGTAAATTAACCGTGAGACCATGTCAACGTTGATGTTCTATGTATACTAATTGGAATGCTTCGGATATCCTGGTTGAAGATAACAATCTCTGTAAATAATAAGATTGAATTCGATGAAGTCAGTTCCAAGCACTTTGCTGTCCCACTTACAAACGTCCTAAAACAGGTTAAATAATTAAACAGGTTAAATAATTAGAAGAATTTCGTTTTTTTTTTTTTTTGAAGTAATCAAATTTGAGCTAGGTGAAATGTAAAAATCTACTTTACAAGTTACTTATGATATCAGGATCTCGGAAGAGAAAGGGCGAACCACAAAATCCGGGTGTTGGGAAATCCAAGTCAAAGTTCTACAAGTGCTTTAGGGTAGCAAAGGCGAATGTTTACTCTACGGTATACTGATTCATAAACCTGATTGAAAAATTATGCAATGGAAATTCAATTTTTTAATTTCATTCAATTTTTACGAGAGATTTATGGGTAACAAAATGCTAGGAGGGGAGTTTCAGACCCGGGATTCACCTTTGAAATCGTACATTGAATTTAACATAGATGATGGTGCTATTCAATTTAACTTGAAACTTTGAGAGAACTAAAGGCGAACCAGATAAACAAGGCAAAGCGTTGTGTTACCAATATCTTTCTGAATCAGAAAAAAAAAAAGTCAGTTTTTTTCATATTCACCCTTTCTCTTCCAAGGTCCTGATATTTACTACTCAAAATTGTAGTTTTGTTGCAGGAGCAATTCCTGCCAGTTACTTCAAGAATCTATGGATCCTTCCTCACTCTCACCTTCAACTCACATAAAAAATTAGGATGTAATTTGGATCAGATTCCTTAATAAATATTATGTCTTCATGACATAAGAAAAAGAAAAGAGAAACTTACCGAACTATCAGTAGGGGCTATCCTGTAGACAATGTGCGCTTGGCTAAGGTGAACTATATTCAGCAAGAAAACAGAGGTAGGGCGTTGTTGTGGTTCGTTGCCTGATCTTCCAGGGGAACAGCTGTCAACTGAACCACGGCAACGGAAAACAGACTCATCTGCCATTCCTTCTAACCTGTATAAATAAAAGCAAGTATGAATGAAATACAGACTTCAGGGAAGAATAATATTAATTATTTTAATTTTGATTAAATTATTACAATATGCAAAAAATATATTGCTTATGGAAATGTTCAATATTTATTATAAAATATTATTTATGGAAAACATTTGTCCATACATATCATTAAATTGAAAAATATATACTTGATAAAAAGAAAGTATATATTTTCTCGGTACAAATTCACCGTTCCTTACCTTACTATTTATTATTTTTATTAGCCAATGCCCATTGGTTTAAAGTAAATATCGAGCTTGGTAATAACTACAAGATATTTTAAAGGATTGAAAGAAATGTCTACAACCTCCACGGATTAACTTTTTAATCTTCAGTGGTTGTTAGTGCCTTAAAGAGCAGTACCTACCAACCAGCTGTTAAAAATAACAGACATATTACAGAGAGGAATAACATGAGTCCCCTTACAATGTATATAAACCCCTCGTGAGTGTGTATATAAAAGACACAGTGTAAACATCCATAATCTGAACTGCCCGCGATAGTCAACACAGGGAACGGAGCCTCCACGAAGACAGGCCTCCACTTCATGCCCCCAGATCCAGCAAATATGCTACAGTAGTTCAAAATTGCAAATATCTATCTCTAACAGTTTATATATTTACAGTCAGATCATAGCAGATTGGTGCTAGCAGTACTCGTGGCGGCACCAATATGTCCTTACTACATCATCTCCACTTGGATTCCAGTCTCTGGACGCTGCTGTTTTTGTGTATATGTGTTGTTCTATTCGTGAGCTTAGGTGAACTTAATAACGTTCGGCAATATACTTCTGGACATTTGAACATTTTTATATTAATGTCAATCTTCTATTTTGTAAATATTTTTGTTATTAATATTATGTTTGGAGAAAATTATATTTTTCTAATTCCTGAACTCGCTTTTTATTTGGTTGGGACTTTCTGATATTGGGGACCCATTCAAACATCCCAACAATTTAATGAAACACCACAATGAAGGTAATTTAACTCCTAGGCTTCCACAGTCCGAGTCATTACAAATATTATAGTCTTCTGTAGAGCCCGGAAGTTAGGCATTTATTTTTGGTTAAAATAGGCAGGCAAAAAGGCAGTTAAAATACTGAAAATAGGCAGTACTTTAGTTAAAATAGGCATTTATTAGGAGTGAGTACAAAGATGAATCTTACTCATTATTAGAGCCCGGAAGTTAGGCATTTAATTTTGGTTAAAATGGGCAGGCAAAAAGGCACTTGAAATACATAAAAGTACTTTAATTAAAATAGGTATTTACAAGGAGTGAAGGCAAAGAGGAATCTCATTCCTAATTATCAATTAAAAGGTGCATTTTAAATAATGTACTTACTCTTACTTTTCCTGATTACAAGCTACAACAAGATGCTTTTTTGAAGTATCAACTGTCATAGACAGACGCTTGTCAGAAAGAATGTTTTTCATCATGGAAAAGGAACGTTCTACTTCCACTGAAGTGATAGGCGCAAATTTGAAACAAGCTACATCGAAAGGACACATGCCAGTTAAAATAGAATTTTCGCCTTTCAGAACATTACGAATGTTCTTAATTTTTTCGATGTCCACATTAGCACTCAGAACACGTTTAACTTTTTCACTGACACTCTTTCCTATTTCTCCTGGTGCTTGGAGCAGTTGATTTACAGCATCTTCGAAGACCCCCATAGATGATACCAGCGAATCATCTCTTTTCTCTAACTTCAAGATTGCTTCCGGTATCACACTATAATGTGCTTTTATAAATGCCAGATCATTGCTAAGCTCTTCTTGGTCCAGCAACTTTTTTACCTCGCGAACTGAACTAACTTCGTCTACTGATACTGCATGAGCTACCTCACGTATCTTGTCCAAGTTGTTGAAGTAATATATTACTGCTGAGATCCAGGTTCCCCATCTGGTAAGAACTGGCTGAGGAGGTAAAGCCAGCTCTGGTGCTATGTCCTTAAAAACCCGGATTCGAGAGGGTGATTTTAGGAAGATTTTCTTGGCGTTAGAAACTAATTTATCCACGTGAGGATACAAACTTCTTATCTCTTCAGCGATTCTGTGGAGGCCATGTGCTAGACAAGTGAGGTGGAGCATTTTAGGAAAGAGAACTCGTAAGGCTTTAGCTGCTTTTTTCATGTAAGGTGCTGCATCTGTGACAAAAAGTAGGACATCATCATGACGTATTCCGTCCGGCCAGAGTATCATTAGTGAATTGGTAAACAACTGTGCCACTGTGGTACCATTTGCTCTCTCCATCTCCTCTGTCGTCAAAATATATACTGATGATAAGTCAGTTTGCTTTGCTTCCATGGTTCCAATGATAACATTGGCTATGTAACGTCCCATTGCATCCGTAGTTTCATCAATGGAGATCCAGATCTTCTTTTCTGCAACTCTGAGTTGAATCCTCTGCATCGTCTCTTCAAAGGTGATATTTAAATACGTTTTTCTTAACGTGGATTCTGATGGAACCTCTTCTTTAGTGTACTTTTGCAGAAATGTCCTCAGGGATTGCTTTTCCAGTTTCCAGAACGTAATTCCTGAGTCCAAGAAAGCTTTGCATAGATCCAGGGAAAACTGAGATTGCCTGCTGGATGTTGTAACTGCTGTTGCAATTAAATTAATCTTAGGACCAACAGTATTTATCCTAGATTTATGTTTCATTGTTGCGAAATGTTGAGTAATAAAATACTTTTTATCGTGATTGATAGATTTTTCACAGACTTTGCAGAAGAGTATAGCTCCATCAGTAGAAAGTAAATCCGAACCGAATTCGCGAACATAGCTATGTAATTTACCACGCAACGATGAAACTTTCGGCATGATAAATAAGTGAGAACGAACACACGAGCTGACTTTAAGAAGTTCAACAGTAGACTAACAGCTTATTTTATAATTGTCCTGTTAGAGGGAAGTAATTTCCTCCCTTCCTCTGCAATATCTTAATATTTCGAAATCCGGAGTACCAGTTAACTAACCATCGTCACAGCAAAAGGGGTGTGAGGAAGAAGAAGTGACGTACTTCTCTCATCCTGTCTCTATCCTGGTATTCATTATGCTTCATCATTCCTTCTACTAAGGAAGGATCTGTTATTTATAGAGGTTAAATCCATGGGTTGGGATATAGATATTTGTGACGGATATATGTAATTTAACTTGTGCAAACTTTTTTGTCTTCGATGAACGGTGCTTTTTAAAATGTTTAAATCCCAGAAAAAAATAGTAAAAAAGGCATTAAATCTTAAAATAGCCAAAATAGGCAAAAAAGGCAAAATAAAAATTGTCTTTACACTTCCTAAATGCACTGAAACATATTTATTTCTATCTGATTCTTCAATATATGCATTCAGATATAAAAAGGCATTTTGCCTAACTTCCGGGATCTAGTCTTCTGGTATTGACCGTGTCACAAACTTCTTTGCCGACGTTTCGCTAGTCATACTGCCAGCTTCCTCAGGGCTTACTCTGAGAATAATTCTCAGACTAAGCCCTGAGGAAGCTGGCGGTATGACAAGCGATACGTCGGCAAAGAAGTTTGTGACACGGTCAATACCAGAAAGACTATAATATTTGTAAAGGTAATTTGTTCTTCCATTTCTTAAGGTATGCTCAGATGGGAAGTCATTAAAAGATAATAATAAATGGCACAAAAAAGTTAGAAAAATTACTTGAGAAATACTTTGCAAAAGGAAAACCGTAACAGAAAAAACAAATTGCTAAATTAAATATTTCTGGGATAAAAATAATGGGCTATCAAAGCAAAAATTAAAATGAAAGGTTAATATTCTAAATCTAATTTAAATGATGTGATACATTTTGGTGTGTTGAAAATAGTGCAGCATGGAGTGTTTATGCAGACTACCTTCAGCAAGTAGTTATTGTAGGTCATGTCTTATAGATTCTGAGGATAAATGTTTAATTGTCAAAGTTACTTTACGAAACATGTTGCTTTTGAAAGTTTATGAGGGGAGGTAATTGTTCACCTTTTCAATCCTTCAAAATGACGAGCCTCCAACAGTCACTAATTACTCAAAATATAAGACTTTTTATATGAAAAGAAAACTAAAAGCTATTAGTACTACTATTACCTGAAATGTATCTTTAATATGGAATCATGTAAGTATTTGCTCAAAGGTACACGGTAAGTGTAATTTGTTGCAGTATATTGGGTGCACTGAGAATACTGTGGATACAACGGGTCACAGTTCTTTGGGCCAAGTGTTATGTTGAACTCTGTTCCTTCGATGAGTAACTTCGAGCTAATGACTGAAAAATAAAATAAAAAAGATTTAGATAAATGTGGTTTAAATAAACAGAGAAAGTTATTTCAAAATTTGGAGGCCCCATAGCCATGAGTGTTAAGGTGCAAGCACTCCGTACCTAGGGTCATGGAATCGATTCCTACTTATTTACAACTCAAAAGAAAAGGCAACAGCCTTATAATGGCAAGAAAAGCAGGGGAACCCATCTCAGTGGTAACTTGTTCCAAAAAATCTGTGTAATGTATAAGTGGATGTTAGCATTTAAATAAATAAAAGAATACATCAAAATGAATTCATTATTATAAATTTTTTGTATCCCTTGAAGAGTTTGGGCATATTTATGATTTCAACAAATCTATAATTTATTAAATGAACAATTATTTAAATTTTAACATCTACTAATACATGACAATGATTTTTGGGGCGGGGTTTCTAAAGGTTACCACCCTTTTCTAGCCTAAGCTAGTTAAAAATGCCATTTCTTTGTCTGTAAGAAAAGCCATCATCCCTACTAAGAATCCAACCCACTACCTAAGGCACAGAGGGCACACCCTATGGCACTTTAGTGGCCACGTGTCCTCCAAAAAGTGTTGGTTTAATTTTTAAATAAGTACTTACCTGAATGTCTAGGTATTCGCTGTTTAGATTTCACTATACTACTAGTATCATACTTCTAAAACAAAAATAAGAACAATTACTTAAACAAATGTATTTACTTCAGAGAGTATATAAATAATTAAATGAATCTTCAGTATCATGGCAAAGAGTCAAATGAAAAAATGACATTACACTAAACCATTTTTCATAGTTTTTCATTATATCAATACCCCAATGAAATGGTGCCAATTTTAGCTTTTTTTTTTTTTTTTTTTTTTTTTTTTTTTTTTTTTTTTTTTTTTTTTTTTTTTTTTTTTAAATGATTAAACCTTTCTACGCCAAGGAAAGGTCAAACTCCCACCCAGCCACAGACCTCCATGTACTTTTCTTACAGTCTCTATCACACTTTGACGTTTAACACTGTGGCAATCAAATAAAAATGTATCTTTAATTTATTTTGAGTTTGAATTCTTTTTAAATCAAATAATGTCTTATGTAGAAAAACGTTTTTTTACGATACATTTAGATTACTTATACATGTTACTGGCAAAGTATGGAAGCCAAACATTCTATATAATGCCTGAGCGGTTTTATGACACTTGTTCTTGCAAGAACATTCACGAAACCATGCCTCCAAGCTACAAATCCTATCTTTCATACTTTCCCTAAAACGCAGTAGGCATTCTATAAAATGCATAGGGAAAGTGTGAAATATGCTTTATTTAATACATTGCCGACTGGATTTAGGCATCCAGCTTAGGCATTCTATACGTTGCCTGATTTTATACTCTGCCGGTAACATACATAAATAAAATAAAGATCCTTGCATAGCATTACCAAATTTCATGATACTTTTCCGTATCATGAATCACAAACATCAAATCCACCCTGTTTCTGGTTTTCTGTCTGTATGTCTAAATAAATTTCACCTGCTAGAAGCTCAGTTGTGCTTTCATTATTTCTACATATCCTTGTCTAAAAGCATAAGTTTTAAATTAAAAAAATTAAAATATTAAGTAGTACCAAAGTTACTAATGCTTGAGTAATTTGATACGACAAACTTGATAAACCCTGATTGCTCCTGGGTGGATGTATACTTCGGTAGATAGTAAACACAGCCAAAACTTATGTCTGGTTGGCTCTGTGTACTATAGCCATTGATTACAATTTACCTCTCTGCAAGTACTAATGAATTGATGAAGGTTTGCAGAAGACAAAAATCAGAGAAAGTGTATTATTTTTGTTTCTTGACAAAGAATAAG
This sequence comes from Gonocerus acuteangulatus, assembly GCA_946811695.1. Lineage (NCBI taxonomy): Eukaryota > Metazoa > Arthropoda > Insecta > Hemiptera > Coreidae > Gonocerus > Gonocerus acuteangulatus. The sequence goes on along the minus strand of OX328124.1, from coordinate 36,579,052 downwards.
TTGTAAAAATTGGAGGGTAGTAAATAAGTTTTCTTAAAAAAAAAAAAAAGTGCATGTGTTAATTTTGATAAGATGACCTCAGTCGAAGAAAACAGTGCTTGATGTTTCAAAAGTCTTAGTTTTCCAAATAACACCAGATATAATCAGTTTAAACCCTATTGTATCTTAAACATGGATAGTTAAGCTTTTTCTTTTTTTTTTTTCTTTCTTTTTTTCCGATTAGATTTTTGGCTCCCATATCAAGGAGTTTTCCTAGTTGACCCCTATCCAAGAAACTAATGATTCATTTGAATTATTAAAAAAATATAATATAATATTTTAATTTTGGGGGGACAAGTGAAGCAAGTTTTTGAATAAACTTACATAAATGTATGATAAATAATAAAGTCACTAACCTTGTCTGAAGATGTGTCTGGATCTTCAAGGAAATTATTTCCTGAAAAAAAAAATCAAAATAAAATTGTAATTCCTTTAAATATAAAAATAAATAAAATTGTTACTATGGAGTGAATAATAAATTAAAAAAAAAAAAAAAATTAGGATAGGAATGGATAATCTGCTGAGAGGATACATAGACTTTTTTATTTATGCACTTAGCTATTTATAACCAAAACTATGTGCAATATGGAGTTTAGTAGAGTTAAAAATTCATACCTAGGTCATCAGGGAAGGAATGGATTTTATGAGATCCTGCGTCACAACAATAAACCTAAACAAACAAACAAAAAAAAATAAAAAAAAAAAAAAATAATAAAATAAAATAAAGAAAATGATAACTCTTAATTACAAAATGAGACTTTTTTTAAATATCTTCAAGCTAGATAAATTTAAAATAATTACCGGACAGTTTTCATGCTGGCCCCTACAGTGGTTTGGTAAACCTATAATTGGTGGGTTGCTAAAGCTCCTTAAAGAGATAAAGAAGACAATAAATACAATTTAATAACAAATAAAGTGATTAGCTAGATTATTAAAATACTTCAAAAGAATAAAAAAAATATATTCTTACATTAACTTCTCTTTATTCAAAGATGAATACGATTGTATGGATGGTTTCAGCCTAACTTTTGAACCATTAGGCAGTGAATTTAAAACTGTCTGTTCGGTGCTTCTTTCTCTGAAAGCAATAAGAAACTATTCATTTACACATAATTAAGATTATTATTGAAGAATTGATAACTATTAGTCCAGAAATCAGATGTCAAGAAACTGCGAAAATACCAGGGCTTGGCCATACAGCTAAAAGAATTGTACAAGTTGGATTCCGCAAGGGTAAGAGCCCTTATAATCTCGATCAATGGATTCATTCCAAAAACGAATATTGCCGCAAGTGCCTAACTGGAATTCTCAGAGGATCTTATTAAAAACTCCCAACAAGCGGTTAGGAAATTTCTAAACAACTGCCCGCCTTTATTTTATATATGGATTTATTTTAATTCAAACGGCTTGGGCTTTCTGAGTGAATCCCTAAATCTACACAAATTCAGCACACATTCAGTGCTTATTTAATGTGTTCAAGGTTGAGAGTTTTATTCCCACACATCACTAAGAACATTAGCTTTGAGCTTCGCTATTTGAGATCCTCACAACCAACTGAGAACTACCTGTTCTTCAGAGCTTACTATTCACCCCTGACAGCTGCTGAAATGGGAAAATCATGAAGGATATTGATATTAGTCATACAAGCTCAAGATTCGGATAGCTGTAAACATTTTTACATTTTGGGCTAATTTAGAGAGTTACAGGTCTATTAGGGCTCATTCACCATAGATACAAAGCCCTTAAAATAAAATAAATCAATAAATACAGGACGAGTGTAACATATACATAACAAAACAGCATTGTGTGCTATGTAATAAAATGGCAATACTGAAAAAAAGTATTATGAAAAATACAAACTGAAGTAATATATTATTTATTTAAACATACCTATTAACATTAGTATCTCTCTGGACTTCAACAAAATATAAAGTTGCCATGGAAATAAGGCTGAAAACAGAACTTAGTTAGTAAAAAGTAGTTTTTATTAAGAATTCGAGGATCATAAAAATTTTAAAAAATACAGTAAATTAAGTTCATACCAGAGTGCCATTATAACTATCAACATGTAAATTGTTGTTTGAATCACAGTATCTGAACAAATTTCGTCTTCGTCTTCATCCTCCAATTTCTTTTTCATGTTTTTCTTCTTTTTGGAACAAACTGCATGGAAAAAAAGGAGCAAATGACAAATTGACAAGGAAATTATTAATGCTTTTTGTAATGTGCAATTTTATAGCTATAATCACCGTTGTATTGGGTAACTCTTTCTAACTCCTGCAACCTAGCCTGGAGGTTCCTCGTAACTTTTGCCAATTCTTTTACAGCACCAATATTTTCCATGAAAACACGTTCCTATAGAAATACAAATATATAAATGTTCAGGAATAAACAATTTTTGATAAAATCTTGTAAAAAATATTTAATCTATACATATAATAAAATTCTAACGGATCGCTGTCTGTACATGGAAGATATATGGGGGGGGGGGAATTGTCTGGAGCCTTTATCAACACAATAGTACCCAAAAACAATGATTTTTCGAATTTTTGTCTGTTTATCTGTGTGTGCTAATCTCAGAAATGGCTTACCCCGATTTAGTTGCAGTTTTCACTAATATATCGTGGTAAGCTTCACTTGAGATTTAGTGGTTGTTTCATGTCAATCGGTTCATAAATAAAAACGTTATGCCAATGTAAAGAATCATGTTGAACATTTCATAAACTTTTGTTAACACGATACACACCAGAGTTTTTTCGTCACGAAAATTAGTATATAGCATTCCTCTAGTAAATGATTGAAGGAGTTTGTTAACCTGCAAAATTGGTTCATCTGGAGTGGGGGTGGAGGGTTACTCCAGACACAAAGTAGTTATTCGCCCATACCGGCCGCAATTATTGTATTGAAACAAAAATCGGAATTTGTTGTGGACATATTAATAGAAAAATATGTTGTAAAAATCAAATTTTGTTAGATCTTTAAAAAAAAATATGAGACATTCAAAACTGCTCATGAATTTTTGTAATACTTCCTCAATCACTCTGAAAGCAATCCAAATTTAGAAATCTTAGATGCCCGAGAGTGTCAAGCAAAAAATCAAACCTTTTCCTACTTTCTCAAAAATGGTTACAGAAATATCTTTTTGAATTTTTTTTTTTTTTTTTTTAATTCCTCAAAATCAAAATACTTATAAAAAGCTTACCTGAAAACCTATTAACATAAAGCTATAAGTATTCTGCTGGTTAGTGACTATGATCTTTGATTTAAAACAATATATTTCAGTGCCAAATTTTATAATAATCGGATTACCTTATCAATGACAAGGAAGTCATTAATGGTATTTCCTGAGGGTAGTTTAATGTCCCCGGAATTGCATACAGCATCAGGCAGAACAGAAACAAGCTCTTGAGCTATGAGGCCAGTATGGAGGCTTGAATCCATATCAAAATCTGGTTTATACCTGAAAAAGGTTGTAGAGTCTAAATAAAAAAAAGAATAAAAAGAAGAAGTAAAAAAAAAAAAAAAAAAGAATTTATTTTAAAACATCGTTTACAATACCATACTAGGGCTTATTATTTTTTTTTTTTTAATCCAAAATATGACAGTAGACAAGACAGTAGAGAGTAAGCCAGAGAATTGACAAAAAACTTTGTCCAATCACTAGCGTTTCCAAAGCAGGAAAAGATGTGTTGATTCTATGCAATGTAATAGTACATGCAAGGTAATTATTCAATTTTATTTATATTTTATGCTTGGTAATCTATTAGCATGCCATTTTTTTCTTGAATTTTATAATAAATGCAATTTTATAATAAATGGACGTTAAAATTTAATAATAAATGCATTTTACAAAGCATGAATAGTGTTTATTGAGTGAACCCTCTCCCCCCCCCCCCCCCCCCTTGAGTTTCTTTAAACTAGTAGTTTCATCAATTTTTCTGTATAACTTCAAAAGTTTATCATGTAAATGTATTCACATTTTCAAACAAGATTATTATTTTATTATAATGTTAACGCCTACAGAATTTTAGGAGGGGTTATCTATTGGTTACCACCCTTTTCTAGCCAGGATAGGGCTTCTAAAGAAAAGCCATCACCCTTAGTCAAAATCAATCCTAAGACCTTAGGCATAGAGTGCTCACGCCTTAGCACTCCGGGCCTCCTCAAACATGATTAAATATTTCTTAAATAAAGTATTTAAAGTTACCTGTACTTAACAACCCTCAGCCTTGCCAGATTATTTAGTTGTTGTTTGCTATCAATCTGATGAAAAGAAAAAAAAAACTTATTAGTTGAATTTATGAAAAAAAAGTAAAATTCTATGCATTAGAACTTCTAGAAATAATATAAAAGACCATTATTGATTTTATATATTAACACTCACTTCTTGAATATATGCTTTAGCCCTTATGTCCGATGGTTGGACAATATGCCCAGTAAGTTTAATATTACCATGGACAACCAGAGCTTCATCGGGGCGTTCTGTGTTAATACCCACTCTCCCGCAGTGGAATACTGAATCACCAGTAACTCCTCTCTGCCAAACTGCTTCTCCATCACTTTCGAATTGACCGGGATTTGAGGCCTAAATATATAAAATAATTAGGAAAAGTTTAATAAATTACTTTATTGTTATAAATTACAAAATTGTTGGTACATGCCAAAGGCACTAATTAGAAAAAAGTACATCTCACAGGAACTGGTACGCTTATATTTATTAACTTGTTATACAAATTTAAATACCAGATAAAATGAAATCTCTAAGAAAAGTAAGATTTTTGGAGCGTAAAAGGCCCCATAATGCACAGAAAGCAGAAATAACCCCTTTCTTGTGCTAATCTACTTCCGGTAATTTAAAAAAGCAATGATGCTTTACAATGACAAAGTGCAGTTACAAAAAAAAAAAAAATTAAAACCTGCTTCTTATTTTTGATGATTAGTTATACAGCAAACTGTTAAAAATCCACTGTTAAAAAGGATTAATGGAAAAACCGAACACTAATGATAATTCACGCGCTGGTTTCCCCAACTAAGATGGTCCTATCGAAGTTTATATTTGGAACTTTTTTAAAGGAATTGTATTAAGTTCTTGAATAGCAACCTTCCATGATTTCTCAACCATTTTCAAAATAATCAACAAAATATAAAACAAATCAGAAACCTTAAATGTCAGCTAGGAATGTGATCAAATGTTTAAATCTAGGAAAATGTAACGGTAAAAAGAAACAAAACCCTTTCGGCCTTACAAGCAGCTCCTTCCATTCGAGCCCCGCTCTTTTCTGCTTTGAGTCTAATGCCCCAATTAGAAAAATATGGAACATGCTTTAGCTGCTCATTTATAATTTTCTATTTTCTCTTTTCAGTTAGCTCATTTTTTTCAGTCTACAATTCAACTCGCTGATTTTTCGAATATGATTTTTCGCTTCTCTCTAAATTTTTCAAAGTTGTTTTTTGTCAGTAATTTATTTATTTTGTGATATGTTTCCAATCATAACATCCAGATGTAGATTTATTAGTAGAACACATGAATCCGAAGACATTGGTGGCTGAAATACTTCCCATCCCATTAACTAAACAACCTCCAATCATCTGACATAACTTCCCTCAGCTAAAATATCTTCCATCAGCTGAAATACCTTCCTTTAGCTGAAAAAGTTTGACTAAATGCTACTTCGGGGTCGCATTCTGGTTCCACTCCTGCGCCACGCTTTTGGGTTTTTAGGTCAAGGCTAAAGAATGTTCTGTGTTAAAACATTCTATTGGTATGTAATATTTGCCAAAACGATTTGACTTTAAGTGAACTGAGAGTTCATCACTATAATAGGAATAAATGTATATTATAACTCAAATGAGAATATTTTTATGTCCTACAAGGATAGGACATTATGAACAGGCTGTCTTAGAAGAAGAAGAAACAGATTTTTTTTTATGACCAGGTGATTAGAATGAAAAGATATGAATCTACTAGAAATATGAAATGTGACTATAACTTACCCGAACAATTATCCTTTCTGAAGCATGGGATGCAACAGGATAGTGAGATGAATCAGTACAATGGGCATGTAAACCAACTACCAAGTAAAAATATCTCTGGTCTGGGTTCGGTTTCCCTTTCTTCCTCATATTATTTGACGTAGTTTCACTGAAGTGCAACCTTCCAACAGTTACTTTTGAAACTTCTTCGCCTTTCAAGTCCAATCTAAAATAAACAAAAATAGATAGGATATAGAAGATTGATATTTAAAATACCATTATTGGAAAACAGTGATGTTAACATTATGTGAGCGGTCAGTAAAATAAAGTTCATCTGAAGTTAAGCTTTCATATATGATAACACAGGTCATTTGATCTAAAAAAAAAAAAAAAAAAAAAAAAAATACTCTGAGCGGTATGGTCTTAGAGGGTTTTTGGGTTCACTGATTACTATGAGCAGATTGGTTAACCTTCATCACATCAGATTCAAGGTCATTTGAAAATCAAATAGAGAAAAAACCGAAGGAAAAATCTGAAAACATTTTCTGAATTTTCTGGGAGGCAGTGCGAGTCAAACAAACTATGGGTTCGGATTCAGGGACTTCAAAAACATACGCATGATTTATTTTAGCCTTTTTCTATGCTCTATCATTGAGGTATTTTATTGTCTTCTTGATATTCTTAAAATAAATAAATAAATGAAATAAAATTGAACAATACACACAAATTTCTATGAAGTTGAAGACAAACATTGCAATAAAGAATGGCAAATCTGGACAATGACATGTATACAAGCTTCCCAAAGCAAAAAGAAATATGTGGAAAAATTATTTTATGAATACGAACATCAAAAACGTTTCTACTAAAGTGAAACTTAGGATTCAAACTACATGTTATTGTTGGTCTAACTGCATACAAATATTTTTATTTATAAATTAGATGCTCAACAATTTAAATGCAAAAGAAGATGGTGGCCTATTGGAGAACATCCCACGACAAACAAAACTGTTAAGTATGTGAATCTTGTCCTATTTTTCACCCTCACCATTATGCTGAACCTCCATCAACCAGCCCAAAAAGTACTAAAATATTTTTAGATTCTATGAAAAATTATCTCTGTCATTTTAAAATACTAAAACATAAGTCAATACTTCATTTGTATTGTTTCTAGTGCAGAATACGTGACTGTTATATTTACATAATATAAATTGTGATGCCTTCCAAAATAAAAATAAACAAAATAATAGTTAAGTTTTGTGTAATTTAAGATTAAAAGGAGAAAAATGAGTCTATTTCAACATTGAATTAGCTAGGGTAAAACTTATTTTGGGACCACTCAAATAAAGGACTTGCTGGAAATACATGCTGAGTTTAGTTTGACAGAGACTTCGAACCAAACTCATAAATCCACAGTCACAATGTTTTTTTAAAGGAGAGAAACACTAAATCAGCCATTACAACAGATAAAAACATTGGGGGGGATATAACTTTAACTTATTTTTATAAGTGTAACTTATACTAAAATAAAGGACTATAAATACTTAAGTTTACAGTAAGGGCACAAACAAGAAAAAAAAAATATAAGTGAAAACAATCAAATATGCAGCATAAGACAGAAATGAAACTCATCATTAAAGAATAATAAAAAAACAAAACAACTAAAGTGTCTAAAATTAAATGGTACTACACACAATAAATAAAGTTTAAAAAAAATTACTAACAAAACAGGATGGAAAGCTTTTTTACTCCTGTCACTCTGAGACTGCTCAACTTTTATTGTTTGACTTGGTGATTCGACTTTGACGCCATAGAAGTGCAGATAGAAGTTTTCAATTTTACGTAGTCCTTCAGGAGTTTTAACAAAATGTGGCTCCCCTATCAACTGAGTGTGACAAGTAATCTAAAAAAAAAAAAAAAAAAAAAAAAAAAAAAAAAAAAAAAAAAAAAAAAAAAACGAGGTGAATTAGGAATTATAAATAATTATAACAAATAATAGAAGATAACTATGACAGGTATATCCTAAAGGTAACAAAGTAAAAAGCCAAAAAGCACCAAATACCTGAAAATGGTTCTTCTTTTGGCAGACGAATGCATCATCTGTATTAGAAAAATTGAATCCTTTGTCTGCATCCACTCTGTAATGAGGGGTTGGCCTGAAAACGAAATGTAAGAATGTACATACTTTTTTAATACATTTAAATAAATTTTAAGAATGTAAATTTTCTTTAATAAGGTCTACAATTATGGTACACCTGCCCATCAACCATGTCCAACTCTAAAATCAGTGGCGAGATAACCTAATAGCTACAGGAAACACTAGTGACATTTGTAGATTAAGAGAAGAGAAATTCTTTATTTATATAAAAATAAAGTATGCTGCCCAAATGTTTTGGGATGCTATAAACACAGCGTACTTATCAATCTTTCGAAAATTCATTTCAGTTGGTTAAAAAGGTTATTGTATTAATTTTGAAAAATAAATTTTGAAGATATGTTTTAAATAAGTAATTTTAATATTAAACGAAATTTGATAAAATTTTTAAATGTAAAGGATAATAATGATAAGTTTGGCCAAATTTGGTGAAATGATTTTCGAAAGATTGACAAGCAGCTGGTTAGCTCCCGTATATATGATTGTGGAGTATCCCCAGGGAATCTATCAAAATAGATTCCGCGAGGATAGATAGTTCCTTCGGGTCTACGCCTAAATCTTGCAGGAAGTTCTGCGTCAGTTTTGGAATCGCCCCTCTTGCTCCAAACCATAGGCCTTGGACTATATATTTTCTTGGCCCGAATTTTTCTTGGAATTTTTCCTGATAGAATCCTATACACTTGGTATAGATTCCTCTTTTTTCTAAATTAATTTCTTCCGCTTGGTGAGTATCGTTCGTCTCGTACCGCACTGTAGGGTCGATAATGTACGCTTCTTTCGATTTATCCTTAAAAGCAATTATGTCAGCAAATTTAGGACATCCGTCATCATCGACGCCATAAACCTCTTCAAGGCATGTAAATTCATTTTTTTGAAGAAGAGTAATAATTTTATGCTTGACATTATGATGTCTCCGTGTGACCAGGAGCATATTCATTGGACACTTCCCAAGCACGTGTGCTGGAGTTTCGGTCTCTCTACCGCATCTTCGGCAGAGGGGTCCAACGTTTGATGTTCCTGAAACACCGGGTACACCTCTCAATGGCGCGTAGTTAGTGTTCAGTTTCAGAGCATTCGTCCATTCGGAGCATGATAAAACAGATTTATTGTAAATAAATTTGTTACTTTATGGACAGTCTCTGAAATGTTCAACTCCTATGCCCTGCCACTTCGAGTGCGACCAATCTTCAAAAGCTTTTTCTCGAAGGATACGCCTGATCTTCTTAATGTTGTGATCTTCATTAAGCTGGACGATGTTAATGTTCAGTCTATTGGCACATTCTGTCGATTCTTGAGAGTAGCTGAACATTGGCTGGAACTGGTCATCGGACACTCGATCTAGCTTTTGTGCGATGGACCAATGTTGTAGCGGTGCCTCCCAAAGACACCGTAACAACCCCAGGCCTCGGTAGCGTCGTGGAGCGTAAAACATTGCGCTACAAGTATTCGCAGGCAGCCCTAACATCGCCTTTACACTCCGCCTTATTATTACGTCCACTCCTTCCAGAAATGATGGGCTCATTTTGATTAGAGGTGCTGTTTGCAGGGGGTAAATTAGTGATGGGAACAGGTACTGGTTGATAACATTTAATTTCTGATCAGCTCTTAGCAGATTTGATGTTGTTAACCTGTTCAAATTTTCATTCGCTTTGCTTAAAGCTTTCTCATTAAAAGTTAGCTCGGTGGAGAAATTGCACCCGAGGTATTTGATTGTATCATTCTCTTCGATCGAATGTATTTCTCCGCCATTTTCTAAGAGAAGCTTTCCCGTCACTAAATTGCCTTTTTTTATAATAATCGCTGAGCTTTTCATTGGGTTAATCTCCAGACCAATTTCATTGAAAATTCTGGAGACGACATTTATAACTCGTACTCCAGAATCCACATTTGGAGAAGTAACAACTTGATCGTCTGCAAAACCAGTTAGGATTACGGGACTTTTGTTTTCTGTTAGTCTATATCCTAGTTGGTTCGCAAATTCATGGTCGCACACTTCCCTGTAGACATGATCTATGGCCATTATAAATAAGGTCGGAGATAAAGGGCCGCCCTGAGGTACTCCTCGCTTCACTTCGATGGAATCCGTTTGATTCAAGCCAGCTCTAATTTTAACCTTGTTGTTACAAAGCAAGGCAGATATTGCACCAGAGAGATCGCCTGAAACTCCTTTTGCTACTAACGTTTTCATAATGTGATCATGACCCACATTATCGAAGGCACCTGTAACATCAAGAAAAGCTAAGACGCTGTCTTCTTTATTATTTCTAGATTTCTGTAGGATGGCTTCAATAATACGAGTATTTACATGACATCCTGGAAGACCCTTTATAAAGCCTCGTTGACTGGAATGAAAATTTATTTGTTTCCTTAATTCGTAGTCCAGCACTTTTTCTATGAGGCGTCTGACTATAGAGTATACAGTTATAGGTCTCCATGATGACATCTCATTGACTGCACCTTTCCCTTTGTATATTAATATTGTCCTTCCTTGTCTGAATGCTTCTGGGACATATGAGGTCATTAATAAAATATCTGCTATGTCTTTTAAAATATGGGCTACATTTAGACCTTTGATTGTTTTTATGAGAACCCCATCAGGACCAGCCGAAGTATCAAGAGAAGTCGATTTTATGGCTCTGTGAATCGACTTGATATCTACTGATTGTATATTTGGATTTTTCACAGTGGCTTCATATTTTTCCCTTGTTTTGAAGTTATTATGACCAAGAACTGATTGAAAGTGGTCATAGATAGTTTGTGCTTTGATTGAACAGTGCTTCGGACTGTCTGCATTCATGATACTATTGACCACTCTCTTCCGCCTGTTATAGTAGTCATACTGAGCAACCTCGTATTGATATTGCTCAGTTCTTCTAGCTCTGGCAGCCTTGTTAGCTCGCTGAGGATTCGAGGAATCTCCTGTACCTTTGTCCTTTCCTGCTTTACCTGCCTTCTTCCTTGATTTATAGTACCTGACTGCTGGGTGCTTCGGTCCAGGCAAAATATTGTTGGAATCTTTTAAAAAACTAAGGAAACTGACTATTGTATCATCATACTCTCCTGGGGAATATGTTGCTATATTTTTAAAGGTGTCTTTGAATTTTTTGAATGTTTTTGCCCAGTTGTCAATTTCTGTCTTTAAATTTGTCGTTAAAGGAAACTTATTCGAATCAGAATTCCGCGATGGATAGGGCTTTAAAATATTGTTAATTTTGTTCAAATTAGCCTCTTTAAAATGCTTTTTGCTCGTATGCGTCTTAAGCCCTCTTTCATTTTTAAACGTTTGACCACAGACAGTGCATGAAGCATTATGAACGTTTGCCCTGTTGGAAACAATGTTTCGCTGAGTCGAAGAAGGACCAGATTCTATCGAGCTTGAATTGAATTTTGATATATCAGTCATAGAAAAAACTGAATAATTTTTCTATTGGCAAGTTATACTATGAATTAGAGCAGAAAGGCAATCCGTAAAGATTTTAGACATTTGTTGAATGTACATGTTATGACAACTTAGTTTAGTATGCTCAGAACTGCCTAGATATTACTGTTATCGTATTGGGAAGAATGAAATACAATAAATGCTTCATAATTTTGTCAACGTAAAACTATTCATAACCTGCTTGTATAAAATCTAACTTACTAGGTTAGTTCATTCTTAATTTCAGTTTTCTATTTAGGGTATAGTTTTGCAACAGTCCTGGATATGCTATTCCGTTCAGCAACAAAGGCCTAAATCCTCGCGATCTCTACTGTAAACTTGTTGACCCTTATGGAATTCTATGAACCTATCTCTCGACTCGAAGTTACTTTATCTAGATCGTTTTGTAGTTCTCTTGCCTTTCTTGTCTTCAAATGAACTTCAACATTCGTTCTTCCTCTGTATCTTGATTATATTTAAGAAGAACGATTTTAACGTGTATGCAATTTGTGAGCCCAGCTGTATAATATAAAATCTTAAATGTTCTATTTTCATTTACCCCAGCAACATCAGGTAGAGTTATATGATTTCACAATTTGTATGTAAAATATATTTTTGAATAAGGAAATATAAGTGAAAAAATAGTAAGTTAAGTGAAATAAACATACAATTCTTTGAGATTGTGGTCACACAAGGTGTGCCAGGAGGTCTGCTGGAACGCAGAGAATCTAATACATTGAAAACTACTCGAGTCAAGATACATTCCACCTTCTGTAGAGCCATCTTGAAATGAAACATCATCTTCAATAATTAGTTCTAAAACAAACAAAAAAAAAAAAAAAAAAAGAAAGAAAGATAATTGCAGACAAACTGCACTCGTTATTATTTAGAAAACAGAATTATCTCATTAACCTGTTACCTAGGGAAAATAAAAGACAGATTGCACAACAATAAGCTTGCATACAAGCATGCTACGAACTATGAAAACTTAATAGTTTTCAACAAAACAAATTATTCATTTTTCATTTCATTGTAATCCAAAATGTTAATGTTAGAAATGAAATATAAAATAAAAAGGTTTACTCACTTATTTAATTTTACAAAAAAAATAAAATAAAAAAAAAAATAAAAAAAAAATAAAAAAAAAAAAAAAATATTCGACCAAATCCAGTTATGGAGACTGCTAATTGTCAGTGCTCCTACAATTTTCTAATTTTTTTTAGAAGAGACAATCACAAATATTAAAATTATGGCAGTGGTTAAAAATGAGTTGTTTTTTAACACAGCTGATATTCAGTACTATGCTCCAACCGCTTGCTTTTCCCCTTTACAGGTACCCATTAATAAATGTATTAAAGGCTCAGTGGGCCTAGGGACGGTTTGGGGCCCCAAATACAACCTTCGGACATCACTAGAAGGTAAAATCTTTAGTGTGCACGCACAAGGATTGAACTTGGGTCCTCCAGTACTTTAGTCAAGTGCTCTACCACTGAGCTACCCTCGGCACCTAATGAATTAAAAGGTATAAATACTAATGAATTTATTACCACTTGTAATTAAATTATTAGGTTCAGTTTTCACAGAGTTAGAATTGTCCTGACTAAGTTTTCTCTTTTTTAGAGCACTGTAAACTGCTGTGATCGAAGCCTCCTCTGCAGGTGGGCCACTGGCAACCAATGTTCCACCTGGAAAAAAAAAAAATGTGGAATTATCAAAACTATATTAACTATATTGTGGGAGATTAGCGAAGGCATCTCGTATTGCGGAGAGTGGAAGGCTGGTATTACCAGATAATTTTACAACGAAATTGAGTCCACCTTGGACACATACCTAGTTTATCTAGGATGAGTAGGCCAATGAATAGAGGAGGGAGAAAGATGCATGGAGGCACATAAGGGGTTTCTAGTAGAATAAGAGTTCTTAATGACTCGTCTGTGGCAATGTTTGCTGGACAATAAAAATTTTTTTATTTTATTATTATTATTATTTTTTTTTGTTTAAGGTTTAACAGTGTATCAACAATTGGGCTATCCATAGGTTGCCGCCCTTTTATAATACCAACAGCACGTGGTCGGTCACCCATTCAGGTGCTGACCACCCCCGACGTTACTGAACTTCGGTGATCAATGGGAGCCGGTCCATTCAACGTGGCTATGGCCGTTGGCTATTATTATTATTATTATTATTTTAGGCGTACCAACATCTGAGCCTTATATATATATATGTGTGTGTGTGTGTGAGTGTATATGTCTATATTTTTTGCTGTTTAGGCGCCTGATTATGACAATGTTTTGCTGAAAGTCCTAGTTATTATTAAAACATAATTGTTAAGCAGACTAATCGTTATTCTCCACCCCGGCAACAAACAAAAGCATATTGGTTATTATATCACTCATACTTCTGAAGCAGCATTATTAGCCAGAAAAAAATATTAAGAATCCCACTTAAATGTTTTCCAACTCACCTGGAAAGGTATATAACGGAAGTGTATTTCTTCTGGGTTGAAATTGCTTATCGTTCACAAGGCCACTTGGCACTTCATTGATTTTTTTTTTTTTTTTATTTAAAAGCCGACAAAGCATTTTTAAAATCTAACAGAATGATATCAAATTTATTCTATCATACAGCATATGGATTCATTAAGATGAATTAATTATTTTATGTTTGTAATTGAATACCTGAAAGAGGAGACAATGGCTGGTCATGTATGGGTGTGTGCGCGAGGACAGCTTGATGAAGGTCTCCTGGTGCTATAAGTTTACTGTACACACCACCAGGACTGAGTAACAATTCCTCAACTCCTACTTTTGATTCTGAAAAAAAAAAAAAATCATTAGAACATGATCTTGGATAAGAGTGCCTTTCAATATATAAAACCCCAATGGTATTTTATATATAAAAAGAAGAAAATAATAGTAAAAAAAGTTAAAATAATTCTAATCAGTAAATGCAACAAAACAAATTGATTATTTGTGGACATTAACAATAAATACATTTATATCCAATAGTGAGCTGTAGCAGGAACAATTCTAAAATAGAAAAAATGTCCCAATAAATCCGAGAATTATTAAACTTCAAACCACTTAAAATATTTACTATTTTATTCACTTATACAACTTTTCAGTCAAGAAAAGCAAAAATTAAATGACACAATATACTATATCTATTAGATCTATAGCCTTTTCGGCTTGTCATCATCAGTGGGGGTGTTTGCTCAATATATGAAGTGATATCCAGCAAGAAAGAAGAGATGGCAATCTGAAGAAAACTGTCGAAATACAGAGGATCATCAAACACCACCACTGGTGACATAGGCTGCAAAAATAAATATATTGAACCAATTCAGCAAGGAAATTAAAAAAAACAACAACATTATTTTATAAGTATTAGCAAGAATATACAGATTACAGAACTACAAACTAAATAGAGATAAATTTTCACTCACGACTTCTCGGTGAGAGAGGTTTTGCCTCTTGTGGTGAATAAGGTGGTTCCGAACCAGAATCTGGAGGACTTTCTGGAAGATTATGTCTGAAATAAATAATAATAAAAATAATGTAAGAAGATATAATTAATGTCCATTTTTTAATAGAAACGGTAAAGCTCATAAAAAATATTCTTCTTGTACATTGTACTATTTTATTTCATTGAACTATTCCCTACAACTGAAGTGTGTGTTTCTTCGATTCCTACAAAGAGTAAACCCCAAGAAGGAAAAGGAACTGAAGAAATAATCCAGAAATACTGACATCAATGTTTCTGCTCATAGGAAATGTATATGTCTGTTGATGAAATTTGACAAACATTTCTTCGTATAAACAAAAACCAGTTTTTAGTCAAAATTGTTAACCAGCAGAATCCACCCTTCAGAACATTGTTACTTTTTAGGCAAAATTCTCCTAAAAATATCGATGTTCTAATGATTTTGAGTTAATAGGCTTCAAGGAACTTTTTATAAGTACATATACATATGTGAAAAATCAAATGAAACTGCATTCAAAACAATTGGTAGTTAAAAACCGTTTTTGTAACTATTTGAAAAAGTAGAATTTTGGTTTTGGATTCCAAAAATTAAGAGAGACACTTGACAATTCGTTCACACGTTCTACATTTATGTGAATTAAGATAAATACATTTAGGTTATAGGGGTCTCCCGTGGTCTAGTGGCTAGCGCGCTAGATTCATAAGCGGGAGATGGTGGGTTCGATCCCCACCGGCGACAGGAACTTTCTCATCTCAGGGCTCGCTGAGAAAATTCCTGGCTGCACCCTGGATGTCGGCGCTAATGGCCAAGAATTAGTCGACGCCGCACCGACATCTAGGCCATTTGCGCCAACATCCAGGCTGCAGCGAGGAATTTTTTCAACAAGCCATGAGATGAGAAGATTCCTGCCGCTGGTGGGGATCGAACCGACCACGGAGAGACCCCAGCATTATATTATAACAATCATTATTAAATAATTCAGTTCCTGAATTTTATTTTACAGCTACAACTTCAGACACTTTGTTATATAAGCGTGCTAGGCCACCTCATATGTACTGACAACCAAGCCATCTGTCAAATAAAGGACCCTGAGGAGGAAGCATTATAAATGAAACAAAGTAGTACAAGATACAAGATGATTAATTTTTGTAAACCAAGCCTTGAACTCATGTAAAAAGATATTTTTTTTTAATATTTATTTTGTGTTTCGTATTTTGGACGATAAACACACTGAGTTTATCGTCCAAAAAAGTCTCTGATTTCATGACATGCTTCCGAGCAGTGGCCAGTGACCAGTGCATTGGCTTAGCCTGGTATTAATCTAATGACGGTGTTCGCCTTAATTTGGGTTCTACATCTATAGTTAAATAGATTACAGAGAGGCAAGCAGTCTTAGTCCTTTTAATATCTTATGCCTTAAATTGTCCAAAAATCTGTTTTCTAATGGTTCGGGCGAGATCAAAAATGTCAAATATTTAAAGGAATATATAACGAAAAGAACATTTAAGCTTCACACCTGTTTATATAATATGTCTAACTCAATTGGAAACAGGGAATATTTTTGTTTCTCTGTTAGTTTATTTTTGGTGAACCATTTATTTAGCAAAAGTATGTTAAAAAATTAAAAACATAAAACCTTAATAGCTCAATCTTCAATTGGTAAAATATTACAAAAATTTAAATGATGAGTTATCCTCCTTATTGTTTCTTATCAACTCGAAATGAATACTTCCTATAACAATAATCCATTAGCTTTACTGGTACTTATAATGACATTATTTTTACTATACTTCTATACCTAAAGAGTGCTCATATTTTTTCTGTGACTGTATTTATAATCTGAATGTTTGTCTATAAATAGGTGAGTGTGTACATATTCAGGTTAGATTTAGATACTTTTTTTTTAATGTTAAAAATGTCGGTGTATCAACGATTGGGCTATCTACAGGTTGCCTCCCTTTTATAATGCCAACAGCACGTGGTCGGTCACCCATTCAGGTACTGGACACGCCTGATGTTTCTTAACTTCGGAACTGGTGCATCCAATCTGGCTATGATATATAAATATATTTAGCTTTAGGTCCGCCTTATCTAAAACAAATAACTAATGCTGATTAAGTCCAGATTTTTTAGATATAAATATATAATTTAGTCATAATGTTACAGCCAGCATAAATTACAAAAGTAATTAACAAATTTAGAATTCCTGAGAGTAGATTTAAATAAACAGAATGGGCTACAGAGCAACGATAATGGAACAAATTAGAAATGTGCTAATGACCTTGGCAACCAATGCAATATATATATATATATATATATATATATATATATATATATATATATATATATATATAAATGGATAGAAATTTAAAAAAAGAAATTTAATTACAATTACAATTATTATGCTCACTAACCAACAGTTAAAAGAATGATAAAGTACCACTTTATAAAGTAACCACCCTTTTCTAGCCAGGATAGGGCTGAAGCCTTTTCTTTTTTCGAATGGAAAGCCATCACGCCTGGTAGGAATCAAACCCATGACCTTAGGCACAGAGTACACACGCCTTAGCACTCATGGCAACCAAGCCTCCAAATTATAATGTAAAAAGGATTATAGTATTAAAGGAAATTTAAAATAAAATTGTCTTACGGCTGAGTATAATGTTGGGAGTTAATAGCAGTACTGGAAGGAATATGTCCAACTACTGTCAATGTTCTGGTTCCACGATCTGAACAGAGTGATTCACCAAAGTATCTGAAAGAAGATTAGAGTTATAGATAATAAATTAAGACGTAATTCAAATGTGTAAAAAATAAATGAATTTTATAAGAATTTATTCTCTTGTAGTACATTTTGCATATGGATCTGCAAGGGAGCTTTTTCCCAAATCTTTGTGACCTGGCAGCTAGTACATTGTAATGTGCTTTTGGATCAAATTTTGGTTATGTTAGGAAAAGAGATTCAAACAAAATAGATCTAAGTCTTGATGTACAATAGGCCTAACAAATCCATTATCAGTAAAATCTTATACTTCAAATTTTACTCTAAGAATAAAGTCAACAAAAATTATTTATTTATTTAAATTTTAACGTCCATTATTATCAACAAAAAATTTCAGGATGTGTTATCTATAGGTTACCACCATTTTCTAGCCAGGATAAGGCTGATGCCTTTTCTTTTTTCTATAGAAAAACTACCATCCCATAGTGGGAATCGAACCCCCGACCCTTGGCACGGAGTGTTAAGTGCTCACTCCTTAACACTTACGGCCACCAGGCCTCCCAACAAAAGTTATATATTTCTTACATTTATTACAGCAGAATATATTATTGTGTAACAGTATGATTAATTACTTAGGAAATCTTTCAACTTAAGTTATTAACCTTACAAACGACAAAGAATGTATGTCTCAAATGATTATTAAAATGCTGAGTTTATTACAAAGATGTACTTGCATGACTATCTGTACAGCACAACTGACTTTACAACAAATATTTAATTATTACACAATATACAAATAAAAATGTTTCTGATATGGCTTTATAAAAAGAATTATAATATATCTCCTTACGAATTAGGTTGGTCCGTATCATCATTAATGAAATCCTCCAACTGGCTGAAATCTAGTGCCTCATTATCAATAGCTCCAAAATCGGATCGACCTGAAAATAAATAGGAAAAAAATTATTGCTTTTATTTTAAAGAGGCTTTTTCAAAGGAAATGTAGGACATTTATTTTGAATGATATATTGAAACGAGTTTAATAATCGATGACAGCAAAAACAGTAGGTAGAAAAAGTAGTATTATTTGGAGAACACAAAGCAGTCTAGTCTGATTAAAAAGAAAATATATATATATATATATATATATATATATATAATATATATATAAGAATAGCGAAATATTTTGAGGAACTTAGGGCATCGGTTTGAATTTAAGAGATGCATTTGGTTCAGTTAAAGTTAATGAGTAACAGAAGTGACTTCATCAGACAAGTGACCGTAAATTTATTTTGGCAGGAATTGTTGAGATGAGCCACAGCCATTACAAATGAAATCTTACTGAAGAAGGCTGCCAAATAAACTTCAAATAGATTCTGATTTTTTTTTTTTTTTTTTTTTTACTTATTAATAATTTTGCAACATTTATTTTCACTTGTATTCAACTTCCCAATTTTAAAATTGGGATAACTAAACCCCGATAGCTAAACACTTTATTCTGTAGAAGTTTATTGGGATGATATCAGAACACGGGTTCTCTTATCACCAGATAGATGCATCAGGCCTGGTGTCTGGAAACTCGGTATCTGGTAATATCAATATATTTCTCTTGATCTAAAACTGAAATCGAAGAAGAGTGTTCTGAATATGAATGATATTAAAAACATTTTTTTAAAATTTTTTGTTGTTTATTGGTTTAAAATAATCCAATCTTTTTTATGGGAAAGCTACATTCGAAGTTTCGTAGCGGAAAAAACAAAACTTATGGCTGTCATATATTCTATTTAAGGTTCCTTCAAAAGGGAGTATTTTTTTTTATTAATACGACTTTTGTCTTCAGCTGGTCTTTTTAACGATAAAAAAAAAACAACCACTGAAGACAAACCTTATAAAAAATATATACACCTATATTGATTTATAAGTGTATTTAAAGTTGTGATAACAAGCTTTTAATTATAGCATGACAACTGTCTGATAAGAAATGACATGGGCGTATATAAGGGGGGGGCTGAGGGGGCTGCAGCCCCCTCGAAATTTTGATTTGTTCGGTAAAAATTTCATGAAATCCTTAAAAATAAATTAAATAAGATCATTTAGTTCATAAAACATATTCTATTTGGGTGTAATAGCGTTTAAGTTGGCTAAAACTCTTCCACGATTTAAATTGTTAGTATTCCATACACCGGAAATGGTCTCAGCCCCCCCCCCGAAATGTTCCCAGCCCCCTCCGAAATTATTTTCTATATACGCCCATGAGAAATGAAGACAGCTCAGAGAACCTAGAGAAGGTGGTTAGTTAATAGTTGATATAAATAAATAAATATATCATGATGATTAGATAGTTAGCCGTCGAGGTGATAAGTACAGATGGAATGGTTGGGATTCGGCTAAATAAACCTCACTATGATTTTGTTTTAAAAAAATCTATATTTCGGACGTTTCGGCTACTCATTGGTAGCCTTCGTCAGCTAAAATGACAAAAAAAGAAATTAATACAGAAACAAACAAGAAAAATTTATAATTGTGATAGGTAACAGAACTATAGATACAGTTTAACTTATAACAGAACATATCGTCTTAAAATTCTTAGAATGAGTAGAATGAAAAAGAAAATAGGTACAGTAATTGATTTTAATAGTAATTAGTAACATTAATTGATTTTACAACGAAATAAGAGAACTATATACCAATGACAAATATAGTAGCTAATAGTAACATTAATTAATTTTACAAAGAAATAAGATACTACATACCAATGGAAATGCCGAGCGGCAGAGGAAGACCAAGGTTGGCAATTAAGTAACCATTGTGAAAGTGTCTAAGGAAAAAAGGAATCTGCAAGGGGTATATGTAACTGGAAACAGCAAGAGGTGGGGGAAACGGGCGGTAGGATCAAACAGATGTTTATGACATTTTATGACAGGAAAGGAGAAAAAGGTGTTAATGGAAGGATACCCAAGGGGCAAGGTAAAAATCTAAAAATCTAGGGGAAAAATTTCCCCCCAACCTCATAAAATCCCTTGTTAAAAAAGTAAAATCCCAACCATCCAGCACTATCTCTCCCAATTCTTCCCTAACTCCCAGTTCCCAAATGTTCCGATCTCTACCATTTACACCTGGACTGACTGATAAACTTACAAAGACAATTAAAAAATCCTACCCTTCCCTAAACTTTGGTTTGAAAACTACCAACAAACTCAAAACCCTCTACACCAAACTCAAAGATCCCATCCCTTTTGAACATACCACCCGATGTGTTTACCAAGTCCCTTGCCAAACCCCTTCCTGTAATGGTGTATACATAGGAGAAACCATAAATGACATTCACTCACGTCTTACACAACATAAACGAACCATCACTAATAAAGAAATAGATAAATCTGCACTTGCAAAACACGCCATTACACAAAAACACGCTTTTAACTTCGACGACACGAAAATTCTTTCTACACAACGTAACAAAAAAAGACTACAGATCTCGGAATGTGTACACATAAACTTAAACAAAAACAATATAAATTACAAAACTGACCAACAAGGCATTTCTCCTATGTACGCTAATATTTTCCAAATACTCGCCCGACCACCTACCTAGATTTTTACCTTGCCCCTTGGGTATCCTTCCATTAACACCTTTTTCTCCTTTCCTGTCATAAAATGTCATAAACATCTGTTTGATCCTACCGCCCGTTTCCCCCACCTCTTGCTGTTTCCAGTTACATATACCCCTTGCAGATTCCTTTTTTCCTTAGACACTTTCACAATGGTTACTTAATTGCCAACCTTGGTCTTCCTCTGCCGCTCGGCATTTCCATTGGTATGTAGTATCTTATTTCTTTGTAAAATTAATTAATGTTACTATTAGCTACTATATTTGTCATTGGTATATAGTTCTCTTATTTCGTTGTAAAATCAATTAATGTTACTAATTACTATTAAAATCAATTACTGTACCTATTTTCTTTTTCATTCTACTCATTCTAAGAATTTTAAGACGATATGTTCTGTTATAAGTTAAACTGTATCTATAGTTCTGTTACCTATCACAATTATAAATTTTTCTTGTTTGTTTCTGTATTAATTTCTTTTTTTGTCATTTTAGCTGACGAAGGCTACCAATGAGTAGCCGAAACGTCCGAAATATAGATTTTTTTAAAACAAAATCATATTGAGGTTTATTTAGCCGAATCCCAACCATTCCATCTGTACTTATCACCTCGACGGCTAACTATCTAATCATCATGATATATTTATTTATTTATATCAACTATTAACTAACCACCTTCTCTAGGTTCTCTGAGCTGTCTTCATTTCTCATGGGCGTATATAGAAAATAATTTCGGAGGGGGCTGGGAACATTTCGGGGGGGGGGGGGGCTGAGACCATTTCCGGTGTATGGAATACTAACAATTTAAATCGTGGAAGAGTTTTAGCCAACTTAAACGCTATTACACCCAAATAGAATATGTTTTATGAACTAAATGATCTTATTTAATTTATTTTTAAGGATTTCATGAAATTTTTACCGAACAAATCAAAATTTCGAGGGGGCTGCAGCCCCCTCAGCCCCCCCCTTATATACGCCCATGTCATTTCTTATCAGACAGTTGTCATGCTATAATTAAAAGCTTGTTATCACAACTTTAAATACACTTATAAATCAATATAGGTGTATATATTTTTTATAAGGTTTGTCTTCAGTGGTTGTTTTTTTTTATCGTTAAAAAGACCAGCTGAAGACAAAAGTCGTATTAATAAAAAAAAATACTCCCTTTTGAAGGAACCTTAAATAGAATATATGACAGCCATAAGTTTTGTTTTTTCCGCTACGAAACTTCGAATGTAGCTTTCCCATAAAAAAGATTGGACGAGTTCACTCCAGAACAAAATTAATTGGAAAATTAATAACTGGGCGTTAGCTGCTAAAAATATAAAATAACAAAGCCATTTACGTTTATTTTGTTCAACATTCTGAGGAATCTGTGTAGTTATGGAGCTCTTGTAAGATTGGATTTTTATTTTGTTTATGTTTAGTAAGTGCCTTGTAGTGGATTTACAGCACCACATGGAAAACTCGATAACACACGAAGCTCTGAGTACAGGAAAATTTGGCTGTGTAGTAGCACCGTATGCAGAAACGTAGCACTGTTGACAACGAACCGTGAAAACATTACATCACCTGTCCCATCCACGCTCACTCTGCGGGTGCTTTTCTTCTCCGTGTTCTACTAACTTGTATTAAAATATTTATCTAAAGCGGTAGGGAGATAAACGCTGTATATATATATATATATATATATATATATATATATATATATATATATATATATATATACTTCCATTGTTGACCTCCAACTTCCAATAGTATTGGAGTTGGCCGCGCTGGCCCACTCCATTTCGTCTTGTAAGAAATTGCCGAGAAACCCTACGGCCCACAGACCTCAGGTATGCCATGGTGCCACGCCTACTGTGATGAGTGGTGTTCTACCCTTTCACGAATTCCTCAGTTTTAGCTTGTCAACCGTTTCAAAAGCTTGCTCCGCACGACATGTGAATGAATATTTGCAGTCCAGAGCAAGCATTCCGTCACTTCCTTCCGATAAAAATCAATTTTTGTAACAAAAATTCCCAATGATTCAAGAAACCACCTACGAAGAAAAAGAAAGGGCGATGTCATTTTTGTGGACGACAAAAAAAATTTAAACTCCAAAATAACGTGTAATACATGTAATAAATTTACTTGTAAGAAACATGTAAAGCTTGAACCAATTTGCATTAAAGCCAGTAAAAGGGGACAGTACACTTATTTGTCTGAATAGATCCTAAGAATTTCATTCTTAGCATTTAATTACCATGTATATTTCTACTTTTATTTAAATATCTTTTAATGTTAAATTTTTTTTAAAGTGTGTTCCAGACATTAATATTTAAACACATTACAATTTTCAGTCTTATTGTAAATCATTTTTTTTTTAAATAAATGAAATTATAAGAAATAAATTTGTTTTAAAAGATAAGATGAGCTTATTTACATTACCATTTATGACTTAACATAAATAAATAAACATTTAAAAAACAGTGACACGAAAATAAACACGATGGCGCAGTAAGTGCGCCGTGCGACCACCAGTATTCTAACAGTTGGCGCGACCAGTGGAAGGTTAAAAAAAAGAAATGAGCCTTTTTTTGAAGCCTTTGTGTTTCAAGACCAGGGCCGCCATGGGGGGGGGACAACCGGGTACAGTTGTCCCGGGCCCTCGCTAATTGGAAAAAATGTATAGGTTATGAGCTTGTAAAAAGAATGGGGGTTAGACATATAGACGGGCGTAGCCTATATTTATTGGAATGGGATCTATATTTTTTTAATGTACATAAACGACAAAACAAGAGCAGACCCCGAATAGTATATTTCATTAGGAGTCTTAATAAAACTACAAGTACCGAAAGTGACCTTTGCTGCACCGATTGTCGGCTTTTATTCTCATTTCGCTCGGAACTCAAGATAAAAATAATTTTAAAATACCCAAAGTCCTATAGCAAAGTACTAGAATTTTCATTCTAGCTCTGAGATGTGGCGGCCCTGCCCAAGACTGGAATATCATGCTCGATGTGTAAGACTGAATAATCATTTCTGAACTTCGTTTGATTATTTTTTTTTTTTTTTTTAAATAAAGAATAATAAAAGAAAATGAATAGAGCTGACATGACAAGGGAAAAGGCACGCGATTAAATGGTGTAAATGAGACGACAGGCCGATTCTGTTCATTAATCATAGAGCGGAACAAGGTGGATGAGGAACGAAGCGTAACAGTGACGGCATGAGGTCTGTTACGCTACCTTCCGCTATTAAACAGCTCCCGGACTTCTACCGTGAAATTGAGAAAAGAACCGATCAAAACCGCACGTGACCAGCTATCTATTAGGGAAATTACACCTATCACTTCAAGACAACTTTCAAACAATCGTTTGTTTCTCCAAATAAATAAATACTTTTTTTGTTGTTTACTTCGTTTCTGGAATAATGACTCGCGCTTCTGCCATAACGTGATGAATACTGAATCTGAGCCCCCTTTCTCTCGTTTATTGATATCCCTGTCCACAAAATTTAGAAAAATTAGGGATTAGAAAACATCTATTAGTCACAAATAATAATAAGGCACTAAACGTTTTATACAATCTGTTGTTTTCCTGCAAACAAAAATTTGTTTTGCCTCACGGTCTCGAATACCTTTAAATGTAAATGTTAATTGTTTTTCAAGAAAGGAATGTATTGTACTATAAACTCAAAAATAAAAACCTGTAATATAAACATTTTATAAAGAAATTTTTATAATTATTGAACTATGATAAAAACAGAAACAAGTATATTTATAGTCAAAAACAGAAAGTGAAACGTAGTTCTTTTAATAATATTGATATGAATTCAAAAATATTATGCATTTGACTATAATCCGATTATTTAAAAAAAAAAAAAAAAAAAAAAAAAACTGTAAGGGGTCAATCAATCTTGGGAGCATTGCTTGGAAATATCATAGTAAACTCTTCCAGTTGAATTAAACATAAATTAACAGATAAATAAACCAAATATACTGTGTAAGAAGTAAAATGGAATTCTTGTATTAAATCATATATTGAGGAGTCTTAGCAGTTACTAAGGGAGAGAATTAAGCAAAATGAAGATGAAGGCGACAATAAAACAGTTTTGGCATTTCATGCAAGTAAATATAAGCAAAAATTTGAATTTGATAGTTAGAAATATAGACAAAGAAAATAATATTTGGGTCTGCAGTTTATTGTTTTTTTTTCGCTGGACTGCTTGGGCGTAAAAGAGCGATGAGTTTTTTGTTATTTGTACTCTCCATTTTGTCCATTTTCGGTATGTGGCTATATTTTAGATATTATTTTAATGTGTTGAAGATGTAGGAGTATAGATATGAACTATCTTGGTAAATATTCAAGTTTCTTATAATCTGTCATTATGTGTTTTACCTGTACGTTAGACTCTGGGAGTATTGGCCTATTTTTCTCTATATTATGGAGGAGTGCGTAAGAACCGAATGACCAATCCTGAGCCATGTCAAGACAACTTGTTTTCTTCTCTTGAAAGGTTATTGTTCTTAAGAGGCCAGCTGGTTCTATGAGTATGTGTTATTGATTCACTTAAGTTATGAATATGAGCGCTCAGCCGCTATCATTGTGCATCTCTCTATCAGAAATATTCTGTTGAAGAAAGGCGATAGGTAGCCGTCGTGTTCCGTCTCTCAACGACAATACGACTCTAACTGCCGGAATTAAGACTTCCTGGCCTCGTCCCATCTCCTACTCACCTACTCACTCCATCGCAGTCCCTACAGTCAAGGAACTGGCCACGAGGAAAAACATCTCTTAAGGGAGTTCCAGGCATCGGGAGAGGTCTGTAGCGCAAAGAACCTGCCAGTAATACCGAGCAAAATATGTCAGGTCGTTATGTATTTACCTCAAGTCCTGTCAATTTCCTCTATATATTGGCTCAGTATTTTAGTTGATGCAGATAAGTTTATTTTTACTTATTTTAAAAATTCATTTATAATATGGAGGATATTCCAGTGCCATGTCCAGAAACAATGAGCTATTGCAAGACCAACTCAAATAAAAAGTGATTTCTAGTCCTCAATAAAACGAAGCTAAAAGCGATAAATATTTGAAAGATATGGCCAGGTCCAATTGCAGAAAGTCGTTATTCGGAAGGATACATAGTAATAAATGCCAAAGTAGTTTAACGCTAGATTAATAATCTAAAACAAGAAAATAGAGGTTTTCGAAGAATTAGAGCAATACATTAATATTAAAAAAAAAACGCATGGATAAGATAAATCACAAATAATAATAACATGCAACGACCATAGCCACGTTGAATGCACCGGTTCCCATAGATTACCGAAGTTAAGCAACGTGGCCAGTATCTGAATGGGTGACCGACCATGTGCTGTTAGCATTATAAAAGGGTGGCAACCTATAGATAGCCCGGCGATAATAGGCCAGACGTTGATACTCCGTTAATCATAAAAAAAACAAAACAAATAATAACAATAGGTTCATTGATGCCTTAAGAAGAAGAAAAAAAAAGCCTCTTCTGTTAAACTATTTTTAGTATATTGCAATAAAATTATTTTCGGAGCAGAAAAAATGAACATTCATACAAATTCATATACAACATTTTCATTATTTTTTTTTGTTGCTATTTCTAGAGTTCTAGTAAACGATGTTCTCCAGCTTTCATCAGTTTAACTCAACAATTGTTGTGCTAAATCCTATCTTAAGGGGCAGAATAGCGAAAGAAAATTACGAAAAGACAGGGTTAGAATACGAGAGATTAACTAGTCCTTCTTTGAGGACAATGGAGGAATGTTTTCTTTCTTTAATTTTTTTGTTAAATAAGGAAATCGAGTCTACAATATCAAAAAGGAATGCGTCGTTGCTATTGTCACAAATTCGCAAATACCCAGTCCAAATTATCGGAGTACAAAAAGAAAATGAAGGCATTAAAAAACAAGTAAGTGACGTTGAACTGGGCCATCTGGAAATGATACAGCAGAAAATAATCTGGCGTACTGGGGAATTCGGAGACGGCGCCATCAAGTATCGCATAATAATACTATCACTTTATCACGTATCACTTTTCTTTATCAATAGAATCGGAAGTACCTAGAAGTACTTAATTTAAACAGTTTTTTTTTTTATATTACTGCAAAATGTTTTTAATATAGACGCCATTTTTAATTTAGTTTTCCAAGTACACTTTTATTATGTATTTTGATGCGGAGGAATGAAACCTGCCGAGGTGTTCAGAGCGATATTTTTAGTAATTTTGATAAAATAATTTTATTTTTATTATATGACTATTAAAAACTACTTCTTAAAATAGTATAATATTTCAATATGCATTTAATTCAGCGGAGATCGAAATAAGGAAAAATAATCTACTTTTTCGAGACCAGAAAATGGAAGGATTGGAATTTATGAAGAATGCTTTCATCGACACAACCCAGATGGTTCTGCCAGTACTATAGGAGTCTTCTCTAGAAATTCGAACCCCACATATAGAAGGTTGAGTTTCTAAAGCATTGGACTCGCTGAACATACTCCTTGCTTCAACAGTTATCTTGGGAAAAGATAGTATTAGAAAGAGAGGAACCGTCAAAAGGACAATTTAGTACTAAATTTAAATGATGAGGTGTAGATGGTTAGGCGTCTATGGTGATAAGCAGTCAGGGAATAGTTGGTATTCAGCTAAGAAAACATCAATACGAGTTTTGTGAATATCTGTATTAAGGGGGTTTCGGCTACTCATTGGTAGCCTTCGTCAGCAATGGGTGACGGGAGGTAGAGGAAGACCAACGTTAACACTTAAATAACCATCGTGAAAATATACTCACTGGTTACCAAAGAGTTGCCGAAACTTCCTTAATACAGATTTTCACAAAAATCGTATTGATGTTTTTTTAGCCGAATCCCAACTATTCCTTGATTGGTTAAAGCGTAGACAGAACGAAAACATGAACTGTGCGCTAACGGAATGCCTAGGAGAATGTATTTACGTTGTCGTTGGAATGATCTAGTAGAATGGAAGGCAGGCAAGTAACCTCGCCGAGTGAAAGGGCAAGCTCGTGCAACTCTGGCATTAAAGCGTGCTTCACAATGGACTCAGCATGCCTCGACGTAGGCAGACCGCAGCTGGGAGGGATTACATAGGTAAACTAGATTTTTAGCGGTAGTCGAAACAAGTCGGGCATAACATGATCGTCTGAGTCTGCATCTCCATTGGACCCGTAAGCCCTCCGATCCGATCCAATCAGATATACTTTGACCGACAACGGCCGACGTGAGTGCCTACATTGGTCCCAACCCGATCCGATCCAATCTCACAGATCGTCGTGAACTCGTAGTGAAGTGTAAATGAGAGAACAATTTAAGAAATACGTCCAAATAAGCTTAGAAACCTTCGATTAGGTTGAATGTTGGAGATATAGAGGAGGAGTTGAGAAGCGAATCAATCTTCCGGAAGTATATTAGTCCCGAAAAAAAAAGTCTTAGTGTAACACTTAATTTTTAATTGATACACTACGATAAGAGAAGCACTAGTATTCAAATTTTAAAATTATTTATAAGAAAGGTAGTTAGAAGGTTACAAGAATTAGAAGATTATAAACATTGGATGGTTAAACATCTTTCTACGTAATTTAAGACGGGAAACAAAAAACAAAAATGTGACTAAACAAAGTTGTTCTATATTTTATTAGCTTTCATTTAAAGGAAAAATGCATTGAAATCGATTACGATTTAGAGGATGTAGACGTTTTTGATACACAATATGTCGTTTGGCGCAATTTTGCGTAGGTCGTCCAAAATTGGCCTAGAAACAAACAAGTTTGAACGGCCGAGAATCGGTGGCCAACGGATCGGGACCAATGTAGATGCACCCTGAGATGGGGTACGATTTCGGCCGGTTAAAACGTCGTGCATTTACAAAGAAAAATACCTGACTGAGGAACTGCGTTATCTTAGCGAGTTCCAAACAAAGTTTATCCCTGGAGGGATTTAGAAAGTTTAGTATAGAAACTCAAGACATTTTGCTTACAAACGTGTCTCTAGTTTTACTGAAAGCTTCAATTTTATTTAATCATTCAACTATTAACATACTGGATTGAAATCTTCAAGAAAAACAATATTTTGGAGATCAAATAGCCATAATACGCTGAGTGTAAATAAACCACTCCCACTTTCTTGACTTCCGGCAGTTATAAAGGAACGCGGCATCACGAACACAAAAAACAAAGAAACCAACATTATTGCTCTTATTTTTCCTAACTATTTATACAGAAAAACTCATTCGACTGTTAAAAGACGGGGGAAATACACCTACAAAACCAATACTTGTGAAAATTGTAGCTCTGTTTCCACTGTCTGGCAGCGTCTTGTAAAAATTTATTCGCTAACCTTGTTTCCTAGGACATTTATTGTGCTTTCCAATTGTCAACTTCACAAATTACTATGTTTTAGAAAATGTATACCAGATATTTATTAAAACATACGAAGTCTCTAAACATGTGAAAGAATTTTCAAGTAAGGCCGTCAATTATAATTATCTGAAATCCATCTACTATTTTTAGCACTTTCCTCCGAAGGAAAGTAGCTATTGAGGTTGGACTCATGACGGAATTTTTGAAAAATTTCTTCAAATCTTTATCAATCCTACCTAGTAGACACCGAAAATGACCCCCGTTAAAATTAATTTATATATATATATATATATATATATATATATATATATATATATATGCATATATATATATATGTGTCTGTTAACACGATAGTGGCCAGAGTTTTTGTTTTTTCGTCACGAAACTTGGTATATAGCATTCAATTAGCAAACGATTGAACGAGTTCGTTAACCACCAAAGTCGGTCCACCGGAAGGGGGGGTTTACCCCGAACCCAAAACACTAATTTGACTATGCCAGCCGTAATATTTGTTATATTTAAACGAAACTTGGTATTCGTAGTGGTAATATAGAGAGAAAAGTGAGATACAAAAATGAACTAAATCGGTTCATTAGAAGGGGGGGTTTACTCCAGAACCCAGAATAGCAATTCACCACTACCAGCCGTGATTTTTGGTATATTTCGACGAAACTCGGTATTCGTAGTGGTAATCCACAGGTAAATGTGTGTTGTAAAAATAAACTGAATCGGTTCATTAGGAGGGGGGGGGGGGGGGTTTACTCCGGACCCACAATACCAATTCGCCACTACCAGCCGTTATTTTTGGATATTTCGACGAAACTCGGTATTCGTAGTGGTAATCTACAGGTAAATATGTGTTGTAAAAATAAACGAAATCGGTTCATTAGAAGGGGGGGTTTACTCCGGACCCAAATTCCTAATAAACTCATCCTGTTCCTGCATTAGATCAAAATACGATAATATGAGGTTTTTTGTATTTATTACGTAGTGTAATAGGTACCATGTGTAAACATAACTCTGGAAGCAAATTAATAATTGATCAGTTACTCATTACAAATTTAAAAGAGAACTATTCATGTTTTTATTTTATTTATGTAGGATATTTTAAGCAAATTGTTCTGGAAAGCAGTCTACACTACCCAAATTCTGAGGAAAGTGCTTAGTTATGCAGCTCCTGCGTGACGGACTTTTTCACACTTAAAGTTATCGCTTTGAATCGCTCTACATTCAATTCTACGGGACAAATTACCAGATAAAAGTGCATTCAGGAGCATATTAACGCCTAACTATTAGCGTTACAACATTGTTAAAAGAAAAAAAAAAGTTATATAGAGTAGGTTCTACTGGTTAAGGTACAAGGTATTTTTGTGCCATACTTCATTAAAATCGGGACAATATTATAGATGATGAAGGCGAATATGCATATGTATACCTATTTATTCATATATATAATATATATATATATATATATATATATATATATATATAAATGAGGTCGTGAGTGTTAAGGCGTGAACACTTAGCACCCCGTGCCAAGGGTCGTGGGTTCGATTAGCTCTATGGGGTGGTAGATTTTCTTTAGAAAAAAGAAAAGGCATCAGCCCTATCCTGGTTAGAAACGGGTGGTAACCTATAGATTACCCGTCCAAAAATTCCTAGTTAATAATAATGGACGTTAAAAGTTAAATAAATGAATAATTACTTCCATCTGTTACTTGAATCAAGACACACATTAAAAGCGTGTTTAACGGTTTTCAATTTTATCCGCTAGGCAGGGGAGTTGTGGTCACGAGATACCAATGTATTTTTTATTATTATGTTTTTTCTAGGCGTATCTACTAGTAAGCAAGAACAAAATTAAAAGTAAAATGTAAATTATACACGACTGTGGATCGATGACAGCCAACGGCAATCCTTAAACCACAAAAAACTGTATAATATTATTTGAAGGGATCCACCTAAATTCGGGCTGAAAGCATTTTGAACATCTGATTTTCGCAAGTCAAAGGTCCAGCGATCAACAATTCTGATGGGAAGGAATGATATAGTGAATGAAGCGATACAATAGTTTTAAAAATTTCGTTATATTGAGGGGGAAAATCGTTCAAAGTTAATTTGAACAGCGAGGAAGGCCCGGTGGCCGTAAGGAATCCTTTTTGGGGCGTGGATTTGATACTCACAAGTTATGGTGGCTTTTTGTTCGATACAAAGAAATTACATCAGCTCTATCCTGGCTAGAGAAGGTTGGCAACTTATAAATGATCAGCCACAAAGAAACCGTGTTACGTATAAGCGAACGTTAACATGGAAACAATAAACACTGGTCTCTATTAGTATAATTAAGTTTTTTGACAATGGAAGGCTTCCAAGGTAACCATGACATATTCATTTGGTTACAATAAGACTACCGACTTTTCGGATGAGATCTGTATCTATTCTCAAAGAGTAATTAGTGAAGTAAGAACAATTTTAACATCATATTAAACAAGGCTTTTTCCTCAGTTATTATCTCTATTATATTACTGTAGTATTAACAAATGTTCTTAATTAACATAATTTTATAATTTAAAAATATTAAATCTTAATTTATAAATTGTAATTATTATTGTATAATTACAGTATAAAACCACAGATACCGTTTTTTAAGAAGTTATATTTCGTCTCTACTGCTATTAGGTTGCATCACTGGGTAAAATCATTTATATTTAAGCGCAATTAAAATTAAATACATTAGAACTTTATTTTATCAAAATATAAAAATGTAATATTTTTCAGGCGGAAAGTCAATAAAAGAGATTTAACAAGGTTAATTCATTTTATTTGTACTTGCTCTACATGTTTCACACCTCAGGTGCCTCTTCAGGAGCCAAAAACTCGATAAACTAAAACTTACAGCCTAATTGTATTAAGACGAACCTTCCTGTACAATGGCCCCGTCTAATATGAGGTTACTATTGTCTACTTATAGTGTCAATCAGCTGTGTAAAATTGATAGACCCAAAAATCGATCATCCAGAACAAGTTAAGTCCATTATAATAAAATAAATGTTTAGATTTTGTCACCAGATAAAATTTAATTAAATTTTGTTTAGCAAAATAAAAAATATACTATTTAAATATTTTATATAGGTGGAGCACCTTGCGATTTTATTTTGAAATTCGATTATATTTTGCTAATATTGAGTTGATAATGACATTTTTGTAAAGCCAGGTAGGTGATCGTAGTGAGCAGTGAGTTAGTTTAAAATGTTATTAAAAATGCAATAGAAATTTCCCAAAAAGGAGGGCAAAGACGTTCCATGAGAATACAGACACGTATCTTATAAAGCACCACAAAATATATCTGGGCCCCAGAAGTCAACGGGTCTGAGTGACATGTTTGAAAGAAAAAGATAGGAGTTATATACAGGAATGGGTAGTGAACACCGTAATCTTGTGGGTGGTAAAGAGATCCAAGACAGTTTCTTGAATGTTGCTGCTACCTACCTCGTGTTCTTTTGGGTATGGTCACTTATGCAATATTAAGAGCAGAATTCCTCCCTGCACCCTGGATGTCGGCGCTAATGGCCTAGACGTCGAAGCGCCGTAAAAAAAAAAAATAAATAAAAAAAATAAAATAAATAAAAACAAAATAAACAGCTAGGGGCCTGAGGATTCGTCTAGTATGAAAAAATGTAAAAATCTAGTTTTTGCTAGTACCACATATGTTCAACATGTTGGCTCCATTTTCCTGTAAAACAGTTTGTTAATTAATTAGACCCCTTGACCTCTGGGGTCCTCATATAACTTTAAAAACCAAAATTAGTTTTCTGTTTCACATTTTGTCGCATTTCCTTTGTTGCTAATCTTTTATAACATGAAATTGTTATGAAGTTTCTCTTTTTTTTATAGTAATAGTAATAACTTATAGGAACAATGTGGTAAAGGCTGAACACTCGATTTGAAATTGTATCATCATTGTATCATTTCAATTAACTTAAAGAAAAGCACGATTAATTCTTTCTGTTGTTTATATCCTAGGAAAAGAACTTCATCTGAAACCTGAGGAGAACACCCCGATAATAATAATACCTATTTAACGGGAAGGAATGCATAAATTAAAACATTTCATGAGTCGAAATGATAAAGGCCCTGAGATAATGAAGGGAGATGGGAGTGTTCGTGCGAGGCCTTCAACCAAGCAGGGCCAAATATTTGTTTATATTATTATGTCATTTAGTCGGTCTGCGGTTTGCGTGTCGTTCGTGTAGATAACCCCTCCTCCCCTCTATCAACCACCAGATGATAAAGCTCAGGGGAGGTCTCATTCTGATTGGTCCTGGGGGTCTTACCTTACCGTCCATGGGGCGGAACTACCTGCTTTTAGGACCACGCCCATCTCTACCAGATCCACTCCAGGATGGGTGGTAATTGAGCGCAATGATGCTCTCGAAGATGCATTTCGATGAAAACAATGGATGGCATTACTCACAATAGGATTGTATACGAAAACCCTTCTCGGCATCTCTACGTTAATGGAATTCCTCTAATATATAAGTGTAATTCAAATAATAATTGAAGGAAGCCCGGTGGCGTGAGCACTTAACACTCCGTGCCAAAGGTTCGATTCCCAATATGGGATGGTGGCTTTTCTTTTAAAAATAAAAGGCATCTGCCCTATCCTGGCTAGAAAAGGGTGGTAACCTATACAGAACCCGTCCCAAAATTATCAGTTAATTATAATGGACGTTAAAATTTAATAAATAAATAATAAATGATAATGTTATACTAAGCCACTAATAAGATTAAACGCTTACTCACCGAATTCATATTCGCAAATTTACCGGCATTTTGGAAACTGTCGATTTTCACACTATATTACGGGACGATGGCATTAAATATCCCTAAAATTGTCAATGCCCTAGGTAACTCGTTCATTTATTTAGGTATTTCATTATAAGGGCTTCGCAACTATGGCTATGAGCCCTCACAGGAAAATAGAATAAGCCCGTCACGCAAAAGCACGTTTCTCAGAAAGGTGGTAGTGTAAGCTGCATTCTTGAATAATTTGATTAAAATCCATAGTAAACACAGGGGCTCACGCCGAGGAGAAGTAGTCCTTGCGAGACTAAGAATCGGCCATACACGCATAACCCATGAGTACCTGATGACGAATACCGACAAAACAAAATGTACGACTTGTAACACAGATCTTACTGTAAAACATATATTAACTCACTGTTGGTTAAGGCATAACTTGGACATTCCTCATGACCTAACAGACATTCTTTCCGAAGGCAGCCACCAGATACAGCCAGATACAGTACTGATCTATTTGAGAAAGACTAACTTGTTCAGCAAAATATAAATATGGTAGAATAACCAGAAGAAACCAGTTTACCTTATTTTGCAATAACCGTTAAAAAAAAAAAAAAAAATATATATATATATATATTTCACTCGATTAATTAAATAATTAATGTAACTTATTAACTATAATTTTGTTTATTTTTCTATTTATTTACTTAATTTTGTTTTCGTGGCTATACATACGTTAAATAACTAAATACTAACCAACTGTTTGTGATAGTTAATATTTTGTAGTGGTATCGCAGCGCTTACATCAGCTACAAGGAATTAAATGATATTCATCTTAGATGCGGAGCATCAACAACAATAAATAAAGAATAGTTTTGGTATTTTATAATTTTAATGAACAGATGACTCAATTATTAAATTAATTTTCTCTATAGTAAACCCCAAATTTTAACGGACCGATTTTGATTTTTTTACAACACACGTTCCTCATTGGTGGAGTGACTTGCCTACAATTTCGTTGTCAGAAAGTACTAATAAAGGCCGGTACATGCAATTTATTAATTTGGTTCCGGAGTAAACCCCTCTCCTGATAGACTGACTTAGTTTATTTTTACAACACATCTTTCTTTTTACCCATGAAGACCACTGCTTTTCGTTGCAATACGACAAAATATGCGGTATCTAGTAGGTAGGGTCAAAGAAGATTAGAATATTTTTTCCCAAAAATTCTTTCATGAATGCAGCCTTAATACCTATTCCTTCGATAAGTTCTAAAACGGCAACTTTTCCGTTTAGATAGTTTATTAATGATAAGTAGGGAACGGATGTTCATGTAAAATCAAATTCAAAATATGTACATATATATGTATTTAACTGTATATAATGTAATATGTAATAAAATATTGAAAAGAAAAGCATAAATAATTAGTACGAACTTTATTGTAAATGGAAAGAACAAAATGACTAAAACTCTATAACATATCGAAAAAAAAACATAAATAAAAATTAGAAACTCATTTTAATAGGAGAAAAAGAAGTTGAAAATTTCTTCAGATGAAGATTATTTTGGATTTTT
The DNA here is from genome assembly GCA_946811695.1 of Gonocerus acuteangulatus. NCBI lineage: Eukaryota > Metazoa > Arthropoda > Insecta > Hemiptera > Coreidae > Gonocerus > Gonocerus acuteangulatus. Next base: position 36,542,889 of record OX328124.1, on the reverse strand, counting down.
ATCAAACGTGAAATGACGCTGATTTGATGTCATAAGGGGAGTATACAGTTGTGGAGTCACCGATCAGGCCCATTTTTTTTCTCTTGATTTTGCATTGAAAAATAGTCGACACGTGTCCGAGCGTTCCGTCCAACGCGCCTTAGGAGCTAAGAAATAAAATAAATTAGGTTGAAAATTCAACATTTTATATATCGAGTTTGGATAATGATAATGACATGATTTTTTCACTAATTAATTTTTTAGAGAGTTGATTAAAGGAATAATAAAATCCGGTCGGAAACCGGCCTTTTGTGGAATATCAACAATGTTTGCAATACATGGAATGAGAGGTCGGCATTGAGGCAAGCAAAGCTTCTTGTCAAGTTGACAAGAGAAAAGGCAAAGTGCTACTTCCAACTGGCAAAGGCGGTCCTAAGAAGGATAGTGGGTCTCTTACATGAAAAAGCATATTAAGAAAACATTTTATTGCCAAGAACATAAGGTCCGTCAAGTTTTCCCAAGATCTGATCTTGGGAAAGGACCTCTCTTGAGGAAGGAGCTCTTAAAACGAGCTCATCGAAGACAGAAGTTAACCCAGATTAGTGTGGATTCCACCTTTAGTTCCAGATAACAAGCCTCTGTTCAACTGGTCACAGCGAGGTTCCAAAATGGTATATAAAATAAGAATGCGGGACGAAAATGGTTACTCCATGGTCAAGAGGCAAGCACGCTGGATTCTCATGCGGGAGATATGGTCGTACATAAGGGGGGGGGGGGGCTGCAGCCCCCATGAAATTTTGATTTGTTCGGTAAAAATGTGTGTTAAAACCTTTAAAAAAGATTGATTAGTTCATAAAACATATTTTATTTTAGGTGTAATAGTGTTTTAGTTAGCTAAAACTATTCCAAGTTCTAAATTGTTAGTATTCCATATTCCAGAAATGGTCCCAGTCCCCCCCCCGAAATTATTTCCTATATACGCCAAAGGCGGGGTACGTGGGTTTAAGGTACGCCAGTAGCAGATTGACTAAGGAATTGCTGAAAGAATGCTTTGCTACACTATGAATATTTATAAAGGGTGGTAACCTGTAGATAGACCGGCCTAGCATGGGCGTATATAAGGGGGAGGGCTCAGGGGGCTGCAGCCCCCCCCCCAAAATTTTGATTTGATCGGTAAAAATTTCATAAAACCCTTAAAAATAAATTAAATAAGATCAGTTAGTTCATAAAACATATTCTATTTTGGGCGTAATAGCGTTTAAGATGGCTAAAACTCTTCCAAGATCTAAATTGTTAGTATTCCATACAACGGAAATGGTCTCAGCCCCCCCCCCGAATTTTTCCCAGCCCCCTCCGAAAATTTTCTATACACGCCCATGCGGCCTAGAAGATGGGTTGTTAAAAAAAAAAAAAAAAAATCACATTTTACAAGATATTAATAAGTGTGAGAATGCTGATCATTCCGGTATTTATTTATATGGCATTCTAGATACCTTGATGGTTCAGATGTAAGTAGGCAATGTTATTTACCATGCAATGACAAATGGCCGAGTGAAAAAATATATTTTGTAGGTTAAGATTTACAGAGGGCTTAGTGAAAATGATTAGGTACTCATTATTGACATTATATGGTGTAAAATTTATATTTTAAACAAAAATGTCTCAAATTGAATGTCATATCATCGATTTTCTAATTTTCATAGGAGTGGGTTACGCGAACTCAAATAAATAATAAAAACGTGGTAGTTATAATTCGTAGAAACTAGTGACTGAAAAAACGTAAACTTTTAGTGCTAAGAACTGCAGATGGCTGATGATTTATTCTTAATTGCGTTTTTTTCAGATGAAATATTTGAATCAAGAAAATAAGAGTACCTTGATGATGATGGGAGTGTTGCGAGTTGGGTTGGGATTGCTCTTCAATGCTCCACGTGTACTCCATCCTTGGTGGAGCTCGTCACCAATATTACATCTGCCGACTGGATACCGAGAACTAATTATCAAAACAAACAGGCTACCAACGGGCAAAAGGAGCCAAAGGGCCTAAAGTAGAGTGAGATGAACAGGGGGATGGCTATCAACTGAAGACAAGGGCGAGACGCAGGTGGGCCTAGAGAGGGGGTAGGAAAGGGGTGAGTTGTAGCCAATGAGAGAACAGGATCAGGCAGAGGAATGGCGGCCAGGCCCTCTGAGGGACTTCACATGAAGAATGGACTATTTCTAGCGTCTCATAGGGATCAATACAGGCGAATATCTCAGAACAAAATGGAAGAGTTGGAAGCACCTCATCCAACTCGGCCTGTATTGATTTGTTTCATGTTTTGAACGCCCAACCATCAAATACCTTCTTACAGGGGCAGTAAATTAGCAACTCCTTCAACTACAGACATTTATTCCTCTTCCTTGATTATGAACTTTATTCTGAACATACTTAAAAAAAAAAAGAGAAGAAATTATACTCTCTCTGAGTACTTCAGAAAACAGAATATTTATTTATACAGTAAAAAATCGTTAATTCGGACGTCCGGATAATCCAAATCAGTTTTGAAAACGAAATTATGTTGTTCAGCGTAGTAAATGAAATCTTGTTTTACAGATGATAAATTGCTATTCTTAGTAGGTAAATTACGCGAGTTTTCCTAGGATATTGTAAACGAGTTTTCCTAGCGTCTCAGTCAGGTACAGTATCGTTTATCTGTTTCATTTGCGCGTTGACCGCGATTCATACGAAACGTAAAAACATTGTTTTGACTGTAGAAAGAAGTATGGAAGCATTGACGAGAATTGATAAGGGAGAATTGTTAAAGAACATTGCTGCATTGAAAAAAAGAACAGAAAACACAATGAAGACTTTTGTTACAAGATGATTTATAAGGGTTATAAAATGTCAACATTAATTCGGATAATGTTATCGGTAATAGAAATAGGAGTCTCCCTGTCGCACAGTGGTGCCGAGAGGGAAGAATCGAAAGTGTTCAATCGTGTTTGAACAAACATTTTGTTATGCCTAATTAGTTGTACTGCTCGAATATTGTTATTTAATTTTATTAATAGTTCTGATCACAAAACACCTTTTTGTTGACCGTCTCTTACACGAGTAAAAATTTCACAGGTTTTAGTGAAAAGTAAAACAATATTTTATACAACTTATTTTGTTCCTGAAAAAATTGATATTACCCAGGAAATCTGATGTGTATGTGTAGCTTTTTAAAGAATTTTCTTTTTTAGACAAAATGAACCATGAACTTGCTGCATTTAGGTCCTGAAGACTAAATTATCCTTAGTTTATTTGATGTAGAAAAAGAAAGGTATTTAGCTATCCTCTCCACTTATTTTTACCTAAAAATGTGCGTTTTGAAGCTGCTGCCCTAGAAATGTTGCACAGCCTAGTAAAACGAAGGTGTCAATTAACAATGCGATTATTTTACCAAAAAGATTTTACCATTATTATTTTCTGCAGATAGTTGTTGAACAGTTTCTAATGGGAAGTAACCGAACATTTACAGAGAGATCCACCTAGTATCTCGCGTGAAACTGTCAAAATTTATTCGTTATCAGCGACAATTTTAATAAAGAGGAATACGTCGAGAACAGTTAAGAGTATTGCATTGGTTGTGAAGTTAAGGGGCCCTCACACTGGCAAAAAATGTTCTCAAATTTTAAGCACAAATATTGAGCTTATTTTTGTACAATATATTGAATGGTCTTGGATACCTCACACTGCTCAAAAATATTGCACAAATTTTTAAAATTGTATAACGGCCGTTACCTTTTGTGTGTGAAATTGAAAATACATTGACATAAAAATGCAGAAGAATGTATTATTTGAACCAAAATATTTAATCAAATCAATATAGTTTTAGTAGACAGGATAAAATAAAGACGAAAAAAGGATATAAAATACTTAAAAATATATATTAAACGCACACACGCTAAATGACACACAAACAATAGCGCAATATTTTGTCAGCCCCTTCACACAGAACTCTCATGCTTCAAAATTTTGACAGGTCCGCAAAAATTTTCTAAACTTTCAGATAACTTTTGAAGGCCCTACAAAATATTGAATACCCCTTTTTTGCGCAAAATTTCTCCTCACAATCGCAATATTTTTGACAAAACTGACTTCTTCAAAATTTTGAGTAATATTCTTGCCAGCGTGAGGGCCCCTTTATTCCACTCAGCACTAGAAAATACGTTTGGAAGTATACATATCCCTACCAATTGTGTAAATTGTGACTTTTTTAAATTGAATACTTGATATTTTTAAGGTTTCCCTAATATAAAACCCTTTTATCTCCTAAAATAATTATTCTATCGAATTGGTAGCGGTCTGATTCGACACAGCACAAATAAAATACTTAAAAAACGATACCGAAATCAGAAAGATTCAAGTACCTACAGGGGTTTTCCTAAAATCGGGCCTTTGGTATCACTGTGCATCGTCTAGTTCAGGAGATGCTGGTTACAGTTAGCAGGTCGACTTTTCCCTGCTACACCGCGAATGTTTATAGAGAGTAGCAACCTTTAGACAGCCTGGCGGTAATTGCCTAGAAGCAGATGCGCCGTAAAAAACTTAAAAAAAAAAATAATTAGTAGTCTACGAGTATTACTGCACTCTAAATAATCTAATATTTTCAAAATAGTACATTTTAACAAAAAATAGAAGACAATATATAAGCTAGAAGTAATGCGATCTTATTTTGGTCACCCCTTTACTAAGCATATACTTTTTTTTTTTTTTTTTATATATATATCTTTATTCGAAAATTATACAATACATCCAGTATTTTTTATAATTATTTTGTTATTGATTACATGTCTTGTTGGACCGTTAGGGAAAAAAGGCCCATTGGCCAAAACCTATTGTCTTGAACTTTTAATACAGTTTACATTAAAGTAGCTATTTACAATATTTACACATTTTATATCTACATTATACGGTTAGATCACAATAGGTCTCTAGGCCATTTGCGCTTAAGGCGACGGTGAGGGTTACCGGGAATGGAGGATGAGGATAGGTTATTGATTAGAGGATTGTCGTGACCAGGCAAACGGGAATGGAAGTTAAGGTATCGGGTTTTGCACAGGGACAAAGGGGATTTCTAGGTCATTATGGATAGTGAAGTTTGAGACATAGAATGGAGCACTGACTATTTTACGGAGTATTTTGGATTAGAGAGATTGGATTCTGAGGATATTGGATCGCTTGGCACACCCCCAAACTTCAAAGCCGTACGTCCAGGTAGGTTGAAGTATTGTAGTGTATATCCGTCTCTTGTTCTGTAAAGATAATTTTGAGCGAGTGTCTATTAGTCTATTTAGTAGTCTAAAACGTGTGTTTGTTTCCTGTCTTTTCTTTTCTATGTGTTGGCTCCAGGTAAGTCGTCTGTCAAGGGTAAGTCCTAGGTAGGTAACTTGTGTTTTTTCACTGATTTCTCTCTGGTAAAGGTTGATGGAAGGGCAGTTGGATCTTCGAAGGGAGAATGTTATGTGGGAGGATTTTTCAGGATTGACTTTTATCCGCCATTTTGTGAACCATGGTTCAAGCAGTAGAAGATGAGATTGAAGGTGTAAGCATATACTTTTAAAAATATTAATAACAATTGCATTTGATACTAAATAAACAATTTTATTAAAAACATTTTATTAAAGTTAGGAAATATTGAGTATACAAAAACATTCTAAACAAGAAACTCTAAATTTAAATAGTTCCATGTATCAATGTACATATTTTAAAAAATAATATTCTAAATAAAATTTTAGAACCTTAATTCTTAAAGTTAATAAAGAGGAGAATAGATGTTTAAAATCTGTACCTCGGAGGAAACGTACACCATGTCCATTTTTTTATTAAATTTATTTAAAAACATGTTCTTAATGTGGAATTTGTGATCCATATAATGGTATAGTGCACTAACGCATATATAACGATGATAAGACAGTGAAAAATAAAATCATGTCCGTTTTCATTAGAGGTAAAAAACACAATGTGGAGACTTGGTTTTGTTTGACTATAATCGATTCTTTCAAGTACCTATTAATGCCCATAACAATGTGAAATCATTTCCTTTAAACAAGGCTTACATCCACCGACATGCGCCACTTGCCAGGACATCATAACTGTTGAACATATCCTACTACACTGTCCTGTTTTACATAAAGAAAGAGAAGCCCACGGAATCCCGAAAAGGCTTCAAGAAGCATTAAAGGACAACTTTGAAATCACACAGAAGACAATCGACTTTTGTAAAACTAAAAAATTAAAAGTGTAAAAACAAAATGTACTGACCTGCCAATGCCTCTTCTAGAATAGAGGCAGGAATTTTAAATAAAATAAAAAAAAAATCTTTAAACAATTTCTATAAGCAACGAAGAAACAAATTTTAATAGTTCTAATTTATGGAAAATTGGCTCCCCTGAACAATCATAAATATGTGACGTGGTGTCCTTTACCTCCAAAGTACAGAAATGTATAAAAAATAAAAAAATAAATAAATGAGGTCTATATACAATATTTTTAAAAGGCTCATCATCTTGCAGAACAACAATAATCCACAAATAAAAGCTCTATGACTCGTATTTAACAACCAAAGGTGCAATGTTTAAGATACAACACCAACTATAGCCAACGGCCATAGCCACGTTGAGTGCCCCTGTTGCCGTAGATAACCGAAGTTAAGCATCGTCTGGCGTGGTCAGTACCTGAATGGGTGACCGACCACATGCTGTTGGTATTATAAAAGGGCGGTAACCTTTAGATAGCCCGCCGTGCAAAAAAAAAAAAAAAAAAAAAAAAAAAATCAACTACACTGGATTTGGTGAAATTTGGTGGAACAGGTTCACCCCCCCCCAACTGTAAATAAATATATATATATATATATATATATATAAAACACACATATATATATACATATATATATATATATATATATACATATATATATTTATATATATATACATATAGATATATATATGGTGAAGGTATATATATATATATATATATATATATATATATATATATATACATTCAAATTACTATTGTTTTGTGCATAGCAATATGTTTATATGTATAAGCAACTCGTCTTTGGTTAGAAATTTGGACATAGTCGAAGCCCTTAAATGATATAAATAATAAATTGCTAATACTGAATTAAATATTTGTTTGTATTGACTAGTTTAATAAAAAATCTGTACTTGGAATAGGGCTAACCTATGTTGAAGGCTCTATTAGCCAACTCGCGTGTTTGTTGTGAATGGTAATTGTTAATTGCCGTCTGTTCAAACTATTTCAAAAGTTTATTCAGCGCTGTTTGTTCTGTAATTATTGTCATGTCGTGATCGACTGTTTACCTTCAAACCACTTGTTTATTGAGTGCTCTTTATTATCTCTTAATTGTGTAGGGAATTCTCATTTTCTTGCCTAATTTTCTAAGCCTCTGGATCAAAACTATAGTTGATCGCGGAAGAAAACCATAGTTGATCGCCTAAAAAACCTTATCCTACCTACAACCGAGTAAATAGGTATGTATTACCACTAAAATAAACTTATTTTTCTTTACACTAACCCTAAAAGCCCTTGAGTCCAAATTATTTTTTTTTTTTTTTTAAATTTTATTTATTTATTGAAATTCTTCAACTTCTCTTCATTTTTAACTCATATTTGTTGAGATGGGTAACACACAGATTTTCATCTAGAAAGAATAAAGGTGATAGATACCTTACAATTTTTCCGAAATAAATGCCACCACCATAGCGGGATCGAATCCGCAACCGCAGGTACGGAATAGAATTCCTCAATTATCACGGAAATTTTATTTTCATACATTTAAATAATTTTGTTTTATAATAAATTAATTATAATAAATGATAGTTATTTTTATTTTTCTAAAACTCTACATTTTTAAAAAAAAAATACAACTACAATCTGACAGTCCATTTTCTACTGCCTATTTTATTTATTCTAATAATTTTTGACCAGAAACGTTGTGATCCAATTTGTTTTGTATTACTGCTGTAAATTGACCATACATTTCAAAAAATATTAACATTAGTTATAATTTTTTCCTTTCCTTCTTTATTGTACGTAACAGGCGGCTTATACTTTAAATTAAAAAAAAGTTTCATTATTTTATTAATAACTATAAAATTTTGTTTTAACAGAAATAAATATATTTTATTCACTGACAAATTTCCAGATAATATTTAACTTTTGTATGATATACAAGAACTCTTAGGCAATGATAGCCAGTATATAAACACTGTTCTGACATACTTCAGAAACACAGGACTGTACGAACTTATTTAATGGCCTTAAGCACTATTGCTTAAAAACTTTACGTGTCCACGAATATAATATGATATTTTCCTTTACCGACTTTCTTAACACATAACATAGGTACACTTACATATAGAAGTAAGCTGGTTTCCTGTTGGGACCAAATCCAGAAGAGGCAGATCGTCGTGTTATCGCCAAAGAAGCGGAACACTCAATAAATAAATAAATCATTTCTATAAAATTGTTACCCTTTTTTCCTTCAATATATTATTTGAATAGGCGGAAGGTCGTGCATATATAAAACTCGTCAACTTCACTTTATATGCTTTATTTTAGCCTCTACATGTTTCGCGTCTCTTGACGCCTCTTCAGGAGCAACTTAATTACATATACATAAATATAGCCTTAGCTACGGAAGACCTTCCACAGGTAGGGCCACGTCCATACTTCTACAATGACGTTAATATCTAAATAATTTATGTATATCACTCTTTAAATGTATTGCAGGGGTTTTTTTGCGAAGACCACATCCAGTTACTTTTGAAGTAGCAATAGTGATTGTATCAGTGATTCAGCGCATGCGCATGATAAGCCTTCCTATTGGAGGATTCCGATGAGCAATTGTATTTGTTCTTGCTTGGAGTAAAGTAACTTTCAAAAGTGAATTAGCTTTTGTTTATGAAAAAGCTCTGTTTATGTTAGTGAGAAAAAATGGGTCTTTTACAATTAATTCGCGATGTTCCTGAGAAAGAAAAAGGATTGGTTTCTTAGTCGGAAAAGTTAATAGAATTCTTTTAATTTTAGCTAGTTGGATAGACTAGAGTCGTTAAAATTAAGTTTGACTAGAGTTATGATATCTTCTTGACCGAGCGTAGCGAGCGGAAACGCGTAGCACTTATGCCCATAATGCTAAATAAATGTAAAATATCCAAAAAGTGAGAGAGAAAAGGAATAAAATATGTGTGTTTACAAATATCATTGTTCCTTATCTCCATAACCTGCAAAACAGTTAACTTTAATTCTTAATAACTTTTTTCATAGTTGAGAGAATTGATTTTGATCATATTAACATTTTTATTAATAAAAATTGCTTGCCATTATCTAAAATGAATTATAAGCGTAGATAATGAGTAAAGTAGTAATAGATAACCAGCAAATAACCTGTAAGCTGAAGAATCAGTAAGCTTACCAGCGAGTACGAGTAACAGTAACTGGATGTGGTCTTCGCAAAAAGACCCGTATTGCATAATCATAGCTAATATTGCACAATGAATTTACTTATTGGTCCCATTGTGGAGAATCAGTGGAATATCCAAGTCATATTTGTGATCATTAGCTATTGATTGCTTATCAGCGAGTACGAGTAACAGTAACTGGATGTGGTCTTCGCAAAAAGACCCGTATTGCATAATCATAGCTAATATTGCACAATGAATTTACTTATTGGTCCCATTGTGGAGAATCAGTGGAATATCCAAGTCATATTTGTGATCATTAGCTATTGATTGCTTGGGGTTGTTTGTTTATTTTTTACAAACTGTTTAGAGAAATAGAGTTTTAAATTCGGTAGAATATTCTGAATGGAAAAAGTCCGTGTAAAATAATTGTAATGATTCACCGGCAATAAGTTAATGTTGAAAAGGTATTTTAGAAGTGCTCTTTTCCGTGAATCGGGTCTCTTAGCCGACGTTAGTGAAGAATGAGGCAGCGGCTGTGATAGTATTCCGTGCTGGGTAATTTATAGGGAGGTTTATGCCCGTTGTAAGGATGGCTGCTAGATGGTCCGTGATTTAGGCTGGCCGCTGGCTATCGATTTCCTACCTCGGTGCCAGGCACAGCGGAGGGGTGGCTTCGACTCACAGATCGCCCTCAAACTTACAATGGGTTCCTTCTTCAAGATTAATATTATACAGGAGATAAACAAACTGGCAGAGTTACGGGGTTCCATAAAAATAATGAGAAGAATGGGAAGAAGTTATAACAAATACCCAATATTCGAACTACCTGAATATTGGTTCATATATACACAAAAGATAAGCAACTCGGGTACCAATACCATTATCATCTTTGTATAGGGCACCAATAATAGGAAATAATATTGATTATGAAGACATTATCACGCAAGTAGTTCATTAAATGAGATTTTAAAGATCTCCTCCCCGTCCTGTCCCAAGGAGAATATCAACTGCTGAAGGCCAGAAACAGCTACAATAATGATACAAATACTTTCCCTCACGCAGGAGCTGCGTAACTAGTCACATTTCTCAGAAGGCGGAATGTGTACAATGCATTCCTGAATAATCTTCTTAAAATAAAATATATATATATATAAAAAAAAAAAAAAAAACCGTTTGGCGACATAATTCAATTTGAGCATGATACAGACTTTAGTTTAAAAACACATCTTTATCTTTGTTTAACTATGACGTATACCGAGTTTCGTTACAATACAACAGCAATTACGACCGGAAAGAGCAAATTAATAATTTGTGCCCCGAGTAAACCCCCCTATCAGCTGGGCCAATTTAGTTTATTTTTGCAAGACATCTTTCTCTTTAGATGCCTACGACGTTTACCGATTTTGTTGCAATATAACAAAAATTAATTAATTAATGTCGATGAAGGAATTTTTTACCAATTCTCGTCAATAGCTACCTAAATTCCTTCAGAAGGAGCAAAAAAAAAAAAAAAAATCTCGTAAACTGATGTTTTATTAAAAAATATAGTTTTATTAAACTAATATCACCGAACATCGACTCTCACCTTCTTGGTAAAAAACAGAACGTTTAACATAGACATGCTGATACACGTGATATATGTACCTAAGTTTGATTTAAAAAAGGTCTCTCCCACCCCCGGCAGCCTTCTACGGTAACCAATAAGGGACACACAGTGAATGACAACACACCTCTGAATGACAAAGAATCTCACTTATCACATTCATAAATACATTCTCATTCGTGCTAAAGATTTAACGAGCTCGCTACGTCGCTTAAGTTATCAACATTTAAGAAATGGGAGAAGCTTTTTAAGATAAGGCCGAGTAATGTTGTTGCTATTTTTATTTTTTTTTATTTTTTTTTTTATTTTATTTTTTTTTTATTTATTTTTTTTTTTTTTACGGCGCTCCTACATCTAGGTCAATAGAGCCGACATCCAGGGTGCATCGAGGAATTTTCCCAGCGAGCCCTGAGATGAGAAAACTCCTGCCGGAGGTGGGAATCGAACCCACCATCTCCCGCTTATGAATCCAAGGGGCTAGCCACTAGACCACGGGAGACCCCATTGTTGCTAATTGTAAATAATTTCCGTTATAGTACCATTAGGCCATGAAGGCTCGATGATTAAGAGAGGTCTCTATGAAGGTTAAATTCTAATCAAATTATAATAAACTTTTAATGTAATCCAAACATTTACCGAACCAACTAGTTTGCAGCAAGAAATGTGGTTCAAAATTTGCTTTTGATATGAATTTCTGGACAATTATTCATGTAATAATTCAATAAATGAGGTTCATGTTATTAACACATTAAATAAATTAAAGACAGAAATATTTTAAGGGGTAATACTGCCTTGTGCGATCAAAATCAATGTAATTTTCTTGAATTTATAAAGAACAAGTAATTCATTATTTTTGAATTCTTCATGTCAAACGTTTTAAATGGGCTGTTACAGTATCCAAAAAAATAAGTTTCAATTCTTCAAAAAGAAAAATGGCGGCGCAGAGTCTGATGAACGGAAACCCTTTTTTTTAACGGGCGATAGTCTGCAGATGGCAATTTTTATTCTAGAACGAAAAACAAAAATGATTTCGAGAGAAGAAAGTTAAATCTAGTAATGTACGTAGGAGGTTTAAGAAATATTAATTTTTTTCGAAAATGGTGAACAATTATTCATTTTCTATTAAAAAATCCGCCAAAAATCGGTCATAAAATCGTTATAATTCAATGGTTTGAAAACATCCTACGTACTTTTCTAGCAAATATCATTAGGAAGCAGCAGTTAAAATTTGAAATTTATCTGGCAAAAATTGAAGACGCCGGAGTATCGCCCTTTTTGAGAAAACGACTTTAAAGTTTAATGTTCTGAAATGTACATTTTTTCCTATTTCATTTTTTTCATACTTGTAATAAAGATAAAAAAATGGGTTTTTATTTTGAAATGTATTCAACGAGGACCAAAAAAAACTTACCAATAAAAAAGGGACCAATCCAAGCTCTTTATGCAGGTATGGATGTATGTGTGTGAGTCACTGTAAATGTGTGTGTGCGTGTGCGTTCGTGTGTGTGTGTGTATGTGTGTGTGTGTGTGTGTGTGTGTGTGTGTGTGTGTGTGTGTGTGTGTGTGTGTGTGCACTTGGATGTGGCTTAAGAAGAATCCTCTTATTAAATCTCTACGAATACAGACACAGACATAATAATGATTTTTATCTTGCAATAACAAATTATTTTACTTATTACTATCATAATTTTCTCAATTTTTATTAATTACCTAACTGTGTAATTTTTCTGGTTTATTTTATTTTTATCTATTTCTTTACTTTATCATTTTTTTTTGTATAAATTTTATATTGTTTTTTATTCATTATGTTTTATTAACCATTTCTGAGAGCAAATAGCCTTGCTGCTGTGAAGCTCCGTAAATAAATAAATAAACAATCCAAGCTCGCTCAAAAAAATTATATTCAAACGAGCATCGCGTTCACTTTCTTCTCATATACCCCCTTGCATATAATTTTTGATTAGTTAAGGAATAATTTTAGCTTAAAAAAAATTTACAAGGTAGTATTACCCCGTAACTGTACGTTGTGATGGATTCATATGATATTTAGATACTTGATTTACCAAACAATCAATCGGGCAGCAGAGGGAAAAGCTTAAGATATACGTCAATCCTTAAGAGTTTCTAAAAAGGTAATGATTTATGATTATTGGGGGAGGTAATTGAATGAATGGTCAAAAATAAAAATCCGCACTACGATTTAATTCCTGTTTTAATGTTGAAATATCCTTTAGGGATTTCCCAAGGCTAATATCTGCATGAGCTAGAATTGTACCGACAAATTCAATGGCAAGGCCACCAGAAATACCTTCAAATTAAATCCACTCTTGTGGTTCAGGAATAACCTCAATTATCCGTTTCTTTGAGATGAGGGATTTTGGGATTGATGGATATGATTGATTCCCTGAATGGTGGTCGGAAAGTTTTCATAAACACCCATATAACGTCATTACATAAAAGTCAGTCACACAGGAGCTTCGAACTTAAGGATATTTTCGCCGCATTGCTGAAGAAAATGGTTAAGCTAACCTATATTAACACGCACAAAATAAACATAAAAATGCTCTTTTATATTTGTATCGAGCAGTATAACGTGACTCAAAAATTCACATATGCGCGTTTTCTCCCTCCCGCAATAGGAACTTGTGGTTGACCTCATAACGCAATCCAGAAGTGCCCACTAAAAAATTCCACGAAAATAATGTCGGTTAAAATTGTACATGCATGCTCTCTAGCTGGCCCAAAAATGGATTTTAATGACATTTGGTACAAAAATACTGCGTGTGATTTCAAAGGTCCAGTCCGTTAACCAACAGAATTCGCTCGCCAGAATATTGTTTTTTGAGCGATTTTCGCGGGGAAAAAATCGTAACGCTTGCGTTTTTCCGTTCATAGGCCTTCAGGTACACTTCGTGTAGGTTATTTAACGTAGGAAAACGAATGAAACCACGGCGATATCAGCGAGAGTGACCATACACAGACTGCCCAGTCCAAATCTTGAGATATTGCTCACTCTGTATGGGAAATCCTTGAGCTCCAAGTTGAACTGTACAGTACAACAAAGTAGAATGGAAAACTCAATATATTAACTGTACAGACCAATGAAGCCGGGACTGTCCAGGGCACGCCTGGCATGTGTGGACAAGAGGATATTTCCTTCAGATTCAGTGGGTCTACTATAACTGGACTACTCAGAAACGATGGATTAATTTGATAATTTTTCTAGATTTTTGATATTCATACAAACTTCGAAATTTAGAGTTTGGTTGCGTTTCGAGTTAAGGAAGTTTTAGGGGTAAAAAAATTGTATTAGCAAACATGATCATTTTTGGGATTTTCATATTTGTAAGTGGACAGTAAACATTCGTAAGCTTACTAAATTTTATACGAAAACGGTTCTAAAGGCATTTTCGATGGGACTATATCAGGCATAGAAATAAATGATTAAAACCTGGAAAGTGTTGGTTTATTTTTCTCAGTGTGTTAATGCTTATTGTTTATATAAATTATTTTAGTAGTAAGATGAATTTGCTAGTAAAACAAAATACGAGTACTTAAAATGTGGATGAATTTGTAGTTTTTTGTAATAGAGCATTTCGGACAGAATTCGAACAGAGTGAGTACGTTAATAATGGTTCTTATCTTAAGAATTCATGAGCTTAGGTGTTTATCGTCTTTACGAAATTCTAAGTATACTTTTTCCAAGCTTTCCAAATGATATGTACTAGGGATAAGAAATTATGGAAACGCGCAAAGATGACGCAGTTCCTAAGTCGGACGTTTTTCTGGTTTATTTAATTTTGTGGCAGAGTAAACATCAACTTCCATGTGAATGATTTTGAGAGCAGAAAAACTGGGTACAAATAGCAGCCTAGAGAGTCAATCTATCAAAAGTTAAAGGTTTGAAAAAAAAAAAGTTTCCAATTTTTTAGTATGTAACTTACTTAGATTAAATGTAATAAGTAATAAAAAATACCTTAAAAAACTAATTTTCCTATGCAATCAAAGGAAAAACGTAATTAAAAACTTTTATTTCTATTATAAAGTTCTCATTAACATATTCCCTTCCTTGTAGAATGAAGCATGGAATATTTTCGAGAAACAGATAATCGCATAACAATAGGGATTCATTCCTCCTCATGAAAATTGTAAATGATTTTCAAACAATGCAATGAGAATGCAACAAGTTCTGAGAAAGAGTAATTAGAAAGTTTCTTAAGGAAATATGATTTCTTCGTGGCGACTTTCCTCCCTCGACATTGATGACAGGAAATGTTGAAGTTCTAGAATCCATTCGGCGCGTCTGTAAAGCGTAGCTGTGCTTTGATGTTGAGCAGTGGCGGCTAAAGGGGGGGGGGCTTAGCTCCCCTAGAATGAAAATTCACAATCTTTTTCGATTAAGTTAGAAAAGTAAATTTATAAGGCAAATTAATAGTAATACGTTCTAATCATGTATGTTCATAGTTTGTCAAATACTTCCTTAATGATTTCCAGGTATCTGGTTATAAAAATTTGATTCCCCAGGCACGCCGGCAATCCTATACTAAATTAGCCCCCCCCGCAGAACTGTTTGTTTAGAGGCGCCTATGATGTTGAGAGAGGGAAAGCTAATTTTTGCTGGAATATCTTCGGATCAACTCATATAACAATAATTGATGAATGCCTAAATCAAAAAACATTTTTTAAAATATAAAATAATTTGCCTTTTTTTTTTTTTTTTTTTGTACTATAACTCCAAATGTATTCACGCTTGAGATTTCCCAAGGCTTCAAAAGATTCGTAATAAACATTTATCTCATTATTTAGAAATGGTAATATGTATTCGCTGATTGCAAAACAATTAGTATGAAAAAAAGGGCAAAACATCGACATTTTTTTCGGCAAATTGGAATGCATTTAGGACCTTCATATTTCAGCAGTATAATGACGATTATATAGTAACATAACCTAACAAATTTCGTTTAAATCGGTTTGATAGTTTTTGAATAATAAACTTAACAATTTAGGCAAAAACGAAATAATTTAAATTTTTCAAATTTAAAACTCCAAACGATATGTTTCACATATTTGAAATGTTTTTTGTTTTGTTTTTTAATAAAAAAATACTAAGGCATCTTAAACTTTCAAACCAATTTTACAGGTTGTAAATCGGCCAATTTTGACGGCCTTAGGAATTTTTAAAATATATTAACAATTTTATCGCTCATAAAGCAATTGACTAACTCCGGGAATTTTCAACCAAATTGAAATCAAAAAACGGCGTTGGAAAGTGCTTAAAAATACCCTCAAAATGACCCAAATGAGCAAATCCTGTAAAATAGTTTTCAAAGCTTAAGCGCCTACATTTTGTTTTCATAAAAATATTACACAGGCACACAAAATAAAAATAAATAGGTCTTTTCCAAAGACACTATACATATATTCTTATGTATTTCGACACCCTGAATCCGAATCCGGAGTCCGTTTCACTCCAGCACAGTGCATTTGAAGGTCAAATTTCGCATGAAGTCGTTTGAGAAGAAATAACTACAGATCCCATGGTTTTGAGGGTAACTGAATTCGAATTCGAGGTCTGTTTCACCCCATCGGCGCAAAATCAAGGTCATCTCAAGGAAAAATATGACTATTTTGCTAATATGAATTTTTGATTGTACATTCATTTCATACAAAATAAACATATTTTGACTTCATAAGAAATTTGGCCTTCAAATTCTTTTAAACCTGACGTGTTGGAGTTAAACGGACTCCGGATTCGGATTCAGCATGTTGAAATACAGAATAATATATGGTGTCTTTGGAAAATATCACTTCTTTTTATTTTGTGTGCCTGTGTTATCAAACTGATTCAAACAAAATTTAGGGGTTGTTTCATTATATAACCAACAGTTTCTTTCCTAAATATGAAGCACCCAAAGCTATTTTAAGTCGCCAATAAAAATGTCAATTTTTTCCCTGTTTCATACTCATTGCTATTTTGCTTAGCCTCGAATCAATTTTAACATCAATCAAAAATCACAGAAAATTTCATTACGAGTATTTTGACCCCTTGAGAAGATCTCTGATATGAATACTTTTGGAATTATGAGTAAAACAAGTACAAAAACCCTTGTATTTTTGATTCTTTTTTTTTCAATTTAAAAATATGTTCCGGAAGTTTTTTCGATTTATGCATAGCTCAATTTTTGTTATTTCAAGCCTTTCAAAGATTACTCTGGAAGACGAACTGATCCCATCCTCTGTTTATATAAGAAAATAAGCATAAATATGCTTATATAATTAATAATTATTGCCTTAATTACTAAATTCCTTCGGAAAGTGATTTGAAAAAAATTAGGCTTTGAAGGTGCACATTAAGTTGCCTTGGATCCTTAAGGCTGAGAGTTAGTGATCCCTACAGATTGCTACAAGGTGAATCTCAGCTAATGGAATAGAAGATTGCTGTCAATATTAACAAACTAGCAATCGGACGCAGCAGACCTTGAAGTATCTGTACCTATT
Organism: Gonocerus acuteangulatus; assembly: GCA_946811695.1. Lineage (NCBI taxonomy): Eukaryota > Metazoa > Arthropoda > Insecta > Hemiptera > Coreidae > Gonocerus > Gonocerus acuteangulatus. The sequence goes on along the minus strand of OX328124.1, from coordinate 36,525,353 downwards.
CAATACTAACACTACGAGAAATAATAGTTCCTAATGAGTTAGGAAGATTAATCTTTACGATCGTTTTATCTCATCAAAATGAAATTAAAATATTCAGTACAAAGATAGTCAAGATCATAAAAATTGTTACTTGTTGATATATCCAACTGAATGAGTTTGAGGAGAGAAGAAATGGTCTTGATTTCATTTTGCTTATCATAACCTTATCAAGTTTGAAGGCTGTTTTCGTAATCGGTCTTCGAAGCCCGACTCATTTATTTATCAAGTGAACAGTGATAAATAAATAAAGAACAGTGAAGTTCTCTACAAAGGCTCTGAACAATTTTCCAGGGCCATTCTTCACAGGCCACTAACTACACTAGAAGATCTAAACATAGATATTTTGTAACAGTTACTTTAAGGCCACTATTCGTTAACAAAGAATCAATTAATTATCACATTGTTTTAATGAATCGAATAGACATTTTTTTTCAACGGTTTCTTTAAGTTGAACGTTCATCGACATTTGAGAGAACGAAATTATTTTGATTTAAATCTTAACTAACTAGGAAGAACAATAAGAACCACAAAATGTTATTCGGGTAAATATTGAGCCTTAAAAACTTTCAAATGAACTGATTTTTTTGCAACAATAAGAGCAGAGATTTTTTGGCGCCAAGTTCTATTATTAGTGGCCTATTACCAACCAACCTATATAAAATGACGACTAGGTCCGTTGATAAATTTTACAGTTTAAATAATTTAAAACACAAAAGATGACTAATAAACTGCTTTTAAATTTGTAATAAATAAAAATACAATAAAACATAGGTACACTGCTCACTGAAAAAAATCTAAGTTCGACCATGAATATTTAAAATATAGGCCTATCCTTAGTCTGCACAGGACGACTTCTTCTCGTCTGTTACTTTTGCTGCTCGAAGGCTGATTCACGGAAAGATTCTTTAATCTCCATTAGTTTTTTGTAGGAGTCTAGACGTAGCCCTATCTGCGGAAAGTTGTTGGTGGTGTAGTCTGTAATTGTACATTATTTTAAGAGCTCCTGAAGAGACGTCATAGGAATGCTAAACATATAGAGAACAATAGTAGAGTAGTGTATAACGTGTGTATTTTTGTTCGAATTTGGCCTTCTGCCACATATAAATATATTGTAGCGGCGCCCCCCTAACTTCTCAGTTTTATTTGGTGGCAACACTGGAGTTGCTACAGCTAGGCTTGTGTGCAACAATGCAGCCAGATCTGACGCCATTTTAGCCAGTCTCTGTCTAGCCACTGTCTGGGTACCTGACATGCTCCGTTCCCAGGCAGTGACCACGTGCATACGACTCCGTTGTGCTATGGACCTTGTTCCTGATATGTTAGCCTCACGCAACAACGGCTAAAATATAAAAAAAAAAATGAGGACACCATCTTATAATAATTATTATAATATTTATTGCAGAAATATGTTTGATGTCCCGGTAAAACAAACAAACTAACAACAAAATTCTATTACGGCCAGTGCAAAAAAAAAAAAAAAAAAAAAAAAAAACAAGGAAGAATTAGTAAAAGCAAACCATCCCAGCTGTAACCTGTCAACATGACATAAATTGTAACTGACCCCTTATCCATGCTGTATATCTAATCGGCCTAAACGTGGCAGTGGACATGTGCACCCTGAGAGGTACGTCAGGTGTAGGCGGCTCTAGCCGTCCGGAAAATAGCCCGCAGCTGTATTCCTAGGCTAAATTGTCGATTATCTATTGCCACGGCAGTTATGGTCGATCGTTATAGTCTTGACGATTTATACGAGCGATCACGCGAGTCTCCCTTCTAGAGCCACGTTCAAGTCGATCCGGCCCAGTTATTTGTATATTTATTCACCCTAATGCTTTTTCAGAGAATATGTACATATTTAGTGAATTTTTTCAAGTCGGTTCGCACTCATTCAATAATAATTGAATAAAGGACAGATAATTATCCCATCGAACAGTTATGTGCGAATGGAAACTGGTCAAACACACCAGCAAGATAAAGTACTCCAACAATGTTTTCTTGGTTGCAACACCTTGGAATGTATGAAAGTGAGCTCCCACGTATGGTTACTTAGGGCTGGTGAAAATCTTGGGAGTTCATGACATTCCTTATATTTGGGCAGGCAAGATGTAGGCTAGTCTCTCAACATTTCGATGCGAAATAACATGAAATATGCTACGAGAAATGAAGGAGGCCGTGAATGCCTGAATGTGTCCCCATTTAAAAAGAAGACTTCTTACAAGAATAAAGCAGAAGAGAGATAGAGCGTCCCTAGTAGAAGAAGCCAGAAGAAAACAACCCATATAAAGTTATATCAAAGCAGAGGCGCCCCTAGTCTTAGCTCTACCAACCTACGTTTTGGCGGGTGAATTCTATTCACGCATAGTACAAAGTAAATACTTTGTATGGGAGTATATAAGGGGGTCTGCAGCCCCCCCTCCCGCTAAAGTTTTTGATTAAATTGGCAAAAATGTGTCATAAAAACATTTAAAATAAATTAAATAAGATCATTGTTTAGAAAAAAATATTTTTGTTGGGTGTAATAGCGTTTTAGTTGGCTAACTATTCCAAGTTTTAGGTTGTTAGTAGTCCATACCTCCCAACTGCTCCCAGCCCCTTTGCCAGGGTCTTGGCTCGGACAAACTGGACTTCGGGTACTCTTCACCGTGTGTTTCCACCGCAGTGGTTTTAGTGCGTCCCAGCCTGTAGTCTGCAGCGTGTTGGCTACCATCTTCCCTATGTGTTCTATATACACCTTCCCACAGTCACACGTTCACCCAGGTCTTGTAACCGCTGCTTGTCCTTGCTTTTGTTAAGTCAATCTCCGTTAAGTCAATCTCCGTTTTCCGTTTCCCTCGGCTTCATCTCATCACGGTGCGATATCAGTATTTTTTATGGAAATTACCAAAACTTAATATAAAACTATTATAATAGCCACACAAGCAATAGTTTGTCTCTGTTATAGTTTCTATCTTCAGGATTCCAGAGCAATTCTGTAAGGTTTAAGGATACATTGCTGAAATAGTAGAGGTTTAGGGCTTGCGATTCATTCAGATTCTTGAGAAAAATATATAGTTTCGGGAAATCTCCCTGGGGTTTGTCTATTCTACTCTTCCTGTAATTTATTTTTATGAGAATAGTATTCATTGTTATAATTTGAGCTTTTATCGTATAAAATGGAAATTAGAAGTTCATGTTTAGGTAAGCTAGTGTTTACTGGCAGGGATTAAAACGTCCGTCACGCAGGAGCTGCATAACTAAGCACTTTCCTCAGAATTTGGGCAGTGTAGACTGCTTTCCAGAACAATTTGCTTAAAATATCCTACATAAATAAAATAAAAACATGAATAGTTCTCTTTTAAATTTGTAATGAGTAACTGATCAATTATTAATTTGCTTCCAGAGTTATGTTTACACATGGTACCTATTACACCACGTAATAAATACAAAAAACCTCATACTATCGTATTTTGATCTAACGAAGGAACAGGATACAGTCACTCTAGTGGTAGAAAGCGCTCCTTGCGGCGGCTTTGTGAACCTACGTCTGGCGGGCTTTTTTATTGAAATATATTACAAATTAAACCCCCGCTTTCCGATTGACCGATTCAGCTCAGTTTTACAACACTTCTTTCTCATGAGTTACCCACGATGTATACCGCGTTTCGTTACAATACAGCAGAAATTACGACCGGTATGAGTATATTAGGAATTTGTGTCCAGAGTGAACCCCCCCTTCTAATGAACCGATTTAGTTTACTTTTACAACACATATTTACCTGTAGATTACCACTACGAATACCGAGTTTCGTCGAAATATACCTAAAATCACGGCTGGTAGTGGCGAATTGGTATTGTGGGTCCGGAGTAAACCCCCCTCCTAATGAACCGATTTAGTTTATTTTTACAACAAATATTTACCTGTGGATTACCAATACGAATACCGAGTTTCGTCGAAATATACCAAAAATCATGGCTGGTAGTGGCGAATTGGTATTGTGGGTCCGGAGTAAACCCCCCCTTCTAATGAACCAATTTAGTTCATTTTTATATCTCACTTTTCTCTCTATATTACCACTACGAATACCAAGTTTCGTTGAAATATAACAAATATTACGGCTGACATAGTCAAATTAGAGTTTTTGGGTTCGGGGTAAACCCCCCCTTCCGATGGACCGACTTTGGTGGTTAAAAAACTCGTTCAATCGTTTGCTAATTGATGGTATATACCAAGTTTCGTGACGAAAAAACAAAACTCTGGCCGCAGACGTGTTAACAGACATATATATATATATATATAACTTTTAACGGGGGTCATTTTCGGTGTCTACTAGGTAGGATCGATAAAGATTTGAAGAAATTTTTCAAAAATTCCGTCATGAGTCCAACCTCAATAGCTACTTTCCTTCGGAGGAAAGTGCTAAAATAACCCTATACATGGGACAGAAGGACGATGAAGTGACACTATTTCTATCTAGTTTCGATAAAAAAGTTTGATATTTGCCCTTTATTGTTTTCATTTTAGCGTGGTTACTCCCTATTTCCATAGGGAGAACCCGCATATGAGGTTGACCTCATGACGCAATCCGGAAGTGCCGACTAGAAACTTTCACGTTTCAGACCCTATAGATCACGAAAATATAGGTGGCTAAAATTTGTATATATATATATATATATATATATATATATATTTATATATGTGCTTGTCTGTTCGCTCTCTAGCAAGCTCAAAAATGATCCGATTTTGACGAAATTTGGTACAAAAATCTGTCGTCTAATTTGAAAGGTCAAGTTCGTTAACCAGCAGAATCCGCCTACTAGAAGATAGTGTTTGGGGCGAAATTCGCGCAAAAAAAATCGTAACGCTTCCGTTTTTGAGTTTATATACTTGCAGGTACTTTTTTTTATAGTTTTCTTAACATAAGAAAACGAATGAAACCATTTTGAAGACGATATCTTTAACCGTTTCTGAGATAAGTGGAATCAATGTTTTTGTAAGTCATTATTTTTTTGTGAGTACTTAGAATCGCGGGATTCAATTGAAATATTTTCTACTAAGATGTTTAAATTTTGGTTATATTTGGACTTAAGGAAGTATGCGAAAAAAAAAATTTATTAATAGACATGAAAAGTTTTCGGATCTCCATACATTTTTCGTAAATATCTCGATAACAGTTGGGTAATCTTGGTAAGTAGAAATTGACCATTCGAATGCTTACTGAATGCTCTACAAAAAAGGTTCTGAAGCAATATTCGATGGGGCAACGTCAATGAGAGATATAAGCGCTTAAAACTTAAAAAGTGTCTGTTTTGTTGTTTTAAAATGGTTTTTCTCTTTCTTTATCTCACATTTTAATTGGTTGTTTCTACTTTTAAATGGCATTTATCAGTAAAATTAGTATTGTAGTAAAATAAGCTAAGAAACGTAATAAGTAATAAGTTAGGAGTGGCTGTGGTAATCATGATGTCAGTGGCTAATCATAATGACGTAGCTTGTTTTGAATTAATCCTACATATATAACCTTCCTCATAGCCTCCAACTGAAGTTACCGTTATTTCTTATTTTATAGAAAGATTTAACCCATGACAGAATGGAATTTAATTCGCCATGAAGCACATACTTACAGTTGATTATAACAGTAAAACAAATTTGCTAGTAAAACAATGAACTTAAAAACACAACGAATTTTTGGTTGTTTAGAATAGAGCCTTCTTAGCAGTAGCCAAAGAGTAAGTACGTTTTCAGTACATAATTGTATTGACTTATACAGATTAAGAATTATCCGCTTCTGTGTAAGTTGACTACTGTCAGTTTCCTGTGATTTGTGATGCTAATCTATTCCATTTCTTCGAGATGTATGTAACCGCGCTAAGATGACGCAGTTGCTGCGAGTCGGACTTTTTTTTTCTCTTTCTTGTTCATAGTGAATGGGAGATTCCAGCTAGGCCTGAATGTTTTAATAATTTTGTCTATTTCTTAGAACCAGTTAAATTTATGTTTTTTTGGTGACATCTCCGCAAGCTCCTTTAATTTTTCCAAGCCTATCTTTGGGCATCTCTCCACAGGCATGTCCAGAATTTTGTCCACCCAATTCAGGATGGTTGCTTTAAGAGATTTTAAGAGATTGCTTCAACACCTGTCTCTGATATTACTACACAATGTGCCGAGTACTTATTCAATAGGAAAATTAATTGAATATTCCACTTGTCTCGTTTCAATGACCTTTTGCATATATCTTGAAAGCGCCATTCAGAAACTTCCTCGCTACCTGATCAATAATAAAGTGATAATGTTCATTCAAAAGTGCAAGGGTGAGCGAGTATATTATGAAATTGGAAAGCGACTAAACAAATTATTGAGAACAAAAATTAGCCCTACTAAAAAAAAAAAAATATTGAGAAACTATCAAAACTAGTTATAAAACAATAAAACTAGTATATAATCGTAGAGTGTCCTTCCCGTCACAAAATGAAATGACCGTTAGTTCCCACCACAGGAATTCATGTCTATGGTCTAAAAGCATAACACGGAAACAATTATTCAATTTTTTTTCCGTATGCATAGATAACAAGGACAATCCATCAACATCACTGGGATTCGTTTCCTTTATTAAAGTTATAAAAATATATTCATATACATATATAATTTGAACTTCATATCGGATAATAGAAAGCGTCAGATTTTCAGAAAAATTACATAGTGGTCATTTCGGCATTTACTTTGGCAGCCTTCTTCAGCTTAAACAAAACATCCAACTCGCAGGTTCTGCGTCATCGTAGCGCGGTTCTGTACTTATTCCTAGTGACATTTGGAAATATTAGGATAGAAATGAGCATTTTTTTTTTAAATTTAGTATTTCGTGAAAAATGTCAACAAGATCTCGAAGAAATGGGATAGATTAGGCATCAAAAAGCACAGGAAAATGATAGTAGCTAACTTACAAAGAAAGGGATAATTCTTAATCCTCCTTCTCCCTCATTCTTAAGGAAGGCTGTAAAAGTCAATACAATTATGTACTCAAAACGTACAAAACATACAAATTCTTCAAACAATCAAAATTCGTTAACAGGATAGGGCGCGATAACAGGAATCTGATAGTGTCCTAAAGCAAAATTACACGACCCGCTTTCTCAACGACAACACTATAACCTATATGTTTCAAACGTTCTTGCCTTATTTTACTAATATACTTGTTTTACTGTTCATTGCAATTAACGAAAGAAACAATTAAAAAGTGACAAAGCCCGTTCAAAAGAACAAAACATCGAAGAACATCTCCAAATCTAAAATTACGTTAGAACCATTTTAGTACAGAATTAAGTAAGTTTTCGAATGAATCTATGACGATTTCCCAACCATTTTCGAGATATTTTAGTAAATACACCAAAATCCGAAAACTTCTAGTGTTCGTCAATAACATTTTTTTTCCTAATACTTCCTCAACTACAATCGCAACCAAAATTAATATCTGAGATTAGGTAAATCTCCACTTGTGTCAGCAGTTAAATATGTAACCTTGAAAATGATTTTATAAGATCTCTCAAGTCAAAATACTTTTTTAAAGTGTAAGTGAAAACCTGTTTAGGTAAAAGTATTCCTGGGAAAGGATTCTGTTAATGAACGAGCTGGGTCTTCCGTTTTAGGCAAAGTATATTCATGCCAAATTTCATCATAATTAAATCATTTTTGTAGAGTGCAAAATAAATCTTATGTCTCATTTCTTCAGAGGCTTTCCTTGGTGGGCGGTCCTCTAGTTATGTTCTCTGGCTAGAGTCAAGCTAGAAAGCATAAGGAGAGGGCTTACTATCAAGAAAAGCCCCTAAAAAGGTGCGACACAAAGTAAGAAACGTTTCGGGCAAAAGATATAAAATAAAGTAGTCAATGTAAACGAATGGTGTCCTACTTTATCGACCCCCTGCGATTGAAAATAAATAAGATAAAGTAATGTATATACAGGGTGTCCCAAAAATAAACGGCAAAACTTTGGGAATCTACAAAAAAAAGGAAAGAAAAAAAGTCCGACTCGCAGGAACTGCAGCATCTTAGCGCGGTTCCGTTCATGTCCCTAGTGCCATTTGATAAGCTTAGAAAAGAAATAAACTTATTTTTTTTTACATATCTCGTGAAAATTGTCAAAATCCTCTCGAACATCTCGAATAAAAGTGATATTAAGGCGTCAGGGACACCGACAGTAGCTAACTTTTACACAGAAGCGGAAATTACAGAATCAGCCTCTCATTCTAAAGCAAAGCTCTATAAATCAATATAAAATATGCCTAATAAAGCCTTTCTAGAGGATACAGAAGCATGGGCGTATATGAGGGGGGGGGCTGAGGGGGCTGCAGCCCCTCCCGAAATTTTGAATTGATGATAAAAACTTCTCGTAAAACCCTAAAAAATAAATTAAATAAGATCACTTAGTTCATAAAACATATTTTATTTTACGTGTAATAGCGTTTTAGTTGCCTAAAACTATTCCAAGCTCTAAATATTTAGTATTCCATACCCTGGAAATGGTCTCAGCCCCCCCCCCCGAAATTGTTTTTATATACGCCCATGTACAGAAGGATCAAGAAGAAGTACACAAGATTGAGTAGAATACCCTGCCTAATATAGCCTATATAGAATAATATGCCGAATAAAACCTATCTAGTAAATACACAAGGACAAATAAAAGTCTTGACGAATAACAAGTCAAGAAAAAAAACTTTATTTAACAAAATAAAACAAAGTTTAGTTGCCCAACTACAATAGAATAATATACCTAATTAAGTCTATGGAGTAGACACAAATGGACCAAAAACAAGTCTTGTGGAATATTGTTTTTTTTTCTAATTAAATACTTTTTATCAATATTTAGTATATAACCTTTGTTGAAAACTATTGATTGCTAATTGATGAATCGGTTTACAACTAAGTAGTCTTTATGAATATTTAGTATATAACCTTATGTTTGGATCTGAGTTTTTGGGGTGCTCTCCGCCTAGGCTTTGTATTTGTGTCGGCAGATACCTGGGGTATATTTACAGCTCTTGAGGATTAACTCTTAGCAGGTAAATTTCCTGCGGCCCCCTTGTTTCAACGGGCATTGAACCGCCATATTCGCTCATAGTACCTAACCGTTGTGAAGTTTATTTTTTGGATTTAGGACTTAATATAGATATGTAGACTAAATCATAGCAAGAAGTCAACCTCCGTCGTCGGTTCTTAACTATGTAGACTCGCTAATGTTATCCAATCTTAGACACATCGTAATTAAAATCCACAGCAAAAACACGACATTTCATCAGAAGCCCCTGCTGAATAAAACTTATGTAGAATAATATGCAAAATAAAGCCTATCTAGTGGATAAAAATAGAGGAAAAAAGCCGTTCGTGGTGGTGGAAAATCTTAAAAGTATTTCGCTCAGAAATCTCCGAAATATTGTCACTAATTTTACGTATCCTGTTTTATAGCCAAATAGATTTATATTCTATAATCAATAAGAAAAACCTACTAACAATAAAAAACTATGGGTAACAGATGAAAATAGGGAATACCAAGAATAATTCTAAAGAACGAAATCAACACCAGTACTATAATCTAGTTATTCATAAGGCATCTTCGAATTCTAACAAACAAAATATTGATTCTAATTATACGTATCCTGTTTTATTGACAAATACATTTGACTACTATAAGCAATTAAAAACACTAGGGAATATGCCAAAGAACTCGGAGTAGGAGCCTCGACAGATTCAAGACATTTGAAGGAAATCGACAAATCCAAAACTGACATTTCATACGGTACAGCCTGATATATTTTTAACAATGAATTGTTTTTCTTATTTTAATTAATCTGTTTTATTGTCAAATACATTATCCAACTTTAAGCAATTAAAAAATAACAAGGAATAAGAACAAACAAAAAGAACCGTTCGAATAAACGAAATCAATTACTTCAAAGTTTAAGCACTTATTTCAGTTTAAGCAAAAATTGTTTCAGAATCTTTTTTGTAGAACATTTAGTAAGCTTTCGCATGGTAACCCTCCGTTTACCAATATTCCTAACCGTCTTCGAGATATTAGGGAATGTATACGAAGTTCCCAAAACATTTCATGTCTGTTAATAAAATATTTTATTCTAATCCTTCCTTAGCTCCAAACGTAACCAAAATTTTAACATATTAGTGTTGATGAAATTCAGACATGCAGAAAATGTTTCAACTTAATCCCATAATTTTAAGTATCAAAATCAAAGACAAAAAGAACAGTTCGAATAAGCGAAATCAATTACTTTAAAGTTTTAAGCACTTATTTCTCCGATTGACATCGCCTAATCAAAACTTTCATTAGAACCTTTTTTGTAGAGCATTTAGTAAGCTTTGTAATGGTATTCTTCCGTTTCCCAAATTCTCATCCTTTTTCGAGATATTAAGGAAAGTATACAAAGTTACCAAAACTTTTTTATGTCTGTTAATAAAATATTTTATTCTAACCCTTCCTTAACTCCAAACGCAACCAAAATTTCAACATATTAGTTTTAATGAAAGTAGAACATGCAGTAAATGTTTCAACTGAATCCCATGAATCTAAGTACCCAAACCAAAAACGGCATTCAGAAATTATGTTTTCAGTTTTCTCGAAAACGGTTAAAGCTATCGCCTTGAAAATGGTTCCATTCGTTTTCCTAGCCCAAGAAGCCTATAAAAAGAGTACTTACAAGCTTATGAACTAAAAAACGTAAGCGTTACGATTTTTTTTGCGCGAATTTCGCCCCATACGCCAACTTCCAGTGGGCGGATTTTGCTGGTTAACGAACTTGACCTTTCAAATTGGACGACAGATTTTTGTACCAAATTTCATCAAAATCGGACCATCAGGGAAGCTAGAAATGAGCGAACAGACAAATATATATATATAAATAAATATATACATATATATATATACAAATTTGAACTACCGTTATTTTCGGTCTCTAGGGGTTCTGAAACGCGAAATTTTCTTGTCGGCACTTCCGGATTGTTTTATTGTATCAACCTTATAAGCGGGGTTCCTCCCTATGGGGGAGGGAGGAACCGCGCTAAAAGCCCTTTGGCATTTTTCTCGTTTTTGCTTCATTTCAGAGAGAAACGCAAAAAACTAAAACACAATTGTGAATAGGCATTCTTTCATAATGCCTACATATAAATCATTAAAAGTATGTGTTTTATCTTTCACCCCCTCTACCCTCCTTCGTCCCCTCCCCCCCCAAAAAAAAACAACAAAAAATCTTCTCGGTCAAAAAAATGAAATGACGGAATGTAAAGCTGCAAGTTGAACATAGGTAATTTAAAATAGCTACTTTTCTTCGAAGGAAAGTCATAAAACCCAAAACAAAAATACTTTTAATTCTTAATAAAATTAAATTTTCAATTCTTAAAACAGTTTAACATTTGACACTGGACGCATACATAAATATAAAATAATAATTTCTTCTTCTAATAATTCCTAACAATCAATTTACAAACTGTTCAAAGGTTTGGCCCCCTCCAGCATTACAGGCATCGCAACGCACATTGACAGACTGGTTGGCATTTGTGCATTGCTCTGCTGTAATCTGTTCCCGGACCCATCTGATGCGATGGATGAGGTGCTCCCTTGTGCCAATGGGCTCGCTATAGACTAAATATTTAATGTGTCCCCATGCTAAGAAATCCAAGATACCGGCCCACCACGTCCTATCCAACGCCCTGGATAGATAGTGTCCAACCAATTTAATAGGAGATAAGAACGTTCATAAAATTTGATGAAAATATTTTTTTTTTATTTTTTTTATTACGGCGCATCTACTTCTAGGTCATTAGCGCCGACATCCAGGGTGCAGCGAGGAATTTTCCCAGCGAGCCTTGAGATGAGAAAATTCCTGCCGGAGGTGGGAATCGAACCCACCATCTCCCGCTTATGAATCCAGCGCGCTAGCCACTAGACTACGGGAGACCCCAGAAAATATTATCAAGTTTCACAGGAGAGGCATGCATAAAAATTTTTTTTTTAACACGAAGCACGAGTTTATCTAGCAACTGGTTATTCTCCGGGGTAATCAACTTTACCTTAACAAAATATATTACGATAAAAAGTTAAATGAGGAATATAAAGAAACTAGCTGAATACCCGTGCTTCGTCACGGCAGATAAGTAGTTATTTTATTGCGTTAAATAATGTTTCATTAAAATTACGTTACTATTTAATTCTGTGCAGTTTATTACAGGACGGTTCCCGTCATACTATATTTTATTCAATTGGCGTTAAAATTTAAAAGTTTATGTTTCCAAGAAGTCATATGGTAACACCCAATATATTTACGAGTATTACCAAGGTTATAGGCGAGGAGGCTGTGCAAGGGTTCCGGATATTATTACCTCGCCTGGAAAACCTAAGGATATGCCGGGACTGTCCCGGTATTTTGCAATTGTTTCGGTGTCCCGCCCAGTTTTATCAATGTCCCGGAAAAGGCTGTAAGATGTAAAAAGTAATGAATTCATGTTTATAAGAATCTTTTTTAAATCGGTTACTTTTCTACAATGAACATTTTTACAGTAGTAAAAATGTTGCTCAATGTGTCAAAGAAATCAGAAGTAATCTAACTGTAAAACGCTGGAACTACCTGCACAGTGCTGCCAGCTGCCAGACACTATTATTTGGCTGAGAGATTGTTTTAAGAAAATCAAGTAGCAAAAAAAGTTCCGTTCTTATTTTTAAGGTTTGGGTAGACTAACAGTTTAGGATTCCCCCTTCCCGTTAGTTGCTAGGCTTAAAACTCACCATTTTGCTTATAATTTGTACTCTTTTTATCCCCCCCCCTCTGGTATGCCCATCCCAAATTAATGTGTCTCGGTTTAACTCTCCAAAAATATGGAAAGCCTATCTGACGGGGACAGGCAGAAAAGAAAGGCAATTAAAACTCTATGAGGGACAGTTAATTTCTAGTAATTCAAGGTCTGCCATCATAGTTGAAATTAACCTCAATTAGAAATAAAACTATGAGATAGATAATGTAAGGTAACAGCTGTTCTTTATCGTCCTAGCAACGCAGGCTGCCTAGGCTTGCCTTCTCTAACCAACTCAAACTTTAAACCCCCCTAAAAATGCTTAAAAATACGAATATCAAAAAATCCTTTCTTAGCGAGCGCCTACGTCATATAGGGAGTGTCCATGCAAAATTTCAAAATTTTCTGTCGAGCGGTTTGGGCTGGGCGTTGATAGATGAGTGAGTGAGTGAGTGAGTGAGTGGTATTTGACAAATATATAGTAGATACATATTGTGACCGTGTTTTTCATTCTTTAAAAAAAAAGAGACAGAAAAAAAAGGTGTAGTAACTTCCAAAATATTAACTACAATAAATTTTTAAATTGAACATTAGTCATTTATTCAATGTTTTTAAAGAGATTTAAGAATAATAACAAATTTATAATTTAATAATAGATGTAGTTAATAATAAATGGACGTTAAAATTTAATAAATAAGTAATTTACAGAGCAAACCAATTTGTAATTAACTAAACAAGAGATTTGTTATTTATAAATTATAACAATTATTATACTATTGAAAAAATAAAAAAAAATTAAAATTTTTTAATCCTTAACGGATTTCAAAATACAGACACCTATGACTTGAAGTATATTAGTTATAGATAATAGGGTTTCAAGATCTATTAATATCCAGAGACAGCAGTGCAAGACTGGTTAACTTTTTCTCTGTTTTCTTCGGTTGCCAATTTATTTTTACACAATATCCTCTCTGGACCCAGTTATGGATATAAAAACATTTTGAGTAATCCCAAATAAGATTTACTGAAAATAAAGTCCGACTCGCAGGAACTGCATCATCTCAGCGCGGTTCCGTTCTTATCCCTAGACTCATTTAGAATGATTAAAATAGAAGCTGTTATTATTTTGGGTCCACAGTTCTAGAAAGGTCTTGATTTACGATCTTACCTAGATGGGTCGGCCAACCCTCCCTAGGAAGGACCCCGCTATGCAGTTGAAAAGCTATATTTTGGAAATCCATATCTCTAACATTAAATTATTTTTCTTAACCTGATTTATTATCAAATACATTATCCAACTATAAGCAATTAAAAAATAACAAGGAATAAAAACAGACAAAAAGAACAGTTCGAATAAGCGAAATCAATTACTTTAAAGTTGTAAGCACTTATTTCTCCGATTGACATCGCCTAATCACAACTTTTATCAGAACCTCTTTTGTAGAGCATTTAGTAAGCTTTCTAATGGTATTCTTCCGTTTACCAAGATTCTCAACCTTTTTCGAGATATTAAGGAAAGTATACAAAGTTAGCAAAACTTTTTATGCCTGTTAATAAAATATTTTATTCTATCCCTTCCTTAACTCCAAACGTAAACAAAATTTCAACATATTAGTTTTAATGAAAGTAGAACATGCAGAAAGTGTTTCAACTGAATCCCATGATTCTAAGCACCCAAACCAAAATCGGTATTCAAAAACTATTTTTCCAATTTTCTCGAAAACGCTTAAAGCTATCGTCTTGAAAATGGTTTCATTCGTTTCCTAGCCCAAGAAGCCTATAAAACGAGTACTTACAAGCTTATGAACTCAAAAACGTAAGCGTTACGATTTTTTTTGCGCGAATTTCGCCCCAAACACCATCTTCCAGTAGGCGGATTTTGCTGGTTAACGAACTTGACCTTTCAAATTAGACGAAAGATTTTTGTACCAAATTTCATCAAAATCGGACCATTCGTCTTCGACCTAGAGAGCGAACAGACAAATATATATATATACATATATATATATATATATATATATATATATATATATATATATATATATACAAATTTTAACCACCATCATTTTCGGTCTCTAAGGGTTCTGAAACACAAAATTTTCTAGTCGGCATTTCCGGATTGCATCATGAGATCAACCTTATAAGCGGGGTTCCTCCCTATGGGGGAGGATTCCATCGGATGATAGGTTACGTATAATCGACTCTTACTTCACTGAAATTAATAAAATTGAGCCTTCAAGACAATTCACATTCAGTGGCTTTGAATCATCTTCAAACAGCCATTTAGCACCTTAAAGAAAATAGGAGACTTCCCAGAGCCAATCCGGCATGAATCACCATCATCTGGATTAATCCGGAACGTTCTTAAAAATTTCAGATTGTCTATTTCTTTGCAATTTTTAGTTAGAAATTCCTGTTAACTTAAAATGTCTAAAAACATGTTTTATAACACTTTTCAGTTATTTTGTTAAATAAATAAACATAAAAACAACTAAACATTCTTCTAAAAAAAAAAAAAAAAAAAAAAAAAAAAAAAAAAAAAAAAAAAAAAAAAAAAAAAAAAAAAAAGAACGATTCCAAGGAAGCTTTGTGATGACATATTTATAATCAATAATATAATATTTATAACTTATAACATATTTATAATATTTGGTAAATGTCAAGGAGCGTGGTCTCCACGCCGATTCTTTTGAAACTTTGCACTATTACGTATTTTGATGCACTAAACACGAATCCGTTAAAAAAAAAAGGTCGCTTTTCACTAGGAAAGAAGTTATGAAACATTTAAGTTCACTGTTATGAAGGTTAGGGAAGACTGCCTTGGACGACTTTTGGGCCATAGAATTCTTTTCATTTCTGCGAGTTGGATTGACTAGGGGTTTTGATGTTTTCTTGAGCGAGCGGAGCGTAGCGGAGCGAGCGGAAACGCATAGCACGTATGCCCAAAAGCGACAATTTACGACCAAGTCAGCTACCACAAGGTGAGTCTAAATTTCAATTACACTTCGTCATTAAGGACTATTGCGCATGCGCGTGTTTACAAATTCGCCGTTAACCCGTCTTTTATAACCTCCATAACAGTGAACTTTAGTGTTTCATAACTTCTTTCCTAGTGAAAAGCGACTTTTTTTTTTAACGGATTCGTGTTTAGTGCATCAAAATACGTTATAGTGCAAAGTTTCAAAAGAATGGTGGAGACCACGCTCCTTGACATTTACCTAATATTTATAACATATTTATAACATATTTTCTTTCAAACGTTATAAACGCACTCACATGGTCTTAACAAAACCATTGCCAATATAATGGACAAGATCTTATCTAATTGAGTGAGAATAACAGGTCAGTGGGCCCAAAATTATATATTTTGTGCTATTTATACGTCCAGTACTCACTATATTTACATAATGGAGTATATTTTGGACAATGCATTGACTGGAAATGGTGAGAAATTGAAAGGTTCATTGGTCGACAGTTGTCGCCAGATATCACGATGAACACTAAATCTGTTTTCACGTTTGAAGGAAAATACATAAAATAGTAATGTTATATATATATTCTTGGAGGGAATGTAATGCCCTACAACCCAATAAACGGCATTTATTTTTTGGGTTTATCGTTAAAGAGTTATCCGGTCAGAAAGAGCAAAAAGTGTGTTTTTCCCCAAAATGACAGACATTCAAGAGCGGATATTTAAAAAACTAAAGATATCTCGAAAAACTGTATTGAATTGAACTTGTAGCATATTTAATCAGCTTTCATTTGTTATAGAATGGTCATGCCGCTAGGACGCAGGTTTTCCAAGATATAAGTGAAACCCCGAAAAATGGGGCCTTCTAAACCTCCCCCCTCCCGCCGGCACAAAGGCTACGGGCGAGGACTTTTGATATGTGTTCCTCCCAACTAGCCGAAACAAAGTTATGAAGTCACAAATTGTGTTCCAAACATTTCCATCTGTAACTCTTAGTTGCCTGGACTAATAGTCGCTAAATTTCAGATTTCAAGATGAACACTGAAATTATATTTACGTTTGAAGGAAAATGCATAAAATAGCAAAGTAATATATATTATTGAAGGGAATACAATACTCTACAACCCGATAACGGTTATTTATCTTTTGGGTTCATCGTTGAAGAGTTATTCGGTCAAAACGAGGAAAAAATATGCGGCAAATGTGTTTTTCCCCAAAATGACAGACTTTCAAGAGCGGATATTTCGAAAACTAAAGATATCTCGAAAAACTTTATTGAATAGAACTTGTAGGAAATTTAAACAGCTTTCATTTGTTATAGAATAGTCATGTCGCTAGGACGCAGGGTTTCCGAGATATAAGTGAAAACCCGAAAAATGGGACTTTCTAAACCCCCCCTCCCCCCGGCACAAAGGCTACCGGCGAGGAATTTTGATATGTTTACCTCCTATCCAGCCCAAACAAAGTTACGAAGTACAAAATAGTGTTCCAAAAATTTCCACCAATAGCTGTTTTTAAGCATTCGTTGACTGGACTGTATGGCTTCCATTAAAATTGCTGCAATTTCATTATCTGATCGCATTCTATTGAATTTTTAGCATTCCACAATTATATGTTTAACAGTCATTGTTTTATTTCACATGTGGGAGCGCATAGCTTTAAGGAGAGAGTGGGTTAAGAAATTGATTGTTGTCTTATTAAGATTGAGCCATTGAAGCATTTAAAAACAAAATTCTTATTAGAATTATTTACTAAAAAAAAAAAATTTACTAGCTTCATACCAATGGCCATAGCCACGTTGAATGCACCAGTTCACATAGACCACCGAAGTCAAGCAACGTATGGCGTGGCCAGTACCAGAATGGGTGACCGACTACGTGCTGTTGGTATTATAAAAGAGTGGCAACCTGTAGATAGCCCGTAGTTAATAGCCTAATACTGGATACCCCGTTAAACACGAAAAAAACAAAAACAAACAACTACCTTCATACGCATCATAGCCCTTTATATTTCATGTCACAACCACGAGAAAGGTTTTTTGTAGAAGATAAATGAGCCCAATGTGTATATGAAAGAACAATGTCACAGAGAGGTATTTTACACGACACACAAAATTACCATGATAATTTATGTTTTAACAACACAGCATTTATGTTTACCTATTTGTAAAAAGAAAAAAATCGACTGCATCTAGAAAGTGATGTAAATCTGATTTCTAGACTGCTGTTTCATGTTTTGGTTTCAATATTTCCCTTCCAACTTCTCACGGCAAAAATTCTAACCAATCATAATATGCTTATTCAAAACCATAAAAAAAATCCTAGTTTTTACAAAATGGAGTACTAATTCATTCTCGATAATTTGTCAATATATACAAAACAGTTAATTTATCATTTGACTGCTAGAGATTTGTATTAAAATAAATCAGTGGTTATTTGCCAAAAGTTGATATGCCAAATTTGACTATTTTTTACTTAAGCAATCAAAATATGTGTTAATAGTTTTATTTTTTTATGCCAGAATTTGATATCTCTAAAGAAAAAGGTTAGCAGAAGAAAAATGAACTGCCAAATGTGATATAACACATAGCTTTAGGCAAATAACCAAAGAAATATAATCTGAGCAGACCTAAGCCATTTAATTGGCAAAGGAATAAGTATTTTTGTAAAAAATAAACTAGACATAATTGGTAGTAGGTAATAAAAAAATCGTATAATTATTAAGTAACATAAAACTAATACAACAATAAATTCATTGTGTTAATCGGAATGGGCCCATTCACCATTTTTGAAAAAAAAAAAAATAGGGTTTAAGTTTCTTTCAGCTATTTAGTACTTCAGAAATGTTATCCTAAATAACAGAAATGTTATCCTTTGGAACATGTGAAAATAATTAGGTACAATTCAATGATTTCAGCTTAAAAGATTTGATAAAAAGAAAAATAATAGATACTGAATTTCACAGGAAGTTGATCGTTCTGTTGATCGTTGAGTTTAACATGATACAAACGAGATTTTGTATTTACAGAGAGGGAGAGTTATGTTTATGAATGACAACTATTTGGATGATAATCAAATTCATTTATATTTTTTTATTTGTTTAACGGTGTATCAACAATTGGCCCATCTACAGGTTGCCACCCTTTTATAATGCCAACAGCATGTGGTCGGTCACCCATTCAGGTACTCGCCAGGCCCGACATTCCATATCTTTGGTGATCAACGGGAATCAGTGCATTCAATATGGCTATGGCCGTTGGCTTCAAAATATAATATTTATATATTTTGTTTTGCATAAGTTTGAGAAATGTTTAGTAGGTAATTCATATTAAAATAAATAACAGTATATCCGAAGCATGTCAATAGTTTAAGGAATTAACAGGCAAACAAAAGAGTTTAATTTATACAGGACCATCTAAACAGCCAATATAAGACAAAAATCTGAATTAAAACGAGGAATTCATTGCAGAATAATAAACTTATTAAAAACTTTTTTCTTTTAAACTAGAGAACCTGGAATTTCATTATAATTAATTATACTATTTATCAAGACTTTCAAAAATACACTTTATGACAGAAAGGATTATGAGAAAGACTACAACCAGTTAAAAATATCTTTTTAAAAGGAGGAAACTGGCCTGGCCTGAGTCAAAAGAAAATTCATTTCATCATCATACGGCGGATCTATAAAACTTAGCTATAGTTTTTGACTATATAATAAATAATTATAATAATAAAAACAAAGAATGGAGAAGAGAAAGAAGAACAATTGAATGCTATTATTTTTAAATAATAGTTTCTGAAATATGTACTTAATTGTATACCTTAAGAATTGCTTTTAGAATGTATATATTTTTCAGTAATGTTTATGTATGTGTCAGTAAAGACATGCAAATGACATAGCATGCAATATAGGGAAAAAACAAATGAGTAGGGATACTGCGGTAGAAAAAATAAGAAACTTAGTTTTTTATTCATTGAACAAAATATTGAAAACACATATGACTTTTTAAAGAAGAAAAAGCTAAGAGTTAAGACAAAACTTTGTTGAATTCCATAATTAGTTCCATACTACAGTGCTTGAGAAAATGAAGTGGGGGATAATTGACTTGATCAACCTGTTTTAATTTAAGGCAGTTGGTATTAAGGAGATTTGTATCCGCAAATACATGCAATGAAGATCATGATTCATTAGCACTTGTCATAATTATGTTCAAAAAATTACTGTATAATTACCGAAAATTTGTGTGTACATTAAAAGAACTTTTTGTTGCTCGTCACAATTGAAAATTTAAGACAACTTTTTATTTTTTTATATGTATTATTTTTTCTAAACTGAAGCAGTTAACTTCTGGAAATTTACTTTTTTGAATATTTTTTTAATGTCCTCATACAATGAATATTTTTTTAATATCAGATACTGAAACTAACTTGTGAAATCGTAAATTTTACATATAAAATAAAACAGTGCTTAACACTAGTTAACAAAATGTAAACATTCTTGTATACAATTTAATTTGTCAGCAATTTTAAGTAAAAATTTAAATGGTGCAAATGTATAATCAACAAACCAATTCCATTAAATATTTATCCCTAATATTAAATTTTTATAAAAATAATATTAAGAATATTATTTAAATTTCCTTTAATTCAAGCCCACACATTAATAAAAGCATTATCAGTATTATATATAACTTTAATCAAGACATTTAAATCATTAAAAATATCATAATCAATAGAAATAATTACCATGAATACTTCTGAAATCTGCACATTTATTGCAACAAGTATTCTAGTCTCTAATTATATTACATTTGTATGAACGATCTGAGTTATAATGCCTTTGATGATTAAAAAAAATAAGGAAATGTAAGTGTGTAATAAAACAATTTGAATGACAAGGATATTCAGTGGTGATGTGTTCTGATAACGTTTAATTTTGTATTTAGTTCATGGAGAAAAAAACCTTTTTTTTTTTTATTCTAATTATAAATAATAATAAGAATGCTTCTTTCCAGTGTGTATAATATATCATTTAAATAAACATAATAGTTAACAATAAAATTAGAAAAAATCAGTTTCTATGATCATCAAAATAATATTGTTTATACAAAACTAACATTAAAAAACAATTTCAAACTCAAAAGAATCAATTAAAATGAATGTAATTAGAACGAAAATAATAAATATGTATTTAAAAGAAAACTACGGATGTAGATAAAAAAAAATTAAGAAAAGTCACTAATAAAGTAATATTAGTTAACAATATTGTTATATAATTATGTAATTTTTTAATAAAAAAAAAACAATGAAGCGAGAGGACTACAGATAAAAGTATATTTATTTACTCAGAAATAAATAAACAAAACGAGCTTGAGTGTTTATATTGTGATAAGATTCAGAATGATTAACAATCAATATTTGGATTTAACTTGCAAATATTATTCTTAGGAATCTGGATTGGTTAAAGGGCATTTTATAATCTGATATATTTTCCTCAATATAAGAAAGATCTTTTTAGTCATTTTAGTGACAACTTTATAATTTGTTCCTTTCTCATGTGAGTAATATGTTATTAAGGATCCGTGAAATATATTAATTGTGCTACCTTAGGTAGCAAATATAAGTCTGAAAATATTTAAAATCCAGATGAGAAAATAGTGCTAAAATGTCTTGTCAACAGCTTACAATGCCTAGAATGAATTTGAAGAAGGCTTGTGTCATTCAAATTACTCACCTAAAACTTCTCTTAGTGTTTGGTCATCGAAGAATACATCCATCTCTGGTTTAAAACCAAATCCGAAAACTACATTGTCACAAAACACTCATGAGCACTGGACACTGTCAGACACTAAGTAACTATAACAAACTGCAGAAGGTAACTTTTGAGAAAACATGGCGCTGCCTAAAGCAACAGGTTCTTCTGAATACCAACGTTAAAGTTACATTTCTCTCGACGTCCATACTCAACAGTTTGAGTTATTGAAAGGATTATAGCTAATACTTATTCCTAACTTTTCTCTAATAGCTCATTTGGAGTCTTTTGGATCTTTGGTATAAAATATAGGTAATTCTCTTTAAAATGTCTACCTAATATCTCTAAAGTACTTGGTTCCCCCGAAGTTGAGATTTAAGTTACTCAACTCATTCATTAAGAATTTAAATACAATTATTTTATACCTCGAATGTCAGGCTTTCTCGAATATTCGAATTATTCAGGCTTTCTCACATATTCGAATTATTCAGGCTTTATTCATACAAATTACAACGCAAAATTGTCTCATTTTAGTATCCTTGGCACAAAATTGTGATACCATCTAAAGAGATATGTTAAAAGTTTTTATGCTTAAAAAAGTTCTAGCTAATATCTTATTAAATTATTTCTAATCTTTAATCCATGCATTTATGAACATATAGCAATTATATAATTTGAATAACTCTATTTTCTTATTATATCTCGCAGACAAATTTGATATTCGTTTACGAATAGAAACAAAGCCAAACTTTAGACCAATTTTGTTTATTGCTATGTCCTTTTAGCGCGTTTCCTCCAGCCCTCCACAGGGAGGAAACTGACTTATGAAGTCAACCCGATTACGTAATCTGCCTATGTTGCCAAGAGAAGTTTAGGTACGTTAAAGAGCTCATTGATCACGAAAATAAGAGTGGTTCAAATTTCTATGTATATGTGAGTCATTATATATATGCATATGTATATACGAACACTTGAATATATTGAAAATAGTTGGGAAATCGTCAATGGGCGTATATAGGAAATAATTTCGGGAGGGGCTGGGAAAATTTCTGGGAGGGGGAGGGGGGGTGGCTGAGACCCTTTCCGGAGTATAGAACAATAACAATTTAGAACTTGGAATAGTTTTAGGCAACTAAAACGCTATTACAACTAAAATAAACTATTTTTTATGAACTATGTGACGTTATTTAATTTATTTTTAAGTGTTTTATGACACATTTTTACCATCAAATGAAAATGTCGGGAGGGGGGGGGGGCTGCAGCCCCCCTTATATACGCCCATGAAATCATGGTTAGTGGAAAACAACTATCCGAAAGCTTACTAAATTGTCTATAAAAATAGTTCTTATGCAAGTGCCTCCGAGAGGAGGGGGCAAGGAGGACAAGTGGTCAGGGGCCTGTTGTCATTTTTTTTGCTTGCATTATAATTTGAAATAACAAAGTTATATACCATCCTTTCCCACTCCGTTCAGTTACAAATGTATTTAATTTTATTTTCGGAGAAATGTCAGTTTTAATTAATTCCATTAAATTCTTTTGGTAATAATAATGGGGGGGGGGGGAATAAGGGGCCCATAATTCCTCTCGGAGGCCCTGGATATGTCTGAAAAATTGGCGTTTAAAATTCTAAAGTGTTGGTTTAGTTTTTTTTTTTAATGTTTTTCCCAGTTTTTTATTGATCAATGTTTTTTCTAACTGATTGATATGTTTTCTAACAGTAAAATTAATATTTTTGTAAAGAAATATGTTTGTAGGTATTATTTGTATATAGAACTTTACCAGTGGAAGTCTGGGAGATAATTTCAGCTACTGGAAGTTTTCTGTGCATTGTGGCAACTTAAATTTCACTTTTATTCAAGACGTCATTGGGCTGAGACAAAACAAAATATTAACTGTTTTATCCCAAACTTTTCACATGACACTAGGGGTAAGAATGTTTTTGAAAAACACTAAGATGGTGCAGTTTCTGGGGGTTGGACTTTTAAATATAGATAACTACTTCTACAAGTGTGTGATCGAATAATTCTTGGGGCGAAGATTTCACTATTTCTAGACTTTCATTGATGTAGCTTAATTTTTTATTGTTTCCCTACAAATCACAGCCTAAAATATAAATATTTTCTATATTTGTATAAGGAGCAAGATGCTAAACTGATGGTGTTTAAACTGGTTTAATTGTGAAATATTATCCAGAGCTACTTATGCATTGTAAAAGTTATTGTGTAAATATAAAATGAATTATTCTAGTCTGTAAATTTTAATTAATTATATCTTATATCATTCATTGTTTCAGAATTTAAAACAAGAATATTTAAACAACAAAGCTTTGAATAGCAGCATTTTCAATCGTCTATTTAATGTTCCATAGTAAGAGCTGAACCTTTCCAGAAACACTACCAGTTGTCATCCAACTACAATAATAGTGACATGTAAAAAATTCCACAATAGGTGTCGAAAATAATAAAACTACATTGGCGATCAGATTGTTGGATGCGAAGATACAATGGTAACGAACAGAGTCTATTTAAATAGATTGTTAAACATTATGTATGATCGCTCTCTTAGGTATTCTCTGAGATCTATCTCTGATAACTAGACTTGAGGAAAAAAAGAAGAAAAAATCAGTCCTGTAATAGGTCACAAGGACCCAGAGGGAGATACTGGAGAGGCGTCTGATTCTTCACCATAAGGCACACTAGGGAGATAGTGTGGTCGGTACTATGTTCCGGCCACCTGATTTTTCCCTTTGCAGGTACCCATTAATTAATTAATTAAAGGCAGGTTGAGCCTAGGGGGGACCTAGGACTCCAATTCCAACCCTTGAACGACGACACTAGAAGATAAAAATCTTTAGTGCGTGTTCGGGCTTAGAACTTGGGTTTTCCAGTACATTAGTCGAGTGTTCTACCACTGAGCTAACCTCTATCCCAGGCAAAAATGGAAGGAAATCATAATTTAACTATACCTTTCTTCCTGACTAAGACCCCCTGCAATGTAGTCTTTGTGCCAAGTTTATAGACAATGAAATAACTTACTTTCATAAAAACTGAGGAGCCTAACATAAAAGTAGATACCTATCATAAAATGGTTCCATGTTTGTAATAATATAATGTTTATAGAAAGAAAATTATTGGTGTTTACAAAATATGTAATTTATTCATACGATTCCTGCTACTGGAAAATCATGTATTAATATCTATTAATTAAGTAGTTCTTAATCATCCTCCTGTAGAGAATAGAATAAATTATGTAAACAGAATAAATAATATTAAGGGTTTCCCAGTGGTCTAGTGGCTAACGCCACAGATTCGCATGTTGATGGGGGTTCGAGTCCCACATGTGGCAGGGATCTTTTCACTATTGGCTTAGATGTTTGTGCGGCGAACAAAAAAAAAAAAAAAATATATATATATATATATATATATATTCTCTAACATTCTGGATTCTATATGAGGGCTTCAGAAGTCAAGGGACCTAAGTGATTTTTTTTTTTTTTTTTTTTTTTTTTTTTTTTAAAGAATTAGTTACAGGAATGGGTTGTGGACACCGTAATCTTGTGGGTGGTAAAGAGATCCAAGTGATTTTCTTGACAGTTGCTTCCACCTAGCTTGTTCTAGTTTTCTTGAGTATTGTCACTTTTCCAGCAGGAATTGAAGGGGTCTATGAATGGATTCTCCAATTCTTTTGCATATTAATCCTAAACTGGACGATGTACCATCGATAATAAACAGCTAAGGATCTGAGGATTCATCTAGTGTGATTGAAACAGTGTAGCTCGGCCCATAACATTATTGCATCAAATGGTTTCCGGCCATCTCCTTCCAAAACACCACAATAAACATCAAAATTAATAAAAATATTGTTACCTAAATTAAAAAAGAAAATTTCAAAATGTATATATAAAATGATAAGTCTAAAACTAACAATGAAATGAATTTGTCTATTACTTCAAATTTTTTTTTTTTTTTTTTTTTTTTTTTTTTTTTTTTTAATTTTTAAAATTAGTTATTCCTTTTTGTTTTGTAATACTTTAAAACTTTATGTACATCAGCAATGATTCAGATGTCACACACTTGGTAACTACTAATCGTCATTGTTGTGGAGTAGATTTATTAAACAAATAAAATAAATTTTACTTTATAGAGAGGATCTTCCTGAGCTCACTGAAGTCTCCATGTTTTATACACACATGAATAAATCTACAATGAAGAATAAAATGAAGATTGTTAGCTGTTGTAAGTGAGTCAAGAAATTACACAGGTTGAGCTAAGTTTGAAGACATTTTTATTGAAACTAAATAAAAAAGTTGGCCTCTTCAGCATTAAATGGAGACACTGTTGATAGCTGCATTAAGTAAAATTGATAATAAAATTATGTGAAAATGTAATGAAATAATACTTTATCCCAATAAAAAGTCTCTTGGATAACAAAAATATAATAATAAAATTCAATCATGTTTGTCACTTATTGGAAATTTTCCACAAAATAAACATTGTTTATTATACTGTTGCTAAACAAAGCTTGAAATGAGCTCAAAATATAACTTTAATATAAAAATCACGTGTCTGTCTGTTAGTTCCTTATGCAAATCCAAACCGTTTGACTGATTTTGACTAAACGTGGAGTACTGGTAGTTCTTGATACGGGAAGTCTCGTAGGCTAAGTCAAAAACGTCTGCCACCTGCCTGTCTGTATGTTTGTTCCTATACAAATCCACGCCCTTTGTCCGATTTTCACCAAACTTGGCACACAGGTAGATTGTGATGTGGGGAGTGTCATAGGCTAGGTCAAAAACATATACCAGCTGTTTGTCTGTATGTTTGTTCTTTATACAAATCCACACTGTTAGACCGATTTTGACCAAACGTGGCACACAGTCATAGGCTAGGTTAAAATAGTCTATGACTCACAGTTCGGAGATCACGAGTTCAAAACAATGAACCCAAATAGGTACATATTTGTGTTATTAGATTTTAATATTAATTATTTGGTTTCTAATTTATTTTTGCTTTTATAGACGCAGAAAGTACATGAACCATAGCACAACAGGTAAAAGCTAGTTTAGCTATAAAAACTGTAGTTCCTGAAATTGCACTTGAATTTAGAATTGGCTACAATAACATTTTTGGAGTACTTAATTATTTAAATTGCAAGTCTATCCAATAGGTAAGTTGATTGTATCATTGGACTATTGTATTCTAGAGATTTATAAAATGCAGGATTTAGAGAGAAGAATAAAAATGCTGTTGTAGGATAAAAGTGGCATTTTAGAATGGTGCTCTTAAAGTTATAAGGAACTTTAGGGTTCATTATCTGCAAAATAAAAGGTCTTCATATAACCCAGACTCAAACTTCTGTTGACTGGTGAAAACATTTTGAAGTATATAGGCAAACCTTCTTATATCAGGCTTACCTTTCATGGAGGGGTAACCAGCATACATGTAATTTAACCTTTAAATAAGGAGGTGGGGTGTTCTCAGCACCCCACGACTTAATTTGTTCAATGTTTTCAACTTTTAGATTTGCACTTCTTTCCATCTCTTTGATAACTTCCTAAATAGCAGCTTTGTTCAAATTGAGGTTGCACTGGCATTAGATAAAACCTCATTTGTCTTTCGGGTCTTTTACTGGCTTTGGGTGCTCACAACACCCCACATCCATACTTATGTTACAATAATACAAAAATCAAATTTCTTGTTTCGACCACCGTTTGACATTTCATATGAAGAGAATCAAGAAAGAACAAAGAAGCTTTTTCATTAAGTGTGTGAAGAAGATGAAGAAGGCGAGTTTATTGATTTTGATGAAGAGGAAAAAGATATTTTTGAAAGATAGGCCTAGAGCAAGCTGAGATGAGAAGCTAAAAATAATAACATTATATAATCTACAAAAAAGTGATGTAGACATCATTGCCAAGATGTGCGCTGTACAGACGAGAGACATGTAGAGTTAAATAAAGGAGTAGTGAAGAAAGTGAGATTGTTGTTTGAAATTTGACTTTCTGTCGCATATAAATATAAATTAATATAGATGCAAAAGAAGAGACTATATTATTGTATTAAACGGAATTTATTAACATTTAGTCAGCACTTATCCAGATGGTTTTTGTGAATTCATGGTTAGGTTTTCTCTGATTTCAAGGAATAGAAAGTTGCCTGGAGGATTAAATTTAAATTTTATATCAGTACAATGTTCCATGATTCATTCTTTTAAGCAAAATAGACGTACTTCTTATTCTTTATTTCATTTTGAAATGTAAATTTTAACTTAAATGTGCAATGATCTTGGTTTGCTCTGCTGTACATATACTACATTATGTATTAACATTCTTCTTCTTTATTGGCGCAACAAGCCTAGCTTCCACTGCCTTCCAATTTGAGAAGGACCTTGAGTCAGCTTCCACATTGTCCTCACATCTTAGTCTGGGTCTCCTCCTCCTGGATCAGTCAATTCTATCTTCGAGAACATTTTTTGGAATTTATCCTTGTCCTATTGGAATTACATGCCTGGCTCAACCTTACCACCAGAGCTCTATGAATTTGACTACATTTAAGTCATTATATAAACTATATAGCTCTCGGTTTTTACGCCTCCTCCGACTTTGACCTTCCTTCACAGGGCTATAAATATGGCGCAAGAGTTTTTAAAAAAATCAACAGATCATTTTCATCAGCCTCAGGCAGATACAGGTCTAATCAGGGTCGTATACAATCTGACTTTTGTTTGCCAAGTGGGTAGTCATCTTCTAATTTGCCACATTAGGCCAAAATAACAACGGCTGGCTGACATTGTACTCCTGCTTATCTCCTTGAGTGTCTTGTTGGTGGATGTTATGAGAGATTCGAGGTAGGTGAATTTAAACACTCTTTCAAATTCATAGGAGCCTATTTCAATAAAGGTTTCGCCTCTGTGTATTTCTTCTGCCTTTACCCCCATATATTTAATATTGGGCTCATTCATCCAAAGTCCCTGAAGTTTAGGTGCTTTCTGGATGGCCATAAAGTCCTCAGCTCAGTTTTGGGTGTTACAATACTTTCCATATCATCTGCACAGCTCAAGACCTGGATGGTACGATTGATAATTGTGGTTGTTGTCTGTATTCCTGAATCTCCCACTGGTTTTTCATGTCCAGAAATAAACAGGAGATAATCCAACCCATCAGCCTGTTGCAGATCCCTAACAACACAAAACTCACTAGTATCCTTATGAAATTTATTGAATCTTGAATTGTATGTATTAACATTATTATACAAGGTAGGGATTGTCGGGGTTCGGTCACTGTTGCTTAATAAAACTACATTTTTTCATAAAAATGGTTTTATTGTGCCGACGTTTCGGCTTGAACTTCAAGCCTTCATCAGGGCTGTAAAAAACAAGTAGGACGGATGTAGTACTGAAATATACACACATATATATATATATATATATATATATATATATATATATATATATATAAATATGCCTACAAACACAAATGCACATACATATTTATAATTTGTAGGCATATTTATATATATATATATATATATATATATATATATATATGTGTGTATATTTCAGTACTACATCCGTCCTACTTGTTTTTTACAGCCCTGATGAAGGCTTGAAGTTCAAGCCGAAACGTCGGCACAATAAAACCATTTTTATGAAAAAATGTAGTTTTATTAAGCAACAGTGACCGAACCCCGACAATCCCTACCTTGCATCATCAACGGTCAACGATCTCCTCTCAATTAACATTATTATATTTTAAAATATACTTAATTTAAAAGCGTCTCTGCTGGCTTACCACAAGAAGCAGTATTGAGCCCTTTGCTGTTCAACTTGTTCTGCCATAACTTCCCAGGCCCTCAAACTACCACTTTCGCTCTGTTTGCAGATGACACGTCAGTCATAAATCAAGAAGATGTTCCAGAAGCCATCGCTGTCCTACAATCATCTATGGACAGTATTACATCGTGGTTCAAAATGTAGAAACTCTGTTTCAATCAAAGAAAGTCTGAAGGAAATATTTTCAAGCTGAGGCACTTTGATGACAGAACTTCTGCATGCCTGTGGATTGGACAAGCCTGAGTCCTTGGACTCCTGGAGACCAAAGTGAGCGCTGCCTTGGCATTCCCTTCGACACTAGACTGACCTGGAGACTTCAAATTAGCTTAATACTTCAATTGGCTCACACGTGACTAAGACTACTATACCCCTTTTAAACAATAAAAACACCTCTCAGACACAAATGTGAAGCCCTATTATAAAAAAACTCTATTACTCTCATTACTGACTAACACATGCACAGTTTGGCCCAGTACCAGTAACAACAAAAGTCAGTTCTTCTAAAACAGAATTCTGATCAAGTTCATTTAATGGAAAAAGTATATCTTTTTTGCACAAAAAAGAATTTTACTGCAGATTCTTTCTTGCAAAATAAACATATCTGTCCTTGAAATGACCATAATTTTGCGCCAATGTGCTGAAACAGACCTCGGATTCAAATTGAGTGACCCTCAAAACCATGGAAGCTCTAGTTATTTCTTCTTTAATGACTTCAAATGCTCTTAAACCAGACGTGCTGGAGTGAAACGGACTCCGGATTCGGATTCAGCATGTCAAAATACATAAGAATATATGTATGGCGTCTTTGGTAGTAGTCGATCGGCTGACTATATTCTACCATATTGGATTCTTTCAGACCATGATCAGTCTAGACATGGCCCTACTAGTGGAAGGTTCCCCTCCTCATCTTGAGGCTGTAAGATTATTATAGTTGTAGATCGTTCCCCTGAAGAGGCAGCAACAAGGTGTGACACTTGTAGGGATGATATAAAGTTAGTGAAACTATCTAATGAAGTTTTATAATTTGACCTTCCGCCTAGCATGGAAATTCGAAGGTTAACGATTGTATAGCAGTTGCTGAACTAGATAGGCTGATTATTAATATAAGTAAGGATTCAAGAACTGGTGATAGTAAAATAAGAACTGACTCATAATCTACTATAATATTTACTTGTAACTCCATATTCCTTCGATTTGTAGACTAAAAGCAAGGCATATGCACAAGTATAAATTAGAACTGCATGATCTGAGCTACAGAAAAGGGTAGTAAACTATCCTAAAAATCTGAGTCATGTATAAGTGGATGTTAAAATTTAAATTAAATAAAAATAAAACCAATAAAAGGAGCACACTTGATTTTTATTAGCTACTAAAACTAAAACAGATACAAAATATATTCAGTTGTAGGAAAAACAAATTATTAGGTGTAATGTTATAATACTTTGTGATGAGCTTTACACATATTAAAAGGTTAAACTTCTGACACATAGCGTTTTTAAAAATTTAACTGTAGAATAATTACTCACATTTATAGTCAAAAAATTGCTTTGCTTATTTTAAATATGTACATTTTTTTCTTTTTCTTATTTTTGTGTACTACATAAAAAATAATTAAATGAACTGAACTCTTTTAAGAAAAACACTTGGTATGTACATGCTTAGACAACGGAAGAGGCCAGATAGTCATGGGCCTGATGATACATATCTTAGCAATTTTACATTTTATCTTGGCTCTGTATAAAATTGACTACTCTATAATTCAAGATCACCCTTTACAACAATTCATAAATTGAGAAATCAGAATGTTACTAAAATACATTTTTCTTGATAAGTGTTCTCTATAAATATTGAATCTGAATTGATATTTATAATTAAGGTTATAGTAATATTGAATCTATTGAATTTGATTTAAGTCCACAAAATGTGATTTTCCATTATCTTTTCAAAGAGATTAAATAAATCCACTCCTGTATCTCCATTAGAAAAAATATCAAGAACACTTTTTCACAAAGCTGTCCAAACGTATTACTTTTCTGGTATTTATCTTGATACTCTCTGATAGCCAATTTTGACGCCAATTGTGTTGTATATCCTGCAACAAGAAATTAAAGCATTAGGATCCAAAGTAATGTAGAAAAACAATAATTTAATTATAAGAGACATCTTAACATATTTATTTGCTCCTTTATCAAAACGTGGCTCACCTTGTCTTTTAGGGAAATAATTATTTATTTATTGTTTTGCTCTATGAGCCAATAAAATAGTTGTTCAAATAGTTTCTTAAAAATGTACCAGTCTGTCTGTAAAATATGGCCAGTGGAAGGAGGCTGGGGCCCAACCCTGCTTACACAGGGAGGAGACCCGCAGAATCATAGGCCAACTCACCACATCCGTCTACCCCACGTGCTGGCTGGGAAGTATTCCTGGACTTGGGGTCTGGCTTTCATCGGGGCCCTTTTTCAGCAACATGACTAGAGGTGAGGGGCTATGCCACAGGCACTAAACTTGCCCTCCTTGGGAGTTCAGGTAAGTCCCCATATGTTTTTCCCTTGGAGGGAAACCGTAGAGGACTTTTAACTTCTCCGAGACCCGGGCTGGACACCCACGGTGCTCACAAATGGTACTATGTGTGGTCTTGGTAGCAGGAGCCACATTGTGGTTCACCTGTCACAGCACAGTGGTCGTATGGTTGGAAGCACTGCAGTCGAGTGTCCAGAACTTAGTGGATTTCTGAACTGAGCTTGACTCACAGCACTCTGATCCAGGCCAGAAGCTCTGATAAGTAGATCCTTTTTCCTCTTGTGAGCCTCACGGTATTGCAAAACCCCAGTGGCTTGCGGGGATATCCTCACCTTGACGAGCCTAAGGGATGGTTAGCGTATAAAATGTTAGGCACATCTCCTTGCCGTTTCCACTTTCTGCGGCACGCACACTCCTGTACAAGCATGTACAATACATGTGTATGCTTGAATGAATTCCTTTCAAACTATTCCCAAAATCATTAAATTGCTCATATAAGTAAATCCCCTAATACCATGTAATTCTAATTTATGCCCAATTTTAGTATAAGCCCGGCCATGAGTGTTAAGGCGTGAGCACATCAGTCTGTGCCGAGGGTCACGGGTTTTATTCCCACTAGGGGTGATGGCTTTCCTTTGGAAAAAAGAGAAGGCATCAGCCCTATCCTGGCTAGAAAAGGGTGTTAACCTATAGACGACCCGTCCTAAAATTCTGAGTTAATTATAATGGATATTGAAAATTTAAATGAAATTATAATTTATGCCCATCAAAAAAACGAACATAATTAGAACAATATTAATTTTTATTGAGTAATTGTAAATTATATTGCTACATATTACCTGGGATATACAAAATATACAAACAAAGTGAACCATTGGAGGCTGCCAGGCATTAATGCACTTCCTTTGCCAACATGCATAGCAGCAGGAGCTTCACCTAGAATAAAAACATAGTAAATACATGTAATTTTATCAAGGGAAAATCTGTATTACCCGGGTAATATTATTAGAATGCCTAATCAATACATAAAGGAATATATTCTTCTAACGTTACGTTGACTATTTGCAAAATTGAGCTTCTATAACAGAGATTAGAGACATCCTGGGGGATAAAAACTACTCACAAATTGTTTTATAAACCAAAAAAAAAAACCCTTTTTATTTGGATTAAAACTTTTTCCGAAAAATTGACATTTTCTTAATGTTTAACAACTATTTTCTTAACATCTGGGCAACAATTCTAATAGCTGCTACACACCTCCTCTTGAATGAGTCCGTCAAGGAAATGTACGAGGGGGTTAAGCACACCCTGACCTAGTCGGGGTTTTGTGTTGTTCTTGCTAGAGTAATTTTAGGAACAGCAATTCGATATTGGTGCTGTCATCTAAAGACTTGATGTAGTTCTCTGGTCCTGAAGTAAGTAGGAAGGTTTCAGGCAGTCAATGGTGACATTTGCTTGTCTTGAACCTAATTGCAGGTTAAAAGTCTTCTGATTCCTACTTAAGACCTTGTAGGGCCAGAGTAGCGAGATATCAGTGGTCTTCAAACTGTGTCATCCTTCACATATACATGGATACATGTCTCAAGATCAGGGTAAATGATTGCTTTTGCCCTCCAACTTCGATAAAGTTCAGGCTGTAGGTGCTCCTATCAGGACGCTGAGATGGTGAAAGGCTTAAGACATTTTGTAGGGATGCTCAACGTCTACAAACAGTATCTCATCTCATGTCTCCCTCAAGTCCCATTAAACACTTTCCTAACAGGAATAAAGAAAAATAATAAAACACCTAGCTCTTGGACCAGTGACACATACAAAGCTTTCAAGGGTTTTTCAGGTCGTTTGGAAGACAACAAGAAAATGTCACATTTATGAAGAGGAAAGGTCTATTGAATCTGAGGAACAATGAGGAGAAAAAGTGGATAAATAATATGTGACAATGATCCCTGGCGAAAAGAAGGAGGCTCTCTGAACCCAGATACATATGAATGGTGTGTCGAAGACCTGATTAAGATAATTGAAAATTATATCAAGAAAATTGCAAAGAGTAAATGCCTTGCAACAGAAATGGAAGCTGGCGACTCAAGGGCCATAAGGATATACGGATTCCTAAGACACCAACCTCAGACTCATTTTGCCGATGATCAGTTCTCTGATTTACAGGGCCAGAACAGCCTGAACTGGAAGGTCCATGCCATTTGATGGTCCTTCGTACTTCTTTGTGAAGGACTCAGCCAATCTCAAGGTGAATGGAGTCAATCATCAGGTGAGCATTGGCAAGTAGGCGGTATTTACCAGTCACGCTAGGAGGAGCTCCAATGCCATCACAAAATAAAAGATTATACTCACAGTGAAAATAGTGGAGCTAGCTAAGATGTGTCCTCACATTCTGCCCTGAACGAATCTGTTCATCTGATCTACAAGCAATGGGACCACACAGGAATGGGCAGCCCTGTCTCCTCATTGGTGACTGGTTTCTTCATGGAGGAGTTGGAGTGGTAAGCTATGAAAATAATTCCTTATGAATCAAGGTCTAGCCCTGCTATGGGGATGATAACCTCCTGATATGGCACCACAGACCCTCAGAAATATATATTTATGTTTGTACACTTTTCAGAGTAGGACAAGTCAAATAAAATATTCATAAATATTAAAAATAAGGTGACAATTACAATCAATTATAAAACTGATGTCTTTCTTAAGTTTCAAATGTTCCAGAATTTTAAATTGTTCTCTTCCATTACCACAGATTACAATAGATTACTTGGTAACTCATTACTTTATTTTTATATCCATGCAGAAATAATAACCTTAAATTATTAACATTCTTTACATAAAAAATAAATAAAGAAAATACGAATGTAAGCAAATAACGGTTAACAATAATTAAGAAATAACTTAAAATATTTCTTTGCCCGGTTACATATAGAGCTCTCAATATAATTCCTAGTTCTGTATAAACTAATTTTCAATAGCTTGCATGCACACATTCATATAAAAATTTTAAATTGGTTAATTAAGTTTATTTAATCTGATAGGGATTTATAAATAATAGCTACAGTCAATGTAAGCTTTGCTCTATTACTACGTGACTTCTATCCAGTTGAATAGGGATGCAAATCACCCCCTTCCCCCCACAACTTTAATAAATCTGAATTTCTTCTTACAAACGCAAATGAAAGATGGGATAGTTATAGATTTATATTCCTTAAAATATGTTTTTCAGGATGTTATTTTCTTTAGATTGCATTTAATTATTTTTTTTGTGTGTGCGTTTAACGGCGTATCAACGTTAGGGCTATTAACGCTGTGCATTTCATTATTATTTTTGTTTTTTTATTTCCAAAAATTTTCTTTATTTCTGGTGCATTTTCTCAAAGAACCATTCTATGTAATTGTGTTACAAATACTTTGAAGTTAGTTAAAATCTTTCAAATTAAATATTTTTGATTTTTATTTTAGTACAAAATAGGCCTTGTTCAATTTTTTCTTTACTTATTCTAAATGGGGAACCAAACTTAATTTGTTTTCAAGAATTAATCACATAAATATATATAAGGTGTTGATCATTGGAGTTCGTTCATGTAATTGAATAAAAAGTGCATTTTATAGTTAAAATGAGTTTTATTTTTGCGAACGTTTCAGGTTGACATGCAATCCCTCTTCAGGGCTATGGAGGTGAGGGAAAACTGTCCCACTACATTTCTGCATGTTCTTCTATATCTCAACAGTCGATTATAACTTCTCAATTATCAACAGAAATATATATATATATATATATATATATATATATATATATATATATATATATATATATTTGTTGTAGTTCTTACCATTAAGAATAACAACCATCACTGAAGCATGAGCAAGCTCTCCCAGGGAACAAGTATAGTTTCCGCTGTCGTGTTGATTTGCATTGGCTATAAACAGTCTGCTCATAGCACCATCATCAAGTATGTCGGTTTTCACGCTGAAACAAAAGATTTAATTATTAACCGCTTTTTAAGAGAAAGTAAATTTATTTTGTACAAAAACTGTGGTTATATTAATCTTTATAGTGACCCAAACTAGGAGAAATTTTGTCTTATGTCGACAGAAGGTCAATGAAACAAAATTCAAATTAAAAAGTTTGTGTATGTATAATGATGTAAAAATAAATTTTATGTTGGAGAATCATCACAGCTGAGATAACTACAAAAACTAGAGAACTAAAAAATATTGATAAACAAGATAAGAAAATGGCTCTTGATGATCTTGAGTAATGATGTGGATTTTCTAGGCTGTATTAATTTTTAAGCTTCTGAAGTGACATTTAAAGATATGCTTGCAGGTACAGTTTTTATAGGTTTATTGAAGTATGAAAACGAAAGACACAATTTTTGAAGCAATATCTGCAAGCAATTATGAGAAAAGTTGATGCAATTATTTTCCCCAACTTTTTTTTCGGATTGGATATTCAGAAACAATTGATTCAGTTGAAAAGATGGTTCCAGACATTTGAAGTTCATGTAAATTATGATATTTGAATTTTGGTTGTGTTTGGAGTGAAGAAGTATTGGACAAAGATTATATTATAAACAGACATGAAAAGTTTTGGGATCTTTGTGTATTTTCTTAAATATATGGTTGGGAAATCGTGGTAAGTGGAAGATGACTAGTCGAAAACGTTTTAAATTTTCATTACTTAGAACGATTCTGTCTGTTTAATTTCATCAGTTTTTTATTGCTTGTTGTTTTTTTTTTTTAAGTTGATTTTAGCAGTAATAATAATTTGTCAGTAAAACAAGATACGTAAAATGAGAAAGGATTTTTAATTGTTTGTCTAAGATTTTTCCGAGCGGAAGTCGTTTTGATTTTTCACGTAATATTACCTGTACTTATTCCAGGCGTTACAAAAGACACTAAAGATAAGAGCATTATGGTTAAGATGGCGCAGTTCCTGTGAGTCGAACTTTATTTTAGAAATTTTCTTGGCTATTTCAAAAATGGTAGATTATAGAGCAAAATTGTTGATTTTCAGCCCCCCTCCCCGTTAGTTTCTACGATTTACTACTGTTTCATACCCATCTCGACCAGGTTGTGGAAGGGATGTTCAGTAATAGTGTTGTAGCGATGAGCCAAGCGCTTTGTACCACCTGAGCTCTCAAGCTGAAGCATCGGAGTCTAGTTCATACGGTAGAACTATAATTGGTAATCGGAATATCAAGTAAACGGAATTGAAATACAATTTCACTTAGGTATGGCATATTTAATTAAACTTCATGCTGTTACAGAACCAATTTTTATATAATAAAACGAATGAATTACAATTAGAGTGTAATCGTAATTTTTAATTACATTACAATTTGCGCAACTCTGCCTCCAGGCTAAGTCGGCTTTATTAAATAATATGAGTTGTACTTAACAAATTGATCAATCCACCGGATCAAACAGGTCTTCACATATTAAATAATAATTGAAAACATACTTCAGTAAACCGAAATTCAATGTCTACATTTACACCTTGTAATCAGTCTAATGCAGACAGGCCGGGCACTAGTTTAGTTTGACGGCTGCCGATGTTGACTTCCGTCACAATACACTCACAAAATAGCTAAAGCAAACCTCGTTAACCCGGACCTTTTTAACTCGGACCACATTTGAAAACGAAATTATGTAGTTCAGCGTAGCAAATGAAGACTTCTTTTACAGACGTTGCTATTCTCAGTAGGTAAATTACGCGAGTTTTCCTAGTGTCGCGATCTTGCTGTTTCGTTTGCTCGTTGACCACGATTTAGAGAAACGTAAAAACATTGTTGTGACTTTAGAAAAAAGGATGGAAGCATTGACAAGAATTGATAAAGGAGAATCTTTAAAGAGCATTGCAGAAGAATTTAGGGTAGGAACACTGACAGTATCTGATTGGAAAAAGACCAGGAAACGCATTACAGACTTTTGTTTCAAAATGATTTCTAAGGAGAGTTTATGGTGGTTATGACCCACGCAGAAGCAGCAGCAAATATTGAGAAATTGATGGTGTATTTCTAGAGTCAAGCCGAAACATTGCTAAATGAACGTCTAATGTTAAAGCGGATGCGAGATCGCGCTAATCGTAAGCGATAGACTAAACTCAGCACGACAGGAGATGTTCACTGCCTTTTAAGCGGGGTTCCTCCCTCCCTCCATATGGAGGAACCCCGCTTATAAGGTTGACCTCATGACGCAATCTGGAAGTGCCGACAAGAAAAGTTCACGTTTCAGATCACGAAAATAACGGTGGTTCGAATTTTTACATTGTAAAATAAACAAATTTATACAGTAACGAAATGAGGTACAAAAATTCTATGTATGATTTCAAAACTCAAGTTCGTTAACCGGCATAATCCTTCTAAAGGAACATGTTTTTTTAGCAAAATTCGTACGACAAAAATTATAATGCCTACGCTTTTGGGTTCATAGGCTCGTAGGTAAACTTTTCGTAGGTCCTTTAACGCAGGAAAATGAATGAAATAATTTTTAGAGGATATCTGTGACCGGAATAGTTAATAAAACTAGGTTTCCTAACTATTTTTCAGTTCGGGTACTTAGAAAAGCTGGATTCTTTTGAAAATTTTTGTAGATGTTTGACATTCATACAAACTAGGATATTTAATTTTTGGTTTCGTTTGGTAATAAGAAAGTTTAAGAAAAAAATTATCGTGAAAATGTTGGATAATTTTCTATCAGACGCACACCGAAAAAGAAAAAAATAGTGGAAAACGGGTCAACATAGGATAAGAAAAGAACTGAGGGCTAAAAATACATTTGAATTAGAGCGCGATAAATGGGAAGGCCTTGGCACTGTCCACGCCGACCGGAAGCTAGAATTACATTATTAATGGAGATTAATGTTTGGAAGACCATCTGCTTCCTTCGGAACCGTTAAGAAGTCATTTCTCCGTCCATTTTCATTCAAGTTATATTTATCAACAATTAAAAACGCATTACCGCATTCATTCTTGAAGAAATAACACGAAACGAAGGCATACATGATGGAACATTTTTAGAACGGCAAAAATTCTGGACAATGTAAGCATTTGTTTATTAAGTTACGAAAATAGTCCGACTCCATTATTCCTCTAAGGAGCCTGATTAACAAGAACGGGAAAGATAATTGGAAAACGTTTTAGCAAATCGGAATTCCTTTTTAGAGCTTTAATTTACACTACGACATAACGAGACATAAAAAAACATTTCTAAGATGAGAGAAAAGGTTGAATGAGAGAGAGACTGCTAGTTAGAGTTATCAGATATTACCAATTTGGTGGGTAGGGGAATATTTGGACAAACCTGCCTCTGACAAGCATCTGGGCCAACATCTTCAGGAACGGGTGTGGACTTTCTCCCGTTGGAGGTAAGCCAGCCCTTATAAACCCTTCACCCCCACCTCTACCCTAGCTCGTGGCTGGAAGAGGCAACTATCGCCAGGTCTTAGACCATAGGGGAATTACTTTACGTGTCATCCACGTGCGGTTCCACTACCCAGACGCAGCGTTTGCGGATTCTTTGTTCCCACATATGCAGTAAATTAAATCCAACCTTTTCCCTCATCATTATTCACTTACTCTAAATCCAAAGGAATACGGGGCCTTACATTCCTTTATCACTGGTGTGCTTTTAATAGAGACTGATATTTTGTTTCCGAAGGGAAATATATGGTATTTTTGCCGGATAAATATTTTCATAAAATCTTTCAAGCCACGTACGAACATTTACACACAAAAAAAACTTCTAAGCGCGCGCGCATGCTACACACAATTCTCACCAAGGGTCCGAAGAAGACAATCGTCGAAATGCGTCTATCCAATGAGTACACAATCTTTTCTACTTCTCCACAATTGTCTAAAACGTTATACGTAAATAATTCGAAGATATAAATAAAATATTTGACCAAATATTTAAAGTACTAAACTCGGTTGCGTGCTTTATCTTCTAGTTTCGTCTTTTGTGGGTTACATTCGGACTCCCTGCCCATTCCTAGGCCCACCCAGCAATTAATTCATTTAACGGGTAGCCGTAAAGGAGAAATCAGGTAGCCGAAACATATAATTGACAAAACTATCTCCCTAGAGCGCTATATGGTCAAGGCTGAGATACCTGATCTCTGGGGGCTCATTACATATTACGGGACTATGGGCTGTTCAGATAGACGGAAAAATGCGCGAAATTTGGAGGGATATGTGACGATACGTGAAACATTATAAAAACTGATAACATCTCGTTTTAGACTAGGGAAGGCTTTGGGAGGCCAGACAAAGGAAATAGTCAATCAATACCTAGCCGGGGTCTCCCGTGGTCTAATGGCTAGCGCCTTGGATTCATAAGCGGGAGATGGTGGGTTCGATTCCCAACCTCCGGCAGGAATTTTATCATCCCACGGCTCGCTGGTAAAATTCCTCGCTGCACCCTGGATGTCGGCGCTAATGACCTAGATGTAGATGCGCCGTAAAAAAAAGAAAAAAAAAAAAAAAAAAAAAAAAAAAAAAAAAAATACCTAGCCAAAGGTAAGACTAAAAACGTTTTAAGCCTCCTAGTGATAAGGTTATAAAGGACATAATTTTTACCGCTAATTTCTTGCACGGTGAGTATAGACCACGCCCTTTTCCCTCCACCTAAACCATCTATTTGAACAGCCTATAGCTTAAATTGTTTTTAGCCTTAGCTTTGGCTAAGTATTGTTAAATCTTAAACACTATCTCACTTGCCTGACCTCTCTAAGCCTTCCCTGGTCCTAAACGAGACATAATGAGTTTTTATTGAGCTTAAAGTAGTAAGTTGTTCATTGTAATGAAAAAGAAAATGGCGGAGCCGTCGGGAATATTTCCCTCGGAATTTCGCGCAAGCGGGATTAGAACTATTCCATCGAACGGGCTATAATTTATACTCCTGAAAAACTGTTTTAGGCGAAATTCTTGCGAACCTGCCGAAGTTAAGAAGAGGGTTTGGGTAATTCTTTAAGCTTCATATACTTCAATTTACTAGGATATTTCATTCCTGAAGGTAATTTACTAGGATATTTCATTCCTGAGGGTAATTGAATCTTTTTAACGCTGAGAAGTTGTATTAATTTAGATTTCCTTCTAGTAGGACTACTTTCTTATAAATTGTTGTAAATACGTTTATAAAAAATGAAAAAGCTGCCATCACACAAAAGACTGTTTCTTTATTAGACTCTCCACTCGTAAAAGACGAAGCAAATATATTTGAAAGCTACATAATTAAAGCAAGGTACAAAAATATTCGAAAGAAAAAAACGCCACAATGAATGATTAACAACCAGGAAAAAAGGGAAGAAAAATAGTATAAAGAGAATGTCCGTGGGCGAGGATCGAACCCTGACTTTTTAGCACAATAGCCTCAGGACGCACTCAACATAGTAAGCAAAGCAATCCTTCTTATGCCCACTGACAGTGAATTCAGTCGAAAAGATATACTGAAGGAAGGAAGGAAAAGGATTAAAGTCTCCTTTATATTCTTCAGGAAAATATATAAAATATCAGACTCACAAGAACTGCGTAATCTTAGCGTGTTTTCATAATGTAAGACTACTTGTAGCTCTCCTTAGAGAATAATAACTTGAAACAAGCATAGAAAATGATTTTCTGTGCGTTGTGTGTTTTAGCGGAGGTGCGTTTTTCTTCTACTATATTAAGACAAGGGCACATATTTTTTAATTGGAAAAGCAAGAAAATGTTTGAGGGAATACTTTCAGAAGAACTCGTGTAACAATAATTGAGGTGTGCGTAAAAGAAAAATTTCCTGGAATATTTTTTTGTTCTCAAAAAAATTGGAAAAGGACGTTTTTTGTACATCTTTGGCCCATTACTCTGAAAATATTCATGTCAGAGACCACTTTAAGGCGTAAAAAGATTTGTAACAAAATATCCTATAATGTTTTGACCCAAAAATGTTACAAATCTATTCTGGACTTGGAAAAATGGCAATAACTATGAAAAATAGGAAAAAACATAGACATTTATATAATTGTTTTTGGGAAATTAAAATGCATTTAGGCCCTCAGGTCATATATAAACAATCTCACAAATGCAGAAAACATTAAATTTGTAAGGACTTACATTTGACAAAAAACTTACATGGT
Source organism: Gonocerus acuteangulatus (assembly GCA_946811695.1). NCBI lineage: Eukaryota > Metazoa > Arthropoda > Insecta > Hemiptera > Coreidae > Gonocerus > Gonocerus acuteangulatus. The sequence continues at coordinate 36,483,359 of OX328124.1, read as the reverse complement.
TACCCCATATTAAAGAACTTGTTACTAGGTGTAAGAAATCTTTAAACCTTTTAAAAGTCCTTTCTAACACCAAATGGGGTGCTGACAGATCTCTCATGCTTACATTCTATCGTGCTTATACCAGATCTTTACTGGACTACGGATGTATAGCATATTCATATGCCAGCCAAACAACACTTAAACACTTAGACTCAATACATAATGCGGGCATAAGACTTGCAACAGGAGCATACAGATCAAGCCCAACTGTAAGTATTTACGTTGAGTCCGGCGAACTTCCATTGGAGCTCAGACCTGAAATCTTGGAATTAAATTTTTTCAAAAAATCCCAATTTTTAAATACAGCATGTGTAAATTGCTTTCTAGATAACCAATACCATGACTTATACATCAGAAAACGACCTAAACAAAAACCTTTAATTATACGCCTTTTCGAGAACAGACAGACCCGACAAATTCGACAAACTCCTACACACACAAATGAAATCTTGACGTTCCCACCTTGGGAACTTAAGAATTTCAGTATAAATTTATCACTAACAAAAATGAAATAGACTGATCCACTATCAACGACTTTCTACAAGACATTATTCACATCAATAAAAAGACAAAACGCAGACAGGTTAAACATATTCACCGACGGGTCCAAAACAAAATCTGGTACTGGATATGCTGCAGTAATAGGTTCGCAAATATTTAAACAAAAGCTCCCAAACACTGGAAGCATTTATCGGACAGAAGCCTCTAGACATATTATTTCGATGGTATAATAATAATCTGATCTTTTTTTTTTTTTTATTTTTATATATATATCTTTATTCGAAAATTATACAATACATCCAGTATTTTTTATAATTATTTTGTTATTGATTACATGTCTTGTTGGACCGATAGGGAAAAAAGGCCCATTGGCCAAAACCTATTGTCTTGAACTTTTAATACAGTTTACATTAAAGTAGCTATTTACAATATTTACACATTTTAGCGCGGTTCCTCCCTCCCCCATAGGGAGGAACCCCGCTTATAAGGTTGATACAATGAAACGATCCGGAAGTGCCGACTAGAAAATTTTGCGTTTCAGAACCCCTAGAAACCGAAAATAACGGTGGTTCAAATTTGTATATATATATATATGTATATATTTATTTATATATATATATATATATATATATATATATATATATATATATATATATATATATTTGTCTGTTCGCTCTCTAAATAGAAGACGAATGGTCCGATTTTAATGAAATTTGGTACAAAAATCTGTCGTCCAATTTGAAAGGTCAAGTTCGTTAACCAGCAAAATCCGCCCACTGGAAGATGGCGTTTGGGGCGAAATTCGCGCAGAAAAAATCGTAACGCTTACGTTTTTGAGTTCATAAGCTTGTAAGTACTCGTTTTATAGGCTTCTTGGGCTAGGAAAACGAATGAAACCATTTTCAAGGCGATAGCTTTAACCGTTGTTGAGAAAATTGGAAAAATAGTTTTTGAATACCGTTTTAGCGCGGTTCCTCCCTCCCCCATAGGGAGGAACCCCGCTTATAAGGTTGATACAATGAAACAATCCGGAAGTGCCGACTAGAAAATTTTGCGTTTCAGAACCCCTAGAGACCGAAAATGATGGTGGTTCAAATTTGTATATATATATATATGTATATATTTATATATATATATATATATATATATATATATATATATATATATATATATATATATTTATATTTGTCTGTTCGCTCTCTAGCTCGAAGACGAATGGTCCGATTTTGATGAAATTTGGTACAAAAATCCGTCGTCCAATTTGAAAGGTCAAGTTCGTTAACCAGCGAAATCCGCCTACCGGAAGATGGCGTTTGGGGCGAAATTCGCGCAAAAAAAATCGTAACGCTACGTTTTTGAGTTCATAAGCTTCTAAGTACTCGTTTTATATGATTCCTGGGCTAGGAAAACGAATGAAACCATTTTCAAGGCGATAGCTTTAACCGTTTTTGAGAAAATTGGAAAAATATTTTTTGAATACCGTTTTTGGTTTGGGTACTTAGAATCATGGGATTCAGTTGAAACTTTATCTGCATGTTCTACTTTCATTAAAACTAATATGTTGAAAGTTTTGTTACGTTTGGAGTTAAGGAAGGGTTAGAATAAAATATTTTATGAACAGACATGAAAAGTTTTGGGAAGTTCGTATACTTTCATTAATATCTCGAACACGGTTGGGAAATCGTGGTAAGTGGATAGAAACTATTTGAAAGCTTACTAAATTCTCTACAAAAAAGATTCTAAAACTATTTTTGATTAGGTTATGTCAATCGGAGAAATAAGTGCTTAAAACTTCAAATACGTCTGTTTTGTTCTTATGAACGGGTTTTTGTCGTTCTTGTTGTAATTTTTGTCTCTTTCCCTTCGTTTTTTATTGCTTTTTAGTTTTGTAATTTCTTATGTTGCGAAAATTTTGTGTGTAAAACAGGATATGAAAAATGAGGCCAATTTTCTGTTGCTAGAAATAATATAAATTTTGGGAACTTTCTTTAATATCTCGAAAACTGTTGAGAATTTTGGTAAACGGAAGAATACCATTAGAAAGCTTATTAAATGCTCTACATAAAAGGTTCTAATGAAAGTTTTGATTAGGCGATGTCAATCGGAGAAATAAGAGCTTAAAGCTTTAAAGTAATTGATTTCGCTTATTCAAAGTGTTCTTTTCGCCTGTATTTTATTCCTTGTTATTTTTTAATTGCTTATAGTTGGATAATGTATTCGAAAATAAAACAGGTTAAGTAAAATAACAAAAACAATTTATTGTTAGAAATATAGATTTCCAAGATTCCAAGACCTTGCAACTAGCGGGACGGTTTCTTGTGTTGCCGACCCTTCCAGGTCAGATTGTAAATCCTACCTTTCAAGACTGGTGGAACCAAAATATAACTGTCAGGGTTCGGTCACTGCTACTTAATAAAACTACATTTTATCGTAAAAATGGTTTTATTGTGCCGACGTTTCGGCTTGAACTTCAAGCCTTCATCAGGGCTGTAAATACAAGTAGGACATATTTAACACTAATATATGCACATATCTATGTAAATATATATATATATATATATATACATATATAATATATATATATTTATATATATGCATATACACATACACATATACACGCACACATATGTACATATATATGCCCACATACCTACACATATGGGGTATGTATTATTAAGTAGCAGTGACCTAACCCGGACAATCCCTACCTTGCATCATCAACGGTCAACGATCTCCTCTCAACAAAATAATAACTGCTTCTATTTTAATAGTCCGTCGGCCCGTGCACATTTTATGCAACGATTTTTAAGATTCTTCATTTTTTCACTATTGATTGTACAAGTCTTAACTAGAACAGTGCCACTTGTCAGCTGGCTAGGTAGCGGTGGGTTTGGCTGCGGGGGCGTTGCAAACTTCGGAAAAATATGAAAATGTGAAACGATTTTAAGATTCATGAAATTTCTTGGAGAGACACCTTATATTATACAATAATCATTGGCACTTGTCAGCTGGCCGGCCAGCGGTGGACTACTTGTCAGCTGGGGGTCTAAACTTGGCAAAAATACGAAATTCTGAAACGATTTTAAGATTGCTGAAATTTTGGTGGTTACTAGTATTTGTAGTGAGATTAACGAAAGACATTGTCAGCTGCTCATATCTTGGTGGAAAACTTGTCAGCTGGGGGGGTATAAGCGCTGAGCGTATGGCGCGCGCTCCGCTTTATACCGCCAGCTGACAACATTTCCACCCACATATAAGCAGCTGACAATTTGTTTTGTCAATCTTATTACGAATACTACCTACTAACAAAATTTCAGGAATCTTAATATAGTTTTTGACTATTTAATAGCGAAAGCATGCTTATATTGATTACAACTTCTCAATATATTGATTGTAAATGAATATTTTTATTATCAACGTTAAAATATATTATGTATTTGCATTAAGGTAAGATGAAAAAATATATCATTTATTTGTATAAAATACACAGCACATAAAAAATGTTTGCCTGTGAATGCGTGAAAATCAGGCAACGCTTGGCACAGTGTTTCGCCTTGTGTTAAAAATAAGTTATTATTATCTAAATAGTTTGTTTTTTTCACGTTCCCATATTCATCCAAATTTTAACATCTAATGGCAAACAATTACCTCCAGTAGTTGAAATGATTGTTCGAGATCAGTAATTCACTGAAGATATTAAAATTATTCATTTTCTTTGCTTTATTAATGTTTCATCATTTTTTCAATACCAATAATTAGTATTTTCACATGAGAGACACCAGGATGACCTCACAAACACTACAAATATCGAAAGTAATGATTCTGAAGGTGAAGAGTCAGACTTTCTTTTTATTTAAAAGTTTTATTAGGTAACTATTATTATTATAAATAAATTATATAATAATTTTTACAGTATTTTATACAAATAAATAATATATTTTTTCATCATACCTTAATACAAATCTATACAAATAATACAATTCTAACGGATCGCTGTCTGTTTCTGGAAGATGGTGAAAAATACTATTGGGGACCTTTATCAATGCAATAGTACCCAAAACAATGATTTTTAAAATTTTTGCCTGCTTGTCTGTTTATCTGTGCGCGCTAATCTCAGAAACGGCTTATCCGATTTAGTTGCAGTATTCACTAATATATTGTGGTACGTTTCACTTAATATTTAGTGTTTGTTTCATGCGAATCGGTACATAAATAAAAAAGTTATGCCAATGTAAAGAATCACGTCCAACATTTCATGAACTATCGTTAATTCGATACACACCAGAGGATTTTTTTTAACGAAACTTTGTATATAGTATTCCCTTAGCAAATGATTTAACGAGTTCCTTAACCAGAAAAATTGGTTCATCTGGAGGAGGGGTTTACTCCGGACCCAAAGTCGCTCGGACGAAACTCGATATTCGTTTGTGGAAATATTAATAGAAAAATATGTTGTAAAAATAAAGTAAATCGGTTTATTAGGAGGGGAGTTTATTCTGGACCCGATTTACCAACTTAGCACTACTAGCCGTAATCTATCTTCACATATAATAAAATTCTAACGGATCGCTGTTTGTACATGCAAGATATATGAGTAAAAATACTATTGGGGGCCTTTATCAATGCAATTGTACCCAAAACAATGATTTATAGAATTGTTGTCTGTTTGTCTGTATGTTTGCTGTGTCAGACACTCTATACACACTACAGTTAACCAATCCTTAAGAGGTCTAGAGCTTCTTTTAGCAATCCTAGCAGCCGGTATGGTTGATCCCCGATGGCTATACCTCTAATATCGAGTAGGTATAAATCTACTGTAAAGTAGATTGAAAAAAAAAAAATACCTATACGACGATGTTTAAAATCTAAAATAAACAAACAAGAACCTTCAAGTTTAACTCCTCTGGATTACGGATGGGATATTGAAGATAATATATAAACCTGTAAATGGTTTGACGGCGAACAATTCCGTCGAGTAGTTGATATGATTATTCGAGATCAGCAATTCACTGAAGATATTAAAACTATTTATTTTCTATGCTTTATTAACGTTTAATCATTTCATCAATAACAATAATTAGTATTTTCAGCTCAAAGACACCAAGAAGAGGATGACCGCACAATTACTGCGGGGGGGGGTTGATGATTCTGAAGGTGCAGAGTCAGAATCAGAAAACGATTGACTTTCTTTTTATTATTATATTATTAAGTGTCTTTAGTATACTATTATTATTATTATGATTAATTGTATAATACTTTTTTATTACCAATACAGTATTTTATACAAATAATTGACATATTTTTTCATCTTACCTTAATGCAAATACATATATTTTAACGTTGATAATAAAAATATTCATTTACAATCAATATATTGAGAAGTTGTAATCAATATAAGCATGCTTTCGCTATTAAATAGTCAAAAACTATATTAAGATTCCTGAAATTTTGTTAGTAGGTAGTATTCGTAATAAGATTGACAAAACAAATTGTCAGCTGCTTATATGTGGGTGGAAATGTTGTCAGCTGGCGGTATAAAGCGGAGCGCGCGCCATACGCTCAGCGCTTATACCCCCCCAGCTGACAAGTTTTCCACCAAGATATGAGCAGCTGACAATGTCTTTCGTTAATCTCACTACAAATACTAGTAACCACCAAAATTTCAGCAATCTTAAAATCGTTTCAGAATTTCGTATTTTTGCCAAGTTTAGACCCCCAGCTGACAAGTAGTCCACCGCTGGCCGGCCAGCTGACAAGTGCCAATGATTATTGTATAATATAAGGTGTCTCTCCAAGAAATTTCATGAATCTTAAAATCGTTTCACATTTTCATATTTTTCCGAAGTTTGCAACGCCCCCGCAGCCAAACCCACCGCTACCTAGCCAGCTGACAAGTGGCACTGTTCTAGTTAAGACTTGTACAATCAATAGTGAAAAAATGAAGAATCTTAAAAATCGTTGCATAAAATGTCACGGGCCGACGGACTATAATCTTTCGAAATTAGACTAGGGATAAGAACGGAACCGCGCTAAGATGAGGCAGTTCCTGCGAGTCGGACTTTTTTTGGTTTGGGTACTTAGAATAACGGGATTCAGTTGAAACATTATCTGCATGTTCTACTTTCATTAAAACTAGTATGTTGAAAGTTATGTTACGTTTGGAGTTAAGGAAGGGTTAGAATAAAATATTTTATTAACAGACATGAAAAGTTTTGGAAACTTCGTATACTTTCATTAATATCTCGAACACGGTTGGGAAATCGTGGTAAGTGGATTGAAACTATTTGAAAGCTTACTAAATTCTCTACAAAAATGATTCTAAAACTATTTTTGATTAGGTTATGTCAATCGGAGAAATAAGTGCTTAAAACTTCAAATACGTCTGTTTTGTTCTTATGAACGGGTTTTTGTCGTTCTTTTTGTAATTTTTGTCTCTTTCCCTTGGTTTTTTATTGCTTTTTATTTTTGTAATTTCTTATGTTGTATTTGTAAGGAAAATGTATGTGTGTGTAAAACAGGATAGGTAAAATGAGACCAATTTTCTGTTGTCAGAAATAATAAAAAGTTTTGGGACCTTCGTATAATTTCTTAATATCTCGAAAACGGTTGAAAATCTTGGGAAGCGAAAGGTTACCATTCGAAAGCTTACTAAATGGTCTACAAGAAAGGTTTTAAAGAAAGTTTTGAATAAGCGATGTCAATCGGAGAAATAAGTGCTTAAAACTTTTAAGTAATTGATTTCGCTTATTCGAACTATTCTTTTTGTCTGTTTTATTCCTTGTTATTTTTAAATTGCTTATAGTCAGTTAATGTATTTGACAATAAAACAGATTAAGTAAAATAAAAAGATCAATTTATTGTTAGAAATGTAGCGTTTAAAGAGAGAGATCCCAAGGCTTTCCAAATGCCTCTGAGCGGAGGCCTTTCTGCCTGACTTATGGTATAGCTGACCCATACAGGTATGATTGTAAATCAACAAAGACCTTTCAAGACTGGTTTGTTTGAGATTTCATTTGGATAGCTGTTTGGCTATTGATCTAAACAAAGTAATAACTTTTTCTATTCTATGCCTTCATAAACACTAGAGATAAGAACGGAACCGCGCAGTTCCTGCGAATCGGACTTTTTTATATTTACATTATACAGTTAGATCACAATATTTGCGCTTAAGGCGACGGTGAGGGTTACCGGGAATGGAGGATGAGGATAGGTTATTGATTAGAGGATTGTCGTGACCAGGCAAACGGGAATGGAAGTTAAGGTATCGGGTTTTGCACAGGGATTGGACAAAGGGGATTTCTAGGTCGTTATGGATAGTGAGGTTTGAGACATAGAATGGAGCACTGACTATTTTACGGAGTATTTTGGATTGGAGAGATTGTATTCGTAGGATATTGGATCGCTTGGCACACCCCCAAACCTCCAAGCCGTACGTCCAGGTGGGTTGAAGTATTGTAGTGTATATCCGTCTCTTGTTCTGTAAAGATAATTTTGAGCGAGAGTCTATTTAGTAGTCTAAAACGTCTGTTTGTTTCCTGTCTTTTCTTTTGTATGTGTTGGCTACAGGTAAGTCGTCGGTCAAGGGTAAGTCCTAGGTAGGTTACTTGTGTTTTTTCACTGAGGAGTCGCCATATTGATTCAATGGTGTACACATCTCTCCACGAGATTCATAGCGAAAATCATAGTAATTCCTACTATTTTCAGTTAAAAATTGTGATATTAATAGTAAAAGTGTTAAGCAGTCACAGTGTTTATATTTTGTCCCTTTGGGGGCACAATATAAAAAAGAAAGAAACACGGTGATGGCTTCAACGAGCAGCTCGAAAATGACTACAAAAAGGAAACGAGGTGAGACAGAATATAATGTCCCTGTCGAAAACAGCTTCTCAATATTTTCTGATTATGATGACGATGATGAATCCATGACTAATGAAATTCTAAATTCCAACAATGTTGCTAGGCCATTCCCTCCTATCATTGTAAATAAGAGTTTTGAAGACTACAAATCCATGGTTAAATGTTTAAGTGAGAAAACAAATGGCGAAATCAATATTAAATACAAAAAGAATAAAACGGTATTTATCACTTATAATAGAGAAGATTTCCAATCAGTCCAGGATCATTTTAAAACAGTAGGTTTGGAATTCCATACATACACTCCAAATTCTGAAATAAAACCAAAATACATTTTAAGGGGAATCCCACCTACATTTGATACAGAAGATATTAAATCGGATCTAGAAACAAAGAAACTGGAAATAGCAAAAATATTTCAAATGATTAATAAAAAAGTGAATCCAAACCAGAAACTACCTATATGGGTTATTACTCTAGAAAACAGGGAACAGATTCCGAAATTAAATGCTCTGAAGTATGTCTGCAATGTAGTAGTGAGATGGGAAAAATATAAGTCATCAAGAAGTCTCACTATCTGTTATAATTGTCAAGAATACAATCACCTAGCATCAAATTGTCATAAGAAGCCTAAATGCATGAAATGCTCTAAGGATCACCCATCATATCAGTGTACAAATGATGCTAATAAGAGTTTTGTTCCTGTTTGTGCTAACTGTCAAGGAAATCACTATTCTAATGATGTGAAGTGCCCTATCTATGAAAGACAATTAAACATCAAGCTGAGCAGAAGCCATCCCAAAGTTCCACTCACTCCTATAAACTTCAAGAAACAAGACTTTCCACAGCTTCCAAAAGCATCATCCAAATGGCCACAAGGTACTTTTCAACCTAAAGATAAAGAACCATCAATTTTTGAAACGTTTAAGGAAATTAAAGATTTCTTAGGTTCTCTAAACATATCCAATATCATAAAAAACATCAAGTTTTTAATGTCAAAACTTAATACAGCAGATGATGGTTTATCAAAAATATTTGTATTAATTGAAGGTATTGCTTCACTATTTGATTAATGTTGGTCATATCAGAAATAATACGATGTCATAAAGTAGAATTAGTTGATTATATATTATTAAGCATTAGCAATTATCTACTTACAGTTTATCTTTATCCTGTATACTTCTACTGCCTAACAATAACAACAACCACGCCAACACAGTTATTTACTTCCTACATTTGTAAATATATAGCTTTTTACACCAACACTTCACAGGTTCTACTCATAACCTTCCAAACTATTGCAACCTACACTAGTAAACACCATGCAGCTGATAATATCAATTCACTGTCTAATCAACAGACAGCACCACCTGTCTGCTTTCCATATCAAATCCTAATCAATCCCATGAATCAATTATATTTTCTACTCTCTATTTCTCTCTCTTTTACTGTCTGCTTTTTAAAACTACACCTCACATCCTTAGTAATATTACAAAGGATACATTTCTACAAATGTTCTAGTAAAATAAATTTCTTAAGTAATTATGGATAAGATTAAAAAAATAAAATTTATGTTTTGGAACGCACGTTCCATTAGGAACAAACTAGTAGAATTTAAAGATTTTATCAATAATAATCAACCACATTTTGTTGCTCTCAATGAAACACACCTACAGGAATCTGATCGGTTATCAGTCCGAGGGTATTCCGTGTACCGTAAGGATAGGAATAGGGAAGGTGGAGGAGTAATGATTATGGTTAAGTCAGAAATTAAACATTCACTAATTCCAATAAACAATTTGAAATATACTGAAGCGATAGGAATTAAAGTAAATATCATGAACAGACCCACATTAATCATATCTGTATATGTACCTCCCAACAAGCTTGTAACTCCGGACTTACAAAAAATGTTTAGATTAAACAAAAGTATTATTTTAATGGGAGACTTAAATTCTAAAAATACATATTGGAATTGTCACTGCAACAATAAAAATGGCAAAACCCTGTTAGGGTATTTATCCAATAACAAACATATAAACCTACATGCTCCTAACTCACCTACACATTATCCTTCTCAGAAAAAATTTAATCCCAGTATAATAGACCTCGCCCTTACCAAAAACATTGACCAGATATCACAGTTGATTCCCATAAGCTGCCTCAGCTCTGATCACGATTCAGTTTTATTCTGTTTATATAATACATTGAAAGTAAAATCAACCAGGGAAACCCTCAACTTTAAGCAGACTAACTGGCAAATGTATAGAGAAATTTTAAATTGCAACATACCCGTTAATCCAATAATAAATAATCCCACCGATCTAAACTTCCACATAAATGCTTTTATCGATAATATTAAACTTGCACTCCGAAAATCCACTCCAATAATCACATCCCCTTCCGAAGGGGTACAAGAATTGCCCTACCATCTCAAAATACTCATCCACATTAAAAACAAAGTTAAAAAGAAATTCCGTCTTCCCTACAACCCTGCATTCCGGCGCATCATAAATTGGTTAGAAGACTTCACTCGTAAGCGATTGAACGTCTGGAGAAACCAAAACTGGCAGAAATTCCTATCCACGCTTAATCCTAGAGACAATTCTCTTTGGAAAGTTCATAAACGATTTACCTCCTCCCCTATTTCTATCCCTCCCCTAAAGAGTTACAATAGATTTGTTTACGATAATAAAGACAAAGCAGCTGTACTTGCGAAACACTTCCATGAAATACATCTTCTCACACAAAATTCAGGATCTCGATACCACGAAAACACAGTACGGAGAAAAGTAAATAAATATCTGAAATGCCCAACTAATGAAAACTTTCCCTCTGTTTCACCCAGGGAAGTTGCGTCTCTTATCAAGAAATTGAACACAAGGAAATCCCCTGGACCAGACAATATTTCCCCAATCAGTATCAAAAACCTTCCCAGGAAAGCAATTATTTGTTTAACAAAAATATTCAACTGTATTTTCAGGCTTAAACACTTTCCGGAAACATGGAAAACAGCTAAACTCATCGCCCTACCTAAACCTAAAAAAGATCCCTCTCTCCCTACCAACTACAGACCTATTAGTTTATTAAACATTATATCAAAAATATTCGAAAAAATAATATTAACAAGACTGCACAAACACCTCAATGAACGAAGATACTTGATTGACGAACAATTTGGATTCCGAGAAAAACACTCCACAGTAGCACAACTAGCCAGACTAACTGACCACATTACAAAACACTTCAACGAAAAGAAACACACAGGCTTAATACTACTAGACATCGAGAAAGCATTTGACACAGTTTGGCACTTAGGACTAATTTACAAACTCATAAACATTGGCACACCATCCTATCTCATCCACACAATACACTCATTTATCTCCAATAGATCCTTCTTTGTTTCAATAAAGTCATATACCTCTAATAAACAACCAATTCCTGCCGGCGTTCCTCAAGGTTCCTGTCTTAGCCCCACCCTCTTCAACATATACATCAACGACATACCTCAATCTAAAGACACAAATCTCTCTCTGTTTGCCGACGACACAGCCATATACACTAGCTCATTCAGGATAGACACCATAACAAACAGACTACAAAATACCTACAAGAAAATCAACAAATTCTGCAAAAAATGGAAAATTAAAATTAATCTCGCTAAAACAGACGCCATTATCTTCACAAAAAGACGCCCAAATATCCCAAGCAAACTCTATCTTGTAAACCACAGTATTTCATGGACAGAGCACATTAAGTATTTAGGAGTGACTTTAGATAGAGGCCTAACATTCACAAAACACATTAACAATAAAACCGAAGCTGCTAAAAATCTACTTTATCAAATTTTTCCTTATTTTAATAGAAATTCAAAACTAAATCCGCAAAATAAAATGATTATCTACAAGAGTGTCATCCGCCCAGTCCTTTGTTATGCCTGCCCAGTATGGAGCTGCACATCGACTACAAACTACAAAAAACTACAAATTATACAAAACTGCTGCCTCCGAATAATCAACAATTATCCAAGATACACAAAGATCACACACATGCACGAAGAACTAGAAATAGCTACAATAACAGACTACATATACAAACTTACTGACAAGTTTTTTGGACAAGTAACACATTCCATTAATCCAAACATAGCAAACATAGGTGACTACGACAAAAAATCACTAACTAGATACGTACACAGACGAACTAAACACATTTTACTTGACAGGCACAATGTAATGTAATTCAACTTAGTATTTAAAATGTTCTGGGTTTTTTGAAATTTTTCCCAAAAAATTACAAAACTATAAAAATCAAATAATTTGATATAAATTAGCAAGAACATGTTTATTGTACATGTTATAAACACTTATGTATGATACTATGTAAATATTGTAAATAAAGCTTTATTATTATTATTATTATTATTCACTGATTTCTCTCTGGTAAAGATTGATGGAAGGGCAGTTGGATCTTCGAAGGGAGAATGTTATGTGGGAGGATTTTTCAGGATTGACTTTTATCCGCCATTTTGTGAACCATGGTTCAAGCAGTAGAAGATGGGATTGAAGGTGTTTGGAAGCAAGTATAGGATCTGAATTGGATGAGAGGATGGCTGTATCGTCAGCAAAAGTAAAGAGGGTTGTGGAATCATGGGTGGGCATGTCAGCAGAGTACACGAGGAATAAGATAGGACTTAGGATGCCGCCTTGTGGAACACCAGCAAGCTGAGGAAAGGAAGAGGACAGAGATGATCCACACGAGACGTTGAAGGATCTCTCAGAAAGATAGGAATTTATTATAAGGTAATAGGTTGAGGGAAGGATTTTTTTGAGTTTAAAAAGCAAGCCCTGGTGCCACACCCGATCGAAAGCTTGAGCGATGTCAAGAAATACACCAGAGCAATACTTCTTCAGCTCAAAGGAAGAGGAGATGGAATCGACTATTCTGTGACATTGGTGGATAGTGGAATGGGATATTCGAAACCCAAATTGGTGGGTGGGGAGGCAGGGTTCAACTATGGGGATTAGACGTTTGAGGAGAAGCTTTTCGAGGATTTTACCCATAATGGGAAGAAGGGATATAGGGCGATAAGACGAAGGATAATGTACAGGTTTTTTGGGTTTGTGGATCATTTTGATGGTAGATGATTTCCAGGAGTTGGGAAAGTAAGTCGTTCTGAGGTCTGCATTATATATATAGGTTAGGAATAGGATAGCTTTTTTAGGTAGGCGTTTTAGGATTAAGGGGGTGATCAGATCTGGTCCTGGTGCCTTACAGGTTTTAAGTTTGTGGACCGCTAAGGAAACTTCATGAGGATGAAAGGAAGAAGGAGGAGGAGAAAGCGGTAGGGCTGAGTCTAGGAATTCGATTACATTTGAAGAATGGGCAGGATGTAGGATGGATTCGTGCGGACGGAATACTTGGGTAAGGTGAGATGCAAAAGTATCGGAAATTTCGGTGTCGGTTTTTGCCCAGCTGTTGTCATCTCGACGGAGAGGATGTGATGGATTAGGATGGGATAGGATTCTTTTCGTGGCTGTCCATAGAGATTTGTCGTCGGGAGTAAGTTTGTTAGTGTATTCAGTGAATTTGTTGTTGAAGTGTTTATGTAGTTCGTATTGTAGTTGTCTAGTCAGTTGGTTGAGGCGTGTCTTGTCAGATGGATATCGTGTGGTTTGCCATATTCTTCTGGCTCTGTTTTTTTCGGTTCGTAGGAATTGTATGTGATCTGGGAAAGTGGTTGCTGCAGGTGACCTAGGGGGGAATTTCTTAGTAGAAATAAGGAGTCCTGTCTGAATGTCCGTAGTCAGTTTGTTTATGGCTGCGTCAATATCATCTTTGGTCTTAAGAGGGATGTTTAGGTTTAAAGAGGAATTTAGGGAAGATTGAAATGAGCACCAATCAACTGGGCCGTTGCTGAGGGATGGGCGGTGAGGACGAGTGAAAAGGTTAGGATCAATGTTAAAGGAAAGCAATATAGGACTGTGATCAGAAGATAAATCTAATAGGTTGGAAACATGGAAAGGAACATGTCTGACACCATTTGTTACAAAATAATCCACTATGTCTGGAGATTTGGATCTGGAAGTAGGCCAGTAGGATGGATTGGGAGGAGAAATGATATTCAGATTGTGGGAATGGATGGTTTGGTGAAAAAGGTTACCTCGAGAGTTGGAGGTTCGACATCCAAATTCGGGATGTTTGGCATTGTAATCCCCTCCTGCAATAAATCTAGGACCTAAAGAGGAGAAGAAGGAATTGAGGACGGAAGAAGAGACTGCTTTATTGGGTGGGCAATAAGCAGATGAAATGGTTATTGGAACATGGGAAGAGGATTGGAGGGTAACTGTGGTACTCTGCAAACATTCCAAGGCAATAGGTGTAGGATCAGGATAGTGGGAAATGGAGGATTTGATTAGGATGGCAGTACCTCCGTGAGCAGTCCCGTCTGGGTGGTCCGTTCTGTATGTCCTATATCCAGTAATATAGAAACGTAGTCGGTTAGTCAAGTGAGTTTCTGTAATCAGAGCAACGTCAATGTTTTTGTCTTGGAGTAAGTGGGTCAGTTCGTCTTTGTGGGCTGGAAGTCCATTGGCGTTCCAAAGGAGGATTGAGAGGGATTTAAAGGAGAGCGCAGTCATGGATGCAGGACAGACAGGATGCTGGTTACTTTGTGGAGGAGGTCAGTGAGGGGGGATATGAGGGCTTGAAGGTTTTGAATTATTTGGTTCAGGTTTACAAGGGCGGTTGTGATTGAGGAGAAGTCAGGGGATGGTTTTGGTTAACGAATGGTAACCCTCAGGGGAGGTGGACAATGGGGGCCAGGGGTGGGAGCAGGGGTGGTTGTCGGTGGCTTGGGACGATTTGACCGGAATGCTGATGCGTAGGTTGATCTTCCTGGATGTGATTGACCGAAGGGCTGAGGCTGGTAGTCAACTGGAGGCTTCGGTAGGGGTGGAAAGGTTGTAGTATCCTGGCTGGGTGCTGCTTGGGAGGTAGTTCTATCAGGGCCACGTTGTCCACTCCTAGATCTTCTCCGCTTGACCAACTCCTGATAGGCGCTACAACCGCGGTAGTTTGCTGGATGGGCTTGATGGCAGTTTATGCACATAGCTGGAGTGTCTCTGGTCTTCGAACACTCATTCGATAGATGAGGGCCTGCACACTTCACACACATGGGGTTCACCCGACAGAATTTCTTGGTGTGATTGAAGCTCTGACATCTTGTGCATTGAGGGATGTCCTCTTTTTTATGTGGTTCTTCCACTTTTATTGACGTGAACAGAAGTGTCTTGAGGGAGAAGATGTCAGGATTGTTTGGTGCTGGCTTAAGATTTATAAAAAAAAGTGGGAGTGGAGTTCTTGTAGTTTTTTGCAGTACATTACAGGCATCTAAAACCTGAAATCCTAATTTTCCTAGTTCAGATATTATCATGTCTTTTGGCGTTGTGTGGTGTAGGTGTCTTATGACAACTCTGTACGGCTTTTCCTCTTTAAATTGGTAAGTGTAGTACTCTATATTTTTAGCTTGGAGGAGTCTAACTATTTTTCGGTAAGTGTCGGGATTTTTAGCTTGAACTGAAAATGTATTCATTTTGGATTTGCATGAAAATGACGTTTGGCCGACTTCTGATGCTATTAAGTTGCAGATGGCGAGGAAATCAATGTCCGGCTTTAGGTTTATTGGTGGTGGTTCACAGGAGTCATTGAAGTCTTCCTGGTCCGGCTCGATATCGTCATCTTGGTCTTGTGGCGCTAGTAGTTGAAAAGAGTTTGGCGAGGTGAAGTCAGGCTGGTATTGTACTGGTGGAGGTTGGCGGTAAGTCTGGCGGGTTGACGATACACTGGATGAAGAGCCGTCCGTCTTGGCTTGTTTCTTTTTTTCTGGCGACACTTTTGGCGAGGTAAGATCGGAGGATCTTGATCTTTTAGAGTAATTAGCATTGGAATGTATGGAGTTGCTT
This sequence comes from Gonocerus acuteangulatus, assembly GCA_946811695.1. Taxonomy (NCBI): domain Eukaryota; kingdom Metazoa; phylum Arthropoda; class Insecta; order Hemiptera; family Coreidae; genus Gonocerus; species Gonocerus acuteangulatus. The sequence continues at coordinate 36,466,998 of OX328124.1, read as the reverse complement.
CTTGATTGAGATCCTTCCATGTTGTTATTAAAAGAGAGAGAGAAAGAGGACAAAAAAAAATAAAAAAAAAAAAAAATAAAAAAAAAAAAATAAAAAAAAATAAAAAAAATAAAAAAATAAAAAAATATGCCGGACTACAGAGCTACGATCTCAGATTTTTTGACGTGAGAGTAGCGAGCGCTACCCCTGAGCCAAGGAGTAATAGGCTGAAAAGAGGGGAGTAAGCCGGGCCCTTGAATAGAAGACAGTAGCCTCTCAGCTGGGGCAGAGGGTAGTCCCTAGGTAGGCAGCGGCAGGAATCCCCCACTCCTGGGGCACAGCGTAAATCACTTCGAAAACTATGAGATTTTACTTACAGTTTTTCTAGTGAAATGATGAAGTAAACGCTGTGAAACTTTACACACTGAGTGTTTATAGTTATGACAGGTTCTCTGCCATTTTTCACGAACTAAAACGGCTTTAAACCACTGTTTTGAGGTGAATAATGAGGAGCACTTTAAAACACTGTGACACTGGCAATGGCAAGCATCTCCCAATCTGATTTAAATTTTAAAAAAGGTGTACGTAATGGCCTCAAAAATGTAGTGTCTTCCACGAACCATTAATTAATGTTAGTAGTTTTAGTCATACTTATGTAAATATAATAACTATAGTTTAAATAGCAATACTGTAAATAATGTTTAGCACTTAGTTCTCTTTATTTCTGTACACAAATCTACCAAATTTTGTTTTATGTTCCCTTAACACTTTTGTAATATTTAGTACCATAAGATTGTACTTTTGTATAAAACTGTATTTTTTAAAGAGCAAGTCGCCTTCGTTGCGAAGCTCTTAAAATAAATTAAAAAAAAAATTAAAGGTCATATTCAAGGAAAAAATGTTGATTATCTAAGAAAACAATCAACTACATTTGCATACACTCGGTTTGACAATTTACGGATTTAATCTATAAAATGTTTTTGGAAAGGTCGTGTGAGATAGTTTTGTTTAATGCATTTTTTGAATATATAAAGCATTCCGTTTGGGTTTGGCTACAATTTTGTAAAATATTATTTATTTTTGTTAAAACCTCCATTGCTATATTCCTATCACAAAAAACTAGCAAACCGATTAAAATATTAGGTTTAGTGGGATGTTTTATTATACATCAAAAATGTTTTCCTAGAATATGAAGGGCCTAAGAGCATTTTAAGTCGCCAAAAAAATGATTTAAAAATGTATATTTTTTGCCAAGTGTTTCATACGTATTGCTATTTTGCTCATGTGTGTGTGTGTAAAATGTTTAACATTTTTGAGTAATTTAACATTATAAAAATTATTAAGAATATTTTGAAGCCTTGGGATGATCTCTGAAATGAATACGTTTTCAGTTATGAGCGAAAGAAGTACAAAAAAATGTGACTTTTTTTGTTTTTACATTTAAAAAAACTTTACCGGGAAATTATCGATTTATGCATATCTCATCCAAGGATATTAGTTAATTGTTAGGAAAAATTAGTTTGGCCCCTTTCAACATCCTGGTCTAATAGGCAAATCGCATTCTGAACATGGGGAGTATTGGAGGCCCAATCTTAATGTTCATGGAAATTGACTTCCATCAGGTATTTAAAACTGTTTAACTTTAAAACGAGTCTAAAAGTTAGGACAAAATTCCGAGGAGCTATAGCAACCAAAATATTAAGTTTTTCAATTGTAGGCTTTCCAAATCATACATTAAAGCAATTACCAATTAAGACACCAGATTCTTGTGTAGTTTTGCAAGATGTAATTAATTACAGAAGAATAATATTAACCTTGTGATAAAAAAGTGAAAGACATGATTCAGAAATGTTGTTAAACCTTTTCCTCGAATGTTCTCTTATTTAACTGTAGAAAGTGGAATAAGGCTTCGGTTTACTCCATGTTTAACTATTAACAAAGGGACAAGCAATGTTTTAGCCTTATTCGCCCCTTTCTAGACGTTCAAACATTCATTCCTACAATTATGAGAAAGCACAACTCCTTTACTCAGAATTTTAATTTGTAAATAGTTATTTATGTATTTTATTTGTTTTCTTTGTCGTCCATTTGAAAAAAAAACAAGTAATTGTTTTTGTCCAAAATAAAAACTAAATCTTATTCTTCATGCATTGAACTCAAAATAGCACTTTGGTGGGATTAGATTTGATTAAAATAATACATTCCTACTGAGGATTAAGTCATGAAGAATATTTTTAAATCTTTTGACATTCTCATCTACTACGCCACTGAAAGGAATAACTATATATAAATTGTGTCTGCTCATACAGTAACGGTTTACTAGTTTTTCTTTATTATAGACTTTTAAATTTGTGAGCTGCACAATAGTTTATTGAATTATCGAAACAGGCGGAAGGTCATGAGCACCACACATTTTAACACTTTTTATTTGTAACATGCCACAAGAACCAAGAGAGTCAGATACTGCAGAGGTTTCTGATTCTTGATCATAAGGCATACTAGGGAGATAGTATGGTCATTATTATGCTCCGGCCGCCTGATTTTCCCCTTTGCAGGTACTGATTAATAAATTAATTAAAGGCTGGGTGGGCCTAGGTACTGCCTGGGATTAAGAATACAGCCTACAAACGAAGGCACTAGAAGATACAATCTTTAGTGAGCATGAGAGTGATCTCATTCAGAGGAATCGGTGCTTAAAATTCAAAAGTGCCGGTCTTTGAACGTTTTTTTTTGTTTTGGATTTAATTGGTTGTTTTTTTTTCATTGTATAACAGTAACAAGTGTTGTTGACAAGTCGTCACAAATACGTCACAAGCTACGTCACAACACGTCACGAGCACGAACAGTTATAAGTTATTAACCTTTGAATGGACCAGAACAAACATTATCGTACTCACATAACAAATAAATTACTTTAATTTTGGCTATAAAGAAATTGAAGTTTATGACCAATAACTGCAGATATTTTCAGCATATATTCGAAATGTTTAAACATTAGCAAACTTGATATAAACTAATAAAAAACTGCTATAAACCACGATGTTCCCCCCGCACTGATTGAGAGCTGACTGATGCTGAGAGAGTTGGACCTGTAATCCCTGTGGTATACTAAACCTAATTACTAACAAACCTTTATCAAACCTACTAGAATTACAGTAATACCTTCAAAAACATAAATCAATTGTTTATTTTATATATATTTAAATTTCTTACAAATCATGGCTGTGGAAGAGAAGTTAGATGCGATATTAAGGTTTTGAATGAGAGGAAATTGCAAAAATAAAAAATGACCAAACTCAAATGATGACTTCTTTGAATAACCTAGCATCATATGGGGAAGCTATAAATAAAAATAAAAAATAAATAGCCTATCTGAGAAAAGAAAATGATAAACTAAAATCAAAAGTAGATAGCCTAGAGAAAACATTAGATATTTCTCAGCAGGACAAACTTTCTAAATCGATTAGTATAACAAATATGCCCTATAATGTTAATGAAAATTTTGAGAACTTATTGGAAAATATCTGGAGAGTCCTTAAATTACCTTTTGTGAAAACAGATTTTGATTACTTCTACCGACCCATGAAAAAAGATGGCGCCCATTCTAAAACGATAATTGTAAATTTTTTACGGAAGTTAGACAAAGAGGCGTTCTTACAAAATGCTAAAGAAAAGCGATCTCTCCTTAGTTGGAAAGAACTAAGCATATCTTCGGATAATAGGGCAATGGAAATGAAAAGATTTATGTTAATGAAACCGTTTCACGGAAATATTATGCCCTTTATCTAAAATGTAAAGAATTACAAAGAAATGGAGCGCTCAGGTATTTATGGTTCAAAGCCGGTAGGTTACTCGTCAAAGAAATAGAAACCTCGAAGGCTATTACAATAAATCATGATGAAGACCTCTTTATGTTTTACCATAAATTAGAAAATAAATACTACACAGATTCCGATGAATTTAATAGGAGTGAAGAGGATATGGAGAAGCAACCAGAGCCGGAAGTAGTGAAGACCCCGAAGAAGAAGAGGAAGAGGAAACCTAGATGGAATACTTCCTGACTGGATGGAGGAAAGACTGGATCAAGAGGAACATCGGATCAAACTAAGGGTTCTTATAAAGATATTAGTCCAAATCAACCTTTCTTATCGTCATCTCCACAACAGGATATTAGCAAGCACCATACAGATCGGACAAGAAAAGGAAAACTGAACAATGAAAAACTCAAAATATTATTCTGGAACTCAACTGGGTTTAAGAATTTGCTGGAAGAAGTGAACCAGTTTACGGATTACGGACTGGTGTGCTGTTCGGAGAGTTGGCCGACGCTTACACCTGCTCTACCAGCTGACTCCAAGTTCAACATTGCTGTAGCTGCACCAGCTATCAAAGAGAAATCTCGTGGGAGAGCAACTGGTGGCTTACTAATACTAACTAATCCCAAACTAACAAAACCTCTAGTTATAGATGTAACTAACCATTGGATAGTAAATCGCTGCAGCTGCACCAGCTATCAAAGAGAAATCTCGTGGGAGAGCTAGTGGTGGCTTACTAATACTAACTAATCCCAAAAATATTTAACAAAACCTCTAGTCATATATGTAACTAACCATTGGATAGTACTTAAATGTTCTTTTAGGAGAGAGATACTCTATTTGATTTTAATATATTTTAGGCCTACGTTAGACTTACATGTTCTTCTAGATATGCTAGACCAAACATTAACAGGTTTAAAACCAGAACCCAGTGCGACTACAATAATGGGTGGTGACTTTAATTGTCGCCCTGGTATCCAGGATCCCCTTCCAGATAATCTTGACTCCTACTATCTCAATTTCTATCACGATTCTTATTATAAAGCTCCTAATACGAGGGGGCGTATTTTAAGCGATTTTATGTCTAATCTTTATCAATGGGAGAACATTAAGTGATACTCTTGCGGAAGTAATTTAATTTTGTAATTCTCAAAATTATTGCACAACTCAGGACTACTAGCAACTTTAATGATAAATTTTTTATTAAAAGCATTTATTATAACATTCATCCTCAAGAAATGTGTATCGTTTGTAGATCGAATGACTATGAAGATTTGTATCATATTATGTTGCACTGCCCAATTTACTAGCCTATCAGAGAGCAATATATACCATTGAAATACCCAGCAGATAACGCTCAATTCCATCAGATCCTAAACAGAGCCTCAAAAGAGGATTATTTCAAAATATTTCAATATGTTAGTGATTTTTTTTAAAGCTGAGGGCTTCACTGCTCGGAGAATAATTCTACTTTGTTTTGTTATTGTTCGAATATTCGTATTTTCCCTCCTGTTTATCTATTTTTAAATATATTATATAGTATATAAATATAAATAACTAGGCTATATACAATATTTTTTATGTATTATGATTGCCAAAACAATATTTATTTAAATAAATGTGTAAGGCCCCGTTTTCCCTTTGGCCTTGTTAAGTGAATAAGGATGAGAGAAAAGTTTGGCTGTCCATCTCTAGAGATGTGAGAACCACGAATCCGCAAACATTGCGTCTGGGATGTTGGCACTGCACGTGGCTGATTCGTAAGATTCCTGGAAGATCTAAGACCTGACAAGAGTTTCTAGTTCAATCACCTGCAAAAGCAGGAGTGGGGTACAAAGGGTTTAAAAAGAGCTGGCTTACCTCCGACCGGTCAGAGTTTGCATCCGTTCCTGAGACTTCGGCCCAGATGCTGTTCAGAGGTAGGCCAGTTCCAAATTCTCTATAATCTCCCCAAATGATCATATTTGATAACTCTACCTATCTGTCTCTCTCACTCAACCTTTTCTCTCATCGTAGCAATGGTTTATGATATTTATGTTTGTATCCTCTGTGTAAATTATAGTTTTAAAAAGGAATTTCCGCTTCTCTAAAATATTTCCCCATTGTCTATACCTCTAAATCCCGTCCTTGCTAATCAGTCCCTTACAAATGGTGTCAGGTGTGGGGTATTATTTAAATGTCCAGCTGCAAGCCGGCATTAGATAAGAACCCTGCTCTCGAGATAGGCCGGCGGCTGTACTGCTGACGCTGATAGGACAATTCCTCGAACTGATATCTCGGCGCTGGGTAGTTGTTCATTCAATGTCCTCACGTTTCCTGGTTTAAGGACCGCCAAATACGGATATTTGGTGGTTAGCCCTGTTAGAGAGTAAAGCAATCCCTATTCGTAAGCATAACGTGTTGGGGTTCATTGGAAACGTTGAAAATAGAGCTATACGATGGTGGTAACGGAACAGCAGTTTGCCGATCTGAAAACGGCATTGGATCAGGCGTTGGCTGCAAATGAGCAATTCAGGGAAGAATTCGAGAGGACAAGGCATGAGGGTAAGCAAGGAAAGAGGGATCTTTCTCTTCAGGGAATGGTCGGTCCATGGTCCGGTGACGATTCTGGGGTTCCAATCCAAGACTATCTCAATGGTTTGGAATTAGTGGCAACTAGCGGAAACTGGGAAGATCGTGATAAATCCCTTGTGTTAAGGATGAGACTGAAAGGGATGGCTGCGAAATTTTTGGCCAGCAGATCGGATCTCAAGGGGCCAAATGTAAAATATTCCACGATTCGAGATGCTCTTTTAGACCGCTTTAAAGCGACTATGCAACCTGAGCAGTTTCTCCTTCAGCTTAGTTCAATGAAACAAGAGCGTGGGGAGGATGTCAGAACTTTCGGAGATCGTTGTCGGGAGATGGGTGAACGATCACTCTCAGGTGAGGGATCGGAGGAAGAAGTTATAGGGGCTCGCAAACAACTGGATAAAGTCGTCCTTACATCATATTTAAATGGGCTCGGAGGAGAGATTGGGAGGCTGACGAGACTCGCGTTCCCAAAGGAATTACAAACCGCGATTGAGAAGGCTAGAGCCATTGAAACGGAGTTAGGGCGACACGAAAAGGGAATATTTACTGTAGAGGAGAATCCCCAGGATAACGAAATTCCCAGTCCCGAGGAAGTTGGAAAAAGCGAAGTAAGGGTCATTGAGAGGGGTAATCCAAGTGGCTGTTATCGCTGCGGGGATACGAATCATTGGGCCAGGGGATGTCGACAAACAGAGAGGGTTAGTGATATTTCTCCCAAAAATAGTACGAATTGTTATAGGTGTGGTCGTCGTGGGCATATCGCTCGCCAATGTCGTTCTAAACCCCTCGTGAAAGGAACTTTGCCAAAGAAGGCCCCAAACGCGAACGACTTGGGGAGGGCCCCGGCCCTAAGTCGGCGACAAGGGGATCGCGCTACGAATTACTAGGCATAGGTGGGGGAGGTGAGAAAGGGTTAAAGGTGAGCACCTGGATAAATGGGCGGATTCATAGGATGATAGTAGACACTGGTGCTGAAGTTACTCTAATCAGGTCTCCTGCCTCAGGATCCAAATTAAGACCCGCGACTAGTAAGATTAGGGGGGTAACTGGTGTGGTAATCCCGGTACGCGGTATTCAAACGGTGAATATCGAAGTTAAGGGCCATCGACTGTCCCACGACGTCATAGTGGCTGACGTCTGCTTAGAAGGAGATGGACTATTAGGCTTAGACTTACTAGGGAAATTAGACGCCCATATAGACCTACGTTCGGGATTGTTAGTCACGGGAGCATCGCCTAAAATTGAATCTCTACCTTCCGTTGGTTCGATAACAAGGAGGGATGAGTTAAAAATGTCTGCGAACCGAGAGTGGGTACGTTTCATGAGTAGGACGGCGAGAGAACTAGAAGCCAAGTTTTCAGGTCATATTTTATCCCTTCCAACTAGCGTGAATATAGGAGCTAAGCCGATAGTCAAGGAGGAATCAAGACACACGGGGAAGAAGGATAACAAAACCAGCTCAGCGCGTCTTTCGCGAGAGGAAACGCTTCCGGCCTTCAGTGAATCTCTATTAGAGATTTCCGTACCAGGGAAACTAGACCAGAAAGCTGTCATAATTGAGCCGTCAAGAGCACTTCCCAATGGGGTTGTAGGAGGGAGATGCATTAACACTCCTCGGGACGGCCGTTCGTGGATGCAGTTCGTCAATTTGACCGCTTCGGCTGTGACATTGCCACGGCTTCTAGTGGTAGGTCTGGTAGAGAGAGATTGGGCGGAAGACGGTGGATCTTGTTCGGAGAGGGAACGCGAGGATGGCTCTAAAACTCCTGTTGGTTTCGCCTCGATCGTTGGCGAGAAATTGGGCCATTTAAGTGGTGGGGAAAGGAGGGATATGGAGTCCTTATTGTCCAGATATTCAGACATTTTTTGTGAACCGGGTCCCGAAGGTTGCTCCCTGCCTGTTCAGCACCATATTGAAACTGGAGATGCCAGACCTGTGGTGAAACGCCCGTATCGTGTGCCTTTCAGTGATCGGGAGGAAATGGAACGGCAGGTTCAGACGTTGCTTGAACGAGGCGTCATTACGCCGTCTAAAAGTCCTTGGCAAGCACCTGTAATTCTAGTCAAGAAAACATCCCCAACAGGTGACTTAAAGTATCGATTCTGCACAGATTTCCGGGGCCTCAATGCAGTTACTAAGGTCGATACTTACCCGCTTCCGTTGATACAGGAAACCTTAGAACAATTGGGGAGTAGCCAAATCTTTTCCACAATTGATCTTTCGAGTGGGTACCACCAAATACCGATAGCACCCCAGGATCAGGTAAAAACGGCCTTCACGACTGTAAACGGACACTATGAGTACAAAAAAATGGCTTTCGGCCTTGCGGGGGCACCTGCCACGTTCCAACGGGTCATGGACCAACTTCTTGGCCGACTGAAGGGCACCGGATGTTTCGTTTACCTCGATGATGTGGTGGTTTATAGCTCATCACTGAGGGAACACATGCTCCGGTTAGAGGAGTTGTTCGACATATTCAGAGGCGCTAATCTAAAAGTAAACTTGAACAAGTGCGCTTTTGCGGCATCGGAAGTGACCTATCTGGGACACATAGTTACAGCCGAGGGAGTGAAACCAGATCCTAGAAAATTAGAGGCGATCAAGTCTTTTCCAGCCCCCAGAAATGTGAAGGAGTTGCGAAGTTTTCTAGGGTTGGCAAGCTATTACCGTAAATTCATAAAAGGCTTTGCGGATCTTTCAAGACCGCTGACAGAATTAACTGGCTCACGAGTACGATTCCAGTGGGGCGACAAGCAACGGAAGGCTTTTGAATCGCTAAGAGAAATCCTAAGTTCGGACTCAGTCTTGTGCTATCCGAATTTCAGCGAGCCATTTATATTGTCCACCGACGCATCAGGAGTAGCTCTGGGTGCCATTCTGTCCCAGTACAGAGATGGCGGCGAGAGACCTGTTTGCTACGCTAGTAGGCAGTTGAAGGGTCCAGAACTCAACTACTCGGCAACAGAACGAGAACTGCTAGCGGTGGTTTGGGCAACAAAGCTGTTCCGTTGTTATTTACTAGGGCGAAGGTTTAAACTTGTCACTGACCACTCTGCCTTGAGGTGGATGCTAAGCCTTCGAGACCCGTCTTCACGGCTGACCAGGTGGGCCCTTCGGTTAGAGGAGTTCGACTATGAAGTCGAACATCGCCCGGGGAAGAAACATTCTAACGCTGATGCTTTAAGCCGTACAATAGCTGTAGTCACGGGAAATAGGCAGAAAATAACCCGGGGTAAATTGAAGGATGCTCAAAAGGAGGATATGTGGTGTCAAAGAGCCATCAAGAGAGGCACTGTTCATGTACAAACAGATGCCGATGGCCTGCTATATTGGGCCGATGGGGCAACGGATGAGTCGGAATGGAGGCTTATGGTGCCTGAGGGTCTACGAAAAACAATCGTTGAAGAAAATCACTCGAAACCATGGGCTGGGCACCCAGGGGCTGATCGTACTCTCGCGGTAATCAAAAGCTCATATTATTGGCCGGGCATGGCGGCGGATGTTAAGTCCTTTGTGGAACGGTGTCACGCGTGCGCTAGCAGAAAAAGTCCTGTATCTCAAAAGGTCCCCCTGGAAGCTCCCTATATGGCCACGGGGCCTTTCGAGCAGGTATCGCTAGACATATTTGGGCCTTTGCCGACTTCCAAAAGGGGCCATCGTTACCTTTTGACCGTAATTGACAATTTTACACGGTATGCGGAGGGAATACCACTAAAGGGGCAAACAGCTGAAGAAACGGCCGTAGCACTCGTCGAGAATATTATCACTCGACATGGGGTCCCTAGGAGGTTGTTAACAGACCAGGGAAGAAATTTCGTTTCTCGACTGTTTACTCAAGTTTGTAGAGCTCTGGGGATTAGGAAATTACAAACTACCGCCTACCATCCGGAATGTAACGGAATGGTAGAGAGGTTACATCGAACTCTTACCGATTCGATATCCCAATATGTGCGAAGAGACGGTCGTGACTGGGATAAGTGGGTCCCATATGCTCTCATGGCATATCGAGCAATACCTCATTCGTCGACAGGATACTCCCCAAACTACCTCATGCTTGGGCGAGAATTGGTAACTCCGTTTGATTGCTGGGTAGGTCCAACCAATGACGGATCGGAATCAGCGGACCATGTCGAAAAGTTAGGGCATCGGCTGAAAGAAGCCTATAAGGACGCTTTGAGTCGTGCCGAAAGGGCCTGGGCAATGAGGACCCATTATTGTAATGCCCGGCGTAAGGAGCGGCGCCTAGAGGTGGGGGATTGGGTCTATCTCCATTGTCCAGCCGTAAAGCCTGGGAATTGTCCAAAATTCCACTGTCCCTGGACAGGCCCGCACAAAGTAGAAAGGGTTCTTTCGCGAGTGAACTATGAGATCCGACTGGCCCCTGGATCTCTGAATGTAGTTCATATAAATAGGCTAAAACGGGCCCCGGGGGGAGGAGGGGATTCGCACCCTAAGGTTATGACGAAGGCAGGTGGGGCAACCCGGGAAGTGGAAGGGTCGGAAGATGAGGTCATGGAGCCGGAATGGGAAATTAACCCAGGGTGTTGTTATGGCTCAGAAGACGACTCTTGTGAGGACCAAGATGAAATTGAAACGCAGAATGAGATTCACAGACACTGTCCGGTTGCTGCGGGAAGATCGCCAGAATGTAATGACCCTGCCTGCCCTCTGGGCGTTAGATCCTCTCCTGAGGAAGAAAACAGGGAAATAACCCAGGATAGTCAAGGGGAGGGAAACGAAGGACGGATTGAGACAGGTGGGACTTCCGGGGAAAGTTCCAGTGGTTCAGATAGCGAGAGCCAAGCTCAGCCAAAGGGGAAACCTGATGCTACTTGGACACCAGAGGGGAAAACTTTAACTTTTTCTCGTAGGTCCCCATACCCGCTTAGGAGGAGAGCTAAGTTGCCTGAAAATGATTCCTGAATATCTTATTTCAGGGTTGTCGCTGTGGGTGGTCCTAGGAGTATGGCCCTTGGCGTGGGCAAGTCTGGTTTTTCTAAGACGAGGTGACGTAGTTGTGACGGGAGACAAATGGCGTCTACTGGTTCACTTGAATGTATCACACCTAGAAGGTATAATGGAAACTCTGCGAGGGGAGATTTGGAAGGTCCAATTAGACCTATCTCATGCCTCGGTTAAATACCCAGAGCTTGATGGACTTCAGCCTGTTGTCGAGGGCATACTTAGTCTATTCAGGGAGGCAGAAGAGGAACTTGATATGCTCTGGTCCATGCTACCTAGTCCCCGAGAACGTCGAGGATTGGTCAATGCGGGGGGGATAGTATTAAAATACCTATTTGGGACCCCAGACGCGGACGATTTACAAGGCATTCAAGAAAATTTCGACAAACTAAGTAAGCAGTACGGAGACACCATACATGCGGTCTCTGAACAACTAACGCTCAGTCGCGAGTTTGCAAGGAAAGCCGAAGAGGACACAAAAAGGGTTACCCGCTTGTCTGGGGTGGTCCGTAGAATTTTGAAGGAAGGTTTTCAAAAAGAGGCGCAACTTCAAACGAACATATCGCGTGTTACTAACCTCATCCAAAGTTCCCTGTACCTTTCCTCGTCCCTCAGAAGCCTAGAAACTGGAGTAACGGAATTCCTATTTAGATTCCGCAGAGTTCTTAATGGAGTAGGTGCATCGATGAGTGGAAAGTTGAGTAGAGAGATGCTAGGTCCTAAAGAGTTAACTCTGATTTTGGGGAAGGTAAGAGAGGCTCTGCCAACTGGACTGACACTCCTCTCGGAGGGAAGCCGATATCATGACCAAATTTACTACCAAATTTCTGAAGTACATGCAATTGCAACCGATGATGGAGTAATAGCTGTAGTGGAATTGCCTTTAAAAACTCCGGATCAGGAGATGGTGCTTTATCAGGTTCTCTCCTTGCCTCTTAAGGAGAATAAAACAGGAAGAATGGTTGCAGCTCAGCCGGAGGGGGCGTTCTTCTTGGAGAGCCACAACGAGAAGGCCTACTCAATTCTTCAGGAGCAGGATATAGCCAGATGTCGTCCCGGGATACCATGGATCTGTCCTGCCGAGTTCAAGTTCTTTCACGGACAAACAACATCTTGTATTGTCTCATCGTTTCGCCAGGAGAATACGTCGAAGGAATGGTGCCCGTGGACTTTGGTGAATCCTAGATCTTCACCCACATGGATTTGGGACGAGCACAAGGAGCTATGGTGGTATAGCATGTCTAAGCCCGCTCGCCTCCATCTTCAACGCAGAGGGAGTGCTGGAGTAGAATCGCTAGAGCGGGTTCTAGATGGAAGTGGGCAGCTTACCATAGCACCTGGTTGCACAGCTTGGACACCTGATTATCGCCTTTTGCCGATAGCCGACGTTGGGGAATCCTCTCAGGTGGTGCAGTTGCAATGGGTCAACGTTACGATCAAACCACCCTTGGACCTGCCAGTAAAAGAGGATTATGATCCCGCAGTATGGGAGGATACTTTGAAGGAGCTCAAGGAGCTCGAAGAAGCGTCCAATAACTCTTCGGCTGAATGGGGAACATGGAGCGATGTTGAACGGATCCTTGCGGCCCAAAAGAAGGGGAAGGAAGGAGAACTTCTGTGGATAGCAGGCGGGTCGGTTGCTCTAATAGCACTTCTTGGGTTTACCACTGGCCTGCTAATTACAAAACTCAGATCCCGGCGTGGTGCGAATCAAAACTCGCAGCCAACGGAAGGAAGTGGGGCAGCAGGATTCGTAATACATCGACCGGCAGCTGAAAGTGTCGTATCTGTAATAACGGAGCGGATATAGACCGCTCGTAAGTGTAGTAGCCGTTCAGTGATTGTGACGACAGTGTTCGGTATAGTTATAAAATAATGGTAACATAAGGATTTTTACCTCCTAAGGGAGAGGTTTTGTCTTGTAAAGATGCCAATAATGTTTATTTTATTTTAATTTTTACAGCGCATCACCTGTATTGTTATTAGCACTAATATTGTTTATTATTATTATTATTAGTAACATAAGGATGGGTAGTGTTAAAGGTAAAGTAATGTTCCAAGGGAAACATGACTTTGAAAAATCGGGGGGTGATGTAAGGCCCCGTTTTCCCTTTGGCCTTGTTAAGTGAATAAGGATGAGAGAAAAGTTTGGCTGTCCATCTCTAGAGATGTGAGAACCACGAATCCGCAAACATTGCGTCTGGGATGTTGGCACTGCACGTGGCTGATTCGTAAGATTCCTGGAAGATCTAAGACCTGACAAGAGTTTCTAGTTCAATCACCTGCAAAAGCAGGAGTGGGGTACAAAGGGTTTAAAAAGAGCTGGCTTACCTCCGACCGGTCAGAGTTTGCATCCGTTCCTGAGACTTCGGCCCAGATGCTGTTCAGAGGTAGGCCAGTTCCAAATTCTCTATAATCTCCCCAAATGATCATATTTGATAACTCTACCTATCTGTCTCTCTCACTCAACCTTTTCTCTCATCGTAGCAATGGTTTATGATATTTATGTTTGTATCCTCTGTGTAAATTATAGTTTTAAAAAGGAATTTCCGCTTCTCTAAAATATTTCCCCATTGTCTATACCTCTAAATCCAGTCCTTGCTAATCAGTCCCTTACAAATGTAAATAAGTTATTTTTGTAAATTATTAAGTTATAAATATTATTATGATATTGGTACATGTTAAATATAAATTAGACTAATGCATGACCCTAGTAATACTAACATTAGTTATACTAATCATATTATATAAGGCCTACTCCTCGCTATGGGGAAACCTTGTAAGCGATAAACAAAATAAATACAGTAAAATGATTATTTTAGTAAAACAAGGTAAGTAAATGAGAAAAAGATTTGTCATAGTGTTTTCCTAGAGCGAAGTTATAAAGGGTGGAGGGAGTAATTTTCGCTTATGATCCAGTTTGTTACTGTGTCGCCAAACTTCTTGCTACTCTATGTATATCATTTCACATTTTTACACGTGTTTACACTATTTTTAAGATCAAAATAAAACATAAACTGTTATGAATTCCAAATAACATAAGGGATAAGAACGGAAAGGCGGTTAAATAACGCAGTACCTGCAAGTCGGACCTTTTTCCTCAAGTCACACAGCATGTTTAAGGATTCGAACTTTGACGCTCCAATTCAACCCTCCGCGACGGATTTTTTAAACGCCAAACGTCTAAAGCAGTGGCACACATCCTTTTTTCATATGGACCACAAACACGTGCTAGCCACGGTTTCGCCGAAATAAGCAACTATGAATTGCGTATATCTTAACATTTTTTTTGTAATTACTGACGTTTTAAAGAAGATATTCTTGGTCACAAGCAGTTGTTTAGTTCAAATTATTTAGGTGTTAATAAAAAACAAAGTATCAACGAATTACCCAGCACACTGTCAATATTTCTAATGGGTGCGTCATTTAAAATTATTAAAAATGACCATCATGCGGCTCGCGGGCCACAGTTTGAGTACTGCTGGTCTAAAGAATATAACCTTACCGAAAAGAACCATAATTTTCTTAGAAGATTATTACTCGTGGGCGGAAGAGGAACAAGTCTAATTTGGTCTGGTTGTTTTTCCGCTTATAGCCATTTCCATAAACCATCTTGTCTTATAATTCAGTTGGAGGATGTCCTATTAGGGAGGATTTAAATGCGAAATGTGTTCCGTTTGCTTACCGTCCATTTTCTTCTCCTTCAATTGTGTTCAAATCACTAAAATAGATCACTTCACAGAAAAAATATCCATTAATTTTCATGTTTAACAATTTAATGTTCTGAAGGAATTTAACTATTGAGGTAAAAATTTCTTTATTACCTTAATTAAATAGACTAGCAGGCTTCATATTACATCAAAACAAGCTATGGTACATTAATTCGGCTTTAATGTAAAAACATATTTTTAAAGAAACAGAAATCGGAATAATAATAATAAATTTTAACGGGGGTCATTTTCGGTGTCTACTAGGTAGGATCGATAAAGATTTGAAGAATTTTGTCAAAAATTTCGACATTAGTGCAACCTCAATAGCTACTTTCCTTCGGAGGAAAGTGCTAAAAATCATCCGTACGCCGCACAGTAACGCCCGTTTTGGGGGAAACCCGTAGGTACATCAATCTTTCTGTTTTCGTCGTCATTTTTTAAGTATTGTTTTGTGCCGAGACCACTACCAATTCGATAGAATAATTATTTTGAAATATGAACGTGTTTTATATTACAAAAACCGTGAAAACAGGGAGTATTCAATTTTTAAAAAAATCATATTTTACACAATTGGTAGAGATATGTAAACTACCAAATGTATTTTCAAGTGCTGAGGTGAATAAATTAACAACTAATGTAGTACTGTTAAATGTTTTTGACGTATTCCTCTTTATTAAAACTTTCGTTTATAACGAATAAATTTTGACAGTTTCACACTAGATATTAGGTGGATCACACAGTTATTGTTCAGTTACTCGCTAGCACAAACTGTTCAACAACTCTCTGCAGAAATTAATAAATAATCACATCACTAATTGACACTTTTATTTTAATAAGCTATGCAGACATACGGCGGAGTAGGGCGATAAGTTTATAGCACAGCAAATTCAGAACATATACTTTTAGCTAAAACTATGCGGAGAGGATAGCTAAGTACCACCTTTTTTTTCTACGTCAAATAAACTAAGGATGATTTAGTCTCATTTCAGATATCTTCACAATCAAAATGCACCAAGTTCATGGTACATACTGGCAAAAAAGAAAGTTTGTTTAAAAGCTACAAATACACATGAGACTTCCAATTTGTTAGGAATAAAATAAGTGGTATAAAATATTGTTTTACTTTTTCTTGAAACTGAGATTTTTACTCTTTGGCAAAACCGTCAACAAAAAGGTTTTTCCTGATCAAAACTATTAATAAAATGGAAAAGCAATATTATAGCAGTTTGAACAAACGCGATTGAACACCTTCTGTTTTGAGGGCTTTTTCCGACTCGGCAGCACTGTGTGGCGTAAAAACGGCAATTACTACGCCCGCAGAAATCGGAATAATATCTTTCTTTAATAGAATATAAAAACTATAAATAAATAAATAAATAAATATATATATATATATATATATATATATATATATATATATATATATATATACATATGTGTATATATATATATATATATATATATATATATATATATATATATATGTATATATATATATATATTTATTTATTTTAAAAATAAATAAATATTCTTTCTTTAATAGAATATAAAAACTATAAATATATATATATATATATTTATAGTTTTTATATTCTATTAAAGAAAGATATTATTCCGATTTCTGCGGGCGTAGTAATTGCCGTTTTTACGCCACACAGTGCTGCCGAGTCGGAAAAAGCCCTCAAAACAGAAGGTGTTCAATCGCGTTTGTTCAAACTGCTATAATATTGCTTTTCCATTTTATTAATAGTTTTGATCAGGAAAAACCTTTTTGTTGACGGTTTTGTCAAAGAGTAAAAATCTCAGTTTCAAGAAAAAGTAAACAATATTTTATACCACTTATTTTATTCCTAACAAATTGGTATTACCCAGGAAGTCTCATGTGTATTTGTAGCTTTTAAACGAACTTCCTTTTTTGCCAGTATGTACCATGAACTTGGTGCATTTTGATTGTGAAGATATCTGAAATGAGACTAAATCATCCTTAGTTTATTTGACGTAGAAAAAAAAGGTGGTACTTAGCTATCCTCTCCGCATAGTTTTAGCTAAAAGTATATGTTCTGAATTTGCTGTGCTATAAACTTATCGCCCTACTCCGCCGTATGTCTGCATAGCTTATTAAAATAAAAGTGTCAATTAGTGATGTGATTATTTTACCAAAAAGAGTTTACCATTATTAATTTCTGCAGAGAGTTGTTGAACAGTTTGTGCTAGCGAGTAACTGAACAATAACTGTGTGATCCACCTAATATCTAGTGTGAAACTGTCAAAATTTATTCGTTGTAAACGAAAGTTTTAATAAAGAGGAATACGTCAAAAACAGTTAACAGTACTACATTAGTTGTTAATTTATTCACCTCAGCACTTGAAAATACATTTGGTAGTTTACATATCTCTACCAATTGTGTAAAATATGATTTTTTTTTAAATTGAATACTCCCTGTTTTCACGGTTTTTGTAATATAAAACACGTTCATATTTCAAAATAATTATTCTATCGAATTGGTAGTGGTCTCGGCACAAAACAATACTTAAAAATTGACAACGAAAACAGAAAGATTGATGTACCTACGGGTTTCCACCAAAACGGGCGTTACTGTGCGGCGTACGGATGATTTTTAGCACTTTCCTCCGAAGGAAAGTAGCTATTGAGGTTGCACTCATGACGAAATTTTTGAAAAATTTCTTCAAATCTTTATCGATCCTACCTAGTACACACCGAAAATGACCCCTGTTAAAATTTACCTCTCTCTCTCTCTCTCTCTCTCTCTCTCTCTCTCTCTCTATATATATATATATATATATATATATATATATATATATATATATATATATATATTAACACGATATCGGCCAGAGTTTTTGTTTTTTCGTCACGAAACTTGGTATATAGCATTCAATTAGCAAACGATTGAACGAGTTCTTTAACCACCAAATCGGTCCACCGGAAGGGAGGGTTTACCCCGAACCCAAAACACTAATTTGACCATGCCAGCCATAATATTTGTTATATTTCAATGAAACTTGGTATTCATAGTGGTAATATAGAGAGAAAAGTGAGATATAAAAATGAACTAAATCGGTTCATAAGGAGGGGGGGGGGTTTACTCTAGACCCACAATATCAATTCACCACTACCAGCCGTGATTTTTGGTATATTTCGACGAAACTCGGTATTTGTAGTGGTAATCTACAGGTAAATATGTGTTGTAAAAATAAACTAAATCGGTTCATTAGGAGGGGGGGGTTTACTCCGGACCAAATTACTAATATACTCATACCGGTCGTAATTTCTGCTGTATTGTAACGAAACGCGGTATACGTTTTGGGTAACTCATGAGAAAGAAGTGTTGTAAAAATGAGCTGAATCGGTCAATCAGAAAGGGGGGGGCGTTTACTTTGGCGGGCTTTTCAATAGAAAAGCCCGCCAGAAGTAGGTTCATAAATCTGCCGCAAGGAGCGCTTTCTACCACTAGAGGGACTGTATCCTGTTCCTGCGTTAGATCAAAATACGATAATATAAGGTTTGTGTATTTATTACGTAGTGTAGTAGGTACCATGTGTAAACATAACTCTGGAAGCAAATTAATAATTGATCAGTTACTCATTACAAAATTAAAAAAGAACTATTCATGTTTTTATTTTATTTATGTCGGATATTTTAAGCAAATTGTTTTGGAAAGCAGTCTACACTACCCAAATTCTGAGGAAAGTGCTTAGTTATGCAGCTCCTGCGTGACGGACTTTTTTGGTTATTTATTTGATTATAGTAATTGTTTTTATGTAACCAAATGCAGCTGGAAACGAAACTAATAAAATACTTTGTTTTGGTTTGTATAGAGTACAGGGGTGGAGAGTAAATGTGGGTTTATAGATAGAAGCAGCTATTTTAAAATGCTCTTATCTTCGTGGACGGCGGAAGGTCAACAAATAAAATCATCAACACTCAGTATCACCAACTTTATTTCATCCCTACATGTTTCACACCTTTATTGGTGCCTCTTCAGGGGAAAAAACACAAAAATAAAACTTACAGCCTACACCTGAGGAGGATAACCTTCCACCAGTACGGCCACGTCTAGAATTCTAGACGTGGCCGTACTGGTGGAAGGTTATCCTCCTCAGGTGTAGGCTGTAAGTTTTATTTTTGTATTTTTTTCCCCTGAAGAGGCACCAATAAAGGTGTGAAACATGTAGGGATGAAATAAAGTTGGTGATACTGAGTGTTGAAGATTTTATTTGTTGACCTTCCGCCGTCCACGAAGATAAGAATATTGAGAAAAGGGTCAGTTCAAGAATAATTATTTTAAAATGGATTTCAGCAAGAGAAAAGTTTTTAGATACACTGTTCTAGAGCGCTTTACTGTTTACCTAGTACGGCAGCCATTTAACACTCAGCTTTTGCAATCGCGTCATCACCACACTAATTAGAGGGTAAATTTAAATTATAAATGATTTCGCTGTGTAAAACCTTACAAGTTTTGTGTAAAGGTCGGAGGTCTTTACTCAGAGCTCCATCTAGATTCGTTAGCTTTAGAAGCGGAGTGTAACAAATGATTCATTTCTCATCTCCACTTGCCCTTGTCTGAACATCATCTGAATACAGGAACATGACTGATCTCTCTGTAGGCAAAACTCTCATGCGATTAATCATTTTGAGTAATATTCTCCCACGCATGCTGATGATTAGAATACTCATCAGTAGTGTGGAATTTGTGGGTTTTCCTGGAGTTCTTACCAATTTTCAGAATAGTGTAGTAGCAACGACAGAATCTCTTCATACATGGCTAATTCAGGAACCCAATTTAAAGAACGGACGAATCAATTTAATTTTGAAGTCCACAAATGAAATTACTTCGCGGTTATTTAGATTAAATGAATAATTCCAACCTTGGCCCATTCTACGAATTCCTTTCAATATCCTCATTGCTTCCCCACGAATTCCCAACTGTAGCACACAGGGCCCAAACGACATATCGTGTTTTAAAAAAAAAGTCCGACTCACAGGAACTGCATCATTAAGGAAAGATTAAAATATTTATTTATTGATAAGGCTTCGCAACTTTGGCGGATCGCCTTAAGATTAAAATAGAAGCAGTTATTATTTTGGTTCCACCAGTCTTGAAAAGTCTTGATTTACAATCTTACATGGAAGGGTCGGTCAACACTTGAAAGGGTCCCGCTAGTTACAAGGTCTTGGAATCTAGTAAATCTATATTTCTAACAATAAATTGTTTTGTTATTTTACTTACCTAGTTTTATTGTAAAATACATTATCCAACTATAAGCAATTAAGAAATAACAAGGAATAAAAGTCCGACTCGCAGGAACTGCAGCATCTTAGCGCGGTTCCGTTCTTATCCCTAGTCTAATTAGGAAAGATTAAAATAGAAGCAGTTTTTATTTTGGTCCCACCTGTCTTGAAAGGTCTTTATTTACGATCTTACCTGGAAGGGTCGGCTAACACTCGAAACGATCCCGCTAGTTACAAGGTCTTGGAATCTTGGAACTCTATATTTCTAACAATAAATTGTTTTTGTTATTTTACTTAACCAGTTTTATTGTCAAATACATTATTCAACTATAAGCAATTAAAAAATAACAAGGAATAAAACAGACAAAAAATACCGTTCGAATAAACGAAATCAATTACTTTAAAGTTTTAAGCACTTATTTCCCTGATTGACATCGCCTAATTAAAACTTTCTTCAGAACCTTTTTTGTAGGGTATTTAGTAATCTTTCGAATGGTAATCTTCCGCTTCCCAAGATTGTCAACGGTTTTCGAGATACTACCGAAAGTATACAAAGTTACCAAAACTTTTCTTGTCTGTTAATAAAATATTTTATTCTAACCCTTCCTTTACTCCAAACGTAACAAAAATTTCAACATATTAGTTTTAATGAAAGTAGAAGATGCAGAAAATGTTTCAACTGAATCCCATAATTCTAAGTACCAAAATCAAAGACAAACAGAACAGTTCGAATAAGCGAAATCAATTACTTTAAAGGTTTAAGCACTTATTTCTCCGATTGACATCGCCTAATCAAAACTTTCATTAGAACCATTTTTGTAGAGCATTTAGTAAGCTTTCTAATGGTAATCTTACGTTTCGCAAGATTCTCAACCTTCTTCGAAATATTAAGGTAAGTATACAAAGTTACCAAAACTTTTTATGTCTGTTAATAAAATATTTTATTCTAACCCTTCCTAAACTCCAAACGTAACAAAAATTTCAACATATTAGTTTTAATGAAAGTAGAACATGCAGAAAATGTTTCAACTGAATCCCATGATTCTAAGTACCCAAACCAAAAACGGTATTCAAAAACTATTTTTCCAATTTTCTCGAAAACGGCTAAAGCTATCGCCTTGAAAATAGTTTCATTCATTTTCCTAGCCCAAGAAGCCTATAAAACGTGTACTTACAAGCTTATGAACTCAAAAACGTAAGCGTTACGATTTTTTTTTCGCGAATTTCGCCGCAAACGCCATCTTCCAGTGGGCGGATTCTGCTGGTTAACGAACTTGACCTTTCAAATTGGACGACTGATTTTTGTACCAAATTTCATCAAAATCGGACCATCAGGGAAGCCAGAAATGAGCGAACAGACAAATATATATATATATATATATATATATATATATATATACAAATTTGAACCACCGTTATTTTCGGTCTCTAGGGGTTCTGAAACGCGAAATTTTCTTGTCGGCACGTCCGGATTGTTTCATTGTATCAACCTTATAAGCGGGGTTCCTCCCTATGGGGGAGGGAGGAACCGCGCTAAAAGGCTACAACCTCTAAAACTTAACCCATGCATTCTTTTTAACTGAAAGTTAATAAAAGTTAAAACAACTTCGTCTAGTCAGCGTTTTTTGTTTCTCTTCTTTATTAAATTACTTGTAAATAAGTTAAATTCCCGAAGTTTCACACTCCTTATTTAAGCAGTCTCCGAAACGAATTCAAACACACATTCCAATTCCGATAGTGTAGAAGTACAAAATTTATTTAAAGAATAATTTATCTTATTGAATTCATTACAATAATTATCTAAACTAAATATTATTTTAAATGATCTCATTGTTGGAATAAGATAAATATACGTTTTATGAAGATGTGTCAGTCTGATTTTAGCGCGGTTACAGTCTACCTCCACAGGGAGAACCCGCTTATGAGGTTGAACTCACGACGCAATCCAGAAGTGCCGACTAGAAACTTTCTCATTTCAGACGCCATAGATCACGAAAATATAGGTGGTTCAAATTTGTATATATATATATATATATATATATATATATATATATATATATATATATATATATATATATATGCTTGTCTCTTCGCTCTCTAGCAAGCTCAAAAATGCTCCGATTTTGATGAAATTTGGTATAAAAATGTTTCGTCTTATTTTAAAGGTCAAGTTCGTTAACCAGCACAATCCGCCCACTGGAAGATAGCGTTTGGGGCGAAATTCGCGCAAAAAAAATCGAAACACTTACGTTTTTGAGTTCATATGCGAGAGTTCATATGCGACTCCAAGATATAACACTAAAAAAGCTGATTGGACCACATTTCAACAATATTTTACAGAGCCTGAAAACACGAACACCATAAATACTATAAACGATTTCAACAACAAAATAATATCTGCTGCAGACCTAACAATCCCTAAAACAAACCCTATTGAAAAACTCAAGCCAGTCCCTTGGTGGAATGAGAAATGTAGGCAAGCCGTAAAAGAAAAACGTAAGACACTAAACGCATTTAGACGCAGCCCTACAAGCGACAATTTAATAAAGTATAAAAAAGCCAAAGCGGTCGCCCGATACGTAATTGTGGAGAGTAAAAAACAAAGCTGGATCGAATTTGTATCATCCATCAACAGAAACACTCCTTCAAAAGTAATATGGGACAGAATGAGACGATTCTCACACAAAAAAGAAAGCACATACATATCTGGGCTTAAAATACAAGACTCGATTATCACTGACCCTAAACAAATATGCGACCATCTTGCTGAATACTATACTAACATCTCAAAACCGCCTGACATACAGTTACCTGAACACAACAATCATGATATGACACTCTTATCCACTCCTTCTGTTACTATACCTTAAGACGAACCTTTTTCATTTGACGAACTAACTTATGCTCTAACGAACTCTAAGATAACATCCCCAGGACCTGATAAAATCACGAATGACATGATCAAAAATTTACCTCAGAATACAAAATTCAAACTACTACAAATTTTCAATAATATCAATAACACAGGAAATTACCCTGACTGTTGGAGACATAGCACAATTATACCTATACTAAAACCAAACAAAACAAAACCTGACCCTTCCAGTTACAGACCGATTTCCCTGACAAGCTGCGTCTGCAAACTATTTGAAAAAATGCTCAACAAAAGGCTACTATGGTATATTGAGTCACAAGGTCTCCTCTCTAAATTCCAATGTGGATTCAGGACAAATCATTCGACAACCGACCACATCGTTAGACTAGAAAACTCTATTCTTAACGCATTTACAAATAAAAAATCCCTCCTAGCAGTCTCATTTGACATAAACAAAGCCTTTGACACAATCCGGCAAGATGTTATCCTCAAACAACTCTCTGAATGGGGAATACGAGGAAAACCTTTGGCATTTATTGCTGGGTTTCTCTCTAGAAGATCTTTCACAGTAAGGAATGGCAACTGTTTCTCCGATATATATCAACTAGAGACGGGAGTACCTCAAGGGGGCGTACTAAGTACAACCCTATTTATCATTGGAATGAATACAATTGTCGAATACATACCCCCTGACATTGAATATAGCCTGTATGTTGACGATCTTTTAATATTCTACACTTCAAAATCCACTGAACAAGCCCAAGACCGAATACAGAACGCAATCAATACACTTACACTCTGGAACGACAAAACAGGTATGAAGTTCTCGACAACCAAAACAAAATCTATATTATTTACAAAGAAAAGACGGAACATAGACTACCAACTTACTATGTACGATACAGACATTACAAAAACAACAACAATACAATTTTTAGGAATTCATTTTGACAAACACCTCACATGGGTTCCCCACTTAAAAGAACTTCTCGTTAAATGTAAAAAATCTCTGCATATTTTGAGAGTTCTAGCAAACACTAAATGGGGTGCAGACAGAAAAGTACTGCTAAACTTCTATCGATGTTACACCAGGTCCCTTCTGGATTATGGATGCGTAGCATACTCATCTGCCAAGCCCACTACACTGAAAATGCTTAACACAATATCAAACACAGGACTACGTCTAGCACTGGGTGCCTTCAGATCAAGCCCAATATGCAGCCTGAACGTAGAGGAAGTAGAACCTCCACTAGAGATCCGAAGAAAATACTTAATTGCAAAGTATTACTACAAAATTAAGTCTCTCCCTCAGCCATCCTGCAGAAGGGATATCATAGAAAACCCTAATATTAATCAATACCAAATAAATAACAAGCATGCCCGACCTCTTGCTATAAGAAGCTTAGAAATAGAGGAGATTACAAATCTACAAACAGAACAAATACAGAAACAGACCATTTCACTCACTCCTCCATGGCTCATTAAATTCACAATAGACACATCCCTCTCCAAGTACAAAAAGTCAAACATATTATCCAAACATTTATACAAAACTAACTTCTTGGACTTCTTAAATCGACAAACTAACTACATCCTTGAATACACCGATGGTTCAAATACAAAACACGGCATTGGATCGGCAGCTATTGTAAATGGCACTATCTACAAGCAAAAACTCCCGGCGCTGTACAATATACTAGAAGCTGAACTCCATGCAATATTTCTTGCCCTCACTAACACTCCTCCATCACAACACACAAACATTATCATCTGTACAGATTCTCTCAGTTCACTACACATATTACAGAACTTATACAGTCAACATCCCAAAGCAATCCAAATCAAACAACACATCTACAATTTACAACTTTCAGGCATACATACAACAATATATTGGCTGCCAGGACATGAAGACCTAGGACTTAGTACGACTGCAGACGAACAAGCAAAATTGGCTACTCAAGACTTAACAATTCAACCACTAGACATTTTTTACCAAGACCTTACGAGACAGGCTAAACACCAAATCACAAACAAATGGCAAAATGACTGGACAAACCTATCTACCAACAACAAACTGCGACAAATAAAACGGAACATCGCGGAATGGCCTTCCATTCACAGACAAAACAGAAGAGAAGAAGTAGTACTAACTAGACTCAGAATTGGACATACACGAATAACACACGAGTAATTAATGACTAAAAAAGAAAAGCCTATATGTAAAATCTGTAACACCGAACTAACCGTAAAACACATACTAACAGAATGCCGACAACGTCAAAATCTAGACTTACCGTATGACATGACCGAATTACTTACTGACAGCAGTCCACACATACCAGCAATCCTTACACACCTCAAAACTATTAATATGTATGGAAAAATTTAACACTTTCACCCCCCCCCCTTTTTTTTTTTTTTTTTTTTTTTTTTTTTTTTTTTTTTTTTTTTTTTTTTTTTTTTTTTTACTCCATCTCAATACTATATTCAAACAATTGCAATAAAAAACATAAGGAAGGTATTACGCCACTTGGTAAACTGTAAAGAACGATAACATGTAATTAATGAATTAGTAACTATGTCTAATTGTGTAATCCGATTGATCAACCAGATGTATATAAATAATACCATTTGTTTTTATATATATATATATACGTATTGTTTGTTTTTAAATGTATATATGTATACCATTTGTCTTTAGATGTTTAGATGTATATATATTGTCATTTGTATATACTATTCGTTTTTAGATGTGAATATATTGTCATTTCTACATATAATTTGTTTATAGATGTATAATGATAGATGTAATATATATATAAATGTGTGTGTGTGTATGTATGTATGTATGTATGTGTATGTGTATAAATGTATATGTATATATATATATATATATATATATATATGTGTGTGTATATGTATGTATGTGTATATATATTTGGATGTATACCATTTGTTTTTAGATATATATATATGCAATAACTGTTTGGAGCGAAACGCCTTAGATGCGCATGGATGCTCATAAATAAATAAAAAAAAAAAAAAAAAAAAACATAGGAAAACGAAAGAAACCCTTTTTAAGGCAATATCTGTAACCATTTCTGAGAAAAGTGGAATCAATGTTTTTGTAAGTCATTATTTTTTTGTGGTTACTTAGAATCGCGGGATTCAATTGAAATATTTTCTACATCTTGGAAATTAATCCTAACTAAGATGTTTAACTTTTGGTTATATTTGGGGTTAAGGAAGTATGCGAAAAAATTATTTTATTAATATACATGAAAAGTTTTCGGATCTTCATCCATTTTTCGTAAATATCTCGATAACGGTTGGGAAATTGTGATAAGTGGAAGGTGACCATTCGAATGCTTACTAAATTCTCTACAAAAAAGGTTCAGAAGAAATATTCGATGGGGCAACGTCAATCAGAGATATAAGTGCTTATAACTTAAAAAGTGTTTGTTTTGTTGTTTTGAAAGTGTTTTTCTCTTTGTTTATCTCTCTTTTTAATTGATAGATTTTGTATTAAATTGCATTTATCAGTAAAATTAGTGTTGTAGTAAAATAAGCTAAGAAACGGTGAAAGGTATTGGTAATAAGTTGGAGTGGCTGTGGTAATCATGATGACAATGGCTAATCATGATGACATAGTTTGTTTTGAATTCTCCTATCTATATAACCTTCCTCATAGCCTCCAACTGAAGTTATCGTTATTTCTAATTTTATAGAGAGATTTAACCCACGACAGAATGGAATTTTATTTGCCATGAAGCACATCTTTACAGTTGATTGTAACAGTAAAACGAATTTGCTAGTAAAACAAGATACTTAAAATGACAAAGAATTTTTGGTTGTTCAGAATAGAGCCTTTTCAGCAGTAGTCGAAGAGTAAGTACGTTTTCAGTACATAATTGTATTGACTTATACAGATTAAGAATTATCCGCTTCTGTGTAAGTTGGCTACTGTCAGTTTCCTGTGATTTGTGACGCTAATCTATTCCATTTCTTCGAGATCTACGTAACCGCGCTAAGATGACGCAGTTCCTGCGAGTCGGACTTTTTCCAAGTCTAATCAGGATTTGTTTTCAACGATTTCAGTTCTTAGTGGAGATGGAGATAGTTAGCCGTTGCAGTGATACGAAGACAAGGTTATGGTTGGGATTCGGCTAGGAGAAAAAAAGTCCGACTCACAGGAACTGCATCATCTTAGCGCGGTTCCGTTTTTATCCCTAGGCTAATTTGGAAAGATTAAAATAGAAACAGTTATTATTTTAGTTCCACTCTTAAAAGGTCTTGATTTATGATCTTACCTGGATGGGTCGGCCAACCCCAGAAAGGCCCCCGCTAGTTACAAGGTCTTGGAAATCTATATTTCTAACAATAAATTGTTTTTGTTATTTTACTTAACCTTTTTTATTGTCAAATACATTATCCAACTATACACAATTAAAAAATAACGAAGAATAAAACAGACAAAAAGAACCGTTCGAATAAACGAAATAAATTACTTTGAAGTTTTAAGCACTTATTTCTCCGATTGACATCGCCTAATTAAAACTTTCTTCTTTTTTGTCCTTTTTTGTAGAGCATTTAGTAAGCTTTCGAATGGTAACCTTCCGCTTTCCAAGATTGTCAACCGTTTTCGAGATATTAACGAAAGTATACTAAGTTACCAAAACTTTTCATATCTGTTAATAAAATATTTTATTCTAACCCTTCCTTAACTCCAAACGTAACCAAAATTTCAACATATTAGTTTTGATGAAATTCGAGCATGCAGAAAATGTTTCAGCTGAATCCCATAATTCTATGTACCCACACCAAAAACGTTAATCAACAAATGTTTTTCCAATTTTCTCAAAAACGGTTAACGCTAGCGCCTTAAAAATGGTCTCATTCATTTTCTTATGACAAGAAGCCTATAAAACGAGAACTTACAAGCATATGAAGTAAGCACAACGATTTTTTTCGCGCAAATTTCGCTCCAACAACCATGTTCCGGTGGGCGGATTCTGCTGGTTAACGAACTTGACCTTTCAAATTAGACGAAAGATTTTGTACCAAATTTCATCAAAATCGGACCATTATTTGCTGAACTATAGACCATGAGAATATGAACCTAGGAGATCATGAGAATGTCTCTCAGCTTATCGGAGTCTAACGGTGAGGGATCTAAGGTACAAATACGTTCGGATGACATTCCCTATTCTGGCACTTCGCCCGCGCGCTCTCTTGTGATTGACAGGATTCATGCGTCGGGTCCTGACTCTTCTTTCGATTGGAGGGATAGCCGGGCCCGGGCAGTGCAGCTTAAGGATGAGCTCCTCGAGCTGGTCGGAGGTGGACTGCGGGTATGTCTGGTGAGTCGGAGGCTGTAATTAGGAAGTACCTGGAGGCTTTTGTCTCCTGGGTGGCAGGTCTTGTCGATGCTCGATTGGAGGCTGCTAGGGTGGCGATTGATTCCAAGGGAAGTGAAAGGGCGGCCTCCACTACTCCTGTGACATCGTGCTTGGCCGCTGGTAGGTCAGGGGGGTCTCAGAATCTTGATGCAGCAGAGTTGATCGCTGGAGGAGGGGTGAGTTGGGGCCGGGGGGCTACGTCTTCTTCAGTCCCTATGAAAAACCATACCCCTTTATCGGAGGATCGTAAACCACAGAGCCCGGTTGGCACGGTGTATATGGTATTGAGCCCAAGAATAATAGCCACTACAAAGATCTAAAGGAATTAAAGAAGGACGTACTGAAAGCCCTCGACCCATCAAGAAAAGGCCTCCAGCTCCGGAGAGTCATTAAGACCAGGAGCGGAGGAATCATAATAGAAACCGGGCGGGGAGAAGATAGGCGAAGAATCCTGGGCGATGTTGATTTACTCGCTTTGTGGGTAAATATTAAAGAAAGGCCTATGCTGAATCCCAGGGTTATTGTACGCCACGCCCCGAGGAGCGTGGAGGGTAAGAACCTGGACCTGCCTACCCTAATAGAATGTTTGCGGAGGCAAAACTTCGGTGGTGAAGTGGTTCTCAACACCGAGGTTAAACCTTTATATAGAACGGGCCAGAAGACTGGTGAGTCTGTAATCTGGTTTTGGAACTCTCGACTGAGGGCCCTACTACTTAAATCTGGTGGGGTATACCTCGGCAGCAACTTTTGCGTGGTTGGCGACCATGTTGAAACTAGCAGATGCTACAAGTGTCAAAGGTTTGGTCATATTTCGAGAACGTATGCGCAGAAAGTTCACACTTGTGGGCACTGCGGAGCTAGTGGTCATTGCTAAATAGAGTGCACCAAGAATAGTGACCCTCCTTGTTGTCCAAACTGTAAGTGAGCAGGTCTTAGGGACACTATGCGTATAGCTAGTAGCAGGGTCTGTCCCACGTATCAAGCTGCCCTTGGACGCATTCGTGAAAGGACTGATTATGGATTTTAACTTCGAGATACGAATGTGTAGAACCTGTGGTCGAGAGTTCAGGAATCACAGAAGTCTAGGTCAGCATGTGACTCGTGCCCACCCGGAAGTCCACAATAGAGCAATCCGTATTCCCAAAATGCCCCGATGGAGTGAGGAAGAGTTCAAGGGGGCTCGTTATTACTACTGAAAGCCTTGTACAAGGCCTGCTTCGTGAGGCAATGAATGAGTGGAATAGATAGGAGCCTCGACAGCCTGCGCTAGTGGTGGAGGTGGTCGGTCCTAGTGGTAGAGAGCTTTTTTGTGACGTGGCTGCAGAGCAGGCGAGCGGCCTTGATATAAGTCTTGCGTCACTAGTCAAGGAAGCCAGAGAAGGGCTCGATGTCATGGACCGACTGTGCGACTGGTTCCAGGTGCGCTTTCCCGAATGGGGTAATACCTCGTTCGAGAGAGGTGAACAGCCTGGGGCCCACGACCCCTTCCATTTAATGCTTGACATCGCCGTCAGTTAGAGTACCAGCGCATACAGAAACTTTGGAAGACTAATAGGAGTAGGGCGGTAAAGGAGATATTGGAAGGAGGTCCTCTAGAGCGCAGGCATTCATTGGAAGAAATGGAGAATTACTGGCGCCCGGTTATGGAGAATCCCTCTCGGCCATTTGATCAGGAAAATTTGCCATCGGGAGCTATAGAGATCACCACAATATGGACGCCTGTCGAAGTGGAGGAGATCCAAACAAATAAGATAGACAGGTCTTCTGCACCAGGCTCGTGCGGTGTTTTATAACTTATATTTACTAGGGGGCAGGTTTATCCCTGAAATCATTGGTGCAAGGATTGTCTTTATTCCTATGAATAAGTTTCCGGAGACGCCTAGCGATTACAGACCTATCACTGTGGCGTCTGTAGCTCTCAGACAACTTTACAAGATATTGGCTGCACGTCTGAGAGCGTTGGATCTCCAGGAGACTGGCCAGAGGGCGTTCATAGCAGCCGACGGAACTGCGGAGAACAGTGTAGTCTTGGATGCGGTGTCAGGGAGGCTCGGCGTTGTCGCCGTGAGGTACACTTGACCTTACTGGACATTGCTAAGGCTTTCGATAGTATTAGTCACTCAGCTCTACGAGCCGCCATGATCCGCAAAGGCCTACCATCAGGATTCGTTGAATACGTGATGGGGGTTTACGGTGAAGGGTTTACCCGGATTACCGATGGTCGGAGGTGGACGGACCCAGTTGTAAGCGGAAGGGGGATTAGGCAGGGGGATCCTTTGTCTCCGTGCCTCTTCAACCTTGCGATGGATTGGGTCCTCCAGGCCGTTCCAAGCCAGGTGGGATATACTCTGGACGGAGTGAGGATTAGCTATCTAGCCTTTGCCGATGACTTGGTCCTGGTAGCGTCCTCGGTGGCTGGCATGCGGGGTGCACTTGCAGCGGTTGGAGCAGCCATCGCCAAACTGGGGATGGAGCTCAGTCCTGATAAGTGCTGTGCCCTTTCGCTGGTACCAGCTGGGCGTGTGACCAGGATCAAGGTAGTTGAAGATGCACTGTTTACCGTTGGTGGAGCCCCGGTGAGGCAGATGCAGTTCCGTGACTCAGTTAAGTACCTGGGAGTCACCTACAGGAATCATGGAACCGAGAGGCCTGAGGAGGAAATTGAAACAAAGCTTTTGAGAATTGGAAATGCACCCCTCAAGCCGCAGCAGTGGTTGACCGCCCTTAGGTATCACCTCCTTCCGAGTTACGTGCACAAGCTGGTACTTGGTGTCTCCTCCCGTGGAGTATTAAGGAAGTTTGATATAAAGGTTAGAGCCGCGGTGGGGGGGGGGGCTGAGATTGCCTAAGGATATACCAGTTGGGTATTAACATGCTTCGTGCACGGACGGAGGCTTGGGTGTGCCTTGCATGGGCGTCCTGGTGCCGGCTCTGACTATGCGCCGTCTGTCTAGAATGGAATGGTCTGGTCTGGCCACGACAAGGGCGGCTTATGGTTCGGCGGACGTGACCAAAAGGCTGCGGAGAGCGAGGGAGGCCCTGGCCAGGAAGACGCTTGGTGCCCTGAAGTTAGGAAGCGCTGGTGGGCAGGTAGGCTCCATTCGTCCAACGACGGAGCAGGATTAAAGGAATCTTCTACTTGTAAGGCCTCGACACATTGGCTCAATGATGGAGCTGGAACCACTTCTGGGTGGGACTTCATACAGTATGTTCGTACCCACATAAATGCTCTGCCAACCACCGTGAGAACGACAAGAGGCCGGCGTGAGGGCCGGATTCTTACCTGCATGGCGGGTTGCCTTGAAGATGAGACCGGCACTCATGCTGTTCAGCAGTGCTATGTTTCACGGGGAGGTCGTTGTTTGAGGCACGATACCGTGGTGGATGTACTGGGTGAAGCCTTAGCCGGGAGGGGGTACGAGGTACACCTCGAGACAGTCCTGCGAGCTGATGGCCGACGTTGGAAACCCGACATAATTGTGGCAAAAGAGGGTAAGGTGATGATTGTGGACGCACAGATTGTAAATGGGAATTCCTCTGATCTAAACTCGCTGTACCGGGCGATGTGTCGAAAGTATGGGAGACTTGGTGTCCGTATGGCAGTGAGGCGAATGTTTGGCGTGCCTGTCACCGACGTGGAGGTAACGTCCTGTACATTGAGCTGGAGACGTGTATGGAGCGGTGCTTCTGCCAAGATTTTAAGGCACCTTGGTGTCCCGATGGGGGTGCTGAGAAGCATTACCTTGCGGGTATTAAAGGGCTCCTGCATCATCTTCAGTGTATGGAGGACACTCCTCGCCGGTGCGGGCCGTTGAGGATCGCCAGGTTTTTTCGTTATTTATTTATGTGTTTTACTTGTTTATATTTTAATTTGGGGTGTGGGTATTTCTGTGGTCGTTATATTTGACTGCACCACGTTAAATCTCCATCGAGTGCTCTGATCTAGCGGGTGAAGTGTTTGGGTTCAAAACGCGGTATTATCTTATTATTATTATATTGACCTTTTTATTATTAGTCTTTCTTTTTTATTATTTTATTTATTTATATATTTTTTTATTTTATTTTATTTCATTTTTTTTATCTATCTGGTTATATTTGTAATAATTGTATTAATTTATACTATTGTATATTGTTATATTATCAGCTATACTGACTTAAAAGGCTTATTTTTTTGTATATTACTTTACTTGATTTATTTAATTATTTCTGTGCCTTCTTATATTCGTCACGAGGTACTCTGAAGACTGATAAGGACATGTTAATAATTTAGGTCTCCCAGCAACTAGGCTTATGTTGTTTTCAAGCCTAAATAACGAGGGTGAAGGAGACACCCAATCGTTAATTGACTTATTGTGTTCTTGAAACTAGTAACAATTGTGTGTATGTATTGTATCTCCTAATAAATAAAAATAATATATATATATATATATATATATATATATATACTAGTCGGCACTTCCGGATTGCGTCATGAGATCAACGCGTCAAGCGGGGTTCCTCCCTATGGGGGGAGGGAGGAACCGCGCTAAAAAACGTCAGACCTTCAGGAAGAAATCTGTATTGGACGTTTCCAATATTTTGATTTCAGTTCTGATATTAAGTTAGATGAAAAATTGTAAAACTTCGTGAGTTTAACTTCTTTACAAGTAATATAATAAAGAAGGGAAACAAAAATCTGGCAAAGCAAAATTGTTCTAAATTATATTAGCTTTCATTAAAAAAAAAAAAAAAAAAAAAAAAAAAAAAAAAAAACAACATTGAAATCGGTTTTGATTTAGAGGCTGTAGTCTTTTTTGAAAAACGATATGTCTATAGCACAAAACATCCAGTAAATTGATTATTAAATTTGTAACCCACTTTGGATAATTGAAAATTACATGGAATGTATTGTTTGTATTTCATGTATGTATATATATATATATATATATATATATATATATATATTATTACTTCATTTTAAGAGCTCCACAACAAAGGCGATCTGCTTTAATTTAATCCAGAACAAAACCAATTGGAATGTCCGCAATTAACAAGAAATTAAAAAGCAGTAATATGAAATACAATAAAATTGGAATAGAACATAAAAGAATACAAAAAAAAAAAAAAAAAAAAATTTAACACTTGTGTATAAAATATTCACAGCTATGTCACTAAAACTTATTTCCTTTAGTTTTTTTAAGTTATTAAAAATTTGTTACAGAGGCTTTTTGGCTATAAGCCATTCTAATTCTGTAAAATTTAATATATCATACTGGTTAGGATATTAAATACCAATTTATTAACAGCTGAATATATATATATATATATATATATATATATATATATATATATATATATGTAGACTAATTTTTCTGAAAGACAGCTGACTCAAACGAGAGAACATGACGTGATGACGTCCTAACAAGGAAAGCCCCTGAACAGATGCAGCTCAAGCAAGAAACACACACACACATATATATATATATATATATATATATATATATATATATATATATATATATAGAGAGAGAGAGAGAGAGAGAGAGAGAGATAGTGAGTGAGAAGGCGAGATGTGGGGGCGATTCTATTTCCTATTCTTCAAATAAGCCAATGATAATTTGACTGGTTTTAGTGGATTTAATTTGGGAGTTTCTGTTTGTTTAATGGAAACTTAATTAATCGCAATTAGCGGAATTAATATCGCATTTTATGAGTGATCAATGAAACATATTATTAGCCCCTAATGAGAATCGTTTGATTTCGAAATGGCCATAGTAATTTTAATCTTGTATCAATATATGTCATTCCAAAATTAAAATGTCATTAATCTCATTCAATTTATCAGTAATTAATATTAATTTATTTGTTGACTCGCTTTTGCATCAAAACAACAAAAATGAATATTAAAAAGTCCGACTCGCAGGAACTGCATCTTCATAGCGCGGTTCCGTTCTTATTCCTAGTCTAATTTGGAAAGATTAAAATAGGAACGGTAATTACTTTGGTTCGACTTTTCTTGAAAAGGTTTTATGGTCTTAAACCCAGAAAGGCCGCTGCATAGAGGCACAACCTATCTTGGAATCTCTCTCATGAAAAGCTAATTTTTTAACAATAATTTCTTTTTCTTATTTTACTTAACCTATTTTATTGTCAAATACATTATTCAACTATAAGCAATTAGAAAATAACAAGGAATAAAAACAGAGAAAAAGAACCGTTCGAATAAACGAAATCAATTACTTTAAAGATTTTAGCACTTATTTCTCCGATTGACATCACCTAATCAAAAATTGTTTCAGAGACTTTTTTGTAGAGAATTTAGAAAGCTTCCAAATAGTTTCTATCCACTTATCAAAATTTCCCAACCGTGTTCAAGATATTAATGAAAGTATACGAAGTTCCCAAAACTTTCATATCTGTTCATAAAATATTTTATTCTAACCCTTCCTTAACTCCAAACGTAACCAAAAGTTTAACATTTTAGTTCTGATGAAATTCAAACATGCAAAACATATTTCAACTGAATCCCATGATTGTAAGTACAATATATATATACACATATACACGCACACATTTTTTTTTTTAATTTTTATTGAATAAAAGACAACGAATACAATAACACGTGTGTACCTCTACACTACACAAACCCACTATTTTTAGGTTAACACTGCAGTGAATAAAATAAAAGTTAACAATTATTTATATGGGCAAAATGTCACAAAAACCCTGACTTATACTACTAACTACGTACTAAGACACATCATATAATGATAATATAAATTAACGATAACTATAATAATTAATGATATAATAATACTTAATTACAATGATAATGATAATAATTATTTGAAGAATATACACTGATAAGTAATAGGAGAGGTAATTAATAATTAATAGGCATAAAACTAATTGAAGCAAACTAAATTCATTAAAGACTGATTGTAGAAGACCTGTGTTTATGTTTACCGCTTAGCACCTAAAGCTATCTGCTAGTCCTAGCTATGAGATAATAGGAGCAGAGATCAGGCAGTGTAGTAGATGTAGCACCTAGAGCTATCTACTAGTCCTAGCTATGAGATAATAGGAGCAGAGATCAGGCAGTATACTAGATGTAGCACCTAAAGCTATCTGCTAGACCTAGCTATGAGATAATAGGAGCAGAGATCAGGCAGTATACTAGATGTAGCACCTAGAGCTATCTGCTAGTCCTAGCTATGAGATAATAGGAGCAGAGATCAGGCAGTGTAGTAGATGTAGCACCTAAAGCTATCTGCTAGTCCTAGCTATGAGATAATAGGAGCAGAGATCAGGCAGGGTAGTAGATGTAGCACCTAGAGCTATCTGCTAGGCCTAGCTATGAGATAATAGGAGCAGAGATCAGGCAGTGTAGTAGATGTAGCACCTAAAGCTATCTACTAGTCCTAGCTATGAGATAATAGGAGCAGAGATCAGGCAGTATACTAGATGTAGCACCTAGAGCTATCTGCTAGTCCTAGCTATGAGATAATAGGAGCAGAGATCAGGCAGTGTAGTAGATGTAGCACCTAAAGCTATCTGCTAGTCCTAGCTATGAGATAATAGGAGCAGAGATCAGGCAGGGTAGTAGATGTAGCACCTAGAGCTATCTGCTAGGCCTAGCTATGAGATAATAGGAGCAGAGATCAGGCAGTGTAGTAGATGTAGCACCTAAAGCTATCTACTAGTCCTAGCTATGAGATAATAGGAGCAGAGATCAGGCAGTATACTAGATGTAGCACCTAGAGCTATCTGCTAGTCCTAGCTATGAGATAATAGGAGCAGAGATCAGGCAGTGTAGTAGATGTAGCACCTAAAGCTATCTGCTAGTCCTAGCTATGAGATAATAGGAGCAGAGATCAGGCAGGGTAGTAGATGTAGCACCTAGAGCTATCTGCTAGGCCTAGCTATGAGATAATAGGAGCAGAGATCAGGCAGTGTAGTAGATGTAGCACCTAGAGCTATCTGCTAGTCCTAGCTATGAGATAATAGGAGCAGAGATCAGGCAGGGTAGTAGATGTAGCACCTAAAGCTATCTGCTAGACCTAGCTATGAGATAATAGGAGCAGAGATCAGGCAGTGTAGTAGATGTAGCACCTAGAGCTATCTGCTAGTCCTAGCTATGAGATAATAGGAGCAGAGATCAGGCAGTGTAGTAGATGTAGCACCTAGAGCTATCTACTAGTCCTAGCTATGAGATAATAGGAGCAGAGATCAGGCAGTATACTAGATGTAGCACCTAGAGCTATCTGCTAGTCCTAGCTATGAGATAATAGGAGCAGAGATCAGGCAGTATACTAGATGTAGCACCTAGAGCTATCTGCTAGTCCTAGCTATGAGATAATAGGAGCAGAGATCAGGCAGTGTAGTAGATGTAGCACCTAGAGCTATCTGCTAGTCCTAGCTATGAGATAATAGGAGCAGAGATCAGGCAGTGTAGTAGATGTAGCACCTAGAGCTATCTACTAGTCCTAGCTATGAGATAATAGGAGCAGAGATAAGGTAGTGTAGTAGATGTAGCACCTAGAGCTATCTACTAGTCCTAGCTATGAGATAATAGGAGCAGAGATCAGGCAGTGTAGTAGATGTAGCACCTAGAGCTATCTACTAGTCCTAGCTATGAGATAATAGGAGCAGAGATCAGGCAGTGTAGTAGATGTAGCACCTAGAGCTATCTACTAGTCCTAGCTATGAGATAATAGGAGCAGAGATCAGGCAGTGTAGTAGATGTAGCACCTAAAGCTATCTACTAGTCCTAGCTATGAGATAATAGGAGCAGAGAGCAGGCAGTGTAGTAGATGTAGCACCTAGAGCTATCTGCTAGTCCTAGCTATGAGATAATAGGAGCAGAGATCAGGCAGTGTAGTAGATGTAGCACCTAGAGCTATCTGCTAGTCCTAGCTATGAGATAATAGGAGCAGAGATCAGGCAGTGTAGTAGATGTAGCACCTAAAGCTATCTGCTAGTCCTAGCTATGAGATAATAGGAGCAGAGATCAGGCAGGGTAGTAGATGTAGCACCTAGAGCTATCTGCTAGGCCTAGCTATGAGATAATAGGAGCAGAGATCAGGCAGTGTAGTAGATGTAGCACCTAAAGCTATCTGCCAGTCCTAGCTATGAGATAATAGGAGCAGAGATCAGGCAATGTAGTAGATGTAGCACCTAGAGCTATCTGCTAGTCTTAGCTATGAGATAATAGGAGCAGAGATCAGGCAGTGTAGTAGATGTAGCACCTAGAGCTATCTACTAGTCCTAGCTATGAGATAATAGGAGCAGAGATCAGGCAGTGTAGTAGATGTAGCACCTAGAGCTATCTACTAGTCCTAGCTATGAGATAATAGGAGCAGAGATCAGGCAGTGTAGTAGATGTAGCACCTAGAGCTATCTGCTAGTCCTAGCTATGAGATAATAGGAGCAGAGATCAGGCAGGGTAGTAGATGTAGCACCTAAAGCTATCTGCTAGACCTAGCTATGAGATAATAGGAGCAGAGATCAGGCAGTGTAGTAGATGTAGCACCTAGAGCTATCTGCTAGTCCTAGCTATGAGATAATAGGAGCAGAGATCAGGCAGTGTAGTAGATGTAGCACCTAGAGCTATCTACTAGTCCTAGCTATGAGATAATAGGAGCAGAGATCAGGCAGTATACTAGATGTAGCACCTAGAGCTATCTGCTAGTCCTAGCTATGAGATAATAGGAGCAGAGATCAGGCAGTATACTAGATGTAGCACCTAGAGCTATCTGCTAGTCCTAGCTATGAGATAATAGGAGCAGAGATCAGGCAGTGTAGTAGATGTAGCACCTAGAGCTATCTGCTAGTCCTAGCTATGAGATAATAGGAGCAGAGATCAGGCAGTGTAGTAGATGTAGCACCTAGAGCTATCTACTAGTCCTAGCTATGAGATAATAGGAGCAGAGATCAGGTAGTGTAGTAGATGTAGCACCTAGAGCTATCTACTAGTCCTAGCTATGAGATAATAGGAGCAGAGATCAGGCAGTGTAGTAGATGTAGCACCTAGAGCTATCTACTAGTCCTAGCTATGAGATAATAGGAGCAGAGATCAGGCAGTGTAGTAGATGTAGCACCTAGAGCTATCTACTAGTCCTAGCTATGAGATAATAGGAGCAGAGATCAGGCAGTGTAGTAGATGTAGCACCTAAAGCTATCTACTAGTCCTAGCTATGAGATAATAGGAGCAGAGAGCAGGCAGTGTAGTAGATGTAGCACCTAGAGCTATCTGCTAGTCCTAGCTATGAGATAATAGGAGCAGAGATCAGGCAGTGTAGTAGATGTAGCACCTAGAGCTATCTACTAGTCCTAGCTATGAGATAATAGGAGCAGAGATCAGGCAGTATACTAGATGTAGCACCTAGAGCTTACACATTTACTATTCAGTATTCCTGTTCATAAGGATATGTTTAGTACGTTTGTGCACGTATCTTTTTCCTGATGCTTTGGAGTAGTTACCTATTTCTTTTATCAGTGGGTTCCTGCTTTTCCTGCATCCTTGAAAGAAACTATACGTAAGTTTATATATATATATATATATATATATATATATATATATATATATTTTTATGTATGATATTTTCGTTTCAGTGTGCATTTTTGAGATTTTTGTATAGTACGGGTAGTTATTGGTTATTCTGAGACACTTGTTTTGAAATATTTGTATTTTCTTCATATTTGATTTTGATATAAAGCTGAATGCAGGGCAAGCGTATGATAATACAGGTCTTATTATTGATTTAAATAGGAGTAGTTTATTAGATGGGCTCAGTGAGGACTTCTTGTAGAAATAAGGATATCTTTTACAGAGAGTTTTGTTAGCTTTATCACAAATATAATTAACATGTTTTGCAAAATTTAGTCTGCTGTCTAAGTTTACCCCTAAATACTTCATGTTTTTCTCCCATGGGATTATAATGTTATTATAAGTTATATGTATTAGGAATGTGCTTAGGTCTTCGTTTTTGTGAAAAGTATTGCCTGAGTTTTATTACTATTAATTTTTACACGCACACATGTGTACATATATATGCCCACATACATACCCCATATGTTTATGTATGTGGGCATATATATGTACATATGTGTGCGTGTATATGTGTATGTGTATATGCATATATATATATATATATATATATATATATATGTTAGGTATATTTAGATAGATATGTGTATATATTAGTGTTAAATATGTCCTACTTGTATTTACAGCCCTGATGAAGGCTTGAAGTTCAAGCCGAAACGTCGGCACAATAAAACCATTTTTACGATAAAATGTAGTTTTATTAAGTAGCAGTGACCGAACCCCGACAGTTATTATTTTGGTTCCACCAGTCTTGAAAGGTAGGATTTACAATCATACCTGGAAAGGTCGGCAACACTAGAAACGGTCCCGCTAGTTAAAAGGTCTTGGAATCTTGGAACTCTATATTTCTATCAATAAATTGTTTTTGTTATTTTACTTAACCTGTTTTATTTTCGAATACATTATCCAACTATAAGCAATTAAGAAATAACAAGGAATAAAAAACAGACAAAAAGAACAGTTCGAATAAGCGAAATCGATTACTTTAAAGTTTTAAGCTCTTATTTCTCCGATTGACATCGCCTAATCAAAGCTTTCATTAGAACCTTTTATGTAGAGCATTTAATAAGCTTTCTAATGGTATTCTTCCGTTTGCCAAGATTTTCAACCGTTTTCGAGATATTAATGAAAGTATACGAAGTTCCCAAAACTTTTCATGTCTTCATTTCTAGCAACAGAAAATTAGTCTCATTTTTCCTATCCTGTTTTACATACAAATACATTTTCCCAACATAAGAAATCACAAAAATAAAAATCAATAAAAAACGAAGAAAAAGAGACAAAAATTACAAAAAGAACGACAAAAACCCGTTCATAAGAACAAAACAGACGTATTTGAAGTTTTAAGCACTTATTTCTCCGATTGACATAACCTAATCAAAAATAGTTTTAGAACCTTTTTTGAAGAGAATTTAGTAAGCTTTCAAATAGTTTCTATCCACTTACCACGATTTCCCAACCGTGTTCGAGATATTAATGAAAGTATACGAAGCTCCCAAAACTTTTCATGTCTGTAGAATAAAATGTTTTATTCTAACCCTTCCTTCTCCAAACGTAACAAAACTTTCAACATATTAGTTTTAATGAATTTAGAACATTCAAATAATTTTTCAACTGAATCCTGTAATTTTAAGTACCCAAACCAAAATCGGGATTCAAAAACTATTTTTCCCATTTTCTCGAAAACGGTTAATGCTATCGCCTTGAAAATGGTTTCATTCATTTTCCTAGCCCAAGAAGCCTATAAAAAGAGTACTTACAAGCTTATGAGCTCAAAAACGTAAGCGTTACGATTTTTTTTGCGCGAATGTCGCCCCAAACGCCATCTTCCAGTGGGCGGATTTTGCTGGTTAACGAACTTGACATTTTTAAATGGACGACAGATTTTTGTACCAAATTTCATCAAAATCGGACCATTAGGGAGCCCAGAAATCCGCGAACAGACAAATATATATATATATATATATATATATATATATATATAAATATACACATATATATATATATATATAAATATATATATATATATATATATATATACACAAATTTTAACCACCGTTATTTTCGGTCTCTAGGGGTTCTGAAATTTTCTAGTCGGCACTTCCGGATTGTTTCATTGTATCAACCTTATAACTGCATCATCTTTGCGCGGTCCCTGTTCATATCCCTATTGTCATTCGAAAAGCTTAGAATAGAAACAGATAATATTTTTCCCATGAAGATGGATGATAAGTAAAGATGGAACGGTGGGGATTCGGCTAAAGAAAACTCAATAAGATTTTTGTTAAAAAGCTTCGTCGCTTTGTTTTAGCCTTCGTCAGCTAAAATGACAAGAAAAACAGAAATTAATACAGAAACAAAAAAAAAAAATTATAATTACTCAATAATAGTTGAGATAAGTAACAGAACTCTAAATACAATTAACTTATTATAAAAGAACAATTTCGTCTTAAATTCTTAGAATGAGTAGAATGAAAATCAATAGAAACATAACAGAAAAAGAAGAAAAAAAAGGCTATTTTACTGAAGTTTATATAAGTAAAGGTGCTTATAGTAACATTAATTGATTTTACAAAGAAATAAGAAACTACATACTAATGAAAACTACATTAGCTAACAGTAATATTAATTAATTTTACAAAGAGATAAGATACAACATACCATGGAAATGCCGGGAGGCAGAGGAAGACCAAGGTTGACAGTTAAGTAACCATTGTGGATAATATTTTCCTCGGCCTTTGTACAAAGGGTTTTATGGCTTTACCTGGTCGTGGTCCGCCAGAACCCTAGAATCCTCTTCTACCGATACTTCATTTCATACGTTTCAAGGAATTGGAAAATATCAAAATTTTTCTTATATTCCTGTGTTCTTTTACTATAGTAATAATTTAGAATTGGAAATTAATTGAAAATAAGGCTATATGTATTCCATCAAATAAAATATACTGTTTGCGGTCTGCAGACCTCGTGAATTCAGCAACGAGGCCCTTTCACGACATAGATAATTTTTTAAATTATTATTTTATGATGTGGAATTTAAAGAGCAATTCTTTCTAGAACATTAAGCAAAGTTAAACCTCAACGTTCATGGCATTTATCCACCGTTAAATATGGATATATTGGGAATATTCTTCAACATGGAATATTAAATTATTGAGATTAATCGAGAGTGCAATATTCATAACAGAAAAATAATGTTAACCTCTATGACGTATTATGATATTATTCTGTCATATAAACCTCTGATTTAGGAATGAGCAATTTCATGAATTTATGGTTATTTATTGAAACTCTTCGCAGCTTCGGAGCTTTATATGTCGTAAACTATTACATAGATAAATGTTAGATCATTTTAAATTGTTTTTTGTAGACAGACGGTAAATATAATTTTACATAGATAGTGATAGAGCTTTAAATCTTATATAGTTTTACAGAAGATTATAATGCGTATTTATAATTTTTACTTATTACAATTTACATATTTACAATGTTAAACATAACAAACTTTAATTGAAGTAACTGACTAATAAAAAAGAAAAGAAAACTAAGTGGTCTGGGATTATAATTCTTATTTAGAACTTAGACAATTAACGTATTTACAATGATGACAAAAAGTAAACTGACAAACAGTTTAATAATCAGTTTTTAATCATTCCATCAAAATTATTACTTACTTTGGGGCTTCAATCGAGGATTTAATTGTATTTAAAGAGTGTGATATTGTTCTGTTTTGTTTCAAATATTGGAATGTGTTTTGTATATAATGGCTCTTGTCTAAGTAAGTCAGTCAAGTTATCAGGCAAGTCAAAGTATTAATTTATAAGTACTCGCGATGAACTCGGTTGGCGTTTTCATAAGGACGTTTGTATATTATAGGAAATTTGTAAAAGAGTGACCAAGGCAAGTGAAATTCTAATATGCAAGCTGTTTACTTGAATATGTTTCAGGTATAATATACCCTGACCACCTCTACTTACCGAGTTAGGCAGAATGGAAAATGCATTACTTTGCGTTAGATAGACAGATACTGCTTTTATTAGTGATTACAAAAAAAAACAAAAAAAAAACAAAAAAAAAAACGCGTTTCCATAAAGTTCGTATCCAATTCGAAAAGCTTGGAATAGATATAATTTATATTTCGTAATTCATTTTAACACTTCTCCAATAAAATCTGGAAGAAAGGGTCTACCTAAAGAATTCTAGATAAATATTTATTCTTGATTTTAGGGGTTTATAATTATCTTAAAACTTGTTATATAAGAAAAATAAAATAGGGGACCTTTTGCCTTTTGGAAGAAACACTGACGAATAATGATTCTGGAGAGGGGTTGGTTGAGGATTGATTCTGGGTTGAATGTAAGCCAGAAACATCAAAGAGAAGTCACTCAGCAAATGTACAATGCCACCTAATTGGGTTACAGAATGTTGAATGTGACTTTGAAGCATATTTATATATTCATGATTAAACAAAACATTGATTAATAGAAGTAGAATTATTATATTTGGTTGTGGTTACCTTTAATCTTATTATGCAGTTGGTTTACAGCTGAGCTCTACGGCATACTTATTGGCTTGAAGAACATACCAACTTCAGACCGACGAGACGTTGTTATTTATACTGACTCACTGAGTTCACTTCAAGTACTACAGGACAAATACACATATCATCCATTGCTCTCAAAAATACTTAGGACAATACAATCTCTACACAAACATGTAACATTGTACTGGCTACCTGGTCATGAAGGACTAGGAAAAAAAATCGATTGCAGACACCCAAGCAAAAGACCGACCCGGCTGCTAGATAGAGGACCGATTCCACATGAAGACATAAATATAACGACTACGAAATTTATTTTGGAATACTGGGAACAATCTTGGACAATACTTACGGACAACAAACTACGGACGATAAAACCTACCGTC
Organism: Gonocerus acuteangulatus; assembly: GCA_946811695.1. NCBI lineage: Eukaryota > Metazoa > Arthropoda > Insecta > Hemiptera > Coreidae > Gonocerus > Gonocerus acuteangulatus. Next base: position 36,422,912 of record OX328124.1, on the reverse strand, counting down.
AAAGATTGGCCATCCAGTTATCGAGTCAATAGAAGGGAGGAGGTTGTATTGGCTCGACTTAGGATTGGCCATTCACGACTTACTCACCAAGACTTAATGACAAGACAAGAGAGACCATCGTGTGAAATTTGTAATTCAGAATTAACAATAAAATATATGCTAACAGACTGCATTAGACGACATGACTTAACCATACCTTACAACATGTACGAACTTCTCGCTGAAGGCAGCCAGTACATAGACAGTATCTTAATATATCGACAAAGTACAGGCTTATATGATCTCATATGAAGGTCCCAAAGACAGATTAATGTAACTACATTCTTATCCCATGAATAAGTTCATATTCAGAATAGTTTACAATTAAACAGGGGTCTCCCGTGGCCTAGTGGCAAGCGCGCTAGATTCATAAGCGGGAGATGGTGGGTTCGATCCCCACCGGCGGCAGGAATTTTCTCATCCCACGGCTGAGAAAATTCCTGGCTGTATCCTGGATGTCGGCGGTAATGGCCAAGATTTGTCGATGCGCCGTAAAAAAAAAAAAAAAGTCCGTCTCGCAGGAACTGCATCATCTTAGCGCGGTTCCGTTCATATCCCTAGTCTAATTTTGAAAAATTAAAATAGAAGCAGTTATTATTTTGGTTCCACCAGTCTTTTTTTTTAATTAATTATTATAATGGCGTGTCAACCCTTAAGGTCACTAATGCCATTCCTGTGAGTAGTAAAGTCTTGAGAGGTCATGATTTACAATCTTACCTGGAAGGGTCGGCTACACTAGAAACGGACCCGCTAGTGGCAAGGTCTATGAATCTTGGAAATCTATATTTCTAACAATAAATTGTTTTTGTTATTTTACTTAACCAGTTTTATTGTCAAATACATTATACATAAAATATTAAACGTAACAAAAATTTCAACATATTAGTTTTAATGAAAGTAGAACATGCAGAAAATGTTTCAACTGAATCCCATGATTCTAAGTACCCAAACCAAAAACGGTATTCAAAAACTATTTTTTTAAGCACTCATTTCTCCGATGAATCGATAATTGCTTCAGAATTATTAGCATTTAGTAAGCTTTCGAATGGTAAGGATCCGCTTATGAAGATTTCAAACCGTTTTCGAGATATAAGGAAAATAATTTAAAAAAATAAAAAAATAAAATTAAGGAAAATATACAAAGTACCCAAAACTTTTTAAGGGTGTCCAGAGAGCGATCAAACACACACACACACACACACACACACACACACACACACATATATATATATATATATATATATATATATATATATACCAATTTGAAACACCGTTATTTTCGGTCTCTCAGGGGTTCTTAAACGCAAACTTTTTTGTCGGGACTTCTGGATTGCGTCATGAGGCCTCCATTTGGAGGGCGGGGTCCTCCATATGGAGAGAGGGAGGAACCGCGCTAAAATTATCTCTTTACGTCTAACTTGCCTGGAATTTAAGGTGCTTAGCCTGATTGCCACAGAACTGAACAAGGTTTGGCTATTAAAACAATCAAACCTTACTCAATTCCTTCTCCCCAACCGGAGACCTGAATGTCAGGTCCGCCTCGAGAGCCACCAATCAGTTGCCCGTATTCTGCCACGAGGAGGCGCACACAGTGCCCAAGTTCACTTAGAATACATAAAAACAAATACGTATGGATATTCTTAATTAGTTAAATTATGTACACATATATACAATATTATTTATTTATTTATTTTTTTTATTTTTTTTTTTTTTAACCGCGCATTTACATCTAGGTCATTAGTTCCGACATCCAGGGTGCAGCGAGGAATTTTCCCAGCGAGCCAATCTAGTGGATACAGAAGGATCAAGAACAAGTTCTCAAAATTGAGTAGATACCACTCCCTAATAAAGCCTATATAGAATAATATGCCAAATAAAGCCAATCTAGTGGATACAGAAGGATCAAGAACAAGTTCTCAAAATTGAGTAGATACCACTCCCTAATAACGCCTATATAGAATAATATGCCTAATAAAGCCAATCTAGTGAATACAGAAGGATCAAGAACAAGTTCTCAAAATTGAGTAGATACCACTCCCTAATAAAGCCTATATAGAATAATATGCCAAATAAAGCCAATCTAGTGGATACAGAAGGATCAAGAACAAGTTCCCAAAATTGAGTAGATACCACTGCCTAATGAAGCCTATATAGAAGAATATGCCTAATAAAGTCAATAGAGTAAATACAAATTGAACCAGAGCAAGTCTTGAGGAAATCTTTTTTTCTTCTATTTAAATACTTTTATCAATATTTAGTCAATAAACCTGTGTTTTTTAATCGCTAATTTATGAATCGGTTCATAACTAAACAGTCGTTATAATTGGTTAGTATATATCCAGTGTTTAAAAATATTGATTGCTTATTGATGAATCGGTTTACAACCAAATAGTCTTTATGAATATTTAATAAATATCTAATACGGAATCACCTGCAACTTTTGATCGCTAATTTATGGATTGTCTCATAACTAAATAGTCGTTAATAATAGTCGTACAAAGAAAACTGTTGATTGCTAATTTATGTATATGTTGACAACTAATTAATCTTTATCAATATTTACAATATAATTTATGTTATGTTATGTCTGAATCTAGGTCAGTTTAAGAAATTTTAGTGAACGAAATCTTAAAGTTGCTCTACCTACTCTTGCAAGGCTTTGTATTTGTGTCGGCAGATACCTGGGTTATATTACCCTACAAGGGTTACTTCTCTTGAGGATTAACTCCTAGCAGGTAAATTTCTAGTAAACCCTCTGTTTGTTTGGGACTGAACCGACTGTCTATTCGTTCATAGTATCTAACCGTTGTAAAGTTTATTTTCTACATTTAGGAATTAATATACATATGTAGACTAAATCATAGCAATTGTCTACCTTCGCTGTCGGTGATCTTAACAATGTAGACTCGCTAATGTTACCTGACCTTAGATAAATCGTAATTACAATTTGCTGCGACAACACGACATTTTATCAGAATTCCCTGTCTAATAAAGCCTATGAAGAATAATATGTCTAATAAAGCCTATCTAGTTGATAAAGAAGGACTAAGAACAAGTCTTCAAGATTAAGTAGTATCTCCTGCCTTATAAAGCCTATATAGAATAATACGGCTAATAAAGCCGTATAAAGATTCATATAATTACTCAACAATAGATTCTAATTTAAAAACAGCTATTTTCGATATCTACCTGTTCTAAAACGTTAAATCATTTATTAGGCACTTCGGATTACGTCATTGGGTCGACGTCAGAAGCGTGTTTCCTATCTGTGAAGTGAAGCAGGAAACAAGCTAAAAACAGCAACCAATTAAAATGTGAGGTAAATAGAGGAAAAACGCCGTTCGTGGTGGTAGACAATCTTACAAGGCATTTCGCTCAGAAATACCCGAAATATTGTTTCTAATTTTACGTATCCTATTTTATTGCCAAATAGATTTATATTCTATAATCAATAAAAAAAAAAAAAAAAAAAAACTACTAGCAATAAAGAACTAAGGGTAATACATGAAAATAGGGAATACCAAGAACAATTCTAAAATACGAAATCAAAACCAGTACTGTAATCTAGATATTCATACGGCATCTTCGAATTCTAACAAACAAAATAATGCTTTTAATTATACATATCCTATTTAATGAAAAATACATTAGACTACTATAAGCAAGTACAAAAATAACGAGCAGTGAAAAAAAAACTTCGGGAAACACATAAATAGATCCGTTTAAATAAAGGAAACTAACTAAGTTTTAAGCACTTATTTCTCCTAATGTGACGACCCCATCAAACATTTCTGTAAAACATTTTTTGTAGAGAATTTAGTAAGCTTTCGAACTGTTACATTTCAATTGCCACGATCTCCTAACCCTTTTCGAGATATTAAGGAAAAAATACGAAGGGGGCCTAATAGATATTCATAAGGGATCTGAGAACCCCAAGATACCGCAAAAATAAAATATTCTAATTATACGTATCCTGTTTTATTGGCAAATACATTTGACTACTATAAGCAATTGCAAACAATAGGGAATATGCCAAAGAACTCGGATTAGGAGCCTCGACAGTTTCAAGACATTTGAAGGAAATCGGCAAATCCAAAACTGACATTTCATACGGTACAGCCTGATATATTTCTAACAATGAATTGTTTTTCTTATTTTAATTAATCTATTTTATTGTCAAATACATTATCCAACTATAAGCAATGTAAAAATAGAAATAAAAACAGACAAAAAGAATTGTTCGAATAAACGAAATCAATTACTTCAAATTTTAAGCACTTATTTCTCCGATTGACATCGCTTATTCAAAACTTTCTTTAGAACCTTTCTTGTAGACCATTTAGTAAGCTTTCGAATGGTAACCTTTCGCTTCCCAAGATTTTCAACCGTTTTCGAGATATTAAGAAATTATACGAAGTTCCCAAAACTTTTCATTATTTCTGACAACAGAAAATACGTCTCATTTTACCTATCCTGTTTTACACACACATACATTTTCCTTACAAATACAACATAAGAAATTAAAAAAATAAAAAGCAATAAAAAACCAAGGGAAAGAGACAAAAATTACAAAAAGAACGACAAAAACCCGTTCATAAGAACAAAACAGACGTATTTGAAGTTTTAAGCACTTATTTCTCCGATTGACATAACCTAATCAAAAATAGTTTTAGAATCATTTTTGTAGAGAATTTATTAAGCTTTCAAATAGTTTCTATCCACTTACCACGATTTCCCAACCGTGTTCAAGATATTAATGAAAGTATACGAAGTTCCCAAAACTTTTCATGTCTGTTCATTAAATATTTTATTCTAACCCTTCCTTAACTCCAAACGTAACATAACTTTCAACATATTAGTTTTAATGAAAGTAGAACATGCAGATAATGTTTCAACTGAATCCCGTGATTCTAAGTACCCAAACCAAAAACGGTATTCAAAAACTATTTTTCCAATTTTCTCGAAAACGGTTAAAGCTATCGCCTTGAAAATGGTTTCATTCGTTTTCCTTGCCCAAGAAGCCTATAAAAAGAGTACTTACAAGCTTATGAACTCAAAAACGTAAGCGTTACGATTTTTTTTTGCGCGAATTTCGCCCCAAACGCCATCTTCCAGTGGGCGGATTTTGCTGGTTAACGAACTTGACCTTTCAAATTGGACGACAGATTTTTGTACCAAATTTCATCAAAATCGGACCATTCGTCTTCTATTTAGAGAGCGAACAGACAAATATATATATATATATATATATATATATATATATATATATATATAAATATATACATATATATATATATACAAATTTGAACCACCGTTATTTTTGGTTTCTAGGGGTTCTGAAACGCAAAATTTTCTAGTCGGCACTTCCGGATTGTTTCATTGTATCAACCTTATAAGCGGGGTTCCTCCCTATGGGGGAGGGAGGAACCGCGCTAAAAAGAAAAAAAAAAAGTTTACAGTTAAAATTTCTTTTACTAATTTTAATTCTTATAGTAACAACTTTGAAACAAATTTGAAATAAATGAATTCTGTATTCAAATATGACAATTTACAATAACTTCCTGGTTTCTTAGAAGACTTCCAATTAAAATAAATAATCTTATTATCAGACGTTTAAGAAAGAAATGTTTTATTGATGAAAGTTTGAGAATATAGTTAATCTAGCGGTTCTTTCTAAGACCATAAATAACCCTTGGTAGAATGTATTCGGTTTGCGGATCCAACAGTTTTCTGCTCTAGTATTATACCAAACCAGACCATCCGTGCTCTGAAGTCTCCCTTTATCTCCTCAGATGTTTTCCTTCCATCTCCCATGAAGGTGTAAGTATGTATGAGCAGGTAAAAAATAGCGTGAGTATAAAAACTATGAATATTTTTTAAAAGGAATATATGAGAATATATTTAAAAATTAAATTTATATTCTTTTAATAAAAAACAAAAAAAAAAATCACTACAAGAAGGGAAAGTTTTAACTTTGCACTTCTTGCGATCAATTCGACGACAATATTTCCTAGGTTCCTTCCTTTACCAAACCATTTCTTCCAAATCTCCTTCCTATATTTACAATCTCCTGCAGTTTAAATCTGCTGTCCATTCCCGTGGTACCCGCTCCCGTCCCTCCGATCTCTATCCTCCCACTCATAAAACAGCCTTCTTCGACCGTTCCTTCATCTCCCGAGCCTCCTCCTTCTGGAACTCTATCCCTCTTTCCATTCGACACTCTCCTTCCTTACCTGTCTTTAAATCCCGCCTCTTTGCTTTTCTCCTATCCTCCCAGGAAGACGCTTCTTAAAATTTCACCACCAGGAAGACCTGATTACCTTTGTAAATTATATTGCTGTTTTTTTCTCGTGTTTATGCATTTTCCTAGTTTATATCTTTTTATAGCCCCCATTCCTTTAATATTTATTCAACTTTTTAATATTTATTTGTTTATTTAAACTCTTTAATTTTATTCCCATCCCCCTCTGAACATTGTATCATCATTGCCCCATTCCAATGAATGTACATATTTACTTATATTTCATTTTATTATTTAAGGCTTCACATATAATATTTGTGTTAGTTGCTTTTTTTGTTTTGTTCTTTTATACTTTTGTTTTTCTTTATTGAATGAATGAATGAATGTAAATTTATTATTTCATACATACATATATATATATACAAATATAAAAAGAGAATAATAAAACAATTTACTTAGGCTTGGACATTGTCCATCAGCCAGAGTGCATACCTATATACATAACTAAATTTCATAAAATAAAAATATACATTTTGCAAGTTATGGATACCACTTAAGATGGCTATGGATAAAAGAAGAAAAAGAAAAATTAAAATAAATAATTAAACATGAATTGAAATAATAATTAATAAATACAGTCATAATAAAATAGACTGAGAGTATGTATATATATATATATATATATATATATATATATATATATATATATATAAATAAAATAAACAACTTATAAATCAATAATTAAATTGAAAAATTAAAAACTGTCGATATTTCCATATATTTTTTAAATATTTATATAAGGTGTCCCAGTTGTTTCCGTTCAGAATCTGCTTGACTTCTTCAAGGGTGAGTAGGTCCTTTTCGTAGTGCGCCCTCCTAAATTCCTTCATTATCGGACATCTCGCGAGAAAATGCAGAGTGTCTTCCTCCTCCTTGAGATTGCACATGGAGCAGTGACCACGCCCGTCTGTTCGCCATGGCCTACTGTTTAGATGCAGCATCTCTGTCCTAGCCTTCATGATTAGACGGACTGCATAGAGGGACCTGTCATCTGACATGTAGGAAACGGCTGCATCAGTGTGGACTAACGATTTATAAAGCAGATGATACTGAGAAGATTTACAAGATTCTGTCCATCGCCTTTGCTCTAGATTAGCGAGTGACAGCAATAACCTGGAACTTACTTCCTTCATCAATACAGGGTCACCGCTCGTCCAGCTGTCCATGTTCTCTCCAGCTCTGGCGAATAGCTGTTCCCATTCCTTGTATAACCAGGCCTTCTTCCCTATCACCTCGCGGAACAGTCTACCAGGCAGCCTTTGTCTCGGTAATGTTACCAACCTGAGCATATACTCTAGATGTAGCTTTAATGTGTGCAGGAAAATAGATCTTCTACCTGTTTCTAGATATATTGCATAATTAGGAGTGTATGTTGGCAACCCGAAGAGCCGCTTCACAAATGACCTCTGTACAGCCTCAACAGCCCCGAATTCCCTCCATCCCCAGACTTGGGCACCATAACACAGAGTTGCTCGCGTGACTGCATCGAACACCTGAAACTTAGCAGAAGCGGGGACTTCATGCTTCATAATAAAGCGATTCCATACAGTATGAAGTGCATACTTTGCTACCCGCACCTTTTCCTCGAAATGGCAGCTCATTGACAGCTTGGGGGTGAGGATAACTCCAAGATACTTATATTCGTTTACCACTTCTATCGGTTGGCCACCAAGCTTCCACTCCTCGTTCATGGCTGGTCTCCCACCATTCCGAAATATCATTATCTTGGATTTATTCAGATTGATAGTCAGGTTCCAAGTTCGACAGTAATCCTCCAGTTTATTTATCATGAGCTGTAGAGAGGTCTTCTCCTCATTTAGAAGAACTATGTCATCCGCGTACATAAGGCATGGCACCCGACCGTCTAGTATTCGCACTCCTCCGCTGAGCTCCTCAGGCAAATCATTTATATAAGCAGAAAATAAAAGAGGACTCAATAAGCAGCCTTGCTTTACTCCAGAATCAGTGCTGAAAAAACTGGTAATGCCACCCTTGTTCCATACTGCAGACTCCGTATCCTTGTAGAGGTTTTCAAGAAGGCTAACTATCTTAGTGGATAATCCTAGTCTATATAGTTTATAAAATAGAGCACCTCTGTTCAGCAAATCGAAGGCAGCTTTGAAGTCTACGAAGAAGCAATAAACCTTACTCCTTTTCTTTTGTAGTTTAAGTTTAATTATTGTAATTAAGTTAAATATATTGTCAATGGTGGAGTAATTTTTCCTAAACCCGGCTTGATATTCACTGATAATATTGTTTTCCAAAAACCAATCCTCCAATCTCTGAAGTAAAATTCCAGAAAATAATTTTGCAAGCGTGTTGATGAATGATAGACCCCTATAGTTCTCCGTATTATTTACATCTCCTTTTTTATGAAGCGGGAATATTATCGCCTTAGCGAAGCTCTGTGGAACATCACCAGTCTCCAAGATCTCATTGAAGATTTTGATCAGCAACTCATGAAGTTTCCTTGGTCCATACTTGTAAAATTCATAAGGTATCCGATCTAATCCTGGCGCCTTGTTATTCTTGGCTTTACACATGACAAGTTCTAGTTCCGAGAGTTCAATAGGCCGATCAAGGCTGTGTACTACTGTCATTGGTCTAGCATAGGAAATAGATTCATAAGCCATCGGTGCATTCAGCATTCCCTGGAAATATTCCAACCAATCTGCGTCTTTAATATCATTAGTAGCTGACATACCCTTATTCTGGAGAATTCTTACAAGCCCCCAAAAATCATTGCTATCCTTAATTTTCTTAAATCTTTCATTCAATGCCATAAAGTAATGCGCTTTCTTTATTTTGCATAGATCCTTGTATTCTTTAATTGCCTCCAGGTACAAAAATTTTAAAAAAGGCAAATTATGCTTTCTGAATAGGCGTAAAAGTTTAAAGGACTTTTTCCTGACTCGCCTACAATCGCTGTCAAACCAGGGAGCGCTGGCCTTTCCGTGATATGAGTTATCTAGGCTACGGTGCTGGCCCCTGTCGGCTGAGCCTCGAATCACTTGAGACAACTGACAAATAACCTCCTCATTGTTTACTCCAGTAATGTCATCTGTTAATAAAGTTTCAAGCTTGAATTTATAATACTTTTCATCATTCTTGGTCCAACTTAACTTAGGAAGCAATGGAGCACTGGTGTAGGTTCTTTGTGGTATCTTATCATTTAAAACAGTGATAATTGGCATATGGTCTGAAAAAGGTAATGAGAGAACTTTAAAATCTTCTACTAAATGAAAGCTATCTCCAGTTATAACACTTATATCATTAACTGATACTCCCATAGCTCCTATAAATGTTAACTCCCCTTCTTGATCTGAAGGAGACCTTCCATTTAAAATAATAAAATTGTAGTCAGCTATAAAATCTAACATTTTTCTCCCCCTGCTTGTTTTATTTATATCTTTTGATCTCCTTTTCCTAGAAAATCTTTTATTATTAGCAATTATGGCTTCTGGAAGATTTTGGCAGTCAGAAATTTGAACATTCCAGTCCCCGATTATTAAAAACTCCATATTATCATGCCTCTGGATGAAAGAGACTAATGTTTCAAATTCTGAATTCCATTCTTTTGCTCTAAGATATACTGGAATTATGCATATATTTAATTTGTCCAATTTAATTAAAATTTGATCCTCTACTGAAATGAAGTGAGCATGGTCAGCCAATGACTTTTTAATTCCTGTAAGTTTTCCACCTATTGCTCTGCCAAATGCTTTCTCTTTTTTAGCATATTCCCATTCCAAATGATATTCATAGAAAAATCTCTCAAAATATTGACAGTCTTCCTCACCAACATGTGTTTCCAAGAGAACAAAGACACTATATGTTTTAACATTATTCAGAAAATCTATTGATTTTATTTTGCTTCTGAGACCACCCACATTGTATGAGAGAATATTTAAGCTAGTCACATCTATGTTACCTTTATCTGTGTCCAGTCAATCTGATCGAGGCTTGTGCTCATCCGATGTTGCTCCTTCTCCACCAGGCACCATACTCCTATGAGGCTCAATATTATCTTCTGCAGCAGGACATTTTTCATTTTTTAGCTTATCATTAAGATCAGTGAGATCATAATGAAACATTTTTGAGAGGGCATCGACAGCACTCTTCCTACCCTGACATAGCCCAACCTGGTCACTCCACTGGTATCGAAACCCATTTACTAATAACTTGTCTCTCCGAACAGTTATGATATGGCTAGTTTTCAGATCCTTGAGAGTTTTCCTTACTAATAGCAACTTATTTCTCTCTTGTCGCTGCCTCAATGTTAGATCCTGTTGAATGCTAATGCCGCTGCCTTTCAAAAACTTAGCATTTTTCAAAATCTTAGAAACCATGTGTTGCGATAGGAACTCTGCTAGAATAGGTCTCTTTGCCTTACTAGGATTACCAAGTGGTCTAGCATGACAGATAACAATACTCTCATCAACTTTTAAAACTGATGAACATAATTGCTTTACAATTTCCTCATACCTCTGATCCTTTTGCGGCTGCAAACCATAAAATAAAAGATTATTCCTCTTAGATTGTTGATTTAAATACTCAATTTGGTTTTCAAGTCTCTCATTTATTGTTTGTTGTTTTTCCAGCTCCTTTCTGATATCCAAATTTTCTTTTTCTAATGATATTAGTTTATTATTTATTCTCATAATATCATCTTTTGTTGCTAATTTTTTATCATCTATTAAATCACTAAATAGACTTTTCAATTGACTTACGGACAGTTTTCCAACCTCACTCATATTTTCAAATTTTGTCTTTACTTGGCCTTCCACTTCAAATTCTGGGGAGCTGTTGCTGCGTCTCCTTTTCTGACTTGTTTTTGGAGAAAAGAAATCGGTAATTTTATTATCAGTATTTCTAAGATTCATTTATTTCAAAAGAAAATGATATTAGTTTAATTGATAAGTGCGTAGCTGTTATCACGCCGATCTACCGGCTACAACTTAAAACACCAAATTTATAGTTTCAAGGCCTGAAAACCTTATTTTTGCTACTCTAGAAATAACTAGAACTCTTATAAATTATTCAGGCATCAATTTCACTTCAATGAAATCTTCGAAACCACGAAAAATTGATAAAAACTTTCACCCTCTTTCCAGCTGCACGTATCTTTATCACTACCGTTATCGCACTCTTTTTCTTTATTCATATTTATATTTTTAGGTTAAATTTCTTTATTGTTTATTTTGTACTTATTTTTATTCTTATGGGACGAAGTCCCAGAATAAAGTTTTTTTTTCATTCATTCATTCATTCACTATTACTTCCTAGCCTTACTATATTTGTAAATTGCATATTTTTTGCGCCCTCTTTTGATCGAACCAACTTTATAAATTATATACAAATACTAATTAAAAACACCACAAGCGCCAGATTGATAGAAATTCGATCAAGAACATAACTAGCGCTAATGGCCTAGGTATTCGAAGCACCTTAATAACAAAAAAGAAGATAAGTACAGAACAACTTTCTTTAACCGGTCCTTGTGTAACTAAGTTCTTTCTCATGGACAAAAATACGTATTAGTAAACAATAGTGAGATTTTTACAGTTAAAGATACTCTAAACAGGCCACGAATTAGAAGGCTTATTAAACGGAAAAATAAAATAAAATTGGTCATGGCGTTAATGACCTTGGCAGTCGAAGCACAGAAAAAAAAATTGTCCATTATTATCAAGTTGTGTTAATCAATGCTATTAATATAAATTAAGTCGTTTGTTTATGTTGTTTTGCTAAGTATTAAATATGTTTATGTTACTTATATGTATAATTAGTTTTCTTCGCTATTATTTCATCTTCTTATTAATTACCTATTTTTTTAAATATTTTTTTGATGTTATTTTGTAATTCTTCTCGTTTACCCGTATATCACTCTCTGTGCTCAAATTACCACTTTAACTGATGGGCCCTGTCCAAGCTTTTTTGTGAATTTTATTTAATTAATTGTTTTATTCATTCGTATGAAAAATGTTTCTGCAACAGACGGTTCTCTTAAAACTGCCAATCTTCCCGGTTTTGAATAAATTTTTAATTAAATAAGTATATTATGGTCCCTATTATGTATATTCAATGATGAAATACATTTTCTAAAACGTACTTTGATGAGTCCGACCTCAGTAGCTTCATTCCGTCAGATCATGAGATTACTGAGTAAACAAAGTTGTAAATAAATCTCAATTCTATTTTGAAATATTGAGTTAATATGATTTTTAGAGATAAAAATTATAACATTTAATGATAATATTAAATATTCACTCAGCCTTGAAGTGATAATGACTAAAATCTTGGTTTAACCAAAGGTAGCAAGTACTAGACTATTTAATTAGTTGATGCTAAGCAACTGAAGACACCTAATTTAATCATAAAACGGTTAGAGAGGAATGGAAACCCTTCTCTGGAATGAAGAGAGCTTGAAGAGCTCAAGAACAGCTACAGGAGTCTGGGCTTAATCTGAACCCGGAATAATCCCAGAACGAAACTCATGTAGATTGGTGTCGCTAACCGCAGAATCCCAGCTATCTCCTTTAATACAATCTCATAAAGTTCAGATATTCAGAGCTAGCTTGTTCGGTCTACCGTACAATTTTTAATTGCACAGGAAGGTACCTCTTTTTTTTATCCGTTCTTTTAGATTATTTTTATGAGAACCTTTATTCGTTGAAAATTGGAAGGAGCCTTCATCGTTCTTCGAATTCATTACTTTCAGAGCTTCTAAGAAGACTGTTATTTAATACTTGTTATCATTATTTCCCAATTGGTTCGGGGTTATCGATTCATGAAGATATTACTATTTTTTATTAGCAGAATTTGGCGCAAGAGTAAATATCAAATATTGTAATAAAACAAATGAATTTTCAGTGTTGGGGATATTCCTTATATTTTATCTGACAAGGAACAGTTTCTGCCACTTAATAACATAGTCGAGAAGAACTGGACAACATAAAACATATTAGAACTGGACAATATAAATAAACTATAATTTATTAAAGATGATGTGCAGGTCTGGGAATCATCATCAAGACTACTTTATATTAATGTTTATTTTGTATTTATATGATTTTTAAGCACTTTATTCAGGAATGTTATGTTTACTAAAAACCATATCGCAGAGGTACGTGCATAGTTATGCAGGTCCTGTGTGTCTAACATTTTTGTATAATTATTCTATCAACATATTTTTGTCTTCGGTGCCCCCCGAAGCGCGGCGGGGTCTGATCCCACCTATCGAGACGGAACTAAAACTAGAGATAGTCGGACAATGAAATAGTTCCATTAGCTACAACAAGACTAGGATCAGATCGGACATGGAAGCTACGAGACCGACATATCGAATAGATTGGCAGATCTCCATCTCCTCAAGGATTTACTCTCTAGGGGCAGAATCGATCACTTCGCCAATTTCCAATCCTCTCTTCAATCCGTTGGGAACTAATCCGTCAGGGAATCTACCTCTAATTAACCAAGTATAGTGTTAATTCAAATAACATACAATACTTGAGTTTCCAATCGTTCTAATAATCCTTTTCAAGCACTTTTTATTCTCTCTCCTTACACTAATCAAAGAAATTTTGAGAATGCCCGCCAATCTTCATCGCTACAGAATAGTTGCCAAAAATGGCCGCCATTATATATATATATATATATATATATATATATATATATATATATATATATATATATATGTATATATATGTGTGTGTGTGTGTGTATGTTTATCACAATACTGGCAAACATTTTTTGCACGAAACGAAGGAGTTCGTTAACCAACGAAATCGGCTCATATAGAGAGGCCATACTTCGGGACCGAAGTTATTGAGTGACCGACCAGCAATCGGTATAGCCAAATCAATCTACTATATATTTGTCTATAGCCCAAACTACTTGACAGAAAAATTTGAAATTTTGCATAGATACTCCCTTTAGGACGTAAAAACTCGCTATGGATGTTTTTTTTTCAGATCTTCAAATTTTTAAACATTTTTAGAGGGGTTTGAATCTTTTGTTGGTTTTAAAGAGAGCATGCACGGACATGCGTTGCTAGGCCGATAACAGGCCAGCTGTCACCGTACTGTATCTATTTCAGAATATTATTTTCATTTGCTTTTTTTTTTTTTTTTTTTTTTTAACAATGATGGCAGACCTTGAATTACTAGAAATAAACTGTGATTTTGTCCCTTATAGAGTTTACGCTATACCTGGTGATGGTGCATCCCAGGTAATAATATCCCGAACCCTTGCAGAGCCTCCTCACCCAACAGCATACCCAGTCAGAACACTTCTTGGTAAGCTCGCAAATATAATGGGTGTTTCCAAATGACATATTGGAAACATAAATTTTTTAATTTATTATTGACAACGAATTTCCACCTGTACTGGTTTGTTGAAAATGGTCCGGAGCACTCCATTGTCAAGAAACATTATACTTTGATTAATTATCAATTGCTGAATAACTTACAGCATGACGAGAACTGGCTTATAATAAACTGCTCAAAATTATATAGTAGCGTTAATTTTGATGATACATTATTCAACACAAAAGAAATAACTACTTATCTGCCGTGACGAATCACGGGTATTCAGCTAGGAACTCAATAAATGAGCAAGTAATTTCAACTCCCAAAGCAACTTAACTCGAAACCTATCGTATCCGAGCACTGATAGAGGCAAAAATAAGCTAAATCGGCCCATTATAAGTGGAATTTACTTAAGTACCATTGTAATTTTTTTATTGATTCAAGTTTGGTTATCGTTGAACGAAAGAAGCTAAATTGTTTTAGAAAATACGAAGTAAAAGTTCGTATTTTCTAGAAATAATATTATAAAGATAAATAATATTATATAATCCTCTAGTGAAGGGGGAAAGGTAATGTTTCCAAGATGACCTAGATTTTTCGAATAAGACATTATTGATAATATCGGATTGGGGAAACTAAAAATCACAACTTAATCAATCTCAGAAACAAAGCTCTTAAGATAATTAAGTTATCATTCTGCCCGATGAATCATTTAAGACTTGCAAAGTAAATATTCATGCTTACATTTCTTGTTTAATGCGAAGGATATTTTTCGAGAGAGACAAATCCGCTTTATGTTTAATGGATATACCTGAAAGGACGTTATTTATTTTTTGTTGAAGAATACTCTCTGTTTATTTTGGTAATTCATTAAAGATGGAAAAATAATGTTATTTTCCTTGTGACTTAATCACTTTTTAGTTCTTATTTTTCTTGATTTAAATATTCAATGTGCTCAGGCAGAAGAAAATTAGACAGAACGTAATTCATGAATTTGATAGTTTCAAATTAATTTAATAATTGAATAATATTTAATGAATCTACATTTTTGATATAAAATAATTACACAAAAACATAAAATTTTCCGTTTGTCTAATGCTATTCAATTCCCGTAAGAACTCTACCTGGTAGGAGGTGGAACTTTATTTTTCTTTGCTGTGAATCATAGTTTATGTCGTGTCTAACTTTTAAGAAAGATTGTCCTGTGACAATAAGGAAAATTTAAACATTGGGATGCGAAACCCAAAAATAAAACATAAACCTTTGGTTGTAAAACCTTTTGGTTGTATATTTGTTGTTGTTCAACCTTAATAGTTGTAAGGCATTCGAAACCAAAATTAATATTTTTTTAAATTTTTAAGTCAGGTGGTTAAAAGCAGAATTGACAGCTGAAACAAACTTACAGACTACAATAAATGCAATAGAAGAATGGGGTAAAACATCTGGCTTCCAATTCTCTCAAGAGAAAACGAAATGTATAATTTTCACAAGAAAGAGACTGAAGCCATACATAGAACTCAAATTAGGACAACAGCAAATCGCATTGACTGACAATCTGAAGTTTTTAGGACTGACTTTTGACACTAGACTTACTTGGTTGCCCCACTTAAAAGGTCTCCTCCTTAAATGCAAAAAATCTTTGAATTTATTGAGGATATTAAGTAATTCTAAATGGGGTGCTGACAGGTGCTCTATGCTGATGTTCTATCGAGCCTATACCAGGTCATTACTGGATCATGGTTGCACAGCATATTCATCGGCCAGTCAAAGTTCACTGAAACTACTAGACACAATTCACAATACAGGACTACGACTAGCAACAGGCGCTTTCAGATCTATTCCTCGTAGTAGCCTCTATGTTGAGTCAAACGACCCACCTCTAGAGTACAGAAGGCAGGTACTGTGCACAGATTATTTTATTAAACTAAAATCGCAAAATTTCTTTTGTACAAAAAACATTTTATTTAATCAACTTCATACCAGATATACAAATACAACTTTGCAAAAAACATTGAACATCAGAATTTTAGAATACACCCGTCACTCCAATATATTACAAACATCAGTATATGTTTTTAAAACACTATCACAACCTCCATGGAGAACAAAGAACTTAAAAATTGACATTTCACTATCAAAACACAATAAAAACTATCCACACTCTCACCACATTCATAAACATGAAATAAATGCTATCATGACAAATTATGTGGGAGCATATAGTATTTATAGCGATGGCTCAAAAACAAGCAGTGGCACAGGTTCAGCAGCAATCGTGGAAGACAAAGCATTTCAGGCAAAACTAGCAAATGCTTCAAGCATTTATACTGCCGAGCTCTTCGCGATTTACCTAGCCCTGTCAAATGTGTCCATCACTACACAGAAACACATCACCCTATTCACAGATTCTTTAAGTTCTTTGTTCTCCCTCAAAGACATTTAAAACACTCATCCAATTGTCACAGATATTCTTGAACAGATAAACAAATTACAACATAATAACATTGGGATCACTATGCTTTGGCTACCAGGGCATTATAATTTACTTAGAACGACTGACGTAGACATCCTAGCAAAGCTAGCTACAAGACGTCGCACTGAAGACTTTTTACTGGTTACAGAACCCGACATGAAACAGGTTGTAAGGACTCACGTACTCAATAAATGGCAGGCTGAATGGTTATCTTTAAATGAAAACAAGCTTCGGGAGGTAAAGCCACTCATAAAACAATGGAACTCCAGCTATAGAAGCTGCCGGAGAGAAGAAGTAGTCCTTACAAGACTTAGAATAGGACATACACTACTAACTCACTCTTACTTAATGACAAAACAAGACATACCACTATGTAGAGAATGCAATAAGACATTAACAGTAAAACACTTACTAACAGACTGCAGGAAACGTGAAAACATCAACATGCCACATGATATGTACGAACTTTTGACAGATGGTAGTCCGCGCACATATCTATTATTTTAGACTTTTTAAAACACATAAAAATTTACGAAGGAATATAGCAAAAACGTAAAATTTGAAGTATGTTAAAATTAATTTTATAATTCAATTTTATTTGTACAAAATAAAGGGAAAAGATTTAGTTTATTAAAAATAATTTATTACTTATCTGTTTTTTATTTCATAGTTGGCCTTTCTGTTTGGTATTTTTATTATTCTATTTTTTTTCTCTTTTTGCCCTTTTTTTTGTCTTGTATAGTTGGTAGATTCAGTTATTTAATTTTTTATTTAAATGTTTTATTTTTGATGTGCTAGACCTTTTATTTTGTTTGCACTCTACGTGTTTATAGAGCTAATCGCCTAGTTGATAGCTCTTAAATCATATAAATAAAAATTAAAAGCAGAATTAAAAGATCTAAAATTTTATATTTATTTTCTAGGAGTATTCCTTTTTTTGCAATAATGATGAAAACTATTTCACTCTATTAATTAAATAATTAACTAATTCTAATTGGACGCCTTTAAACGGAAAGGAACCAAGCGCCATTTTTAAGGAAATTGAGTTTTTGGTGCTATCTTGTAGAGAATTAGAGAATTTATATAGTAATAAAAAACTGGTTAAAATATAATGTTGTCATTAAGGCAAGAAAAAATACCAAAAAAAAAGAAAAGTGAAATAGTGTATCCAGTATGCTGTAATAAACAAAAAGGAATCAAGCACCATTTTTATCAATAACTATAAAAATAAAACCCCATTACCATAACAACAGTTTATTTTAATGAGAGAAAATGAATGACACATTCCAGGTAATAAAGGAATTTTAGACCCACAAAAAACTTTAAACCCAATTCTCTAAAGAATGAATAGATGGCACTAGGTTCCTTTCCGTTAAAGGCGTCTAATTATATTTAATTATTTTTCTTTATATTTATTTTTATTTCATTTTTGTATTCCTTTACTATCTATACCTCAAACATTTCAATACTTACATTATTGTCTGTAGCAACTAATATTTTGGAGTGGCGTCGTGAAATTCAGCACCTCATCAGCTTAATACAGGAAATGAAATGCTGTTCGCCTAAGACGCGGAGCATCGCGCATAAATAATAATCCTGGAATATTCCTCACTCCCTTTTTTGGGGAATTTGCTCGTTTTATTATTATTATTTACATTATCCTCACAGTCCAATTATACACAGAATGTACCCAATATGACCGACCACGTGATGTTGGCATTATAAAAGGGTGGCAACCTGTAGACAACTCGGTGTTGATATAGTCGGAGAGCTGGTAACGCACTTTTCAATTGCTCTATGCACCTTAAAATTTTGCTATAATGTACCTCTTGGGTAGATAAGAAGGTGCTAGACTTACCGTGTAACACAATTTTTGGGAAACATTTTTTTGCATTTTCCCCTATCACCTTTGTACCTGGTGTTCCACGGTAAGTCTCCAACACAATATGCCTTCTTATCTACCCAAGGGGTACATTATAGCAAGATTTCAGGGAGCATAAAACACTTCATGAAACGTGCGTTTACGGGCTCTTGGAGTAATACGCCACCCCAATTTTTGCTACGCAGTTAAAGAAAACAAACAAAAAATTGGTGGTATATTCTGCAAATAAAGTTGCATGTAAGTAAGTTTAGTAATAAGTTTACTTGAAGCTCGAGATGGGACAGTGGCTTATCGAAGGGCTTTATTGATAGAGCTTTAGCGGTCAGCCCTGGCTTTGTCTACCCTTCCAAACAATGTCTGACCCAGTTTGGCATTTCGCCACCTTCCCTTGATCCAGTTCTGGGGCACTCCTGTCAACTCTCATATCCATCATTCCTTCTATAGACAGCTTCCGGAATGTTGACAGTCTGTATCTTGTGGCTTCCTGTATTTCCTCTATATCACATTCCAAACAATTCTGTTATTAGGGTTTATCGTCTTTTTAAGTTACAAAAAAAACAAAACAAAAAAACTTAAGCTAATTTTAACAATTTTCTCTATTCCCACGTGATGGAAATGAACGTATAAACCATTTAGTTATTTTAAATTAGTTCAAAGAATAAAAAACAATTAATGCGAAAACTTCATAAAATTTGCTGACCCTCGGTTTAGATTCGAATAACATTTCTCCATTTTCACACTAAGTTCACCACCGATGACTTATAAAATTACTCAAGAATAGTGATATTAAGCCATTTGTCAAAATTAGCAACAGCTGATCGTTAAACGGGAAGATCTGGGTTCAATTCCCAGTAGTTAATTTATTTTCTAAATAATAATGATTTGGAAATTAAGTTGATTTGATTGACGTATACCAACCTGAATGTTGAGAGAGATTAAATTTTAACGTCCATTTATTGTTAACTACGATTTTTAGGGTTATCTATAGGTTTCCAACCTTTTCTAGCCAGGATAGGGCTGATGCCTTTTCTTTTTTCTAAAGAAAGCCACTACCCCTAGTGGGAATCGAACCCAAGACCCTTTGGCATGGAATGTTAAGTGCTCACCCGACCTGTATGTTATGCAGAGATTTAATACATTTAAATTCTAGCACTGTGTATCTACTATTGTTAGTATGCAATGTCCATCGGCGTATAAAGGATACATTTTCCGGGGTGGGTGGTTGGGAACTTTTGGGAGGTATGGAACACTAACGATTTAGAACATAGAATAGTTAGCCAAATGCTATTAGACACGCAAAAAAAAACTATTTTTTCTGAACTGAGTGATCTTATTTAATTTATTTTTAAGGTTTTTATGACACACTTTTACAGAATATACCAAGATTTCGGGGAGGCTGCAGCCCCCTAAGCCCATGGCAATGTCTATTTGGAGCATTGGCTCATTTGGATAAATTAACTTGCCATGCTATGGTATGAAGCATGGTAGGGTAATTGGCAAGGCACAGGAGCATAACATCCAGGGATCTGGGACCAAATTACAGTCTTCCAAGTTAATATTTAAAGGCAGAACTTTTGAAAATTAAACTGCTGAAGGGATATGACGATATGTTTATTGGCGAGAGATAATAAAAAGTGCTTGATAAGGATTATTAGAACGATCGATTAGAACGAGCCCGCCGCGCTTCGGGGGGCACCGAAGACAAAAATATGTTGATAGAATAATTATACAAAAATGTTAGACACACAGGACCTGCATAACTATGCACGTACCTCTGCGATATGGTTTTTAGTAAACATCACATTCCTGAATTAAGTGCTTAAAAAACATATAAATACAAAATAAACATTAATATTAAGTAGTCTTGATCATGATTCCCAGACCTGCACATCATCTTTTATAAAGCTTAGTTTCTTTATGTTAAACCCTGGCCATAATGTTGTCCAGTTCTTCTCGACTATATTATTAAGTGGCAGAAATAGTTCCTTATCAGATAAGATGATATTAAGAATATCCTTAAGATTGATCTGATAATTTATTTGCTTTATTACAATCTTCAGTGTTTAATCTTGCGTGAAATTCATGCAATAAAAAATTAGTAATATCTTCATGAATCGATAACTCCGAACCAATTGTGAAATAATGATAACAAGTATTAAATAACAGTTTTCTTAGAAGCTCTGAATGTAATGAATTCGAAGAACGATGAAGGCTCCTTCCAATTTTTAACGAATAAAGGTTTTCATAAAAAAAAAAAATCTAAAAGAACGGAAAAAAACCTTCCTGTGCTATTAAAAAACACTTTCGTTTCGTTTTTGGTACGGTAAACCAAACGAGCTACCTCTGAATATCTGAACTTTATGAGATTGTATTAAAGGAGATAGCTGGGATTCTGTGGTTAGCGACACCAATCTACATGAGCCTCTCGTTCTGGGATTATTCTGGGTTCAGATTAAGCCCAGACTCCTGTAGCTGTTCTTGAGCTCTTCAAGCTCTCTTCATTCAAGGGAAGGGTTTCCATTCCTCTCTAACCGTTTTATGATTAAATTAGGTGTCTTCAGTTGCTTAGCATCAACTAATTAAATAATCTAGTACTTGCTACCTTTGGTTAAACCAAGATTTTACTCATTATCACGTCAATGATGAGTGAATCTATATATATAAAAATCACCTGTAAGTTTGTCTGTCTGTTTGTTCTTTATAAAAATCCACACCGTTTGACCAATTTGGACGAAACTTGGCACACATGTACTTCTTGATACGGGAAATCTCCTAGGCTAGCTCAAAATCTTTTAGGCTTCACAGTTCGGGAGTAACGAGTTCGAAACTGTCAAATATAGAAGAGTGAATTGTCAGAAATAGCCATTTTCTTTCCAGTGTTGCCTAGGTGGAGATTAGCAAGCCAACAAAACATTCTTCTTTTATTGCGAACAAATTTTCTTTTGGGAAGAAAACTTTTTAGTTTAAAGCTTTGTATGTGTGCCTAAATTATAGCCTTATTTTCTGAGAATTTGGACAAATATTATCATATAAGATCAATTTTATTAATTTCTGATGAAGATGTATGTAGGACAACACTGGGCTTCTAGAAGCCATTAACCATTTTTTTTTAAAGTTTGGTGTGTTTATCTAACTTCCAAAACTTTTTAGTTTCCGCAAAATTTGTGTTTATTTTCTAAATTATAGCCTTATATTCTTAGAATATTGACTAATATATATTAATAAATAATTTGCAATATTAAGTTTTTGATCTGTTGACTTTCCAGTTGCCATTTTATTTCCAGTGTTGCCTAGGTAAAGATTAACAAGCGAACAAAACATTTTTTTTTTTTTTTTTTTTGCGAAAGGTTTTTCTTTTGCGAACAAAATTTTTCAATTATATCCTTTGTATGTTTATCTAAATTATAGCCGTATATTCTCAGAATTTGGACTATTAATATCATATAAGATTAATTTTCGTACTTTTTTTTGAAGATGTAGGACAACACTGGGTTCCTAGAAGCAATTAACCTATTATTTTTTTTAAGTTTGATGTGTTTCCATAGTTGATTATTTTTATTTGCAAATTGCTTTTTATCACATGCATTTGCTTAAAATAAACTATGTCTTCAACATTAACCCATGCATCTGCACAGAAATTCAATAATTTAAATACTTACTTACTTAGTTCTTACCCATACCACCTAAAATCATCTATATGTGACATACAAAACTTTTGTGTTTATCTAAATTATAGCCTTATATTCTCAGAATTCGGACAAATATCATATATTAGTAAGTAATTGGAAATATTAATTTATTGATCTGTGGACTTGCAGGTTCCCGTTAGTTTTCCATAGTCGATTTTTTTTTTATTTGCAAATTGCATTTTATCTCATGCATTTGCTTAACATAAACTATGCCTTCAACATTAACAAATGGATCTGTACAGAACTTTAATAATTTAAATACTTTTAGTTCTTTACCATACCACCTAAAATCATCTATATGTAACGTACAAAAATGTTGTGATTATCTAAATTATAACCTTATATTCTAAGAGTATTTTTTGTCGTCATTATTATTTCAACGTCAAGAAATAAAATTTTATTGTCTAATTCTATTTCTTTCGTAAAGCCCAAGTTACTTAAGTTTCATTAATTTATTTGATAAAAAATAGGAAAATGGTATTATAGGACTATATTTAATCTGGAAATTAAAATCAATTTTAAATTTATGACAGATCGATTATCGATCAGCTGACTATTTGGCACCATATTGGATTCGTTCAGTCAATGACCAGTCTAGACGAGGCCCTGCTAGTGGAAGGTTCCATTCCTCAGGTTGAGGCTGGATTTAATGTTTAAGTGTGTTCCCCTGATGAGGCACCAAAAAGGGTGCGAAACATGTAGGGAAGATAAATAAAAAGTGTAAAAGTGTGTGGCGATATTTTATTGACCTTCCGCCTTATTCGCCAGTTATATATATTTGAGCTAAGGGTCATTTAATGAATAAATAACTCAAAATTCTTATTTTGTAAACTTTTCCCTCTTATCTACGCAACTCCACATCATACTCAATGTTAAAAAATCTATTTGTTTATAATTTAGTCACAAATTATAGGTCATATTTGAGGACCCCAGAGGTCACGGGGTCTAAGTAGCAAACTCAATGTTTTAGGGAAGTCAAAGCTGAATATATGTGGTAATAGCAAAAACTAAATTTTTACAATTCCGATCATACTAAACGAATTCTCAGTCCATTTTTATTATCGATAGATACATCACGCGGTTTATGATTAATATGCAATGAGTTGGAGAATCTGGCCATATACCTCTTAGTAGTAACTGGTAGTAACTGTCAAGAAAATCACTTGGACCTCTTACCACCCACAAGATTACGGTGTCAAAATCCATTCCTGTATCTAACTTCTTTTTTTTTTTTTTTTTTTTTTTTTTTCAAAATTGTAACTTACACCCCTTGACTTCTGGACCTTCATTTATCACCTGACGATATTACAATAATAACTACTAACACATATCTTTATTCATGACTGAATGAATGAAAATGTAGAAGCATATGAATAGAATATAGCTGGGAGTGAAGAAAGATTAAAACCAAACAAGTGGAAAATAGTACATGTGGTGGATGAAGAATAACAAGAGAAAAAGGCAATAAAAAGAGAAGAATCGAGCGTGTAAGGAAAGGAAAAGAAAACACGAAAGTGTTTACAAAGAGTCGTGATCCTGGAGATTGCTCTTTTTCTAATACGTGTTAGAATTGGATTTCTCTTCGCTCTTCTTAAGGTTCTAATATTAGCGAAAGTTTTATTAGTAAATATTATCTTGCATTACAATACTTTCGTTGAACATGCATGCTAAGTTTCATTATCATATTGGTAATTACTTTTTTTTGTTGTTATATGTGTATTATTCTTGACAAATTATATTGACCCAACATTTATTTATTATGAAGGCAGGAGGTTACATAAATATTAAAATTTATTCCATAACATGGTTGCAAAATGCAAACGAGAATGAATACATACAGCAAAGGAGTATCATACACTGCATCAGTGTAAGTTCTTCCAAGTTCATTATGTCGAGGCTTTGTTCGCCGAGGTGATGCCAGACATTTCATCCGATTCATCGTGTCTTTCTAAGAAGATAAGGTCCTCTAGGGGGTGCTTAAAATTCATTTTATAGGTTGCCGAACCGATATAAAAATTGATTGGTTATCCAGTAATTGGACAGGCAAGGAGTTTACAGGGTTTCCTGTGACAGGAGTGTATCTTCATTTGGTTCAGTCAGGTGAGAGCTGAGAAGATGGCTTAACAGCATTTGAAAGGGGCATAACATTGAGAAATGCCTTGCTAAAATCTATGGTATTTCCTAAGTGGATTTAGAGGTTGTGTACCTTTGTGTTAAAATGAAGTTGGGCGTTTTGGGACATGTAGAAATTGATCTTTCTAAGGCCTATTCCAGACATTTACTAAAGCGAAGCCTTGTTAAGGCATGTTACAACGTTGTGCTAAGGCCTGCTCGAGGGGTTTGCTAAGGCAACGTCCGGAGGTGTGTAAGGTTCCAGAGACGTGCTAGGGCACGTTTTAGCAGCGTGCTCAGACATGTTTCTAAAGTTTGTTGATGCAGGTTCCTGAGGCATGTTCCAGAGTTACGCCAAGGCAAGATCTTGAGGTGTGCTTGCTTTTACTTGCAGCTATTGAGTATTATTAATTTTTAATGAGTTTAATTTAATTAAAAAAATAAACTATATTTATTATTTTTATTTTTTATGTACGAACGATTTTCATCTGTTCATGTAATGTTTATGACCTTGTAATCCTTATGCTCTACGGAATTATCGAGAATGAGGCATCACTGAGTTGAGTTACGATTACTCATATACCATCAAAAAATTATGCATTATCGGCGTAAATCAAGATCTTTATTTAATTTTCTTAAAAGCTTTCATAAAAAAAAAAATAGTTGAGAGGAAGTAAAATCCACTTATTTATCCTTATACGGCCATCTGTCGATAAAGTAATTGCGCATGTCAGGAAGTATCGTGGTAATTTTGATTGAGGACACCTTAAAAATGTATAAACCAAACTAAATTGGCTCCACTGATTCCATAAACGTTTGAAGTTCCACGGAGCTTGATTCAATTAACTTCCTCCCCAGTTATAAAAAAAGGTCACGTTTCGGAGACGCTAATGGCTCATAGGGGTCGCTGCCCCTCCGTTCCCTTCAATACGAATTATGAAGAAGGGTTACGACCAGCCAAAGGAACGCCATACGTAATCAATTCTGGTTTATACCATACATATACGAAGGACTACTTGACAAGCACGTGAGGTAAAGGGATAGAAGGCAAATATTTTAGAGCAGGAGGATTCCATTTAAAACAATGTAATTTATATTAAAAATATTTGTACGCATCCAAATAGATTAAACTTAAACAAAGTAACACTCTGAAAGAGAAAGGTTGCTATCCAACGTGCCTGTGGCATCCTCACTGTCAGAGTTGGGCAAACGTTAGCGCGCGCTAAAAGCTGATACCTCTCCGCTAATTTAGCGAAACTGTAGAAAGCCAGCGCTAATAATTAGCGGTTAGCGGTGGCAGTGCGCTAACCGCTAATCTATTTATGAAATATCGTAATTGCTAATAGCTTAAGCTATAGTTACAAGTTGTAATAGCTTAAGCTATTAGCAATTACTATATTTCATAAAAAGATTAGCGGTTAGCGCACTGCCGCCGCTAACCGCTAATTATTAGCGCTGGCTTTCTACAGTTTCGCTAAATTAGCGGAGAGGTATCAGCTTTTAGCGCGCGCTAACGTTTGCCCAACTCTGCTCACTGTGAGCAGTATTAAGCATAATTGTAACCATAATTACAATTATGATTTGTGTCACAGGCTTTCGAGATGTGATTATGATTAGGATTGCAATCGCAGACCCTGGAGTTATGATTAAGAATACGATTATAATCGCAATTACAAGAGTGGCTACCATGGGTGTATATAGAAAAAAATTTCGGAGGGGGCTGGGAAAATTTCGGGGGGAGGAGGGGCTGAGACCATTTCCGGTGTATGGAATACTAACAATTTAGATCTTGGAAAAGTTTTAGCCAACTTAAACGCTATTACACCCAAAATAGAATATGTTTTATGAACTAAATGATCTTATTTAATTTATTTTTAAGAATTTTATGAAATTTTTACCGATCAAATCAAAATTTGGGGGGGGCTGCAGCCCCCTCAGCCCCCCTTATATACGCCCATGGTGGCTACGATTTCACTTGTAATCACCCCTTTGATTATAATTACACTTGTAATCACAAATATATATACGGTGATTACAATATATTTATGTATGTGGCAGAAGGTCAAATTCGAACAAAAACCCTCACTCTCTTAACTACTCATTTATTTCGCTCTACATGTTTCGCGTTCCTATTCAGGAGCTCTTAAAATAATAAACAAAAACAGCCTGCATCACGGAGAACCTTCCGCAGGTAGGGCCACGTCTAGACTGCGGAAGGTAGGCATTAGAATTTTTATTAGTATCAATTTTTGAACAGTTATTGCAGCTTGAAAAACACACAAAGTAATCTAACATTCAAGAATAATGTGCACAAGGAAATCGGGGGTTTTCTACAAAAAAACATAGTTCTTTCTAAATAAACTAAAGAACGGTATTAGTCTGGAACACAAAACAGATAGAAACGTGTGGTTGACAGCATTTAACTGCTTTTTTGGCCTAGCTTCAACTCCTTGAGTATTATCATCTACTTGGTATATGCCCAGTATATTGTGTTAGATGTAATGCAGACACTCTCTAAAACGCAGAAATGACACAGTTTTTCCCTCAAACATTCTGGGACGTCATATCTTGAGAATCCTGAAGAAACTTCCTGAATTAGACGTGAGCTGGAATTTCAATGAAAGCACGACTGAAAGCTCTTACAGCCTTTAAATTTCATGAGTTACTTTCTTAATTCTCTCTACAATGCAGGAATTCATTGTGCACAGCGCGTGGTTCGACTTCATTCATTCTGAAACCCTGAAGCCATTCTGAAGAAAAGTGAACAAGTCATGAGTGAAAAACATTCATGCAGTTACTCGAACTGAATAAGATTCGAGGAAGGGGAAGCGAAGCGACGAAGACTCTTGGCAAATTAGATTCCAGATTCTGTAGACTGCTACTGTACTCGTGTATTCCTCTACTACTGCTTGTCTTAGCTTCGTGTTTCAAATATGGAATAGTGTCTATTTAATTCCATATACTGCTGGAGTTAAATTAAGTCA
This sequence comes from Gonocerus acuteangulatus, assembly GCA_946811695.1. Taxonomy (NCBI): domain Eukaryota; kingdom Metazoa; phylum Arthropoda; class Insecta; order Hemiptera; family Coreidae; genus Gonocerus; species Gonocerus acuteangulatus. Next base: position 36,395,123 of record OX328124.1, on the reverse strand, counting down.
CTGCCTTATACGTATGTGGCTACACGCGTCTTAAATAGACATCTTAGATAACATATGATAAATGATGACTCCTATTACAAAACGTATATATATATATATATATATATATATATATATATATATATATATATATATATATATATATATATTAGGTGCTCCGACAGCTGAGCTAAGTTTGCACTGATCGTAGATGTATTGAAAATGCTCCAGTAGTTAAGGCTGATGCAGATATGAAGAAATATATTAAAAAATCCTTCAAGCCCAATAGGTACATTTTTTTTAGAATGTTTTAATTTTACTTTAAAGATAATTGATGCAGTTGGTACTCATGATTAAGTCATACCGTAATAATGTTCTATTAAATATTACTTTATTATCATTATTTAATTAGCCGATGTTCTTCCAAGAGTTTTTTTTGTTCATGAAATTACCCAACAAAATACTCTCTCTCGTGTTTCAGAAAATAACTTAAAATAACGAAAAATAATTGATACAGAAATAAAATCTTTCATTGCTTAAAAAAAAAATCAGCTTTTAGACAAGCTTTTCAATATTCAACATCCTTCCATAGTGATATAATTTTAAATTGAAATATATGGGTTGAGGAAATATTAATATATTAATAAGATTTTTGCTTTAGATGAACATTAGGAATAGTATAATATTAGATTTTCAGAGCAAAAACACTTAATTAGAAGTGCTTTTAGAGCTATGATGTAAAATTTATTATATTAAAACTATAATGGTGCTAATGACCTCAGCAGTAGAGGCACCAACAAAAAAAAAAAAAAAAGAAGAAAAACTATAAATAAATAGAGAACGCTCATTAAATTTAAAGCATTTATTTTCATCATAATCAATACACACACACACACACACACACGCGCATATAACAATATATATATATATATATATATATATATATATATATATATTGTTTATATAAAATAAATTTAAAGTATGTCAAAGAATTCTAGGGTTTATTTTATTTGTTTACTAAAAGTTTCGCAGTTTTTAGCGATATACTCTATAACAATTAACGATGAAATTCTAGGGTTTTTAATTCCTTTGCAAAATCAATTTTAACATTACAATGTTTACTGCTTGCTTTCCATTCATAGCTATCTTAACTGAAATATGTTCGATGATATATTATCTTTTAATTTTTTTTTTTATTTGAGAGGATTTTAACCGGACAATGTAAACGGTGGTAAAAATTATTGACAGCAGAATAAACATAAGCTTTAAAATTAATGGACCACTGTTATTACAGTGTCGTGTTCAAAATGCTTGCGAGAAATAGATTAGATATATAGAAATGGATTATATATATTATGTATAACAAAGGTCTTTTGGTAGAAAGACAATTTCGTTCCTAAATACAACCTGAATAGCTAACATTTTTGGGAATGTCTGAACGTCACAGTTCCGATTCAGATCCGTCACAAGCAAAATCCTCAATAAAAACGAAAATATATCGTCAAGAAGAAATTATCTTTTGACGGTTCGGTTACTGAAGAATGATTGCGGTTTAGTCCCACCTCAGTCACCTAACCGTCAAAAGATAAGTTTTTATCAACGATATGTTGCCTGAGACTGACCGGTGACTTGACTGATGTGTGTGAATAGACCGCTAGTCCCACTTCAGTCACCAATCGTCATGTAAGCATATTATCTGTGACTGATACTAGACCGAACTGACGAAACGGAGAGGTGACTTATGTGTGTTGCTTGGTATTCAAATAAACCCGCCTTGTGAGCCTACATGTGCCATCTAGATTCCAGAAGCAGAAGCTACTAGAAATCAGCTGTTCTTCGCTTATCCTTCGGATCTATTTTTGGATAATATGTGCCTAGTGAGCTTCTGTGATTCACATCCCCAAACTTCTCTTTTTAGCGCGGTTCCTCCCTACCTCCATAGGGAGAACCCGCTTATGAGGTTGACCTCACGACGCAATCCGGAAGTGCCGACTAGAAACTTTCTCGTTTGAGACCCCATAGATCACGAAAATATAGGTGGTTCAAATTTATATATATATTTATATATATGCTTGTCTGTTAACGCTCTAGCAAGCTCAAAAATGGCCCGATTTTGATGAAATTTGGTACAAAAATCTGTCTTCTAATTTGAAAGGTCAAGTTCGTTAACCAGCAGAATCGGCCCACGGGAAGATAGTGTTTGGGGCGAAATTCTCGCAAAAGAAAATAGTAACGCTTACGTTTTTGAGTTTATATGCTTGCAGGTACTTGTTTTATAGGTTTCTTAACATAGGAAAACGAATGAAACAATGTTTAAGGCGATATCTGTAACTGTTTTTGAGAAAACTGGAATCAATGTTTTTGTAAGTCATTATTTTTTTGTGGGTACTTATAATCACGGGATTCAATTGAAATATTTTCTAAATATTGGAAATTATTCCCAACTAAGATTTTTAAATTTTGGTTATATTTGGAGTTAAGGAAGTATGCGAAAAAATATTTTATTAATAGACATGAAATGTTTTCGGATCTTCACACATTTTTCGTAAATATCTCGATAACGGTTGGGGAATCGTGGTAAGTGGAAGGGTGCCATTCGAATGACTACTAAATTCTCTACAAAAAAGCCTCAGAAGAAATATTCGATGGGGCAACGTCAATCAGAGATATAAGCGCTTAAAACATAAAAAGTGTTTGTTTTGATCAGGTTTTTGTCTTTGTTTATCTCACTTTTTAATTGGTTGTTTTTTGTTTTAAATTGCATTTATCGGTGAAATTAGTATTTTAGTAAAATAAGCCAAGAAACAGTGAAAGGTATTGGTAATAAGTTTGGAGTGGTTGTGGTAATCATGATGGCAGTGGCTAATCATGATGGCGTATACATAAGTTTGTTTTTAATTCTCCTATCTATATATCGTCCTCATAGCCTACAACTGAAGTTATCGTTATTTCTTATTTTATATAAAGATTTTACCCTCGAGAGAATGAAATTTTATTTGCCATGAAGCACATATTTACAGTTGATTATAACAGTCAAATGAATTTGCTAGTAAAACAAAAGAAACTTAAAACGACAACGAATTTTTGGTTCGAAATAGAGCCTTCTGTGCAGTACTCGAAGAGTGAGTATGTTTTGAGTACACAATTGTATTGACTTATTCAGACTTCCTCAAGAATGAGGATTAAGAATTATCCGTATTATTCAGTGTAAGTTGGCTACTGTCAGTTTCCTGGGATTTGTGATGCCTAATCTGTTCCATTTCTTCGAGATGTAGGGAACCGCGCTAAGATGACGCAGTTCCTGCGAGTCGGACTTTTTGTGACTTGCCATCGACCATGTGTGAATATACCTTTATGAGGAATAAATAAGGATAAACACAATACAACACAAGAAATGCGGTTTACCTGATTCCTCCCCTAGTCTGGTCGTAGTTAAGAACCTTGTCTCCCAGCCGCCACATGATGAAGTGGAGTTGGTCAGGAACTTTACTGATGAGGCATTTCAGCTCGATGGTACTACCGCTGTTGTAGAACTTCTTCATGATCGGCAGCCCACGCTCGTCTGCTATGTCCAACTCTGGAACTGATTACATACTTATATTACAATTTTCTACGCTTTGAATATATATATATATATATATATATATATATATATATATATATATATATATATATATACAGTGACTCACAAAACCGTTGCAATGATATGTAAGTTAAGTTATAATATTGAAAAAAAATTTAAACCATTTTAATATTTACTACTCCGGGCCAAAATAATTTAATTGGGACTAGGAGGTATAATTCTAAAAGGATCTTGAGGGGATTAGTCATTGTTAGCACTCACAGGGATACGATTTCTGTTGTTGGTTCATTGCAACAGCTTTGTGGCGGATGTTTTAGAGTGAAGTTCAAATTGTAATGTGTCAAGTTAACTATTTAAAATAGTTTCTACCAAAGAAAACAGACATAAAAAATAATATTTAAGCTGGATAAATTAAAAAAATTAGGATGAACTCAATTTTCTCTGACATAAACAACAGTATTAAGGTTTTGGCCACTGAAGGCCTTCCGATGAGACTAATTGCTGCTCGAGTTGGTTTGAATGTTTTTACAGTAAGTAGATATGTTATAAAGAAGAATCTTTATTGTTCTAAACATGTTGGAGATCAACCAAGAAAAGTTTTAGCAAGAAACAGGGAGTTACTGGTTCGACTGATTAGGATGGATGAGATCGACACTCCTGTACAAGGCCAACACAGTCTTAAAACAGACATGGGGCTTCACATTAATGCTGAAACTATTCCAAGAAAACTAATAAGTCAGGGATATGTGGCAAAGGTAAAGGCCAAGAAGCCATTGCATCAAGAAAACACAGGCATGTACAACTGCAATTTCGTGGTAATCATGAAAATTGGACAACTGCTAACTGGAGTGGAGATGTGAGGTCAGCCAAAACAAAAATGAACCTTTTTTGGGACTGATGGACCATGCTGGCTATGGAAAAAAAGCCTGGGTCTCCCATTACTAACGGGAATTCCAGTCTACTCAGAAAATTGGTGGAGGCAGTCAAATGGTCTGGGGTGCATAAAGGACCAAAATGTTGGACGGACTGCCAGAATAGAAGGGAAAATGAACCTTGAGGAATATCTAAGTATTTTCTAGTCCAATTTTTAATTTCCAATATGAAGATATTATATTTCGACAGGATAATGATCCAAAGGCATATTGTAAAAATAAGTGGAATGGCTTAAAAATCAGTCAATTAACATGTTAGATTGGCCCCTTGGTCTCCTAATAAACATATTATTGAGCACTTTTCGTTTCGTAAAAAACAAAATTTGGCCAAGTGCGCAAATTCATCATAATCAATTGAAGAATTATGTGAGCGAAACGAATTGATATAGAACAATATCCCGTCATTATATTCAAACAATCTAGTGAAAAGTATTCCAAATAGAATTCCGATCACAATTAAAGCCAAAGGAAGCAGAATGTACTAAATTATAAGGGTTTTTAATAGTTTTTATCCAGTCAGAAAAGTGTTGCAATCAGTTAAATTTTCAATGTTTTTCAGAATTTATTTTTATACTTCAATAAAATTATTATTATGTTAGTTTCTAATTATTAAGTAGTTGTTAAAACCATATATATTTGTTTCATTACCCAACACACATTTCTAACAGCAAGGTATTCAAATTTTGTAAGTAAGAGCTATCATTGCAACAGTTTTGTGAGTCACTGTATATATACATATATATATATATATATATATATATATATGTATATATATATATATATATATATATATGTATATATATATATATATATATATATATATATATATATATATATGTATATATATATATATATATATATATATATATATATATATATATAAAACAGTGTAGAAAAAAAACCTTTCCTAACAGCCTAGTTTTCTTATAACACTTTGAACTATAAAGAAACTCCCGTTTAGTGTATCTAGATTTTACATCCTAGTATAGTCCCTTCCTATACAACTTTGTGTCCCCCTAGATTTAGTATTTTAGACTAAGTAGGCTTAAGTCCCCCGATTGTAAATACATCCCCCTTCTAGTACGTAAGCGTAGAATAAGGTGTAGCTCTAAGTCCAGCTCCAGGTTCCAACCCGTTGGGCCTGGAGCTCTCTATGTACATTTAATAAATTTGGGAGGGTGGGGAAAAAAAAAAAAAAAAAAAAAAAAAAAAAAAAAAAAAAAAAAAAAAAAAAAAAAAAAAGAAGTAAAAAAGTATCTAGATCTCATTTGCACTAACTGAGATAATTATCACAACTAAATAAATAAAAATTACTTACAAGTAATTAATAAGTCCAAAAATATACATATTTATTATTAAATAATAAATTTGATCAACTATGCTGGTTATGTAACAAATGTCTAATCATTTTCTATGTTTAATCATTAAATGACCCTTTGCCTAAATTAAGCGAATTATCGAAATAAGCGGAAGGTCCAAAAATGAAAACTTATATGGCTTAAATAAAAACCGTTTCACCCTCAACTTGAAAAGAACCTTCCACTCGTAGGAACACGTCGAGACATATCCCTACTATGGGGATCCTGGGATCCTCTTAAAGTTAAAGCTGTTGTATTTAAAACATATTCTCCTGTTTGGTGCGAAACGTATAGGCTAAAATAAATTTTGTGAAATTAAGAAGTGAAGTTTTTATTTCTTGACCCTCCGCCTATTTCGATAATTCGCTACACTTATCTATGTTATTATTATTTAAATACTCGTTTTGCATAACGACTAAGAGAATACAATGCATGTTGTATATGTTGCTAATTCAAAGTATACTGTATGTATTGCCTAGGACGCCAATTCTTGTGCTTCACACAGGCCACGAACTCACCCTTCATCGAAAACATAATTTAGCGGTAAATGTGTGAAAATTTACAGTATGAATTTCTTCAGGCATGATATTTAATGTATGCTGGCCTTCAGGGAATTAAACTTAAGTAATAACGGAGGGATATTCTGGCAATCAGACTACCAGTTGAAGTATAACGCTGGCTTAAGCTTGGTAATATTACTGCAGGCTGGACGAGATAAGGGTTAAGCTGCGAAGTCCCTCCGTACTTAGTAAAGAGAAATTACCAACTGGACGAGGGTTATCAGTAAAGCAGACCACATACCATGTAGATAAACCTGGATACGTGAATATTCACCTTGACTTGTAGGGAGCAGGCACATTACTTTCACATGAGTAACTTAAGAATTACATCTCCATGAGAAGCACCATAGGCCATGGTAGTTTCGACGGCCTCATCCAAATCCCAACGAACTTGTAAGAGTTTAAGCCATTTGCTGAAGAGCAGAGCAAGGCTTGACATTGACAGCGTGCTCCAACGCTGGTGCATCATCAACTCAATATATAAAGGCCTAAAGGCTAATGGTCATAAAGCTGGCATAGTTTGCCTACACTAGGAGGTGCCTACACTATCTACCGGCAAATCCATTTGATTCGTATACCACTAGATGCAGGTTCTGAGGCAGGCAAATGTGTGAGAGCAGCAGTTGTTCAGAATCACAGATCTGTGTTAGTAGCTCTGGAGGCACGCTGATCTCACCGTACAGATTAGTGTTGGTGGTGTAGCGGGAGCTACCTGCAGCGGCAAATAATCGCATCTGTTGCCCGTACCTCTTTGTACGAGACTGAGGAGTAAGGTTTGGTTGTGCGTTGGAAAAAGCCGGTAGACGAGGCTTCTCGAGTTCTAGGAATCGCACGTTTTGTTGTTTTTTGTGGCAAATGGTTTAATAATGTACTACAAAACCAACTCGGCCTATCGAGTTTGCCCACATGGAGCCCCGCTCTTTTCTTCTTCACGCCTACTGCCCAAATTCAAAACTAACATGGAACACGCATTAGCGGATCATTTTTAGCAGGCTTCTGTTTAACCGTTTCTTCTTGCTTCCTGCACTCTTTCGGGTATATTTCGATTCATTAATCGCAGACATCCTGTTCTCTTCTGGTACACTTTCTCCTCACATCCTATTCATGGCAGGCCAATTAACAGAATGTAAGTAAGAAATGACCAGACAGTGCCCCGAGAGGGTACACAAAGCGAGCAGGGAGTGTACCGGAAGTGAGCGCTATACTTTCGGGTTATATGTTTCTTCTACACCAGCGTAAAGCATTCGGGTATTTGGACACGGCTAAAGCTTGTTCCAAAGGGAGGAAACGCCACTTCTTTTCACGTCGAATCAGTGAAACAATCCAGAAATATTGCATAAGAAGTGTCGGCTTTCAAATTCGTATGAGTCACGAAAACTTAGATCGATAAAATTTTAATGTATACATTTATCCTATATTTTTTGAAAGCATATGACGAAGAAAATGGAATTAAACCACTTGGAAGGCGATTTATATTGCACATTTCTAGAAAAGTAAAAAACAAAAACACAGGATTATGACCCAAAATATATTAGACACTAATATATAAATAAACATCATCTATTCATCTTCCGCCTAAACAAATAATCCAAAGAAGAAGACCTGGAGCACTTTCCGAGTACGCTGCCCTAAGTATTCCAACTTTACAACATACCACTCACAATTCTCAGGAATATAACGTTCTTGTATATTTATTTCAGAATAATATATACTCAACAGTTTCGGTTTTCCATTAAGTTTTAATTGTTTTTTAGCCGTTTGCAGTGTATTTCTATTTTTTCAATTTGTATTTACAAAATACCAATATTTAAATAAATGTTCTTACTTCTACCTCTATTTTTTTAAGATGGATGGATGGATTGGGTGTTTAAGGGCAGAAAACATCTAGGTCCTCACCGCCCTGAAGTGTAATGTTAGAGAGTCGTGTATATGTCGTGAAAGGGTTAGTAATTTTGTGTTTAGGACAGTGCATGACAATGAACTGTTATTTTGATAACTTGTATTCAATTTTCTTTTTTAACTAATATCATTGCTTACTACTAACTTACTAGGTAATGGAACTAGTTGTACTAAAAGTAATACTAATATACACTATAGCACTATCAATACAAATAATAGACTACATAACAAATAATAGACTACATAACCATATTAATATTTACTTATTTATTTTTCCCCCTCTTGTATAGTTTTTTATTTATTTATTTTTTATATTTTTTTTATTTTTTTATTATTTTTTTATTATTTATTTATTTTTTTTATTTTTTATTTTTGTTTATTTTTTTCCTTTATGTATAATTTTATTTGTTATCTTTTTTAATACATACATTTTTTTTAAGTATATATTTTTTTTTTCCTCTTTTTGTAATTTTTTATATATCAATTTTTTTTTTACTAATACACTAACTAACTAATACAAACTAAGTAACTAATAAAAACTAAACATAACTAATACAACTATTTGTACTAAAAATAATGCTAATGTAAGCAATATTAATACTAAAACTATACTACATAACAAAATTTATAATAATGCCAATTCTAAATTAAACTAGCACACGTATATACACATACGCCCACGTTCATACAATCATACACATCATTTTTAAGAAATAAGTTCCTTTTAAAATAAAATATCATTATTATTATTTTAAAAAAACACATTAAACTGAAGGAATTTTTAATTATTCATGAATGCTCCTATATTTTTATGAAAAAAAAAAAATAAATCTCTCCCTTGGCCTCCGTGAAAGTCATTCTTTAAGGAAAAGTTTCCAATCTATTACCTTCGATGAGAAAACCAATAATTTTATGACCTAGATTTTTTTTTCACGTTATTCAACGAAGGGGGGGAGGGGAGGTAGATGACAGGAGAATATATCTCTTCCTCGAGGAGGCCTAAAGAAAGACAAAGACTCCCCTAGAATTGAGGCTTGAGGAGAAATAGGGTTTATTTAGATCAATCAAGATGGAGCAGAGCCAGGGGCTTTAGCTGCTTCAATCAGCTCTGCGGTCCTCTCCCTGCTTTATCATCTAGATTATAATTCGAGCCGGTGCAATCGTTTTCCTCCATTCTACAAACCGTCTAGTTTCATCTTACTGTTTCCTATTGTCTTACTATCTTCAGATGAAACTATTCTAGTTTACAATGCTAGAAGAGATAAAATGTATTCTTTTTGAATGTCATAGAACAATCTTCTTCGTCAAGAGAGCTGAGAACAAGTCATAACGAAATGGTGTTAACGATCACACTGAATAGACGAGTAGGACAGGGTGCATCTATAAGAACGAAGCTGTATCTGGGGAGGGCTAGCCAATTTTTGCGAGAATATCTTCAGAAAAAATCTTATGAGAGGAATTACTGCATACGTAAATCGGGAAATTCCCGGAACATTTATTTTTTTAAATACATAAAAAAAAAAAAAACTTTTGTGTACTTCTTTTGCTCATTACTTCTCAAGTATTCAACTAGAGATTTTCCTAAGACTTCAAAAGATTAGTTATGAATTTTTTTTTCAGAAACGCAAGTCCCATTATTTCATGCAAAATGTACGAATAAAGGGTAAAAAATCTACAATTTTGTTATATTTTTATTTCGGCTGCTAAATGCATTTAAGACCTTCATATTCCAGGAGGAAAATTATGATTATATACAAAGACAACCCACCAAATTCCCTTTAAATCAATTGGAATACTGTCAGCGTTATGCACGAAAGAAGTACAAACAAAAAACAAAATACGAATTTTTTTATATTTAATAAAATATATGTTCCAGGAATTTTTCGGTTTACGCATACATCAATACACTCACACACACACAAAATCACTGTCAGAATACTGAAATTTTGACCAAATTACTCACTACTCTAAATGAGTGATATATAAGTTGTAAAACAGGGAGAAAACAAGTAATAAATTCTTTTGCCGACTAAGGCACACATCAGTCAAACTGGCATAAAAAAAAAAAATTAGAGCGCATTACAACGCTAAAAGTTACGAATTTTTCTTACTCCGAAATGTGGATGATCACTTTTCAAACTAGACGAGTTAAAGTAAATTTTAAAACAAAGAGGGCACGTGCCAAGATGGTTCTTTTCAGCCTGTCTGCCTTTATCTGCTTATCCGATCATAACACCGCAAAGAAAAGAAAAGATTAGAGTAAATATTAGTTTGTTGCACTATCTAGATTACTCAATTGGCTCAGATAATACATGTCCGTACGTCAAAACACTTTTAATTTGAGTTCATTCTAGGTGCTAACGTTGTTTACTTATGAGCTCTCATGAGGTAAAATTAAATACCGAGATTTGTGTGAGTGCTTGTGGAGTGGTACACACTTCGACGTATTTCTTCAACAAAATCACCCTGAACTAATTAAAATAAATACTCAAAATACTTGTCGCAACTTGGTTCTGAGTAAATGTGATCGGCCTCAGGTTTCTATGTTAATCCGTTCTCGAGATATTGACTTTTTTCCGCTTTTTGGCCATTGGGCCCTACTATGGTTGTTAAGGAAAAGTAAATGATCTTAAAAAGAGGCAACTTACAAGCACTTATTATCATTCCAATTAAAATCAATTGCGTAAGAAAACAGAAACGATTTTCCATGGGATAAAAATGTTGTCGCCAAATGAAGTCAGCTGTCAGCTGGCCATGACTCTTTCATTCATAGCTAAAACAAACGATCCATTCTGGAGTCATTAAACATTTTCTTAAAATATTTGTTCTTTGAGAACAATATGACGATCCCTACTCAAGTTTAGAGTTGAAATTAGCTCTGCTGAGCTTGAAACTAGCCGACACTTACTTAGCAATATAGAAGCTTCCTGTTTGGAGTTTGGTCCTGTCAATAGTGCGGAGCCTCCCCTTTCCAGAAGGAGCAAACTTCCCAATAACGAAGATTAGGTAAATTAACGAATCTCTTCCCTCTTCAACAACTTTTAACTAGTTCCTTGGCAAAACTCGTACCAACTTCCCAAACGCCATCAGCTTTCAATTAAATAAAATAAAATGTTTAATGGAAGAAAACTAATTAATACGCACTGAAAATCGTTCTTAAATAGGTCAAATAATTATTGTTATTAAATTTAATGATTGTGAATTTTTTAACTCATTTCGAAATAATGTAGCTATTGACGATTGGATATAACCAAATATTTGATACAATACTTCTTCGACCCTATTTCTAAGGGGCCGTGCCAAAAATGACATACAGAGCCACAAATCTCACGAATTAAAAACAGCTCACCAATGGTGAATGTCAAAAGCAACGCTACAAAACATCATCCACTGTATATTTGTCAAATACCACTCACTGACTGTCTGACTCACTGACTATCATCGCCCAGATCAAACCAATCGACAGAAAAATTTGAAATTTTGTATGGACACTCCCTCTAGAACGTAGACATCCGCTAAGAAAGGTTTTTTTGATATTCAAATTTTTAAGTATTTTTAGAGGGGTTTGAATTTTTAGTTGGTTAGAGCATGCAGGCCTACGCAGCATGCCTTGCTAGAACGATAACATGTCAGCTGGTACCGTACTGTATCTATCTTCATCTGCATATATAGTATTATTTTTATTAGAGGTTATGATGGCAGACCTAAAATTATTAGAAATAAACTGTGATTTATGCTATACCTGGTGATAGTCTATCCAAGGTAATAATAACTTGAGCCCTTGAACAGCCTCTCGCCCATCAGCATCCCCAGTCAGAACACTTCTTGGAATGCTTGCAAATATAATGAGCGTTTCCAAATTACATCATGGAAAAATAAATTTTTAAATTTTGACCTCCATTTATTATTGCCGACGAATTTTAACCTGTACTGGTTAAACTCCTGTTACTGGTAGCCTATAGATAACGGGTTATTACTTATCAATTGATAAATAACTTATTGTATGAAGGGAACCGTGCTATATAATAAACTGCACAAAATTAAGTAGTAGCGTTAATTTTGATGACCCTTCCACTATCCTTGCCTCCTAAACCCATATATCCTTCCGAGGTCAAGCATATCATCACCAAGCTACAAAGGCGCAAATCTCCCGGCTTTAATTTAATAACATCTGAAATCATTCGCCAGCTCCCAACTAAAGCTATCACATTCCTCACATATCTATACAACTATATTTTCCGCACCACCTACTTCCCACTCCTATGGAAATTCTCTATTATCATCCTCTTCCCTAAACCTGGAAAACCAACACACTGCCCTTCATCCTATCGCCCTATAAGCCTACTACCCATCCTATCTAAAATATTCGAAAAATTACTCCTCAAACGAATCCAACCTATCCTTCACAGTCAAAATATCCTGCCCACTCACCAGTTTGGCTTCCGTTCCCAACACTCCACAGTACAGCAGGGTCTTCGCGTTGTAGATCGCATATCTTCATCCCTAGAGCAGAAAGAATATTGCACTTCAGCGTTCCTGGACGTTCCTCAAGCTTTTGATAAGGTATAGCATGAGGGCCTCCTCTACAAGCTCAAAACCTTTCTTCCCAGCACCCTATACCTCATCCTACGATCCTACTTATCAAATAGGCATTTTCGGGTCCGACAAGGATCAGAGTACTCAGAATATTATCCTGTGGAAGCGGGAGTTCCCCAGGGCAGTGTTCTGGGCCCTGTGCTCTACACCCTGTATACAGCCGATGTTCCAACAAGTCCCGATACCCTTCATTAAAAAATGGAGAATCAAGGTAAATGAGGAAAAATGCCATCACATCACCTTCACCCTCCGGCGCAGTTCCTGTCCACTAGTACACTTTAACAACGTCCCATTACCCTCTTCTGATACAGTTCGCTACCTCGGACTACACTTGGACTCCCGACTTACCTGGAAACATCACTTAAAACTTAAAAGACAAGAACTTAACAGACGATTTGGACAACTCTATAGACTGTTAAACCCCAAATCACATTTAAGTACGGAAAACAAACTGATAATTTACAAATCACTACTGCAATCCATTTGGACATACGGTTCAGAACTATGGGGAACTGCGAAAACATCGAACATCTGACGCATTCAAACATTCCAATCCAAGGTCCTAAGAACAATAGTAGATGCTCCTTTTTATGTTTCCAACCTCAACCTCCATAAAGACCTCAATATCCCACTCGTTAATGATGTTGTATTATCCAGATTCCAACGTTTCCATCCTAAACTTTCCGCTCATCAAAATCCTGAAGTCCTCTCCCTATCAAGTGCCACCCACCCACTCTCTCCACCGAGGCGACTCAAAAGACATTGGCCTAGAGATCTGCTGCAGTGACCAAGTGAAGTGTTAGCAATGGCTTTCTCTTTATTCAAGTGCGACAATTTTCTGTAGCTCACCGATCTCTCTTCGACTCCAGCCACTGGTCGAAGCAGAAGGGAGCTTGAGTAGGCACCTTTCAACGTCATCTGAGCGTCTTTCTGGCGTAATCGAGGATGAAGTTGGAAGGCCTTGAGCACAGAACCTCCATATTGTATCATTCATCATATTACCAGATGTATTTATATACAGGATGTAATAATCAATAAAGAAATATATATATATAAAAAAAAATTTTGATGACATATTTGCCAGGACGCAGCAAGGGTAGTCAGCGAGTCATTGAATATCTTTTAGAGCCGCATCTTGCTAACTCACTTATTTCGTGCTTTACAAAATGTTTTACTAGGGGAATTCTATACAAGAAATACTGAAGGAAATTAAATTTGTTTGCATCAAAACCAAAGTCTTCTACAGGAAAGAAATTAAAAAGCTTCCTGTAAGATGGCAAATAATTGTAGATAGAAAAGAAAAATGCATTTAAATGTTATGTCGTGATTATTTTTTTTTAACTTTATTTAAATATTTCCCCAAACTTAAATGAACTAGTTGAATACTTGGGATAAGAAACGCTGTTAGGTCGGACTTTTTTCCCCTACTCCGTCTATTCCACAAAGTAGGTACTAAATGCAGGAGAGGATTAAATGAAACAAGGAGATTATGAAAGAAACAGCATGAAAATGAAATAGTAGAGTATAAAAATGTTTGAACATCCAGAGGATTACCATGGAGTGATGGAGGCAGTAAAACATCCCCGTCCCCGGACTTATTACCCCAGCTGGCTGTAGATAAGGTGGTAGCCGAGCCGGAAAATGGATGACCTAGGAATAGTAAGGAGGGTCACCTGATGACATTAGTTCTCTCTCTCTCGAGCTCTTCTCTTAATACCTTTCAACCCTTGAGTAATGGTCTCTGGTCACCTACTCTATATAGGACACCTCTACACCTATCTATGGGAGTTATTATTTCTATCCAATGACGATGGAAAACTAAAACAGGAGACATTATACAAGTATTATGGCGACATTCGTGGACCCCACTGACAGAAAACATTTAATTTGTAATAATAAAAACTACTGAGATAAGTAGCAGTAGTAATAAAGTAAATTTTATTATCAACATAAACAAATAATAGGTGCTTGAGATATTTACAAGAAATGTACATAAGCTTGGATACAATCCGTCAGCTAAGCGACATCACATAATTCTACATATTATGCATGTACACTAAAATTAAATAACAATATAAGAAGCTTGAAATTATATTAAAAATATATATACATATATATATAAAAATAAAAATAATTAAGTGAAACAAACATTATGCTTTATAATCAAACTCATTAGTCATGGCTTCTCTAACATAGTGATACATTTTTAAATAGTCCTCGCCGTTCAAATAGTCTATTGCATTGTTGGGAGAAATTTGTTCTTCTGGAAGATGTTTACCCTTATCTCGGACAGGATTGCAAACTGAGCTAAAAACCTATTCTATGCAAGACCAAATTACAGATAGTTAATAAATTTCATAAATGTCGGTTATAAAAGTATCAACCTTTCAGGAGGTGATAGTAGACCTCAATTGCAACAAAATTGTTCATATAAAGAATGGTTCAATTCCCAACAGAAACAGAGTAAATTATAATTTCAGTTTTTTTTTTTTTTTTTTTTTTTTTTTTTTTTTTTTTTTTTTTTTTTTTTTTTTTTTTTACATCGATCATGTTTTTTCATGAATAAGTAGTGATTACTGAAAACCCGTTTATGGTAAATAAAATTTAATCAAGCCATCGTAAAGTAGATGAAATTTACTTTGAGGGAGTTAGGTTTGTAATGTTAGTATGTTCATTTTAAAAGGGTTTCAGGGCGGTTTATAAACCAAAATCAGGTTATTTATCAAAATCTTTCTTTTTTGGGGAATTTTTTACTCTTTCCCCTGAAAGTTTCAAACTCCTCCACTACCAGAAAATTTATCCGGGTAATAACCTTGAATTACCTAAGAAGAAAGGTTACAGTTGCTTGGTTATTAAGGGTGAAATGGCTCTTGATAAATGAAAAAAAATGTGAAGAAAAATTATTTTTCTGCCTAAACAGACAGCAAAAATTTAATTTACAATATCAAGTATTGAGGACAATAATTGAGACAAAAAATATCCTATTGTTTAAGGTTGAGCGAATTACTGGGGGTTACGGAATTTTATCATAATCAGTTCAGTATTTTCGGAGTTTTTCTCGAAAATACATCGAGTCAAGAGATATTACATATAATAGGATACGTATACATAAGACTCTCTCTCTCTCTCTCTCTCTTCCTCTCTCTCTTTCTGTATATATAAATATATATATATATATATATATATATATATATATATATAAATCACTTTTTTTTTAATGAAGTAGTTTGATTGTAGGAAACTGTTTATTACGAACTGCTCGGAAGATGATGAGTTGATGAGATTTGGTCTGCTTCAATATCTGTCAACACTTGACTCTCCTTCAGCTCTCTGTCCTCTTTAAGCCTCTTGGCTATTACATCTTATCTATATTTGTACAGCTCAGAGGAGCTTCAGATAGTGTAGTTAATTATTATTCGCATATAATATATTATCATGTTTACAATTAATTCTCTTACATTATCAATAATTGTGTGTAATTATGTGTTTAAAAAAGTAGTAACAAGATTACTAGCTTAATGAGACTGGGAAAATATGAAGAAGATACATCATAACAATCTTCGGGCAGAATTCGAGGGCCCGATAACCATAGGTTTGTAAGTTCTTGTTAAAGAAATGAAATTTCGAGGTTGATACATTATTTATGACTTAATCACAGTTACCGAAATATGATAGAATGTCTGAGACGACGGCACCTGATCATATCCTGTGACTTATGCCATTTGACAAGTGAAGATAGCCAACACATAGACTAAATAATATTTTAACCACAAAACAATGTATTTGACCAACATACGTAAATAAATAGTTGATGTTACTATAGTCTACTCTGGAGACATGAATATTCTGCCGAGAGCAGATTATAATTCATGAATACCTTGTGATAACCCCCTGTAACCTAGATTCATATTGATAACTTACAGGTTTCCTAGAACGCAAGTATAAAAATACTTAATATACACAGAATTTAATTATATTCACTGTAATGTAATACAATGTAAGCTAATAATCCCTCCCCCCAAAAAACTAACGTTGAAAAAAAGGGGCCAAGTTCCAGGCCCCTTTCAAAAACAGTTTGTCTATGAAAGTTATGATATCATAAAATTGGCCCACGTTTTAGGCCCTTAATACCTTTTCAAGAACCTAATAATACCCTCTCACTTATTTGTGTATTACCAACTTGGTCAGTTTTCGTTAAATCACCGCTATGACGATTTTTTTACGGATTTATTATAAAATTTCAGGCATTTAAAGACTCTGGCCATTAGGGTAACAATTCATGATTACTCAGGCACACAAAAAAAAGTGGTATTCGCCAAAGACGCCATACATATATTCTTATGTATTTCGACACGCTGAGTCTTAATCCGGGGTCCGTTTCACCCCATCACGTCAGGTTTAAGAGCATTTGAAGGTCAAATTTCGTATGAAGTCGTTAAAGAAGAAATAACTTGAGCTTCCATGGTTTGGAGGGTCGATGAATTCGAATCAGCACATCGGCGCAAAATCAAGTTCATTTCAAGGACAAATATGTTTATATTGCAAGAAATGAAGCTGCAGTCAAAATTTTTTTTTCAAAATAGACATATTTTTCCTTGAAATGACCTTGATTTTGTGCCAATGGGGTTAAACAGACCCCGGATTCAAATTTAGCGACTCCCAGAACCACGGTAGTTCTATTTATGTCTTCTAAAAAGATTTTGAAACGAAATTTGACCTTAAAATGCTCTTAAACCTGACGTGCTGAGATAAAACGGACTCCGGATTCGGATTCAGGGTGTCGGAATACATAAGAATATATGTATAATGTCTTTGGAAAACACCACTTTATTTTGTGTGTGCTTGTTATAAACTCTCTGATGAATTTAAGCGATCGGGGTTGTATGAACTCTATGTAAGTTAAAACAGTCATAATTTAACAATAACTGGCCAAGTTGGAAATGCACAAATAAGTGAGAGGGTAGTATTAGGTTTTTGACAAGGTATTGAGGGCCTTAAACTTGGCCCAATACTATGGTATCATAACTTACATAGGCTAACTGTTTTGTGTGAGAGGTACCTGGAACTTGGCCACTTTTTTTCAACGTTAGTTTTTTTTTGGGAGGATATCAATACTTGTTGTAAGCGAATTTTGAGTTGGCGCAGTCGACGTTTGGCTTCAGGAGGATGGGATATGTGACACTTGGTAGTGCGTTGCGCTGTAAGTCGCATATTTTTGCATTTATACAAAAAGCCCTGGGGAAAGGCCCAAACTCAAATTTTCTGTTTTCAGATTTTTCCATTTAGGTTTTACGGTTTCGGAAGGAATGATCATCAGTTTTCGAAGGGACAACAAGTACAAAACGGGCACCCCTTCCCTGGGAGCGGAGTCAAACAGAACTTTTCGAGTTTTTTCTTTAAAAGCACCCTGATGTCTGCAAAATGTCAAGTTTCTAGCTTTTCTGGAAGTGCCTATTAATTTTGACGACTGAGTGAGTCGTATAAATTCTGATTTTCCATCGTCTATATCTCAGAAACTCTTCAATGTAGAATTATGATACCTAATATCTATGCAAAAATTCATAAGTTTATCTTAAACTAGTTTAAAGATATGAGAGGGTAAAAATGTCGCTCTAAAACTTCCTGTAATATACACACACTGTGCGTAGACCGGAACTTATATACATTTTTATCATTAAAAATCACCTACCACAAAAATATGAATGAATGAATACATGTTGATTGCTTTTAAGTAAAACAACTTACAGCTAGCTATTGGCACTCAATATTGAATTTCATTTTCCATTGTAAAACAACAAAGACTATATAACGTTATTAAAATAACAAATAACTTTTTATGGTAAAACAAATAATACATAATGTTTGTGAAATAACGTATAACTTATTATGACAAACAAAGGGTAAAAATGCAGTTTCACGCCCTCCAAATCGATTTCTTTCAAATTTTGTACAATAACTTATTTTGATGCACTAAACACGAATACGATAAAAAAAAAAAAAAAAAAAAAAAAAAAAAAAACCGTCGGATTTAACTAGGAAAGAAGTTATTAAGCACTAAAGTTCACTGTTATGCAGGTTATGAGAGCTATTAATTATAGCGAGTTGGATTGACTGGGGTTTTGTTATCTTCTTGAGCGAGCGTAGCGAGCGGAAACGCATAGCACGTATGCCCTTAAGCGACAGGTGAGGTTGCCCTTAAAATTAACAATATTTTCGAATAAATAGTTTCTGAACATTTCAAATGAGAGTTCTCGGTTTCCCAATGTTACATATCTGCGCGTGTTTACAAATACGCTGATGACGCCTAGTTTTATAACCTTCCTAACTTTAGTGCTTAATATTATATTCTATTAATTTTAGCGAGTTGGATTGACTGGGGTTTTGTTATCTTCTTGAGCGAGCGGAAACGCATAGCATGTATGCCTTAAAGTCGTCATTTATGCCTTAAAGTCGTCACAAATTTAGTTGTTTACATTAACTCTCATAACCTGCATAAAAGTGAGCTTAAGTGCTTAATAACTTCTTTCCTAATTAAATCCGACGTATTTTTATTTATCATATTCGTGTTTAGTGCATCAAAATACATTATTGTGCAAAATTTGAAAGAAATCGGTTTGGAGGGCGTGAAACTGCATTTTTACCGAAACAAAATATATAGTAATGGAACACATTAAAGTTTGGCAATGATTTTAGCCTAATAAGATATGATGTTAACCGTGTTTCTCTAAAGTTCTACCTTTTCTATGTGAATTATTTATTTAGAAGTCTGATGTAGTTTATTTTTGGATAATGTTGTTTATTCATTGAAAATTAATACTCTCGGAGTTGTATCGAAGGTCAACTGATGACATTAGCTCTCTCGTTCAGGGCTTCTTAATACCTTCACTGATACTCTTCAAGAAGCACAATAACAACACTAAACTTTTGTATCAATACTTGAGAAATATTTATTATCTCGTCAATTTGTATTCAGTAATAAAGAAAAGGTGTCTTCTTTACTTCGTTAACAAAAATACATTTTTCAATAAAAAAATATGTTCTCAATTATAATATTTTTATCAGTTAACGTATTAGGTTATTTAGTTAAGAGCGACTTTTTAATTTATATTTATATTTTATATTTTTTCGCATTATGGGCATACCTGCTATGCATTTCCGCTCGCTAAAGAAGATATCAAAACTCTAGTCAATCCAACTCGCTAAAATTAATAGAATTCTATTAATTTTAGCGAGTTGGATTGACTAGAGTTTTGATATCTTCTTGAGCAAGCGTAGCGAGCGGAAACGCTTAGCAGGTACGCCCGTAAGCGACAGGTTACAATGGGTGAGGAGGTCCTTAAAATTTAAAATTATTTTTGAATAAATAGTTTATCAATATTTCAAAAGAGAGTTCTTTATTTCCCAATTTTACATCCCTGCGCATGAGTATGTTTTCGTAAGTACGTTGTTGAACAGTGAACATGAAATCACTGTGTGACAATAGAATCACATGGTTATAATGCAATTTAAATTAATTTATATTTACGTTAACGAAGTAAAAAAGACCCAAGAATAATATTAAAGCCAACATTATGTGTCTTACTATTTGTCTCGTCATGTTTTCAGTAGATAAAAATAAAATATGCCAATCTTCGATATAATTTAAACGATAAAAATGATATCAGAAGAAAAATTGAAGAAAAACTGGACGAGGTTTGAGGAAGAAGAGGCCTCATTAAGAAAACCCATTGGAAATAATACCAACAGGGAAACTTAAAGACACAACGAAGTCGGTCATAATAGGCCACAGTTACCTTTTACTTTTTTCTTTAACCATGTGCTCTATAGAAAGAACGTTTACTTCCACACGGAGCTCATACTGCTTGAAAGCTACCAATTAGAGGAACTAAGAATACAAACAGGGAATGCCTTGAAATCTTAAACAATCATTGTTTAATATTAAACAATGGCTTTAAAATAGAGTTAAAGTTAAGAGAGATTAAACAAACTATCTTAGCGTGGGAAGCCTCATCTGAAACTCCAGGAAAGATTAGGCGTTTGTCAAGAATAAGAATTGGGCATAGTAATCGTAACCATGCTTATTTATTTAAATGAGAATCTACGCCTGAATGCACGGTTTGTAAAGGAAATTTTTCTATTAACATATTTTCACAGCCTGAAGAGCCGACGAAGTCGTTCATTCATGGCTCTCTCCGCGGTATCTGTCACTCTGATACTTGGAGATGACATGAGCCAGACAACGTTCAGATTCAGGGGAACAGCAAATCTAATTTATAAAACATATTTAATGTGATTCAGACAAAAATTAATATCAAAATATGAATCATTTTATTCATCCATTTTTTATATGGGTGATTTGCATGTTTGTCTGATTGGTCATGTGGTGTGACTTCATATGTTGTTTAATTTCTTATTATTAATTGATTTTTTTTTTATTATATTCTCTAATGGCAGTTACTTTCTTTTTTATATTTAGTGTAATGTCAAAAGCTACTACAATCCTTGAGAATGCACAAATTAGCCAATTTGCTCTACTAGTTTTATGATGTAATAGAATTAAAGAACTTCATTTTTTAATGAAGTAGTTTGATTGTAGAAAACTATTTATTTAGAACTTCTAGGAAGATGATGAGTTGATGAAATTTGGTCTGCTTCAATATCTGTCAACACTTGACTCTCCTTCAGCTCTCTGTCCTATCTAAGCCTCTTGGCTATTACATCTTATCTATATTTGTACAGCTATTGTATTATCTCAGCTCAGGGGAGCTTCAGATATTGTAGGTAATTAATATTAGCTTATAATATATTATCATGTTTACAATTGACTATGTTTCATTATCAATAATTTAGCTTTTAATTATGTGTTTAATAAAGTCTTAAAATGTGCTACTACGAGTACTTATATTTTTATCAAGTAATTCAAAAGCATAGGAAATAATTCCTTAACTCCTTGAGTTTCCAATCACTAAATGTTCTAAAGAAAAGAAAAGTTGCCATTTTTTCTGCTCCATAAGTCCCTATATGACTGACCTTTTGTTGTTTTAAATTATTAAAAAAAGGGACTATACATTTTAATGAGTTTCCTCAAATCAGGAGTTTCCGAGGATAAATACTCACTTTGAGAATTCATAGGTCACGACCGACTTCAGACATGCAGAGATTCTGTTTTCCTTCCCACGTACGTCACCTTTTGAAGCGGGTTTTACTTATTTGACAATATTTTTTTTTGCCCAATTATCCTTGGGCTTCGAATGCTGCTACATTTAAACAAACGTTTTCCTGGAAATCGTCCGATGAAGCCCGAGAGGATGGAGACGAAAGGTACCGTTAATGAAATGGGTACCGCTGGTGAATGATGCCGAACAATCAGAAAAATGAAGGCAATCTATAGAATATATATACAGGGTGTCCCAGTAAAGTGTCCATCCCCTTTTCCTACTATAGTTGTTGGAATTTCGAAATGAAACTTGGTAGGTCTTAGTTACGTTGCATGAGGTTACTTTTGAAGGTTTAGTTGACTTTGTAACATTCTCCAGTTTTTCTCCAGCGCAACTTGATTTTCCAATGGCGGCAGGTATTTTTTATGACGAATTCTGATAGGAAATTTAATTTTAAGACTAATTTATTCCGAGACATATTTTGATCCGACGCACCGTTTGCGCGTAAAACGCAAAAAACTGAAAAATATCGCCCTTTTGTAGACAAATTCCTATTTATCACTGAAACCAAGCCTTGTACGTAAGAACACCTCAATGTAAACGTTGTAGCCTATTAATTTTCCTTTCAGATGATACCAAGATCAAAGTTCTAGATTAAATATTTAACGGGATATTATGAATGAAAACAAAGGCAAATTTTTTTTTTAGTTTTATGATATAATAATTTCATATGGAAAAATAAATTTATTCTGTTCTGTTTTATAATAGTTTTTATATACTTTTTTTCATAAAGTAAATAAGTACTTTTTTTTATTGTTTATGTCAGCTACTTTTTTTTCTATTCATATCGATTTTCTGAATTGTTACTTTTTAAAACTTTTAAGGTATATTTTTCATTCATAATATCCCGTTAAATATTAAACCTATAACTTTGATCTTGGTATCAACTGAAAGGAAAATTAATAGGGTACAACGTTTACATTGAGGTGTTTTTACGTACAAGGCTTGGTTTCAGTGATAAATAGGAATTTGTCTACAAAAGGCCGATATTTTTCAGTTTTTTGCGTTTTACGCGCAAACGGTGCGTCGGTTCCAACTTAGGTCATAAACGGTCGAATGGTGTGGATTTTTATAGGGAACAAACATACAGACAGACAGCTGGTAGAGAGTTTTGACCTAGCCTACGGCACTCTCCAGATTAGGATCTACCTGTGTACCGAGTTTAGTCAAAATCGGACGAACGGCGTGGATTTGTGTAAGGGACAAACATACAGGCAGACAGCTGGTAGACGTTTTTGACTTAGCCTACGGCACTCTCCAGATTAGGATCTACCTGTGTACCGAGTTTAGTCAAAATCGGACGAACGGCGTGGAATTTTATAAGGGACAAACATACAGACAGACAGTTATAAGACGTTTTTGACTTAGCCTACGACACTCCCCAGATTAAGAACTACATGTGTACCGAGTTTAGTCAAAATCGGACGAACGGTGTGGATTTGTATGAGGGACAAACATACAGACAGATAGCTGGTAGACATTTTTGACTTAGCCTACGACACTCCTCAGATTAAGATCTAGGTGTGTACCGAGTTTAGTAAAAATAGGACGAACGGTGTGGATTTGTATAAGGGACAAAAATACAGACAGACAGCTGGTAGATTTTTTTGACCTAGCCTAGGAGATTTCTCGTATCCAGACCTACCATTATTCCAAGTTTGGTCAAAATCGGACAAACGGAGTGGATTTGTATAAGGAACAAACAAAGAAACAGACAGACAGGCACACGTGATTTTTATATATATAGATATCGAATGTGTGATGATGTATACGACCTCTTCCTTTTCTTCATAAATGCCATTTAGGTCAATTAAGCTGAAAATCATTCTTTTAAATTATTTATTTCCTTACCGCCTTTCTGGCACCTTGGATTTTTACAAAGACACGGCTGACATTTCTTGAGAAATATCGCCCTTATTGCTGAGGTATAATAAATAAATAAATGTATATGAATGAAACGTATTTTTGTTTGTGTATAATACGACGTTATTGTGTTACAGTAAAGATAAGACAAATTAGGTTTAATAACGTGACTAACTGTCTTTATAAGAATTAACTGCAGATGTATATATTTCTTTTGAAAACAAACCGATGTTCTAGAAGCGTGTCAAGGAAATAAAGAAGGTAATAGAAAGATTTTCATCTTAATTGACCTAAAAGGTTATATGTGTGTGTGTGTGTGTGTGTGCGTCAAATTCACTTAAATCATTCATTCACTGAAACTCGAGAAGACTGATCATTTGTTTACAAAATAACATATAAAATATACCACAAAGTTGATATATAATATAATCACTCAAAATGCTACTTACCAACGACAGTGAGGTAGAACCTCTGAATGATTGGTGGATGAGAAGAGACCTGACATTCGTAGAATCCTTGATCTGCTTGTCCTGCGTTCTGAAGTCTCAGCTGCCAGTCGTGTGGAGCCCTGAAGCCAGGGGTGTATCGTGGATCGCTCGAGTATCTTTCAGGGCCCACAGACAGTAGGTTCAGTTTGTCTCCGTGTCTTCGCAGCCAGGAAACCTTGTAACAGAACACAAAAAATGGTTATTTTGGTAGAGGTTACTCGTTAATTACTTATCAACCTAATTAAGATGAAAGCAAATTAAGGATTTACATAATTTTATCTTGGAAGCACTCCAAAGTTATTGTCGATCTCTATTTACCTATTTACATATTTACTTCGAATTTGCAACTATGCAGAAATACATTACTAGTAAATTGTTAAATGTAGTTGTGTCTTGTGGGGAGGGCAAGTGCAGAGTTAGCCTTTTGACCGCTACATTCAAAACGCAGGCGTTGTGCGGGTCATAAGGAATTCATTTACCCAGTGGCGCAGGCTTCACGCCGCACAGTGGGGCCAAACGACTTTTCGTATTTCAAAAAAAGCTATACCGATTTTAATAGAGTTTTTTTTTATATGAAAGCTAATAAACTCTGTCTGGCCGGATGTTTTTGTTCCCCCTGTTTATTAAATTGCGTGAAAATAAGTCACAAACTTTTACAATTGAACTTAAAATAATATTTTATTTTTTATCTAACTTAATATCAGCACTGGTATCGTTGAAATTGAACATTCAAAGCCTGATTAGACTTAGATATAATGAGTAACAAGAAGGGTAGGGGAGTATGACAAACTTACGTAAATGTGGGACGCGTAAGTTTTTCTGTGCTGCGCTGGCATATTTTCATTTTAAAGAAGTTCAACTTCCTTGAAGGACATCAAATTGATGTAAACGTAGAAATAATTTCCAAAAGGTGAAGATTACAAAATATAAGTCACCAAAAATGATCATCGTTAGATTTTCTCTCTCTCTCTCTTTGTATATATATATATATATATATATATATATATATATATATATATATATATACATATATATATACAAACACTTCTACAAATACAGGATACTATTTGTCTGAAATAGCAATGAATATATTAATTAATCCCTCTTCCGTGGAATTATACTTGCTCCAGAGCACGCGGGGTTATTTAATAAGATGACGCTTGTTTTAAATTTTGTTGTATTCATATATAATTACAAAAAAAGGAATTTTTCACGGATTTGATAATATAGAAATGAATACGCCGATTAGAAGGGGAAAGGAATCCGGCCGACTTATGATTGACTAGACTAAACACTTGAAATATATCAGACATAAAAATAAACCTCATCTCCTCGGAAGACGGACATGTTTGGAAAGTTGAAGACTTTTTGAACAAAACTTTTATATAAAAGTTTTTTTATTATAAAAGTTCTCTACAGAAATTTTTAGTCAGAACTTTTGTAATAAAAGTTGCCATTACTAGAGTTCCCACTATATCGTAGGAAATAGTTATGGAACTGTGTCTTGGTTGTCTATTTGGGTGTTATCTTTTGTAACTCATGTGGTCTTCGATATTCAGCTGCGGAAGGTGAGTGAAAAATATTTTTATTGCTAAATATATTTTTATTCTTGATAAAAGTTCAATGTAGAACACCGAAAGGAATGTTTTGGTTCTATTGTAAATAACGGAGCCTCTTAATGCCAGATTTCGCATTAAGTGGGTACGAAGTAAATGTCAGCCCCGTTCGCTTAGTGGAGGTAGATGAGGACCTTAGTGAATTTTCTTAGAACAATAATAATTTCCGAGAAATTGTTTGATTATATTAATTTATTTATTAAATTTTTAACGTCCATTATTATTAACTACGAATTTTTGGACGGGTTATTCACAGGTTACCACCCTTTTCTAGCCAGGATAGGGCTGGTGCCTTTTCTTTTTTTCGAAAGAAAAGCCACCATCCCTAGTGTGAATTGAATCCTCGACCTTTGGCACGGAGTGATAAGCGCTCACGCCTTAACGATTATATTAATTAATAACTGTTAATATTTCACAGCTGATTTTTTTTTAGCTTTAAATATTAATTGTTTACTTGATTTACTGACACAAGTTAAATATAAAGCAAATTATCGTGAATTATTGTTTAATCTCGAAAGATAATCATCAAAAAAGACAAATGATAAACTCATTTCAATACTCATTATCAGAGCATGTGAAAATGTGGCATTTATGTTTCCAAAATGTGGCGGATTTCAACTTAGTCTATTGATGACCACGTTATATTAAGTTTTGCAGATTAAAGTTTTGGGCCTAATGAATATAAGAGTTTTTTTTTATCATTACATGCCTGAGAAAAGACTGAGTCTAAAAAAAAAATTAATTATTCTCTGGAGTTTCAAATTAATGGTCACGAGACTATCACTATTTGATTATAATTGTACTAATTGTTATAATTAAATATACGCTAGGCGCAAAGCCAATACAAATAGAATAGACGATATAAATTCATTTGTAAAATCGAGCTCTGCATTGTTGAAATTGCTGGATGGTGGAAATTGTTGTTCAGAAGGATGAAAAAAAGGCCGAAATTTCTACAGTGAATGAAATTTCTAAAATGATTTCTTTGACAAAACCCCATTTTCAATACCCATGAAATGGTTCTTATTCAGCCGAGTCTAGGAGCAAGGCTCGGCTGAATAAGAACCTATTTATGGGCATTGAAAATGGGGTCTAGTCTCCGAAAACGTTTTGCCAAATAAAACACCTGTGGAAAATTCGGCCTTTTTTTCATCTTTCTGAGCTCTACGTGTTTTGCACGATTTTAACTGCCTCTTCAGGAGCCTCTTCTGAATGATAGATTTTTATTTTTTGGACTCTATTAATTATATGCAGCTCGTTTTTCACAGCAGATTGATCCCGTAAGTACTTTTCACGTCTCCTTTGTACGAAAAAGTTTGCTTCACCATAATTAAGCTGAAATAGTTGCATAGTGATAAAAAATAGATTGAGGCCGTTTATTTTATTTATTTTGACCTTGAGTTCGATGTATATATCATTGTATTTATATGCTATTGATCAAATGCTGTTTATTATAGTTTTAACGAATTGGTTGTTCATCTTATAGCATTAGAGACATATCTTTTACAGGTACAGTTACACCGGTACTTTTACGCTCTTAATTAAATTATTTTGAAAATCACTCATTTTGCTATTAATTTAATATCACAGATAAGAGAGCTTAGGTGGTTAACGTGAGCCGCAAAGTATTAAAGCAAAGCATTTGCTTTAACACTCATTGCCATTTGACTTTCTGTTGAAGTTGGAATTAAAAGTTTAATTTAAAAAGTTTAATTAAAAGTTTCTTCCAAAAGTTACTTTGCTGCGGAAAGGTAGGCTTTGAAATAATAAGGCACCTTTTGTCCTCCCGTTTGGCTTTTATATAGCGAACGTAATTAATTTAGTGGTGGATTAAGCATTATCATTTAGCAAATTATTACTATTAGCACTTTCCTCCGAAGGAAAGTAGCTATTGAGGTTGGACTCATGACGGAATTTTTGAAAAATTTCTTCAAATCTTTATCGATCCTACCTAGTAGACACCGAAAATGACCCCCGTTAAAATTTATATATATCTATATATATATATATATGCATATATATATATATATATATATCTATATATATATATATATGCATATATATATATATATATATATATATATATATATATATATGTGTGTGTGTCTGTTAACACGATAGCGGCCAGAGTTTTTGTTTTTTTGTCACAAAACTTGGTATATAGCATTCAATTAGCAAACGATTGAACGAGTTCGTTAACCACCAATGTCGGTCCATCAGAAGGGGGGGTTTACCCCGAACCCAAAACACTAATTTGACTATGTCAGCCGTAATATTTGTTATATTTCAAGGAAACTTGGTATTCGTAGTAGTAATATAGAGAGAAAAGTGAGATATATAAATGAACTAAATCGGTTGATTAGAAGGGGGGGTTTACTCCGGACCCACAATACCAATTCGCCACTACCAGCCGTGATTTTTGGTATATTTCGACGAAACTAGGTATTCGTAGTAGTAATCTACAGGTAAATATGTGTTGTAAAAATAAACTAAATCGGTTCATTAGAAGGGGGGGGGGGTTTACTCCGGACCCAAATTCCTAATATACTCATACCGGTCGTAATTTCTGCTGTATTGTAACGAAACGCGGTATACGTCGTGGGTAACTCATGAGAAAGAAGTGTTGTAAAAATGAGCTGAATCGGTCAATCGGAAAGCGGGGGTTTAATTTGTAATATATTTCAATAGAAAAGCCCGTCAGACGTAGGTTCACAAAGCCGCCGCAAGGAGCGCTTTCTACCACTAGAGTGAATGTATCCTGTTCCTGCGTTAGATCAAAATACGATAATATGAGGTTTTTTGTATTTATTACGTAGTGTAGCAGGTACCATGTGTAAACATAACTCTGGAAGCAAATTAATAATTGATCAGTTACTCATTACAAAATTAAAAGAGAACTATTCACGTTTTTATTTTATTTATGTAGGATATTTTAAGCAAATTGTTCTGTAAAGCAGTCTACACTACCAAATTCTGAGGAAAGTGCTTAGTTATGCAGCTCCTGCGTGACGGACTTTTTTTAAAATTTATTATTGAATTCATAACACTAATTTGTTTTTGTTTTTTACAAACTTTGTACATATATGTGAAGGAGTAGGGAATAAATCTACTGATAGATTCAATTTGCCTTTAGATGGAGTTAAAGCAGTGTCTGTTGGGGAAACCAGTGTCTCAGTGGAGCGAAACGACATATCGTGTTCCAAGAAAGGGTACAGCCTCTAAATATTAACCGACTTAAATGATTTTTTTTTTTTAAACGAAAGCTAAAGAAATTTACAACTTCATCTAGTCAGATTTTTGTTTTGTCTTTTCCTCGTTTTTTAAATTACATCAAAAGAAGTAAAATTCACGACGTTTTACAATTGAACATAAAATTACATTTCATATTTCATCAATCTTACTATCAGCTCACGATATAGTTAAAATTAAACATTTAAATCTTGATTGGACTTGGAAAAAATAAGACTGACAAATATTCATATAACATAAATTTATCTTAATCAAACAATGAGATTAATTGAAATAATATCTAGTTTAGATAATAAGTGTAATGAATTAAATATGATGCTGAAATATTATCACTGCTGTTCATTTTTATATAAACTATTTTATAAATTATTATAAATTATAGTGCATTTTGTGCATCTATCGGAAGTGTATTGTGACTCCATATAAGGATCTGAAGAAATTAAAAGTTTATTTACAATGTCTCCGTTCGTGACAAATTGATAAATTTATTTTTAAGTCTTCTCTAAAATGTTTAAAATCTGTATTATCTCTTCCTCTTGGGCTTATTTAAATAACTTGCCCGTTAGAATTAAAAATGACTTTATAATATTTTTCTTGAATCAGAGTCTTGTCAAGTGGCATATGATAAGAATCATATAAATAGTAAAACTTGGCGAATTTACCTTCTTTACACGTAATATAATAAACAAGGGAAACAAAAAACAATCTGACTGGATGAAGGAGTTATACATTTTATTAGGTTTCACTAAAAAAAAAAAAAAAAAAGCACTGAAATTGGTTTGGATTTAGAGGCTGTAGCCTTTTTCATTGGTACACAGCTGTAAAATATTAGTAGTTCGTATATTTAGAAGATAATTTCCAAGAGAAATTTTGGTAATTGAGATGAAGTGACGGCGTTATACTCCAAATTCCAGACTTATATTTCTATTGATTTTAATTTGAATCAAATAATTTAATATAATAAGGCGTTCAAAATGTTGAAAGTTTATGGAAAAGATAAGAGAACTAATCGATTTCAGCATGATTTGATAAGCAGGAGTATATTTAAAAGATAATTTCCAAGAGAAATTTTGGTAATTGAGATAAAGGGAC
Organism: Gonocerus acuteangulatus; assembly: GCA_946811695.1. Lineage (NCBI taxonomy): Eukaryota > Metazoa > Arthropoda > Insecta > Hemiptera > Coreidae > Gonocerus > Gonocerus acuteangulatus. The sequence continues at coordinate 36,364,690 of OX328124.1, read as the reverse complement.
GGCGTTATACTCCAAATTCCAGACTTATATTTCTATTGATTTTAATTTGAATCAAATAATTTAATATAATAAGGCGTTCAAAATGTTGAAAGTTTATGGAAAAGATAAGAGAACTAATCGATTTCAGCATGATTTGATAAGCAGGAGTATATTTAAAAGATAATTTCCAAGAGAAATTTTGGTAATTGAGATGAAGTGACGGCGTTATACTCCAAATTCCAGTCTTATATTTCTATTGATTTTAATTTGAATCAAATAATTTAATATAATAAGGCGTTCAAAATGTTGAAAGTTTAGGGAAAAGATAAGAGAACTAATCGATTTCAGCATGATTTGATAAGCAGGAGTATATTTAAAAGATAATTTCCAAGAGAAATTTTGGTAATTGAGATGAAGTGACGGCGTTATACTCCAAATTCCAGACTTATATTTCTATTGATTTTAATTTGAATCAAATAATTTAATATAATAAGGCGTTCAAAATGTTGAAAGTTTAGGGAAAAGATAAGAGAACTAATCGATTTCAGCATGATTTGATAAGCAGGAGTATATTTAAAAGATAATTTCCAAGAGAAATTTTGGTAATTGAGATGAAGTGACGGCGTTATACTCCAAATTCCAGACTTATATTTCTATTGATTTTAATTTGAATCAAATAATTTAATATAATAAGGCGTTCAAAATGTTGAAAGTTTATGGAAAAGATAAGAGAACTAATCGATTTCAGCATGATTTGATAAGCAGGAGTATATTTAAAAGATAATTTCCAAGAGAAATTTTGGTAATTGAGATGAAGTGACGGCGTTATACTCCAAATTCCAGACTTATATTTCTATTGATTTTAATTTGAATCAAATAATTTAATATAATAAGGCGTTCAAAATGTTGAAAGTTTATGGAAAAGATAAGAGAACTAATCGATTTCAGCATGATTTGATAAGCAGGAGTATATTTAAAAGATAATTTCCAAGAGAAATTTTGGTAATTGAGATAAAGGGACGGCGTTATACTCCAAATTCCAGACTTATATTTCTATTGATTTTAATTTGAATCAAATAATTTAATATAATAAGGCGTTCAAAATGTTGAAAGTTTATGGAAAAGATAAGAGAACTAATCGATTTCAGCATGATTTGATAAGCAGGAGTATATTTAAAAGATAATTTCCAAGAGAAATTTTGGTAATTGAGATGAAGTGACGGCGTTATACTCCAAATTCCAGACTTATATTTCTATTGATTTTAATTTGAATCAAATAATTTAATATAATAAGGCGTTCAAAATGTTGAAAGTTTAGGGAAAAGATAAGAGAACTAATCGATTTCAGCATGATTTGATAAGCAGGAGTATATTTAAAAGATAATTTCCAAGAGAAAATTTGGTAATTGAGATGAAGTGACGGCGTTATACTCCAAATTCCAGACTTATATTTCTATTGATTTTAATTTGAATCAAATAATTTAATATAATAAGGCGTTCAAAATGTTGAAAGTTTATGGAAAAGATAAGAGAACTAATCGATTTCAGCATGATTTGATAAGCAGGAGTATATTTAAAAGATAATTTCCAAGAGAAATTTTGGTAATTGAGATGAAGTGACGGCGTTATACTCCAAATTCCAGACTTATATTTCTATTGATTTTAATTTGAATCAAATAATTTAATATAATAAGGCGTTCAAAACGTTGAAAGTTTATGGAAAAGATAAGAGAACTAATCGATTTCAGCATGATTTGATAAGCAGGAGTATATTTAAAAGATAATTTCCAAGAGAAATTTTGGTAATTGAGATAAAGGGACGGCGTTATACTCCAAATTCCAGACTTATATTTCTATTGATTTTAATTTGAATCAAATAATTTAATATAATAAGGCGTTCAAAATGTTGAAAGTTTATGGAAAAGATAAGAGAACTAATCGATTTCAGCATGATTTGATAAGCAGGAGTATATTTAAAAGATAATTTCCAAGAGAAATTTTGGTAATTGAGATGAAGTGACGGCGTTATACTCCAAATTCCAGACTTATATTTCTATTGATTTTAATTTGAATCAAATAATTTAATATAATAAGGCGTTCAAAATGTTGAAAGTTTATGGAAAAGATAAGAGAACTAATCGATTTCAGCATGATTTGATAAGCAGGAGTATATTTAAAAGATAATTTCCAAGAGAAATTTTGGTAATTGAGATAAAGGGACGGCGTTATACTCCAAATTCCAGACTTATATTTCTATTGATTTTAATTTGAATCAAATAATTTAATATAATAAGGCGTTCAAAATGTTGAAAGTTTATGGAAAAGATAAGAGAACTAATCGATTTCAGCATGATTTGATAAGCAGGAGTATATTTAAAAGATAATTTCCAAGAGAAATTTTGGTAATTGAGATGAAGTGACGGCGTTATACTCCAAATTCCAGACTTATATTTCTATTGATTTTAATTTGAATCAAATAATTTAATATAATAAGGCGTTCAAAATGTTGAAAGTTTAGGGAAAAGATAAGAGAACTAATCGATTTCAGCATGATTTGATAAGCAGGAGTATATTTAAAAGATAATTTCCAAGAGAAATTTTGGTAATTGAGATAAAGTGACGGCGTTATACTCCAAATTCCAGACTTACATTTCTATTGATTTTAATTTGAATCAAATAATTTAATATAATAAGGCGTTCAAAATGTTGAAAGTTTAGGGAAAAGATAAGAGAACTAATCGATTTCAGCATGATTTGATAAGCAGGAGTATATTTAAAAGATAATTTCCAAGAGAAATTTTGGTAATTGAGATGAAGTGACGGCGTTATACTCCAAATTCCAGACTTATATTTCTATTGATTTTAATTTGAATCAAATAATTTAATATAATAAGGCGTTCAAAATGTTGAAAGTTTAGGGAAAAGATAAGAGAACTAATCGATTTCAGCATGATTTGATAAGCAGGAGTATATTTAAAAGATAATTTCCAAGAGAAATTTTGGTAATTGAGATGAAGTGACGGCGTTATACTCCAAATTCCAGACTTATATTTCTATTGATTTTAATTTGAATCAAATAATTTAATATAATAAGGCGTTCAAAATGTTGAAAGTTTAGGGAAAAGATAAGAGAACTAATCGATTTCAGCATGATTTGATAAGCAGGAGTATATTTAAAAGATAATTTCCAAGAGAAATTTTGGTAATTGAGATAAAGTGACGGCGTTATACTCCAAATTCCAGACTTATATTTCTATTGATTTTAATTTGAATCAAATAATTTAATATAATAAGGCGTTCAAAATGTTGAAAGTTTATGGAAAAGATAAGAGAACTAATCGATTTCAGCATGATTTGATAAGCAGGAGTATATTTAAAAGATAATTTCCAAGAGAAATTTTGGTAATTGAGATGAAGTGACGGCGTTATACTCCAAATTCCAGACTTATATTTCTATTGATTTTAATTTGAATCAAATAATTTAATATAATAAGGCGTTCAAAATGTTGAAAGTTTAGGGAAAAGATAAGAGAACTAATCGATTTCAGCATGATTTGATAAGCAGGAGTATATTTAAAAGATAATTTCCAAGAGAAATTTTGGTAATTGAGATAAAGTGACGGCGTTATACTCCAAATTCCAGACTTATATTTCTATTGATTTTAATTTGAATCAAATAATTTAATATAATAAGGCGTTCAAAATGTTGAAAGTTTAGGGAAAAGATAAGAGAACTAATCAATTTTAGCATGATTTGATAAGCAGGAGTATATTTAAAAGATAATTTCAGAACAGCTTATGTGACGGGAAGGAGAGAACAACGGACCCACTTTACAAAATTACATTAACAAGAACGTGTTAAACGTTAAGAACATTCGTGATTGATTTTTGCCTCTTAACATAGTCAAATATGTTTCGAGGGATCTTTTAGAAAGCAATTAATATTTCCTATTGGGAACTTAAACTTTGAAGGACATACGATAAGATAGACAACTAATTAATTCAATTGAAGAAGATAATAAAGCAAGATAGATTTATCAAAACTTCCGTCGCTTTGGATATAGGTTAGGACCTGCTTAACTAAGCTAATTTCTTAGAAGGTCAATAGGGTAGACTGAATTCCTGAATAATTTGTTTAAAATAACCTATATAAATAAATAATCATATTAGTAAGAAGCAGCTTTCTCAATTATTCATTTTTTAATTACTTTCCTTCTGAGTATTTTGTATGCGAGGTAATGAACAACTTAAAAAATACACAAAAACTTCACGTTTTTGTTTCAACAATAAAAGCCTTCAAATGTTACAAACTCAAACGCTTCAATCATTTTATCCTCGGGATCCCCAGATACACCCACATATCACATTTCTACCTGGAGCTAATTTGGCTATTTCCTCTTTATTGTCGACCGTATTTCCTCGGCTCAGTCCTTTACCAAGTAATTCAATCCCGAAAACCCTCTTGTATTTTTCAACCCCTTAATTTAAATCAACTGTTCACTCCCGTAAGACCCCATCTCGTCCTTCCGATCTTTATATTTCTTCCCATCGTACTACATTATTCGAAAAATCATTCGTCACCCGTGCCCCTTCGCTATTGAATTCCTTACCTCTGTCCGCCATTCTGCCAACCTAGAAGCCTTTAAAGCCCGACTCTTCCACCACCTTCTATCCCTGCAAGTTCCACTCAATCCCTAGATAATATAGAAGCTGTACATTGCATACTAGTAGTATTTATCATTTTATATATTAAATTGTTTGTTATTTTGTAAATTCAAAATTATTCCTGTCCCGGAATAAGAATACAAATTTTCATTTCATTTAATTTAAAAATAAAACATCGCAGGACCACAACAAGACAGAAACCAGATACAGAGCCCGTATCCTGCGCTCCTAGTATTAGAAGTAACAACCCCTCAGCTAGGAACAATGCCCGACCAATTTTGGTAGCTTTAATTTCAACATAACAGAGCAAAGCTCAACTTATTATGAACGGAATTAATTTATTATTAAACAAGATCTTTCCTTATAGATATTTATGATGTATACAGAACTTTGTTACAATACAACAAAAATCGTGTTGACAGATTAGTAATTTGGATCTGGCGTAAACCCCCTCTCCAGGTTAATCGATTTTGGTGGTTAACGAATTCGTTCAATCGTTTGGAAAGGGCTATAAACAACGTTTTGTGGCGAAAACAAAACCGTTATATATATATATATATATATATATATATATATATACATATATATTCTTTTATATAATATAATAATATGGTAACATTTGAAAATAGGGACTTGGTAACCACTCAAACATAATTTGCAAACATGAGGAAGTGCCTGGCTTTTGTAGAGCGCTTAAGCGAAACCTCTGCTTCTACAACTCCAGACACTTTAGGTATCTCGAGTTATCACTTAGGCCTGAATAGTCCGCCTGAAGGCCGGTAGCCTGAACGTGTATATATTCCGGCCGGTCTGTCAGTTACGACAGTTCAGGCGGCCGGAATATATACACGTTCTGGCGACCAGCTTTCAGGCGGACTGTTCAGGCCTAACTGACAGGCCTGCCTGTATCGTGTGTAGCCTGCTTGACGCACCATTGCCAGGGCTAGCGATATTCTGATCCTTATTTATCACGTTAACCGCCATGGGGGTCACCCGTGACCGGCAGTGATATATTTCATGAGGCTGTGGGTGTCACCCGTGACCCGGTCCTTTCTTAACAGAACTACAGATCATTGCCGGGCACAAATACTTCGTTTTCTACTGCTGAGCGGTGACCGGCGCGGCCCAACGGAACTGCCAAGTACGTAGGTTTTCGGAAATTTCAACTCTATGACTTTTGGGTAGCTTATAATGTATAAGATAGAAATAAAATAAAAATAAGAAAAAAAGATCTATGGAATTACATTATAGTTTTAAACGTGCATGATTAGTAAAAAAACGAAATAATTGAATTTCCAATAATTGAAATATAAAACCATTCAGAGACGATGTTCTCTATTGAAACATGTCAAAAATAGTGTGTCTGACGATTATATTCAGGACAAAATGTTGACACTTTTATCGTTCTATTTTTGACCATTATCTATTACCATTTCGAGTTTGTTGGGAGTCCTGTTTATTTGATATGACATTTTTAGGTTTAATATTTATAGACTTTGGTATTTTTTTTTTTTTTTTTGTTGCGATCTTGATGATGATGATTTCACTCAGTGTTTAGTAGATGCGTTAGAACAGATATAATTAGAATGGAGACATAAACGAAGTTTATCGTGTAGTAGCGATGACTCATTGGTTCAAAGAAATGTGCGGAAAAGAAAACACACGCGGTTTCTAGATAGCGCTGTGCCCGACAAAGTGCCCGACTCGGCTCACTGAAAAAAAATCTACCAGTTCACGCCAAGGCGGGCACGGGTGACCGGCACCAATCAATATATCTTGCGGAAATAAATAAAAACACATTTTCTTTACCCAAAACATTGAAATAAATTTAAATTAGACCAAAAAAAACACAAAACAAAAAATTACAAGAAATATTTTGTCAAAAAGTTTGATGGCGGTTAATGTGTTATATTACAATTGCATAGAACTCATAGAAGCTGAAAGAATATAATGGAAGTAGGTATTCTTCTTTCTAGTTACTGTAAAACGGGGTCTATCAATAAAACATTTTTTTCTCGAAGATTTCCTTAACTCCAAATGTAAATATCTTAGTTTAGGTGGGTTTCAAACATGTAGAAAATATTTCAATTGAATCTAACTATTATAAGTACCAACTGAAAATTAGTTTTAAAAACCTTTTTTATCAACTTCTCTAGAAATAGATTACAGATATCACCTTCAAAATGGCTTCATTTGTTTTCCTAAGGTAGAGAACCTACAAGCATCGAAAATGTAAGCTCTAAATTTTTTTCGCGTGATTTTTAGGCCAAAAACCATGTCAGGTTGGACGGATTCTGCTGGTTAACAAACTTGATCTTTGAAATTAGACAAATGATTTTGGTACGAACTTAAATCAATATCAGACCGTTTTTGGGATAGCTACAAACACTATATATATATATATATATATATATATATATATATATATATATACACACACACACGTAAATTTGAAACACTGTTATTTTTGTGAAACTTCCGGATTGCGCCATGCGGTCAATCTCATAAGTGGGGTTTTTCCCTATGGAATGAGAAAACGCGCAAAAAGAATGATTTTTCGATCATTTAAACCACTTATGGGCGCAAATAACTGTCAATTAACATAATTACTGAAATCCATTATTTAAAAAATGATGGATAGACAAATATGGTATTTTGAAATCTCCTTCGACTACAGGTTAAAATTAAAATCTTATTTTTTTAAGTATCCAGATTCAAAGATGTTTCTTTCAAGTTTTTATATAATTTGATTTTGAAGTTAGGAACATTTTTCATTCATTAATAAATGGCTTTGTTTCATCTACCCTAAAAAATAAAAAGTAAAATTGGATAAAGTTCCATTAATAAATCATTAATAAAGAAAGATGCAAGTTTCTTTCTTTTTAATTTCCTTCCTCTTTCTTTTCTACTTTTTCCTTGATATTAAAAGAAAACAGAAGAAATTAGGTTTTAAGCTGAATAGATCTGTTTGAGCTTCATTACGAAATTCTAAGATAAATTCTTCAAATAATGAAAATTATTCTATTAATATGTAAATGTTCCTTTGATAGTAGCATGTTTGTTGTTGACTTATTTTTTGCAGGGGTAATTAAATAATGATTAGAACACGAATGTGATTTTGGAAAATCATGATTTGATTCTACTAATTGCGTTTATCGCATTGCGGAGTATTAAATGATTATAACAGTAAAGTTAAGTTTTCCCTACTTACGTATTAGCTTCAACGCAGGTTACAGATGTGAGTCTCCTTCAGAAATCTGAATCATCAGCGCAGGCGCGTAACTCATTAGCATTTCTATTGGCCTATTCCTATGGGCAATTCTATTGGCAGTTGTAGTAAATGTCTTGTTTACTTTCTGTTTTCAACGCAATTCACTTGTAGATTTGTGTGATTTTCGTGATTTCTTTTCATTGTTTGTTGTTTGAGTTCTTAGTGTTGTTTGAGTTCCTAGTGTTGTTGGTGTCCTTTGTGCTTTCCTTGTTTCTGCTAGGAAAATACTTCTTTTGGATTTACCTTCAACTGAAAAAGATGCTAAATTACATATCGGCCCATTTTCCACCGAAAGTAATATGATCTATATTATCAAATAGTTGGATTGACATAAGTACTAAGCGGTTCTTCAAAGTTATATCGAAACTCTAGTCAACCCAAATCGTTGATAATCCCGTCGCCACGTTGGGAAAAATGCAATTGACGCCTGGGCTGATGATCCAGATCTCTGACCCGGTCATGATCCAGATCTCTGAGAGCCGGTTCTTCAACCTGCGTTGAAGGTACGTAAGTGCCGATTTTTCTGTTTAAGTACGAGTATTTATAAGAACTAGAGGTCGTCTTTTTTGTGGGGTTTTTTTTTTGTGTTTACAACGTGATCCATGGCAACTAATGGGGGCCCAGAGGAGAAGGAGCAGGTTATTTGCTCTTTTTAAATAAAATTAAACATTTGTATTCTTACTATGGCTACATGTATCACAGTAATAATCATAATGTGATCGAAATAATATAAACCATTAAATTAGTTCATAGCAATTTGAGTTGAAGCATAGCGGTTGGATTTAATATGTAGCGGTAACGAATTCCAGAACGAGGAAGGACTGAAATCAAAAGATCATCGAGAAGAATACAAATTAATAAAGTAAAAGAAATTTATAAATTTGAGGTTGAAGCAAAAATAGTAACACGTTTGAAAGAAAAATAAGAATTTCTATACTAAACTTCCCAAATCATAACAGTTATTATTAGTTTTAGTGCAAATAGTTCTATTAGTATCTAAGTAACATGTTAGTCGTAAGCAATGACATAGGTAAAAAAAAAAAAAAAAAAAGAGTACAGGTCCTAAAAAATTACAGTTGATTGTCATGCACTGTCCTAAACACAAAATTACAATCCCTCTCACGACATATACACGACTCTCTAGCACTACACTTCAGGGCGGTGAGGACCTAGATGCTTTCTGCCCTTAAACACCCAATCCATCCATCCATAACAGTTATAAGCAACATATGAAGCGTTAAGAAGAAGAGTTTTCTTCTTTAACACTTTTCAAAGAAATGTAGCTATTAAGTTGTACTCATGGAAGAATTTTCCCCGTTAAAATTAATATATAGGTATCTACATACATATCATCGATACAAATGCAAAGTACCGACCGAATGTGAAAAAATGCATCTTTCATTTTCAATCTTTACTAATTTCTGCTCGACTTAAGTACGGCAAACTCTTGAATCTTAGTTCACTCTATGAAAGGGAAACTATCCCACTGTCAAAAGGTCAAATCTGCCAAATATTTGACTCCAAAAAAAAAGTAATAAATAAACGTTTTTCCACTCCTGAAAGTGGCGATTTTCACATTCGATACTTTGCATTTGTAACGACGATATGTGTGACTGTTAACAAGATAGCCGCCACATTTTTTTATTTTTTTCTACACGAAACTTGTTATATAATATTCCCATAGCAATACATTAAATGAATTCGTTAAACAGAAAAATCCAGGGGGGGGGGGGTTAATCCAGACCCAAATTTCCAAAATGGCCGTAATTCTTGTTATATTTAACGATTCTCCGTCGGTCTCTAAAGAGAAAGAAGTTTTGTAAAAATTTACTAAATAGGTCTATTAAGAGTAAGGGTTTATTCGAGAATCAAATCATTAATTTGCCGTTATTTGTATTTGCTTTCAACAAAATTCGGTTGAATTTAAGCCCAACCAACCAGGAACATGTAGAAATTGGGGTTTACTCCCGAAAAAAATAAATAATTGAGACAGTATTTCATTGCAAATATAAAAGAACAATATTTTATATTTATATAGGTTATTTTAAGCAATTTTTTCAGGAATGCAGCGTACACTGCCATCATTCGGAGGAATGTGCTTAGACATGCAGGTCCTGCGTGACAGAAATTTTCAAAAAAGGGATTGTAGAAATACTTCTTACTTATTTATAAAGAGATTCGTAACATTTGACGATTTACTCTATAGCAATGTACCATATTGTGATATTACAAAAATTCTTTTTACAGATTGTGTATATAAATACTTCATACAAATGATGAAATCTAATAATAACATTATAGAAATCCTGATATTATACATCAGTACATTTTATGAATCATGAAATAATACATATATCAATGAACTTTACGTATCTTAATATAATAATGTAGATCAGTAGAAATTGTGTAGGAAAAAAAAAAGAGAGAAGGGGAAGAGGGGATTGAGAGATATACCGGAGATAGGGCTATATTTTTGAATATAGATTAATTAACTTTAGGTGAGCTACTATGTTGTTAATGTTTGGACTATTTTCGGCTAGTAAGTGGTGAATGTCATGGGGAACCGATAGGACAGGTGGCAGATACTACTGCATATATCGTCCCTACCATGTCAAACTATCGAATATGCAAATCGGAGCAAACTAGAGAACGGACATATTCTATCCATTGACGAAGTAATATATTGAAAAATGGTCTTATTCGATGCTTTATTTAAGGCTATTCTAAAAGGGGTTAGAGTTGTGACAATTTTCGACAAGCCGTATCGTCCAAAAACCAAGAGAAAAGTCTCGAATCAGAAAAACGACATTTCGGATATTCAATAGATTGAAATGGTAGTGACGATATGAGAGGCACAGTGGAATGGTCTTTAGAATGTCGCTTAAGCCACTCTAACGTTTGGGTAATTTTCGTTATTGTGAAACAACCAGTTGAAAAATAATCGGTTTTACTGTATTTTGAATTTAAAAAAGTCTATATTTTGTTATAACCTAACAAATCATCTATTCAGGCTCTAATATTTAGAATGGCTTACATTACTGTCATTATGATTTCTGCAAATCGGATCTTTTTAAAAGAGAATATTCTGGGGAGCCCATGCTCCTTGATAGTCAGAGCAATTTTTCATAATTTACATATTTAAACGGTATGAAAAAAGGTCTTAACATTTTTTTTTACTGATGTTATATTTATTGAGGCCCGGTTGCCGTGAGAGCACTCTGTGGGGGCTTTTCTTAACCTGAAAAGGCCTTAGCCCTATACTGGCTAGAAAAGGGTGTTAACCCATAGATAACCCGTCCTAAAATTCGTAGTTAATAATAATGGACGTTAAAATTTTAATAATTAATATTACTAAAATTTTAACACAAGAGACAAGAACTGAACAAACGCTTCGGACTTCTCCGTCGACTAATTGGACAAAAATAAAAACTAGACACAAAAAACAAACTGACAATATACAAGACCATAATAAGACCGATATGGACATACGGCATAGAACTTTGGGGATCAGCTAAGCCATCAAATATAAAAATTATCCAACGTTTCCAATCCAAAGTCCTTCGTAAAATCCTCAACGCTCCTTTCTACGTTTCAAACCTTACCATCCATCGAGACACTGAAATACCCTTTGTCTATGATTTAGCCAAATCCCGATTCCTGACCTTTTTCTCTAAACTCCCAGCCCACCCCAATCCTCTTGGCAGATCCCTCTCTTCCAATGTCATCCCAGATAATCCTCCTCGACGCCTTCGCCGCCATTGGCCACGAGACAATTTACTACTGGTTAATTAGCCTGTCTTATAAAATAATGTAAATAGTGTAAATATTGTAAATAATTTATATATTTTAAAAAAGAGACCAATTTTTAATTAAAATAAGAAATACCATAACATTCATTGGGAGTGGCAGTAATGTCTGCCTTCTCCTCTCATCTCATTCACTGTGAATAATTAATATTTATTGAAAAAATATAAATAAAAGTATAAAACATGTCTATTGAATTTAAATATTAAAAATTGAACACATTTGTTTTACTTCTCTTGATAATTCTATAGCTTTACAAAGTGTTTCTTCCAGAGCACAATGTCAACCGTCCGTTGCAACAATAGTTCAAAAATTCAAAATCGGATCTCGAGTAGACGATAAGAGACGATTAAGCCAGTTGGAAGGGTATTACATATTTGATATGTTCGTTCGCGCAATGTTCGATGAATCAGATTATTCTTAACTTGGACGGAAATTTATTTATTTATACATTTGTGAGACCGTGACTATGGGAATATATCACATAAAACTAATACGATATAATATATCGTATATAAATACAATATAGTAAATTCTTGTCGATAATGGTATAAACTACAAAGAGGCATTTTACTAAACTCTATGAAAATTTTGAAATGTGTTCGATTAAAATTGTCAATAAATGTAATGATTTTCTATTCTAAGCTGAATTAGAGAAGAGCTTTTTATTAATTAATTGAAATAGGTGATAATTCACTGTACGTTTTCCGAGAAAACGTACAGGACGGAAATAAAATTTGTTACGACGTTGCACTTAGTCTTTCGCATAAGTTGTAATTTAAAAGGCATTCTGAAACATAAGTAGAACGATTATAATTTTTTAGAATATAATAGCACAAAAATAAAAAGGGAATTCTGTTACATTTTTCGAGAGCCACAAATAATCCTTCAAAGAGCCGCACGTGGCTCACCAGCCGCAGGTTGGCCACCTCTAGAGAATATTGTTGAATATCTAGTTTTTAATATAAGTGTACTTTTATTTAAAATAATTTTGAAGTTGGAAATATGAATAAACTGCGATTAAGTCTTAACGGAGCATAAAATTAAATACTAACAGTTTTGAACGCGAAGAAAGCTTTTAAAAAGTTTATTTCTGAGGTTTCCACTATTCTATAAAAGTTAATATGAAAATATCTTCAAAGACCCTCGATGATATTCCTAGAACATTCGTAAATTATAATTCAAAGAATAAAATGAAAGAAATGACATTTTTTCTCTTAATATAATAACCGTTGTTAAAAAATATGGTGTTAATTAACTCAGGAGAATAACGGTAAAAGGGATTCTCTTGTATATTAACCTAGTTACAATTGTAGATTAAAAGCTCTGGGTGATTATTGCGAAACTGTCGAATACTAAATGTATAAGGTTAAGAAATTAAGGGCTGTGAGCTGACACCATCAAAAGAACCACTTAACTCAGAAATTAAATTTCCCTCTTAATGCTGCTAAAATCCTCATTTAGCTAAATGTGAAATTAAATAATTAGGAGGGTCTTCTTCCTTTTTTTTCTTTTTTTTTTTTTTTTTTTTTACAATATTCCTTTGCTATCCTTAGTTATTAGTTCTGCCGAGGGTTAAAGCATCATCTCTCCTTAAGAATGACTAAAAGAAATTTGTAATTAATCTCGAGATTGAAAATATTTTTTTCTAAATTTCCTCGCTGTTTAGCACTTTTCGATTGAGGTTACTCTAATTGAAGAAGTTTTGAAAAAGTTCCCCAAATCTTCTTACCTACTATAGCCTTCTGAGGGAAATATTTCCAACGGTTCCGTCATTTGCTTTTCCATTACAATGAACAACACGCTACTTTAAACTCAATAAAAACTGATTATATCTCGTTTAGGACCAGGGAAGGCTTTGAGAGACCAGGCAAGGGAGATAGTGTTTATTTATAAATACTTAGTCAAAGCTAAGGCTAAAACCAAATTATGCTATAGCCTGTTCAAATAGATGGTTTAGTCGGAGGGAAATGGGCGTGGCCTATATTTCCCGTGTAAGAAATTGGCGGTAATAATTCCCTATGTTATAACCCTATCACTAGAAGGTTTAAAACATTTTTAGTCTTAACTTTGGCTAATTATTGATAAATATTAGACACTATTTCTTTTGTCTGGCCTCCCAAAGCCTTCCCTAGTCTAAAACGAGACATAATCAGTTTTCATAATGTTTCACATATTGTGCTGTTACTTGAAATAGGAGATTGCAAATGGTGGAACCGTTGGGAATATTTTCCTCAAAATGTCGCGCATGCGGAATTGAACTTTTCCGTCTATCTGAACAGGCTATAGATACGAGATTGCGGCCACAAAACTTCGTACATAGTTTTCTGTAAAAAACGAATGACGACAAAAGAGACCAACAAAATCGGTCCATCTGGAGGAGGGGTGACGTGGTTCACTAAGGCCAATTATTAATTTGTACATATATATCTACCATAATGATTGTTTCGGTGCAAGAAAACTCAGTACAGATCGTGCTCAACTAATAATAAAGGTGTATAATGATTGTTTCGGTGCAAGAAAACTCAGTACAGATCGAGCTCAACTAATAATAAAGGTGTATAATGATTGTTTCGGTGCAAGAAAACTCAGTACAGATCGTGCTCAACTAATAATAAAGGTGTATAATGATTGTTTCGGTGCAAGAAAACTCAGTACAGATCGTGCTCAACTAATAATAAAGGTGTATAATGATTGTTTCGGTGCAAGAAAACTCAGTACAGATCGTGCTCAACTAATAATAAAGGTGTATAATGAAAATCGTTTTATTTGGAGTGGGAATTTACTCAGGAACTCAAATTATTAAATTTTGAAAAATAAGAATTAAAACTGAATTTCTTACAAGAACATTTTTTTAACGGAGTCAGCTGATTAAAAAAGTTTTGAAACAGGTACTCTATTATTTATTTTTCAATATCTTTGATCGTGAGATTTCAGTTTTTAACAGAATTGGAGTTTTTTGATAAATATTCTTTCGAATTTCAACAGGTTTTTATTAAGGAATTCAACCACTTGGATCATTGTTGTATTTATATCTTTTAAAAGATCGATTAAGATTGCCCAACTCTAGTGACGATCCAAAAATTGTCCAACAAAAACTAATAACTTTGAAACATTTTCTCTCCAGAAACTAATTCAAACATAGGTAACACGTTATTAAAGGCTTTGTTTAGACATCGATTCCTCAAAAGCGAAACGAAAGGACGAAGAAGGCAGATAAGCCGCTATAGGAGTGGCTTTAATATTCCCAATTCCCCTGGTTATCTCCTGGAGAAGACATTGTAAGAACCCCATCATTGCTGGGATTCCACGGAGTAGAACTGCCTGAGGTACATTGTTATGGGAGTCCTCTCCTTAAAGAGGAAAAGGTAATGTTCTCTTAGGCAATTCACTTCAATCGATCGCTTTTAGGCAAATTAAGTATACTTCAAAACTCTCAATGTTTAGGTAACTAAACAATATAATTTATAATCTAATATATAAATTATATATATATTTATATATAAATAATTATAAATGACAAATATATATAAATTCAAGCCTTCATCAGGGCTGTAAAACAAGGAGGACAGATTAAATTCTACTTCTAATGCAAAAGAAATTACATAAAAAAAGAAAAAAAAAAACACTTTATCCACGGAAGCGGGTGGTTGATACATTTGGTAAGTGTGTGTTATCAATAAAGTTTAGAATAATATAAAGCTTAAATGAGCAACATCCCTCCCATATATCCCAAACCTATCCGAAAAAAATCCCTAAATATGTATATGTATAAGAATAAACTAAAAAACCTATACACCACTTTAAAAGACCCTATCCCACAAAATTACAGGTCCAATGTCAAATTCCATGCATCACACCAAAATGCAATAGCACCTACATTTCACGGACAATAAACTCAATGAAAAACGAATTCCACCATTTTTTCATTTATTAAAAAGTAAGTTTGGATTAAAATCCAAACTTACAACATTAAACAAATGAAAACCTTTCATACCTGCCTCCCTTTCTATATCAATACCCCCAACTTTTACGACACCTATCTCCAGGCCCCCGTCCTCGCCTTTCACCCTTAACTTAATGGGTGGTCAACCCTTCAACGGCTCTTTTTCTCAAACTCACAGCATTCAGAAATGATTGCACAACCGTGAGGCATGGTTCTACATCTTCTCATCGGTAAGCATATTTTCATCCTGTACTTATTAATTATATATCTGTTTCTATGTTGCCTATTAAGCAATTAAGTTTTAAATCTGTATTCATCTACCTCTAATTTAAGCCATTTATAATAATTTTGTCATTTCTTTTGTATGTAAATTGGTATTAACTCTTTCCTCTTTGTTTTAAAGTCCCGATGAAGATTTGAATTTCAAGCAGAAACGTCGGCAAAAAATAAAACTCATTTCTTATAAAAACTGTCATAAAAATCTTATATTAAGATACCACGATGGAACCCAGACAAATTCTACGTTCGCATCACCAGCGATCTCCTTTTAATGTATTTTTATTATTTTTTCCCCCGGTACATCTAAAGTTTCCCCTATTCCTAAATATCGATGGGTCTAAGGGATTATTTTTTTCAACGTACCCTGGTGTGATAACTCAAATAGCTGCAGACGGGACTTGAACTCACATCTCCCTTATGAGGATCCAAGGCGTTAACCACAGGACCCCAAGAAGAAGCACGAGTAGGCATATTAATAAGTTCATTATTTCAAAACGAATTACAAAGAGATCTTCCCTTTTGCAATAACAAATTGTTCAGTTACTCTAGACATTGAGATAGAACTATTGTTTATCCTCGCCTGAACATTTATGTTTTTACTTTGAAGGTAATTGTGATATATGACGTCAAAAGAAATAAGATGAAAACGAACCGAGTAAAAGCAAGAAAGGATAAAATGGGAAAAGCAATCTCGGGACAAGACTCGCATAAAACAGCAACTTCACACCATCAATCATCGTGTGTTCAGATAAAAAGCGTATTCTGTCTTTACTGCAATATTTCACAGTATCGTTATCCCTTGATTCTTCTCCTGTGTTTTTATTAAATATAAGATATTTTTCTAATATAATTTTACCTTTAGAAAATACAGATTAATTGTTACTTTATTTACCTGTTTCTTTTTTCTTTGACATCGTAAGTTCTGAAAGTCTTAGGAGACTCTTAAGTATACTTATAAAGTAACTTTCTGCCATTAACGAAATTGACTTCTCCATTAATAATTCCATTATTAACGTCAACATGGGGTCTCCCGTCGTCTAGTGGCTAGCGCCTTAGATTCATAAGCGGGAGATGGTGGGTTCGATTCCCACCGGCGACAGGAATTTTCTTATCCCACGGCTCGTTGGGAAAATTCCTCGCTGCTCCCTGGATGTCGGCGCTAATGGCCCAGATTTGTCGAAGCACCGTTAAAAAAAATTGTTAATGCGTTACCCCGAATATTTTGTAAATTGGGTAGTTTTATCATACAATTTTGATGATTGGGTGTAGCCCAGTAAAAAACTATTTAACATATAAGAAAATTCTGTCATGCAGGACCAAATTCCGCGGTAACGTGGTTAGTTTACACCTCATTACAGAAGAATGTGTTTAAAATCATTTATAAACACATAAAATAAATATAAATAGTTTTTTTTTCTTTTATATTTGTAATGAAAAGACGATTCAATTCAAAGTACTTTGAGGTGGCTGGCAGGGAAGGAAGATCTTCAGTAAAATTAAATCAGTTATTTTTCATGCTAAGTAGCTCCTGCTACCATCGACCCTCAGCCGTAAAGCTGAACTCATTATAGCTCGGAGGATGGCAGCAGGAGATACTGAAAGCGGTTAGCATCAAAAATAAAATTTGATATTTGTTAAGGAACTGGACGTATTTCATTATACTAACGATACAATTAATAATTTCATTACTAAACTGGGTTCTAGAGTAAACCCTAATTTCTAATGATTTGGTTTTGCTTAGTTTTAATATAAATGTTCCTCATTAATAGTATATGGATATCTACCTACTTTCGTGATAAAAATAACAATATGGAAAAATAACTTACGGAAATCCGTTTTAGTTTACAATAAATATTTTTAGGCAGATGCAGATGACGTATGACGAGTTTCGTTGTAACAAAAAATTATTAATTTGTATTCTAATATGCTAGGATATTGAGTGAGGTCCTCTTCAGAACGGCAGATTTTGCCGCAAACCAACTCGTCCAATCGTTTGTTATGGGGATGCTGTATACAACGTTTCATGGCGAAAAAAAAAGAAGTGGCTGATACCGTTTTAACACACACACACACACACACATACATAAAGAGAAAGGCTGACATCCTAAACTTGATCCTTCCACCCCTAGGGGTACTTCCACATTCATTGTACTTCCGCCCACTTACTTCAGTAACCCCCTCCCCAGGAAAATGTAATGCCCTTTACATTTTAGTAAATTATGGTTATTATTATTTCTATTATTATTACAATAAATCGGTTTTATATCGGATTTAAATCTTCTTGTTTATTTTTCATTTTGGAAATAATAATTTTTCTCTCATTTCACTCGGGTGTTTTCCAGACAGAAATATTATTTTGGGTTGTCAAAATATCAAATACCCAGGAATTGTAGGTACGCAAAATAGTAGTACCTACTTGAGTTTTCAAGCTTGACTTATGGGAATCTTTTGTACTCTGTTTGTTGTGACAATATCAACACCTACACTTCTTTTTTATCCATATATGGTGGCAAGGTTTACTTAGAGCTGATATTCTATGAAATAAAATAAGACATTCTGAGTACTAAGTATACTGGAAGACGTACCCTGAGAGAAAACCGTTTGGAATAAAAATATACTCGGTAAACCTCGCCTGGATCATATAAAAGATGTAGAACTCAATAATATATATATATATATATATATATATATATATATATATATATATATATGTATATATATATATATGTATATATATATATATATATATATATATATATATATGTATATATATATATATGTATATATATATATATATATATATATATATAGAGAGAGAGAGAGAGAGAGAGAGAGAGAGGGGGGTACATAATTGATCATTTTAATTTTATTGTTTCGTATTAACTGATTAATTTAATTTAACCTCTCCCTAGGGTGATATTGACTACATGATTTACAAATTTTAAATTCATTGCTTCCATTGTGTCTCATATAATTTTAATAATTTCTAACATAATTAAATAGAAGGGATTCAGGGATCGATTACGGGGTTAGTCATAAAGCAGCTCAGTTTCTAGTGTCGGCTTTCGCAGGGGGGGGGGGGTGTCGAGATTGGTATTCCGCTCAAGCCGAGGCCTACGCTGAGGGGAAAATCAGGCGGCCGGAGCATATTAATCTCCACATTACTTCCCTACCGTGCCATACGCTCACTAATCAGACACCTCTACAGTATCTGCTCCTTTGGGCCTATGATGGGGGACCTTTCAGAATGGTCTCTCTCTCTTAATATGTTATAGGTATATATATATATATATATATATATATATATATATATATATATATATATATATACTAGATGTTACCCGGCGTGCTATGCTACACCTACATTCTGCATCTATAAAAGCAAACATAAATTAGAAACGAAATAATTAATATTAAAATCTAAAAACGCAAATCTGTAACTACTTGGGTTCACTGTTTCGAACTCGTCATCTCCGAACTGTGAGTCATAGACGATTTTAACCTAGCCTATGACTCTCCCCGTGTCAAGACCTATCTGTGTGCCACGATTGGCCAAAATCGGTCAAACGGTGTGGATTTGTATAAGGAACAAACATACGGACAGACAGCTGATAGACCTTTTTGACCTAGCCTATGGCACTCCCCGTATCGCGACCTACCTGTGTGGCAAGTCAAAATCAGACGAAGGGTGTGGATTTGTATAAGGAACAAAAACATACAGACAGACAGCTGGTAGACGTTTTTGACTTAGACGACAAGACTTCCCGTATCAAGCCCTACCAATTTTCAAAGTTTGGTCAAAATCGGTCATATGGTGTGGATTTGTATAAGGAACAGACAAACAGACAGGCACGTGATTTATATATATATATATATATATATATATATATATATATATATATATATATATATAAACATATAGCTGACATTTTTGTTGTGGATGAAAAAATAAAAAAAATAAATAAATAAACATTGTTCAACGTAATTTGAAGGGCAGTTATATGGTGTGAAAATGTTTGAGCGGATAATAAAGCTGGGATCCTTGAACTATCAAATACCCTAATGACAACAAATTCAAAAATACCGTCACAGTACTAAGCTCATCAGAATCTTATACGCTTGCTTTTCAAGGGACATGCAGTAATTACAGTAATTTGAACAGAGCTACTTGCTACTGATAAAGCTCTAAACATCACTTCTCCGACCAAAACCTCAGTAGTTTAGTTTCTATGAAGGAATGCTTGGTGAAACTACTGAAGAATATTACAATGGCTTAATGCTCTAATTTTAATGTATGCATCAGTAAAACGAGAGAACAAGTCAATAACCAAAATGGAGCATATTTTACCAGATGACGTTACTCACTAGGTAACCTTTTGCTTCAGGGGCTTTTAAAAAATTGCCATTCTTGTATAACTCTGAGGTTGTATTGAACAAAGACTAATAAAGACCGAAATCTGTCCAAAAGCTTAGGTTCAATGAAGCAAAGCTTACAAGGGGCTATTTGGGGATGTTCCCTTGTTAATTAAGCAACTGAAGTATACTATAAAGGTTCAATAATCCTATGTAAATAAATGTATCATAAGAAGGAAAGATCAAGCTGACTTTAATACTAATAACCAATGAAGATAACCAGCAGACGTTTGTAGTGAATGACCTTGAAAAAGCAGAGGTTTCCTTGACTTTAGAATATATTAAGAGGCAATAAGGACTATAGAGGGAATCCAATGTGTACTCTATGAAGGGCTCTCAGGGGCAAACCTCTTAAGGTTCGCCTTAAGGTTCCTTTGTATGCCCTCTATATTGCCCTCTCCATTCCTCTACATCCTTCGGGGCTCTTTTTAAGCCCTATTCAATGCTCATCCGATACATTATTGGGATTTCATTAGATCTATTGATATGTACGAGGATTATTTGGGGACATTTTAGATATTCAATGAAATCAGGAATGGGCATTTTTCAGCCATCTTTATATAAGCAGATTGATACTATGCACTAAGATGATTTGTATCGGGATTCAAACAGAATCTTACTCTGGAAAGTAACGGAACAACAGTACACAAAATATTGTGCAGGATAGCCCATAGATAACTATTTCTTTATTCGGACCTTTCTCCTAGCTCTGATGACTGGCATATGATCTGTGATAGGATTGGCCTGTGATATTGTTATTGTGGATGTACCGCCAGTCATCTGTTCTGTGGATTGTGGAACGAGGATAGAGAATTTATCAAAGGATTTGGATGCCGAGGACATTGGAATGGAACTTCTGATAGACTGATTTGGCCAGGGATTGGATAAAGGGGATATTGAAGTCATTATGCAGCATTCGAGACCTAGTAAAGAGCATTGGATATTTTTCGAAGGATTTTGGATTGCATTGTTAGCGCGGTTCCTCCCTCCCCCATAGGGAGGAACCCCGCTTATAAGGTTGATACAATGAAACAATCCGAAAGTGCCGACTAGAAAATTTCGCGTTTCAGAACCCCTAGAGACCGAAAATAACGGTGGTTGAAATTTGTATATATATATATATATATATATATATATATATGTATATATTTATTTATATATATATATATATATATATATATATATATATATATATATATATATATATATATTTGTCTGTTCGCTCATTTCTGGCTTCCCTCATGGTCCGATTTTGATGAAATTTGGTACAAAAATCTGTCGTCTAATTTGAAAGGTCAAGTTCGTTAACCAGCAAAATCCGCCCACTGGAAGATGGCGTTTGGGGTGCATTCGCGCAGAAAAAATCGTAACGCTTACGTTTTTGAGTTCATAAGCTTGTAAGTACTCTTTTTATAGGCTTCTTGGGCTAGGAAAACGAATGAAACCATTTTCAAGGCGATAGCTTTAACCGTTATCGAGAAAATTGGAAAAATAGTTTTTGAATACCGTTTTTGGTTTGGGTACTTAGAATCACGGGATTCAGTTGAAACATTATCTGCATGTTCTACTTTCATTAAAACTAATATGTTGAAATTTTTGTTACGTTTGGAGTTTAGGAAGGGTTAGAATAAAATATTTTATTAACAGACATAAAAAGTTTTGGTAACTTTGTATACTTTCCTTAATATCTCGAAAAAGGTTGAGAATCTTGGTAAACGGAAGAATACTATTAGAAAGCTTATTAAATGCTCTACAAAACAGGTTCTAATGAAAGTTTTGATTAGGCGATGTCAATCGGAGAAATAAGAGCTTAAAACTTTAAAGTAATTGATTTCGCTTATTCGAACTGTTCTTTTTGTCTGTTTTTTATTCCTTGTTATTTTTTAATTGCTTATTGTTGGATAATGTATTTGAAAATAAAACAAGTTAAGAAAAATAGGAAAAACAATTTAATGTTAGAGATATGGATTTCCGAGATTCCAAGACCTTGTCACTAGCGGGTTCGTTTCTAGTGTAGCAGACCCTTCCAGGTAAGATTGTAAATCATGACCTTTCAAGACTTTACTACTCACAGGAATGGCGTTAGTGACCTTAAGGGTTGACACGCCATTATAATAATTAATTAAAAAAAAAAAGACTGGTGGAACCAAAATAATAACTGCTTCTATTTTAATCTTTCCAAATTAGACTAGGGATATGAACAGAACCGCGCTAAGATGATGCAGTCCTGCGAGACGGACATTTTTTGTAGTCCATAAGTCCGTATTGGTCGGAGTATGGTATTGTATATAAGTCGTTTGTTAGTCAATGAAAATCTAAAACGTCTGGTTAGTTCTTGTCTTTTCAATGTTGTGTATAGCTTCCAACTTAAACTTTTGTTTAGAATCAGTCCTAAGTATCTAATTTAAATAGAAACTCAGCCACTTCTGTGTTACTTAATAAATTTCCTTCAATAAATTCGCTGACCTCAGCCAGAAATAACCTCAAAAGCTCCATTACTTCGGTTAGAGCTAAAAAGTAATATCATTTCGTTAGAATACTGTATCACATTTTCATTCCAAAAAGAAAATGTATTACAGACGGACAACTCACAATAAGAGCTCTTTAATAAAAGTAGAAAGAGAAACATAAAGACCAAAGCAAAGCAATACTTTCCGAGTAAGACTTCTTTCTTGACTCCAGTTTTTCACTAATTATCCGAGAGCTAACGAGCTGTTACAACTTTCTCTCCTAATTCAAGGTGGTACTTCCTCTAACTTCCGCTTTTCTCATTAGGACATTTCGCTTCTCCATTCAAAGTAGGCGCAAGGCTTTACGTGGTAGAATTGTAAGCAGAGAGCATTGTTTCAAATGCGTCAATCACACGAACTACCACAAACGTCCGTCACGCAGGAGCTGCATAACAAATCATTTTCCTCAGAATTTGGGTCGTGTTGACTGCATTCCAGTATAAGTTGCTTAAATAGCCTATATATATATAAAAAAATACAAACATGTATAGATCTGCTCTTTTACATTTGTAATGTGCAACCGTTTTATTAATTGCTAATTGTAATTAATTTCCTTCCAGAGTTTTGTATATGCGTGGTACTACACTATTTTATAAATAATAACGCAGAAACGGGATACAGCGCTCCTAGTGGTGGACGCAGAAGAAAATAAACCATATAAAGTTATAACAAAACAGAGGTGCTCCTAGTGGTTCCATTGCCAACCTTGGTTTGGGGTCTAAATTCAACTCAAAGATAGAACGAAATAGACCCCCTTTCCACAAGACCTATTTAGTTAATTTTAACAAAAATTCTTTCTCATTAGATACCCACGACACACAGTGGGACCGAATGGCCAAAAAGCGGTAACAATCACTCAAAAAAAAAAAAAAAAAAAAAAATTGACTTGAAGAAAATTAAAGAACTAATGAGGGAAAAAAGCCTTATGGAACGTCAAACATTTTTGAGATTTTCGTAAAAGGTTATTTTCGATTCCCACTAGAGATGGTGGCTTTTCTTTGGAGAAAAGAAAAGTCATCAGCCATATCGTGGCTAGAAAAGGGTGGTAACCTATAGATGACCCGCCTTGAAATGGACGTTAAAATATAAATGAATTATGTATCAGTAAAACGAGTCAGGAAGCTGACATTAATACTAATAACCAAAATAGAGTATATTTTACCAGATGGCGTTAATAGGTAACAATTTTACCCTTCTGTGCCATCAGAAATGATTTAAAAAACTGAGCTTGTATTGGATTAAACACTAATGAAGACCGAAATATGACCTATAGTTTCGGTTATATGAAGCCATGCTTGGTTAACCCATTAGCTCCGGAGTTTCTTTTTTTTCAAAAAAATCTTAATACAAATAAATTAATTTTACGAACTTGGAATATAATATAATTTTTCTATCATCGCTAGATATTGGCTTTACCATATGGTAACGCAAGGTGCTAATGGGGTAAGCAACTCGAAACTACTAAAAACCTTTAATAATACCATTTAAACAAATTCTCACTTAATTATGAATGTAACCGAAAATTTAAATAAATAAACAATACAATAAAATGATATAAATCGGTTTAGTTTATCTTTACAAAACATTTTTCTCTGTCGATGACTACAACGAATACCGAATTTCGTTGCAATAAAACCGTTGCCGGTGTGGGGAAAAAACTACTTTGGGTCCATAGTAACCCCCCCAAGATCTATTTTGTGAACTCGTGTATCGTAGTAACAGACATAATATATATATATATATATATATATATATATATATATATATATATATACATATATAAATATATATATATATATATATATATGTATATATACATTTTAACGGTGTAGGATTGATTAAGGTTTGAAAACATTTTTCAAAAAGCCCGTCATAAGTGCAACCCGAATAGCTACTTTCCTTCGGAGGAAATTACTAACACAGGCAGTGCATATTGTTAGATTAATATGTAAATATGTTTGACAAAAATGCATTAATTAAGGATAATAAGGAGTTATTATTATATTATATTAATATTTTTAGAATTATGTAAAACCACGAAAATATTCTATTAAGTAATGCCACCCAAATCGTTGACAACAAATAAAATAAACTACACTCCGTCTTCAACCATTACAGATACTAAAAAAAAAAAAAAAACATAATTATGAATACATGTTATTGTAACGCCCTCTTTTTACGGATGAATTTTATCCTTAGAGAAAATAACTTAATGAATGATCAGTTCCAATTATTCTGATGTTTGTTTTATTTCCACTAACTGACAAAAACATTTTGACATTTTTATTTATGCTCAAAAAATAAACAAATTTATTTATGCTCAATGAGTATGTTGTTAAAATAAGGTATAAAAAAAAAAGTTTTTAAGAATTAAGTTGATGATGCAGATATCTATAGATAAGTTCAATAATTAAAAGTTAAAAAAAAAAAAACAATTAGAACGTAATTATTTTGTGGCTAACCCTCAATAATTCTTATCGAAGTTCATTAACTGAAGCTACACTTTCAGAGTCTATTTTAATGAGCTCAGTTCATAATAAACTTTGGCTTTTCATAATTATATTGTTTTAAATAAATTAGTACTACAACTAAATAAGTCTGATTAAATAAAATGTGACACCTTAATGCGTTCATTTATATATATATATATATATATATATATATATATATATATATATATATATATATAGTGACATTATGTGTCAGTACATTTATAAATATGTGAGCCAGTTAATAATAATAATCTCGCGGTTGCTTATAAATACACACACACTCACAAGTGTGTGTATATGTATGTATATATATATATATATATATATATATATATATATATATATATATAAATATATATAAACACACACATACACACATGCGAGTGTGTGTGTATTTATAAGCAACCCCGAGATTATTATTTATTATTTGGCTCACATATTTATAAATGTTCTGACACATAATGTCACTATAATGTATTAATATATTACATCATTTGTAGAATGATATCTTTTTAATATCAGGGTATATTGTTATAGAGTAAATCGCCAAAAGTTGCGGAAATCTTAATAAATAAATAAAAGAAATTAAATATTTTGGTTTTGTATGCCAACAAAGTAGGTACTCGTAGAATGGAGGTTACTTCATCTTGAAAAAAAAAAAAAAATAAAATAAATAGAAACTGTAAATCCTCATTTGCGAAAATCTATGAAAACCCCCAATCAATAATGAGACATGATAAGGCGAACACAGCGGTTGCATAGCTGATTTGTTTGATTTTGAGGTGAGTGTTGCTGGAAGTGGTATTGAACAGTAGACTGATTGTCTGGTTAAATGTTCACATGGTTAGGAGGAAAGTGGTCAACAATTACAGTCAGCACTAATCAGTAACTCTTGACCGAAGGGTCTTTCATGTTCGCTTCATGATTGATACCTCACTACCAATTCTAGGGCAAAAGGGGAATTTAGTTCCTTCAAATTGGTTTCATTTAGTTGTTTTACATCAATGAATTGGAATTTAAAGAACATTATTTTGGTTTACAGGGCCCCCGCAAGGAGGGGGGGGGCGGAAGACAATTGGTCAGGGGCCCGTGGTCTCAGGAGGATCCGAAGTCAGTTTTTTTTTTTTTTTACTTGCATTATAATTTGAAATAACAAAAAACAAAATTATATAACTACTATTTTCCACTACGTTCCATTACTAATGCATTTAATTTTATTTTCAAGAGAAATGTCAGTTTTAAATAATTCCAGTAATAGTTTTTGATAATGTTAATGGAGGCCCGTAATTCCTCTCAGAGAACCTGGTGGTTTGAATTTATGTGCTCTACCAAGCTAAGAAATATTCAACGACTACCTCTCAGAAAAAAGTTCGCCACACTGAGTCCGTCATAAATAGTATGATTAACCACATTCATGAATAATTAATTTAACCACATTAATATTTTGGAGCGGTAATGACCCACATGCCGAAGCGTCGCACAGTGGTCAAAAATAGCCAAAAAGCGCTCAAAACTTGATTTTTTGTAGTATCTTCTCCGAACCCATTCGCCTTAAATATATGTTAAAAATCTCGTGAGAGTGCCATTCCTTGAGTTTTGGGCCCCTCCGTTGATTGCAGGACGGTGGTTAACCATTTAAGTACTAGAAACGAAGAAAATTTCCCAAATCCCCATGTACCAAAATCGTTCCTTCAACTTTACTTTTTCAGACCGTTAAGGTTGACGCATGTTTTTCTTGGTTTAATGGGATGTTCTAACAACAAAAAAAATATTTTTGTATTTTTCAAATCGCCTTCATGGACGGGGATACTGAAAAAGTAAAAACATTACACCTGTCAAATTTCGTTTTATCATATAGTTTTTGCGTCTCTCGAATTTCGAGCTTAAATATTCCTTGGGCATGTATAGAAAGACCCCAGACTAAAATTAGCTGCATAAGTCTGCCTACTTCGGCGCTAGAGGTAAACGAACTCGGTAAATGACTAACAAACAGACACGCGTTATCTCTATGTAAACATTGGAATCAAATCGAAGACGGATTTTTTTTGCAGTATTCTAGTCAATGTACTGTAGACTGCATAAAATGTCTTAAGTGGTCCGAGTGAAAAATTGTGTCCTAGTTGAAATATTGTTGAATTCAAAAGACGTGTACTTTCGGTCTGCGAGTATTTGACAGATCAATTTCCAATAGCCAATGAGCATATTTCGTTACTCCTACGGAAATTATCTCAAACTGTTCTGCTGAAATTAAAAAAAAAAAAGTTGGCTGAGATAGGAGCAGATGTATTTTTTTTTTTAATTGGTTTTGACCCCCTCAGCCCTGCCGAGTGCAGTTCAGAGGCGGGGGCGACCACAAAAAATTTTGTCATGTGATCGACTTATCAATGCCTATAAGACTGGTAAGTGTACACAATTTCAGGTTTCTAAATCAACAATATCAAATGTTATTGAGTTTTGAGCGCTTTTTGGCGGTTTTTGGCCACTGTGCGTCGGGGGAAAAAACTATAGATTTTGTATAATGCTCATTCCTTTAGATATTTAGAAAGCTTAGAAAAAATGTAATGTAATGCATTTAATGGAACAAAATCAACACTTCGGAATTCATCCCATTTAAGCCGCTGTAAGTAGAAAGTGTAATAGACTTTCGAATGGTTATCCTCGACTAAGCAAGACTTTTCAGCTTTTATTGTAACCTCCGTTAATAAAATAATTTGTCTTCAGTATGTCCTCTTTTCCTGATGCAAAAAAATTTGATCCAAAAGCACATTATAATGTACTTGTTACCTAGCAGATTCATATGCATAACAAAATTTAACACACGCCAGACCAAACTTTCCGAACAAATAACATGTTAATGACTGTGTATGGATTAACATTTTCCTCTTTATATTTCAACACTTTATGTATTTTTGCTTTTGACGTCTAAACGACTCAAACTGTGATTTTTTTTATCATCGCCCTTGGAAGGCTATAATAATAAATGAAAATCACTCATGACGTGATGTATTTAACATGTCATAATTATAAATAGGATCCTCCTTGGGTAACTGTGATAGTACATGGGAGCTGTTGTCCCTATGTATAGTCATATTATGCATGGGACCTAAATTTTACGTAAGAACTGTTGCGATTATGTAAAGACATATTGTACATACGAACTGTTCTCTGTTATGTTTATATGTTTCTTCTTAAAAATTTATAATTTTTACAAAGCTATTTTTATTTGTTAGCTGTTTCTCAGTCATAAACCTAATTATATAATTAGATCGATATTTAAAATTGTATAATTGTACTATTGAGTAAATAACAGTACTTATAATTATTATGTAAAATGTTAATTATTAAGGATTTATAATTACTAGGTAACTGAATTTGTCGCACTAGTATTTATAAATTGACACAACTCAAAAATCGGTTTTATTCACACCGTCATAGTTATGACTGTGAAAGACGTGGTAAATATATCTTTATCAACCAAAATCTGTCAAAACTTTATGTACCTAGCTTGAGAGCTTGTACACCAGAGGGTACTCGTGTCAACATTCCTGTCCTAATCCTAAGGCCCCTACATAGGCAAGAGTGACACATTTTCAATTGAATTTTATTCTGAGTGGTTTCACTTTAGAAATACTAGTGCGAAGTATTTCGATTTTATATCTGCATTTGGGCGAATCGCCTTCGATGAGGGGTGCTCAGGAATAAATTAAATTAAAATTAAAAAACTTGTAGAACCTTGGAGGCTTTCATTACAGACATTTCCAAGCCACATCGTGAAGGATTGAAATCACCGTAGCAGCGAATCACATATAAATAAATAAATGACCCAAAAGAAAATAATCCATTGCTTTAATTGTGGCTGGTATCAAAATTGATATATTCCAAAACACTCATAGGTTGAAAATAACCATTGAAATAGACATGTTAGGAAATTATCCACAAAGATTTTCTGAGGTATAAATTATTTCCATATATAGTTTATTTATTGATCCTCAACCTCAGCCAAATATATTGATGAACTAGTTACAATTCCTCATTTTTAAACGTTTCGGCCTCAGGGCCATCCTCATTAACTAGAAGAAAAATAAATTACATGTATTTAAAATTACATTAAAAAATTACCCCCTTTTTTTAACCATACAATGTAAAATTTTTTTAAAAACTATCTTTAACTTATATTACCTTCCTTTCTTAATCCACATATAAACACCCTACTTTCACAAGAGCTTGTCATCACATTACATCTAAACCTTTAAAACTCTAGGATTTTTCATCTTCTATAAATAACACTTTTTTACTCTTTCTTTAAACATTTGAAATTTCCACCAGACCATGTGGCCACAACCTTCCACCATTTTCTATTTGCACTATAGAAATGGAATGTGATGATAGTGTAAATAGAAAATCTAGTTAATGAGGATGGCCCTGAGGCCGAAACGTTTAAAAATGAGGAATTGTAACTAGTTCATGAATATATTGGGCTGAGGTTGAGGATCAATAAATAAACTATATATGGGGATAACCATTGAATTTCGTCTAGGGCAACATCATATAGCTACGGTCATCATCCAATTTATGAAAAACAGTATTACAGTGTTAGTAGGAAAGTGGAATCAAATATGTGGCTGAATGTAGACCCCGTGCACGAGAGGACGGCTCACTAAATAGACCTATTCCACCACAGAGCTTCTAATTCTCGGGTTTAATTAAATACAAATGGCGGAAAGGGGCCCTAACCACCGCAGCCATCTATGCTAAACCTTCCCTTACTCGGCTAGGTCATTTTCATCCATATGTCTTCCTCTAATGAAATCCAATCCTCAAATATATTACCCTTTGACAGAAATCATTTGGGACATGTAAGACATGCTGAGAATTTTAATTATCTTTCTAACAGAAATATTAACTACAAAAAAATGAGCACGAAATAACTATATAAATACAGAAGAAACAAAATTGGTTTAATGGTTTGGCCGATTATGGTCAAAAGTTTTGACAGATTATGGTTTTGCCCTTTCAGTTTTTCGATGAACAGGTAAATAAATTACATAGACACACAAAAAAAGTGGTATTTTCCAAATACACCATACATATATTCTTATGCATTTCGGCATGCCGAATCCGAATCCGGAGTCCCTTTCATCCCATTACGTCAGGTTTAAGAGCATTTGAAGGTCGACTTTCGTATGAAGTAGTTAAAGAAGAAATAACTAGAGCTTTCGTGGCTTTGAGGGTCGCTAAATTCGAATCCAAAGCCTGTTTCACCATATCGACGCCAAATCAAGGTCATTTCAAGTACAAATACGTTTATTTTGCCAACAATGAATCTACATACAAAATACTTTTTGTGCAAAATAGACATATTTGTCCTTGAAAGTACCTTGATTTTGCGCCGATGTGCTGAAACAGACCTCGGATTCGAATTTAGCCACCCTTAAACCCATGGAAGCTCTAGTCATTTCTTCTTTACAGACTTCATACAATATTTGACCTTCAAATGCTCTAACACATGATGTGATGGGGGGAAACGGACTCCGGATTCCGATTCAGCGTGTCGAAATACATAAGAATATATGTATGGCGTCTTTGGAAAATCCCATTTTATTTTTTTTTTGTATGCCTGTGTTATTTTTTCTGGACTAAATACCAATTTCAGATGGGTCAATTTGTAAACCAGATAAGGTTGTTAAGACCAAAAAATAATTGACCACAGAAGTAAACCCCATTTCTAATGGACCGGTTTTGTTTATTTATACAGTCTTTCTCTTTAGGTGTGTACGATGTGCGCCGAGTTTCGTTATGATGTACTCTTGATAGATTTATTTTGCTGATTGACGACCTCGTCCAATCCTTTTTTATAGAAATAATAGATACCAAGTTTTGAGCCGAAAAAATCTGACTTCTCAAAAATCCTATCTCACCATTCACTGAAAATAAGCAAAGAATGTTTAATATCATGCAGCCATTCAAGAAACGCTAAAATAGAACGACTAAAGTCTCGATGTCGGACAATAGGCAGGTACGGTTCGAAGTCGGTGCAAAATTTTAGGCCTCTCAACAGGCAGGAATTCCAAAACTTCCAAATTGGACTCTAAGAATTAACAATTGAAATGAAAGTGTTGTAACACCATCTCCTGTTTAAAATGAATACAGTATAATCCATGTGTGACACGCGCAAATAGAGCAAACAATGGGAGTTGTGTCTCGTGGTTTGAATTAGTTAATTGTTCAGGCTATTCGAGCAAGGCAAACAAACTAACAGGCCTGTGTTTCCAGCGCTCTCCGAACTGATTATGGTTTTGCCCTTTCAGTTTTTCGATGAACAGGTAAATAAATTACATAGACACACAAAAAAAGTGGTATTTTCCAAATACACCATACATATATTCTTATGCATTTCGGCATGCCGAATCCGAATCCGGAGTCCCTTTCATCCCATTACGTCAGTTTTAAGAGCATTTGAAGGTCGACTTTCGTATGAAGTAGTTAAAGAAGAAATAACTAGAGCTTTCGTGGCTTTGAGGGTCGCTAAATTCGAATCCAAAGCCTGTTTCACCATATCGACGCCAAATCAAGGTCATTTCAAGTACAAATACGTTTATTTTGCCAACAATGAATCTACATACAAAATACTTTTTGTGCAAAATAGACATATTTGTCCTTGAAAGTACCTTGATTTTGCGTCGATGTGCTGAAACAGACCTCGGATTCGAATTTAGCCACCCTTAAACCCATGGAAGCTCTAGTTATTTCTTCTTTACAGACTTCATACAAAATTTGACCTTCAAATGCTCTAACACATGATGTAATGGGGTGAAACGGACTCCGGATTCCGATTCAGCGTGTCGAAATACATAAGAATATATGTATGGCGTCTTTGGAAAATCCCATTTCTTTTTCTTGCATGCCAGTGTTATTTTTTCTGGACTAAATCCCAATTTCAGATGGGTCAATTTGTGGACCAGATAAGGCTGTTAAGACCAAAAAATATAATTGACCACAGAAGTAAACCCCATTTCTAATGGACCGGTTTAGTTTATTTATACAGTCTTTCTCTTTAGGTTTGTATGATGTGCGCCGAGTTTCGTTGTGGTGTACTCCCGATAGATTGATTTTGCTGATTAACGACCTCGTCCAATCTTTTTTTATAGAAATAATAGATAGCAAGTCTTGAGCCGAACAAATCTGACTTCTCAAAGAATCAAATTGTTTTGATATGATTTTGGGTATACTTACACCTGTCCTTCAATCCTATCTCACCATTCACTGAAAATAAGCAAAGAATGTTTAATGTCATGCAGCCATTCAAGAAACGCTAAAATAGAACGACTAAAGTCTCGATGTCGGACAATAGGCAATTAGGTACGGTCCGAAGTCGGTGCAAAATTTTAGGCCTCTCAACAGGCAAGAAATCCAAAACTTCCAAATTGGACTCTAAGAATTAACAATTGAAATGAAGGTGTTGTAACACCATCTCCTGTTTAAAATTAATACCGTATAATCCATGTGTGACACGCGTAAATAGAGCAAACAATGGGAGTTGTGTCTCGTGGTTTGAATTAGTTAATTGTTCAGGTTATTCGAGCAAGGCAAACAAACTAACAGGCCTGTGTTTCCAGCGCTCTCCCAACTGATTTATCTTTTCCCTACAGCTTCACATAACATCAAAAGTTAGTCAGCCCTGAAATATATAAACTCCAAACAGCAGAATCCCTCGTTCAACAGAATGTTACAACCTCACTTTTAGCATCTACCGTAGAACCTTGTAAATTAGGCACTTATACGAACTTCTTTTCGTTGAGAAGAAGATAGTGCAGGCCCGGTGGCCGTGAGCGTTAAGGCGTGTGCACAACACTCCGTGCAAAAGGGACGTGGATTCGATTCCCACTAGGGGTGGTGGCTTTTCTTTAGAAAAAAAGAAAGTGCATCAGCCCTATCCTGGCCAGAAAAGGGTGGTAACCTATAGATAACCCGTCCTAAAATTCGTAGTTAATGATTAATGGACGTTAAAATTTAAAAAAAGAAAAAAAAAAAAAGAAGATAGTTGAATGTTGGGATTGCTAAGGTTCGATCATCTGTCCGTTCGAGCACCTAGCCTGGACAACGGAGATAGGACACAACAGAGTAATGTTTACACCCAAAGAGTTTTCTACCACAAATCAAACACTCACAAAAACAGTTCCACCTTAATTACTTTGATACATGCACATGCTGTAACCAGACATTACCGACATACACCCGTTTAATATACCAATGCAGACAAAGTCAAAATGAACAAACAAATTTAGGACTGGCCAATAAGCCCCAAATATATACATGAATATAAAAATAGTATTTCATGATTATTTCCATATTTTAAATAAAATAGCCAAAAATATTTGCTCAGAGAGAAATGTGGCAGTTCCTGATAATATTTAAGATGAATTTTTAATTGTTATAATTTTCTATAATTGATATGAATTTGTTTCTTATGTTTTAAGAGCTTTCGCCATTGTCTAAAGTCTTCAACATGCTCACAATTAATTCACTTGTCATTGGAAATAATAATAATAGTTGTTGATTGGACGAGGTTGGCTCAGTGGTAGAGCAGGCGAGTAATATGCTGGAGGTCTTGAGTCCAAAACCCGGACCCACATTTAACTTATTATCGCCTAGTGTCGTCGTTTGAGTGTTTGATTCGGGGCCCCAGACCGTCCTTAGTCCCTCTCACCCTTTAATTAATTTCATAATGGGTTCCTGTAAAAAGGATCATAAGGGCGCCGGATCATAGTCCTAACCACACTATCTCTATATTGTGGTATATGGTCAAGACTCCGGTACAAGTGGTGCGTAACATGTAGAACTAAATTAAATAAAGTAATAAACGTGTTTACTTGAATGGTCGGCTGGAACAATGTGTTTTCAAAATTGTATTTTGAAAACCGGCGCAAAAAAGTTGTTTTTAGGTGAGAATGTGAGACTCTTTATTGCTCAAAACATTCGCAAGGTTGTGTTCTATTTAGCTGAAGTGTGAGATTCAGATTATGGATTAACGTTGGATGTGTACAATGCAGTCGCCCAGTCTGCTATTATCAACTTCTATTACACGGAAGTGACATTTTTTTTGGCAGGTTTTCAAATTTAATTGCGCACTCGAAAAAAAAAAACGCTCTCCTGTATAATTTGCATTTGTTAACATCCAACGTCGTTCCAACAGACCATTCAATTGTGTTTTTATTACGCGTTTCATATGTATGATTTCAGCTTTTTGGGTCACAATAAAATGTTGATATATAAGTATACATATAATGATGTGTTTCTAACTTTTTTCTCATTTTTTCGGTTAAATGAACTTAACATTAACGGCCTCATTCCATATTTGCGGGAAGCAAATAAATTACCAATAACATGAGTCTGTGCGGCGCTAATGGCCAAGATGTAGATGCGCCGTTAAAAAAAAAAATTAAAAAAAAAAAAAAAAAAAAAAAACATGAGTCTGTCCCACGTTGATAATCTAGTGTTAATTCGGATAAAGATCAGTGAGAATCCAACTTGTAGTATAACTCACTTTCTTCCAGGCTGATTTGGCACTGCAGAAAAGGCAATTTCAAAAGATCCGCCCACTCCCTACGCAACAAACTCCCTTCCCTTACAACACAATAGCGTACAGCGCGTTATAAGATAGGAATATTCATGAAATCTGTCGCACACCCAGAGCCCAACCCCTCCCTGTTTAGCTACAGCGAAAAGCCTCCACAATTTACGACCCTCCCTTCCACAGAGACCCATAAATGTTCCTCCTATTTTATTTATTACAGCTATTACTATTGTTGCATTATTGTTAAACGGCGCTTTTTAAAGCCACTTTTCCGCACAGTTTATTGACTATGTGAATATCATCGCTCGCATTATTTACATAATCGTTCTTTATCGAAGTGTTGATTTAAATATTAATTTATTTAAGTTTTACTTTTCCATTTATTTCAGGTTTCCCCTTTTTAGTGATCCAAAACGGTTTATTAAATAAAAATAAATATAGAAATGAAGCTCACCAACATATTTCTTTTTCTTTTGTGATCCAGACTTTCAGTGATGAAACCGAAGAAGAGCTAGAAACAGCTAAACATAAGAACACTGGAATATTGTGATTACTCAGTATTATTACAATTGCCAGTGTACACATTTCACACACCGAAATTCCCTCCCTCAAAGGTAAAGCAATTATATATTAATATTAAATTATTCGAATTAAAAAAAAAAAAAATATCTCATTTGTTTGGTCTACACAGATGAATTTAAAAATATCATGCCGGAGGCCCGGTGAGACCGCGACAAGGGCAATTCATCATTTTAAACACTCTTCACAAAACTAAAAAAAAAAAAAAATTAAAAAAAGAAAAGGCATCAACCTTATCCTTGCTAAAAAAGGATGGTGACCTCTTAATAACCCGTCCTAAAATTCTTTGTTGATTATATCGGACGTTTAAATTCTTATTAAAATTGTTATAAAATCTTTACAGATGGATAAAAAATAACAGAAGGCACTGGCCTTGCGGCTGTTTCAGGTTGAAACAAAATCTCAAACAAATTTAGTATTTTTAATGCAGAATTACAAGCACTTCTACTTGGCTTAAAAACATTACTATTCGCCATAATCAAAAAAATGTTCTTTTTTCGGATTCACTATGTTTTTGCTCACATTTAATGACATTTACGAAATAAGCCGAATACTGATTAAAATTTTGGAATACATAAAAAATTAAACTACAATGGAACATAACATACACGTCGCAATGTTTTGGCTACCTGGACACATAGATTAATCTGGAAACTCAGACGTCGACAGAAACGCCAAAAATGCAACAAAAATACTAAACGTTGACGAAAAAAAGATTACAGTACAAGACTTTCACAAACATGTTTTATTTATTTATTATCAAGACTCTCATAACGCAGATGATTCGCTCGATAATTACAAATGTGTTCTTATAATTAAACAGTTGTTACAATTTCTTATAGATATGTCATATAAAGTAAAAACATTAATTTACAATAAAAGTATTTTACAAATTAATATAACAGTTAGAAGTATGCACACTATTATATATATATATATATATATATATATATATATATATATATATATATATATATATGTATATATATAATACACTTTGTGTAATTCATGTTATACACATGTGCATACATAAGTATTCATACACTCACGCATATAAATCACGATTAAGTGAAAATAAAATTAATTTAAAATAACAAATAATTATAATGAAAATTATCTTTTCACCAATGCTACCAGATATCAGAAGTAACTTTAGAGCCTAAAATTAAATCTTGTTGTATAGCTGTGTGTGTTTTAGATGTTGGAAAATAGTGTTTATCGATTTGCTACCCTCTTTCAAAAGTTCAGTCATGTCGTGAGGTATTTGTAAGTTCAAAAACATAAAATCAACTATATAACAAACAAGTAGAAAAGAAATGGCCATACATTATCAACAACAAATTACTTCAAATAATGCTGAACGAGATTGCCTGCCCATCGAGTAATCGAATAACAAGAAAGGAAGAAGTCGTGACTACAAGGCTCAGAATTGGCCATTCACTACTTAAACCATTTAATGACGAGTCGAGAACAGGGGGTAAGCAGAATTTGTAATATCCAACAGTCATCATTGTAATTTAAGGTATTATTTTAACAGTGCCATAAAAAAACCTAATCTTAGTAGTATCCTTGTTAGGAACATAGTTTTAAGTCGTTAATGACTTTCTAGAATCGATAAAAGTTAGTTCACCCAAAGACTCAAGATACCAAACCTACCTCCGAAAGAGAAAAGGCCTAAAAGGTTTTACTCTTGAGAGTTTTCTTCTGATAAGGGCCTCGGTTTGGCGAACCACTTCCCCTGTTAGGAAGAAAGAAAATAATTTTGCAAACAACTTTTCTTTTCGAAAGTTAAAGAGCGAAAAATTCTTATGTACGCTCTTTTACTGTCTATCAATTATTTGGATATGCGAGGTAAAAATAATTGGACAAATATGTTTATTCAATAGATTTGATTAATTATCTGTTTTCATCTGTGAGTAATAACGCTTGAACAGTCTGTGCCTAGGGTCGTAGGTTTGATTCCCATTAGGGTTTCGAAAAAAGAAAAGGCATCAGCTCTATCCTGCCTAGAAAAGCTTGGTAACGTTTAGATTAAAAGGAAAAAAAAAACAGTCCCGTAACAGACCACGAGGGTCCTGAAGTGCAGATACTATTGAGGTACCTGATTTAAGGCATACGGCATAATAGAGAGATAGTGTGGTCAGTACTATGATCAGGCCACCTGTTTTTCCCCTTTGCAGGAGCTCGTTAATAAATTAATTAAAGGCTGGGTTGGCCTAGGGAGGGTCAGAGAGGCTGAATTCAATCCATAAACGTAGACACTAGAAGATAAAAATCATTAGTGCTTGCTAGGGATTTCAGGCATATTGAACTCAGAAATATGCTGAGCCATATTCGTCCTGTGCTATACCATTGAGATAACCTCGCCCCCTATGTTTAAAGAAAACGTCCCAAAAATCTGTGTTACAAATAAGGGGGTGTTATGATTTAAATAAATAAATAGTCCCTTAAAACACACAAAAATATGATAAATGGATCTTTTAAAAATGATTCCTTAAAAATCAAAAAGTATCATGCTAAGCTGGGAAATTAGAGCGCAGCTAAGTGGGATTCTGCATAACTTAATTATTATAAAGTTATCGAAATTATATGCAAATCCGTACATATATACTCTAATATTTTAGAGGAAAACCAAATAGCTGGAATCACGTAAACACCAGAGCTAATTGAATATATTAATTATCAATTTACCTTATTTTAGTTTATTTATAAGTGCAAATATTTATGCAACAAATAGCAGGACTTATAATATAAATTTGCTGCGTTGAACTAATTTTCATGGAACTGAGTCAATTTCATTAAATAAAATGATAAGGTAATTAATAAGATTTCTTTTCTGGAATCAAAACGTATTGGAATAACTTTCAGTTTAAAGAACTTTTGAGTAAGTAAATCATGACATTTTGTGTACAAACTTGTACAATAATGTCATTAGAGGAAGTGTTTGTGTGTGTTTTAGGGCAAAAAACTACGTGGCTATCATTGCCCGAGGAAGTGTTTGTTTGTGTTTTAGGGGGAAAAACTACGTGGCTATCATTGTCCGAGGAAGTGTTTGTTTGTGTTTTAGGGGGAAAAACTACGTGGCTATCATTGCCCGAGGAAGTGTTTGTTTGTGTTTTAGGGCAAAAAACTACGTGGCTATCATTGCCCGAGGAAGTGTTTGTTTGTGTTTTAGGGCAAAAAACTACGTGGCTATCATTGCCCGAGGAAGTGTTTGTTTGTGTTTTAGGGAAAAAAACTACGTGGCTATCATTGCCCGAGGAAGTGTTTGTTTGTGTTTTAGGGCAAAAAACTACGTGGCTATCATTGCCCGAGGAAGTGTTTGTATGTGTTTTAGGGGAAAAAACTACGTGGCTATCATTGCCCGAGGAAGTGTTTGTTTGTGTTTTAGGGCAAAAAACTACGTGGCTATCATTGCCCGAGGAAGTGTTTGTTTGTGTTTTAGGGCAAAAAACTACGCGGCTATCATTGCCCGAGGAAGTGTTTGTTTGTGTTTTAGGGCAAAAAACTACGTGGCTATCATTGCCCGAGGAAGTGTTTGTTTGTGTTTTAGGGGAAAAAACTACGTGGCTATCATTGCCCGAGGAAGTGTTTGTTTGTGTTTTAGGGCAAAAAACTACGTGGCTATCATTGCCCGAGGAAGTGTTTGTTTGATAATTCTAATATTGCTCCCGATGATTCGTTATTTGTTAATGACTTTTTCTAACCCTTGAGGACACTGAGGATTCCAATTCTATGTTTTGCTATTTATTTCCGATTTAGATCTCCCGTCCAATAACGCACTTCTGTTTTTATCAATGAATCAGAGTATTTTCGCGATTTTTTTCCTTAGCCCTCTAAAGGACTACAGATTCAATACTTACAGGAAAACTTCTACATTTAGTAAGCATTAAATCTATGAAAATGAAGTGGAGGTTTATTAGGGAATAAATTGAAAGATTGGCACCCCTTTGTCAAAAAAATGTGGAATGTAGTTTTGTTACATTCAAATACCT
This sequence comes from Gonocerus acuteangulatus, assembly GCA_946811695.1. NCBI lineage: Eukaryota > Metazoa > Arthropoda > Insecta > Hemiptera > Coreidae > Gonocerus > Gonocerus acuteangulatus. Next base: position 36,325,183 of record OX328124.1, on the reverse strand, counting down.
TGTGTAAAAAAATTAAAAATTATTCATTTTTTAATGTCCAAACTGTAGGTACCCATTGTCCAGTCCAGAGGCAATAAAAAGTAACTGAAAGAAATGATTGGAAAAGGTTTTCATTTGGGACATCTGTTACATTTTTTGTTTAACAAATTTTCATTGATTTATCATTTACATGATTTTGTTGGCACTGAAATATTTGCTAATATATTTGAAAATTTGCTAAATTTGTAATTGGACCTTTATGAACTTGGGCAGTGGATCCATCCACTGTCTAACAGCACTGCTGCTATGTGCAGGACAGCAATCCATCTAGAACCATGAATCTATGTGCTAGCGGAACGTCTTCCAATGCAATAGGTCGATCGTATTTAAATCGTGTGGAGGTTTAAAAATATGTTGAATCAATCCTGTCAGGAATCAGGATTGGCTGAAGAAGATATTCGTCCAAAATCCCGAACCACACGTTATCTTGGAACTGATACTGATTGTGGATCTTCACACGGCATAAGGATTAAAATGAAACGAAGTATGCGAATTGGGACTGTTAAATATTCCATTCCGTTTGAATGTGGCTTTGTCTGTCCACAAAATAAGTGCAGGTTTATTGAGGGACAAATTGAACGATTGGCTCCCTTTTGCCAAAAAATGTGGAATGTACTTTTGTTCCTTCCAAATACCTCGTGTGAAGAAATTAAAAATTATTCGTTTTTTATTGGCCAAACTGTTGGATTCCATTGTCTCGTCCGGAAGCAATAAAATTAACTGAAAGAAACGATTGGAAAACTTTTTCATTGATTTATCTTTTACAAGATGTATTTGGCACCCAGTATTGATTAGAAATTTTGAGGGGAGAATTCAATAACATTTCAGGGGGTTTGAATAATTGCAATCCAAAATTTACACATAATTATAAATGTTTTCAAATAAAAGTTGAAATAAAACTAAAATGTGTGCAAAACATTGCGGGAGGAAAAATTGTAAACGTCAGTTTGGCCGCTTCATTTTGTGGACAGACAAGGCCCCATTCACGATGATGGTATATTTAACAGTCCCAATTCGCATACTTGGTCTCATGTTAATTCTTGTGCCCTGTGAAGATCACACAATCAGTGTCAGCTCCAAGTTAACATGTGGTGCGGAATTTTGGACGAATATCTTCTTCAGCACGATCGACCTATTGTAATGGAAGTCGTTCCGCTTGCACATAGATTCATGGTTCCTGATGGATTGTTGTCCTGCAACAAGTTGATAAAGGTCTAATTGCAAATTTCAAATTTTCAATTATATTAGCAAATATTTTAGAGCCAACTACATCGTGTATAAGATCAATCACTGAAAATTTGTAAAACACAAAATGTAACATATCTCCCAAATGAAAAACTGTTCCAATCATTTCTTCCAGTTACTTTTTATTGCTTCTGGACTGAACAATGGATTTCTACAGTTTGGCCAATAAAAAAAGAATAATTTTTAATTTCTTCACACAAGGTATTTGAAAGGAACAGAACTACATTCCACATTTTTTTTGACAAAAGAGAGACAATCCTTCAATTTATCCCTCAATAATCCTCCACTTCATTTGCATGGATTTAATGCTTACTAAATGTAGAAGTTTTCATATGAGTAGTGAATCTGTAGTCCCTTAAGGGGCTGACGAAAAAAATCGCGAAAAAACTCCGATTCATTGATAAAAACAAAAGTGCGTTATTGGACGTCCAGAAAGTATCTTTTAATAATGGGTTTAGTGAATTCAATTACTGTTTTTTTAAAGGAAATGTTATCTATTTTATGATAGCGTAATTCAAATTTAATTATCTTGAATAGCTTTTGAGAAATCCTTTCTTATTCATTAAAATAACATGACTACGTTAAAAAAAACAGAAAATTGTACATAGCTCCTTTTCCTTCTGGAATCGGACCATACTGCAAATAAATTTTTTTGTCGGAAATTATGTCTACAATCACCTCCTGAAGTTTGGCTACTTAGACCTGAATCACCCTGTATATATAAATTCGGTTAACAAATTACAGAGCAATCATAAAGTGTTATGATCAATAAATAATAATTTTCTGTAATGCAATGTAAATTTGTTAGGGAAATTAGAAGAACATAAAGATAATGTTTAAACATTATAAAATGAATTTGGCGAAGTTGAAAAATATTTTGAAAGGAAACTATATCGGACTTTCCTGAAATTGAAAACAATTCAATGAATTTAGGGATGATGAGCACAACTATTTAATAAATGATTTCCCTATAGAAATTCTTGGAAATATTGTAATATTATCGTTAAACTGGAAAGCTATTAACTGTCTTATTAGTTATTCTTATATTGTTTGATGGAATAACATTAAATAATAATTGCGCTATACTCTGATTTCTGGTTTATTTTAATTGATATCCCAGATAATAAAAATAAAACAGTTTATGATGGCTTTAATTTGCTTGGAAAATTAAAATAAAGTAGAAAAAGAAGTGATTATAAGAATTGAAACCACAGATCCAGCTTACTAATATACTCCTAATGATCGTAATTTTGGCACTCACACTCGACATTGAACTAAACACATGAAACTAATGACACAAGTGTCTGATGATAATAATTGAAATATACCCTCATTGTAGGGAAAATTCACACTCACTCCTTTGGGACGTAATTTTTGTTTTGTTAGAACAAAACATGGGCGTATTTCGAAAATAATTTGGGGGAGGGAGGCTGAGAGCATTTGCAATGTATGGAATACTGTAACTCTGGACCTTGGAATAGTTAACCAATTAAGACGCTATTACACTCCCCGAACAAATTTTTTTTTCTGAACTAAGTGGTCTTATTTAATTTATTTTTAAGGTTTTTATAACAGATTTTTACCCATTTCGGGGGAGGAGGGGTGGCTGCAGTCCTCTCAGCTCCCCCTTTTATACGCTCATGGAACAAAACATGAAAATTAGAAACATGCATTTTTTATTATAAATATAGTTAGAAACAGCAGATAACTAGTATTTAGTTTATATATATATATATATATATATATATATATATATATATATATATATATATATATATTATTATTATTAATGTGAATATTTTTTTACTAACACTGCTACTAACGTATAAACACTGATCTACTATGGAGGGATTATATTTCTTGTTAAGAGATTTGTGATTCTAGAAATCGTCAAATATTGAATAAATTTCGGAATTCTTAAGTAACCGTTATGTGACTTCTATTGAATATCAAGTCCTCCAAATCAATAAATCTTTTATAGAATATGTCTCATTTATTTTGAGACCCCCTTTGAGAAAAATGATTTCCGATCAAAATACGCGAAAACTTTATGTCCTTTTCCTAAACTAAGGATTAAGTAGAATCCTTTGACAAAAGGACTTAGGACGTAAGTCATGTGAAAGACCGAGATGGAAAGGGGGGAGAATGGAAACAAGAGCTTTATGCAAAAAAGGAAAGGAGACCGGTTGGCTCTAGAAATCCCCTCATAAGTCCGATTCAATATACAATACGGCCCTTTGGGAAGGTTGTATTGTCAGTGCATGAAATGGAGGGGGGGGGCCTCTGCTCTGGACCTTTACCAACATTTCAATATAACATTGTCGCCAATATGTTCCTATTGCTTCCCAATATCTTTCAAGGATATTTTATCCTACGGAGGAAGGAGCAAATTCATCCTAAACTTTAGCTTCAGTTTTATGGAACGTTGCTATTGAGTACGGAATTAATTAAGAAAGCAATTAACGATAATTGTCTCGGTCATTTGAGCACATTTTGATTTGGGGATAAGAACTTTCTTTTAATAAAGAACTTTTAGGGGGCGTTGGAGATTTCGGATTCATCCTTTTTTTTCGCAGACATCTCCAAGAGAAAACTGCGCTGCCGATATATACTACGCTAAAATGAACATGAATATTTATAATCCATTCGTTATTTGTTAATTAAATGAACCCAAATATTTAATGTTGATAGGATCAAACATAAAAACCAAACACAAAACAATTAGTAATCCTTTTAAGGAGGCCCGCTGGCCGTGAGCGTTAAGGCGTGAGCACTTAACACTCCGTGTCAAAGGGTCGTGGATTTGATTCCCACCAGGGGTGATGGCTTTCTTTAGAATAAAGAAAAGGCATGAGCCTTATCGTGGCTAGAAAAGGATGGTAACCTATAGATAACCCGTCCTAAAATACGTAGTTATTAATAAATGGACGTTAAATTTAATAAATAAAATAATAATCCTTTTATTAGTAACACATTTTCTTAAGAATGAAAAACATAAAGATTATTCTTAAACAAACAATTTTTGGCGAAATTTCTCTATTTTCATCAAGTTTTACTTTCACTATCTATGGAAAGACATCATCTTGAAAAGAGCATAATAAATATTAATGCAGGTTATAATTAAAATAATATGAATATGCTAGGAAAAGTAAGTACTGCACAATTAGCAGTAGAACTATTCATTTTTCAGGTTGAAAATAGGCAACTGCTTACTGCCGACTGATTAGTTTTCATTTTCTTATAACGAAATCTTCGTTTCTTCATTATAGCAAGTTTAACAATTTAAATAATCTTGTTCACAGACTATTTGCAGTGTTTGTGGTGAGAACGAGTGCAGCTACTCAAGTTGCACTCATTGATAGATGCACTTCAAATCTTCATAAATCCTACCTGGTAAATAACGATATATATATATATATATATATATATATATATATATATATATATATATATATATATATATATATGATGCGTGCAGTATATCAAAAGATATGGGACACGCTTTAACTAATAAACGGCTCTACCATAGGGTTATGTAAATATCAACTCGATACCCGCCAGAGCTTTTGATTTTTTGCAACGAAACTTAGCATAGAACAATCCCCTTGCAAACGATTGATAGAGTTTCTTATCCAGCAAAATTGGTCCGTCTGAAGGAGGGGTACTTCGGACCAAAATTATTAATTTCATCACACCGGCCGTTCTTTCTGGTGTATTGTAACAAAACTCATCACAATATCCGTATGCGGGGGTTTACCCGTGGTCATAGATTATTATGCGGGAGATGGTGGGTTCGATTTCCACCTGCGGCAGGAAATTTCTTATCCCATGGGTCGTTTGGAAAATTCCTCGCTGCACCATGGATGTCGGCACTAATGGCCTAGACGTCGTTGCGCCGGAAAAAAATATCCGTATGCGGTTCCTGTGTTGTCATGATTGTGGGATTTTCTCTTTTTACATGCAGTTGCTTTATTATTCATCTAGTAGGTTTAATAGGCTAGTAGATTTTGAATGTCATCGGATACTCACGAAGTGTATGTTAAGTTTGTGAATGAATGTTAAGTTTAGTATCACTACTCGTGAAAGGAATTGATTTTTTTCGACGTAGTCTGAACGAGAAAGTGTGTGTGTGAGAGAGAGATGTAATCATGCTGTCAATGTATTAATGATGCCGCGTGATGATCCTCAAAAGTTGTTGGAAACTTCAGAGATATAGATAACAAGGGAACACAGCGAGTTACTACACCAAACATGGATCAAACTTAGATATTCTAAGCAACTATGAAATTTATGTAGTACTAACTAGTACATAAGTTATTCCTAGATGAGGTTCCCTTGTTTGAAGATTCACTGTGATTCTTAGAGGTGAAGTTGATTTTTCATTAACAAACATGACCTCATTATCTTACATCAAATCATTATACTTTATTTATTCTTAGATTAAAATTATTTGAAGTAGTTAGGTTCTTTAGATAGTTTCGTGTTTATTTTGTAAGACTACTACTCTCCTTATAGAGTTCCAGAGTATCAATTAATTAACATTATTATAAATATTTTGGAATGTTTATTTTTCATCCGTTCGTCTGATTCCAGTATCAATGCCTGCTTAATTGGACCCTCTTCCTTTCCTTATCTAAGGTACTGGACAGATCAAAAGAATTCAAATCTTTTTCATGAAATATTTAAGAGATTTCAAAACATATTCAGATTTTAAAACATAGATTTTTTTGTAAGTATATTATTATTTAAACTATTTTTATCATACATTTTCTTAATTATTTATTCCTAAGAATTTATATAAGTTATATTGTCGAAACGAAGCAAAGAATTTGGCAAAACCAAACACGAGATTCGACTAAAACAAAAACGTCTAAGGGGGGGTTTGTGCACCATCATTGCAAGCCTTCTTCAGCTCAACTATTGTAAAATATCTGGAAGACGTTTGATTGGAATAAATAATAGTAAATAAATAATGACCATTCCAGAATCAAATGAATTCACTTCTAAGGAGAATAATGTGTAAATTTTTAGTGCAGGAAGGCAAATTTATTGGAGGAAAATTATTAAAAGTTGTACTTCTAGGCATTCTAAATCTGACCAAATATAATCCATGAAACCCGCTAAAAATTTGCCTTTCCCTTGAGCCGATTATTCGTACAAAGTGAAGAAGTCATGATGATTAGATAGTTAGCCGTCGAGGTGATAAGTAAAGATGGAATGGTTGGGAATCGGCTAAATAAACCTCAATATGATTTTGTTTTAAAAAATCTATTTTTCGGACGTTTCGGCTACTCATTGGTAGCCGAAACGTACGAAATATAGATTTTTTAAAACAAAATCATATTGAGGTTTATTTAGCCGAATCCCAACCATTCCATCTTTATTTAAAGTGAAGAAGTAAATAAAACATATACAAATTAAAACGTCCGGTTTTTTTCTTAGCATAATTGTTGTAAAACAAGTCTCAAATTTCTATTCGACACCTATGCAATGCGTCATTACAAGGGATTTTCCTTCCTGTAGTGAGGATTATAAAACTATTTAACATTTAATGATTTAGGGTCTTTTAGATATAACCGGATCAAGGTGGTAATTACCAACGTTTCGCCAGACACTTAACCGGCTTCCTCGGTGTACCTTCTAATGCAATCAAGATACATTTCCATCCGGGTCCTATTTTCGCCTGATCGGGGTCGTAACTGGGCTTCCTGGATCACTGATTGGTCAAACTGTTTACGGACTGTTGGATTCTGTGCAGACAATCAAATCCTTTATCTGCCATCTTGTAACCATCTTCTCAATTCAGGTTGTGGGGATTTTTCAAAATGTTGAACGCTTTGCGGATATTTCTTTTCTGGTATTTTATGTCTTAAAAATAAGTTGAGGAAAGTAATCATCTAATACTTTCACAAACAATATGAAGATTCGCCACCTGCTCGCGAAATACAAGGGTGAAAGATGGACGTTAGGGAATGAAACAAAATGAAAGACTGATTTTATCAAAATTCCAATAACACATATACATTCAAAGTGTGAATCATTCCCATAATATCAGTTAAGTAGATTGTTCTAGACTTGGGTATTCGGACACCCGTCATCCCACGACAGATAGAGGATTTATATCTACGTATACACTAATGGACTAGTATCTAATTATATACTAATGGATTATTATCTAAGTATACACTTATGAATTAGTATCTATGTATAGACTAATGGATCAGTATCTACGTATATACTAATGGATTAGTATCTACGTATACACTAATGGATCAGTATCTACGTATACACTAATGGATTAGTATACACGTATACACTAATGGATCAGTATCTACGTATACACTAATGGATTAGTATTTACGTATACACTAATGGATTTTTATCTATGTATACACTAATGGATTAGTATCTACGTATACACGAAGTCGGCTTAAGACCCTATGGTGAACATATTATAGCCTTTTCTAGTACATATGCGTAGAATAAGATGTCGACTTTAAGCCCAGCTCCAGGCTCTAATTGAGTGCGAAAAAAAAAATCACAGAAGACATCCTGAGAAAGCCGACAGAATGTCTGGCGAAATGTACCATGGAATAACTGGGGTTGTTGAAATCTGCCTTGAGTCATTTATGTAGTAAAGAACATGTAAATGACTAGAAAGTCTATTATTCTCTTAGTATTTGTTGAATATTAAGAGGCTCATTATCGCATGTTGAGTTTGATTAGTGTTTTCGTTCTATTACTTATGGACAGGTTATTAAGCTGTGTCTAATGCAAATCCTAATTAGAATCACGTCCTTAAATCTTTAAAATTCCTAATTCATCAAAGATTTCTTGATTTTTCAAAAATGTCTTAATTTACATACTGATTTCTGAGAACTTGTTTAAATTCCATATAATGTTTGTACAGGTCTATACATTCCTGTTATAAATAAAGTAGATTGTATAAGGCTGTCCAAACATTTAGGACTAAAGCATAAATAAATAAACCATACACCGAATTACCATTCTCCTACATTATTCATGATTATTCCTTTCGCTTCATAATCATTCAAACTGAGCTCCGAAGGTTCTGATTAAAATTGTTAACAAATTTGTTACATAGAATACGCATTATATTAGCGTGTTTTCAAATAATGTTATTATCCGGAGTGATTTGAAAAGCTAAGGACCGGAACTCTTATTATTACACCTTAGATGCAACAAAACCTAAAACACTGATTTGATCCTAATGAATTTTATATCTGAATAAATTTAGTAGAACATTTATAAAGCTTGGAAAAGGATTAATTCCTCGAATAAGAAAATATAACTGCTCTTTTTAATGCGTCCTCCCCTCCAATCACCAGTGAAATTTGTATATTTTGGTTCGAATGATGGCGAAACGCTTGGAAAAATGATCATAGAATCCGTTGTTTTGGTTCATACGAAATCTAAATTTTGCTATATTTCACTTTCAAGAAAGATGATTGGCCATTGACCTTGATTATTTATTTTATTTGGCTATTGGCTTTCGAATAGTCATTGAAGCTATACATTGAAAAATACTAATGAAAGGTTATTACACTAGTTCTTAAAATTATGCAATACTATTAAATGGCTTGGATAGAATTATTAGCCAAGAATCCATTAACTTAAGCTTTAATTTCAAATATTTACAAGAGTAACTAAAATATAACAGGAATCATATCATGCACAGACAAAGCCTTTTTGACTTTATAAATAAAATGTGTTGACACATTTATAAAATACTAGCTGATTTAACTGTCATTGACCGGTGTATAAATACATTTTGAGGAAACAGAAAATCTGTAATTTCTCGCTGCATTGTTGTTTAAAAGCACTATTCGTCATAGTATACACATTAAACATTATTACTATCCATTGAAGCTTTACTGAGAATTCTCCAGCAGACAAAAACGGTTTTTAGTAAAGTTTAAAAGGATTCAAAGGAAAAACACATAATACAAAAGTCCAGAATGAATTGAGATGGAGGTTGCATCCGGCATTGGTATCATGAATTAAATTTGTTAATCAGCCGAATTATTAAATATTAATGATTATTGTTTGTCCAAATCTTAATTACCAAATTCTGGAAGTAATGTATATTCTACAAATCTATAATTTCGTACGAACCTTAGTTTTTTCCGAGAGATCTTTGACGTAGCAATGTAAGGTGATTTCTGCTCCCATCTGAACGGTGTTGTTTGCTGGACTCAATCCAATTTCGAAATAAGGTTGTGGCTGAGTCGTTGCGTCGTAGTATCTAGGACGCTGTGTTGTCGTCTCGTGATACAGCATGTTCAGGAGGTCGTTCAACTGTGCATCTTCGCTGTGCCCTAAAAAAAAAAAAAAAAAAAAAAAAATTAAGTGTTCAATGTCATTTAATACTAACAGTAGGAAGTAGGTCATAATAGTGTTTTTAGCACGATTCAGAGCAGTCATGGCCTAGACAAGGTGACCTAAGAACGCGCAACTGGCCATAAAATATATGTTGCCAGTAAATTACTTTTTTCGACACGCTGCCTTGCATAGTATTAGTGTTGAGAATATGGACAATGGACATTGGATACCAATCGAAGTTTTAGCTCACTATGTAGTAATCTTTGCAGACGTTTAATAGATGGCTTTCCAAAAACAGCATTAGAATGCCTTAGGGTAAGTAATTTTAAGTTGGTTTCTAAGGGATTATTGGCTATTTTTTTTAAGATGTAAAATATCACTTTCAACTGTTGGAATAATTCATATCCTTGGTGTTCAAATTATGTAAACTTTGGCCTTACCTAAATTAACTTTGAACGTACCGTGATGAATAAGTTATGTGTTGAGCAAAGCGTACAGCTAGATCAAACAGTGAGCATAACCTTGTTAAAGCTGATTACATATGCTCTTGAAACTGAGGATTCATGCATCTAGCATCTACAAAAATGGCTAACTAAGTAGAATAAATTGAAGGGGTTCGGGGCAAAATTGTCCCAAGCAACATTTTTAATTGCTTAACTGTAGCTGCTATACGTTGGATATTATGTAGTAGCATCATCATAGAATGATAGTTCCACATAATATCCAACATATAGCAGCTACAGTTAAGTTTGTTAAAAATGTTGCTTGACACTAATTTGCCCCGACCCCTTCAATTATTCTAATTTATTTGTTTTGTTCGTATAATACATATCAAGAAGAGGAAATTCCTTTTAGAATTCTTTTATAAGTTGATTCCTTCAACTCAACGTTTTGGACAACTTTTCCATCTTCAGGAATACGCGATGCAATAATAAATAAAGTCAAATTTATGTCCATTGCTAAAAAGGTAAAAAATCATTTATTAATTCTCATTAGCTCAGAACAATTTTAGAAGAAACTTATCAAGATGGAAGATGGAAATATAGTCCAAAACGTTGTATTGAAATAATAATGTTATATGAGGATTCTGAAGGATTATTCCTCCTATTGATTTATGATTAGTTAATATCCTTCAAAATCTAATCAAAATATTTTTTTCGATTTTATCGATTAGAAACAAGTGTTTGCATTTGGAGAGTGCTTATAATCATACAATATTAATCGGTAAAAAAATGGCAGTATGAGCTGCAATTTAATATTGATTGGCTCTGTAAAAGACTAAGATGAATTAAAATTCCGACAAGGCGAAATGTATGGTAATTTCAAGAAATGAGGCAGGTCTACTTTTGACTATAGATAGACTTCTTGAAGTGGAAAAAGTAGGCACGATTAAATATCTTTGATGTGTAATGATGGAAGGTTAAATGAATACAGAATCTTTCAGGAAAAGAGAAATAAAATATAAAATAAAAATGACCACATAAAATTCTGTATATACATCCATTATCACTTATGGGCGTGGGATCGTGGACTTATATCTCAAATACAAAGAGAAAGTTTCAAGCCCCAGTAGATGAGGTGCTTTAGGGTGGGTTTATATCTGACACTTTTCACAGGAAATATATCTCAGGTGTCGGATAGATAATTATCATAATCATTATATCTCAAATACAAAGAGAAAGTTTCAAGCCCCAGTAGATGAGGTGCTTTAGGGTGGGTTTATATCTGACACTTTTCACAGGAAATATATCTCAGGTGTCGGATAGATAATTATCATAATCATTATATCTCAAATACAAAGAGAAAGTTTCAAGCCCCAGTAGATGAGTTGCTTTAGGGTGCGTTCACATCTGACACTTTTCACAGGAAATATATCTCAGGTGTCGGATAGATAATTATCATAATTATTATATCCAACACCTGAGATATACTTCCTGCGAGAAGTGTCAGATGTGAACGCACCCTTATTGCTCGTGATAGAAATATTTATCTCAGACATAAAATTTTTACAGTTTACATTAGTCATAATTTATGTCAGACATAAATTATGACTAATGTAAACTGGGAACCATTTCTGTCTGAGATATACAGGGTGTCCCGGTCTTAAACCGAGAGACTTCGTATATCGATGGGGAATCGTAAAACTGAGTCAAAAAGTCCTTTGGCAATTTTATCGTTTTCTCTTCGTTTTCGAACTCAAAAAACGTTTTTGAACAAATCCCGATTTATCGTTTAAATGAAGCGTTGTACGAAAAAACACCTCAATACCAAAGTTGTAGCTTATTAAATTGTCATTAAGATGAGATCAAGTCCAACGTCACAGTTTGAGTAACCCAGCCAATGCACATTTTGTTCCATAGAGAGTTAGACATTTTTTGAAACGACGAACCGGTGACTTCAGCCGCGATCATCGATAAGAGTACCCATATACGGTGTCTTAAGATTTAGAATGCGCAGTTGAAATCTTGAGATCTTCCTCACCTCACCGTGTATGAGACATCCTTGATGCCAGAGTGGAAGTGTACAATAGGTTGGGCCGATAAAACTCATTCTTTTGTTTCGAAATTGTAATAGTGCGGAAAAGTTGCGAATTATATAGAGAAATAAAAGGAAACAAAAATTATCACAATCGGTTGGCATCTTCCGTTCGCATGCCGTTAAAGCCAAAGCGATAGGCTTTGAAATTTGACAAAATATGAAAAATCTTCCTTTTAGCGACTATTTTTTAAATGTTTGAATTTGATGATTTCGTAATATAGTAGTTTTTAACGTCTTCGAATAGAGCCTAAAAACATTGTGCTTTAATTTTTGATCTGTTGATATCTTTCAGTCGTGCACAGGGCTCGAAATTTGCCAAAATATTGAAAATTTAGCAAACAAAGTTTTTTCGGCCCACCCTAGTGTACAGTCCTTAGAAGTAGAATGAAAAAAAAACAAACAAAAAAAAAAAAACAATAGAATAATTGTACAGTCCAATGGACTGCGCAGGCCAGGCCTGCCATGTATGGACAAGAGGATATTTGCTTCATATACAGTGGTCTACTATAACTGGACTGTGCAGTCCCTACCTTGAGGTTTATTAACTTATCGTATGTGTGCTAGATCCGTTCAGTTGTAACCTTGAGGTTAAACTGTTCAGTCTCTGCGTTGAGAATTGATCTGATAGTGTATGACCACCTTAAAAATTATGCCATCGGACTTTTAGACAACAACAATAAGGCCAATCCCATCACAGATTTTGTTTTGTATGGTGCATATGCCAGTCATCAGAGCTAGGAGAAAGGTCCCAATAAGGAAATTATTATCTATGGACTAACCAGCACAATATTCTGTGTACTGTTGTTCCGTTATATACAATACCATTCTCCGACCAATATGGACTTATGGACTAGAACTCCACTAAACCTTCCATTTCCTACAGAATACAAACAATGCAATCCAAAATCCTTCGAAAAATGCTCTTTACTAGGTCTCGATAATGACTTCAATATCCCCTTCATCCAATCCCTGGCCAAATCAGTCTATCAGAAGTTCCATTCCAATGTCCTCGGCATCCAAATCCTTTGATAAATTCTCTATCCTCGTTCCACAATCCACAGAACAGAAGACTGGCGGTACATCCACAATAACAATAAGGCCAATCCTATCACAGATCATATGCCAGTCATCAGAGCTAGGAGAAAGGTCCCAATAAGGAAATTATTATATATGGACTATCCAGCACAATATTCTGTGTACTGTTGTTCCGTTACTTTCCAGAGTAAGATTCCAATCATCATACTACATAGTATCAATCTGCTTATATAATGATGGCTGAAAAATGTCCATTTTGCCCCAACCATTCCTGATTTCATTGAATTTCTAAACTGTCCCTAAATAATCCTCGTACATATCAATAGATCTAATGAAATCCCAATAATGTATCGGATGAGCATTGAATTGGGCTTAAAAAGAGCCCCGAAGGATGTAGGGGTGGAGAGGGCAATATGAAGTGTACAGGGAAAAAAGTAGGAGAGTCACAAATTCTTCATTCTGAAAAAATCGAATTTTTAAGTTTAAAACGCTGCCAAAATTGTAAATTAACATTTTTTCAAATGCTGCAAGTATCATACAACCTACAGAGATCCCCGAGGTATATTACAACAAGATACGAACAAAAAAAATATGTCTACTAATAAAAAATATATATTTTTCATAAAAACTCCAAACTTACAGGCAAAAAACAAGGAGAGTGACACAAGAAAACATTACTTGTGAGGCAATTTCTTGTAAAATTATTGATTTCTTGGGTAACTAAATTATTTCAAAAATTGGAGATCGTCATATTTTGGTTTGGACAACAGTAAGCAGTGTAGGTATGCCTGGCCTGTCTTGAATCAATCGCAATTCCCCCACTTTCTGAATTGGAAAAGCAAATTTGTTTTAAAAAACATCGACCATTTTTTAATTGTTTTCTTCCCTCAGTGTTTTGGAAGCATTTGTGGTGTTTGTATTGGCAATCTGGACCCAACTCGTGAACTTCGTCATTTTCTTCATCACATCAGCTACTCTCCCAGTTTTCGTTCTTTTTTTAGATCTTCTTGGCTTGTTCATCACTTCATCTTGATCTCTCTTACTCATCGTTGCTTTAACCTTAAATAATTCACTTAATTGAATTAAAAAACAAAAGTAAACGAAGTAAGGAGTCGAAAAAAGATTTTAAACCACCTGTGAAACACTGCGGAAGGTAAGGTAGGTCTCATTGTTTCTTCCCTGGAACGCTTGGACTATTCTTGTTTCTTCCCTGTAGGCAGATTTTTCAACATCAATTTTCATTGGAATATCTTTTTTTTTAAGCCTATGTCCGTGTTACCATCTGATAGTACTCGCCAAGACCAACAAAATACACTAAAAAACGGAAAATCGGAGAATATGGACTATTCTTGTTTTTTCCCTGTACCCTTCATATGTAGAATGGCCACCTTAAGGATCAGAGTCCGTACCGTAACACCATTTCCTCAATGTAGTAATTTAAAAGGGAAAGAGTTAGATTGTCGGGGATCAGTGATAATTATTAGTTATTTGTTGGTGTTCCGGTTCATGGCGATGTAAACCTTACTTTATGTGTATAGTAAGTACTTTACGTATATATTGTAACATACAATTATGTGTCCTCAGTCAGTGAGGTCATCTCATACAGTCTGTGTGTAGGAGTAGAATGGCAAATTTCTCATTTCGGGTGTCCTTGTTTCGTCATTTAAGTAAGTTAAGAGTCATTTAAGTTAATTAAGAGTGATTTAAGTAGTTGTGACTGGCAAATCCTTTAGCGGGCCTAAACCACTTCTTTCTTCGGTTTGCGCGGAGATCCGTGATAAGCATTTTGTCAAAAATGGCTGTCTGAATGCCATGTTTCTACGTAAATAGTAGGCATTGCTCTGTCTGAAGCAATAGTTTCTGTGGAGAAATAATCTCGATATATAAATTCAAATTTGAAAAATAGTTCCGGTCTGTAGAAAAAATATTGCTTATTCTATTATTAGTTCCGACAATGACATCTACAGAATAAATTGTACGCTCTGTCCTTCTGACAGTGTAGGATTCCTGAGTGTAGGATTTAGGATGACGAGTCAGCTGGCTCTCCTGCAATTTAACTTGAAGATCCATGCTGATCCAGCCAGTTATCCAAGATGATAGCAAAAAGCTATTCGCATGAGAAGAGAATATCTAACTTTTTTTCTCAATATGTGGGATATAATATTTCTGGTAGCTCTCCCGTTAACTGAAAATCACTAAAACTCATTTCAATAATTTCAAGGGACTCGAACTTACTTATCATACATATGTTAATAAAAACCTACTGATAACGTCAACTCTTTTTTTATTAAAATCACATTTTTGACGCCATTCTAGATGCCTCAGTCTCCAGTACCCATAAAACCACGGGGCTAAAAAAAACAACAACACCTAATTGTACAAATTTCACTTTTAGCAACAAATTTATATATGAATATTTAAATATATATATTTGTGTGTATGTGTGTGCTAGCAAAGACTTCGGTAAAAATTAACTTGCATAGAATATCATATAACACCAAAGGATTTCACGATTTCATTATTAAATATCAGGACCTTGGAGGAGAAAGGGCGAATCTAGAAAATTGACTTTTTTTCTTCTTCTTCTGGCATATTACAGGCAGTTTCATACCTCTCTTTATGGTAATAAGTGAATCAAAATGCTAGTTCATTAGAGCAAACAAGTATCATTTTGAAGGATTGAAATCGCCGTAGTAGCGATCACTTATTCATAATAATAATAATAAATTATCGTAAAATATCGACCAGTAAATTTACCCTAATCTTATCAACACAATAATTAAGTTCCTCTTCGGTCGTATTTCTCATTCTAATGAAAATTTTGAAAATCTTCGTTGGAATCAGAAGAATAAGGCAAAACAACATAAAGTCAATCCTTATCAATTACGCAATCCCTATTTTCAACTCCGTATTGTTAAGAAAACTACAATTACAGAACTAAGGACCGAAGCTAAGTAAAAGAAGAACAATGCGATAGGCCTTGTAATATTTATTTATTTATTTATTTATCGCACCGCATCTATGGCGAAGTGCATTGTTTCGGCCTTGTAATAAAAAAAGGTTAAAAGCAATTCCTAAAGAAAAAGCTAGACTAACGAAAATAAGCAGAAATAATGAAGTTGTATTAGGAATAGAAAGGGAGATATTTCGTCTTAAGGAATAATATAAAAATGAATCAAAGGTTCTTAAAGTTGTATTTTAACAAGTTTATTTATTTCTCTCAGAAAATAATATAAGATTTATATAATAATAAAGATTTATATAATTGGCTATTATTTTAATAGGAGTTTTTATTGATACTTTTAGCACTTTCCTCCGAAGGAAAGTAGCTATTGAGGTTGGACTCATGACGGAATTTTTGAAAAATTTCTTCAAATCTTTATCGATCCTACCTAGTAGACACCGAAAATGACCCCCGTTAAAATTTATATATATCTATATATATATATATATATATATATATATATATATATCTATATCTATATATATATATATATATATATATATATATATATATATATATATGTCTGTTAACACGATAGCGGCCAGAGTTTTTGTTTTTTCGTCACGAAACTTGGTATATAGCATTCAATTAGCAAACGATTGAACGAGTTCGTTAACCACCAAAATCGGTCCACCGGAAGGGGGGGTTTACCCCGAACCCAAAACACTAATTTGACCATTTCAGCCGTAATATTTGTTATATTTCAACGAAACTTGGTATTCGTACTGGCAATATAGAGAGAAAAGTGAGATATAAAAATAAACTAAATCGGTTCGTACGGAGGGGGGGGGGGGGTTTACTCTGGACCCACAATACCAATTCGCCACTACCAGCCGTGATTTTAGGTTTATTTCGACGAAACTCGGTATTCATAGTGGTAATCTACAGGTACATATGTGTTGTAATAATAAACTAAATCGGTGTATTAGGAGGGGGGGGGGGTTTACTCCATACCCACAATACCAATTCGCCACTACCAACCGTGATTTTTGGTATATTTCGACGAAACTCGGTATTCGTAGTGGTAATCTACAGGTAAATATGTGTAGTAAAAATAAAATAAATCGGTTCATTAGGAGGGGGGTTTACTCCGGACCCAAATTACTAATATACTCACACCGGTCGTAATTTCTGCTGTATTGTAACGAAACGCGGTATACGTCGTGGGTAACTCATGAGAAAGAAGTGTTGTAAAAATGAGCTGAATCGGTCAATCGGAAAGGGGGGTTTACTTTGTAATATACTTCAATAGAAAAGCCAGCCAGACATAGGTTCACAAAGGCGCCGCAAGGAGCGCTAGCGGGACTGTATCCGGTTCCTGCGTTAGATCAAAATACGATAATATGAGGATTTTGTATTTATTACGTAGTGTAGTAGGTACCATGTGTAAACATAACTCTGGAAGCAAATTAATAATTTATCAGTTACTCATTACAAAATTAAAAGAGAACTATTCATGTTTTTATTTTATTTATGTAGGATATTTTAAGCAAATTGTTCTGGAAAGCAGTCTACACTACCCAAATTCTGAGGAAAGTGCTTAGTTATGCAGCTCCTGCGTGGCGGACGTTTATCGTTCTAGTTGTGAAAAAGAACAGAAAGCAAGTATTTACTAAACAATGTTATGTTTTTAGCGCATTCCCTCCCTCTCTTCTGATGGAGGAAACCCGCTTATGATGTCGACCTAAGGATGCAATCCAGAAGTGCTGAGTTGTAAATTTCACGTTTCAAGTTCGCGAAAATAACTGTGGTTAACATTTGTTCACACATACACACACACACACACACACATATATATATATATATATATATACATATAATTGTCTTTTTACTCTCTAGCGTCCCTAAAATTGATTCGATTTTGACGAAATTTTGTTCAAAAATACTTCGTCTGATTTAAATAGCGATGTTAGATAAGAAGCAGAATATACCCACCGGAACACTATTTTTTTGACAAAATTTAAGCGAAACAAATCGTAAAAGCTAGCACGTACGCCTTTTATAGATCTTCTAACGTAGAAAAAAATAGTCCAACTGACAGGAGCTGCGTAATCTCAGCGCGTTTCTCTTCTTAACCATAGTGTCATTTTGAAAGCTTAGAAATTAAAAAAAAAAAACAGCCAATTAAAAACTAAGGCCAACAGACACTCACAAAAAAAAAAACAAACGCTCAAAAGAATGAAATCTATAGATCTAGGCACTTTTTTCTCGGATTAACACCGTCTTAGCGAAAATTCCAATATAAACTTTTTTGTAGAAAATTTAGTAAGCTTCCGACTGGTTATCTTGCGCTTACCACGATTTCTCAACCGTTTTCTAGATGTTTAAGAAAAATACGATGATCCCAAAACTTTTTATGCCTGTTAATAGAATATATTTTTTTCTACTTCCTTAACTCCAAACGCAACCAAAATTTTAATAAACTCATTTAGATGAATATCGAACGTCTGGAACGAGTTTCAACTGAATCAGCCGTTTCTGAATATCCAAACTTAAATTAGTTTTAAAAATTAATTTTATCCACTTTTCTCAAAAACGAATGAAGATATCGCATGGAAAATTCTTCAATTTCTTACATTATGTTACAGAACCTATAAAAAGTGTACTTGGATATAAAAACCTTCGGAGGAAAGTGCTAAAACGGAAAATCCACAAGCAAAACGATTTTTTAACCCGAATTTCACCCGTTAAATAGTGTTTCGGTAAACGAATTCAGCTGGTGAACATACACGGCCTTTGAAATGAAAGAAAGTAGTTATTCACCAAATTTCATCAAGATCGGTCCATTGAGCTTGTGACAACACATGTACATAAACGTATATGTATTTATATATTTGAACTACCGTTTTTTTCGGCACTCCCAATTGCGTCATCAGTTCAACCTCATTAGCGGGTTTGTCCCTATATAAGTATCTAAAAAAATAAAATAAAAAGTAGGGCTATAAAAAAAATATTGTACTAAACATTAGGCAGAAATTGTTCTATGCCGCGTTTAGATTATTTTAAGAACCCACAGCGGCATTTGAATTCTTTCAAATAGGTCAGTGCTGTACCTATATCCTGGTTGCTTTCAAAAAGTAAATCTGTCAAGTTGAAGATTTTAATAAATTCACCAAAGATTTTGTCATAAGTACAACTTCAATTGCTTCTTGCAAGTAGAAGATGTAAGAAACGCCCTCTCTCAACACAAGCCATATATGATATATATATAATATATGATTTTGACTAGGCCCTTGTAGAATACAGTTTGTATTACCTTATATCGCGCCTACATGAAAATATGTATACGGAATTATCAGCCGTTCATGGTTGGAAGTTGCACGAGCTGAGAGGCAGCTATCTTGTGGGCTTGCCTCCTTCAATTATTCAACAGGCAACTTTAATGTTCCTTCAGCCTGACATTATATATTCAGCTCCTGAAGAACCTCGCTGGATTAACGTTCCGTCCTTCATCTCGAGCCCTTAACGTTCATTCGGCAAAATGGAAATTCACTCGAGAGTTTATGTTAGTGTGATTTCCCTCAGGGGATCCCTCTCTCTTCGCCTCCTTTAACATCATACCCAAAATCTAAAGTAGATAAATATTATTATAATAATATTACGAGGTCCGGCTGAGAGATCACTGCGTTCGTGGAGTGAATGAAGAAGATCTATAGAAGGGCCGTTGCTTTGCTACAGTTATTGTTTGACAAACGTTGATTTTAATAATAATTTTGAGCTAAGCTAGGGTGGGGTTTATTATCTGGCTCAAAAGAATGCACATCAACCACACTATGTGAGGTTTTTGAGACAAATTATAAATTCTATTCGTACCTTAATACATCACATGGGACTACCAATTGTCACTAAAGAAGTAGACAACTAGAGAAACTGGATTCTCTGCAGTGCCATATCGTCGATACAAAAGCAAACTAACGAATATGAAAATCACCACTTTTCAGAGTGGAAAAGTATTTATTCATAACTTTTTTTTGGACAGTCAAATATTCGGCAGATTTGACCTTTTGATAGTGGAATACTTTCCCTTTAATAGAGTGAAGTCAGATTGAAGAATTTGCCGTAAATAAGTCCAACAGAAATTATTAAAGATGGACAACGAAAAATGCATTTTTTCATATTCGTTAGTTTGCATTTGTATCGACGATATGATAGAGCCTCAAGAGAAGGGAATTTAGATTTTTTGTGTTTTATTACTTTAGTAGGTATATATTATTTTATGAACCCAAATTAAACGTAAAGTCATAACAAAAAAGACGCGCTCTTAGTATAGTTTTGCCAACATGCGTTTTGGAGGGTGAATCCTATTCAGACATACACTGAGAAAAAAAACAGCCTGCCGGCAGCCTGAAAACTGTGACTCAGTGCCAGTATTTTGAAATAGGACATTTTAGTCTAAAATAGGATTCCACATATGTCATAGAAAAAAACCTTATTTTATATTTATTTTGTAATTCCCTGGCAGCTTTGAATTTACTGCGACATTTTAAACTAGAAAAAAATGCCTATTTATGTTTCTGTTTAATTATATAAAACACAACAACAACAACTTTTCTTTTGTTATTAATAAAAATTTATTTTTGTTTCTGTTTGAACAGATGCTGAAATCAACTGTCTTCGGCTTTATGAATGCGGCTATAAGTGTCATGAAAACAAAAAAAAATATTTTATTTCTAGACCTACTTGTTCAATATTGATCATAAGTACATTGTACCTAATACCTAATACTTGTAAATATCTATATTTGTTAAAAAGTGTATACCTCTCACCTACTTGTAAATATCTACTTGTTAAGAAGTGTATATGTAAATTACACCCAAATAAAGTCTCATTATTATTACTCTGAATTTACCTTTGTTCATTTTTATCCACATAATAAAGTCATCTCTCTGTAGGCTGCTAGCATCCTATATGGATGGGTTACATTGACCCCATCGATATAGGATAGCTGCCTATAGGGGTAGGATACAGGAAGCAAACATCAGGATGCTCGCAGCCTATATGGGTAGGCTGCTAGAAGCCAGTAACAGAGTGCCAGCAATCTAAAGTCTAGGGGTACGCACTTGAAAGTAGAGTGCTGGGCACTCTATTGTTGGATGCTAGGCTTTGGGTGTGAGAACTCTACTATAGGATGCAGAATTAGCATTCCAGCACTCTATTATAAAATGCGGGCACTCTTTTAACTATTGGAATCCTATTTTAGGCTAAAATATGTGGAATCCTATTTTAAACTAAAATGTCCTATTTCAAAATACTGGCACTGAGTCACAGTTTTCAGGCTGCGGCCAGCCTGAAAGTAGATGCGAGCAGCCTTTTTTTTCTCCGTGTAGTACAAAGTAAACCTCCACTTTCAGTAGACCGATTTAGTTCCTTTTTACTATATTTCTTCCTCTATAGATACCCAAGACCTATACCACGTTTCATTACAATACTGCAAAAATTACAACCCATTTTTCTCC
Source organism: Gonocerus acuteangulatus (assembly GCA_946811695.1). NCBI lineage: Eukaryota > Metazoa > Arthropoda > Insecta > Hemiptera > Coreidae > Gonocerus > Gonocerus acuteangulatus. The sequence goes on along the minus strand of OX328124.1, from coordinate 36,303,523 downwards.
GTAGCCGACCACATCGAATGCCGAGTTTCGCTAAAATATAACTAAAATTGTGGCTGGTAATAGCGAATAGGTATTTTGGGTCCTGAGTAACCCCTCCCTCCTAATGAACCAATTTCGTTTAGTTTTATAACACATTTTTGTATTAAGATGACCACAACAAATACCGCCCCTCCAAGGACAAATTTTGCTGGTTAACGAACTCGTTCAACCGTTAGTTTAGGGATTACTATATACCATGTTTCATGGCGAAAAAACAAAAACTATGGTGTTTATCGTGTTAACACACGCACACACACATATATATACATATATGTATATATATATATATATATATATATATATATATATATATATATACGTATATTAAGTTTAACAGGGGTCAGTTTTGGTGTCTACTAGAAAGGATCGATAAAGATTCGAGAAATTTTAGAGGGAGATACTTTGATGAATTGGATACATTTTTTACATTAAGTATGAAGACGATTAAAATATAAGTTGCAATATTTAATTACTTTACACTCTTTACTTTTAAAATCAAACGTTTTTTAAATACGTATTTTATTCTATACATATGCTATTTTCTTATGTCATTATTTTTGCCAAATTTTCTTTCTTTCTACAGAATTTATTGGTTTTTGGGATGATTTTATAGTTTTAATGTTAGTTATGTCAATTTTATATTTCCTTATCTTAAAACTTATTTATTGTTCATTTCTCAATTTAGTTAATACTTGACTAGCTATTTAACTAAAAACTAAAATACAAGTAACATTTAATAAGTGGAACATGGGTTACTGTAATGTGGAAAAAATGGGTAATTTACTTCAATAATAAACAATTACTATTTCAAGATCATGGTTATGTTTTGTGGTAAAATAAGAATCTCTCAGGTAAGAAAACAGTTTTTGAAGCCAAAGATGATTATTAAATTAGCATTTCTTTAAGATTTAAATTATTATTTTTTTTTTAAAGTGGATGGTTAAAAAAAACTTGTTTAAGAGAGCAGTATAAGAATTAAGAAGAGGAATCCACCTGCACCATGGAAACGCTGAATATTAAAAGAACTGCGGTTCTTGCAATACTTTGTATGCTAAAATATTCAATCCTTGGAGCAGCGTTGGCTTGAATATTGGTCATTTTTTGCCTTTAAAGAGATTTCTGCATCGAGGAAGAAAAAGTTTTATATTTGGATTTTAGTTTTGTTATCTGCATCATTAAAATAAACCAAAAAAGGATTTATAAATTTCAAATAATAGTCCTTAGATATAAAATTATAGTAATCACTAGGGCTTCGTTGCTTATGAATGTTAAGGCGTCCGCATGGCCATGTTTTCGATTCCAACTTAGGGTTGTGGGATTTCTTAAGAAAGAAAAAAAAAGCCCCACTAATAACCATGGTAGAAATAGATATCCCGCTATATAAATCTATGTTATTTATTGATGTCGAGATACTTAACTTAAATTACAGAACGCTGATAAAATTGGTTATATTTATTAATCGCGATTCTCCCCGTGGTAGGAGTTTTTTAATCTCTGAGCCTGTTAAAAAAATCTCCTGCTCAACCATGAATATTTAAAAATAATATACGGTGTAAATGGCTTCGATGCATATACGATGTAAATATTTTATGCTTTCGAATAGTCGCTGTCGAGGTACCACGATTTCTCAATTTGGTTCTCGGTAGTTCAACTGATGGTCTCGAAGTAAAGGCTGGTCAACTGATTATAAATTTAAACCTTGTTTTAATTATTACTAAATATACGATGTAATTTTTTACTTGGGGTAAGAATAAGTGTTTCGCGATTTTATAACCGAAAATATAGTTAATTCTGTTTAAAACTGATCATACTTTTTAATCTATTATTATTGTTTGATTTTATTGTTTTCCTTATCTATCTTAATTTTTTATTATTTTTCTTTTATATCAGTAGTTAATTTACTCATTTTCTTCGTGCAATTCTTTTATTTTGTTTTCTTTGTTAATAAGTTAGCTTCTATCTTATATGTTTATTGTTTTCACTTTTCACTTCGACAACGCCTCTTAATGACATAGTCACGTGACATCGCTCTATATATTAATTGAATAAATTACGGTGAGGTCACGCGTTATTGAGTTTAGCTGTAACAAAATGAAAAGAACGTTGACAGACTCATCACAAAAAGAAGAGAATTTCTAACACGTATCTATCTGAGGAATTAGAAAAAAAATGGATAAAACCACCACATGCTTTATTGTTATTTTTTTTTTACAGAATGTACTTTCAGAGAAATACCTACACCTTCATTGCTATTTTACTAAGTACACAGGATTTATGAAAAGTGACATAAAATATGTATTATATTACTTTAAAATAATATATAAACAAAACTATACAAGCGGGTCCTTTGAGATTTCGGATCATTTTCTTTTCGATTGGTTTAATTGTACCAGGTTGATGGCTGGAGCTCGCTGGGGAATCCTGCTTTCGAAAATAAATTCCAGAATTACTAAGCAAACCTACTCATGAAATGGGAACAAGCCAAGGCTTGTTCCCATTTCATGAGTAGGTTTATTTGGGACTAGAGCGCAAATAGTAGATCTTATTATTTATAACTGAGTCAAAGAAAACATTTCAAATTCTATTATGTAAATGCCAGTACTTTAGGCAAGCATTCGTGTCAGCTTTGAACAAAGAACCTGACCGGGGACGCCCTTTTAGATTATTTAAGCACCTACAAAACATTCAGTAACGATGCTTTGAGAAAGACTAAAGTACTCGCGACAAAACACTTGTTGGTTAACTCGGCCATTTGACACCAATGTGAGACTTCAGATTATCATAATTTTGGAAAATTGCTGGCTTGGAGCCATAGATATTATCAAGGCATGGGATGAAGCAAACGTTTACACATTTTTAATCCAGTGTGCTTCTATCGCTGAGTATTTTCAGGGTGTATTTTTGTACATGTATCTAAAAACGTTCCTCTTTATCACTAGTAATTAGTATACTGGCGAATTTACAGGATCACACATGTGTAAAGAAAATCCAATTTTGAAGATATGTGATACAAAAAAATGCGTTGTATAATTTGAAAGATCAAGTTCGTTAAAAATGGGTATCCTTGCAAAATTCAGACGAAAAAGATTGTCGTGCATACGTTGTTTTTCTTTAAAAGCCACATAAATCTAGGCGCACGGTAGTGCGCCAGGCCAAAATCCGGCCTAAGCATACTGTGTGAATATTACAGGAGGTCTTAGAGCCGATTTTTACCCGCTCATAACTTTCAACCAGGCAAAGATAAAGTTATGAAACCTTACACAGGTATTATACTACTAGATGTGAGTAAAACTGGAAATTTTCATAATTCTACATCGAATAGTTTCTGAGATATAAGCGATCGAAAATTAGGATTTATAGGACTCACTCACTCATCAAAATTATTAGGCACTTCCCATGATTCTAGAGACTTGAAATTTTGCATGATGATAGATATGGAGGTGTTATTAAAGGAAAAAATCGAAAAATCCTGAAAAGTTGTGTTTGATTCCACTTCCGGGGCGGGGGCGTGCCAGTTTTGTACTTCCTTCCAAGTAATGAACTTGGTCATTTCTTTCTTGTATTGGCAGATATTTTTGGTTGAATTAATACACCAACTCATACTACTTTTTTGGAGTGTAGAATGGTAAGGCGTTTTTGGGGGGTTTTAGGAGGGGATATTTTTGAGGAAGGGAGTGTTTCTTTGTGGGGGCAGGAACTTGGCCTCCATTTCACATTTATGTTTTTTGGGGGATACATTTTTCATAGGTTTTCTAACGTACGGAAACAAATGAAATGAGAGTATCAAAGGCGATATCTGGAAGCGTGTTCGAGAAAAGTATGTAGATAGTATCTACATACTTTTCTAGTATCTACTAGATACTATTACCAATTTACTGTTTGTGTATTCAGAAACTATTGATTCAAGTAAAACGTCTGGAACAATGTTTTAAATTCGTCCAAAAGAAATATATTTACATTTTGGTTACGTTTGGAGACAAAGGGGTTTTTTTTAAACAAACCGTTTTCAAGTAATTTTTGAAAGGACGATCTCATTAAAAAAATATAAGTGCTAGACAGGTTCTTGTTTCATTGATATGATAGGTTATATTTGTCTGTTTTTCTAGGGTTTTATTGCTTTTTTGGCTATACTAGTAAAAAGAACTTGTCAATAAAAAGAAGAAGGCAAGATGAGAAATATTTTTTTCTTGTTTGTGATAGAGCTTCGCGAGCACAAGATAAGGCAGTTATTTAAATTCCCCTTTATATTATTTTTGTTTTTAAATGTTTTTTATTATTAAATAGTCTAAAAACCTTGAAAAAAAATCGTTTAGAGCCTTCTATTTAAATTCGGGAACATAAATATGCTTTACATCCACCCGACAAACCTACCTAATGTACTGTTTGACATACAGTCTTTTTTTTCGTCCATGTCCACTACGCAAGCGCGAACACTAGCGGACACTTTTTTGTTACGTTTTTTTTCAGTTTAGTTATCGCTAAAGCATATTTATTCTAATAAGATAATTAACAAGGGCGAACAAATAAAACACACTAGTATTTAGACGGCATTCGGATATTTTTAAAACGTTTGCAATACCTAAAGATGCCAGTGTTTTAAAATGATTAAAGTATAACCGAAATATAAAGAAAGAGCTGGTAGATAAACTCAATAAATCTGACATCAGTCCGATCCGTCCCCGATCTCCGATCTCGAAATACATCATTTCCCCCTCATTTTTCGCCCATTCTAAGCTCAAAGGACTAAGGGCCTTAGAATGCCATTTATTTAAGAAGATTATCTTCGAAAGGCGGCTTATTATTAGAATTGAAGGAATGAATAGTGAAAATAACCCCCATCGAAGTGAATATATATACCCTTCAGAAGAAAGAAGGCAGAGCTATGCGATGGAGGCTGTCAAACAAGCAGTGGCTTGTCAGGGAGCTGTCTCTTGGAGAAATTCAACCCACTTTCTTCAGCTGTATTATCTTCAGTTTCTCATCTCGCTCTTTCTAGGCCACACAACTCTACTACAGTCACAATCACATGTCAACCACATTTTCGTTTAATATTATTTTCCCTTGTCTTATTAGCTTGAGCCCTTGTATTGTTGACCCTTAACATTAATAGCCTTTTCTCCAGCCTTAATAATCCTAAGATCTTTGTTTTTATTTACTTCTTATATTTTTATTTTTTACTAGCTGTTACCCAGTGTGCCATGCTACACCTACTTTCTGTCTATGAATATCCCCGTATCAAGACCTACTTGATACCTAGTTGTCTAAACCCAGTTACGAAAATCGGTCAAACGATGTAAATTTGTTTTAGTTCATAATGGTACCGGCAGAGGCCAGCACAACAGCACTTCATCTAACAGCCGATGGAGGCCAGTAGTAGTCGATTCAAAATGGGCGTCACAATCTGAATGGTTCAGTGTAGCCAATTTTTCTTGAACAAAACTTTTGACCTTTTGACCAAATTTTGAAATTTGACTATTTTGACCTAGCCTAGGAGATTTCTCGTATCAAGACCTACCTGTGTGCCAAGCTTGGTCAAAATCGGTCTTGTATAAGGAACAAACAAACAGATGGACACGTGATATATATATATATATATATATATATATATATATATATATATATATATATATATATATATATATATATACATAGATTGGGTGATTGATCGATTTTAGCAAGTGTTTTATCTTATCACTAATTAAATCTAGTTATGGGATATTATCCGTTTCCGAGGGATTTTTATCCAACGGAAGAAAATACTTTAATTACGTACAAGCATATACTGGATATTCAAGAAGTGTCGGACTATTCTCGCTGCATCCAGCCGAACAAAGAGCTGTTGTCTTGTCCACGGGCGTATACAGGAAATAATTTTTTTTTGGGGGGGGCGGGTCTGGGACCATTTCCGTGGTATGGAATAATCAAAATTTAGAAATTGGAATATTTTTAGCTGTTATACGTAGAATAAAATATTTTTTATGAACTCAGTAATCTATTTAATTTATTTTTAAAGGTTTTATGACATTTTTACCGGTCAAATCAAAATTTTGGGGGGCTGCATCCCCTCAACCCTCCCCTTATATACGCCCATGGTCTTGTCCTCTTTTGGTGGCCAGGTAATACAGTCGCATGAGTCCATCAAGCATGTATACTGCCCATTTTCTTCGTTTTGTGAATATTTCATTGTAATATTTTCCCATTCGTTATTGTGAAAAGTTTTGGAAACTTCGTATAATTTCCCTAATATCTCGAAAACGATTAGGAAATCGTGATAAGTGAAAAGTGACCATTTGATAGCTTACTCAATTCCCTACAAGAAAGGTTCAGACGTAATTTTGGATGGTGCTATTTCAATCCGAAAAATAAGTGCTTAAAGTTTCAAGATTGTTAGTTTTGTTATTTTCAACGGGGTTTTGTCACAGTTTACCTAAAGTTTTAATTGGTTATTGTTTTTTTTATAGCATTTAATAGTAAAATTACTATTTTCATAGACTTAGGTATGAAAATGAGAAACTTATTGGTAATAATGTCCCATGGCAAACGTTGAGTCATTTCCGCTTAGAGGTCTATCAGTTTCCTGTTGTTGCGCCTCAACTCTTCCTGCTCTTTGAGATGTCATTTTATATGTTTCACAAATAACTGCTTCTATTCCTTTCCTAATGACATTAGGGGTATGATTGGACCCGCGCTAAATTGACGCAGTTCCTGGAAGTCGGAGTTTTGAAACACGATATGTCGTTCGGACCCACTGTGCGTCGAATCAAAAATCGGAAACACCAATTTTCTTATATGAAATGTATTTTTATTACGATATCAACGCCAAACTCTGACTAAACCTAGCTTCACTGTCCCAACGGTCAACTGTCTACCAAAAATAAATGTCTGTCAATTATGGACACACCTACATTTTTCCTTGGCGGTCTGAGTATAGGTGAGAGAATTCTAGAAATTCAGAGCACTAGAACCATATTCACTCTATGACACTTGATTTCTTCAAAGAGGATGAAGATTGTTCAAATCATCAAATAAAAGAAAGATATTTGAATGGCGAAAAGAATTGTTCTTCCTTTTTTTCTTTGTTCCTTTAAAATATTCACATCTCCTTTTTTATCGGAAACAAAGGAGGTTTTCCGCCATATCTCCTTTTCTACTAAAATAACTGAGAGCACAATGCCTTCATCTTCTGTAAAATAAAGGTAAGAGCCGAGAGAAAACTCTGCCAGTATTTCAGTTGCCACCTTTCGGGGGTGCTTTCCTTCTTTCAATTCATTTTCGGTCAGGCCTACGTTCTGCCCCATCTTTTTACATTATTCTCAGACTTTGAAGATGGAAATAATGGTAAGTGGTTTTTACCTTAGGGAATAAATAAATAAATCTCTTTTTCTTATGAACCTTATATTTATATATTTTATAAATATTGTTTTCCTATTTCTTTTCCCTAACTGAGAAAATAAATAGATGTCCCCTTTTCCCTCCTGTTGGATAAGAAAACGTTTATTAGGAATTACTTTATTTTACTTTTTTTTCAGTAGACATTTATCTCTAAAATAATAATATATCTTTTCAGTTATTTTTGTAGGTAGAAAACGTCCTTTATTATTTTTCATCTTACTTGTAGGGAAAAAAAACCATATATATATATATATATATATATATATATATATATATATATATATATATTCAAAATAAATTAAATTATAAATTACTTTATTAAACTAGATATTTAACACATTTCAAAAACGGTTTATTTATTAGATAGATGAATGGATAAATCACGGTATTTACTGTGTGTTTATATTTATGTATATATGTATATATATATATATATATATATATATATATATATATATATATATATATATACATATATATATACTTATATTTATATATATCAGTCCCTTAACAGGCTACACAGGCCAAGAGAGAGATACTGTAGAGGTATCTTGGCCTTACAGCATACTTGGGCAATGATGTTTGAAGGACTATGGTCCGGCCGCCTGATTTCACCATTTTAGCCTAGGGACGGTCTAGGCCCCGATCCAAGCCTCAAGACAAGAAGAAAGAACCGACATGTACACAATGTAACACACCGCTGACTATAAAGCACATACTCACTGACTGTTTACAGCGACAAAACTACGACTTACCTTACAATATGACTGAATTACTAGGCGATGGAAGCAAATATATAGATGAGATATTGAACTACCTCAGCAAGACCAATTTACTAAACAAATTATAACAGAACCATCAAAAATAAAACCTAACTTGAATAAAACGTTTATATATATGCATGCTTTTAAATAAATGTAAATAAACAAATATGTGACATTATAAATAAACATTTGACAATCTAAAACTAAAGGAGTGTGAAATCCCTTAACTTGTTACCTTGTAAAATTCTGTAAACATAATTGATTATTTGTATAAACTTTATGCATTATTGTGATATTGTGTATTCATATATTCAGATGTATTGTAATATTGTATTTTGTTATAAATAGATGTACAATGAATTGCTAACTGGTTTGTATATAAATTTTCATTTGTACATTTGGATAAAAATGTGTAAAGTGTAATTATATATATATATACATATATTCTACTTTTTCTTGTTTCTTTTTCTGGCAGGGGGTCGATAAAGTAGTACACACTTTTTTCACTTTAACTACTTTATTTTGTATATCAAAATTAAAGTGAAAAAAAGTGTGTACTACTTTATCGACCCCCTGCCAGAAAAAGAAACAAGAAAAATTGGAAAATATATATCGGGTCATCATTTACAAGAATTTATATATATATATATATATATATATATATATATATATATATATAAAATATTTTGTTCTGAGCGAATCGCCTTAGTTACGGTCGCTGATAAATAAATAAAAAATAAGAAGAAAGAAGGTAGAAGATAGTGTGCACCCGGGATTTGAACTTATGCCCTCTAGTACATTAGTGATATATATATATATATATATATGTATATATATATATATATATATATATATATATATATATATATATTTATTTATTTATTTATTAGGTATGCCCTAAATATTTCGAGCCTTTATTTCTTTCCTACCTCATGGGTAAGGAAGGGAGGTGTAACTGTTTAAAAGGTCTAAATATTGACTGGAAACTATCTGATGTAGCAATTTATTGTTCTAACTTGAGCTAATACTGTATAAAATGGCAACAGGAGGATTGTAAATAACACTCGGTGCCTTATTGAGGAATATTCTTAGTTTATGAAAAGGTCAGGATTTTCCTCATTGCATTGTACCAAACCATTTGGAACTATTTTGCTATAATATTTGAAGGAAAAGGATAGAGCAGTTGATTTTCTGTCCTCGCGAAGGAAGTGGAGCAGAAGAACAGCATTCTCCCTAGCATACAAATGCCTGTTTTACCCTGAGAAGGTTGGAGTTATAACACACTCAAGCTGGCTAGTGGCACTCAGAAAACCACTATTGGCTCCATTCTACTCACCAACACTTGTGAGGGACACGTAGCACACTTAACATAAACTTGGACGGCCTTGGCGAGTTATTAAATAAAAAGACGATTTTACGATGAAATACGTGTTTTTTTTTCCTGACCGATCTGGAATTTTATCCTCTTTTACGTTTTTTTCATTCAATAAATATATTCAATTAATGATTGTACGTTGGATATTTTAAGATTATGTGAATCTTACTCCATATTACAGCACAATTCTATGATTGCACTAAAACATGTCCCCTCATGAAATACTTTTAAAAATATTAAACAAGAATTTCTCCATCTAACAGGAAATTGCATTAAAATATTTTTTCTTAAAAAACATGTATTTAAGGAAATATAAAAAAAGTGGATAAATTACCCGTGCCTTTAGAAAAAATATTTTTTGGAACAATTGTTCTTCTTTTGGGGGAAAGTCAATAAATAAAGAGCAACTTATAAAATCGCCTATCTCTCTTTAGGCTGTACTTCCTTCCAAGGATCCTGAAGACTCATCTAGGGCTGAAGAGCCAGTTTAATAAATGTGTTAATATTGTTTTTTTTTCCACCTTCCGAATACACAAGAAAAACGGTTTAGATTTTGCGTCGTTATATATATTGAAATATTTTGTTTATATTATACTGTGTAACGTAATGTTTCGTTCGTAAAGTAACCAAAATTTACATATCATTGTTCGGAAGAATGTGAAACGAATAAAACATGGTTTAGCTCGAATTCCAGATCCTTATATCGATTTCTAAAAACTTGATCCTGAAATCGACGCATTGGATTCTCATGCGAGTTGGTGCAGGTTGAGTTTCATAATATCAGAGCCCGTTGAGGGAATTTTCTGCTGCACCATGGCAGAAGTTCCGTACAAATCCATGACTTTGGTATTCTCTTAAAAAACTGCTTTAGAGTTTTAGGGGATGCGGCGGCCCTACCCCGAGGAATTTATGAAGCCGGAAAATTCACTTTCCTACAAACTGTCAAAAGCTAGTATAGGTTCACTCACTCCAGGTCAACAGAACTCTACAGTACCTCTCGGGAATCTGCAGGTGTCGTAGAAATACTATTTCCTTAAACCGCTCCCGCTACATCCTTCTTAAAGCTAGTATAAGAATTTTTAAAATAATTTTGTATATGCCAGATATTGATGCGCCGTTATAAAAAAGAAGAAAAAGGGAGAGAAGGATAAGTCGTTAATGGCTTGCAATAAATATGAGTTATGTTTCATTAATTAATGAAACTCTTAAGAATTGCGGTGTCAGCACCTTGGTTCATCAGGAACACACAACTACATCGTGAACTGGATGTACCCAACATCACAGATTTTTTGATTCACTACTCTTCCAGCAGAGATACAATAACTAGGAATAGGACAAGTCACAGTAAATCGACGCCTTAATGTTATTACGTTTTGTTGTTAAATTTGTGTTAGGCTTACAATCAAGCCGACCAAATAAATTTGTTTTTCTTCTTATGGGAACTCCTATCTGCTGTCAAAGTCCAATGCCAAAGGAGAATGCCAATTTTATATTAAAATTGTTGAGGATTTAACTTCTAGGGGTTAGGAAAAAGTGATAAATATTCTTTGGTTACCTTGGAAGTCGATGAACTGTATACAGATAAATCATAAAGTTGAATGTAATTTTCAATCTCCTACAAATGTGGTTGGTTGGCTGGTGAAGGTTCATCATAATAAACAGGATGCAAAAACAAGTCAACACACCTCCACAGTTTAAAGTAAACAGTGGAGGTGTGTTGACTTGTTTTTGCATCCTGTTTACTAATTTTCAATGCATAGGAACCATCAAACATTCAATTAACACATAAGTGTGCAAAATGTCTTAAAAATGTGATTGGTGGATAATTTTATTTTGAGGAATGGTATTAAATTTCATTGGAGGAATTAAATGAGAAAAGGGATCTCTGAATATGAGAGTCTTTTCAGGAGCTTTCAATACTCCGCATTTCCTTTCAGATCAAATTAAGAGAACCTAATTTAGCAGAGATCTCGAATAGCACTTTTACTTCCCCGACCAAAAATTCTTTTTTTTAGCACTTTCCTCCGAAGGAAAGCAGCTATTCAGGTTACACTCATGGCGGAATTTTTGAAAAATTTCTTGAAATCTTTATCGATCCTACCTAGTAGACACCGAAAATGACCCCCGTTAAAATTTATATATATATATATATATATATATATATATATGCATATGTATGTATGTATATATATATATATATATATATATATATATATATATATATATATATGTCTGTTAACACGATAGCGGCCAGAGCTTTTGTTTTTTCGTCACGAAACGTGGTATATAGCATTCAATTAGCAAACGATCGAACGAGTTCGTTAACCACCAAAATCGGTACACCGGAAGGGGGGGTTTACCCCGAACCCAAAACACTAATTTGACCATGTCAGCCGTAATATTTGTTATATTTCAACTTGGTATTCGTAGTGGTAATATAGAGGGAAAAGTGAGATATAAAAATGAACTAAATCGGTTCATAAGGAGGGGGGAGGGGGTGTTTACTCCGGACCCACCATACCAATTCGCCACTACCAGCCGTGATTTTTGGTATATTTCGACGAAACTCGGCATCCGTAGTGGTAATCTACAGGTAAATATGTGTTGTAAAAATAAACTAAATCGGTTCATTAGGAGGGGGGGGGGGTTTACTCCGGACCCACAATACCAATTCGCCACTACCAGCAGTCATTTTTGGTATATTTCGACGAAACTCGGTATTTGTAGTGGTAATCAACAGGTAAATATGTGTTGTAAAAATAAACTAAATCGGTTCGTTAGGAGGGGGGGGGGGTTTACTCCGGACAAAAATGACTAATATACTCATACTGGTCGTAATTGCTGCTGTATTGTAACGAAACGCGGTATACGTCGTGGGTAACTCATGAGAAAGAAGTGTTGTAAAAATGAGCTGAATCGGTCAATCGGAAAGGGGGGTTTACTTTGTAATATATTTCAATAGAAAAGACCGCCAGACGTAGGTTCACAAAGCCGCCACAAGGAGCGTTTTCTACCACTAGAGGAACTGTATCCTGTTCCTTCGTTAGATCAAAATACGATAACATGAGGTATTTGTATTGATTACGTAGTGTAGTAGGTACCATGTGTAAACATAACTCTGGAAGCAAATATAATAATTGATCAGTTAATCATTACAAAATTAAAAGAGAACTATTCATGTTTTTTTTTTATTTATGTAGGATATTTTAAGCAAATTGTTCTGGAAAGCATTCTACACTACCCAAATTCTGAGGAAAGTGCTTAGTTATGCAGCTCCTGCGTGACGGACTTGCATTAATAAGTTCTCGATTTATCTGATAGTAGGAAACCTTCGGCTTTTAGGAACAGCGTAATTTTGTGTTTGAAATTTTCGGTGTAATCATAAATTTTTAATCTGTTTATACAGTTAAGAGAACTTACATAAGTACAGGAAAAGCGAACAAAAAAAAAAAATTAAATAAAAATAATGTCCAGGAAAAGCAAAATGTTTCACGAGCTCTGCATTCGATTTAAATAAATAATTAAAATGTTTGGCCACAATTCATGAAAGTGTAAATAAATAGCCTACTACGTACCGTCTGCAATAATGGTCCAATTTTGATTAACTTTTCCACAAAAACGTTTCTACATTGTGCTGCCGTGTTTTTTTTTCTTTAATTTTTTTGATTGAGCTAGCGGGCATAAATGCTAGAGAGTGGGCGATTTATGTCGACAGTTGGCCACCGTGCCTCATTTGTACATTGAGACAATTTTAGCGTAGCAAATCTTTCTCTCTTCTTGATGATTTCAGTAAATTTGTTATGAAACCTTATGTTTAATACATATTAACATTATTTTATTAATGTACATTTAACGATGTAAAAACGAATGAAAATATTAATAGATGCTGTTTTGGAGATTAATATAAATTTTAAAGGAGACGGTGACATTGAAGCATGTTTCAACAGGAGCCTTTCTGTCCCAAACTCGGTCGAGGAGCAAATCTTGGTTAAGCAAGGACTTATTGCATAGCAGTTTAGAATTATTGATTTTAAATATTCTGCGTGTGTGTGTGCGTAGGGAAATTTAAACCCTCTCTGTTGTTTTAAACACCCCTCTTTTAGCGCGGTTCCTCCCTCCCAATAGGGAGGAACCCCGCTTATAAGGTTGATCTCATGACTAGAAAATTTTGCGTTTCAGAACCCCTAGAGACCGAAAATGATGGTGGTTCAAATTTGTATATATATATATATATATATATATATATATATATATATATATACATATTTGTCTGTTCGCTCTCTAGGTATGGTCCGATCTTGATGAAATTTGGTACAAAAATCCGTCGTCCAATTTGAAAGGTCAAGTTCGTTAACCAGCAAAATCCGTCCACTTTAAGATGGCGTTTGGGGCGAAATTCGCGCAAAAAAAATCATAACGCTTACGTTTTTGAGTTCATAAGCTTGTAAGCAATCGTTTTATAGGCGTCTTGGGCTAGGAAAGCGAATGAAACCATTTTCAAGGCGATAGCTTTAACCGTTTTCGAGAAAATTGGAAAAATAGTTTTTGAATACCGTTTTTGGTTTGGGTACTTAGAATCATGGGATTCAGTTGAAACATTTTCTGCATGTTCTACTTTCATCAAAACTAATATGTTGAAATTTGTGTTACGTTTGGAGTTAAGGAAGGGTTAGAATAAAATATTTTATTAACAGACATAAAAAGTTTTGGTAACTTTGTATTAATATCTCGAAAAAGGTTGAGAATCTTGGTAAACGGAAAAGTACCATTAGAAAGCTTACTAAATGCTCTACAAAAAAGGTTGTGATGAAAGTTTTGATTAGACGATGTCAATCGGAGAAATAAGTGCTTAAAACTTTAAAGTAATTGATTTCGCTTATTCGAACTGTTCTTTTTGTCTGTTTTTATTCCTTGTTATTTTTTAACTGCTTATAGTTGGATAATGTATTTGATAATAAATCAGGTTACGAAAAATAAGAAAAACAATTTAATCTTAGAGATATGGATTTCCAAGATACAGCTTTTTAACTGCCTAGCGGGGTCCTTCCTAGGGCGGGGACCCATCCAGGTAAGATCGTAAATAAGACCTTTCTTGAAAGTAAAGATGGAACTGTCAACTTTGGTCCTCTTCTGCCTCCCGGCACTTTCAATGCTGACGAAGGCTACCAATGAGTAGCCGAAACGTCCTAAATATAGATTTTTTAACAAAAATCGTATTGAGGTTTCTTTAGCCGAATCCCAACCATTCCATCTTTACTTATCACCTCGACGGCTAACTATCTAATCTTCATGCTTTCTAGAAATGTGGACCCAAAATAATAACAGCTTCTATTTTAATCATTTTAAATGAGTCTAGAGATAAGAACGGAACCGCGCTAAGATGATGCAGTTCCTGCGAGTCGGACTTTTTTAGAATAGACTAATTAAATTTGTACTTATACTTGTTTTATATAAAATTTTTTTAACATATTATATTGATTCAATATAATCTCCTCAGTTAAAAAAAAAAATAATAACTAAAATAAAATAATCTTCTAACCTTCCCTTCTTCGTAAGAGACCGAAATAAAGACAAACCTGATCTGAAATTTTATTCCCATTGTCGCTAGAGGAGAGAATATTTCTTGAGGAAGGATACATTTTTCCTCTAAACGATTTATCCTTTTCGTCCGATTTCCTCCGACGTCGACCTGTATTTATTGCTCCCTTCGACTTCACTAGAATTGACGCAGTGCTCTTGTAATAATACCCAAGATATATGACCCGATATCTGGAACCGTTATATATTTACCACGGTAACGCTTCCCACGAAATTAACCCTTTCTTCAGTATAAAAATTTATTGCTTTTCCAAACATTTATCTAAACTTATATTGTAAATATTACAAAATGCTAAATAAATTATGAAATATTATTAATTCATAACCGAAAAATAACACGCTATTCAAAATTGATGGGGGAGAGGCTCATTCAAATATATTAAAAGGAATATATAAATGTTATGGTGTTGGGATTAATTTAAAGCTCATAAATCCCTGTCGACATTTTCCGCAACAAGTTGATGAGAACAAGTTTAGGGCTGTCTTGCTCAATTTTTGGGTTTCAAAGCTGCCATAATCGGTCTTTAATTCTGGTCAGGATACCCCTTGGCCTTGACTGCTATGAAGTGGGCACTCTGGGCCTAAGGATATGGATTGAATTTCCACTAGGCAGCTTTTCTTTCGAAAAAAGATCCTGGCTAGAAAAGGGAGGTAACCTCTGCATAACTCATTATAAAATTCTATGTAAATTTTAAATTTTCCTACGTTAAAATTTAAATATTGTATAATTATAGAATATTGTAGTTGTTTTTCTCAAAAACTATATTTACATGTAATCAAGAGTTCTATTTTATATTCTGTTATATATACTTTTATTACGTAAGTGTTCCAGATTTTTAACCAAATGTGGGCTACATTCAGTCAGTAAGTCGTGCATGTCATATCCTAGTCTGCATCGTGAATGTCATAGTCTGTCAGGATGTGATTGGTTGTTAGTTTCATGATAAAAATTCTCCATACGGCCTGTTCTTGTCTCGTGATTAAGTGAGAGAAAGAGTATGTAGTGAATGACCAATTCTGAGCCTCGTAATCACGACTTCTTCTCTTCTTGTCATTCGATTACTAGATGGCCAGGCATTCACGGTCTCCTTTCTTTCTGTGGTTTGTTGTAGACCTGGGCACTTCTGGAATAATTTATTCCTTAAATAAATAAAATGGTTATTCATGAAATAATTATTTCCGGAATAATGGATATTCTTTAAATGTTATTTCATAGTTAAATAAAACAATCTTCATCAGATAACTAGATGTATTTATTCCTTGAATAATTATTTGAAAATTTGATCATTCTCTGAAATAAATCAACATAATTCTAAAAGCTTTATTTCTGAAATAACTATTTGATAAATGATATTTCAGTATTTTTTATTTATGAAATAAATTATTTCACTCAGATGCAAAATAATTATTCCCGAAATAACTTCATAATGAAATAACGTTTGTAATGGATGAGAATAATGCGAATGGTTAATACTACCATCAAAACACGAGTTAGGGAGATAAACCTTTTAACATTATTATTGGGGTCTCCCCCCGTGGTCTAGTGATTAACGCCTTAGATTCTCATGCAGGAGATGGTGGCAGGAATTTTCTTATCTAACGGCTGACATCTGGGCAATCATGGCCCAGATATCGGTGGGGTGTAAAAAGAAAAAAAAAAAAAAAAAAAAAAGTTAAGACTGATTTAGCACGTTGGCACCGCATATAACTTTAGGTAAAACTGAAGTTTAGGGTCCTCTAAACCGATTTCTTTCAAATTTTGTACAATAACGTATTTTGATGCACTAAACACGAATCCGTTAAAAGAAAAGTTCGCTTTCAACTAGGAAAGAACTTATTAAGCACTAAAGTTTACTGTTTTAGGGCTTCTGAGAGCTAATGTAAACAACTAAATTTTTCAACATGCGCATGCGCGGATATGGAAAAGTTCGTAATAAAGAAGTTTTATTGAAATTTACCATCAACTATTTAAATTGATGCGCATGCGCATGTTGAAAAATTTAGTTGTCTACATTAGCTCTCATAAGCCCCAAAACAGTGAACTTTAATGCTTAATAACTTCTTTCCTAGTTTAATGCGAACTTTTTTTTTAACGGATTCGTGTTTAGTGCATCAAAATACGTTATTGTACAAAATTTGTAAGAAATCGGTTTAGAGGACCCTTAACTTCAGTTTTAGGCACCGCAGTTAACGTCTTAAATCAGTCTCCAATTTTTTTTTATTTTTATTGATTTATTTATTTTTTAACGCCCCATCGACATCTAGGCCATTATCGCCAACATCCAAGGTGGAATTTTCTCAACGAGCCGTTATATAAGAAAATTCCTGCCGGTGGGAATCGAACCAAAAAAGAATAAAATCTTTCTTAAAATAAAGAAATAATCTGTTAAGGTTATTTCATGATTTATTTCGAAAATATTATTTCAAATAAATTATGCCCAGGTTGTTGTAGGTAGTGTGTGTCCATATGTTTTTCCACTTGTTTGTTATATAGGTTTTTTTTTTTTCGTTTTTAACGGCGCATCAACTATTTGGCTATTAGCGCCGGGCTATCTACAGGTTGCCACCCTTTTATAATGCCAACAGCACGTGGTCGGTCACCCATTCAGGTGCCGACCACGCCCGACGTTGCTTAACTTCGGTGATCTACGGGAACCGGTGCATTCAACGTGGCTATGGCCGTTGGCCTGTTATATAGTTGTTAGTAAGTTTGTGACAGTCTTGTAATTCGTTCTTTGTCCAAGTTCAGTTTTGTTATTGCATTTTTGGCTTCTCTTTCTGCGTCTGAGTTTCTAGACAAATTCATATGTTCAGGTGTCCAAAACATTTTCAAGTGAATGTTATGTTATAGTAATTTTCGTATACGTTCCAATATTTTAATCAGTTCGAATAAAGGCCGGAATCCGATACGCCGAGAAAAAAGAAAAAGTATCGAATAAAGGTACCGCAGCATGGAGGACTGTGAGCCAAACCTATCAAGTTATTTTTCTTAAAGAATAGTTGGTAAATTAATCTACTGAAGATTATTTTCCGTTCTTACAGTAACTAACTATGGTTTAATATATGTTAATATTTAATATTACTATACTCGTTGTCCTATTAAAACGGATCCATATTGTTTGTTTCATTGCATCTTATTGCAAGTTCTTTTAATATTTATTATAATTTTATTTGGAAAATGAATTAGTTTATGCAGAAATAAAAGTTTTCGTGTAAAGCCTTTAGGAAGTATTATAGGAAGAGAGAGGTATTCTCTACAGGTAGTAATGTGAAACATTTTAAAATTACATAAATAATCCTAATGACCTAATGGAATTATGGAGTTAAGGGTCTATATTGTATAAAATCCCTTTTAGCGTGTAAGCCTACTTAGTTTTGAAACTCATATTTCATAAACAAAATGGGAGTTTAAACTTGTATGCGTATACATATTTTTGTATAATTATATAATTTTTCAGAATGAATTTAAAAAACGCCAAGAATTCTGAAACTATGGTTAAATTTGGACAGTTATCTCACCTAAATTTGCCCGTGAAACTTCTGTGTAGGAAATATATTAGTATTTTGAATGGTCTTTTTCCATTTACTTGTATAAGAAACAAACTGAATACTTGTGCTTCGTCACGGCAGATAAGTAGTTATTTTATTGCGTTAAATAATGTATCATCAAAATTAACGCTACTATATAAGTTTGTGTAGTTTATTATATCACGGTTCACGTCATACTATATGTTAGTCATCAATTAATAAGTAATCAAAGTAAGAATGTTTCTTGATACTTGGGCGCTTCGGAGCAGTGTTAACATACAGATAACCTAGAAGTAACCCGTTATCTATTGGTTACCAGTAACAGGAGATTAACCAGTACAGGTAGATTTCGTTGTCTTTCGTTAGATCAGTTAGGTCAGTTAGATAGTATCTTTTTTCTTTCAATTCCAAATGTAGGTAAATAATATTGATTTTGATTGTTTAAATGTAGAACATTTGCAAGGCACTCTTGAGCACCAACAAAAAAAAAAAAAAAAACCCCAAAACGATTAATGATATTTATTGTTGGTTTTATTTGGTTCCCCGCGAAACATTTCGTATAAAAAATGAACGAGAAAGCTGATTGAGGTAACTACTACGTTTTTTTTTTCACTCGGAAAAAGCCGTTCGGTTGAGCGGATTCTAATTGTTAACGAACTCAAACATTCTCTTTACACCTAGCAATTCCGTACAACAGATGACGAGAGCCCGTTTAGTTTTGAGGAATCTATTTCTTGAAACTCTGGTCGCTTAATTTCCCCTCTTTCAGGTACCTATTATAGGCTGGGTATACCATGGGATATGGTAATAAAGCTCTGACTTTCTTAGAACGACATTATATATATATATATATATATATATATATATATATATATATATATATATATATAGGGCGTTCCAGTCTTAAACCGACAGACTAAGGGTGGGTTTAAACTTGCTAGTTATTGCAGGAAATGTACATCAGACAGAAATTGCGACTAGTGTAAACCGTGAGCAATTTATGTCTGAGATATATATTTCTATCACGAACTATAAGTGACGACACTTCTATACCACCAGGTGTAAACACAGATTTTTACGAGAAGAATTTAATTTCAGAGATAAATATCTTGGCTACTAGCTGTATTGTCGACACTTCTATACCAACAGATGTAAACACTGATTATTTGTGCTTTTGGTGAATTTATCACAAATTAGAACAAATCCAGAACTATCCTATACATATCCATGACATAAATGTCTAGCTATTTCTGTCAGTATGTAAACCTTCAAGAGAATATCTATCCGACACCTGACATATATTTCCTGCGAGAAGTGTCAGATGTAAACGCACCCTAAGTCAAAAAGACCTTTGGCGATTTTCTCGTTTTCAAGAAAAATGCAAAAAAGAACAAATCCCGATTTATCACATAAACGAAGAGTCTTACGAAAAAACATCTTACTACAAAAGTTGTAGCCTATTAAATTAACTTTAAGATGAGACCAAACTTGAACATTTTACGAGATAATCGTGTTTGAATAACCCATCGGATTGACATTTTGATGCATAGAGAGTTCGGCATTTTTTGATCCGACGAACCGTCTGCCCGTGAACCCGCAAAAACTGGAAAAAATAATCTCGGTTCCTTTTTTTTATTATTTTATTTATTTTTTATTATTATTTTCTTTTGAGAAATTCTCACTTATTCCTTAAAGGAAGAATTGTTTAAAAAAGTTCTAATTTCTGTAAAAATGAGTAGTATCGAATCTAAATTGAACGCCTCAATCAGACGCCAGACCATAAATTAACGAACAATAATATATGTATCTACCTGATATTTTATATTAAAAAAAAACAATACATTTTTTTTTTAAAAAGTGAACCGAGATTATTTTTTCTCCTCCTAAGTCTTACTTCTCTTAGAAGGTAGAAAAATAATGTCTCTCCACTGTTTTTCAAAGTATTTATTAGCAAAAGCTTTTCGAGAACATGGTTCTCATCGTCAGTGCATCTATTACTCCACCGGTAGTACTGCTAACAGCCTCTCCGAACAGGTGTGAGGTAACCTGTTCGGAGAGGCTGTTAGCAGTACTACCGGTGGAGTAATAGATGCACTGACGATGAGAACCATGTTCTCGAAAAGCTTTTGCTAATAAATACTTTGAAAAACAGTGGAGAGACATTATTTTTCTACCTTCTAAGAAATCGAGAACTCCACAAATAACGCTGCATACATCACAGATCTTACTTCTCTCTCTGAAAGATATTTCGCCGGATTCCACTCCGGCTTCATCTGGCTGATATTCATTCTTGCTGGTTATATACATATATATAGTTTTTCAAAAAAATAATGGACAATCTGATTTACTCTCAAGTGAAGTTTAATAAGCTCGTACATTTTTTCATGAGTTCGATAAGTTTATCTCCTAAATGGAGCAATTATTCATATTTATCGAATTGACCCATAAGCCAAGATGGACGAGGGTCCTCTACAGGACATCGGTCCAAACTTGTATTACAAATTAGTATGGTTTTTGCTGGAGTAGTGGAAGGTTAATTGCTTGTTAAGTACAAGTGGCCCAGAACAACACTAATCCTCCATTCGCTATAATTAAACTGGGCCCTTAACTCCAGATTGGTACTTCATTACGTTTCCCTTTCCTCTCCTACTTACTTTAGTGCCGAATTGTCTCCTCCAATCTCTACTTCATTAGACGTCAAAGCTTCTTAAAACTATCTATGAAAGATTTAAATATAGAGTATTCAGCACAATGGAATAGAATGAAGGACAGTCTAACAATATACTATAAAACGGTTAACTTTTAGGACTAGGCAACACAAAATTTAAGTTTCACAGTATGAGGCCTCGTTGTGGTTTTCCCGGGCACCCGTTTCTAATTGTAATCATTTAATTCAAAGCATTTGATTTATAATAAAAATTATATTGAAGACAGAGAAAGTAATAAATCCACTGCGTACAGCATTGTTATAATTTATTTATTTACTTCATTGTGAGTTTCGCAACTTTAGCGATGAGCTCATGATCAGGAAAATCTGTCCAGTCAAAAAGAAAAAATACCAAAAAAAAAAAAGGCAAAAAAATAATAAAAAATAACCAGAATAACATTAAGCTCATTATTTGAGTGACGTTTGTTACTCATGTGTGCAAACATTCGCACATACATATTGCTTTTAGGTAATGTATGTATATTTATCTACTATATATTAGTCAAATACCGCTCACTCACTGACTGAACTATCATCCCCCAACCCAAACCGCTCAACAGAAAAATTTGAAATTTCGCATGGACACTCTCCTTAGCATGTAGACACTCGCTAAGAAAGGATTTTTTGATATTCGAATTTTTAAGTATTTTTATAGGGGTTTAAAGTTTTAGTTGGTTAGAGCAGGCAAGCCAAGGCAGCACGCGTTGCTAGGACGATAAAGAACAGCTGTTACCGTACATTATCTACTTCATAGTATTTATTATTAATTGAGGTTAATTTCATCTATGATGGCAGACCTTGAATTACTAGAAATAAACTGTCACTCATATAGTTTACGCTATGGAGGACAAAATCACCATTACACTGCTGTTACTGGTAACCATGGGCTTATATCGGAAATCATTTCGGGGGGGCTGGGACCATTTCCGGGGTATGGAATACTAACAGTTTAGAACTTCGAATAGTTTTAGGCAAATAAAACGATATTACAAATTAAATTAAATATTTTTATAAACTAAGTAATCTTATTTAATTTATTTTTAAGGGTTTTAAGACGCATTTTTACCATCAAATCAAAATGTCGGGGGGGGGGGGGGTGCTGCAAACCCCTCAACCCCCTTCCTCTTATATACGCCCATGCTGGTGACCTAGAGATAATGCGTTATCTCTAGGTTATCTATTTCTTGGCACTGGCCGGAGCACCCCAGTGTCAAGAAACATAATACTTTGATTACTTAACAATTGATGTATAAAATATAGTATGACGTAAACCGTGCTATAATAAACTGCAAAAAATTATGAAGTAGCGTTAATTTTGCTGATACATTATTTAACGCAATTAAATAACTACTTTTCTGCCGCGGCGAAGCACGGGTATTCGGCTAGTACAATATACACACACCTATTTACTAATTTAAATATGCTCATACATCAAAAATACAAATAAGTGAAAAACAATATATAAAACTAAGTGGACACATTAAAATATATGAAAGTAGATAATATATAAACAAATAATAAAAATGATTCCATTGTTTCTGATTAAGTAAAAAAAAAAATTAAAATAAATAAATAATAAAATTCAAGAAAAAAAAAGAAAGTAAGTTAAACCTACTTAAACTTAGTAGGTTTAACTTCTCATTTACTCTTTTCAAATTTAAATATGTGATTAAAAATATACATTAGCTTAAAAAAATATATATATTGTTATAAGAAACCGTTGGAAGCGTTTGGTAATAAAAAAAATCGGTAAATTAGGAGTGAGGGTTTATTTGAAAGCCTCTAGTCCCGAGGATCGTAATGTCCAATAACGGGTGTAATTTTGCTTTTGTTCATTGAAAATTGCTGAATAATTAATAATTCTAAACTAATATGTGGGATATAAACAGTATATATAGAAGGGGGTTTCTACCTCACTCTCAAAATCCCTAAAAAAATCACATATTTAAATTTGAAAAGAGTTAAACCTACTTTAACTAAGTTTAAGTAGGTTTAACTTCCTAAACTCTTTTAAAGTGTAAATATAGTGATTTATTTGGGGACTTTGAGAGTCAGCCAGAAACCCCCTTTTATATCTACTACTAAAAAATCACATATTTAAATTTGAAAAGAGGTTAGGAAGTTAAACAAGTAGGTTTAACTTCTCTTTTAAAATCTGTTCTAATTTAAGTATATAATTTTTTTGAAATAAGTAAGAAAACCCCTTTTATATATACTTTTTGTATCTCTCATATTAGCTTAGAATAGGTCGTGGGTTCGATTCCCACTAGGGGTGGAGGCTTTTCTTTAAAAAAAAGAAAAGGCATCACCCCTATCCTGGCTAGGAAGGGTGGTAACCTATAGATAACCCGTCCTAAAATTCCTAGTTAATAATAAATGGACGTTAAAATTTAAATAAATAAATATTAGCTTAGAATTATTAGGAAGTTAAACCTACTTTAACTAAGTTGAAGTAGATTTAACTTGCTCTCAGGATTTTGAGAGTGTGCCAGAAACCCCCTTTCATATCTACTATAAAAGCATTGTTTTATATTCTGTAATTAATTTTCCTCTTGTTAATCGAATTTTATTTAAATTTTAACGTCCATTTATTATTAACCACGAATTTTAGGACGGGTTATCTATAGGTTACCACCCTTTTCTAGCCAATATAGGGGTGATGCCTTTTCTTTTTTCGAAAGAAAATCGAATTTTATGTATGACATGTATGGAATTTATTGAACAGCTGACTACAAACCTGTTGATTTATACTGTGTAAATATCCCTCAGTTATGAGGTGTCCGCAGAAGGTTCACTTACGTTCCATTGTATATTTATTTATAAGTGTTTCCCTACTACGGCGATTTCGCTCCTTCAAGATGGTACCTGTTTGATCTAATGAACCTGCATTGAGATCTAATATTTGATTCTCTGATTGATTCCCATAAACAGAGGTATGGAAATGTCTGTAATATGCCATATAATAATGAAGATTGTATAGTTTAATCTTCTGCGAGTAAGTCAGTATTGTCTTTATGTGCTGGCTGCTGCTCCACAACAATTAGTTCATTTTACTATGTTTCATTTTCTACATTCCCTGAGTAAGTGTTTTACGATAAAGTCTATTGCATACACCACAAGTTGGTTTGTTAAGTCCTGGCTTCAGATAATACTGCGTTACTTTTGTGTGACCAAATCTAAGTCAGCAAGTACAATTTCTTTACGTCTTTTGTCACGGTAGCTGTCCACTCATGAGTTGTATTTTCATTTACGCAATTGATTCTCAGTTAGTCAAGTCCAGCAGTCTCTCCGATAATTTATAATATTTTGTTATGTTGTGTGTTATAATATTTGGTTGAGCGATGTTGTCTTGTAGAACATTTTGCATATCAATTTGCAATTGGTGGGTGTATAGTTTTGAAAATGTCTATTATTACCTGTGTGTGTGCTAGTGCCTGTAGTTTGTTCATCTCAGGCCAATGTGAATACCGAATTGCTCAGGTCTAAATATGCTTCAATTATTATTAAGTAATTTTGTAATGAGAGACTTTCGATTATTACGTTCCATTATGCTGTACTTAGTTTTAGGCTCTTGAAAAGGAATCTGGGGATGCGAAACGTCTAAAACCGTTTTAATAAATGTATGCTTGTATTAGTTTTGACTTTTATTAATGTACGTTCAATCTATACAGGAATAAATTGTTGATATTTTTAGTCATTGTATTGATAATTTTATAAAGGTTAAAAACCGACAAAAAAATACGAATAATGTTCTTTTAGCGCGGATCCTGCCTCCCTCCATAGGGAGGAACCCCGCTTGTAGGGCGCCCTCATGACGCAATCCGGAGAACGAATATAACGGTGGTTCAAATTTGTATATATATATATATATATATATATATATATATATATATATATATATATGATTGATGTTTGTTTTTTGAATGCCGCTCCCTCATACATACAGACTTGATTACTGTAAGTAATTTGCATCTATTTTCCATTTTGCATAATTCCTCATAGAGCCTCATATGATTAGAAATCAGATTAAATCAAAGATATTACTTTTCTCCTCTTTAGGCAAAGGGCTGCATTAATTGCTGCTGAAGGGCAAAAAAATACTAATTGTGCTGACTCCCATTCCACAATCCAATTTGTCTATCAATAAGTAATTTCTTTCTTCCGCCAACTTTAGAAATAAATCATAATCATTATTTTATCGTTAAATCTCGGTAAGTTTAAAGATTCACTTTTACACTCCAGATATAATTATTAAGTTTCACAAGGACAAAACGTTTTGTATCTCGTCCTGTCATTGATTCGATGGTCTTTAATTTCATAAAATTCTTTACATATAGGGTATAATCTTTTTTTTCTACCAGATGGAAGTACTGACGAATAATATTAACGGTCGTAACCTATAGGTCACGAAAAAAAATTGTTTTAATTCTTGCGCATATACTGTTCTTGTGACAGCTAGCGGGGCACCAGAACTAACCTGGCCTTTCAGAATTGCAAAAAAAAAAAAAAAAACTGGAATAATTGCACTGGGGGTACATTAAAAAAAATATTGAGTTGCAGGTCCTTTGATAACCAGCCTATTGTGTAAATGGCGCCTACCCTTCTTTGTGCTCTTGTGGTGTCTCCAGTTGTCGCAGGTGCGGCATAGAGACTGAAACACCAGCACACGTGCTTGGGAAATGTCCAAACAGCATGCTTCTTGTTAGTAGACGCCACCACAACCTTAATCATGGGATTATTGGTATTCTTCACGAAAAAGGTTTCCAATGCCATGAAGAAGTCTATGGCATGAGCGAAGATGGTTCATCGAGGTATGCTGATATTATAGCTTTTCACAAGAATACGAAAGCAGCATACATACAGGGTCTGTCCGGAAAGAAATAGGACTGAGTCGATTAAGAACAATTTATTGATCCAACCGTTACAATTTTTTAAAAACTTTCAAAATAGGACCTCCTGCGTCGATTCAGTGCTGCCAGCGCGATTTCCAAGCATTGAAGGCGTCACAGTAGCCATTCTCCGGAATAGCCTTTACAGCTTTACAGGTACAAGCTGCTTGGATCCCCTCTGTCGTCTTAAAATGCTTTCCTTTCATCGGTATTTTAAGGTGAGGAAACAAAATGAAGTCCGGGGGCCACATCTGGGTTGTAGGGCGGCTGGGGAAGCGTTGGGATTCCTGTTTTGGTCAGGTAGCTGGTCACAAGAAAGGAGATGTGAGCCGGGGCGTTGTCGTGGTGCAACTTCTAGTCGGCTGCGATGTCTTGATTGACCCTTCGTTTGAGTCTCTTGAGCACTTCCACGTAGAACTTGGAGTTGACGGTTTGTCCGCGAGTCAAATAGTCGGTGTTTGTCGAAGTCGAAGGTCTTCTAGAACGGTCTTCATCGGCGACCTCTTCTCGGCCCTCCGAAAAGGCCTTGTGCCACCGAACTAGGACGAAGAAATTAATAAAATCTGTTTTAAGTAATTTATGAATAATTATGAAAGTCATAACATTCAGTTATTGTTATGAAAATATATAAATGAAAATACAATTGTAAGTACAAGTCCACTAACGAATATGAATAGTTAATTATATGTCTATAGACGACGAATATTTTGTCATGAGAAAGATCACGAAATGGCAAATTTTGAGAAAATAATGCTGAGCTGTAGATTTCCTATAATGGTCTTATCAAGGTGTCAATGAGAGTCAGGCGGCAGCTGGAAATAGATTTTATGCCTAGGAAGACATCACATCGATAGCTAACCACTGCCTTGTCCGTGTACCTAGAATATATCAGAGAAAGTTGCCTGAATGCCAAACTGCCACAACTGCCTAGCCCCCGTTGTTAGAGATGTAAATGTACGAAGCCCTATTGAGCGCACTGTCTAACAATAGCACCACAACCAGTCATACGTAGGACATTCTACTCGCCCAGTCCTCGACATCAATCATGAAAATAGACTCTTGTCCTTCTGCCATTTATACGAGATTTTAAAGGAATCCTACGAAAATCCACAACGATTGTAATAAAACAGCATATATATATATATATATATATATATATATATATATATATATATATATATGCTTGATGTTTGTTTTTCGTCGCTGGGATGATATTTTTAGATGGAACGGCATTTTTCTCCAGCGGAGGTACTCCTCTTCACTTCTTCCTGGGATATTTCGATGGATTCATCTCCATCTTCGTCAGCCAGGTACTTGTTGTTTCTTCCTCGGTGGTTGCCAAGAAAATGAAATTTTTCTCGATCTGGGCGCCCTTTCTACTGGGGCTAGAGAGTAGAAAGGGCCCCCAGATCGAGAAAAATTTCATTCCCTTGGCAACCACCGAGGAAGAAACAACAAGTACCTGGCTGACGAAGATGGAGATGAATCCATCGAAATATCCCAGGAAGAAGTGAAGAGGAGTACCTCCGCTGGAGAAAAATGCCGTTCCATCTAAAAATATCATCCCAGCGACGAAAAACAAACATCAAGCATATATATATATATATATATATATATATATATATATATATATATATATATATATATATATATGCTGTTTTATTCCAATCGTTGTGGATTTTCGAAGGATTCCTTTAAAATCTCGTATAAATGGCAGAAGGACAAGAGTCTATTTTCATGATTGATGTCGAGGACTGGGCGAGTAGAATGTCCTACGTATGACTGGTTGTGGTGCTATTGTTAGACAGTGCGCTCAATAGGGCTTCGTACATTTACATCTCTAACAACGGGGGCTAGGCAGTTGTGGCAGTTTGGCATTCAGGCAACTTTCTCTGATAGATTCTAGGTACACGGACAAGGCAGTGTTTAGCTATCGATGTGATGTCTTCCTAGGCATAAAATCTATTTCCAGCTGCCGCCTGACCTTCACAAGAAAATTAGAAGTGTATGCAATCTCTCATTGACACCTTGATAAAACCATTATAGGAAATCTACAGCTCAGCATTATTTTCTCAAAATTTGCCATTTCGTGATCTTTCTCATGACAAAATATTCGTCGTCTGTAGACATATAATTAACTATTCATATTCGTTAGTGGACTTGTACTTACAATTGTATTTTCATTTATATATTTTCATAACAATAACTGAATGTTATGACTTTCATAATTATTCAAAAATTACTTAAAACAGATTTTATTAATTTCTTCGTCCTCGTTCGGTGGCACAAGGCCTTTTCGGAGGGCCGAGAAGAGGTCTAAGAAGACCGTTCTAGAAGACCTTCGACTTCGACAAAAACCGACTATGTGACTCGCGGACAAACCGTTGGCGGAAGAAAGAAATTACTTATTGATAAACAAATTGGATTGTGGAATGGGAGTCAGCACAATTAGTATTTTTTTGCCCTTCGGCAGCAATTAATGCAGCCCTTTGCCTAAAGAGGAGAAAAGTAATATCTTTGATTTATTCTGATTTCTAATCATATGAGGCTCTATGAGGAATTATGCAAAATGGAAAATAGATGCAAATTACTTACAGTAATCAAGTCTGTATGTATGAGGGAGCGGCATTCGAAATAGGACAGGAATGGATTCATTCAAAGGGCTACATTATCACAGAACGGGAACATAACGAGCTTCCTTGAGATAGGTAGTTCTTTAGATAGTTCCTGCCAAAAGTATCAGTTTAAGCGTGATTCCTCTATCCTTATAGGGGAGAAACTCACTGAAAACGCTGAAAACAAATTTCACATTTGTATACATTAATATTACGAACACACAGACAAACGCACCCAAAAATAAATAAATATATATATGTGTATATATGTATATATATATATATATATATATATATATATATATGTATATATGTATATATATATATATATATATATATATATATATATATATATATATTTATTTGATGTTTGTTTTTCGTCGCTGGGGTGATATTTTTGCTGGAACGGCATTTTTCTCCAGCTGTGGTACTCCTCCTCACTACTTCCTGGAATATTTCGATGGGTTCATCTCCATCTTCGTCAGCCAGGTCATTGTTGTTTCTTCCTCGGTGGCTGCCGATCTGGGCGCCTGAGGGAGGAGAGACCTGTGAGAGGAGATAGGGCGCCAGATCGCGAAAAATGTCATTTCCTCGGCCCCCACCCAGGAAGAAACAACAATGAACTGGCTGACGAAGATGGAGATGAACCCATCGAAATATTCTAGGAAGAAGTGGGGAGGAGTACCACCGCTGGAGAAAAATGCCGTTCCATATATATATATATATATATATATATATATATAATTAATCATTAAATGACCTTTGTTCGAATTTAGTGAATTATCGAAATAGGGGCAGCGTTTCACGCCTGATTATGTAATTTTCTGTACATATATATATATATATATATATATATATATATATATATATATATATGTATATATATATAAATAAATTAATCCCGTGGCCCAGAGGGTCAGATACGGCACACTAGGGTGACATTCGGATCAATACTATGCTCTGGCAGCCTGATTTTGAGCATAAATATGCTTTAGCGATGACTTAAGTGAAAACAAGTTACAAAAAAATGTCGCGGGAGCCATGTACGAAAAATAAGGCTGTATGTTATACAGTACATTACATAGGTTTGTCGGATGGAAGTAAAGAATATTTATGTTATTGAATTCGAGCAGAAGATTTCAACGAATGGTTTTCTAGGTAGATTCCTATTAATGAATTAATTAAAGGCTGGGTAGGCCTAGGGACGGCGAGGTACCCTAAATCCAACCCACGAACGAAGACAACAGAAGATAACATATTGAGTTGAGTGCTCTATCACTGATCTAAACACCAAAGTTTCTATTAAAATGGGACCAGAAATGCCCATGCTTTGTATGAAAATGTTTCTTATCATTTCGTCTTTTTGGAGTAACGGAAATGAGATTTATTATTGTAGTCCTTCTCATTTTTTCTAAAACGTTTTAAGAAATCTTCTTACCTGTGGTTTAGTTTAATCCATCAGGTTCGAAACACTATACAAAGTGCACCTGGAAGCCTATTTAAGCAAATTTATGAATGCTGGGATTTTTCCGTGCGTTTATTCTTCTGAAAAAACAATTTTCCAGTGGGCTCATTCTGCTTGTTAACGAGCTTGTCTTTTCGAATCAGAAAAAGTATTTTTCCTACCAAATATTTTTAAAACGTTACTGTTTGAGGATCCAAAAATTCGAACATCCTTATATTTTTTTCTTGTGAATTATTTAATCTGAAGACAGGAGATTTTTCATCGACAACTCTGGAATGCGTTATTGTGCCAACATTTTAAGCGGATATCCTACCTATGGACGATTGAAGGAAACGCACTAAAATGGAAGCCTTAAAGCGTATAATCAGCAGATTTTTTTTTTAGTATCTAATTACTTATATTTTATAAATTTAGAATGAAAGGGATGCTTGGAGCACAAGATACTTATCCATTTATAAGAAACTTCATCTGAGGTTCATTAAATATGCTTGCTGAATAATTCCTCTATTGCTTACATTCCAGACGAAAGCAACAGGTCCTGAGCTCCATTTAAAATATTTAAGGAAGTCTTGAGCTGACGGAATGCTAACCCAGAAATACCAGTATTCTGGGGGTGGTCCGTCTCAAATTGCTTTCTACAAATCCAATGCTCAAAAAATCGTTGACACTATATTAGAAATGCTAGATTAAAAAAAATGTATATATATTTTTTTTAATAAAACGATGTTCAACATCTGTTGTATAAGCAAGAAAAATATGTGAGAGTAATGTTCAATATTTTCGCATATCATCTTTTAACCCTCAAAGTATTCACTGTGTTTGCATTCATTAGTTATCTTTGCTGAGGGCCAAAATGTTTATTTTCAGCAAACGGAATATCATGAAAGAAGTCTATGTACGAAACATTATGATTTCATTATTCTTAAAACAGTAATAATGCAGCCCAAACTGCACATATGATTCTCTGTTTGTACAATTCAGTTGGTGACAGTGGTATTCCAGATTGTTTTCGCTGTTCAGGCAGGTTGATTTCGATCTGAACGATCAGGTTGATCGTAACACAGCCGTTGTTGCGATTAATCCCTCTATTACTGTACTTACTAGATTTTATTGTTTAAATTCTTCTAAATCGGCCTATGTTGAACTACGTTAGAAGGCTAGATTGGTGTATTTTTGACAACTAAGAAATTGTTAAAAATAACGCAAATACCCATTTTAAAGCGACATTTGTATTTGTCTCATGGCTTTTAGCACTTTCCTCCGAAGGAAAGTAGCTTTTGAAGTTGACGGAATTTTTGAAAAATTTCTTTGAATCTTTATCGATCCTACCTAGTAGACACCGAAAATGACCCTAGTTAAAATTTATCTATATATATATATCTATATATATATATATATATATATATATATATATATATATATTTATATATATATATATATATATATATATATATATATATATATATTTATATATATATATATATACGTACATATACACCCACACCCACACACACACACACACACACACACACATATATATATATATATATATATATATATATATATATATATATATCTATATCTATATATATATATATATATATATATATATATATATATATATATATATATATATACGTTAACACGATACAGGCCAGAGTTTTTGTGTTTTCACCACGAAACCTGGTATGTAGTATTCCGCCGTCAAACGATTAATCGAGTTCGTTAACCAACAAAATCGGTCCATCCGGAGGGGGGGGGGGGGGGGTTACTCCGGAGCCAAAGTAGTTATTTGTCAATACCAGACATAATTGTTGTTATATTTTAACGAAACTCCGTATTTGTTGTGGACAACTGAAGAGAAAAATTTGTTGTAAAAATAAACTAAATCTGTTGACTAGAAGGGGGGGGGGTTACTCCGGACAGAAATTACTAATTTCCTTATACCGGCCGTAATTTCTGTTGTATTGTTGCGAAACTCTGTATACGTCCTGGCTATCTAATAAGAAAGAAGTGTTGTGAAAATGAACTAAATCGGTCTATTGCAAGGGGGGGGGGGGATGTTACTTTGTACTATGTTTGAATTGAATTCTTCCGCCAAACGTAGGTTCGCGAAACTCTTTAAGATCTATAGATGAACATGTTAAGCTTTGTGTATTTATTACGCAGTGTAGTACCACGCATACACAAAACTCTAGAAGGAAATTAATTACAAAATTGATAATGCAAACTGCTGCTCATAAAAGCAAAAGAGCAGAACTATTTATGTTTTTATTTTATTTATCTATATAGGTTATTTTATTTGAACGAATAAAAGTGATAGATAAGATGGTTAGCTCTACCTGACCGACATGCGTTAGTAGGAGTTTGACTGACATCAGTGGAAATCCTTAATTTAGCCTCTTCTATTGGCTCGGGGCTGACAAATCGCCACCTCGTCACTACCCGTCAAGTAGTAAATAAAGCTGGCGACTTACCGGCCAATATTTCTCTCTAAAATGCCTAAGATCCTAGCTCTCAGTCACGACTGGTTTTCTTTCTCATTTCTTTTGCCCCTTATTATCCCTTCCACCGAATAAAATGAATAGCTCTTCCTGGTATTCAGGAAAGCCCTTTTTAGCGAGTTTCCTGCCTCCCTCCTTATCGAGAAAACTGGGTTATAAAGCCGACCCCGGATGCGCCAACTAGAAAAGTATACGTTTCAGAACTCATTCATTACGAAAATAATGTTGGTTTTGTGTGTGTGTAGCTAAACGTGGTCTAAAACCGTAGAAGACTCAACTATTTTAACACAAAGCACCTAATGTAGGTAACTATGTGGTGATAGACCTTGTGCAGAATAAAATGAAAAATATATTGGTTAACGACGAAAGTTATTTTATTTTCTGTTATTATATCTTTTCTTTTTTTTTTTTAGCACCGGGCTGTCCACAGGTTGGCGCTCTTTGACACAACCCATGGTGTAGCATGGAAGTTTTACAAAATTTCCATTGCTAAAAAGTCAACCGTCAAGATTAGAACCAACTTCTCCTGTATGAGAATAAAGCGTGCTAGCCACCTGAGCACGGGAAGACCCATTATATCCACAATATTTCTTATAAGCAAGGTTAGGTTATGAATTAAATGTTGGGATGTCAAAAACCATTAAATATCCGTATTTAACAATGAAACAAATATTTTCTTAAATTATCGGCAATACAGTATAATGGCTTATTAAGGTAATGCACTAAAAGTAAAAACCAAACGACAAAAAACTAGGTAATATGATTTAAATATTCTATTTCACATATTTTTGACCAATTTATTACGTATTTTACTTTTTTGTATATATGTGGCGTAGGTAAAAATAGTATTCCTATTTCTTTTGTACTACTTTATTCTTGGCTTGTCCTACATGTCCCGTGGCCTTCATGCCACCTCCTCAGGGGCCATTAAATCCTAAACGTAGGAGGTGGCTTGAAGGCCACGAATGTAAGGCAAGGCAAGAATAAAATAGTACAAAAGAAAAATAAGTAATATTTTTTTACCTACGCCACATATTTATAAAAAAGTAAAACGATTTAAATAGTTTAGCAAATATGTAGTCCGTTGCTTAACTCCAGGGTCCAGGAACTCGGCCGTATGTACTGTCAATTAATTAATTGTTAATTCAAATTAATCCCCATTCCTCGATATCTAAAATTCATCCCGATTGCTGGCTAATTAGATTGATTACAGTGATTAGCAGACCATTAATATACTATCCTAATGGGTCATTTTGCTGATAGCTGAAGGATGCGTTATGATGCAAAAATATGCTTTAGCGATGACTAAACAGAAAAAAAACCCTCACAGAAAGCGTTACAAAAAAGCGCGGTGGACATGATACGTGATACAAAAAGATTGTATGTTATATAGTACATGGCATAGATTTTTCGGATGGACCTAAAGCATATTTTTGTTCCTTAATTTGAGCATAAGGCTGTCAACGAAATTAATTTGCTTTCACATTGTTCTTTAGAAGTGTCTGTTAAATCGAAAAAAATATCATTTTTTCGACACGAAACTTCGTGCATAGCCTTCTCGTTCGACGATTTCGTTAATTAGCTAAATCGGTCCATTTGAAGGTGGGGGGGGGGGGATTACTTCGGACCCAAACAATTAATAAGTGGGATAGTTTTGTTTTATTGTAATAAAACTCAAAATATATCGTGCCCAAACGGTAAAAGAAATGTTGTGAAGGAAACGAAATAGTTCTATTAAAAGTGGGAGTTCTCAAAAACTAAATTATTAACTTTCAATTAACGCTCGTAATTTTTGATTCCTTACAGAGAAACTGAAGGGATACATCGGCTCTAGTAATTAATGTTGAAGGTGCGTTGTAAAAATGGTCAATATCGGTCCATTAGAAAATGAGCAACCGACGAAAGAATAAGGAAACTCAAATTAATTATTTGAGAGGAGATCGTTGACCGTTGATGATGCAAGGTAGGGATTGTCGGGGTTCGGTCACTGCTACTTAATAAAACTACATTTTATCATAAAAATGGTTTTATTGTGCCGACGTTTCGGCTTGAACTTCAAGCCTTCATCAGGGCTGTAAAAAACAAGTAGGACGGATGTAGTACTGAAATATACACACACATATATATATATATATATATATATATATATATATATATACATATATATATATATATATATATATATATACATATATATATATATATATATATATATATATATATACATATGCCTACAAACATAAATACACATACATATATACATACATACATATGTGGAAAAAGACAAAAACATAAAATACTAGAACATAATATATAGAAGTGAACATAATATATAGTGTTTGGAAGAACATAATATATAGTGTTTGGATTATTAGGAAAACAGATATAAGAATAACAGATTACATATTAGATTAGATATAAGAATAACAATATGGGCTTACCGATGGGAAGATAGAGAACTATTCCTCACAAATGCGGGATCATTTCTGATAGTTAATACAGGGAAATATAGGAAGAAAGGAGTTGGTGAGGGGGAGGGGGGTTCTGGACCACCCAATGGACAGAGAACATAGAAGATGAAAGAAAGAGCGGCAAAGTACAGTAAGGGGTCATAAAGTCATAAAATGCTGTGTTAATGGAAAGGGAGGCAGGTATAAAGGGCTATATTGCAGGCGGTATAGGGGATTAGGATGGAGTTTTTAATAAATGGAAGATGTTGGAGTAGGTAGAGGAGATGACTTCTTTGTCAATTTTGTCATTAACTGGATTATTTTCTAGGTGGATAAAAATTGATTCGGAAAGGAGGCGTTTTTCTTCGTTGGATTCAGTGGAAAGGATGGAGTATTGGTCAAAACCAAAGTCATGTCCGTCTGTGATGGCATGTCTAGTTAATGATGAAATTAATTATGTCGACATTATGGCAGCACTTACGACCGGTGGCCATGAGTGCTAAGGCGAATGCACTCCGAGCGTATGGTCGTGGGTCCGATTCCCACTAGGAGTGTATAGATAACCCGTCCTAAAATTCTTAGTCAATAATAACTGGACGTTCCATAATTTGTCAGATTCGGAGGAACTGCGCGATTCCGAACTAATCCCTAGGGTCATTTGTAAGAGACTAGAATAGAAACAGATAATGTTTTGTCTTAATATTTCTTAAAACTGTTAACACTTTTAAATCTGTAAATTGAATTCTCAAAGAAAAGCAATAGTTTAGGCACCAAAACAGGAAACAGAGAATAATTAAAGCGGAAATTACTGCATTTAAACACCGGTTTCTCGGAATGAGATTGCTCTACCAAAAACCCTAAGATGTGGGCGTTGAGATTTTCATTACGCAAATTTCACACAAACAACCTTGACCTTGGAAATAACACAACGTATTTTTGTAGCGATTTCATTAGAATCAGTCCATTTTTGAGGTAGCTGCAGTGCAAAGGGGGGCAAGGTAGCTGCAACACACACACACACACACACACACACACACACACACACACACATATATATATATATATATATATATATATATATATATACATGCAATTAGCCTAGAAAATATGTGAAACTTAATATCTATAAAAATTGAGTCTTTGGATTAAATGAAATATGATTGATTGAAATATGAACCGTTGTGTGGTGGTTTGATTGAAATTGTGTAAGAAGAGGGGCGCTGGGTAATTGAGTTAACCAGGCCATTGGTTATTACGTTTGCAGTGCTTTCTATTCAGTCAATATGTACTCAGGGCTTTTCCAGTCGGCAGGCAACAGTTTTTTTTCCCCATTTTTCTTTTGTGAAGAGCACACCTCTTTTTGTACTAACTCGGCTTTCTGGCAATCCCGTCTATTTTTGACTAAAATTAATTATTCATTGTCTCTCCCAGATACTATATACATCCGGTCACGGTATGATTCGTTCCAAAGTATGAATTTAGTGCTATTTAGCTGATAAATGACTGCTATATTTTTATGATAAGGTTTCAGTTACCTATTGTTTCCGAACGAGCAACATGGAACTGACACATTCCTATGAAATGTGAAGGAAAGAAGGATTTATCCAAACTGCAAACCATTAGCGCTGACATCCAAGGTGCAGCTGGGATTTTCTCACCGTGTCCTAAAATGAGGAAAACCCCAGCAGCAGGTGAGACTCGAACCCAAATCTACCGCGTAAGAAGTAACGGCGTTAACCACGAGACCACGGAGAGTTGCGTTATTGTTAAAATAAATTGAATGTTCACAGAATACCGTGTATAAGACATCGAGAAGTCTCTATTATACAATACTTATAAATAAAGGTTAGCTAAGGGTTAGTTAGAAACCATATTATATAAATATAATAGTAAAAAAAAGTTACTTTTAGTAGTGATTGCAGTGATTTTAATTACTTTTCATTGCTATATTTATATAATTCGGTTTCTAACCTTAGAAAACCTAAATAGATAACCTGCAAAGAACACGGTAAGCTAATCCGTAAGTACCCAAATATGTGTTTATAATCACGACAGATACTTCAAAGTAACTGGATGTGGTCTTCGCAAAAAGACCCCAAAATTAATTCAGCTCCAAATCTTTTGTTTCGTTGTTTACTTGTTTTACGCCCTTCTGGCGCCTATTCAGCTGCTTAAAACTATAACTATTTCTGATCACATCATTCAAAAACTTATTACATCCTATGTAATAATTATTTCATATATTAATTTATATTTCCTAGAAGAGGTAATTTTTTTTTTTTTTTTTTTTTTTTTTTTTTTTTTTTTTTTTTTTTTTTTTTTTTTTTTTTTTTTTTTTTTTTTTTTTTACGGCGCATCAACAAATCCTGGCTATTAGCGCCGGACATCCAGAGTGCAGCCAGGAATTTTCTCAGCGAGCCCTGAGATTAGAAAATTTCTGGCGCCGGTGGGGATCGAACCCACCATCTCCCGCTTATGAATCTAGCGCGCTAGCCACTAGACCACGGGAGACCCCTAGAAGAGGTAATATACTAAAAAACATTCATCCTTGATACAGCGAATCCATATGAATAGAATCTTTGCAGCACAGTAGTAGGAAATATAGAAAAATGAAAATAACCCCCCATTTTCTATTTAGAATAATAGAAAATGGTGGAAGGTTGTGGCCACATGGTCTGGTGGAAATTTCAAATGTTTAAAGAAAGAGTAAAAAAGTGTTATTTATAGAAGATGAAAAATCCTAGAGTTTTAAAGTTTAGATGTAATGTGATGGCAAGCTCTTGTGAAAATAGGGTGTTTATATGTGGATCAAGAAAGGAAGTTAATGAGGATGGCCCTGAGGCCGAAACGTTTAAAAATGAGGAATTGTAACTAGTTCATCAATATATTTGGCTGAGGTTGAGGATCAATAAATAAACTATATATGGAAATAATTTATACCTCAGAAAATCTTTGTGGATAATTTCCTAACATGTCTATAAATTATAATACAATATAGTAAACAGACATCCCATGATTATCCTCTTATTACTTAGCAGTCCCCAGAGTCATTAAGTACATTAGAAACTACTATATATTTGTCAAATACCACTCACTCACTGGCCTATCATCGCCCAAACCCCTTGAATGAAAAATTTGAACTTTTGCATGGACACTCCCATTTGGATGTAAACACTCTCTAAGAAAGTGTTCTTTCCACTTCTTGGTAATGCTCGCAAATATAATAGGTGTTTCCAAAATGTGTTTAAATTTTAACGTACATTTATTATTGACAACAAATTTTAACCTGTTCTAGGTAAACTCCTGTTACTGGTAACCTATAGATAACGGGTTATCTCTACGTTATGTTTGGTGACACTGGTCCGGAACGCTCCAGTCGGAAGAAACATTATACTTAGATTAATTATAATTAATCTAAGTATAATTTGAGGCCGAGAATGAAGTCCGTTTTTCTCTATCACGTACAGATTTTTTTCAAATCCATAGAACATAATATACCTGCTATACACATAAATTTGGTAAGAAGTAGGTTTTTTTTTTTTCCAAACGATTTCTCTTTTTATAAAAAGACATCTTTCACTAGGTGGTGTAGGCAATGACTCCCTCAGTAGATGTTGTAGGCCTTAGGGTGTCTAGGCACGACCTGTTCAGACAGGAACGTACTTGTTTGGTCTCAGATGTCACCGTCTGAAGCTAAACGAGATTGAACCTGTTGTATCAGGAACTTGGAGCTAAATTTCTGTTCATTCTCTCAGTTCAGTAGTATCAACTGAAGTGAACACATTCACTGAGGTCTCTTAGTTGTGTCAAAGTGATTAAGAACGTATTTTAAGGTTTGAAAGTGCATTTAGACAAAATGTCTCATCGTCGTTGTGTTACCAGTCCAGACTACTTCTGTTTTATCTGTGGTGAGTACACAGTTAAGAAATACCAACGAAATATAACAGTTTTTGTCAAAAATGTATATTATGCATATTTTGGCTTGAGAATAGGAGATCAAGATAAAATGTGGGCTCCTCACAAAGTATGCCATAGCTGCGTAGAAAAACTTCGCTTATGGTACAAAGGAGAGTTAAAATCTTTCGGATTTGCTATCCCAATGATGTGGAGGGAGCAAAAAAACCACGTTAATGACTGTTACTTTTGTAATTGTCATGTTCAAGGCTATAATTCCAAAAATCATAAGCTCATTAACTACCCTAATGTGGAATCTGCTAGTCGTCCGGTACCACACGGTCCTGGATTGACAGTTCCTCAGCCCCCTCGTGACTTGAGCAGTATAGATAGGGAAGCTAATAGAGAAGACTGTATGTCGGAGAGCGATGAAGTACACAGTGAGTTCAAAGCAAGCAGTTCAGAAGATGAACCTCAGCTTATTTCTCAACAGGAGTTGAACGAGTTAGTGAGAGATCTTGGACTTCCAAAAGATGCAGCTCAGTTACTTGGCTCCCGTCTTAAAAACAAAAATTTATTACAGCCAGGCACTTCTTTTTCATGGTATCGATACCGTGAAGCAGTTTTTGTTCCTTACTTTGCTCTGGGGGTGGGTCATAAATATGACCCACCCCCATTTTAGGCCAATCACTGTCCTCCTGTGGAACTCGAACGGATTACTTAACCACACTGACGAACTGACTATGTTTCTAAAAACAAAAACATTGACATAGCTTTACTGACCGAAACACACTTAACCCCACGTAACACATTTTACATTTCTGGATACAAAACGTACAGGACTGATCACCCGGACGGGACTGCACACGGTGGATCTGCAATAATTATACGAGCAACACTCTCTCATTTTCTTTACCCAAACCAATTTCCCTCAGAGCCTTTCCAAACTACAACTATCTCTCTCCAATCTTCCCAATTCCCCATCACAATTTCAGCCGTATACTGCCCTCCTAATAAATCTGTTTCCTCTTCCACTTTCCACTCATTCTTCCAATTCCTTGGTCCCCGTTTTCTCTCCGGTGGCGATTTCAACTCCAAACACCCTGCGCTCGGTTGTAGAACAGCAAACCCTCGGGGGAGAGCTCTTCTCCAAACCCTTTCCTGTATTCCATCCAAAGTCATTGCTCCTTCATCCCCTACTTACTGGCCAACATCCCGATCTAAACTTCCCGATATTATCGACTTCTTTATAACTTCCGGTATCTCACAAATACCTTCCGATGTCCAAGCATTAGATGAACTATCCTCTGATCACAGCCCTGTTATACTTTCTCTGAATTCTAATGTTGACCTTTATTCTATCCCTTCCTATCCTACGCTCACTCCTGGACCAGTTGACTGGAAATACTTTCAAGACTCCCTTGAAGAAACCCTCAACCTCAATATTCCTCTAAAAACAAATACAGAAATAGACGACGCAATCCATAACTTCACACTTGCAATCCAACAAAGCTTACACAGAGCAAACATCTACAAAACACCTCGACGACGTAAAACAAATGATTACTTACCTAAAAACATACAAAACTTACTGAATGAGAAGAGAAAGGCAAGATGAATATGGCAAAACACAAGGTATCCCTCTGACAAAACTCGACTAAACCAACTTACAAGGGAATTAAAAACTGAACTCAGAAAACACAGAAACGACCAATTTGAATCTTACACAAAAGAACTTACTACATCTGACAAAACACTCTGGCGAGCTACGAGGAAAATACTCTCCTATAAATCTTCCCGTCATCCCCTTCGCCGAGAAGATGGTTCCTGGGCCAAAACTGACGAAGAAATATCCCATTCCTTTGGCCTACACCTCACCCAAGTCTTTACTCCTCACCATGATATCAATGATCCTGACCATACACTCCTTGTCTCTAGTCAACTGGACACTCCTCTTCAACTATCACTCCCACCAAAAGCCTTTAATCCTAAAGAAATCCTGAATGCTATCCAACATCTTCCTCCAAAAAAAGCCCCTGGATATGACCTCATCACTTCCAAAATTCTTAATAAACTCCCGAAAAAAGCCATCCTCTTCCTAACTTACATATATAATGCCGTATTAAGAACGACATATTTCCCCATCCTGTGGAAATTTTCAGTTATCCGGATGATCCCAAAGCCTGGTAAACCTATTCATCAACCTTCATCCTATCGTCCCATCTCACTCCTTCCAATAATGGGCAAAATCCTTGAAAAACTCCTTCTCAAACGCCTTTATCCAATCCTGGATCCCATTATCCCATCCTCCCAGTTTGGGTTTCGCCATTCCCACTCCACTATTCACCAATGCCACCGTATCGTCGACAGCATATCCTCATCCTTCGAGAATAAGCAGTATTGCTCTGGGGTTTTCCTTGACGTAGCTCAGGCTTTCGATCGAGTGTGGCACCAGGGCTTGCTGTTTAAACTCAAAGAAATCCTACCTTCAACTTATTACCTTATAATGAAATCCTACCTCTCCGACCGTTTTTTCCAGACATCCTGTGGTATCTCATTATCTCCAATCTTCCCCCAACTTGCAGGTGTCCCACAAGGTGGAATTCTCAGTTCCGTACTGTTCCTGGCTTATACGGCTGATATCCCATCTCATCCTGAAACATCCATCCACATGTATGCTGATGACACTGCTATCCTTACTGTCAACCAAAATCCAATTCTTGCTTCTAATTCCCTCCAAGAACACCTGTGCCTACTTCAACCATGGCTAAATAAATGGAGAATCAAAGTAAATGCAGAAAAATCTAGCCATGCAACTTTCACACTTCGTAAGTCAAGCTGCCCGCCAATAACCCTCCAAACCATTATAATCCCGCAGAAATCGCAAGTAAAATACTTAGGACTGATACTAGACAAACGCTTAACTTGGAAGCCACACATAACTCAGAAAAGACAGGAACTAAACAGACGTTTTAGACTTTTATCACGCTTATTGGACAAACGCTCAAAACTATCATTGACTAACAAACGACTTATATACAATACCATACTCCGACCAATATGGACTTATGGACTAGAACTATGGGGCTCCACTAAACCTTCCAATTCCTACAGAATACAATCCAAAATCCTTCGAAAAATATCCAATGCTCCTTACTATGTCTCGAACCTAACCCTCCATAATGACTTCAATATCCCCTTTATCCAATCCCTGGCCAAATCAGTCTATCAGAAGTTCCATTCCAATCTCCCAGGCCATCCAAATCCTTTGATAAATTCTCTATCCTCGTTCCAAAATCCCCATAGAAGGCTGAAGCGGAGGTGGCCTAGAGACAATTTGCTTTAACATCTCCAGTGCACAAAGTGTGTTATATTTTCATTTAAAATTCTTTACAGTTGTTTCATTATTATTTTATATTATATTTTTATTTATTTATTTATTTTTTCTTTAATGCATTACTATTGTGGGTTTTGTAATTGTTCATATTCCCACATCAAGCCTCACAATGTCATTATAACAGAACCAGCAATATTACTAGAAATATGTTAACTCATATTGTTGTAATAATCAATAATAATAATAAAAAAAAAAAAAACTTTGCTCTGGATGAGAATCTTATTTATTGCAAAGACATTCTTGGTCGGATGGGTCAATTTGGTATACAATATGACCCGATTCATTGGCGTCTATTCAT
This sequence comes from Gonocerus acuteangulatus, assembly GCA_946811695.1. Taxonomy (NCBI): domain Eukaryota; kingdom Metazoa; phylum Arthropoda; class Insecta; order Hemiptera; family Coreidae; genus Gonocerus; species Gonocerus acuteangulatus. The sequence continues at coordinate 36,260,608 of OX328124.1, read as the reverse complement.
AGACTCATCAAAGCGAAGTCTAAAGGCTGTTTTGTTGCACAATGGCAATACTTATGCTTCACTTCCAGTTGGCCATTCGGTACATTTAAAAGAAACATACGAAAATTTGTCATTAGTTCTCGAACGAATTCATTATAATGAGCATAACTGGTTGATATGTGGAGACTTGAAAGTACTTACTTTGCTCTTAGGTCAGCAATCAGGGTACACCAAGTTCCCTTGTTTTTTTATGTTTATGGGATAGCCGAGACAGAAATTCCCATTGGAACAAAAAGACTGGCCATCACGAGGAGCTCTGTCGCCAGGCCAAAAAAATGTAATTAGGAGAAGTTTGGTTCCTTCTGACAAAATCCAACAATTCGTAAAGTCTCTCAATAAAGAAGGTGAATGTTTTAAGTACTTATCCTCCAAGTTCCGACGATTAAGTGATGCAAAGCTAAAAGAGGGGATCTTTGTAGGCCCAGATATTTGGAAACTTTTCACAGATCCACATTTCACTCAGTCCATGAATGAGAAGGAGAAGGAAGCTTGGAATTCTTTTAAAGATGTTGTTGAGAAGTTCCTTGGTAACGTGAAGGATCCCAACTACAGAAGTATCGTGGAACGCATGTTGAAGGCATTTCAATTACAACGTTGCAACATGAGTTTGAATGTTCACTTCTTACATTCGCATGTGGACTATTTTCCGGAAAACTTAGGGGAAGTAAGTGAAGAACAAGGGGAAAGGTTCTATCAGGACATCCAGGAAATAGAACGTAGGTATCAGGGCAAATGGAACGTAAACATGATGGCTGACTATTGTTGGATGCTGCAGCGTGAATCATCTGAAGAGTCCTACAGCCGGAAACGAACACGGAGAAATTTTCAAGAGAAAAAAATACGTTTTCATAAAAATAATAACTAAATATGCCACTGTTAATTATGAAGCTGTTATTTCTACACATGTATGTATTTTGTACAGTAAACAACATTGAAATTACTAAAAGATCATGGAAATAAATTAAAACTCTTATTCGCCAATTCTGTTTTCTTTTAATGGTAGTACCTCTGCCCTTACTTGAGATTGAACAATTACCTTACGTGATAGGGAGGGACTGACCTCATGTTCGGCTTCAGCACGCCAAGGAGCATAGAGATTGACCAAAATCATCAAATCAAATTTCAGAAAGATTATTTTTGTAGACCTGTGTTATCAATTGTTGAATAACATATAGTATGAGGGGAACCGTGCTATAATAAACTGTACAGAATTATGTAGTAGCGTTCTTACAGGATGGTTAGTGTGTCGGATTTCTACTTAGATCTTGTGTGTTTAAATACTGTTTGTTTGATTTTGACAAGCTCACTCAAAAAATATCCGTTCATGTAGCCTCTAGTGAATAGTAAGTTCTTTCCTTTCTACTGATTTCTCGGAAAATATATCTATATTTTCTAATAAATAGTTCCCAGAATGTCCTTACTTGTAAATGTTTCAGCGTGGAACATGTTTCTTCTACGAAGACGTCATCAATTTATTATTATACGTGGTGATATTCTGGGGATCCTTGCGCCTTCAGGGTTCTAAAACACCTGACAGACAAACAGTAATTTAGTATGGTTTATTAGGTATTTATTTTAGAACATTGTTTGATCTTGTAGAGTCGATACGATAAGGTTATGTGCGCGTTGTTCATAAGTTTTTTTCTTCGTCGGCACAATATTTTCTTAGAATACTAAGCGAATTCCCCGGCATTGGAAATATTATAACTAATGCATTATGACGGAGAGAAAACACCGTTAAGAGCATATGGCGTCAAAAAGACCTCCTAATGAGAAGGGTACATTTGCTTTTTACAATTTCTATAAGGGCCTTATAAAAGACTGCTTTTTAATTTTTTTTTTTCGTTTTTCTCGGAAACGAAGCAAGAACGAGATATATGCCAAAGGACGTTTTTCTTTCTTTTTTCATCCTGCATCGATTGCTAAAGTTTGGCCTTTTTTTGGGACACCATGTGTTTAAACCTAATTAAAAAAAGGTATTTAAATAAAGTTAACATTCTAATTTATAATTTTCAGCTCCCAGTCAGACTTCATATATTTCGGACAGAGTTATAATAATATTATTATACAAAGATAATTATTTTATGGCATATTGAACACAATATAAAGTGAATTTTATTTATTTCATTTTTTTTAAAGACAAAAATCGCCGGTGGTATCGCAAGTTAATATTCAATATCTATGATTAGGTATAACTGGACCCACTAGTGACACGGAACCCTCACACTAGCCTTAAAATACAAGAACAGAATAAAAGACACGGACTACTTAGACGACTCTTTGGACCCTCATCTAAATTATAAATACAGAACAAACTTACAATCTAGGTACCCAGGGCCGCCACATGGGGGGGGGGACTGCCGGGTACAGTTGTCCCGGGCCCAGGTGCCGTGGGGGCTCGGCCCGGGCCTTGCTAATTGGGAAAAAATGTATAGGTTATGAGCTTGTAAAAAGAATAGGGCTTAGAAATATAGACGGGCGTAGCCTATATTTATTGGAAAGGGATCTATACTTTTTGTAATGTACATAAACGACAAAACAAGTGAAGTTCCAGAATAGTATATTTCATTAGGAGTCGTAATAAAACTACAAGTACCGAAAATGACTTTTGCTGCACCGATGGTCGGCTTTTATTCTCATTTTGCTCAAAACTCAAGATGAAAATAATTTTAAAATGTCCAAAGTCCTATAGCAAAGTACTAGAATTTTCATTCTGGCTCTGAGAAGTAGGGCACGTGATTTGGTCCTGGGCCCGGCTCTGAGATGTGGCGGCCCTGTAGGTACCACACCAATGTGGACTTACAGACTTTGGCTATGGGGTACAACAAAAACATTCAACATCAGCAGAATACAGGCATTCCAGTCAAACGACCTCCATTAAATTGTAAATGCCCCTTTCAATGTATCAACAAAACCCTTGATAATTCACTTAACAATCAATTTATCCTTGATCTTGCTAAACTTCGTTTCCAAATGTCGCATTCGAAATTATCTCACCATTCTAATCATGAAGGTTTATCCTTATCCTCCCAATCCCATCCAGACAATCCTCCACTAGTTGTTAATGGACCTCGCCGAGGTAAAATTATTGAGCTGAAATTATGGAGAAGATTAAAATAATTAAATATCCATCTCTAGAAGTGGTAACAATGGTTCTTCCTTCCAAATGACTTCTCCCAAATATTATAATATTTATAATTTTTTTTAATTTTTCTATTTTGATGAATTTGAATAAAAACTATCAGTTGTAACACAGACTTTACCGTTGATATTTAGTAGAGATTTCAAATAAACAAATAATAATAATAACTAAAAAAAAAAAAAGTATCGCAAGTTAAATTAGGGTTTCAGAGATACACTATCCTAAAGGAACATTTCATTTAAATATATCAACAATCCAGAATCTCTGGCTGAGTTCTAATGGAGGGAAACTTTCAGCTTCGGCAAAGTTTGCGGCAGAAGTAGGAACTCTGATTCTTGTTGTTTGAAAAATTGTTCGGTTGACCTCAATATATTAAAATAGATTATTCAGGCATTGAACAGTGGTAAATTTGTTCGCTTATTATTCTGGAAAGTTGAGTAGCGTTGTTGAGAAACAATTTGTCTCAAATATACGCAAAAACAAATACAGAATATGGTAATATTAAGATATCTTTGTATCGAATCTTATCTCTAGGAGATTATAAATGTGTGATATTGAGTGATTTATTTATTTACATTCATTAGCAAGGTGATTAGCTTAGTGAAATTATTACATATACAATCAATAATAAGTTAAAAATAGAAGTATCCTAAAAATTTAAATAAAAAGAACATCCAAGTACATAAATAGCACGTATAAAACATTGTAAACAAGTGATTAGTTTTATAATAATTTATTATTTTTATTATTCATTATGTGCACTGCCACTTTCAATACTTGCACAATATCACTACATATACAAAAATACTGATTTAGTTAGCTATTACTATTAATAATAAAAAAAAAGGGTTTAAAGGTTTTTTTTTTTAAGATTATTATTTTTCATTGATTACATTGGTCAACATTTAAACTGAAAAAAACACCGGGAGCGATATGGTTCTTATGGGGTCACTAATTACGATGAGCAGGTTGGTTAACCTTCATCACATCAGGTTAAAAGTCATTTGAGGGTCAAAGAGAGAAAAAACCATAGGAAAAATATGAAAACAATTCATGCGAGTTTTTGTTTTAGATCAAATGTTGACCTCTGTTATTTTTTAATTATTTTTAATTATTGATTCAATATTATGGCTACCCTGAATTAGAAGTTCGGGCAGGTCTACCTGCATGTATAATTAGGGGTATTTGAAACTCATACCGTGATTTTGAAAATCACCTAAAAAGACGTTAACTTATATCCATGAACTAATGAAGGTACCGGTGCAGCGGCAGTAGTTAGGAACAAAAATATGATGGTAAAACTACCAAAAATAACAAGCATCTGTTCAGCTGAACTGCAAGCTATCTCACTCGGCTTAGAACATACACATGACCTAAATACCGACAGAATAACAATATGTACGGACTCAATAAGTGCATTACATTAATTAGAGAACATTTACAGCCACAACCCAATAGTTAAAAAAATCCTGGAAAAAATACAACACATAAATAAACAAGTCATTATGTACTGGCTCCCAGGACACGTTGGTATTAGTTTGTTTGTGGCATTTTTGGGCGAAAGAACCCCACGGTCGTCATCGCCCTACCGTGCAGATAGCGACACAAATTACTCACCGCATGCTCATGAGTTTTCTTTTTTTTTTTCCTTTTTTTTTTTTTTTTTTTTTTTTTTTTTTTTTTTTTTTTTTACAACCGGTACTCTTTTATTTCCTATTTTTTTCCCTTATTCTATTTTTTTTGTCTTTTCTATTTTTAGCTTTTCTTTTTTTTTCCCCTTAATTTTTTTTCCACTCCTTTTTTTTTAACCATCAAACCCGGTACTTTTTCCCCCTCTTCTTTTCTTTTCTTTTCTTTTTCTTTTTTTTTTTCCCCTCTCCCTTCTTTTTTTTCCCCCTTTCTCCCGGCACTTTTAGTCTCTTTACTTGAACATTCATATTATTGCTTTATTAATCTAAAAGTAAGTTAACAGGAAATAAATTAATCTAAAATTAAAAATATACACTAACTAAGTCTTAATAGCTAAAAAAAAGAAACCTAAGGTAACACAAAATATCACAGTAATGAGTTAAGAGGTAACAAATGTATCACAAGGAGAAAACAGTTGGTTCTCCGAAAAAAAAAAAAAAAAAAAAAAAAAAAAAAAAAAAAAAAACTAAGGATAGATAAATAGGTAGAAAATTAAAACAAATAAATAGAGATAAAAAGACACCTAGAAAGATAAAATAAATAACTAGAACTTATGTATACCTATCATTCAAGGATATGAACTAAATAAACACATATACCTAAACAATCACAGTTATTATATAGCGTTGGTATTAAAGAGAGCACTGTAGTTGTCTCCCTTGCAAAGACAGCTACAACAAGACACAACATCGACAAACAGGACGTTTTATATCAAGACATGCAACTTGAAGCCAAGAAGTTTATCCTTCAAAAATGACAGCGATCTTGGTATGAAACAACAGAAAAAAAAACTAAGGGAAATTAAAAGTACAGTTTGCGAATGGCCTTCGAGCAAGAGAGGCACAAGAAGGGAAGAAATTATTCTTTGTCGTCTAAGAATAGGACTCTCCCGAATTACTCACTCGCGAGCTTACGACGAAACAAGACACACCTATCTGCCAATATTGCAACATAAACCTGACTATAAAACACTTATAACGGAATGTAGACTAAGACAAAACTTTGACATGCCTGATAACTTAACTGACTTACTCAGGGACGAGAGCCAATATATAGAAAACACATTAGACTTTTTGAATCAAGCCAGAGAATATGATACACTCTAAATGAAATTAAACCCTCAATATAATCCCCAAAATAACTTATACATATAATACACTGATTGGAAAACTAATATGTATATATGTTGAATTGTAATGACCTTTTTTCCCCATCTAAGATGATCTATCAGCTATCACTGTAAAAAATTATATCATACGTAAAGGTATTGTCGCCAAAGCTGCGGAGTATCTCAATAAATATAATAAGTAATATTTTTTTTTTTAATGTTTCAGAAATGACAAATATTTAATAGAAGATATTCGAATTTGAATAGTTTGTTCTATTCTTCATCACCTGTTTGGGTATTGTACAAATTCTAAACGAAAAAAGAAAGTGATTTATATTCTTTAGTGGTTTATTCTTCAGTTCAGCCGAAACCGAGGCGATGGCCAACTTCTGAGAACATTTCCCAGAGAATAGAATAAACTTCAAGAAAAAAAGTTCATCTTATTCCAATGAATTGCTAGATGCTTCTTTTGAAAGTAACTAAAGAGTTCCATTTTTTTCACCTAATAGCCTATCATAAGGAAGTCATTATGGAAAGGCCAAGATTCATTTATTTTCTTATTAAGTTCGTGAAAATTTCATTACGGATAAAGGCTCCTTCTCCCAGCTTTTCTCGTCGGAAGGTTTTTTTTTTTAATTTTTCTTATCTTGACTGCCTATCAAGGATTTAAATAGACTTCTTTTGAGATTGTATTTCTTCTTAACTGAAGAATTTTAAAACAACTTCATTGACAGAATTTAAATGAGCTTTAATAGGATGATATTTTAAATAATGAATCTTCGTGATGTTTATTAAAGGAACTGCGTGATCTTAGCGTGTTTTTATACAATGCTTATGGTTGGTGTTATTTGGAAAGTATTTAAAGGAACGATTCAAACATTTCTGGAACTTGAACACTTGTTTTAGCACATTCCTCCGAAGGAAAGTAGCTAGCTATTGAGGTTTCGTGTTTCATTGTGACATAGAGCATTGTAGTTGAGGCTTTGGCTTTGCGTTAGAAAAAATATTGTGGAAGTCGTTTGTGGGAGAATTCTCCTCCATTCTGAATCATAGTTTTTTTGTTTCTTCAAAGTGCCTTTACATCTAGTCCATTAGTGCCGGGCTATCTACTAGTTAACATCCATGATATAAATGTAAAAAAACATAAACTGTTACAGGCGGGACTTGAATCCGCATGTCCTCAAGTAGGAATCAGACAGAAGAAATTTGGAGAAGTGTGACTCTGAACAAAGTAAAATGTCAATAAAGATCTGGTAAACCTGTAGAATAAATGAAAGACCTCGAAGATATTTACTCAAATAATTTAAAGGTTTAAGGGAATCGTTCGAAAATATCTAGAAAATAACACTAGTATGTACTAGAGTTTTGATAACGGCAGACTTATGGGAAACTTATGGTCCACAGTGTGTTTTTGGGTCTACTTTTGCCCTTCCAAGGCCCAAAAATGTTACATTTGCTTAACAGATTTTTCAAGCTGTATACAGCCCTTTCTAGTGATACAAGTCCTTCCTAATTTGCTTATGCTTAACATTCAATTACGTCAAAAGCCTTTAAGCTGGTCCCGACAGCACCTCTGCTTTTAGGAATCAATAAGTTAAGAAGATAATGAATATATGGAAACTTATTTTATTCATTTATGTAGTTATATATGAAAAAAAAAAAAAAAAAATGTAGCAATAAAATATTGCTGATTTTTCGAAATAGGATGAGTAGTTTTTTTATCAAGTTGGTACGGGAAGTCGTCATTTGAAAAAGCCTTAGTGTCCAAATCAAAAAATGTCTGAGATTGAAATGTAGAGTTTTAAATTATGTAGAGCTCAAATATATCCCCAATGTATTTACTGTTTTTGGTCATGAGTTCAGTTTCAAGCATGGTATTTTGTGAAATTCTAGTTTTTGTCCCAGTCAGTTAGAATGTGTTGAAACAGTAAAAGTCGTATAATTGTCTGTCCTTTCGTTCCATCAGATGTAAGTGAATCTTCTCGTCTACCACACGTGCTGCCTGAAGGGCATTCTACTATTTTTTAACTTAAATAATAACATTTTACTTTAGATAAAGTTTTTTTTTTTAAATCATAACCTTAAGATTAAAAAAAAACTTTGAATTTGGTTTTGGACGAAGTTATTAGATGACTACTTCTACATCTAAGGTATTTTATATATAATTTACACTGTTAATTATTTTAAGAATTCAAAATTTTAATCTTAAAAAAAAATCGAAGTTTGTCTTTGAATAGAGGCCAAGGTTCCCAGTAACTAGCCGACATAAATAAAATGATTTCAGTGAAGTTTTCAAGCAATTTTGTGATTTAAAAGGACATTTATTAAAAGAAGCGGATATATATATATATATATATATATATATATATATATATATATATATATATTTATTTATTTTCCACTTGTTCTTTTTCCTTTATTTGGCAGAGGGTCGATGAAGTAGAACACCATTTGTTTTTGTCCAACTATTTTATTTCATCTATTTTGCCCGACATGTTTCGTGCCTTAATTCGCACCTCTTCAGGGGCTTTCCTTATCGGGAAGTCCTCTCGTCATGTGTACTGGCTTGAGTCAGGCGTAATACTGATGTCAAGTTCAACCAGTACTAGCAGAAGCCGTCCAAACAGAAAACTTTTTTTCTTTTTTTTTGAAGATTCACGCGAAATAAAATTCTTAGCGCTTACGTTTTTTCGTTAATTAATTTCTTTGTATATATTCTATAAGTAAGTGGAGATAGAGAATCTAAGGGAACCCTTCGTAAGGCTATATAATTATTTTGAAGAAATGTGGAAAAATCTAGACTTGTCTTGGGATTTATATATATATACATATTTTTAATATATCTTGAAACTAGTTGGGAAAATATAGTACATGTAAAGCTATTCGAAAGATTATTAATTCTCCTACAAAAGCGATTCCTAAGTAATTTTTGACATTTTCTTCTAGAAAGTTTTTTTTTTCTTTATTAAGTAAAAACGAAATATAAACATCCTTCTAACCAAGATGCCACCGCCGTTTACTCTTAATGAGGCAGAACTATCTAAATGCAAGCCTAAACCTAATTCGTAGTTACTGTTAAATCAACTTTTCAGATGCCCCATGTTCTCTTGCTGGGTGAACAAGATTACAATTTAAGTTTTACTGTAGGTTTCCACTGGGCGCCACATCGCAAGATTGCAAAGAATTCTTTTAGAAGTTTGAAACAATTCACTCTATTTAGAGTAGTATTTTCTGAAACCAGACCAAACTCCAAAACACAGAAACTAATGGAGTAGTTTAATAAAAGAAATAATAGCATTTTTTTTTTCTATAAAAGTATAAATTAAAGTGGATGGTAACAAGAGTGCTACGAGAGAAGAAAGAGTAGTGAATATCTTAGCGGGTAATGGAAGAATTTTCCTCAGGCCTTCTTGAGAAAAGCTCGCTCTGAAGTTTTAAAACATCTTCGTTATAATATGAATCTACTCGAAGGAGTTATAAAATACTGGCCTCAGACAATACTCTCCACCCCTCACCCTTAACATTCTTTCTCTTCAAGCAATTTCCAGCATCTCATAATTTTCAGAAAATAACTTCCTTACATTAATGTAAGTAATATTAATAAATTATGATTTTATAATTTTAATGTATTAATTTCTTTGTTAAAAAATGTATCTCGCTACTATGGGATTAGAATCCTGGATGTCAGGTTTTACATCACAACATAGCAGTAGAACGTCATGTTTATCTGAATCCCAAATTCTTTTTTTTTCCCCCCGCTTTAGAGCGATGTAGACCTTACATTTTATATAGTTATTACATTATGTTACCTCATTGCCTATATATTTACATTATGTATACATTATTAAATTGGATTATCTTACCTTATTGTCTATATATTTACATTTTTACTTTACATTATGTTTAGTACAAGCTTCTTTTTAGCACTTTCCTCCGAAGGAAAGTAGCTATTGAGGTTGGACTCATGACGGAATTTTTGAAAAATTTCTTCAAATCTTTATCGATCCTACCTAGTAGACACCGAAAATGACCCCCGTTAAAATTTATATATATATATATATATATATATATATATATATATATATATATATATGCATATATATATATGTGTCTGTTAACACGATAGCGGCCAGAGTTTTTGTTTTTTCGTCACGAAACTTGGTATATAGCATTCAATTAGCAAACGATTGAACGAGTTCGTTAACCACCAAAATCGGTCCACCGGAAGGGGGGGTTTACCCCGAACCCAAAACACTAATTTGACCATTTCAGCCGTAATATTTGTTATATTTCAACGAAACTTGGTATTCGTACTGGTAATATAGAGAGAAAAGTGAGCTATAAAAAGAAACCAAATCGGTTCATAAGGAGTAATACGTCGAGAATAGTTCACAGTATTGCATTGGTTAGTAATTTATTTGAGTCTTTCTATCTTCTAATTTTATTAGTTGTTTTCAATTCGACAATTACTGTCTTATGAATAAGATATAAAACACGGTCTTCGTATTGCAGTATCCTTCTTTGTGTTAGTGAAACATTTTACCACATCCTCTTTATCATTTTTCTGAAATTGGAACTTGACCAGTACTATTTTAAAATTGTCACAACTCAAATTTGTCAAATTTGCCTTAACAACGTTTCTCTCCAAATGATAAGCGACTCGCTGAGAGATAATATGGGTGCCAGCAATACAGATATAAATGCTTTTTATTTATTTAACTGCTTTAGAAACCTGGTGTCTTATACTTTTATGACAAACTCACATCATGTCTGTGCTGCAGTGGAACATTAATGGAATTGCAAGGCACATCGAAGATCTGAAATTACTCCTGACCCAGTCCAAACCACAAATCATGGCATTACAGGGAACGCAACTTCAACAAGGTAAGGACTTCAGCATACATGGCTATTCCCTCTATAGGAGAGACTACTCCTTGGGTGGCAGAGCTTGTGGCGGAGTTGCGATATGTGTAGAGGATAACATCCACAGCGAACCTGTTCAGCTGAGGACGACTATCCAAGCAGTAGCTGTCTCAGTACACTTACCTTTTCGTCTAACTGTTTGTTCTGTTTATCTGCCACCAAGTGAACCCATAGACGTTCACGAACTCAATGACTTACTGACACAATTACCAACTCCTCTATTATTCATGGGGGACGTAAATGCAAATAGCCAAATGTGGCATTCAATGGCCAATAATAGTAAAGGAGTACTACTAAAACATGTATTTGAACAGAATGACTTGTTATGCCTAAACACAGACTCACCGACCCACCTCTGCCCAAGAACAGGAACACATCCCATGTATAAAAATCTACCCAACATAGGCCTTGAGACCCTTTTAAATATATTTAACGACATATTTCAGAGCGGTGCCTATCCTCCCTTCTGGAATGAATCTATAGTTATTCCTATATTAAAAAAAGGCAATGATAGTAAGTTAGCCTCAAGTTTCAGGCCCATTAGCATGACTAATTGTTCTGAGAAAATGGTGAATAAAAGAATCATTTGGTTCTTAGAAACCAATAACCTTCTCTCCGTATTTCAATGTGGTTTCAGGACAATGCACTCTACTATGCACCACATTGCTAGGCTGGAAAATGATATTTTAGATGCCTTCCTAAATAAAAAATCCGTACTAGCTGTATCATTAGATTTAGAGAAAGCTTACGACAGAGTATGGAGGAGACTAATACTGTCTCAGCTGCTTGAGTGGGGTGTGCAAGGCCAAGTCATGCTTTACTTGAAGAGCTATCTTTCCCGAAGATCATTCAGATCTATAACTCAAAGAGTGTCGTATTGCCTGTATGCTGATGACCTCCTTATCTACACCACATACACGGCTGTCAATACAGGTAAACAACAGGTACAGAATACACTACAGGAGTTATATCTGGATTATGGATGTATAGCATATTCCTCTGCCAGTCCTACAACCTTAAGACTACTCGACACTATACACAACACAGGACTCAGGCTTGTCACAGGAGCTTTCAGAACCAGCCCTTCAGATAGCCTTTGCGCATTGGCAGGAGAACCCCCACTGCAGTACAGGCGTGCAATGTTGCGTTTTTCATTTTTTATAAGGTCAAAAGGACTTGGAACGCCCAACTATCACTTGACTACCAACTGACTGACTTTGATTCTGCCGTTCTTATGAGGTCGTCGCCCTTGTTGCGAAACTCAACAACAATTAATAAATAAATAAATTTATTTGAATCAGCACGCAAAAATGTATTTGGTATTGTACATCTCTGCACCCATCGAATAAAATATGACTTTTGAAAATTGAATAATTACTGTATTTTTTTTTGTGCTCTTTCTTGATATAAAACCCGTTTATCTTCCAAAAAAATCATTCTATTAAATCGCTCTCATTCGAGGCAGAAGAATACAATACTTCAAAAATGATACTGAAATCAGAAAGATTCAAGCACCTATAGGCTTTTTTCCCACAAATTGGGAGTTTGGCGCCACTGTGCCCTACAATGAAATATTATAATAATAAGGGCTCACGGCAGTATTCGCGTCAAAGAGTGATATTTATCGGCTACGATATAAATTGGAATATGGTATATTTATCGATCCTTCTGTTTGTGTAGCTACACACGGCCTTCCTGTAGAAATATACCTTACAAATATTTTTCTTTGATTTATATCTTTTATGTGTATATATATATATATATATATATATATATATATATATGTATATATATACATATTGTATGTGCACGGTGTAGTTCAAATTACGTTCCCATTGGGTACCTCTGAAAGGATGTCGAGTCGTATGAAAACGGACGTGAAAGATATGTTATCATAACGTTTGACAATTTTTTATTATTATTCGTTTAATCAATTTGTTAATAAATTGTCAATTATTGCTTTTAAGTTTAATTATCTTTTTTAATGAGAGCTATAAGATAAGAACCAGAAAAAAATTTAAGAATATTATTTCTCTAACTTAAGCCAGATTAATTTAATAGAATACAATGATAATGATAAAATTTTATAATACTTAATCGGTAAATCACTTTCATTCATAATGAATTTTATAAAAATAATACAATTAACCCTGAAAGTTTATGATTCCTTCAAATTTTCTTTTATTTTTTTAAAAAATAACAACCTAATTTTGATAAATATTTATATTGTTTAAGTACATTTCAGGACATTGGAAGAGAAAGGGCGAATCACGAAATCTGGGAGATCGAAGTCAAAGTTCTGAAAGTGCTTCAGGATAGCAAGGGCGAATGTTTACTCTATGAAATGCTGATTCATAAATCTGAGTGAAAAAGTATGCAATTGAAATTCAATAGTTTAATTATAATTCATACGAATGATTTATGGGTAACAAAACTCTAGGAGGGGAGTTTCTGACACAGGATTCGCCCTTTAAATCGGACACTGAATTTATCATAGGTCATGCTGCTATTGACTTCAACTTGTATCTGTGAGAGAAGTAAAGGCAAACCAAAGAAACAAGGCGAAGCGTCGTGTTACCTACATATTTCTGACTCTAAAAATAATAAAAGTAGATTTTTCAAATTCTCCCTTTCCCTTCCAAGGTCCGGATTTTATTTCTAGTTTACTAGTAATAATAACAGGTTTCTAATCACCTCATTTTTCACATATTGTTGTTGGAGCGAAAAGGTTTTGGGTTCATTTAATGTCTCATGGACTGTAATTAGTGGCGAAATAATTCATTCGAATACGAAAACAAGTGCAATTATTTTTTAATGTTAATTTCCAAGTTCCTCATTAAACATTTCACACTCTCCCGATTTCCAATTATATTAAATAATTGTTCTTAGGAGCATTGTAGCTTCCTAATCCAATGCCTTGGGCTCAAGATTATGAATTAGAAACAAATTAATAAAATATTTATCTAATGGAGTGAGTCAAATAAAATTACCGTTTTATAGGTAAAAATCAAAGTTTATTTTTCTTCTACTTACAAGGTTTTTAATCATCAAAATATATACCATTGCGTTCTATGGTTTGACGCCTTTTGGAAGCCAGCTGTAGAAATCCTTATTGGTACCACTCTTTGGGTTTAGAATCGAAGAACTCACGAACCCCATTCAAGTTGTTGAATGTTTTCCCACAAAGAAAATGAGCCAACGATCTGAAAAGGTAGTAGTCTGATGGTGCTAGGTATGGACTATATGCAACGGGAGTGAGAAGCTCGATTCCATCCAAATCAGCTAGTTTTTGTTTCATAAGGCGAGAGATGTGGTCTGGCATTATCTTGTTGGAACAAGACTTGCGTTCTGTTGACTAAACCTGGATACCGCTGAGCCAAAACATCGTAAATTCTCTGCAGTCGTACTAAATAGAACCAACTAGTTATTTTTTGTAGGACCAGCTTCAACATCAGTGCGCAGAGCTTTCTGGTTGACTACTGAAACTCGGCCTGAAACAGATATCTTTTCAAGGCTCAAATCACCTTCATTAAATTATTGGAACCATCTTCTCATCGTCTTTTCATTCAAAGAGTCTTCTTCCTCAAATTCAATCACTAAACGAATGGCTTCCCTTGCTAATAACTTCCGTTCCCAAAAATAAAGCAAAATTATGATAATTCCGTACTGTAGTGTCATTGTGAACAAAGGGGTGCTATAGAAGTACTGAGCCCGGATAGAGGACATGCTGGTTACCAAATGATTCAGAAGGGATCAAACATGAACTTCTAATCACAATTCGTAGCTCCCAAATGTAAATAAGAGAGGAATTACGATGCAAGGTTCAAACACAAAGAAAACGGTAATTTTTTCTGACTCATCCCATTATTTAGGTTTGTATTTGGTGTATAGTTAATGTAAATAAAAACGTGCCTAGTTGTGAATTGCATTTAATAGTGGCCAGTCTAAATGTGCCAAAAGTTGTGGCTATTATTATCAAGGAAAATCGTTAGAACTTAAAAAATAAATATAACAAAAAAAGTATGTTGTTTTATGTACCAACATTATTTGTGTACTGTGGATGTGTCAGAAATGCCGTAAGACCTGGAAGTCCTTGAACAACGGATGTTCACAGCCTCACAGGGACTAGCGTCCTGCACAGCCCCCTTGGGTGGAGGATATGCTTCCAGCAACTCAGCCTTCATCTCCTAGGTTTCTGCACACACCATCATCGTTTGGGGAATTTTAGGTTCTCGTGGAAGTGAATCTGAAAAGCTTGTTACAGTATCTCTTCCATGAAACACGCTTTTAATGTGTAGGTTGATTCAAGTAACAAGTAAAATAGTCGGCGATACAGATTTGGGATAGTCACATATTTTATTTAAGCAACTCAATTAACCTTTTCAATACAATTATAAGAAGTAACGGACATCGCAGGTGTCGATATGTTGGGAGCTGGATAAGGGCAAAAATAAGAACAATTAGGGGACCATGAGGTCAAAAACAATTTTTCAAGATTTACAACTAAAGTTTGGGTTAAGGTATCAGACTGGGGCATTTCGGAAGAGGAAATAGACATGGGAATATGTGTAGACCCTTGAGCAAATCATCCAGATCGGAGACCCTCAATAGCAATGCTGTGGTGAATATACATACTTGGTATGGTGGCATCAGACATTGAACTGTTCAAGGATATTAAGGCAAGAATAGATGCCTCTTTGGAGTACAGTTACCATAGAAGTTCAAAAGACTCAAGAAATAATGAAAAAAATCGGAATATTTTTAGAAGAAAACCCAAAATAAGGATTTATAAAACTGTGATCAGATGGATTGTCTCATACGAAAGTAAAGCTAGTAATCCGCTTTAGATGCTTTGGTGGAATTAAATTTTACTGTGCGTTTGGTGGGCAGTTTGTGGTGCGTTTAAATTGGGATTATTTACCCGAACCTGTATTTGGGCTCATAGATTCAGAAGCGAAGCCCTTAAAAGCTATAAATAAATAAATTTACCCGAACTAACCAACATTTTTTTATTATTTGATCCTACTGAAGGCAAATCACTTTCATTAGAAATAAAAAAATAAAAAATAAAAATATTTTCGATTACAGTTGTAAGGGGCTCTGTTTCATAAAATTGGCGAATAAGAAAATCCCATTTATATAATGCCTGGTTTTTGTCTGCCGGAACAGGAACGAACCCACCAATGAACCAACCTAAATCAGGAAACCGGATCATTACACCAGGTAGCAAGAAACACATGCGAAGCTTTTTGCTCACACACACCCAAGTCTCGTTAAGTCTGCTATTGATTCAGAAACTTCTTTCAATTAGTGCATTCCGAAGGAAAATAGCTATTGAGTTTGCGTTTAGGCAGAATTTTCGAATATATTCTATCCCATCTTAAAAAAAAAATATATATATTTTTATTGTAGCCATTGCCTTGTTTATAATAATCTTGTAAAATGTTTTTATGTATTTCGGTATTTCATCAATCAATAACAATCAATTAAATATAATTTTAAACTATCAATTCATCTATAGCAAATTATCAATATTAATTGATATCATATCCAGTAAGATAAGCTTCCCCGACGTTAATAATTGTTTAAATGTAACAGATAATTTGAGTATGTGTTACATAACTAAATTATGTTCCTAAAAGTAATTAACGGAAAATTTATTTAAACTATAGGGTCTATTTATAAAATAAAACATATTTTCAGGACGGTTAATAAACAAGTTATCACCCTTTTCAAGTCAAGCCATCATGATTTTATCACATTTCGAAGGAATTGAGGTTGCACTCATGAAAACGTTTTGAAACATTGATAATGTTATGTGTCAGTTAAAAATATACACGCCACAGTTTTTTTTTCGCCACAAAACCTGATATACAAGTTATACGCTAATCTGTATATATATAAAAATCACGTGTCTGTCTGTTTTTCTGTATGTATGTTTTTCTGTTAGTCCATTTGTCCCTGTTACAAATCTACACCGTTTGACCGATTTTGACCAAACTCGGCACACAGGAAGGTGAATCGACTACTACTGGCCTCTGTGGGCTGTTAGATGAAGCGCTGTTGTGCTGGCCTCTGCCGGTAGCATTATGAACTAAAAAAAATTCGAATCGTTTGACCGATTTTCGTAACTGGTTATAGACAACTAGGCATCAAGTAGATCTAGATACGGGGAGAGTCATAGACAGAAAGTAGGTGTAGCATGGCACACTGGGTAACAGCTAGTACATATATATATCACGTGTCTGTCTGTTTGTCCGCATATCTGTTTGTCTGTTTGTTCCTTATACAAATCTACACAGTTTCACAGATTATGACCACACTTGGCACACAGATAGGTCTGGATACGGGAAATCTCCTAGGCTAGGTCAAAATAGTCAAATTTCAAAATTTGGTCAAAAGGTCAAAAGTTTTGTTCAAGAAAAATTGGCTACACTGAACCATTCAGATTGTGACGGCCATTTTGAATCGACAGCCATTTTGAATAATGTCTCAAATTTATTTGTTGATGTTCCTGATAATTAGAATAACTCGAATTCAGTGATGACTTTACATCATTATATAATCATATAATGCAGTTTATTTCAATTTTATTTCAACAGTCACAGTCTAACTAAGGAGTTCTGGCCTTTATTTGATAAGAGCTATCTATCCGCAGGCTCTGGTGCTGGCCTCTGTCGGGTTTTTTCAGAACTGCTGTGGTACTGGCCTCTGTTGGCTGTCTCACGAACTACATCTATACAGATATAAACAAATTTACAGAGTTTGTCCGATTTTGACGTAACTTGGTATACAGGTAGATTTTGATACGGGGAGAGTCGAAGGCAGTAGGTAGCTAGTAAATAATAAATCTTTACGTCCCCACGTATCTTTACGTCCATAAAGACACGACAGAAACTCGCGTTTTTTCTCTAAATTAGGGGCGTAACAGGAACTCCGGGCAAAATTAGTGGGGCTATGGGTAACATGACCCTCATTGGCTTGGGCGAAGGAGTGCGTATTAGCTCAGGGCCGGGATATTCTCGAAGGCCAGTAAATTAACCGTCAGAAAGGACTCGTAAAGTAGAACAAATACAGCTAGAGGCATTCAGCTAAAGATCTCATTAGAACAAACCTCATAATATCCCATTAGATTTGACGGGAATAATTAGCTACGATCTGGATTAGCTTTCTATATGGAATTAAGAGGCACGTACAAGAGAGAAAACGCTAATAAATAATCTCTCTGCTGAAATTAGCAATTATTAGGCCGAATATAGTTTATTTCGTTATAATTTGGGTTTATTGTATCTAGAATTATCATATCCCACTAGTATTTCTAAAGTGAAACAAATCAAAAATCGGTTTTATTCACGCCGTCATAGTTAGGGCTATAAAATACATGGTAAATATTCCTTTATCAACCATCAACACTTTATGGACCTAGCTTCATAGCTTGTACACCAGAGGGCACTCGTGTTATCCTTCCTGTCTAAATCCTATGGCACCTACCTACAAATGCAAGAGTGAAACATTTTCAGTTGAGTTTTATTTTCAGTTGTGTCACTTTAGAAATACTGGTGCGTTATTTGAGGCAATGGATTTCAACATAAGAATGTTATTCCCTAACCACTACTACCCGTCCCAAGCTTGAGTGTGGTTTCTGGGCACCCCAAGTCTCATTTTTTCTATTACAGCTTTTTTTTTTCTTTTTTTTTTTTTTTTTTTTTCTTTTTTTTTTTGCTTTTTTTTTAATTGGAATTAAGGGTGAATTCAACCGCGGGAGGTCTATTAGAGCTTAATTTATGTTTATGACCTACAGGAAATTCTCTCTGGGAATGCTTTTTACTAGTTAGGAGAATGATTGCATTTCAATTGTTCTAAGTATTAAAATAATTTAAACCAAATATTTCTTTCAAAATTAAATATTTTATCTTGGGATGATAGCACAACCCACATAGTTCTAGGTATTTTGCAATCTATTAAGGCCTAGGGAAGTTAAGGTTGTACTCTAATCGATTCCAGTGACGTCATTCTAAACCACAAACCATAGCAACGGTATATTTAATGGTTATTCCAACACTTTAGATTATATACAATATACAATACAATAATAACTTTATATAACACTCCTGTTATTTATAAATCTTGTTTAACAATGAATTAACTTAAAAAACATCAAATAAATTATTTTAGTAATTTTTAAAACTTATAAGTTAAATATATTTCCCTTTTTTAGAAGTTCTATGTAACCATAAAGTAGAGCGACACGCATTGACAAAACAGGGCCTCAAATTTATTTCGTTCACAACTGTCGTATCAATCCATCAAATCTAAACGGAATCAAAGTTAAAAGGCGAAACGAGTGATATCATATAAATAAAAAACATGTATTGAATATCAATGTTTCAATATATACCGTGTGTATCTCAAGTTAATGACAATCCTTCAGGGGGTGAAACAGACAAAAAAACATAGTTCGACACCACCAACCACAAATTTCTATCTCACTCCGTTCCAGACATAAGGCGTTCTAAAGGTTCTTTAGAAAAAAAACGTGTTTTTTGTAATTCAACTTCAATTTTCTCTGCTTGTACACATTTTTTTTTCAACGATTCATTAAATGTTTGAAATCAGCATTATATTTTCTTAAATTGTAATGCACGTTCAATGTTCAAAATGATCTCATTCAGACCGTAACATCAATTCCAAAATTACTACTCAGCATAGTGATATTTAAAATCAATGAGGAATTTTACAATGAAATAGTCAACCAACTAATAATTTGTGCAGAAGATTGAGACAAGCCTTAGTGATCCATTTTAGATGTTATTCTGATAGAACAATGTTGAGATTATAAAATAAACATTTTTTAAATTTAAATAAACTGAACCTACTCAAAATTTATTCTTCTAATCTATTCTGACATTTAGTTTTTATTAAAAAAACTGAACTAAACGTTTTCTGTACAAAAAAAGCATTTCCACAAAAAAAAAAAAAAAAAAAACATATATGGTATATGTAAAAAGTCAGACTCGCAGGAACTGCAGCAACCTAGCGCGGTTCCGTTCTTATCCCTAGTCTAATTTGGAAAGATTAAAATAGAAGCAGTCATTATTTTGGTTCCACCTGTCTTGAAAGGTCTTTATTTACGATCTTACCTGGAAAGGTCGGCTTACACTAGAAACGGTCCCGCTAGTTACAAGGTCTTGGAATCTTGGAACTATATATTTCTAACAATAAATTGTTTTTGTTATTTTACTTAACCAGTTTTATTGTCAAATACATTATCCAACTATAAGCAATTAAAAAATAACAAGGAATAAAGCAGACAAAAAGGACCGTTCGAATAAACGAAATCAATTACTTTAAAGTTTTAAGCACTTATTTCTCCGATCGACATCGCCTAATTAAAACTTTCTTCAGAACCCTTTTTTGTAGGGCATTTAGTAATCTTTCGAATGGTAATCTTCCGCTTCCCAAGATTGTCAACGGTTTTCGAGATACTAACGAAAGTCGGGGTCTCCCGTGGTCTAATGGCTAGCGCCTTGGATTCATAAGCGGGAGATGGTGGGTTCGATTCCTAACCTCCGGCAGGAATTTCATCATCCCACGGCTCGCTGGTAAAATTACTCGCTGCACCCTGGATGTCGGCGCTAATGACCTAGATGTAGATGCGCCTTAAAAAAAAAAAAAAGAGAAAAAAAAAACAAACAAAAAAAAAAAAACTAACGAAAGTATACAAAGTTACCAAAACTTTTCTTGTCTGTTAATAAAATATATTATTCTAACCCTTCCTTTACTCCAAACGTAACCAAAATTTCAACATATTAGTTTTAGTGAAAGTAGAACACGCAGAAATGTTTCAAATGAATCCCATGATTCTAAGTACCAAAATCAAAGACAAACAGAACAGTTCGAATAAGCGAAATCAATTACTTTAAAGGTTTAAGCACTTATTTCTCCGATTGACATCGCCTAATCAAAACTTTCATTAAAACCATTTTTGTAGAGCATTTAGTAAGCTTTCTAATGGTAATCTTACGTTTCGCATGATTCTCAACCTTTTTCGAAATATTAAGGAAAGTATACAAAGTTACCAAAACTTTTTATGTCTGTTAATAAAATATTTTATTCTAACCCTTCCTTAACTCCAAACGTAACAAAAATTTCAACATATTAGTTTTAATGAAAGTAAAACATGCAGAAAATGTTTTAACTGAATCCCATGATTCTAAGTACCCAAACCAAAAACGGTATTCAAAAACTATTTTTCCTATTTTCTCGAAAACGGTTAAAGCTATCGCCTTGAAAATGGTTTCATTCGTTTTCCTAGCCCAAGAAGCCTATAAAACGAGTACTTACAAGCTTTTGAACTCAAAAACGTAAGCGTTACGATTTTTTTTGCGCGAATTTCGCCCCAAATGCCACTTCTACCAGTGAGCGGATTCTGCTGGTTAACGAACTTGAACTTTCAAATTGGACGACGGATTTTTGTACCAAATTTCATCACAATCGGACCATTAGGGAAGCCAGAAATGAGCGAACAGACAAATATATATATATATATATATATATATATATATATATATATATATATATATACATATATATATATGTATATATATATATATAAATAAATATATACATATATAAATAAATAAATATATATATATATAAATATATATATATATATATATATATACAAATTTGAACCACCGTTATTTTCGGTCTCTAGGGGTTCTGAAACGCGAAATTTTCTAGTCGGCACTTCCGGATTGTTTCATGAGATCAACCTTATAAGCGGGGTTCCTCCCTATGGAGGGAGGGAGGAACCGCGCTAAAATGGATATACGTTTCTTATTTTTGTGAGCTTTGCACCTTTAGCGATTAGTGAGACTTGAATAATGAGTCAAATATTTATGGATTAATTAAAACTGATATAAAATGAGCATTACTTAGAAAAATATTTAAGTAAGAAGATTTAGTATTTTCAGGTTTTGTTTAAATCTTATTAATATTTATTCATCTTATTCTTGTTAAAAGTAGGGGACTAAACTCCCTATGAATGTAGCTGCTTGTCGGTTGAGTGGATAGACTATTTACTAAGAGACTCATGGAGAACTTGGAGAGTTGGAGGGCTTGGAGAGAGATCTCTGAAACTAACCATCTCTAGACTCCACTCCGGCTCACTCTACAAATTGTTTTCTCCAGTCACTTACCATCCAGCCAGAACACACATAACGTTGAGATTTCTAAGCGCATGCTCTTAGAAATTTATTAATATAAATTGATTTTTGTCATGAATTCTTAATATTAGAATGGATGATATTAAACGCAGAAAGGTCGAGCGGGACTGAGGGCGATAGTGTGAGAGTTATTTTTATTACTAGTTTATAGCAATTGAGGTGATTAGGCTGTTACAATATAACTAAGTAATAAGGATGCCCGTTGGGCATGAGTGCTAAGGCGTATGCACTCCATGAATGGGTTCGAGTACCATTTTAGGCGAAAGCTTTTCTTTCAAAAAAATTCATCAGTCCTATCCTTGCTAAAAAAGTGGTAACTTGTAGGTAGCCCATCCTTGAAATATACGTCATTTATAAGTAGACGATAAAATCTAAATAATAATCCGCTAAGAAAAAAAGTCAGATTTTCGAAAAAGTCCCCCCCCCCCGAAAATCTAACGTTGAAAAAGAGAGGCCAAGTTCCAGGCCTCTCCCTAAAACAGTTTGCATATAAAAGTTATGATGTCGTAGTATTGGGCCAAGTTTTAGGCCCTTAATACCTTGTCAAGAACCTACTAACACCATCTCACTTATTTGTTCATTTCCAACTTGGCCTGTTTTTGTTACTCATTTAACGAAAACACGGCCTCTCTTTTTCAACGTAAGTTTTTTTTTGGGTGTTATCAAAATTCGTTGTAAGTGAATTTGGAGTTGGTGCCGTCGACATTTGGCTTGAGGAGGTGACGCTTGATAGAGAGGCCAACTGTTAGTCGGGTATGTCTGCGTATACTGAGGATTTGATGCCCCATATGATGGGATTAGGAGGGAATGATAGGTTTTCGGAGGAACAACAAGTAGAAAAGGGGCACTCCCCTTGGGAGCGGAGTCAACCACAACCTTTCAGGACTTTTACATTTTTGCCTTCAAGAACACCCTTATGTCTATCATTCTGAAACGTTTTACGTCTCTAGCTTTTTGGGAAGAGCCAAATAATTTTGATGAGTGAGTCAGCGAGTCCTATTGATTACGATTTTCCATCGCCTATATCTCAGAAACGCTTCGATGTAGAATTATGAAACTTTTCAATTTTGTTCACATATATTAGTCAGTGATGTGGGGGTGGGTAAATACCCAGTGGGTAGGTAAATATAAATTGGGTATTCACCCGGGTAAATACCCAAAAAGTGGGTATTTTCAGTTTTTGAGCTGGATAGAACCTCTTTGAATATTTTTTGGCGCAAACAAGGACTGAAACTTACCCATTTGATCATAAAAACTTAATAAACATTAATACTTACCCAGTAATATTTTAAAGAAAGTTAAAAGTCGGTCCGGGTATTTTTGGGTATTTACAACTTAATGTATATCTATGAATGTTCATGATTACTTTTACAGTGGGGAATGTTACTTAATTTTAAAAAGTTGTTAATGAAGCCTATTCAATTATTAAGGACTTATTTAAATTAAAAAAAGGGTCAAAATCATTTTCAATTTTTATTATAATAGTTGAAAACCATTTTAAGAGGTTTGTGATCCTTATTAATATTATTTGAAATTATGCTCATACAGTAGTAACAACATTCCAGTAAGTTTTGAGTCCGAGTTGGGGAAACTAGTTGTGAAATTGGGTATTTACCCTGGGTATATACCCTGGGTATTTACCCTGAAGAATAAATACCCGGGTATTTTACAACACTGATATTAGTATAATACCTGTGTAAACATTCGTAAGTTTATCTTTAACTACTTTAATGTTATGAGAGGTTGTGTATATTACTTCGTAATATACACACAGTGTGCGTAGGCCGTAACTTGGCCTGGCCCACTACTGTGCAGCTAGATAATTTGGCGTTGGCGGTGTGGAAGATAATTGGTAGGTGGCCACAAGGTAAATGCCACTGTAAGGATTTATTGGTCTTCCTCAATCATCTAGGCGTATATTTCCAAACACTTCTGCCAACAATCTGGGCGAAAGGTCTAAATTACAGAATTTTCTTAAAATTTTTTTTTTTTTTTTTTATATTTTAGCTTAAATCCAACTGTTCCTTGACTTCTTAAAATTTTTTCCAGCAAAAATTATCAAATATTTGGGAGCAAGAATTTCTATTCGAAGCTATCAAATAACATGATAATTGCGGTTTATGTTGATACACGCTAAGATGATGGAGTTCCTGCTAGTTGGGCTTATTTTTATTTAACATACGCATGCGAGTATATAACAATCCACTTTGGTCTATTATAAGAGAGTGACGTCTAAGAAAAAATAAGCGATTGGTTTCATTATATTAGACACGGTTGGAATCAATACAGAATATCGACAAGCCAATGACCCTGTTTGCGAAGTTCAACAAGAAGGGATGTGTAAACTAATTTCCTTAGCCTCTAGCCGGAAGGCAAACAGGGGAAATGAAGCCTATCCCTTTAGTCCTGTCTGCACTTTAGGGCTGATGGACTTACCTAGAGGACTTGTAAGCTGTACTTAGTTCGGCTACGCATATAAAGTAGTCGGGAGGAGGAAACCAGACAGCCGGGGGACACGCAGCAAGGAAGGTCCGGAAGCAAGGATTAGTCGATATGGGGGGGGGGGGGGGTCCCTTTAGTCACGTCGAAGAGACTTTTGGTCATTTTTAAAATAGGTGATTCCCATTTTATGCGCACGTTTTAGCACATTAAGCCATGTATGTAATTCGGCATGATTTACCTCATTTTTATATGGCGAAAAAATGTTTCTTTTCAAGGCTTCGGGTACGATACGAGCGATGAGCGACAAAATGACAGTGCGTTTAGCAGAGGAGGGGCACTGGCTACGATACAGAGCGGCTGGGCGGTAATTCTTTTAGTCTCCGACATCGCATACTCCAACATACTTTTTTAAAATTAAAATATCAATTAAAAACCCTAATATTTTAAATTTTTTGTAAATAAAAATATCTTACCTTGCATGTTTAATGCGTTTTCAACCTCTTCTCATAGTTTCTTGGTTATGATTGTATTTTTAAAATCGGTGTGTCTGTCATTCCATACTTTGTACTTCCGAAATTAAAAGCTCACATTCACTATCATCCAATTTACTCTTTTATTAGTATTCATATTTTAAAATTATTTATATGAAAGGTAGCTAGAAGGTTATAAGCATTGGGAGGTTATAAACATTGGATGGTTATAAACATCTTTCCACGTAATTTAGTAAAGTTAGTACGTTTATTTATTTATTTTTTTTTTCTTCTAGGGTGCTTCGACTACCTAGGCCATTAGCACTGTTAGTAAGTTGTTCTAAATTTTATTAGCTTTCGTTTTAAACAAAATGCATTGAATTGCGTTTGGTATTTAGAGGCTGTAGCCGTATTTTGTAGCACGCAAAATATAATGTCTGGTGTGAGTGACAAGAAAAATTGTAATGTCTGAGCTAAGCGATGAGCGACAGGCTGGAATTTGCAAGCCACGTCGCCTGGTCGCTCATGCCTATTGTAGCCAGTCCTCATTCCTACTGCACTCCAGCTCAACATTAATGTGAGCGACGTTGCTCTGTAGCTTTTCGCTTATCGCTCATCGCTCGTAACGTACCCGAGGCCTAATAACCTATAACAAAAGTAATATAAAGACGAATAACTTGTTCTAGCCTTGAATTACTGACTTTCAAGGCCTCGTAGCGGAAAACACCTTACAGTTCATTTTTCTATCACAAAAAACGTGATCGTTATAACTTTCTCATTTCATTTTGTTCTGCGATGGCTAGAAACCTATTTTTTATCTTGAATTCTCCCAATATCCACTGTTATGAAAGGTTTCGTTGGCGAGCTTACGAGTATATTGAAAGCATTAATAGGAATACTGTTATTACAATATTTTTGTAACAGTCGGTGAATGGGGGCAAAAGAAGGTGCCGTTCTGAGCTACATATGTGTGTGCGTATTTATGTAAATGTTTTAGTGTAGCATTTGATATTTTGTGTATGAAGGGCTTCAAGTTAGGATCCCAACATATCGATAAATATAGGAAAATATCCCCCCCCCCAAAAAATACTAATTTCTTCTTTGTAAATATATTCCTGAATGACAACTATTTGTCATTCGTTTTAATTGAATTTCGTCTTCATAAAAAGCAATTATTCAATCCCTAGCGTTCAAAAGGTCACCCTGAGTGTTTAAGCAATCACCGACAGAGAAATGGGAAGCCATTCGGAGCATAGAATCGACGAGAAAATAATATTTTTTAATTGATAGGGGTGAGATGATGACATTGAAAGCCTTTCAATCGAAGTGCCACCAGAATCTAATGAGGTGGGGGGGGGCTTTTATATTCCTCCTCTCGTTACGGTCTATCCTTTATCGATAGAGAACACATGTGCTGAAAAAAAAACTTCACGAAAAGTTTGAAGTATCAAAGAAAGTAAAAGGGCAAAACCAACTTTGGTAGTTTCCTGAAAGACATCACATTGATTAAAATTCTTGTGAAAGTGATTTATTTCTCGCGTTTAGTTAATACACCAGCGACAATTTTTTCCTTCAACAACAATTAGTGGAAAACCTCTGCGCTACAAACACTGATGACATTTTCTATAAATAAAACGAGTTTTAAGCGCATTCTCTACTTCCCTCCAAATCTGTGAATGTTTATATATATATATATATATATATATATATATATATATATATATATATATATATATATATTTGTCTGTTCCGTCTCTAGCGGTCCCTATAATGGTCCGATTTTAGTAAACTCTGAATTATTAAAGAAAGAAAGTCTTCTACATAAGAATAGACTATGCCATACTGTGTAAGCAATGAACCTGCACAAGTGAGATAATAGATACATATGGAAATGTCACAGAAAAAGAAAAAAGTCCGTCACGCAGGAGCTGCATAACTAAGCACTTTCCTCAGAATTTGGGTAGTGTAGACTGCTTTCCAGAACAATTTGCTTAAAATATCCTACATAAATAAAATAAAAACGTGAATAGTTCTCATTTTGTAATGAGTAACTGATCAATTATTAATTTGCTTCCAGAGTTATGTTTACACATGGTACCTACTACACTACGTAATAAATACAAAAATCCTCATATTATCGTATTTTGATCTAACGCAGGAACAGGATACAGTCCCTCTAGTGGTAGAAAGCGCTCCTTGCGGCGACTTTGTGAACCTACGTCTGCCGGCTTTTCTATTCAAATATATTACAAATTAAACCCCCGCTTTCCGATTGACCGATTCAGCTCATTTTTACAACACTTCTTTCTCATGAGTTACCCACGACGTATACCGCGTTTCGTTACAATACTGCAGAAATTACGACCGGTATGAGTATATTAGGAATTTTGGTCCGGAGTAAACCCCCCCTTCTAATGAACCGATTTAGTTTATTTTTACAACACATATTTACCTGTAGATTACCACTACGAATACCGAGTTTCGTCGAAATATACTAAAAATCACGGCTGGTAGTGGCGAATTGGTATTGTGGGTCCGGAGTAAACCCCCCCCCCCTCCTAATGAACCGATTTCGTTTATTTTTACAACACATATTTACCTGTGGATTAGCACTACGAATACCGAGTTTCGTCAAAATATACCAAAAATCACGGCTGGTAGTGGCGAATTGGTATTGTGGGTCCGGAGTAAACCCCCCCTTCTAATGAACCGATTTAGTTCATTTCTATATCTCACTTTTCTCTCTATATTAACACTACGAATACCAAGTTTCGTTGAAATATAACAAATATTACGGCTGACATAGTCAAATAAGTGTTTTGGGTTCGGGGTAAACCCCCCCTTCCGGTGGACCGACTTTGGTGGTTAACGAACTCGTTCAATCGTTTGCTAATTGAATGCTATATACCAAGTTTCGTGACGAAAAAACAAAAACTCTGGCCGCTATCGTGTTAACAGACACATATATATATATATATATATATATATATATATATATATATATATATATATATATATATATTAACGGGGGTCATTTTCGGTGTCTACTAGGTAGGATCGATAAAGATTTGAAGAAATTTTTCAAAAATTCCGTCATGAGTCCAACCTCAATAGCTACTTTCCTTCGGAGGAAAGTGCTAAAAGAAAAACAAAAATAGTCCCGTAGTAGGCCATGAGCGGCAGATACTATAGATGTATCTGATACATGAGCGGCAGATACTATAGATGTATCTGATACATGAGCGGCAGATACTATAGATGTATCTGATACATGACCAGGCGGCACACTAGGGAGATAGTTTGTTCATTACTATGCTCCGGCCTCCTGATTTCCCCCTTTGGGTTAGTCCAGGGACGGTCAGGGAGGCCGAATCCAATCCACGAACGAAGACACTATAAGATAAAAGTCTTAAATGCGTGCTCGGGATTTGAACTCGGGTCCTCCAGCTATTAGTCCAGTGCTCTAAAACTGAGCTATCCTTGCCACTCACAAAGTGAGAACTTTGTAAGAAGAATTATTAATATATTAATTTAGAGATGCTGGCATTAATCGAAAATGACCCAAACTTTTTTTACAATTCTTTCATCCGTTCAACCTCAACAACTCCATTCTTCCAAAAGTATAAAATTAACATAATAATAGCTAGTCATAATAATTGTTTGAATAATACAATCAAATTATACTACCACCATCGCATATCTGTACCCACTATCCGAGATAGTAAATTTTTCCGGTTCCAATTTATATTTTAATCGCGAGGAGCGAAAACGAGCAAATTATCATGAAATTTGCTGCTCTACAATCTGCAGGCCCATAAAGCCGGTTATTGCTCCCCTTCATTCTCTACCCTTTTTTCGTCACGAATCGGCCATAACGGTTTATTAAAACAATTTATGTCAACACCGAAGACTTTATTCTGCCAACATTCCACAACTAAAAAGAAAATTACTTCTTATATAATATATATACCTATATATGCAGGGTGGCCCAGACAAGCGGGCCACAAGAGGAATAACCCCTAAACGGTTTGAGATATCAAACTTTTTCAAAGGAAGTTGTAGTTCTCGTCGAGATCTATAAAATGGTGCTCCTATGCAGAATCGCAACTACCTTAACAAAAATACTATTTAAATAAATTCAAGTGCCTTTTTTTTGCAATATCAGATGAGGAATATATACAAATGAAAACGTATTTTTACAGCGAACTACTTGTCGTTTCGAACCCCCGTTTGCACGGATCTTCCGTTAGTACATTTTAAAAATATAAATATAAATATGGGTAAATAGGAAATCCTTCCCTTCAAGGCTCTATTTGAGCCTTTAGAAGTGCCATTTTCTCATTTCTGAGAGCACCGTTTTATAACATTGCTCCTTTTAAAAATTTTGATATCTCAAACAGTTTAGTAGTTATTTCTCTTGTGGCCCGCTATATATATATATATATAAATATATATATAAAATAATTAGTGTTCATATTATGAACATTACTTATTATATAAAAACATTAACTACCTACTTAAAACTTTTACAGTTACAACTACATCCATAAAAGGTCATTCGGGACTATTAGGAAACACGCCAGTTGACTTGCGAAACCTGCAATTGCATACATATATCATACACTGAATTTACGCAACAGACAATATACAGTAAAACCTCGTTAACCCGGGCCAGTTTTGAAAAAGAAATTATGTTGTTCAGCGTATTAAATGAAGACTTGTTTTACAGACGATAAATTGCTATTCTCAGTAGGTAAATTTCGCGAGTTTTCCTACCGTCTCGGCCGAGGTACAGTATCGTTTTGCTGTTTCATTTGCTTGTTTGCGAAACGTAAAATCATAGCTGTAACTATTGAAAACACACGAACTAACTGATTATTTAATTATTTATGTTTTTACAATTGATTTATGAGCTCTATTTTTCTATGAAGGTTACTAGTTTTCTCACGTTATCAGCATTATCTCCGAGGCTTTCATCAAAATTGTCTGATAACTTTGACTCTTCTCTACTTAACTCACAGATTCGGCATTCTGTTAATAAATGTTTCACTGTTATTTGAAGGTTACATGATTCACAGGCAGCAGGCTTAAAGCACAAAAAACTGGGGATCGTGGGCGGTGAGTTTTTTTTTTTCAATTATTGTTCTCTAACAAATTCTTTTCCAACCACAGAGCTTGATAATATACAAAAGTATTTAAAATCAAGAATATAATCAAAATATTCCACGAATCGCTCCCTGATTAGTATAACGAAACACAACAACAGACAAGACAGAGCTAATGGAAGTAAGTGGAGGAGTTGCGCCGAAGTCCGATAAGTTGTTGGTGTAGTTTGGCGTAGGAGGTTATAGTAAAGTAGAACAGTGCTCAGATTTAATGATGTCATTATCCAACTCCCGTGTGGGGCCTAAGTGTAGGCTCCCTTTATACTACAGATATCCAAGGGACGATGGGTAATCGCCTCATACCTACTGGGGATTAATCTGACATAGTTAGCTTTAGGGCTATGTCACCAAACTTGGAATAATGGTAGGTCTTGATACTAGAAATCTCCTAGGCTAGGTCAAAAAAATCTACCAGTTGTCTGTCTGTATGTTTGTCCCTTATACAAATCCACACCGTTCGTCCGATTTTGACTAAACTTAGAATAATGGTAGGTCTTGATACGAGAAATCTCCTAGCCTAGGTCAAAAAAATCTACCAGCTGTCTGTCTGTATGTTCGTCCCTCATACAAATCCACACCGTTCGTCTGATTTCGACTAAACTCGGTACACATGTGGATCCTTATCTGGGGAGTGTCATAGGCTAAGTCAAAAACGTCTTCCAGCTGCCTGTATGTATGTTTGTTCCCTATAAAAATCCACACCGTTCGTCCGATTTTGACTAAACTCGGTACACAGGTAGATCCTAATCTGGAGAGTGCCGTAGGCTAGGTCAAAACCCTCTACCAGCTGCCTGTCTGAATGTTTGTTTCCTATAAAAATCCACACCGTTCGACCGATTTTGACCGAAGTTGGAACACAGGTAGATCTTGATACGGCGATTGCCATAGGCTAGGTCAAAACGGCTACCATCTGTCTGCCTGTATGTTTGTTCTTTATACAAACCCACACCGTTTGACAAATTTTGATCAAACTGGACACACAGGTTGGTCTTGATCAGGGGATTGTCATAGGCCAGGTCAAAAACGTCTACCAGTTGCTGTCTGTATGTGTTTTTTAAAAATAAAAATCCACACCGTTGGACCGATTTTTACCAAACTTGGCATACATGTATGTCTTGATATGGGGGTGTTATAGGTTAGGCCAAAGTCGTCTAGGACTCCCAGTTGGGAGGTCACGGGTTAGAAACAGTTACAGATTCGTGTTATTAGATTTTAACAATACTTATTTGGTTTCTAATTTATTTAGGCTTTTCTGTATGAAGAAAGTAGGTGTATCATGGCACGCATGGGTAACAGCTAGTTTATTATAAATACAAACGCAATCACTGAGATCAGTCATTGTATAAATGATAAAACTCTTCTTTTTTTCAGCAACTTGAAAGGATTAATTAACAATATTACATTATTAAAATAAAACAACGTTACAAGTTAATATATCATTTATATTTATTATCATTTTAAATACTTTTAATGTCAGGACATTAACATCTAGGATATCCCACATGTTCAGTAGCTGTCCCTACTCTCAAGAAGGATCCATTCAAACCTTCAGTTGTGAACTAACAGCCACGCGAAGTACTCTCTTCCCGATTTGTGAAACCCACCATATCCCCCCATTGACTTCGGTTAACGAATACGAATTTTCATGGCGAAAGTATCTGATGGTGAGCAGCGAGATTCTGATGATGAAGAACCATTTGCTAAGAATGATTTATAAATCTAACCAATTTAAAAACCCAATCTGCCTCGGATGTTCCCAATTACCCTGCATGAGCTGAATGGATACCGAAAAATAGAATTTGTATTACCATATTGTACTTGAAGTGTTTTCTTCATTTTTTATGTTGTTCCTTGTAGTTCATAAGTCTGATTCTTAGAGTCGTAGTTCCTAGTTTTTATTTCCTTACCAAAAAGTCAGAATACCGAAGACTAATAACGTTCTTAAAATTGGAATGTTCTTAGATTCGATGTTTTTTCCTACATGAATTATTGTTTCTTGTTTTTACTCCCTATAGCTTACTTGGGAGTAAGTCTAATTACTTGGTTTTAATCAATAAAATGTTGATTTTGCGAAAAAATGGGTGAATGAACTTACGTGTTGTGTTGAAAATAACGTTGCAGTTGATGCGTGTCTATCAGACACTTCATACACTGGCATAGCGTCAGAGGGTTTATACACACCAAGGTCTATATATATATATATATATATATATATATATATATATATATATATATATATATATATATATATATATATATATGAAAGCGAATTTTCAGGTTTGCCCCCTTCCAAGTTCCTGATATGTAAATACATAATATTGTATTATTTTTTGTCCATACACACACGCGGACTAAAAGGTTAGTAGCGCCAAAACTTCGGCTGTAGCAAGATATAGGCAAGGATTGAGGCGATTATCTTTGATCAGGTTAAGGGCTTTGGCGAAGAAGGGCCACCTCGATGGCCGATTGATAGGGAAAGCTGTCGGAATTACAAAGAGACCAAATAATTTCAATAATGACGTCGACGGAAATTACCTAGGGTATAGATAGCTAATGGAGGATAGCGCCATTGGCTAAAGCAAGTAAAGGTGGTCAGGAAATTACCTAGGTTATAGATAGCTAATGGAGGATAGCGCCATTGGCTAAAGCAAGTAAAGGTGGTCAGGAAATGACCTAGGTTATAGATAGCTAATGGAGGATAGCGCCATTGGCTAAAGCAAGTAAAGGTGGTCAGGAAATTACCTAGGGTATAGATAGCTAATGGAGGATAGCGCCATTGGCTAAAGCAAGTAAAGGTGGTCAGTAAATGACCTAGGTTATAGATAGCTAATGGAGGATAGCGCCATTGGCTACAGCAAGTAAAGGTGGTCAGGAAATTACCTAGGGTATAGATAGCTAATGGAGGATAGCGCCATTGGCTACAGCAAGTAAAGGTGGTCAGGAAATGACCTAGGTTATAGATAGCTAATGGAGGATAGCGCCATTGGCTACAGCAAGTAAAGGTGGTCAGGAAATTACCTAGGGTATAGATAGCTAATGGAGGATAGCGCCATTGGCTACAGCAAGTAAAGGTGGTCAGGAAATTACCTAGGGTATAGATAGCTAATGGAGGATAGCGCCATTGGCTAAAGCAAGTAAAGGTGGTCAGGAAATTACCTAGGGTATAGATAGCTAATGGAGGATAGCGCCATTGGCTAAAGCAAGTAAAGGTGGTCAGGATATTACCTAGGGTATAGATAGCTAATGGAGGATAGCGCCATTGGCTACAGCAAGTAAAGGTGGTCAGGAAATTACCTAGGGTATAGATAGCTAATGGAGGATAGCGCCATTAGCTAAAGCAAGTAAAGGTGGTCAGGATATTACCTAGGGTATAGATAGCTAATGGAGGATAGCGCCATTAGCTAAAGCAAGTAAAGGTGGTCAGGACCACATGAATAACAGCCAGTAGGTTGGAACTGGCCGTTGACAGGAATTGGACTCCGAAAGGATTCAATCTAACCCAGGTACGAAAGAGTAACAGGTTCGAGCATTAACCACATTTGGCTTTCATGTAACGACCGAGCATCATTTAACTCGTGAGGAAGCCGGGTGTAATGCCGTAAAACGTGTTTCACGTCAGTCGAAGGCGATAGGGAAGGAGGAAACATGCTAAATTAGAATGTTCTAATGAAGCCATCAATCTCTATATAATGGGATGTTTATTATTAAGTGATTCATTTATGTAAATTATTTGATGCAAATTCAATTATACTCTAAAAATTATATGTTTATTTTGTCTGAATGTTATTTTTACAAAATCTAGTAAGAGGTGAATTCAAAGACCTTGAACGAAAATAACTTCCCTTCCTGAAATGTTTGTTTTCCCAATGTTCCATTTCTGCCATGACAACCCAGAAATAATTGCTTTTGCTAAAAATACAACATTCAACATATAAAAATAATTTGTCAGATAGAACCAACTAAAAATAATAACAATTGGGCAGAATGGATTCAATTTCCCATTCGGCCTTTTCCTAAATCTCGGGAGGAAAAGCTGTCACCAATCGTTCGGAAATGATGTTTTCTCCTCAACCCTGCGCCATTATTAAAATTATACACGAATATATCACTTCTAATCTTCCGAAACAAGTAATTTTAATAATGAATGCAAGAGTGGGCGGATTGGTTTTTAAAATAATTTGTCTCGCTGTATTGCAACCAATTAATTATTTATAAGTGTGAATGACTCATCTTGCTAGCGATTATTTCATGAGATAACCAATATATTGCTCTCGTTGCCAGAATAAGTCATAGCTTTACAGCTATTCGCATTTGTAGCGTACAAATGTCGTGTAATGCGATAATTTTTTCCTTTGAGATTAATTTGTTATTAAACACTTTTTCAAATATAATGGAAACGATAAAGAAATTTGCTTTTATAAAGAGTCAGATCTTCGAATGATTTGGTTTCATCCCATTGAAATATCATGTGGTTCTATTCAAGCATTTCCAAATCACAAGAATGTAGAAAAAGGCTAACACACAGATCCTGAGTGTTGAAGCTCTCAAACAATTATATATTCTAAGTGGAATATAATTAAATTGAACTTATGTAATAACTGGCTATTTAATTCCAAAGCTACGGTAAGCTAGATTTAGCTTATGATACCTGAGGATAGGGGCATAGATACATTAGTATGATTTGTCGTTCCATTCCATATGATTTGCCTATCACAGCTATAACCTCCCAAGTCATAAGCTTAGGATATTAACGTGCTATTAATATATGCTTATATACTCGTATATATATAGGCTGGTGGATCTGAGTTCAAATCCCAAGCAAGTACTGAAGATTTTTATCTTTTAGTATCTTCGTTCTTGGGTCGGATTCGGT
The DNA here is from genome assembly GCA_946811695.1 of Gonocerus acuteangulatus. Classification (NCBI taxonomy): domain Eukaryota; kingdom Metazoa; phylum Arthropoda; class Insecta; order Hemiptera; family Coreidae; genus Gonocerus; species Gonocerus acuteangulatus. The sequence continues at coordinate 36,225,529 of OX328124.1, read as the reverse complement.
CTCCCTTATCGTCCCAAGGCCTACCCAGCCTTTAATTAATTTATTAATGGGCACCTTGGTGCTAATGACTCTAGCACTCGAAACAGCAGAGGGGAATAATCAGGCGGCCGGAGCATAGTACTGACCACACTATCTCCCTTGCGTGCCGTATGGTCATGAATCAGATAGCTCTATGGTATCTGCCCCTCAGGGGGGAGTTAAAGATTTGTGTTATTAGATTTTATTATTACCTACTTATTTGGTTTCTAATTTGTTTTTGCTCTTCTAGATGCAGACAGTAAGTGTTGCATGGCACCCCCGGTAACAGCTAGTATTAAAACTTTACAAGTAATTACGAACGTAACATAATGAAAATCAGCCCCATATTGATATTTGTATATTTCTTAGAGTAATGCCTATGATAAATATTTATTGCAGGCATTTTACCATTCAACCTTGCCTTTTAATAACTATAGGTGTGTTTCATCTATTCAATTGGCATCTTCTTTTTATATTCGGGCCTTTCTCTGGCGGACTTAATAATTTCGTAATTCAACAATGAGAACTTTAAATAATATGATTTTGTAATGATTTGAAAATAGATTTTAATTTTTTCCGTCTAATCAGGACTCGAATGTTTAATTTCGAAGATATCAGTGCTGATATTAAGTTAGATGAAAAAGTAAGAAGTATCATTTTATGGCCAATTGTAAAGGTTCGTGAATTATTTACACGTTATTTAATAAACAGCGCAAACAAAAACAAAAACTTGGCTAGACAAAGTTATTTTAAATTCTATTAGCATTCGTTTAAAAAAATCATTGAAATCGGTTAAAATTTAGAGGCTTTAGCCTCTTTCGAAACACGAAATCTCTTTTGACTCCACTGTGCGGCACTTGCAAGTGTCACAACTATCAGAATAACGAAAAGAGATGTTAGAGCCATCTAAAGGAAAACCTAAATGTAAATCGGAAATCTTCAAAATGGCCAACAGCAAGGTTGTGTTGGATGGGATGGGATTCGAAGTATGTACTTCCTCATCGGGAGGTCAAAACATAATCTTCAAAATGGCCAACAGCAAGGTTGTGTTGGATGGGATGGGATTCGAAGTATGTACTTCCTCATCGGGAGGTCAAAACATAATCTTCAAAATGGCCAACAGCAAGGTTGTGTTGGATGGGGTAGGATTCGAAGTATGTACTTCCTCATCAGGAGGTTAAAACATAATCCAATTTGTCATTTCAGATTACTCAAGCCTTCATAACTTTGGTTCTATTCAATATCTTGTTTCCATTCAATGTCTATGTTATTATTCGAAGATACTTTGATGTACTGTCAACATTTCAAAGGGTCTAGCATTAGCTATTTCTGCACCTTAAACTCACGTATTTGGATTTTCAGCTAAATAGGCCGAAATGTTTAAAAGGGTGGATTTATTTTAAAACGGATTTATTTTAGGCAATGTACTTAAAAAAAAAAAAAAAACTTTATTTCATTTATATTTATAAATGATTGCATTTTCGGAATAAATTTAGGTACTATTGAATAATGTATTGTTTTGAAACTAATATCTAGTATCTCGTTGTTTCTTTAAATTATTTTCCCTTTTGTTACTTCATTCTCTCAAATCTTTCTTGTTTAACATTATTTTATTTCCTAATTTCAACTCTCCATCATTTTGATAAAACACCCTCAATCAGCCATGACCGTATATAATGGGGGGCTTAGAGAACTGACTCCCCCCCCCACATTAATTTAATCAGTTAGTTCAGAAAAAAATATAATTTTTTTCTCGGAAAAACTTGCTTTCCGCCGACATCAGCTGACTTATCCTCTATCAGCTCAAATACATATTTTGATTATTAATGTTTTGGAGCTATTTCAGGGTCGCTTTTTTGATCCATTCCGGCGCAATGAATAGTTTGATCATGGCTAAAACGAATATCATTCTAGAAACACATAATAGTTTAATATTCCAGTTTAATGAGTCTATTAGCGCAATCACAATAAATGAATCTCAGGTACCCACGCGTTATTCTGTAGAGTTAGTTTTCTATCACGGAATCGATATTAACGTTCATTGGCCGTTGGTGATGGTAAGGTATAGTTTGTCAGGGTTCGCTCCTGGAATCTTAATAGAACAGCATTTTTTTTTTTTTTTTTTTTTATAGGAAAATGGGTTTCATTGTTGACAAGAAACCGAGACGTTCGCCAATATACGACGGGGAGGCCCTCTTTTCTCTCCTTGCACGTCATGCTGCATCCACTTACTTGGAAGTAACATTATTTATTTCACAATCGTAGAGCGTCAAGAGTCAGGACATAATGAAGGAGCAACCCCTTCATATCTAGACAGTCCTACCCTTCAATCCGCCAAGAGTAACGCTCAGATAATCACCGTGGTAGTAAGGCTTTAACAGATAATCTGAAAGGTCTCATTCTCTTACCCTCTCCAATTAGTGAAATAAATAAAGGAACTTCTTCAATTCCCTAAAATCATTATTTATAATGCAATATCATATAGAAGTGTAAGATGTCATTTATATTAAGGCATGGATAAAAAATACAAAGACCCCATTTATAACTTATACTTAATCACCTTATATAAATGCAAATGATGATGTAACTTAAAATTGACAAGAAAAACATTAAAAAAATATTAAAGAATTAAATTAACTTATATAATATATAAAGGAATATACACACATATCGTCCCTACCATGTCAAACAATCGAATATGCAAAATCTCGTTTTTCAGATTCAGTACTTTTCTCTTGAATTGTGGACGATACGGCTTTTCGCATATTGCCCCTACTCTAACCCCTTTAGAATAGCCGGAAATGCTTTAAATAAAGTATCGAATATTTTTATTGGATTGTAACTCTTACAATGAAGGGCGTCGTTCACCCAAGAGCCATGGACGATACACGATATATCATCATGCGCGACGATGGAGAGACCGACACGCTGCACCTTGAGAGATATGTCGCTTGCACGACGTTTTGCAATTGCGCTGCTGTGAACCTTTCTTATCCCCCCCATTACTATTTTGTCTGTGCGTGTCGCGAATCGCATATTGCTTACCATATATCGTGTATCGCTCCAGTGTGAACGACGCCTTATTGAATCAAGTATCACCGCGGTAAATTTGAGAATCATAAACCATAAATGTTTCGGTTCCTAAAAATGTGTCAAGTCGTGTAACATATTATTTTAATTAAAAAAAAAAGCTTCTCAAAGTAACTAAATGCTTATATATTATGAATAGTAAACCTCAGCGGATTCATCGTCGACCGCTCATTTCCTGGCAAAAAAAAAAAAAAAAAAATCTACCAATATTTTTAAGCCCTAATAATAAAGTTGAAAGCGGGTTAATATGGATCCCGAAGATCCTATTCGAAACTAACCTACATTAGCAAGTTCGAACCATTCATAAGACTAAGATTCGTTACACTATGGCGTAGTAAGACAATGCTAACTTACCTACTATAGACATATAACCTATCATAGACAAGATAACATAGTGTTATGATGTCAGATCGTAATGACTAGCTACCATCCTTTGTGCTTTGTGAATAGAAATTTTGCTGATAGCTAAGTAAAGAGCAGGAAGAGAGCGCCTTTAACGAGGTAATTAGAGAGCTGCTCTTTGCGAGCGATAGGTGCCCTATATACCTGTCATCTTCTTTGATTAATTGTAACAGGATTCATTAAGCTTTTACTTCTTAATGCTTCCTCAATTAATAATCTGCCTAAAGTAGAAAACGTTTTAGAAGAGAAAAGTATTTTTTGTATGAGTAGTTAATGGTTTGTATTAAATTGTTTCTTACAATGTTCATTATAAATTCTCGTGTGTGGGGGATTGAAATACTCATGAAGTAAAAAGCTCAATAATTTCAATCCTGTGAACAGATGAAGGTTATTTAGAGTGGTATTTAGGAAGTCTGTGGTTAGAATCTTAATGTTTTATTGGATAAAAGCCTAGTGATTCGACCTGAGTAATGTGCTCATCCGATAATGAAGATACCATTACAAAATCAGGCATTTAATGTAACAAAAAACAACGAGACTAGAGGAATTAATAAACCAATTCGAATCTGCCGTCACACTGTGGTCAAAAAGCGCTCTAAACTTAATTTTTTGAATTATTTTCTCAGAACACTTTTACCTTAAAGATATGTTAAATGCTATTTTTTGAGTTTTAGGACCCTACCGTTGGTTGCAGGACGGTCGTTAATCATTGAATTACTACAAAAGGAAGAACATTTCCTAAATCCTCATGTACCAAAATCATTCCTTCAACTTTACTTGTTCAGACCGATAAGGTTGACGCATGTATTTTTTGTTTTAGTAGGATGGTCGAAGGACAGAAAAACCATTTCTTTATTTTTCGAATCGTCATTAGGGACGGGGATAAAGTAAAAAAAAAAAATAACACGCAACAGATTTCCTTTTATCATGTAGCTTTTGCGTTTCTCGGGCTTAAATTTCCCGTGGACATGTCTCAGACCTAAATTGGCTGCGTAAACCTGCGTACTTCGGTACTACAATCGGTTTTGGCACGATGTGTTTTTTTGAATGGCCCAGCCGAGTGGAGTTCAGTTGCGGGGGCCGAGCACAAAACGATTTATCACGTGAGTGACACATGAGCCTTTATTGTGGTTATAGACTAGTAAGTGTACACAATTTCAGGTTTCTAACTCAACGATATCAAAAGTTATGCAGTTTTGAGCGCTTTTTGACCACTGTGCGTCAGGGGAAAAGAAGATTTCTTTAACTATTTATTTTTCTTTATCATTTCTTATAGTGATAAAGTTAACTTTTAATCTACATAATATTCATTAATATATATACTTTTTTAATAAGTAAAAATATCTCAAGGTTACATATAGAAATAAAATAAAAATTAAATGGACCAATCATTTCATAGGTTTCAAGGCTTCATTAATGGTACGCAGGGAGTAAGAACTGGTTCGTTCATACATAAGTTTTATATTTTTAGAATTTCTCATAACAGCGAATTCCAAGAGCCTGACCATACTCGTTCAACTACAACCTTGGTTGAATCCATTCAAGTCGGTCCTAAAATCTATTATAGATAATAAAATTGTCTAAAACATCCTTTATTTCAATTTTTGTATTTCTCACGCTTTTTTTTTTTGTTGTATGTATTAGCAGATTCTTCACAGCTGAGAATATTGTGTCATAATTGAAGGGGTCGGGGCAAAATAGTTCAAAGCAACATTACAAATAAAACTTAACTGTAGCTTCTATTGTTGGATATTATGTAGGATTATCAGTTGAAATGGTATGGGGCTACAAGATTAAGTAGCATAAAGAGCTTGTAGTCATATAGCATTTAGATATTATGTGCGACCATCACAGACTGATGGTCGCACATAATATCTAACATATAGCAGCTAGAGTTAAGTTTTGTTAAAAATGTTGCTTGGCACTATTTTCCCTCGACCCCTTCAAATAACCCCGAGTTAAATATCATACGTGACAACTCGTGGCAATTCTTCAAAAGCAATTAATTTGTTTATAAAGTGTGTCTCGCTCAGACAAACTCGTGTGCCATGTTCAACTCGTGTGCCATGTTCAACTTTCAATTCAAGGAATGAAACCAATTAATGAATTATTTATTATGTTATTTTTATTCTGTTTAATGAATTTTTTGTATACTTTTTGGGATATTAGACCCGGTTTCTCACTTCTTTAAAAAGTAAATAAGATTATTTTTTTCTTATGCATAATAGATGTTCTTTTTTTTTCGTGTTTAACGGCGTATCAGCAATTAGGCTAATAACGCCGGGCTATCTACAGTTTGCAACCTTTTTATAATACCAACATCACGTGGTCGGTCACCCAGTCATGTTCTGACCCCGCCCAACGTTGCTTAACTTCGGTGATCAACGGGAACCGGTGCATTCAACATGGCTATGGCCGTTGGCTTAATAGTTTGTTTTTTTTTGTTTTTTTTTTTTATGGCGCATCTACATCTAGGTCATTAGCGCCGACATCCAGGGTGCAGCGAGCAATTTCCCAGCGAGCCCTGAGATGAGAAAATTCCTGCCTGAGGTGGGAATCGAACCCACCATCTCCCGCTTATGAATCCAAGGCACTATCCACTAGACCACGGGAGACCCCTAATAGATGTACTTTTTCTCAAATTAGTTCGTAAATGTCTACAACCATGCGGCATTGCTGATTTTAATTAATAATTTCAAGCTCCAAATATACGATATATTCATTCAACGGAATGAATCCCATCTGTAAGTAAGATAATAATGTTGAATAACACCTAAGATATATTTCAGTTACTTAAACTCAAAATCTGAAATATACCATATTGATAAATGACTGTGTCAATTAAATAAGATATGCCAAAGGTATGGGTTATTTTATATATACATAGCGATTCCGTGAGCATATTAAAGTTAGATTTTTTTTTACTACGAGTGTTTTTTTTATTTCAGGGATGATGTTATTTAGAATTGATATTTTCCTCGCGCAGACGGATCCTTAACTTTGACAGAATCTCTATCAGATAACATCACATGAGAAAAGTTACACTCTGATTTGATATCAGCTATTGTGCTGTTTCCTCGAATGAAATACTATTCCCACGCTATTCCTAAAATATGAAGGGAGGAAAAACTATTCCTATATAGGATATGTGCGATAGTGGAAAAAGGAAATTGACTAAAGGGTGTATGAGAGCGTATTGAAAAACAGCCCTCGTCGAGCGAATGACAGATACAGCTAATGGGAAAATTAATGAGGTTCTGACGAAGAGTAAAGGAAATTCAATTTACACAGGATTCCGAACATTAAAAGTCGATGAGAAAATGAATATGCCGAGAACATGAATCCTTTACATATTTTGACGTAATTACGTTATAACGTATAAGTAAATATGGAACAGGGAATAAAATATAAGAAAACAAAAACATTTATTAATATTGTTCACAAATTTGATATTACCGATGTACACATTCACATAAACCCTCAATAAGAGAGCTTGCCCTCCAGTTGAAATTCAGCCATGAACACCCCATATCCAACGAGGTGCGATACCTGGGATTATTACTAGACAAAAAAAGTCCGACTCGCAGGAACTGCAGCATCTTAGCGCGGTTCCGTTCATGTCCCTAGTGCCATTTGATAAGCTTAGAAAAGAAATAAACTTATTTTTTTTATATATCTCGTGAAAATTGTCAAAATCCTCTCGAACATCTCGAATAAAAGTGATATTAAGGCGTCAGGGACACCGACAGTAGCTAACTTTTACACAGAAGCGGAAATTACAGAATCTGGCTCTCATTCTAAACCAAAGCTCTATAAATCAATACAAAATATGCCTAATAAAGCCTTTCTAGTGGATACAGAAGCTTGGGCGTATATGAGGGGGGGGGGCTGAGGGGGCTGCAGCCCCTCCCGAAATTTTGAATTGATGATAAAAACTTCTCGTAAAACCCTTAAAAATAAATTAAATAAGATCACTTAGTTCATAAAACATATTTTATTTTACGTGTAATAGCGTTTTAGTTGCCTAAAACTATTCCAAGCTCTAAATATTTAGTATTCCATACCCTGGAAATGGTCTCAGCCCCCCCCCGAAATTGTTTTTATATACGCCCATGTACAGAAGGATCAAGAAGAAGTACACAAGATTGAGTAGAATACCCTGCCTAATATAGCCTATATAGAAAAATATGCCGAATAAAACCTATCTAGTTAAGACACAAGGACAAATAAAAGTCTTGACGAATAACAAGTCAAGAAAAAAAACTTTATTTAACAAAATAAAACAAAGTTTAGTTGCCCAACTACAATAGAATAATATACCTAATTAAGGCTATGGAGTAGATACAAATGGACCAAAAACAAGTCTTGTGGAATATTGTTTTTTTTCTAATTAAATACTTTTTATCAATATTTAGTATATAACCTTTGTTGAAAACTATTGATTGCTAATTGATGAATCGGTTTACAACTAAGTAGTCATTATGAATATTTAGTATATAACCTATGTTTGGATCTGTGTTTTTGGGGTGCTCTCCGCCTAGCCTTTGTATTTGTGTCGGCAGATACCTGCGGTACATTTACAGCTCTTGAGGATTAACTCTTAGCAGGTAAATTTCCTGCGGACCTTCTGCTTCTACGGGCATTGAACCGCCATATTCGCTCATAGTATCTAACCGTTGTGAAGTTTATTTTTTGGATTTAGGACTTAATATAAATATGTAGACTAAATCATAGCAAGAAGTAATCCTCCGTCGTCGGTTCTTAACTATGTAGACTCGCTAATGTTATCCAATCTTAGATACATCGTATTTAAAATCCACAGCAAAAACACGACATTTCATCAGAATCCCCTGCTGAATAAAACTTATATAGAATAACTAGCTGTTACCCAGTGTGCCATGCTACACCAACTTTATATTATATAGTTGTAAGGAACAAACATACAGCTGGTAGATTATTTTGACCTAGGCTATGACACTCCCCGTATCAACCCCTACCTGTGTGCAAAGTTTGGTCAACTTTGGTCAAACAGTGTGGATTTGTATAAGGAAAATAAAGACAGACAGACAGCTGACAGATGATTTTCACCTAGCCTATGACACTCCCCGTATCAACCCCTACCTGTGTGCAAAGTTTGGTCAACTTTGGTCAAACGGTGTGGATTTGTATAAGGAAAATAAAGACAGACAGACAGCTGACAGATGATTTTGACCTAGCCTATGACACTCCCCATATCAACCCCTACCTGTGTGCAAAGTTTGTTCAAAATCGCTCGAAAGCTGTGGATTTATATGAGGAACAAATTGAATGGCTTGGGGGGAGTTTATTTAGAGGGAGTTCATTTAGATTCTGCAGGTTCCATCTTCCAATACTCCCTGCATTACAATCAAAGTAATATACACTTTTTTTATATTTTTTTCCTGAGTTTTAAAAGTATAATAATAATAATATTAAAATAGAGAAATATGATAGTGTAATGATAACAACTATTATAATACAAATAAAAATAGTAATAATAATATTGAAATGGTCAGTACCTGAATGGGTGACCGACCACGTGCTGTTGGCATTATAAAAGGGTGGCAACCTATAGATAGCCCGGCACTAATGGCCAAGTTGTAGATGCGCCGTTAAACACACACACACACACACACAAAAAATAATAATATTGAAAAAGAAACAAATTATAATATCAAAATTACAAATTAGGTGAAAGAAATAAAAAAAAAGAATGAATATAAATGAATTAAATAAAATAAAATAACTGATTAATGAAAAGAAAACGTCCGTTCTTGCAATGGCTTATTCTTGCGATTGTTAAAACAGAATTCAATCAGGATTGTGGTCCTGAGAAACTGTTCAATTATTTACAGCAGCATTATTTTTCAAAAACAAATGCACTACTTTTCTCATTTCTTCCGATACTAAACATAAAGGTATGAATTCTGTATACGCACTTTTGATAAGATTATATGATATAATAATAAAAAATTATGATTTGTCAAAATGAAATTATTTACAGTAATAATCCATTGTCTCAGTTTAAAAATAAATATATGTCAAGATCGCTTTACATACATTCAGAAAAATTTCACAAAAAGTTTTAGCAGAAATATTTTACTACAGCTCATGACAAACGTGTAGTAGATAGGGTGGGAGAAAGAGTAAAATCCTTGGTCTCTAATGGAAGTTATGAGCAAATCTGAAACTAAAAATGTAAAAAACTCAGTAGAGTTTGCTAATGTTGCATCTAGTTTAATGACAAACACTAAAATTCTCCGTATGAGCCAAGTAGATATTGAGCCTGCTATAAGTTCGGACAGTCCATGGGTTACTGTTAAGGACATAGTTTTTATTAAGCAAATGCATGTGATAAAATGCAATTCGCAAATCAAAAATTCAACTATGGAAAACGAACTGAAACCAGCAAGTTAACAGATCAAAAACTTAATATTTCAAATTTTAATGTTAGTTACTGGTGTGCAGTTACATGTGATAAAAATTAAGTTGTATTTCATTTTATATTGCCCAGCAAACCCTTCACTGAAGTAATGAATGTTTTGTACACGTAGTTTTCATTCTGAATAGCTTTGGGTTATTTTTTATAGCTTTTAAAATTAAATCGCTGTACTATAAAAAATAATATATTGTTAGCTAAAATTTTAATTGAACAATTTTTTGTATTTAACGGGGAAAAAAATTAAAGAGTGAAAAAACCATACATTTTATTTTTTCATGTGATAGTGTATACCTTTTGGAATAATAATAAAAAACTATGTTAGTGATTTTCTTTTTATCGTTTGATGATATTCCACTTAGTGTGGAACGCCATATTTAATTTTTACAAAATGCATTTTAACACTTCAGGATTTTTTCAGAACATTTGTAATAACCTTATGCTTACATTATTTTTTTTCTGGCTTCCATATTTATTGAAGTATTGTCATAGAAAATGGCATCAACATTGGTCGATAGGTATGATTTATATTTTAGAACTAAGTGCACTTCTTTTGTCCAATCGATGATAACTGCAAAATTTGAAATACTTTAGCAGGGCATGAAATTAAACTATTTGAGATTGACAAAAACTATTTTATATTCTTACTTATATCCATGAAAGGAATGAACATGCCAAGTTTCATTAAAATCTGAGATCATGGATGTCAAATCCTATTTTTTTGGGTTGATTTGACATGGAATGACCCAAATGTTTAAATATCATGTCACACATAGATGATTTTAGGTGGTACGTTAAAGAACTAAAAGTATTTAAATTATTAAAGTTCTGTGCAGGTTAATGGGTTAATGTTGAAGACATAGTTCATGTTAAGAAAATGCATGAGATAAAATGCAATTCACAAATACAAAAAAATTAACTATGGAAAACAAACGGGAAACTCCAAATCAACAGATCAAATACTTGATATTTCAAATTACTTACTAATATATGATATTAATCCAAAATCTGAGAATATAGGGTTATAATTTAGATAATCACAACATTTTTCAACTGATCAAAAACTTAATATTTGAACTTACTTATTAATATATATTAGTCAAAATTTTAAGAATATAAGGCTATAATTTAGGTAAACACTAATATTTTACTAAAACTAAAAAGTTTTGGAAATTAGATAAACAAACCAAACTTAAAAAAAAGGATAATGGTTAATGGCTTCTAGGGGCTCAGTGTTGCTCTACATTTTCATCAGAAATTAATAAAATTGATCTTATATGATATTACTTGTCCAAATCTTGAGAATATACGGCTATAATTTAGATAAACATACAGGTTAAAACTGAAAAGTTTTGTTCGCAAAAGAAAAACTTTTCGCAAAAAAAGAAGAAAGTTTTTTTTAGCTTGCTAATCTCCACCTAGGCAACACTGGAAAGAAAATTACTATTTTTGAACAATTCACTCTTCTTTAATTAACAATTTGGAACTCGTTACTTCCGAACTGTGAAGCCTAAAAGATTTTATATATATATATATATATATATATATATATATATATATATATATATATGATTATATAATGATGTAAAGTCATCAATGAGTTCGAGTTATTCTAATTATCAAGAACATCAACAAATAAATATGAGATATTATTCAAAATGACTGCCAGAATATGAATGATTCAGTGTAGCCAATTTTTCTTGAACAAAACTATTGACCTTTTGACCAAATTTCGAAATTTGACTATTTTGACCTAGCCTAGGAGATTTCCCGTATCAAGAAGTACATGTGTGCCAAGTTTGGTCCAAATTGGTCAAACGGTGTGGATTTGTATAAGGAACAAACAAACAGAAAAACAGAAAAACAGAAAAACAGAAAAACAGACACGTGATTTTTATATATATAGATATGCAATATAAAGCCTATCTAGTGGATAAAAATAGAGGAAAAAAGCCGTTCGTGGTGGTAGAAAATCTTAAAAGTATTTCGCTCAGAAATCTCCGAAATATTGTCACTAATTTTACGTATCCTGTTTTATAGCCAAATAGATTTATATTTTATAATCAATAAGAAAAACCTACTAACAATAAAAAACTATGGGTAACAGATGAAAATAGGGAATACCAAGAATAATTCTAAAGAACGAAATCAACACCAGTACTGTAATCTAGATATTCATACGGCATCTTCGAATTCTAACAAACAAAATATTGATTCTAATTATACGTATCCTGTTTTATTGACAAATACATTTGACTACTATAAGCAATTAAAAACACTAGGGAATATGCCAAAGAACTCGGAATAGGAGCCTCGACAGTTTCAAGACATTTGAAGGAAATCGACAAATCCAAAACTGACATTTCATCCGGTACAGCCTGATATATTTTTAACAATGAATTGCTTTTCTTATTTTAATTAATCTGTTTTATTGTCAAATACATTATCCTACTATAACCAATGAAAAAACAACAAGGAATAAAAACAAACAAGAAGAACCGTTCGAATAAACGAAATCAATTACTTTAAAGTTTAAGCACTTATTTCTCCGATTGACATAGCCTAATCAAAAATTGTTTCAGAATCTTTTTTGTAGAACATTTAGTAAGCTTTCGCATGGTATCCCTCCGTTTACCAATATTCCTAACCGTCTTCGAGATATCAGGGAATGTATACGAAGTTCCCAAAACATTTCATGTCTGTTAATAAAATATTTTATTCTAATCCTTCCTTAGCTCCAAACGTAACCGAAATTTTAACATATTAGTGTTGATGAAATTCAAACATGCAGAAAATGTTTCATTTGAATCCCATAATTTTAAGTATCAAAATCAAAGACAAAAAGAACAGTTCGAATAAGCGAAATCAATTTTTTAAACGTTTTAAGCACTTATTTCTCCGATAATATATGTATATATTTATATATATATATATATATATATATGTATATATTTATATATATATATATATATATATATATATATATATATAAATAAATATATACATATATATATATATATATACAAATTTGAACCACCGTTATTTTCGGTCTCTAGGGGTTCTGAAACGCGAAATTTTCTTGTCGGCACTTCCGGATTGTTTCATGTATCAACCTTATAAGCGGGGTTCCTCCCTATGGGGGAGGGAGGAACCGCGCTAAAAGGAACTAAACGGGAGGTATGGACTCTTACGACGATGACTGGGACCTTCATCAACACTCACTACTCACAACGAGGTCATTGTTCACAAGTCCGTTATCCTACCTATTTGGACTTACGGACTTGAACAATGGGGAACAACTAAAACTTCAAAAATACAGAGAATACAGGCATTCCAATCCAAAGTCCTCCGGAAAATAGTCAATGCTCCTTTCTACGTTTCCAATAAATCCCTTTACTTAAGAACTGGAAAATTCCGTTTCCAAACCTATAAGGAGAAACTGCTGTCTAAATATTGATATTCTTGAGATTTCAGAGCTGTGGTAGATTTCTCCAAAATTTGGCTTGGGTCTCTTAAAATAAACTGGGGTAATTTATTGTATGATATTAGAATAATATTACTTGAAGAAAAACGCAAACAGAATGTCTGTAAATAGAACGAAAATTAGTTTACCAAAAGAAAATAATAGAAGTATACCAATCGTCAAATAAAAACAATATTTACATTCCCAGGAATAATGTTTTATTTATTTCACGATTGGATGGGTTCTAAACTTATATATATATATATATATATATATATATATATATATATATATATGTATGTATGTATACATAAATAGAAACAGTGAATTAAGATATAGAATTTCTGTAAATATAACAAATACAAAAAACGAAACCCACGAGGGTGACAATTAAAGAGGCATCTGATTCTTGAATAGGGCTATAGTCCCTCTTCGCAGCTACCCATAGAAGGCTGGGTGGGCCCATGTCAGATAATGTACCGAATGTAAATATATTGTCCGACTCTTATATGGCTGAATACGACAAATGTCGTGTCATATAATGTACAGGGGGTAAGTTATTTCTTTGCAATCTTTGGTGAGTATTTCGTTTCGTCTATGCCATGTAAAGAAGTAGGAAGTGCCAATATTGAGTGGCTTCTTCAAAAGTGTTATCATAATTTTGTTTTATTTTTTATTTATTATTTATTATGGCGCATCGACATCTAGGCCATTAGCGCCGGTATCCAGGGTGCAGCGAGGAATTCTCCCAACGACCCATGAGATGAGAAAATTTCTGCTGCCGGTGGGGATCGAACCCATCATCTCCCGCTTATTCATGCTAGGCGGAAGGTCAAATAATAAAAACTTCACCATACAGTTTCACCGTGGCCACGGCCGTACTGTTGGAAGGTTATCCTCCTCAGGTTGAGGCTGTAAGTTTTACATTTGTATCTTTTTCCCCTGAACAGGTACCAATATTTTTTTTATTTTATTTTGTTAATGCTCAGCCTCTACGGCGAAAAGAATATAATCCTCAGTGTGAGCCGATGTAGGTGCTGCAACAATAGATGCCACTCCAAAAAATCATCCATGTGAGTAGGTATGTTAAGTTAGATAGATTTAAAAACAAATAGGTTGAAAATAAATGAGAAATAATTATATACCTATATAACTATAAAAAATAAATAAAATAAAAATTTTGTTATTAAAAGGAGATGGTAATAAAGATGGGAGGCACCAATAAAGATGTGACGTAATAAAGTTGGTAAAACTGGTAAAGTTTTTATTATTTGACCTTCCGCATAGCACGAAAAAACGAAGATTAAGAATACGGTTAGTTGAAGAATAATTATCTCCCGCTTATGAATCTAAGGCACTAGCCACTAGACCACCCCCCAATTACTATTATTATTATTTCTTATTCAATTATTTTAATTTTTTTATATTTACTTATTTATTATGTTGTTATTTTCATTTACTTTTATTATTATTATTGTTATATCAATCAATTTCTGTGTATATTATTAATTATATTTGTGAGAAAACTCAACTGATGTACTTCACAAATGTACACTGTACATTTGTGAAGTACGTTGTATGTTGTACAGATGTTAATTAAAGTATTTAAAAAAAAAAAAAAAAAAAAAATCTTGTCCGAGAGTAGAATAATTTTTTCAAGCTTGAGATAGCAATCGGTAAAGTGTCTTCCAGAACGGACAATTTTGAGTTTAAAACCTCTTTTGAGGACGAATTTCTACCGGTTAAACTTTATATTAACGGTTATAAATCATCGGTTTAACTAACTAAGTAGCTATAGATTTTGAGTCGGTGAAATATGTCTTTTTGAACTTTCCCCATGGGAGGATTTACACCGGAATTAGGCTCTTCCTCTAATCCGGCTTGGGTTTGCAATAACGAGAAATTATTGGCCTTTGTGAAATACGGCCTCGCCGGCGGTATGGAAGGAGAGCGTGTGTCTAAATATTGAAACAGCGTCAGGAAGCAGGCCATCGGCTATTCGGCAATTTAATTACTTAGCCGAGCAAATATTGCTGAAATATCCCTAGAAATACCTCGTAAATCAATAGGCCCTCTATTGGGGGGTCTACAGAACACAGGACTATTAGAGCAGGCTGTTTTTCGAAGGAAAACCTGATTCTAGAAGAGGTATGTTTACTGTTTGGCCTGATTTAGCGGGATTCAATATACTTGATGGCGAAGGGTTATAATAAAGAAGAAATAACAAACTGTAAATGTTTGCATCCGGAAGAACAGAGAAGGAATGTCGACGTTGCATAATGCAAAGGAAAACCGGCTAACATAGCGTTGTTCAATACAGTTTGACGAGATTTTATAAATAAGGACCTTAGAGGTCAAGGGCTATAAGTAACAATCTCAATATTTTGAGGGAAATGGAGTCAAAGTTGAACATATCATGTCAAACTATCTAGGCGCAAAGGAAATTCTTCTAGGAAATTTTCATAATTCTACATCGAATAGTTTCTGAGATATAAGCGATCGAAAATCGGGATTCATAGGACTCACTCACTCATCAAAATTATTAGGCTATGATGTGGGGTATCAAATGAATTGTCTCGGTATGAAGAACCTATATTTGATGTTTTAAGAAACAATTAGACGCATATAGGCTCGGTAAAAATCTTATACCAGCTGTCTGTCTGTATGTTTGTTCCTCTTACAAATCCGTACCGTTTGACCGATTTTGACCAAACTTGGGACACAGATGGGTCTTGATACGGGGAGAATCATAGGCTAGGTTAAATTGTCTATCAGCTGTCTGTCTGTCTGTTTGTTCCTTATACAAATACACACCGTTTGACCGATTTTGACAAAATTTGACACACATGTCGGTCTTTCTCCGGGTAGTTTCATAGGCTAGTCAAAATCGTCTATCAGCTGTCTGTCTGCATGTTTGTTCCTTACACAAATTCACTCCATTTGACCGATTTTGACCAAACTTGGCACACAGGTAGGCCTTGGTCCGGGGAATGCACTAGGCTAGGTAAAAAAGGTCTTTCAGCTGCCTGTCTGTATGTTTGTTCCTTATACAAATTCACACCGTTTGGCCTATTTTGACCAAACTTGGCACGCAGTTAGGTCTTGATACAGGAGTGTCATATTACCTATGACGTTTTCTACTTTTTGTTCCATCGAAATGCCATCATTCCTTCTGAAACCCATCATGTGGGGTATCAAATGAATCGTCTTGGTAAGAAGAACCTATATTTGATGTTTTAAAAAACATTTCGACATATCTTAACAAAAACAGTTGTGACTTCTTTCTTAAATGTAGTAAATAAAGTCGTAGGGGTTCACTGCATAATACACTCTAAAGGAGATACTAAGTTTTTCAAAGTCGAGCCATCTAAATTACAAAGTTTAGGATTACAAACCCAAAATGTATCGTCTTTGTTTCTTATATTTTTCTTGAAGGCCTTCTGCTCTTTCCCTATTGTGATCTTTATCCTCGGGATAAGGTTCCTGTGTTTTACAGTGTAATAGTTTAGTTAAGAGAGCAATCAATTTGTCCTCTAGAGTAATGTCATCTGAAAGAGCTTTTAACTTTTCTAGTCTAGTGATTAGATGTATGTAGGTTGATTATTGGTATCAAATATCAAGCAGTAAGGAGAACCTTATGCAGAATCCAAAGACCCTGGTTTTATATGAAGTACAAAAGCCAGTAGGTATGCGGCAACTAAATTCTATTTAATACTTAGAAAAAAGTAATGAGATCCCCCAAAAAAAAATAAATGTGAAATAGAGGCCAAGTTCCTGCCCCCACAAAGAAACACTCCCTTCCTCAAAAATATCCCCTCCTAAAACCCCCTAAAACGCCTTACCATTCTACACTCCAAAAAAGTAGTATGAGTTGGTGTATTAATTCAACCAAAAATATTTGCCAATACAAGAGATGATACAAGAAAGAAATGTCCAAGTTCATTACTTGGAAGACCTCATAGTTACTAAGAACAGTAAAGACACTTCAACTGACCTTTAAAAAAAAACAATAAAAATACTTATATCCAGTTACAAAAATAACACTTTCCTCAAACAGGTATATTCTTAAACTTGGCAATGTTTTTTTTTGTGCCGAAATTATCTTTAGAGAAAAACTAAACATTGCCAAGTTTAAGATTATACCTGGTTGAGGAAAGTGATATTTTAGTAACTGGATATAAGTATTTTTATTGTTGTTTTTAAAGGTCAGTTGAAGTGTCTTTACTGTTCTTAGTAAGTAACTATGAGGTCTTCTAAGTAATGAACTTGGACATTTCTTTCTTGTATCATCTCTTGTATTGGCAAATATTTTTGGTTGAATTAATACACCAACTCATACTACTTTTTTTGGAGTGTAGAATGGTAAGGCGTTTTTGGGGGGTTTTAGGAGGGGATATTTTTGAGGAAGGGAGTGTTTCTTTGTGGGGACAGGAACTTGGCCTCTATTTCACATTTATGTTTTTTTTGGGGATTGAATATACAAATTGGAACAAACTACGAACGAACATATTCTATCCATTAACGAAGTAATGTATTGAAAAGTGGTCTTATTTTTTTTTTTTTATTTCCCCATTTATTTATTTGAAATCTGTACAATTATTAGCAGTACAATAATCAAGGTTGTTCATGCAGATATTATGTACAATTGACAAACACAGTAAAACTAAAATAAAAGAAAAAAATACATACAAAATAAGGAAGAAGACAACCACTGTTGGCACTTCAAGAGATGTCTCAGTAAATGTTTTAATGGTCACGATAAGATCAGATGATTAAATTGTCTCGAGGCTACTGTCTCTTCAGCCACCTGGGAGGATTTTCTGGATGGGATTGGGATGATAAGGATAGACTTTCAGGATTAGGATGGTAAGACAATTTGGATTGGAACAATTGGAATCGGGCTTTAGCAAGGACCAATGGGGTCAAGGACTAATGGGATGTTAAGGTCATTGTGAAAGGTTTGCTGGATACATAGAAAGGTGCATTTACAATTTTACGAAGGACTTTTGACTGGAATGCCTGTATTCTGTTGATGTTGGATGCTTTTCCACATCCCCAGAGTTCAAGCCCGTATGTCCATATGGGTCGAATAATTGTTTTATATATTGTAAGTTTGTTTTGAATCGATAATTTAGATAAGGGTCCAAGGAGTCGTCTAAGTAGTTCGTATCTTTTGTTCAGTTCTTGTCTTTTCAGTCTTGTGTGAGGGTTCCATGTCATTCGGCTGTCAAGGTATAATCCTAGATATCAAACCTCATTAGATAGGTACTGGAAGTGGAGTGTTTTTGAGGTAGACAGAAGGGAATGATCTTCGGTTGAGAGTGAATGTAACCTGTTTACATTTTTCTGGATTGACTTTTATTCTCCTCCTTTCACTCCAATGTTGAATAGCGGAAAGATGTTCCTGCAGGTGTTGGGATGCTACTGAAGGATCAGGGGAAGTTGATAGGATGGCTGTATCATCTGAGTAGGTGGTCAGTAAGGTTTGAGGGTGTGTGGGAATATCCGCAATGTAAAGGAGGAAAAGGAGAGGACCAATAATACTCCCTTGGGGAACTCCAGCGGTCTTATTAGATACTTTATTTAAGGCATTAAAGACTATTCTAAGAGTGTAAGATTTGCGAAAATTCTCGACAATCCGTATCGTCTTACAAAACGATTTTGCATATTCGATAGTGAGACATGATAGGGAAGATATGTGGTAATATCAAAAACTAGATTTATACAGTTCCGATCATTCTAGACGAATCCTCAGGTCTGTAGGTGATTATTATAGATGGCACATAATAGATACATCATCCGGTTTATATTTAATATGAAAAAGAATTGGAGAATCCGGAAATAGACCCCTTAATTAAATTCTAGGTTTAATATTGCAATAGTGACAAGACTCAAGAAAACACAAGCTAGGTGGCACCAACTGACAAGAAAATCACTTCGATCTCTTTACCTCTCAGAAGAGTACGGTGTTCACACTCAATCCTGTCATCTACCTGATTTTTTTTTCAAAAATGTCACTTATTCCCCTTGACTTCTAGGTCCCTCAAATATGATTATATATTTATTCCTTAACTAATAATGAATGAGAAGGCTATTTTTGCTTATATACTTTCATCTTCATAAAGACCTCAACATCCAACTCTTTAAAGATGTTATATTATCCATATTTAAAGTTTTCCACCCTAAGCTTTCCAATGATCAAAATCGTGAAGTCCTCTCCCAAACGAGTGTCACCCATCCACTTTCTCTACCAAAGCGACTCAGAAGACAATGACCCAGAGATCTCCTCCGGTGACCAAGTGAAGTCTTAGCAATAGCTTTCTCCTTCTTTAAGAATAATTTATATCTTCTCTACCATACTTTATTTTTATTGTTCAAATATTATTAAACTGATTAACACTCAAGAAAATATTAATCTAATATTAAGGAAAGAAATTGAATTAATGCACCTTTTTGTGAATACATGTGTGCGAGTGTGTGTGTGACGAAACAGACATTTTGTTATTTATACCATTTGAGACTAAAAATATTAGAACTGTACATTCCTACTATACTAAAGTGAAACTTACAGACACATGAAAAATGGCAAATTAAACACAAACCTACTCGTATATTGTATTACAACATTTGAAGAAATCAAACTAACGTTTACTTTAAATTCCCCTAACTGTCACTCTCTAAAATTAGTACAAATATTTGAAAAATTGTATAAATTGAATGAGTTATTGTAAGAAAGTATTTTTTTTTTTTTGGTAATTAGATTTATAATTAACTGCATAACTATATGTAAAATTGTACTTAGATTTATGTATGTAATCTTTTTGCGTGAATCGCTCATAATGCTCATAAATAAATATAAATATTAAAAATTTAAAATAAAAAATCTTCCTTTAAGCGCGTCAATGTCTCTGACTCACCAATGCCCTTTCAAAGTCATCTGAGCGACTTTCTGAAGATAATCTAGGATGAAGTTGGGAGGTCTTGGGCACAGAACCTTCATATTATATAATATTACGAGATGTGTCCATGTTCAGAATGTAATAACCAATAAAAAAAAAAAATATACCATCAATCCTCAACCTCTATTTGTTAACGGCGAATAAATAGAAAGTCTTCTTGATTCTCAATATCTGTTGTAAATGTGTCAAATTTCTCATAACCGCAAAATGCTTCTGCGAAAATGCGCAATGCTAATGTTTTACAACAAATTATGCTTCTTGATTTTACAGATAGGTCATATATCCGTCCATTTGAACAACTGACATTTTTCTGTTTTGAGTCCTATATTTTCTCGCCATACGCTCCGGATTGGTTCATAAGGGTTTCCTTTATATGGAAATTTAATTTTTTTCATCTCCATACCTCAATTGTCACATCTTATTAAAATGTAAATGCCCGTTGATAATGCCTCGTAGATATTTCTTCAGCATCTAACATATTTTCATTTTGTTGCTGTTCATTGATGCACTTTAGTTTGTTATGTTTGAAATCGGTCGAAATGAAGATGATATTTCTGGATGTTTGTTTTGTAATAAATTATACCACGAATGCCTACTGCCCTTCTTGCTTCTAGGAATGTAAGTACTCTTCTTGAAACAGAAACAATCCATATATTTCCCTTTGTTAGACTTCTTGGAGTACACTGAATAATATGAAAGTATACCTTTATAATAGAAATTATTTCAAAATTACTCCGTATATAGCGATTCAGTAAAATATCAGATTATTCACGAAGCAGTTCGCTGAAGTTTATATAAATTCCTAAAACATGAATATGTTGTGTTCATAGAATTTAGTAGTGAAAGAGGCGATGAGGAATGTACTATTATGTTGTTTCAGGTCTACCTCTCTGTGTGCTAGAACGGAAATATATTCAGCAAAGAAAAAGCATCTGAATACCATTTAATTAATAATTTTTGAAAGATTTATTTTAACTTCAGTGTTTGATTTTATATCCTATATAAGGCTAAACATGAAAAAATTAAATTAAAGCGTAGCATCCAATTTTTATTTTACCAAATTTTACTCCTTTTTTTATTTTGTAGAAATAGTGGCAGTTCGATCATGAGAGATCACAAAATTAAATTTTAAAGTAATAATGAATTTTTATTGCCAACATTTCAGCTAGAATTGAACGTAAGGTCTTCATCAAGGCTACTAAAAAAAACTTGATTGACTTCTTATGATATAAATTTTTTTTTTACAGCGCTTCGACGTCTAGGCTATTAGCACCGACATCCAGGGTGCAGCGAGGAATTTTCCCAACGAGCTGTGGGATTTGAAAATTCCTGCTGCCGGTGGGAATCAAAGCTACAATCTCCCGCTTATTAAACTAAGGCGTAGCCACTAGACCACGAGAGACCCCATGTGTAACAATTAAAGATAAACATAAAAATATTATCAATTTAATGGATCTTGTTCCTGCTTTTTTTATCATGGGGAGATGTGAATTCTAGTCCAGCCTGTCAAATTGACTTTTTCAAGTGATAGGCTCACTGAAAAATAAATTTCCTGCTACACGATAAATAACTCAATAGCTCTACATTTTGGCGCTCCATAAAAAAAAAATAACAAAAAAAATATTTATTTATGATACTAATATTTATCACCAGGATTTAATTATTATTATTTTTCCGTTTGGCTCATCTACGCATCTATTAACCGGGGCTATGTACGGGGTGCCACTCACTGTAAACATTTACGGCAGAACAGGGAATTATTCTATCGCCAAGAAACGTCAACCTGCCATAAGCTGGACTATAGCATTCTTACTTTTTGATGAGTGACAAAACAGGTCAATTCCTTCATTGATTGATTTATTTATTCGCAAATATACGAAGGCCTGCGCCAAATATTAATTGCTCTAAAAAATCTTTGAGCCTTATTGTAGTATTTCTCAGCTCTGACTCCGGCGGTCGGGGGCCCTAGAAAGATCTTTGCAAAAAATAAAAAAAAACAATTTATATGGACTAATACAAATGTATTATGCACAAAACAGGTGTATTTTAGGGGAGTTTTCCTATTACTGGGCAATTTTTTGACTTGTTATTTGTTGTTCGTGTGTGAGCTTATTGTAGTTTTTCGTGAATATGGGGCCAACAAGGTAGTCTTTTGTCTAGATATACTCCGAGAGGGCATATAGTCTGGTCCATTGGAGTCCAGTGAATTGTGTGATGTCTAATTTTCAGGTGTGGTGGGTCTTCATTGTGGAATTTTCTGAGTGAAAAATCTTTACATGAAGATTTAACAGTGCTACATGTGAGTTTACATTTTCGTAACTAAGATGACACCTGGTCTTCCGGTTCTTGTAAGTATGAATCGCTTCGTTAAGGTTGGTGCTCTTCGTGATGATGAGAGTGTGGTATGTGCGAGTGGCGAGGGTTGTGTATTTTGATTGAGGAATATCACTGTAGTACAAGATGAAGAGCAATGGGCTAAGTACGCCCCTCCTGCGGTACACAAGCTTTTATGGTTCTTTTCGTGCTGAGTGTTTTGTATATTCTCTTCTTGACTGCTCAGCCAAGAAGGAATGATTGCAAAAATGAAAGAAAACCCTGTTTGCTACTTGACATGTAGACTTGCACCAGCAGATGTAACCTTCGACAGAGTTCTGTATTTAAAGACATATTTCGTGAATCTTTGACGGATTTTGTGAGCTAATGGACACTAGGGTAGGATTTGTGTGATGGCTCTGAAAATGACGTATTAATCCTCGAACGATCTTCGCTAGTAATGACATCTCTTGCTGGAATCTATGGCCCGCTATATCGTTATTCAGATTCTCCGGGATTGAAAGCACAAAGGTGGTTACTAACTTGTCGTAGCATTATCACGAGCATTGTATCCTCTCTGGAGACGAACTAATTAGCCACAGGAAGTGCCACATTGATTAAACTGAGAATAAGGGAAGGTTAATGAAGGTTTCCCGGAATGCAGTCTTACTTGGGAAGGAGAACAAGATGTCAGGAGTTTCAGCTTAGCGATGATGGAAACTATAATTATTCCCATGCACTAGTGCTCCTGGAAAATCGGTTAGGAAGAGAAATCTTAGCTTGCCCAATTGGCAGCGAAAATGTTTAAATTACCCTCAATTGGTCGTTGACGATAACGGATAATCTTGCAATTTAAAATTAATTAAACAAAAAAATATCTTCAACTACATATTTGTCAAATACGACTTACTCACTCACTGACCTATCATCGCCCAGCCCAAACCACTTGACAGAAAATTTTGAAATTTTTCATGGACACTCTCTTTAGCATGTAAACACTCGATAAGAAAGAATTGTTTGATATTCGAATTTTTAAGTATTTTTAGAGGGGTTTGAATTTTTAGTTGGTTAGAGCAGGCAAGCCTATAGGCGGCATGCGTTGCTAGGACGATAAAATATTCTAGTGTATCTATTTCAAAGTATTATTTTGAATCGCGGATAATTTCAACTATGATGGCAGTCCCTTATAGAGTTTACGCTATCCCCTTAACGGGCAAGGGCCGATTAAGCGGACTCTGCTCGCTGAAATTAAAAAATGACGCGAGTGAGGCGGAATTGGTTTCAATGCTTCCTGCTAGATGCCAGGGTATGCCAAAAAATTGTATTTGGAGGTCTCGGGCCCAAGGAGCCGAGATATGACGAAGTGACCGATTAAGCGGTCCTTCCCCATTGCCGCACCCCGACCGGTCAGTCTTGTGACAGTGTTGGCCGTGCATTATTAGCTCTCTGGATCGCTCATCTTATCCGGAAATCGTTTCAAAGCATGTAATAATTCTTTTATACATTCTAGATTAGGAATTAATTGATTTCAATTGAAATCAGTATATCGCTTACACGTTATTCATTGATTCGTCTCATAAGTACCTTACTCTCTTGAGACTGGAAGGAAAAAATACTTTTTTTTGGCATTTCTAATGAAATATATTTCTCAATTCTGTCTGAAATGTTATTGTGGACTAGCATTATAATATTATTAAAAATTAGTCAGCAATTGTTTTTTTCGGGATCTTTGCAGCATTGCGGCCTACCCCGTATTCATGAATACAATTTTTTTTTGACATCCTGGGTTAATATTTAGTATTTAGTATAAGGATGCCCCCCAGACTCCCAAATATAAATTAAAAAATGTGCCCGCCAAAGGGCTATACTTGGTAATGGTTCATCCGAGGTAATAATATCCCGAACCCTTGCACAGCCTCCTCACCCATCAATATCTTAGTAATGCTCGCAAATATAATGTGTTTCCAAATGGCATCTTGGAAAAATCAATTTTTAAAGTTTAATGGCTATTTATTATTGAAAACGAATTTCTACCGGTACCGGTTAAACTGCTATTACTGGTAAACTGTAGATAACGGGGTATCTCTAGGTTATCTGTTTATTGACACTGGCTTGGCGCGCCCCAGTGTCAAGAAACATTATATTGCGCTTACTTATCAACTGATGAATACCTTATAGTATGACGGGCTAACTGGTTATTTGTTGCTAACAAATCTTATGTAGCGATGAAGCAGGACAAAACAATATAATTGCGTAGGACGAGACTACTATGACACACCACTAACACGCTTGAGCTATTGAATGCTTAAAATACAGATTAAAAATCCTGATATGATTGTTAATAAAGAAAGTCCAACCGACAGGAACTGTGACATCTTAGCGAAAAAATTTTCTCATCGCTAGTGTTTCTAGAGGGGAAAGCTTAGATAGCAACAGTTAATGTTTTGCCTTAATACTACGTGGAAAATGTACAGAAAACCTGAAAACTTACAGTATCCAACTAGGAAACATTCAATGTATTAGGTTGAAAAAATTATTCAATTTAAGCTTAAAGATTTCTTCGCACAATGAAAAAACGCATAGGAAATTTAAAGAGCATTGAAATAGATGCTTCACATTTACAACGATTTCCCAACTGGTTTCGAGATATTTTAGAATAGGTCTAAGAATGATCTAGTTTTTGTCTATTTTCTTCTCCTAAGGTTATAGGTATGGCATTTTAAGTGCTTCCATTGGATTTCCACCATTAAATTGTTTATAAAACATGTACCTGGAGGTCTGGTGACACAAAAATGTAAGCTCTACCATTTTTTTTTGTGCGAGTTTCTTTTAACAGACTATGCTCCGGCCGAGGTAAAGTATTTTTGTACCAAATTTCATCAATGCCGAACCATGTTTGGGGGACCTAGAGTGCGACAGTACAAGTATATATGTATATATATATATATATATATATATATATAATAAACATGGTTCCTTAAGTATATAAATACATAGAAATTTGAACTACTGTTATTTCCATGATGATGTTTGGGTACTGAAACGTGAAATTTTCTAACCGGAACTTCCAGATTGCGTCATGATTTCAACCTCGTAAGCAAATGAGTGAACGCCTAAAGACAAAACTCCTGGCATGAATAGCAATTGGGTCTCCTCGTGGTCTAGTGCCTAACGCCTTTGATTCGATGGTGGGTTCCAGTCCCACCGGCAGCAGGGATTTCTTATCTCACGGCTCGTTGAGAGAATTCCTCGCTGGAACATGGATGTCGGCGCTAATGGCCCAGATGTCGGTGTGCCGTAAAAATAAATAAATAATGGTAATCCAGAAGAATACACCCAATCCAAGAGCATGATTGACACGCTTCCAACCGTGAGGTGTTTGACCCTAACTATTTTATACAAACAAGCAAATAAAACAACCATTGAATAAATAAAATAACAATTATGAACTTTTCGAAAAATGGGAGCTAGAATTAGACCTTAGACCTGGAAGTAGTGGTGTTCTCATGGAGGTCGGTTGCTAAAGTTTCCCGGGAAAACACGGTAAATCTCAATAGCCCAGTTTTCCTATCCTGTCACTCAACCTACTAACTTTTTTCATTTTCTCTCCTCAACAACCTCTTCGGTCCTCCCCTCGTCTTTCGTCGTTTAAGGCAACAAACTTCAGTAAATTTATGCCGGACTTAGTTTATCTTTCCACCTCATTTATTAAAAGGTTTTTCATAGTTTGTTTCTAGTGGAAAATTATGTTTAACGCTCTTGAAAGGAATAATCTCATGAGCTGTTGGTGACATCTAAGGAAGAAAACTTTCATGACCTTCCAAGGAAGATTAAATCAAAATCTAGTTAAGATTTTTAAGGATTTTTTTTTTTTTTTTTTTTTTTTTTTTTTTAGAATTTAAATATTCAAATAATATTCATTACAAACAATTGATTTACCATTTTAATTGTGATTTAGTACACCTAGTACAGGAGCTCGAACGTTATTTTTTTAATTAATTTATTTATTGGTTATTACATTCTCTATATAAAACATCTGGTAAACATCGCTAAAGGGGGGAGGGAGCTAAGGGGGGGGGCTTAACCCCAAATGAAAATTCACAATCTTTTTCGGTTAAGTTAAAAAAAATAAATTGTTTAGGCAAATAAATAGTAATAAGTTCTAATTAATGAATGTTCTTTAGTTTATGAAACACCTCCTTAATGATTTCCAGGAGCCTGGTTATAAAAATTTGATTCTACACCTCCAGGTACCGCAGTAAGCCTATACAAATTATCGAACAAGGATCAATGAGCCACAGAAATTGATGCACTTAAAGCAAGATAAATCCGTTGCTATCACTTCACTTGTTCACTTAAATAGATCTCTGGGCCACTGTACTCTGAGGCGCATTGGTAAAGTAATATTTAGTGAAAAAAAATATTATAAAGTGATCTCTTAAAAAATTAGGCTAAAAATGTTTGTACGAAATTGATCAAGATTTCGAGGGAAAATGGGCCTCACCGTGGTGTAGTGGCTAACGCCTCAGATTTGTATGCGGGAGATTCTGGGTTCAAGCGCCAAGAGTCCCACCGGGAGCAGAGATTTTTCTCATTTCTAGGACCTTTGAAAAAATTCCCGGCTACAGCATGGATGTCAACCTTTTGAATAATATTTTTTAAATAATATGGTGTCTGAGAGAACTGCACTTATTTATCAAAAATGGTTAGTGATATTACTTTGGAACTGTTGTCATTCGATTTCCCTCGTTGGACTATTTATAAAAGCTGTACTTGAAGGTCTATAACCGGAAAAATGTAAGATCAACATTTTCAAAGTGTTTCCGCCCTCCCTCAATAATAAGGAAAATAGAAATATTATGGACGTTGGAAAAAACAAAACAAAAAAGTACAAGGCACTATCCAAAGGCATTGAGTTGTGCACATGAAAACCATCAATGTAAATTAAATATCCTCTTTTTTTCCTTTTTAGCGTGTGTCCCCCTTTATCCATAGGGATTAAACCCGCTAATAAGGTTACCTCCAGACGCAATCAAGATTCGCAGATAGGAAATGCCCAAGTTTCAGACCACAGGGTAATCCAAATTTGTGTATGTGTATATATATATATATATATATATATATATATATATATATATATATACATATGCACACATATATATATATATATATTTTTTTTTTTTTTTTTTTTTTTTTTTTTTTTTTTTTTTTTTTTTTTTTTTTTTTACGGCACATCTACATCTAGGTCATTAGCGCCGACATCCAGGGTGTAGCGAGGAATTTCACCAGCGAGCCGTGGGATGATAAAATTCCTGCCGGAGGTTGGGAATCGAACCCGCCATCTCCCGCTTATGAATCCAAGGCGCTAGCCATTAGACCACGGGAGACCCCCACACATATATTTGTGTGTGTTTCTCTTTGCACTATAGAAGGTTCAAAAGTGGCCCGATTTTGATGAAATGTGGTAAAAAAAAAATGCCGTGTCTTATTTGAAAGGTCACATTTGTTAATCTGAATTATCCTTTTACCGGAACCGTCTTTAGTTATGTTACTCCTGAGATACCTGTTTTTTGACTCACTTACTCGCTGTTTTTGTAAAACTTTTAGAGTTATTATATTAAGTCATAAGGAAAATGTAAAACTGGAGGATTGACAATTACCCTCTTTTTTAGTTTCATTGTTAAGTCGTATACGTCTTCGTAATAACATGTATTAGGTTGAAAAAATTACTGTTTTTCAGAAAATAATTTTGTGACATAGAAACCCTTAAAAATAGCAAATACAATTTCTAATTGAAGTGATCAGAATCAACCAAAAAATATCCAAGAAAATGTATCCGAGGCAAAATTTAATCAACTCTAAATGGAATGGAGTAGTCGAGCCCTTATCCAATCCCGCGAAACTAGTACATTGTATACCCCTCTGCATTTATATTGCTCAGAATTCTCTCATTGAATATTAAAGCACGATGCGCAGGCCCGGGATTAAGTCACTATTGCAAAGCATCATATTGTTGTATGCTTTCTAACAAGTACTGGATAATGGGGTTTCATGGAAATGTCAGAAGATGGCTTACTAAGTCCTCCTAGTTAGAGAAATCTCTTGAACTTGCATTCAAGTTGAACACGAATATCTGAGGGTAATAGCCAACTTGAAGATTTGTTTCATCTCTGTACAGAGCAAATGTTTTTAATTAAAAAAAAGGGAAACTGTAAGATGTATACTTAGGAGATATAACAAAGGCAGCCACTCCAAAATGCTGTTTCGATCATGCACAATCCTCGGAGCGGATATCATGCACAAACCACGGAGCACCGTAATCGGGTGCAACCGTCCAAATAGGACAGCCGCCATTTACTGCCTTAAAAATGCCTATATGCATTTGAAGGCCTAAACAAATGTTGAAATCCCCTAAATGACAAGCTTCAATAAAACAATATATATATACATAAACCGAATACAAGGGGAAAAAAATTCCTGACTTTCTAAGGAAAGCACGCCCTTCACTAGGAGCATGGGATGTGTGGTTGCGCATTACAATAACGGTAGGGCGCTGACGACCGTGAGGTTTTTCGCCCCATATTATCCAAAAAAAAACAAAAACAAATGTTGAACCTTCGTAAACATCTATGATATAAAAATGAAAATGTTACAAATAGATGAATCAGCTCAATGCCAAAAAATAAATAGTAACAACACTGATTTTGCGGTATCGCGAAGGACATTATGTTCAGTTTCAGACCCCCCACCTTCCTCAGAACGATCTTTTACCCAACCCGGGACATATTTACTCTCTATGGATGTACACTAATCCATAAATCATGAAAATAAAAACTTTTTGGTTTGGGAACTTTTCTAATCCCTTCAATATTGTTTTAAAGCAAGCCAATTGCCAATATTTTCTGTGTTGATCTCTATTAGTCCTCAAAAATACACTCGAGTTACCCCCAACTAAACCTCCCATTACACTGATGGTCATATCAAATGTTTCCTTGAAATTTTTGGAAAAATCTGCGTAAGGTAGGGAAATAAAAACTTTTTTCATATTTTCTTAATAAAATAATTCACCAAACAACGTATTCCTATTATATTAGTGAACGGCTTCGCAAGTATTGTTGAAACTACCCAAATAATGATAAACAAATATTTCTAGTAAATTGCACGAATCAGAATATTTTTTCATGGGATCAGGTGCAATTGGTACGGCAAGGCCGTATCCACGTCCGTAGCGGTCCGACAGGCTATTAAAGAACAGTGTTGGGCAAAAATTACTCAGAATAATGAATAAAGAATAATGAATTAATGTATTATTTTATTCACGAATGAAGAATAATTACTTTTATTCATTATTCATTATTCTGTGAATGAAATTTATATTTTATTTACAAATTATCCGAATAATCAATCAGAATAATCATATTTTATTGAATAATGAAAGATTTATTATGACGTCGAAAGCCGGAAATATGTATGTATATATGTGTGTGTGTGTGTGTGTTTGAGATGGATTTATTCAGTAAACCAACTGGACATAAAGAATAACGAATGATGAATAACGAATATCGAATAATTCTGTGAATAATTCATGATGAACCGTGTGAATAAGATAATTTAGTGAATTATTTATCATTCACTAAACATTTATTTGAATGATCATTCGAATAATAATTTATTCGAATAATGCCCAACGCTGTTAAAGAATGATCCCGTGTAGACGGGACCAACTTAGGAAGTCACTGGAAGGAGCAGCACCACGTGTTGAGGGACAGGACTGTGGTACCTTAAAAACCACCCAATCGACCTATGGAAACATTGCGCCAGATGCAGGGTTAAACGTAGACTATGTACTACCGTTGTTTTTCCAGTTCCTTTTCATTTTGTTCATCCAAAATCATTGCAATAATAACATGTTCATCAGACAAGTTCATTTTGCCCACTCAAGTGCACTGCAAGAGCACGGATGAAACACTGACCATTGTGAATAGAAGTCACTGTGAGATCGTGGACAATGGAATCAAGTGAACGAGACTGTAGCGACACGGGTGTATGTGAATCGACCATAATTTGGTTCTGCGCAAATAATGCGATATCTTCTCGGGGCGCAAGCTGCTCTTCAGTAATTCTTGCCTGTTAGTAATCATGGATTGCTAGTAGTGGTAAAATGATTCAAGATCTCAAGGCCATTCGGGAAAAGATAAATTAGTTTAAAAGAATCGTCGGGATGAATAAACTTCAAGCTAGCATAAGCTAACCATAGTAAGTAAAAAAGGAAAACAAGAAACAGAGAAAAAAGGCTGGCTGAAAATAGACAAATTGTCATCTTAAAATTAATTTATCCCAAAGTAGAAAAATACTCTTATTGAAACCTCATATATTTCTAAGGGTAAAGGTGGGGATCATTTTTCACTGTTTTCATAAATTGATTGTTTAGATATGAAGAGGAGAAATTTGCACGAATTTTCACGAAATGTGATTTGTTTTCACAGCTGGCAATATAGAGCGCCGTTCTACATTTCCTCTTCTCCACTCGAAGAAAACCATTCTTAGGAGAACAGGCAAAAACATCCATTTTTCTCATTTGATGAGCCATTTATTTTAACAGATGTTCCAGACTTGGCTCTTCCCTCTTTGTTTCTTTTTCAATTTCTTTATGTTTTTCCTTTTTTCCCATTTCTAAAGGAGCGAAGCTTTGACACGGTGACTCATTTCATTTTTAAATTTTCCCCGTCAATATAACACATCTTGGGGAACGGGGTTATTTAAATTTATTTTTCTGGACCCGAATTTCTGAAACTGTTCTTCGCTCACATGATTACGGAAGTTGATCAACCTTGATCATTTTTATTATTCATAAATCATTATAATTTTCTAAACAACAAACTACTACTCCCCAACGTAGCATGCTCAGGTCTCAAGTTAAAGATACTTGAAATAATAACGCTTGTGGAAGTTTGTATTTTTCAGCGGCTACCTCGCTGCTCCACTATTGATGTTTAACTCATGAATGGTAACACCCAAGATTCTTCATTTAGCTTGCTTACCAGCTTTAAAGAACTAACTAAACTCTAAATATTACCAATAGGACTCCTTGGGATCTAGCAGTGAATTGAAAAAAAA
Source organism: Gonocerus acuteangulatus (assembly GCA_946811695.1). Classification (NCBI taxonomy): domain Eukaryota; kingdom Metazoa; phylum Arthropoda; class Insecta; order Hemiptera; family Coreidae; genus Gonocerus; species Gonocerus acuteangulatus. Next base: position 36,193,710 of record OX328124.1, on the reverse strand, counting down.
AATTTCTTGTAAATCAAAATGGACGAAAACAATGGTTGATGGAGAGTAGGTATAATATTTAAAAATATTTTTTTGTTCTTTTGACTTGTGTAAGACACACTTATTTTTCCACATAGTCCTCAAAGCAATTGGAATATAAAACAATTGTGCGCTCCAGGCATATTAAGCAGTACACAGAAATACTTTGATTTTCGGTCTTTTCCAGTACAGTCATTAGACCTCTCTCTTTTTTTCTTGGTAAAAGCTTCTGCTGTGTTTGTTTTTGGGCTAATCTTTATATTTTTTTACAAACTCTTTGTCGGATCCCACGTGGTTCTAAAGTACATTGATGCTGGTTACGTCTGAACAAAATTAAATCAAAAGAATTTGAAATGGAGAGAAAAAAACTGGTCTCCTCGGAAGAGCTTCACTTTAGCGTGGACTTTTATAAATGACACACATTGCTAAATTTAGATATTTCATATTAGAAAATATTGGCATTTCGTTATATATTTAATGTTCTCTTCTATCTTAATGGGTAGAAAACAGTCTCGGGCAAAAATTATTCAGAATAATGAATAATGAAGAAAGGTATTATTTTATTCATGATTGAAAAATAATTACTTTTAGTTATTATTCATTATTCGGTGAATGAAGTTTATATTTTAATTACAAATTATTCGAATTATGAATTAGAATGGAATCATTATTTTATTAAATAATTATTTTATAAAAAGAGGTAGTAATAGAAAACTAAATTTAAACTAAAAGCTAGTTGCTAAACTAAAATGTACTTACCTTGTAAGAAAACATCTTTCACGTCGTGCACTAGAAAAAAAAATACAAAATTCATTAGTAAAAGTAATGTAACTTATTCACCGTAGTTAAAAGGTAAACATTTTAAAGTTAAAATATAATGGCAGGAAAGTGAAATTAAATATTTACTTTGTAAGAGCATTAAATTCCTTTTTCCTGTTTATTTATTTAGTCCATATACTGAAGGAAAGTAAACATTACTCCCTCCATTAAAAAGGTAATTCATCATTCACCTGCTTCCAAGTAAATTAGTTTTATATCCAAACGAAGCGGTATTAGGGTCAGTTTTAATTTAAAAGCACGGTCGTGTTTTCCTAGTCTGCTTAGTTTCATATTTGCAAAAAAGAAAACAAATAAAACAGTCCACACCAGGCTATAACAATATGATCACCAAAATCAACGCCTAGGGGATAGGACCTTCAGTGGTATTGGTTGCACTCATTAAAAAGGTTTTGAAAAATAATTTCATAGATATTTTCCTCAATTGTCTATCTCTTGATTTTTTTTTTTTTTTTTTTTTTTTTTTTCTTAAAGGCGCCATAACTTTTGGGACATTAACTTGATCTTGTGGCTTCCACCCATGTACATTGCTCACGCACGATGGTTTCCTAGGCTGTAACCCGTCAAATGTTGGCGATGATTGGACGGGAACCGGAATATTCAAAATTTTATGGTCGTTGGCCATAAAGAATGTAATATTTTTCTAATTCTTGTGAAACAAGATGATATTACGTATTATTTATAATTTATTTTAAGAATTTAAAGTATTAGGCATACTTCACTGCAGTAAATATGATTCTTATATGTGATACAGATGAGAAATCTTCTTAATCCTCTATGCCAAAGGAACTATTTTTTCAGTTCAGGCTCTCTACTCTTCTTTGAAACATGAAGCCGAATATTATCATATTTATTATATTAGGGTATATAATACATATACTATATTAGGGTTCAGAGCACAACTGGACCAAATCCATGTTATACAGTTTTCAGAAAATGAGTATTATGCGTTTTAATAGCAGAGACGTTGTATAAATCGTAAATATAATAAATAAATCCAGCATAAGTCTTAAGACGATTTGAACTTAAATACTGATCTTAATTTTAAATATTACTGACATTTATATATAGCCTTGTTCATAAAATAGTTACAACTTGGGCTAGTCTTAATTGTGCTCTGAAAACAATTAAGAATGACCTCCAGATGCCTAACAAGAACTGCTATAAGTGGAAAAATAATTAAATTAGGACTTAGTCTCCTGTAGCTATGAAAAGAGCCATTTTAGTAATACTCTTCAATGTCATTACAACATAAAATGTTAAAAATGACCTTGGTCTAGTTGTGTTCTGGACCCTCTATATAGGGAAAGTTGTAACAAAACCCTGAATCTTTGAGATTCTAAGGGATCATAAAAATATTTTAGGGGTATCATTAAATATAGAATCTTATGTCAGCCAGTTTCGACGCTTCCTTGATAAATAGCTGATTAAATTCTGTTTGAGAAAGCACGATACTTTATCAGCACTTGCATTAGTTCCCTTGTGGATTTCCTTTCATTAAAGGCCTCTCATAAGGTGAAATTATATTATCATATTCTTCAAAACATCATTTTCCAAACATTTTTAAGCTATAAATTGCGCTAAATAATTTGGGTAGCTGCTAGAGTTGTTAGTTAGAACGGGGTATTGTCTCTGTTTAACTTTTTAATTGGTTTTTATTTTTAATTCATATAACAGCAAATTCTTGGCGCTACTGGACCAGTTGTCGATGCGCCGTAAAAAAAAAGAGAAAAAAGAGGAAATTATAAGAAATAACACGATTGGAATTATTGAGTTTTTTAATATATTTTTTTTAATAAACGCTTGCCTTATATTTAAATTAGGTCTCTAAATATCTGGAAGGATGCAGAGAAATAGAGATGAATTTATCCCCATTTTAATAATAAACATTTATTAAATTAAATTTCTTGAACTTCGGATTAAGTTGCTTTAATCGGAACTTTTAATAAAATGAATTCTTTATAAGCGAAATTCCATTAAGGAATTACTTTCTCATTCTGAAGAAATTTAATCAATAATATAGATATTTGTTCTTATTTATATACAGGGGTAGAAGTAAGTGTTTCACCACCTCCCTCTCCATTCCTAATAATACTACTTATAAGTGTGCCCATACACGATTAGGAATATCTCAAGATTTGGACTACGCATTCTGAGTCTTGATATCGTCGATGCAAAAGCAAAGTATCGAATGTGAAATTCACCACTTTCAAGAGTGAAAATACTTTTATTTATTACTTTGCTTTTAGACAGTCAAATAGTCGGCAGATTCGACCTTATGACAGTGGTTACATTCCCCTTTCATTGTGTGAACTTAGATTCGAGAGTTTGCCGTCCATCTGTCCAACAGCAATCAGCAAAGATTTAAAATGAAAAATGCGTTTTTTCACATTCGATACTTTGCATTTGTATCGACGATATATTCCTCGCCGTGTATGAGACTGCCTTGAGGCCAGAGTTGAACTGTACAGTCCATCGAATTACAATGAAAAAAAACAAACAATAGACTGAAATCGGTCCTGTGCAGGCCAGGCCTGACGTGTGTGGACTAGAGGATATTTCCTTTACATTCATTGGGTCTACTATAACTAGACTGTGCTGTCCCGGCCTTGAGGTTTATTGACTTATTGTATGGGTGCTAGATCCGTTAGGTGCAAACTGTGCAGTCAAGGCCTTGAGATTTGAACTGAACGTGTGTGAATTTTACAATCGGAAGTGGCTATGAATCAAGACGAATAGGAACTACACATTCTGATTAACAAATCTATATACAAGAGTCTCACTAATCCGAGCTAATTCTGAACGAATCCGGTCGGATTAAGCGGCATTTTCTCATATGATGGCCATATTATGACACGTCCAGAATTGAAGATAAGAAATTACGTTTTCCGTATTGCGGCGGACGTAAAATCGCTATGACGAGAAGTACGTCCGAATTAATTCTTCAAGCAGTTTTAGTTTGTTCCGTCAGATACAGATCACTGAATTATACTGTTAGATAGTTGTTTGCTTTTAATGTTTTGTTTAAATATCGTACAAAACAAGGATTCTATATGAGTAAATTCGAACTTGTTTAAACTTTAAATAAGGCTGTAATTTGTGGTTTTAGTTATCCGGCGAAATTGAGAGAGCAGATATTTCTTAAACGTACGACATTACCTAAAAATAAAATCTTATAAAAATTATTTTCTCCCCAGACCTGCCTGTTCGGATTAAGCTGGATTAGGATTAGCAAGTCTTGACTGTATATTATTTCAAATTACTATATTATTAAGCCTTAGTCTTATAAAGGAACTGCTGTGTTCATGAACAAAATAACGCCTACAACTATGCGATTTTTGACAGCTCGGATAAATTGGTGCTTAAATGAAATAATTTCCGTTTAGGATACTTTCCTGTTGTGAAGCCTAAGACATGTGTTTTCATTTTTTACGAATGTTTAAGACAAAAAGTTTACTTTTTCTATTCTAAGCCTTCCAAATGATACTAAGGATAAGAACGTAATCGACCTAAGATGACATAATTCTTGTGAGTTGGACGTTTTTCTTTTAGATTGAATTATTCCAAGTTACATGAATTACTATACTTATTCATGTATTTCGTAAAATATATGTTTGCTATTAGAAAATAAAAAAATTAAGTACTCTTACATAGAGGATAGAATATTGTGTTTATAACATAAGGGAAATATGAAACATAACGAGAAAGAGCGGAGTTTCCATAGGGGAAAAGCTGAGTTAACAATCTACTTGATCGGATCCTTACCATTGAGCCTAAGGCGGAAACGATGGATGCTTCGGATAAACTCCGGGGTCTAGAGGCTCTTGATATTATTTGCTATTATTCGGAAGTGAAGGGCGGTTTCAAGGGGGGACAGTTTGTTTGCAATGAAAACTACAACAGAGGAGTTGACATCCAGCTACCGAGACAACAGACTAGAAGAAATTGTACCTACTTGACTCCGAATTGGCCACGCAATACAAACGAATATCACATGACAGGAATTAACAAAACAACTTGTGATATGTGCAATCCAGACTTTACAGTAAAACACTTACTTACGGACTGCAGAAGATGACTAAATATCCCACATGACATGAACTAATTGTTGCGACACAGCAGCCAGTACATAAATACAATATTCTCTTACTTACATAACAATAAACTATACCATCTCATTTGAAGACATCTGCTGAATAACCAGTGGCATTCAGGCATATTTCCGACACATCTCTGTTTTTAGGAATAAGTGAATTATATTTCTTATCACAATGCTGGTTCATTAGACTATAAAGGTACCATCCTGAAAGAGTGAAATCGCCATAGTAGCGATCACTTGTTAATAAATAAATATGTATCCTTGCTTCTATACTCGCTACATGTTGCGAAAATAAGCAAAATGAGTTTCTTTACGAGTGAGAGTTACTTCAAAGTATTATCATTAATTTTCTCCTAATAATAGTTATTCTTCTACTTTAGAAAATGGGTCGCGAAATCAAGAAAAAATTGTTTTATCAGCACAGAACGCTTTCAGAGTACACTATAATAGTTTTTTTTTATACATAATATATTTTTATATAGGCTGTCCCATACCTCCTCATAACTTTTAATTGAGCAACGGACTTTCCTTATCTCTCTAGTACTCTTGTAGTTAGATTCTTATTATGAATACTATAATTTTTAGAAGTCCAGAGCGCTTTTATGGCAGAGTCTCTATCACCAGAGCTTTTAAAAATGACTATTTCATGTGGTCATCCCCTTGACTCCTCGACTAGATTTTGCGCATAGTGGTTTCAGAGCGTAAGCTCAATCATCAGTCCTATTGCAGTAATAACGGAAGACCCAAGACTTCGATAATACAAGCGTGGAGCGCTTACAGTGGATGCCATGATAAGCAAACGAGCAAACGAGTTGACAAACACTTTACCTGAACGAATACCTGACAAACAAATTACCTGGACGAACCTTTACCGACATAAGCAACTCACTCCACCCTAGTATAAATACTCTGACAATACAAAAAAAAAAATTCAGTACTAACTTAAAAGTGGCCTGATAATCGTCGATAGCGCTCGCCCACAGTACTCGCATCGATTCCAGCGACGACGGTCTTCACCAACAGGTATGACAACAGTATATTTACTGGCGGACCTAACCCATTAGATTATTTACATTGGCAAACGTCATAACTGTATATATTGGGCAAACGTCATCGGAGATCTAAGAGCTAATTTATATTTATGTGGGCATCCAACACGTATTCACAATATTTATTAGTACAGAGCACATTCAGAGCGTTCTCTCCATTATTAGTGTTCATAGCACTAACCAATTTTTATGAGAGCAGCCAAATTACTCCTAATAATTTTGATGAATGCTGGGTGCTTTAAGAGCAAACGCTGTTCCACCAGTACGGATAGAGCTTTTTAGGTAGGCTGCCAAATTACTCCTCATGAGATCAAAATCAGCGTGCTTACAAAATAAAAGCTCCGTTATCAGTCCTCTTGGAGCTATAGAATTTAGTCAAAGTGTGAAAAAAATATTGGCAAGTTTCTTAAAAAATGAATTAGCTCTATTACAACATATAACGCCCATCATTTGAAATCATCTTTAAACGAATGGGGTTCCTTTTTCGATTCCACAATTTTTTGAAAACCTTTAATAGTAAAGATTATATTTATATTAGAGAACAACTCGATAGTGCCCTAGCTGTGCACCTCCGTAGGTTGGATCCCACTTGAGCAATCCCTACCAAAACTGCCGCGCATCTGCTCATGTTTCTCTAAGGTGATTGAGAAACTCAATATCCTTGAGTTCAGCGAGTAATGAGTTTGATTTAGAGGCTGAAAACTCATTAAAGTTTTTTATGGATGTTTCTCTGCATATTCATGAGTCTTTGATTATTATTAACTTGACTGATTGATATTAACGTTCTTTTTGATTACTTATAAACTAATAGCAAAAGCTGTGTAAAATAATCACAGCAGCAACTTCAATATATACTCTTTTGTATCTGATTTAACATATGGCTCATTATAAAAATAATAGTAAATAAATGAATCTCCCATTATGGGGAGGATAGAATATTCAAGTCCTAAGGAGATGTGGGTTCAAGTCTTCGATTTTTAATCTACGTGCCCATTGAAATTTCGTTTAGTGCTTTTTGCTCCAACTCAGGAACATAAATATGCTTTAGGTCCACCCGACAAACCTACATGGCCACCGCGCATGCGTGAACGCCAGCGGACAATTTTTTGTGATACATACAGTCTTCTTTTTCGTACATGGCCACTGCGCATGCGCCAACGTCAGCAGGCACCTTCTTGTGACACTTTTTGTAATGCTAGGTCCGCCCGATAAACCTATGTGATATACTCTATAAAATACAGTCATCTTTTTCGTACATGGCCACCGCGCATGCGTGTGCGCGAACACAAGCAGACACATTTTTTTGACACATATAGCCTTCTTTTTCGTACAAGGCCACTGGGGTTGCGCGACCACCACAGCGCATGCGTGAACGCATCTCCGCGTGCGCAAACGCGACTGTCATGCACGAACGCCGTCATTTAATTTAAAAAAAAAAAATCTAAAATCAACAACGCTGCGTGTGTCCAGCTAAAGAACTACACCTAATGAACTTGTTTATTTTTTTTCTAATTTCTATCAATATTTTCAGTCATTGAATGTTGCATCACATTGCAACGTACACAAAAAAATACTTGCGCTGAAGGCCGGACGAATTGCGTAGGAGAAGCTTAGTTGCGGTTGGCAGATTCTGCTTGATAATTTCTATATATATATATATATATATATATATATATACACATATTCAATGGAATAGATTGTGTCATCGGGTTCCCTACGGAGGGAGGGAGGAAACGCGCTACAAGGAATGGGATTGTGAAGATGATGTACGATACTAATTGAGTACGGCGGGAAGTTAAACCCGCATGACTGGAAAGTCTTGCAGAAGTGTATCAATCGTACCTAATGCAGAAATAGAAATGAAAAACAATAAAATAGCCTTCAAGATTCAATTTTTTGAATACATGTGCCTCTGGCAGGTTCAGAAAACTTTGCTTTTTTAGAGGCAGTAATAACATAAGTAGTTGACATGCCATAAAGGGAGGTGGGGCAAAAAAAAAAAAAAAAAAAAAAAAAAAAAAAAAAAAAAAAAAAAAAAAAAAAAAAAAAAATAAAAACCTTCGATTTCCACCGGTGAAAGGTTATTAGAATTTTCTAATAACCACTTGTACTTGGAACCAAGATATATGATAACTTGAATGTTTCTTAGAATTCATGTAAAACAAAAAGTCATCATACACATAATGTAAATAAAACCCCTATAAGCACAATAATACAATAAATAGATTCACTCGTGTAAAATATATAAATGAAAATATTTTTTTTAAAAAAGTACTGCTGTAGACCAAAGCTGCCTCGCCGACATATTAGCTTTCTGATTTCCTTCTCTACCCACGCTAAGAAATTTGACTTCAATTTTCCACGCGTGATAAAAACCTCATGCAGGCAGGATCTAGGCGTGCCAGAAGCTTGTGGCTGGGATTCGCATTTTTAGTTTTCCTGAAGAGGCGTCAAAGGAATGGAAACATGTAGAGTGAATATAGGTATTGACATTGAACATTCTACCTTCCGCTACATAATATACATTCTTAAAAAAATAATATTCCAAACAATATTGAAACTTTGGGTAATATGAATAGTTTTATTATTTCTGCTAAGGTTTTATTTTTTTGTAATACATATATTTTTATTTTTGTGGTTTTCTCCTTATGATTATAAATTAATTAGTTTTACGATCATTAATAGTTTTATTATGTATATTTTATTCTTTTTTTTTAATTTATATTTTTACTCTGATTTTTATTTTATTTTTAATTAATTTATGTATATATCAGTATGACTTATTTTTACTGTACCTTCATGCAGTGAGATCATAAATTACTTTCTCAATTATCATACTTAACCAATGTACTTTATTTTTGTACTGATGTTCTAAAATTCGTACGAATAATTTCTAGGATGGTGTAATGACCTCAGTAGTATAAGCACCATTTAAATAAAAAAAAAAAAAAATAATTTCTAGGATAACCTGTTGGATGAAATTTAGAAATTCCATCAAATATTTTTATATGGGCTTGATGAGAGTTGTTGGGGGTGTGTTGTACCGAGTGAAACATTTTTATTGAAATGGATTGGCCGTGACAGTTTTTGTCATCTATTTTCCACTTAATGATCGGTGCTAAGGTTTTATGTTGGGAGCAGGTTCGTTCTGGCGTTTTTTCCCCCGCCCGGTGTTAGGCCACAATGCTATTTTTTTTTTCTTTTTTGGTGGGTGGTTTTTATGTCACTCGGGATTTGTATTGAACCCCGTAATCCTTTTTAGCAAGGACAGGGTCCCCTCACTCACCCTCACTCTCTCTCTCTCCCTCGTCGTGCCCCCACTCATTCTATTATTCTATTTTTTTTTTATTTTTTTTTTTTACCAGGAACCCTTGTTTTCCTGCGGCAGGACTGGCCAGTTCATATACCTCTTTCTCTCGAACACATTCACTTGATTCTAGATTGCTTAGATTGACCAACGAAATGAAAACACTAATCTGGTCGTTAAATTTGACCATGTCACCTTGACAGAGTGCTACAGAGCTGGTACCTCAATCACCACCCAGTGCAGAGTTCTGAAAACAGCTATAAAGAGATCAAGGGGCTAACGGTCAGAAAGCTGGCATATTTGGAAAATGAAGGGTCAAAGCTACCAACTTTATGAGTCTACAAGATTGCTTAATTACCACTAGATGCCACAGCTTATTTTTGAGACTCACAAATAAGTAAAACTGCAGTTGTTCAGAATCACAGATCTTTGATAGTAGCATTGGGGGGGGGGGGGGGGCACGACGGCCTAACGCACATATATGTTTTGTAGCAGAAAATGAGTAAAAATATCAGAACCACCTATTGTAATTCATGTAGGCTACAATACGAAAAATAGAAAGCGAATACGCCTAATAGCTAGAACATCGCTTTTGAAAGTTTATTCCCATAATAATAAATATAAGAATAATCCTCAAATATGTAACCGGATTATAATAACATCATTTTTACATGAAAGAAAATAAGTTCTATACATATCTCATCATAATGAGATACTGATAGTTAGCCGTAGAGGGTATAAAATGTCGAGGAATGTTTGGGATTATGTTAAAAGAAAACGTCAGATTTTTAACAAAAAAATCTTTATTTAGAACCTTTCGGCATTCTTTCGGGCAACCTTCTTCGGCTAAAAAGTAAAAATACATAATTAAAAAAAAACATTTTACATCATGTTTTAAGTGCATATTAGGTAAAACGATTTTTTTTTTATGGACAAATATTTTATAAATAACTTAGTAGAGAGTAAGTTAAAAAATAAACAAATGCCCAAAAAATAAACAAACATAAAAACATTCTTTGAATAACATTCTTTATTCGGTAACAGTTTTGAAATAAAAAGTATAAGGACATAGAAATAACAATAGTTTTTAATTATAAGTAACAAAGTATACATTTACATACAATTGTTACTAACTGTCAACTCTATCTATTTATACATACTATATTTATATAATAGTCAGGTTCGATTCCCACTAGGGGTGGCGGCTTCTCTTTGGAAAAACGAAAAGGCATGAGCTCTATCCTAGCTAGAAAAGGGGGTGACCTATAGATAACCCGTCCTAAAATTCTCAGTTAATTTTAATGGACGTTAAAATTGAAATAAATATAGTATATTTCCATGCTCATCTACATTTAACCGTTTACAGACCTGAAGATGTCCTTTCATTCAGGCAAAACGTTAGCAAATAAGTATTACTCATTTTTTTTATAAAATGTAGTTTTATTTAACATATGATTAAACCCCGATCATTAAAACCTTCATAATGATAAAATGGTTTATTTAAAAATAAATTTTGTATTCGCAAGCGAAGTTTGTATTGGAAATATTATAGACTAATCGTGCTAATGGCCCTAGGAGTCGATGCACCCCAAAAAAAAAAAAAAAAAAAAAAAAAAAAAAAATTATAGACTAATCATTATACAATTTTGTTTTTTGTCAATTAATCGTTTTTTGAGTAACGTACAGAGAAAGAGAGGTAAAGGGACCTTAACAAAGGAATACATTCAACGGCGAGTGGGTGTACTGAAATATAACATTTCACTTTGAGTTGTTAAAGAAAAATATATTCTATTACTGAAGAGAATGAGATTCTTGAAGGTGTATAAAAACGATATTATAACAGTGAGTTTAAGATAAAAGAAGTAAAATAAACGTAATAAATTTCCCGGATAAAATTGATAAGAGTAAGAGAAGGGGTATCTTTGTTCCGGGCAGGAAGGAGAAAGAGGGAGACTTCTTATCCTAACCCAGAAAATGTTCCTGAATCTATTTTCTCACCCTTATATTGGATATTAACCTGCATATTCTCATTTATTGGAATGCTTTTTACGTTCCAGGTGGTAACGTCATCCTGGCTTGAAACTAGATCATGAAAGATATCTGTCTTGAATTTCGGGGATAATATGCATAGAATAGAAATTAAGAAAATATAACAAAAGAAGTATACAGTGCAGGGCCGCCACATCTCAGAGCCGGGCCCAGGACCAAATCACGGGCCCCGCTTCTCAGAGCCGGGCCCCCACTTCTCAGAGCCGGGCCCCCACTTCTCAGAGCCAGAATGAAAATTCTAGTACTTTGCTATAGGACTTTAGACATTTTAAAATTATTTTCATCTTGAGTTTTGAGCGAAATGATAATAAAAGCCGACAATCGGTGCAGCAAAGGTCACTTTCGGTACTTGTAGTTTTGTTACGACTCCTAATGAAATATACTATTCTGGGATTGCACTTGTTTTGTCTTTTATGTACATTAAAAAAATGTAGATCCCATTCCAATAAATATAGGCTACGCCCGTCTATATTTCTAACCCCCATTCTTTTTACAAGCTCATAAACTATACATTTTCTCTAATAAGCGAGGATCGGCCCGGGCCCCCAGGGCGCCCGGGCCCGGGACAACAGTACCCGGTTGCCCCCCCCCCCCTTGTGGCGGCCCTGTTACAGTGATGGGTTCACCGATCAGGCACATTCTTTTTCTGGTGATTATGCGTCGAAAACTAATCGAGCGTTTCTTCCAATGTGCACAAGGAACTGAGAAATAACATACAATAGGTTAAAAATTCATTATTTTATACCTCAAGTTTGAAAATATATATCGACATGTTTCTATCACCAATTCATTTGTTTTAAAATGTAAATTACACTTACACAACTTACTTACTCAAGGTAGCCGGTATATCCATATACTCCTTACACACTTAAAAGCAGCACATTTATATCCAAAGATAGAACTATATGTATTATTTTATTTTGGTTTTATTTAATATCACCATCTTGTTTTTCTCATTGATTTTTCTTTATATTTTATTTTATTTTACTGGACAAACTGACTAATATTTAATGGACCTTTCTTCTTTCGTCCCAATGAGCTCATCGCCACTGTTACGGAGCTCACATGAAATAAATAAAGTGTAAATTAAAAGAAAAATATAATAGCGAAACAATTATTTATATTTCGTTAAGTAAATTTAGAAATACGTTTTCAAGTAAACTAATATTATACATTTCTTCAGACTAAAAAGAATAGCAAATTTTAAATCAGCACCACAAGATTTGACTTAAAATCAGCAAAACAGAACATTTTTCCCAGGCCTTAAGAACATGAAGATTTTGTAAGCGAAACAATTATGTGGCAATTTAAAATATCCTTGAAATTATCCGATTTTTACGTCCTTGGGATCTTTAAAAAGAAGAGCTTCCTTTCTCTAACCAAATAAAAAACCATTGTATTACCTCAAAAGGTACTTGTAGGAGATAGTTCTCAAAATTCAAAAAACAATTATACTTTTTTGAATAAAGCGTTTATTCCAGAGCACCCCGATCGGAAGAAAATATTGGCCCATTTTTGACCCTGTAATTTCGTTTGAATTTGGTAGAATTTTTGAATCCCTAACACTTTTTTAGCTACTTTCAAGGTTCTTAGTGACATTTGAATACAATCTTTTGATATTTCTGAAATCTTCCAAAAAATTGAAGATTTGTTCATCAATTCTTCCTAAGCTTCCTCTAATTGTAATGAAATTATAAAAACGTTATGAATTTTAGTGATTTTTGTGATGAATAGTAATAATTCGCTTATTATGCATGAAAAATGTGAAACTTCCTATAGAAAAAAATGATGGATACTAACAATAAAAAAAAGTTAATAATTGTCTGATGAAGATTATCTATATATATAGAAATCACGTGTCTGTATGTTTGTCTTTTTTTTTCTGTTAGTTTGTTTGTTCCTTATACAAATCCACACAGTTTGACCGATTTTGACCAAACTTGGCACACAGGTAGGTCTTCATCCGGGGAGTGTCATAGGCTAGGTCAAAATCGTTTATCAGCTGTCTGTCTGCATGTTTGTTTCTTATACAAATCCACACCACTTGTCCTATTTTGACACTTGGCACACAGGTAGGTCTTGATTCGGGAGTGTTCGTCCGATTTTGACTAAACTCGGTACACATGTAGATCTTAATCTGGGGAGTTTCGTAGACTAAGTCAAAAACGTCTTATAACTGTATGTTTGTTTCCTATAAAAATCCAAACCGTTTAACAGGTTTTGATCAAACTGGGCACACAGGTTGGTCTTCATCAGGGGATTGTCATAGGCCAGGTCAAAAACGCCTGTCAGCTGGTGTCTGTATGTTTTTGTTTTTTTAAATAAAAATCCACACCGTTAGACCGATTTTTACCAAACTTGGCATACATATATGTCTTGATACGGGGGGAGTTATAGGTTAGGTCAAAGTCGTCTAGGAATCACAGTTGGGAGGTCACGGGTTCGAAACAGTTACTGATTCGTGTTATTAGATTTTAATAATACTTATTTGGTTTCTAATTTATTTAGGCTTTTCTTTATGCAGAAAGTAGGTGTCGCATGGCGCGCCGGGTAACAGCTAGTTATTTTTAAAATATTAAGTAGCATTTCCTAAAAGTTTTGTTTGAACATAATTTAAAATTAGCCCAATACTATTAGGCCTAAATGTTTGATCCTCACGAGTTAAGTGAAGCATCTTCTCCAGATACCAATTAATTTGGAGTTAGTGGTGGTTAGAAGTACGTGAGTTTACACCACAAGAGGATTAGCCCAACAGTTGGATTAACTCTATCACCTCTCTATCACTCTCTCTCTCACTCTCACTCTCTCACTCTCTCTCATTCTCACTCTCTCTCATTCTCACTCTCTCACGCTCATTCTATATTTTTCTATAGGTCTGTCCATCTATCTATCCATCTCTCTCTATATCTCTCTCTCATACTGTCTTTCTCTCTCTCCTCTCGCTCCCTTACTGCAGTCCTCCAATAATAGTTCTCACGTCTACGCTCTTAACTGAATCTTTCTTGTATAGAATTTGTCTTGTTATTAAGACTCTTTCCTTTTGCAATTAATGTGAATCTTTCGTTATAACTATGCTATTTTTAAGGTCTGCTTCAAGAAGCCATTTCTCAAGCAAAATTATTTATTTATGGCTGAATTGTTCTACATTGAAAAATTAAAGGCCTCAGAGAAAAGAAGAAAAAAAAAAATTAAAATAAAGGCAACTACATGAGAATAATCTGTGGAGCTAATGTTAAGAAGAATCTGAAACAAATTTGTGTTGGTGGCAGCAATGATTTTAATTTGACAAATTAGAATAATTTCTGTCACCAACAATAATTTTTTTCAGATTCTTCTTAACTTTAACCCATATTTTCTCAGTTTGTTATGATTGCGGGTTAGTCGCCTTTGGCACTGAGCCCTTCAATTGTAGTGACTGTATCTGTCCATGAATAAGCATATGCGTACTATGAAGATCGGGTCATCACCAATCCGCATATCGTGTTGCAAGAAGGATGAGAAACTCAAGCATACTATATTTTAATTTGTAGCACTTGAAAAAAGACGATTCCTACATTAAAGACGCATCAAAGAAGACGAAATCAGGAGGTTAACTGAAGTTAAACAGAAGCTAAAGTTCATCAAGAGTTGAAGATAAGGTTGACAATTTTAGCGCACGCAAAATAAGACTATAGTCCGAGGTGCACCCCATGATGCCGAGGGTATTAATTACTATGTAATCTAATCTAATCTGATCCAAGGGTAAAATTTAAAAAAAAAAAAGTGAATATAATAAATAACTCGACAAATAGAAAACATTGCAGTATTTAGGAGTGCTTTATATGACAGCTAATATAAAAATATTTTATTTTGATATTAATTATTATTTGTAATATTATGTTACGTCCATATGCGTGCTTGTATGTGCTTCTATTTTTTCGGAACAACAAGTCCGTATCTAAATCTTGACTACCTGTTAATTCGACTAAAGTTCATGTTATGTAGAATATGAATATTGACGTTCTATGCAGTTCATTAGTAAGTATTTTACAGAAAACATTATTTGCACTGTGGTTTATGTTGTTTACTCATTAAGTGTGAGTGGTATAGGAGTGTATGACCATTTCGGTGGTTTGTGAGGACAACCTTTACTCTCGGATAGCTTCTGTAGCTGAAGTTTAGAGGTTTTGAGCTCGGAATTATCTCTCAAAGCTTGTTATAATTGAAATGTGATCCTCAGCCTGCTATTCATGGAGTAAGACCTGTTTCAAATGAAGTTCTGTAATCAGCAAATTGCCTCCACCAATCCATTTTGTCGGTATCTTTTCGAGTGTACTTTGTATGTATCCTCCTGAGTTAGTAGTAATGTCACGGGACTTACAGAAACAAAATATTGTTGTTATTTTGTAGTTTATGTTTTTGTCAGGTTTATAAGTAGAAAGTGATGTTTATAGTATATGCCTAGAAAAACAAAAAAAAAAAAAAAAAACTTATTGAGTCTGTAAAGCGATCTGTTCCTGTGTTATGTTCGATATAATTAACAAGTATAATACCTGTCAGTATAAATGGTTGAAATATTTGCAAGTTATGCTTTTTGAAATTTTATGAGGTGAAAAGAAATAATAGCAGAAATATTTTTAACTGAAGGCAATAGCACGGTCAAGACCGTCATACATTTTCCTTGGTCTCGATAGAAACGAAAAAAGGACAAATTTTATTCCTGATGTTGAAGTATCACGATCACTGAAGGAACTATACGTTTACGCAATATGCTGACTTTTCTAGGTGAGTGTTAGATAACTTGGAGCCAAACTCAACGTGAACAAGTACAGGCATAATATATGAACGTAAAGCTGCCCAGGAACAAGTGGACAAAATTTCAGAGTTCCTGAATCTGTACTTGAAGTTACTGGCGCATTAATAGCGCTTTGCGTGACCTGTTAGGAGATTCTAAGAGACTCCTGAAGTCATTTTCAACCTTTGGTGTGACGTCGGATTAGGCCTATATCCAAAGAATAGGTTGTTGCTCACTAGAACTGTTAAATTTGTTCCCTTGATCCCTGTTGTAAACGTTTAAAACATTAATTTAAACAAGACGTTTAAGGATTCCTTTACACAAACTCCAGATATTGTGTCCGTTAATTCGGGTTTGGACTTGCCCCACATAATTGGACGTTAAGCTCTCAAGATTTTGTGAGAAGAGTCGGATTTGTGTTCCTAACTCTTTTCCTGGCCTCCTCAGAAAAAGCACTTCAATATAAATGCAATTTCATTACTAAATTTGTGTTAGTATTACGAATCAATTATATTTTCAAGAAAAGTTCTCGTTCAAAGATAAGTAGAATAAAAGTTACTAGCTTCCCTTTAATATTTAATTTATATTTTTAACGAAAGGTCACCTATAACTGCTTCTATTCCTGTGCAATAGAGATAAGTTCCTTTCGGACTTTTTTGTTACATTAGATAATCACCGGTATCTCTAGTAGATATATTCAGGAGGGCATTTTGGGCGAAGTTTGTCTTCTGCTTCCCCGCAATTGGATCAATTACCTCTTTTTTATAATTCAATTTTTAATAATTCATTAAATTCCATTTATCATAGAGGAAGAGGCTTGAAGGAACTGTTATTTCTAAGGAATACTAGTTCTATTATCTGCTGCAGCTAGGAGTGTCAGCTCCTGCACATTGTTAACAGCTGAGAGAAGATAAGATGAACTTGGCAGCTTGGAAGCAGAGGAAGTTAAATTGTCTGTAGATTGTTGGATCCGCTGGGACATATATTGGGTAGAAGGGAGTGATTCATTCAGCTGTCGGTTTATGCAAATCAGTTTGCCTAGCCGCTCGTTGTAATGAGCTGGTGGCCATGTTCGAAAACCCCATCCTCTCCCGGTCCGTCATTGTCTCTAAACCTCTCCCCGGCGGCTCTGCCATATTAGAACTCTATCGCCCTGGATTACAACGCAATTTCCCTGAAATTATGTCTGGACTAAGGTTCATTAGGTTGTCCACCTCATTCGTATGTAAATGCTGTTTGTTTGTTGTCGTTCCGCATGCTCGTTTACGTGTGCTCGTTAGTGTAAATTATTTAAAGCTCATGTCGTATTGTTTAACGTTGAACAGTTTTGTGAGACTTATGTTAGTGGTAAGAAAGAAGTGAATCGGCTGTGTTCAGGACCGGCTTCAAGAGATTAACTCATCTGTTGGCATTATAAAAGGACGATATATTTTCATTAAATGCCGTCTCTATAAGAAGTAGAGGGCGTCTTTATTCGCGATTAACGATTATTTGTTTCTTTTTGTGCGAATTTCCCGTGAATAAATCCCAACGCTTATTATTTATGCATTAATTGGCTTCCAGATACACATTTTATTAGTACTTGGGCGAGTAGAATCTAATGAAACCATTTCCAAGGTCTTGTCTATGACCTTTGTCAAGAAAAATGGAAAAAACTAGATTTTTCTTGGGATTATCGGATATTCTTATATATATCGATACCCGATAGAAAATTCATAGTAAACGGAAAGTATCTATTCGAAGGCTTAGTAAATAAAATAAAATAATGTTTTTCTCCAATCTCCTCGAAGAAATCGGTGCTTAAATGGAGTAATTTCCGGAAAAAAGAATTGGATGTGAAACCGGTAGGACAGTTATAATATAATGAATATAAGTAAAATAGGGGTTTTGGTAGGCCAGTTATAATATAATGAATATAAGTAAAATAGGGGTTTTGGTAGGCCAGTTATAATATAATGAATATAAGTAAAATAGGGGTTTTGGTAGGACAGTTATAATATAATGAATATAAGTAAAATAGGGGTTTTGATAGGACAGTTATAATATAATGAATATAAGTAAAATAGGGGTTTTGGTAGGACAGTTATAATACCAGGTCATTCAAAAAGTCCTGTCGTTTTTTTGGGGGAAATTATAAATAAATAAATATTTTTAAATAATCACCTTTATTCATCAAAATATCCACCGTTACAGTCGGTAACCTTCTCCCAACGAGATGGTAAAGCCCAAATTCCTTCCTTAAAAAACTGTTGATTTTTACTGCAAAAATAAGTGGTCAGTTCGTGAATTAGGTTGTCACGGTCTTGAAAACATTTCTGTCTCAGATTGTTGTCGAGATCTCTGAATAGGTGATAATCAGTGGGTGACAGGTCAGGGGAATATGGTGGGTGAGGCAAAACTTCCCAGCCTATTTCTGTCAATTTTTCAAATTTCTGTCAATTTTTCAAATTTCTGTCAATTTTTCAAATTTCTGTCAAAAATTGACCGAAATAGGCTGGGAAGTTTTGCCTCACCCACCATATTCCCCTGACCTGTCACCCACTGATTATCACCTATTCAGAGATCTCGACAACAATCTGAGACAGAAATGTTTTCAAGACCGTGACAACCTAATTCACGAACTGACCACTTATTTTTGCAGTAAAAATCAACAGTTTTTTAAGGAAGGAATTTGGGCTTTACCATCTCGTTGGGAGAAGGTTACCGACTGTAACGGTGGATATTTTGATGAATAAAGGTGATTATTTGAAAATATTTATTTATTTATAATTTCCCCCCCAAAAAACGACAGGACTTTTTGAATGACCTGGTATAATGAATATAAGTAAAATAGGGGTTTTGGTAGGCCAGTAATAATATAATGAATGTAAGTAAAATAGGGGATTTGGTAGGACAGTTATAATGTAATGAATATAAATAAAATAGGGGTTTTGGCTAATCTACTGCCTATTTTATAAAAAAAAAGGACTCAAATCCTCTTTTATTAAAAACATAATATGATATTGATTTTTTTTTTGGCATTGGTGGTTTCCTATTATTCTAGATACTTTTCGATTATTATTTACTTTATTTTTCCAGTATAATCGTATATGTTTATACTGTGATAAATAAGGTAATATTATTATTATTATTCATTGATAACACAGATCTAGAGCGGATAGCATTCAATGTCATGTAGTATAGTGATACGTTGCATTAAACGATGCCACTTCAATATATTAACACAAAGGTTATACTAAAAATCATTTAAATTTTATTCATGCTTTAAGTGGGTTATATAATGAAATGAATGATTATTTTTAATACAAAATTAAGTGACAGCAAAATTAATTTAGACAAGAATTCATTAATTGCCTGATCATTCGAATAAATTTGCAAAATTCATGCATTTGTAATTTAATTGTACTCATTCACCGGTCAATGAGTACAATGACCTTTGGTCATTGTTTTAGACATTCTGTCACTGTAGGTTTTAATTCCTTTAGTCTAAGCCATCTTTAAATATATTAATGTCACTTTAAAATGTTCCGATTATTAAAGGCTGGCCTTGTCTTCGGAAGGACTTCATTAATTGAAATATGTTTTGGTACTTGTATTCTTATCTATTTGAATTCACCCGATTAAACATTTGTCGAAAGGTCCACTAATGCTGCTTATTATTAGATTGAAAACAATTTGAATTTACTTGATGTTTTTGTATCAATGAGATGACATTCCCTAAATTTCCAGTACATTCTATTTTAACGTACCTACCTTTAACACAGCGTTGTTCAAGGTATTTACCTGGAGTTTATGCATTTTGATCGAAGGTATGGCGTTGCGATTTGTATTTAATTTCAACTAAATATTTTTTAAGAATTTTCGTCTCTGAATTGTTTGCAATTCAGAATATTCCTCCCTTCCGTGTTCAGTTTTTATATTTTTTTGGGAGATAATTTTTATAAGATTGACATTATTTTATTATACTTATTTTCATAAAATAAAGAAATTCATATATTTTAAAATGAGAAGTTTCGAAGCTGTGGTTATTTTGCCACTAATACTTTATAAGAGTTGCCAAAAAAATAAAATAAAAAAAAGGGTTTTAAGCCTGTCGTTGTCTGGCCCAAAACCGAAGATGAGAAACTAGCGACGAAAAATGTTTTAAAGTAATGTCGTCCTGTGGACCCACGAGGATGAAAGGACTTCGCTTTGAGGCATCTAGATTTGTACGGGTTGCCGGCTCGTTATATATATTTTAGTCTTACATACAGATTTATCGACCGTACTACATTCGTCATGCTTGGAAATAACACGAACATGACTGCCAATGAGCCTCAATCTCTTTCACTTTATCTTTGAAATAATCTTAGATTACTTCGTTCCACAATCGCTCTTTCTAGCAATAAAAATGTACCTATATCGTGATGAAGCGCTGTTAGAAGTTAGTGATCATGATACTGCATATATATGAAACTTTAAGCAGGAGATTATCAAGGAATTATCAGGTTTTGCAAGTCAAATCGGTTAGCTCTCATGAATATCATTGCTCGCACGACTCAAAAATTATCTACTCGCGTAAGCAAATTTACCAACCGGGGAAAAGTATTTTTCACAAACACAAAGACTGAAGAGCTTTTGCAAGATTGCATTGAAGATTCAGGGACAATATTTTGCACAAATGTTAGCTGAACTGTATAAAACCTGGAATTAAACAAGAATTGTGTTGTAAATTAACGGATAATATAGGAATTTTGTTCTAGAGGCTAACGCCTTAGTTTCTCATCTCATGGTTCGTTGAGAAAATTCTTTGCAGCACCAGGGATGTCGGCGCTAATGGCCCAGAGGTCGATGCACCGTAAAAGAAAAAAATAGTTGGAATATATCCGAGTACTTTTGAAACCAACATTTTACCAGATCATTTATTTTAGACCCCCTTAGAGTTCGGTATAAATTCCTCACTGCTCCCTGATTCTAATTTCATCTTTCTTGGTCATATCTTCTTGAAAAAAAAAAAAAATCATTAATATCATAATAATAATAAAATAACCAGTTTTTAGGAAATATGCGATACCGTTAAATGTCACAATTAAGTGTGTATAACACATTGGAAACTGATGATTCGTGAAAACGGGATTTCAAACCCCATGGCCTAATATCCACATTCGTGACAACGCCATGTATTCGCTTTTAGCGCGGTTCCTCCCTCCCCCATAGGGAGGAACCCCGCTTATAGGGTTGATACAATGAAACAATCCGGAAGTGCCGACAAGAAAATTTCGCGTTTCAGAACCCCTAGAGACCGAAAATAACAGTGGTTCAAATTTGTATATATATATATGTATATATTTATTTATATATATATATATATTTGTCTGTTCGCTCTCTAGCTAGAAGACGAATTGTCCGATTTTGATGAAATTTGGTACAAAAATCCTTCGTCCAATTTGAAAGGTCAAGTTCGTTAACCAGCAAAATCCGCCTACTGGAAGATGGCGTTTGGGGCGAAATTCGCGCAAAAAAATCGTAACGCTTACGTTTTTGAGTTCATAAGCTTCTAAGTACTCGTTTTATATGATTCCTGGGCTAGGAAAACGAATGAAACCATTTTCAAGGCGATAGCTTTAACCGTTTTCGAGAAAATTGGAAAAATATTTTTTGAATACCGTTTTTGGTTTGGGTACTTAGAATCATGGGATTCAGTTGAAACATTTTCTGCATGTTCTACTTTCATCAAAACTAATATGTTGAAATTTTGGTTACGTTTGGAGTTAAGGAAGGGTTAGAATAAAATATTTTATTAACAGACATAAAAAGTTTTAGTAACTTTGTTTACTTTCCTTAATATCTCGAAAAAGGTTGAGAATCTTGGTAAACGGAAGAATACCATTAGAAAGCTTATTAAATGCTCTAAAAAAAAGGTTCTAATGAAAGTTTTGATTAGGCGATGTCAATCGGAGAAATAAGAGTTTAAAACTTTAAAGTAATTGATTTCGCTTATTCGAACTGTTCTTTTTGTCTGTTTTTTATTCCTTGTTATTTTTTAATCGCTTATTGTTGGATAATGTATTTGAAAATAAAACAGGTTAAGAAAAATAAGAAAAACAATTTAATGTTAGAGATATGGATTTCCAAGATATATAGCTTTTCAACTGCCTAGCCTCCTTCTTAGGGAGGGTTCTTTGTCTTTGATTTTGGTACTTAGAATTATGGGATACAGTTGAAACATTTTCTGCATGTTGGAGTTTCATCAACACTAATATGTTGAAATTTTTGTTACGTTTAGAGGAAAGGAAGGGTTAGAATAAAATATTTTATTAACAGAAATAAAAAGTTTTGGTAACTTTGTATATTTTCCTTAATATCTCGAAAAAGGTTGAGTATCTTGGGAAACGGAAGAATACCATTAAAAAGCTTACTAAATGCTCTACAAAAAAGGTTCTGCTGAAAGTTTTGATTAGACGATGTCAATCAGAGAAATAAGTGCTTAAAACTTTAAAGTAATTGATTTCCCTTATTCGAACTGTTCTTTTTGTCTGTTTTTATTCCTTGTTATTTTTTAACTGCTTATAGTTGGATAATGTATTTGATAACAAATCAGGTTAAGAAAACTATGAAAAACAATTTAATCTTAGAGATATGGATTTCCAAGATAATATAGCTTTATATAGGTCCTTCCTAGGGCGGGGACCCACCCAGGTAAGATAGTAAATAACACCTTTCTTAAGAGTAAAGATGGAACTGTCAACTTTGGTCCTCCTCTACCTCCCGGCACTTTCATTGCTGACGAAGGCTACCACTGACTAGCCAAAACGTCCTAAATATAGATTTTTTAACAAAAATCGTATTGAGGTTTATTTAGCCGAATCCCAACCATTCCATCTTTACTTATGACCTCGACGGCTAACTATCAAATCTTCATGCTTTCTAGAAATGTGGACCCAAAATAATAACATCTTCTATTTTAATCATTTTAAATGAGTCTAGAGATAAGAACGGAACCGCGCTAAGATGATGCAGTTCCTGCGAGTCGGACTTTTTTTCCTTAGAGCCATCGCTGTGAGAGCTTTTTGACATATCTAGCGGTAGTTTATGTAAGCACTAGGCACTCTCGTGTCCAATAGTGTTAATTAAAAATGCAGTTTAGGTCTATTGAATGGGGGGTTTCCCTCTGCTACCTGTGCCATTGTATAATGCCTTCTGAAAGACCTTATTTGTGTTATATCAGTTCATGAGTACATAGATATCATCTTATAGGTATAGAATTTATACCAAAGCCCAGATATTTTACTTGATGTTATTTAAAAAAAATCAAAACGTTTTAATGAAAAGTAAAAACGAAATTAAATTATAAACGTTTTTAAGCCTGCCGTTGACTGTTAGAAAGCCAAGAATGGTAAAGTAAACTGTTTTGAAGAAAGAAATAACGTAAGCGTAATGAGAAATGAGAAGAGAGTGGTCGCTCAACCGTTCTGTAAAAACAGAACTTTGAAACGGACCTCGGCTCTTCGTGCATCTTTAGTCGTGCCGGTTGCTGTCCAGTAAAGGGTAAAGTCTTTGAGTTTGTGTGTATATATATGTAACAATTGTTCAGAGCAAATCACCATAGTTGCAGATTCTCATAAATATATATATATATATATATATATATATATATATATATATATATATAAAGTATGTGATTACGCATCTAAATCATAACAAGAGTCCTTGTTGGTACCTATTAGATAGGTTCAACGCCTAATTAAAAACTGTTTTTCAATATTCTGTCATGGGTTCAACCTCAATAACCAAGCCAGATCCCTTCGCAAATTGTCTAAATGTTATATGATTTTTCGAAGTCAGCAATAACTAAAAAGTTACTAAGTTTCCTTAGGACAATTTTTTTTTACTCCATTAACCTAAGAAGGTGGAATATTTTCCACCAGTTTAGTGTAAATTTCCAAACCTGACGCTCCCTATTCCTGACTGAAGACAGTTCAATGTGTTCAGAAGTTCAGAAGAGAAAGTTCAGTGTGTGGCCGGAATCCCCCCCAGGGGAGTCCGTCCAAGAAGATATTGCAGAACCACTGTTGAACTGTTTGCCATCCCCCTTCCAAAATTAACACCGAAACCCGACAAAATATACCTGTGTAAACAAAAGTTTTAAATATGCACAAACTAAAATACTTGATTAAATTTTGTAAACATTTTTATAGTTGTTAAAGGAGTACGTGAGTGCTACAAGAGTACAACTCCAATTAAAGCTCATGATGTGTTGTGTAATTTCACAATTCCATTTAATGGAAGCAGTAAAGCAAATTAGAATTATTATGAAGCTATGAAAGTAATTAAAAGCTGCCCGGAGGGTTTATTTCGTTGTATAATTGTCTCGAACAGTAACTACACACCTTTTTTCCTAAGCTTTCCTTGCAGCCAGGAGTTGTTACAAATTAGAAAATAAATCCGGTAATCCTAGTAGGCACTTGTAGTACTTGTCCAGCCAATAACTGTAATACCACAATTGCCACTCGGGCAAGCTGTGAAATGTTTTCATTTCGGGTTGCGTTTAAGGAGAACCGTTGTAATAGTGAAGAAGCCAGTGGAGGAATTTGGTCTGTCTGGCCTAAGCATTCAAATGTCCTTGCTTCTCTTGTCGGCCTTTATTTGAACCTGGCCTGCATTACCTTCTCTGTCCTTGGGCTAAAATTGAAGAGTACACCTGTGACTCAACTCGTTTCTCGCTATAAGTTTTCTAGATACTTCGCATTTAATTTCATTCTTTAATTAGGTACAGTAAAATTTGATTTAAAATATTTCTTAAGTTACCAATATGAGAATTTTGTCAGGGTTTACATCAATAGGTATCTATGTATCTTATTAAGTACCGAAATTCTGTCTTTTCTATTCGCGAAAGTCTAAATTTCTGTACATTTCCAAGGT
This sequence comes from Gonocerus acuteangulatus, assembly GCA_946811695.1. Taxonomy (NCBI): domain Eukaryota; kingdom Metazoa; phylum Arthropoda; class Insecta; order Hemiptera; family Coreidae; genus Gonocerus; species Gonocerus acuteangulatus. Next base: position 36,168,676 of record OX328124.1, on the reverse strand, counting down.
GCTAATGGCCATAGACATGTTAAATGCACCGAAGTTAAGCAACGTCGGGCGTGGCCAGTACCTGAATGGATGATCGATCACGTGTTGTTGGAATAATAAAGGGTGGCAACCTGTAGATAGCCCGATTGTTGATACGCCGCACAGTGGGGTCAAACGACATTTCATGTCTCAAAAAAAGCTCTAAATCTTAACCGATTTCAATGCTTTTTTTTTTTTTTTTAAAGTGAAAGCTAATAAAATATAAGGAAACTTTGTCTAGCCAGATTTTAGTTTTCTGTTTCCCCTGATTATTAAATTATGTGTAAATAATTTACGAACGTTTACAATTACACAACATATAATAATATTTTGTTTTTCATATAACGTAAATCAGCACTGATATCGTTGAAATTAAACATTCAAATCCTGTTTAGTTTTGGAAAATATCAAAATCTACTTTCAAATCATTCAAAAATCATATTTAAATTAATCTTATTGTTGAATTAAGATAAATTTGCGTTTTGAAGATATCAGTCTATTTACATGTTTAATTGCAACGATATCAGTGCTGACTTACGTTAGATGAAAAATAAAATATTATTTTATGTTCAATTGTAAATAGTCGTGAATTATTTACAAGTAATTTAATACACTTTGGAAACAAAAAACAAAATTTCGCTGGACAATGTTGCTCTAAATTAAATTAGCTTTAATTAAAAAAAAAATGCATTGAAATCGGTTAATATTTAGAGGCACCTTTTTTGAAACACGAAATATCTTTTGGCCCCGCTGGGCGCCGTTAAACACACAAAAATCGAAAGTCACCGTTTACATCTATTTATATGCTGTATAATAGCTTATTTCGAACTAATTTTGCTATTAAGGTTGTACTCATGACAGAGATTTTGAAAATATTCTTTATGTTTTCAGGGATCGTCTAACTTAACACTTACTCCAGACTCCATATTGGCCAAAATTATGTTTCATTATCTTTGGAACTCTTTAAAGATTGGATACGTGCAATAATCAGCAATTTCAGTCTATAAACATAAAGTTTACATAAAATTCCCTTATTCAGTCCAAATTCAATTTAAAGATAATGAGAGACGATATTCGAAAATAATTACACTACCTCAACGTTTGATCAGAAAAAAAACAAACCACCTGAAGTGGTATGGTCCTCATGGCGTGTTTGCGTCACTGATTACGATAAGAAGGTTGGTTAACCTTGATTACGTCAGATTCAAGGTCATTTGAAGGTCAAATAGAAAACAAAAACAGTAAGAAAATCTGAAAACCTTCATGAGTATGTTTTTGAGGTTCCTGAATCCAAATCCAAAGTTTGTAAACTCCTCCAAAATTGTTTTTTTGTCATTACACACTTTTATAGTTAAATCCTGATGTTTTATTATTAATTAATTTACAACAAAACAAAAATTACGACCGCTCGGATTCTATATTTATAATTTGGGCCATGAGAAAGTTGCAGGTCCCGACAGACCCGTTTTTGCTAGTTATCAAGCTTATCCAATAATTTCTTATGCAAGAGATTGTATCTTGTTAACAGAAAGATTGATATTTCAAGAATGTTTTTTGAAAAGTATTTCATGATCCCAAGCCAATAGATACATTCTCTGGAATGTGCTGAAAGCTACATCCTTTGGAATTGGCGGAAAGGTTTTAATGAAATATATTAAATTCAAAAAGGGCCTCGAAGGGTTATTACGAGTAAACAACAGAAAAAAATGGAAAAGAAATGTAGATGGTTATTAAAGGGCTGGGCATCCAAGCGGAAAGACTGTTGGGCGTAAAAAGGCCGTCGGTAATTAATAAAACACAGAGAGTATAATAATCCAACAGAATGAAAAGTGTGAGAAATATATATTTGATTCGTGGTCATAATGACTCAAATCACTTTTTGAGCATTTGGAGATTATGAGGTAGTATTATTGTACAAAATCACAGAACCGTTGGTATTAAGTTCTGTACCAAAATAAATTTAATTTGGAAGAATATTAAAACTATAAAAAAAAAACATTTAAAGCGAGACTCACTTACCAACACCTGGGGTGGTACAATTTATCCGGATAGACAACGATAGCCAGGTTCAATGAGGTATGAAACCCAGGTGATCCAAATAAAAAAAAGAACACAACAAGATGCTCAGAGCTGGTAACTATATTGAGATAAGTACAAAAGGGTCCCAGAGAAAAAAAACAAATACATATACATATATATATAATATATACCCTAAATATAATAAATATCTTGAAATACCACAAATAGTTCCCAATAAAAATGTAAACACACATATACCCAAACACAATCAATATCTATGAATACCAAAAAAAATAAATTCCCCATAAAGGGTAAGCATGTATGTATATATTTTAAATATCATTAATACATAGAAATATCACAAGAAGGGTTAATATTATTCAAATATTGAATAATATAGTAAAAGATATCGATAGATAAACATATATGCATATACACCAGATACTATCAGTAATCTGGGAAGAACAAAAATAGACTCTTAATAAAAGCATAAATATGTGTATATATATATATATATATATATATATATATATATATATATATATATATAGAAATATCACAAGAAGGATTAATATTATTCAAATATTGAATAATATAGTAAAAGGTATCGATAGATAAACATATATGTATATACACCAGATACTATCAGTAATCTGGGAAGAACAAAAATAGACTTTCGATAGAGGCATAAACACATATATATCAAACATATTTAATTTGGGAAAAGACAATTCTCAAAAAAACTCATAAAATTCCATAGTCTGGCCTGGCCAATAATTACATGAGAATAATACCTGACGATAAGACTGAAGTCCATAACTATCCAATAAATTGGCATAGAAAACACATAGTGAAGAATTATTGAATTGCAACTACATGTACAATTCCAAAACCTGGCATAGCCACCAATATCAAATTACAACACAAAATTTTGGTAATCTGCCAATAACTTATTTAGCGATAGTAAACTTAACTTTTCCCAAATTTTTAAACTAAGCACAATATAGTTACTTGCACTCATGGCAGTACTTGAACGGCAAAAAAAATTTTTAAATGAGGCCTGGAGATAAATGAAACGTGGAGACTGGTGTCCAGCAGAAGATAAAATGTATGGGTTACTCACTCATATGTCCCACAATATGCTCTAAAAGCCTACCACATGGAGTTCCAATCACATGTTCGGCCAAAACGTTAAAAGGAGAAGACAAATGCCGCCTCTTCGTGCTACTGGACCTTCATTTTCATTGTTAACAAAAAGGACGCCTCAGTCCCTCCTTAAAAGCTGGAAACCTCATACTTGCAAAGAAAAACTTTTTTTTTCTAGCACCTGCTTCTACGCCATTTTCTCACAGACTCTCCTAGAACCGACGCCTCCTCTCGAAGGCCTACCGACCACGGGAAAAAAAACAGAAGAATAAAAATCTTAAATTGTATACAAAAACTATTACATCCAAAATGGAGAAGAAAATTGACTATCTTTGGTGGATAGTAGACATTTACAAGTGGTGCGAATTCCGAATAAAATATAAAACATAAAATGTTATCAGTCCAAAGAGGTAGAGAAAGCAGGTTCTCACTCCCCGCAGGGCGCCACGTCACAGTTCTTAAGCCAAACTTCAAAAATATGTCAGCTATAATAATTTATATTATATACTTAAGTACAGTTTATAACTTATTTCGAGGTATTAAGGAACTTTGCTTTTGCTTTCCTGAAAAATTCTTATTTTTGACTTGAGCCCTTATGAGCGCGCATCAAAGGTATCTCATCTAAAGCAGATAAAGCACGACGATTCTCTTTAACTTATCCTAAAAAATAATTACATTTCCTTGTAAATACTGGATTATCATTTCTGATAATTCTCTTCCTTCCGTTTCCTTTAATCAAGAAAATTAAATTTTTGATTTTACCAGTTTTTCAAAAATCTTCAAGGAAATTGCAGAAAACGTTGGTCATCACAGATAGGTTATGATTAAGTTCGTATTCAAAGAATGGTTATGATTGCAGCTGTAATTACGAATCAAAAATTGTGATTAGAGTTGTGATTACAGAAAAAAATAGTTGTAATTACATGCATAAACTGAAATAGCTGTGATTACCAGTGTAAAACGCTTTGTGATTATGAGTGTAATCGTGATAACTCATGTAGATAAGTTTATAGTCGTAATCGTAATAATGTCTCCACGGTCTGTGATTGTAATCGTGATCGTAATTAGGATTATGGCCATCTCTGGTTTCGGCCTTCTGTGCGCATATATTTTTAATGTATTCATATTATAATAACCTAAATGATTAATGGCTTAGTTAAATTATTTTTATTTATTTTGCATGTATAAAAAAAAAAATTAGCCTGGTTATGAATAAAGGTTTTTATTTTTACAATATTAGCTAGAGAATAAATTCTTGTTGTTTTTGTGTAATTTGGTTTTTAATTATTATTCAGAGGCATTTCTTTTAGATTATTTGTATATTTTTATAATTGGTAATTGATGTGTGGCTCCAGACTGGACAGAATCCCTTTTTAACAGTGGTGTTCTAGAATTGAAACGATTCAAAAATCGTTGGTAATTAAGAGGCAAGCTAAGTATCTAAATGTCTCTAAAAATATGTAATTAAACTTCACTAAACACATATATACAATTGTCCAAAAGCATTATGCTACTGAAAGGAAATGTTTTTAACCCTAAAGGCTTGCAATTGTAAAGTGTATGTTTTACTTTAGGCGCTAGACTCTGAACAAGGAAAGGCGGTTGGTAATCCTCTACATCCCTTGTGTAAAGGGGGAAAGGAGTCCTGGCGTGATGTAGGATCCTGTAGAAAGGATTAAATAGCTTCCTCTTCAACCCCAGGAATTCTGTTAGAGATAGTAAACTTGAATAAGAGAACACCGTTTTCTCTTGTGTAGAAACATGTTACTTGTGGAGCGTGTTTATATACAGTAATTTTACCTGAAATTATGTATTCATATAAATATTCTAATAGGTGAATTGTTTTGATCAAAATAAAACTTTGACTTTTGCTTAGTCTTATTTTGTAATTCCTTAATTTTCCTTGCTCATAACATGTTTCTGAGTTTCCATTGAGGATAAATTTGACATTTCGTTCCTGAGTGATCTAAGCTATTATCAATAGTCCGACTCGCAGGAACTGCGTCATCTTAGCGCGGTTCCAGAGTGCCATTAGTAAAGAAATAATACCTAATTTCATTAAATTCTGCCCATTTTTTAGCCAGCTAGAGAGCGAACAAAAATACTAAATGAAATAAAGATTAGCTATTGAGGTGACGCGAAGTGAAAGGCCAACCATCCTTTCACTTCGCGACTTGGCTAGGAGAACAAAAAAGTCAGATCTTCAAGCAAAACTCTATATTGGACGTTTAGGTTGCACTTCGGAAGAGCAGGTAAAGAAAGGCGGGCATGTCATAAATCAAACAACATAGGCCTTTCCAGCAAATGGAAATCTGCTATATCTTACTCTTGGGGCAATCAGCTATCCAAGAGCTTATCGCCATATGTGAAACCCTTAAAATAAAATAAATAAATAATCTGCTATCCTTTTCTTTAAGAAATGTTATAATAGAGTTCTCTGTAAAAGGTTTAATGAGTTCTATTTAATACATATTTTCCAATTTCTATTAATAGTTATTATTTTTACTACTGGACTTTTCATACAAAAGTTCATTTAATTTTGCAAAAATATATTTCCTTTTGAACCACTTCTACTTTCGTCATCTGTGAGTTCTAAAACGTGAAATCTTTTTCGGATTACGTCATTTGGTCGATGGTTAGAATCAGATTTCCTATCTATGGAGAGAAGAAGGAAACGAGTTTTAAAAAAAAATCCATTATAAAGGTGTCCCTAACGTTTATGCAAATTTTGATTTTGCTAGGACTCTTATTTTTCTAACTCATCTATTTCTAACAACAGTATATTAGAAAATTCCGTAATTGTATTTACTAGTTTTCTTTATATATCTTTCTTATTTTTACAAATTATAACAATGGCAGGACATAAAAAGTCCAACCGAAGGACCTGCTTAAGCAGAGCATATTGAAGGTAGAATTAAATAGTCCTGGCCGGTTATCGGGTAATACCTTTTAACCTTTGCGACCTTAGGCATTTCAGCCTATGGGCTTAAATGCTTCCTTAACCAATCAAAGTCCGTCACGCAGGAGCTGCATAACTAAGCACTTTCCTCAGAATTCGGGTAGTGTAGACTGCTTTCCAGAACAATTTGCTTAAAATATCCTCCATAAATAAAATAAAAACATGAATAGTTCTCTTTTAAATTTGTAATGAGTAACTGATCAATTATTAATTTGTTTCCAGAGTTACGTTTACACATGGTACCTATTACACTACGTAATAAATACAAAAAGCCTCATATTATCGTATTTTGATCTAACGCAGAAACAGGATACAGTCTCTCTAGTGATAGAAAGCGCTCCTTGCGGCGGCTTTGTGAACCTACGTGTGGCGGGCTTTTCTATTAAAATATATTACAAAGTAAACCCCCGCTTTCCGATTGACCGATTCAGCTCATTTTTACAACACATCTTTCTCATGAGTTACCCACGACGTATACCGCGTTTCGTTACAATACAGCAGAAATTACGACCGGTATGAGGTTACGAGCGGTATATTAGGAATTTGGGTCCGGAGTAAACCCCCCCCCCTTCTAATGAACCGATTTAGTTTATTTTTACAACACATATTTACCTGTAGATTACCACTACGAATACCGACTTTCGTCGAAATATACCAAAAATCACGTCTGGTAGTGGCGAATTGGTATTGTGGGTCCGGAGTAAACCCCTCCTCCTAATGAACCGATTTAGTTCATTTTTATGTCTCACTTTTCCCTCTATATTACCACTGCGAATACCAAGTTTAGTTGAAATATTAGAAATATTACGGCTGACATAGTCTAATTAGTGTTTTGGGTACGGGGTAAACCCCCCCCCCTTCCGGTGGACCGACTTTGGTGGTTAACGAACTCGTTCAATCGTTTACTAATTGAATGCTATATACCAAGTTTCGTGACGAAAAAACAAAAACTCTGGCCGCTATCGTGTTAACAGACATATATATATATATATATATATATATATATATATATATATATATATATATATATAAATTTTAACGGGGGTCATTTTCGGTGTCTACTAGGTAGGATCGATAAAGATTTGAAGAAATTTTTCAAAAATTCCGTCATGAGTCCAACCTCAATAGCTACTTTCCTTCGGAGGAAAGTGCTAAAAAATGATATCCAAGAATGTTTATGTAGCGAAACAGTTTTTAAATGTGCCAAAAATTCAATTTTTCAACTAAAGTCCCTATAATTTTCAAAAAAAAAAAATTTGTTACAAAGAAGTAAGAAGGAAATTAAAAAGAAAAAAATAAGTAGATTAAACTTTAAAGTCGATTTTCTCAAAACAATGTTTTTCAAATCAGCAATACGCTAGAACCTTCAATTTTTACCCGATCAACTTTTCAAATTTTAACTGCACCTTCTTAATGATATTTGCTATTAAGGGTAGTAGGATTTTTCTGATTGAATAATTATAATGATTTTATGACCTACCTTTGACGGATTCTTTAGTAGAAACTGACGAATTGTTCATCATTTTCGAAATAAATAATATTTTTTAAAACTTTTACGTACTTTACCATATTGTACTTCTTCTTTCAAAATATATATTTAGTTTTGTGTTCTAGATTAAAAATGGCCGACTGCTGACTATCGCCCGTGAAAAAAGTTTCTGTTAGTGTTACAGTGTCCGCTATTTAGTTTTCGAAAAATGAAAACTCTTTTTTTTTAGGATACTTTAACATCCCATATTTTTTTTTAATCATCCCATATAAAACTTATGGTATTAAGAATTTAAAAATATATATTTATTTGTCATTACTTGATTGCATAATTAATATATGTTAAATTCCCTCCACTATCATTTTTGCTGAATACACCAAATCCATAACCCAAAATAAATTTTAACAAAGACCACAAGGACAGTGACTTAGCTCGTTGGGTTGTTTAAAACAGCATTTCAGTTCAACACTGAAGTCCTAACAAGTTATATATTTTTCGCTCGGATCTATATGAAAAGCTCCGACTAAGATTTCAAAACATTTCATTACCTCGCCGACTGTAACAACATCAACGAACTGACCCGAGAACTGAAATCTGGTCATCCCAATAGTGCTTCAACGAAAACGTCACATTGCAATAGCACTAGTTATTCCATGAAGGCGGATTAAGCCAACATAGCAATCTGATTTAAAATTTTCTTTACAGCTTTTGAAATTTTGAAATTAAGCTTGTATTTAATGGCTGATTATTTTGAATTTACAGCTCTTTTCGCGCATAGGATAGTAGTGATATTTAGGGCGTTTGGGAACCACATGACGTTATCGGCTGGCTATGAAGTAGTGGCAGCCAGCTGATGACGCCATCAGTGACGTCATGCTGATTACGTAATTGCTATGACGCGACGCTGACCTAGGTAATAGCGCGTTTCGTCGCCCATCACGTGGTCAAGAACGCCACCACTCTAACTACACGCTATTGAAACACGTTAACAGATGAAACACGCTATTGATTTGGAAACACGTCAGTGACGTGACAGCTGGCTAACAGTGTTTCGTCACTATTTTAACACTCGAATGGTCGCGCCATTGAAACTACCATTGGTGGTCGCCTCGTATCTGAGAGATACGCCTGAGTTGCAGTCTCATTTACCGTAAATAACTATATCTATTGTATTATGAATGAACAAAAACTGTTAACAAGAGATTAATATATAAAACAATTAGTAAATTTACCAAGAAAAAGTTATTTATTTAAATATGTTGATGAAAAGGGGAAGGTTATTAATTAATAATACAATCCAAGGTGAGGAATAACCTCTCAAAGTTCAACATATACTTTTATTGTATAATAAGTGTGTATGTTGAACTTTGAAGGGTTATTCCTCGCCTTGCATTTTGTTATATGTTATTTATTTATTATATGCAAACTCATATAGTTGAAATATACAAATAACAAGTAGGTAGGAAATATTAGGGCAAATATTAATAACATTTTGTAGTAATATATAACTTCAAAGGCGTCTCCTGTATCATCATCCACTTTACATCCATCTGGACAATATAATGTGCAATGATAGAGACATGAATATTGGCCGCACCCCTTGCATTTATACAGGGTGAGCCTTGTAGTCTTGTTTGCCCAAAACATTTGGCTTCGCTTTATAGTTTTGGTTCTCTCGGCTACAGTGCTATCTTTTTTACCCCTGTTTCTTCATCAATCGCTGCAACCATATTCATACTTGATATTATAAGTACGTTTATTTTGTTGTTGTTTTTATTTTGTGGTATTTATGACACCAATGTGCCCTCTTTTCTAAAAGTACAAATATGGTCGCGTGGTATCTATGAGATACAAAATATTTTTAGTGGATAGTTACTGCTTGGAGGAGCGTCAGGTCATAACTGACTTATCAGCCACTAGCTGCTCTAGGAATAGTAAAGGGTATAGCTAGACCCGTGCACTTGCGCCCCTTGCACAGTCTGCGTAAGATGCTGTGCATCTGAGAGATCTGACGCGACCATTGGAGTGTTAATTACGAAACAGCTGGCTGACACTGCTTCAAACTAAGAAACACGCTATTGATCTAGGTCAGCGCTGCTTCATAGTGACGTAACAGCTGGCTAGCAGTGTTTCGTCACTATTTTAATTACGAAACATCTGGCTGACAGTGTTTCAAACTAGGAAACACGCTAACAGACGAAACACGCTATTGACCTAGGTCAGCGTCGCGTCATAGCAATGACGTCATCAGCCAGCTGATGACGTAATGTGGTTCCCAAACGCCCTAAATATCGCTACTTAGGATGTACACGCAAACGAGTCTCAATCGACGTTGGTATTTACAACCTCATGCTCGTGGTTATTGAGGTGAAACATGGGACGTTAGGGCTAGTAATAACTATTTCCTACAACATAAAAATAAAGTTGATACGATAATGTCCAGAAAAGTGCTTAGAATTAAGAAAATTCCAATTACTTTTGTGACCTGTGAATTCTATGTCTTAATCTATTCTTACTTCTATTTTCGTTACGAACAAATCATTTTGCGCGGAGTTCAGGTTATTTTGATCTTTAGAAATGGTATGTTATGGGGCTATTAAAAAAAGCTAAAAAAAAAACTGCACTTTTGATAAATAATTACAAGATTAATTTCTGAATTTCGTTTTTCCGATTACTTTTGGGGACCCTGTATATATTACTTCTTCATATATAAACCAAAATATTAGGGTACAACACATATATGTCAATGAACAGAATTCGAAAAAAAAAACACTGTGTTAAAATGAAGAGAAAAAACACTTGGTATTCAATCCCTTTTAGACATTTATTTTGAAGCCTTCTTCACATTACGCGGAAATTGGAAATTACGGGCTTATCTATTCATGACCTGACGTAAGAACACGTTTCAATGGGTTTTAAGTCAAGTGCTTGTATCACCTTCTTTTAAATATTATACCTCTTTCTCCTAAACCTGCAGTACCACAGATGATCTTGTACACCTGTATCTGACACCACCATAAAATTCAATAACCTACATTTTAAATATTAGTACATATGAAATAATTTTTTTTTTCTTTTTTTTTTTTTGCATCCTGCGCTATATCCTGTATTCTATTTGAAAAATCTCCTCATTTCAAAAACAGTGCAAGATGAAATCTACACCTCCTAGCGATCACAACTCCACTACTAACTCCGTCAAGTTCAGAAAGACTTAAAAATGTTCCTTCTATGGACGAAAAAAGAAGAGGAAGGGAAACCAAACATCTTCAGTGCAATAAAAGTATTTACATAAAACAGAAATATGTCCGTCCTGCCGCACGAAAAATTAAAAAAAAATATTGTATATTATTTTGAGGAAATATTCGTTTGTAATTTTTGCAATTAATTATAAATATATTTATAATAAATATGTTTTTCTTTTATTAAACTTGTATTTATTTCAATCCAATTATCATAGTTATTTGGAAAATTAAGACATTCTTTATACTAGGTGTCTTATGCGACACCGCCTTGTGTTAGAGGTAAAGGTGGTAATATAAGCCCTGCATGTATTATGAGCCCCCTCAATATCTACTCATACAGCGGGCTCACTATGGCGGTAATAATTTTAAATGATAGTTCATTAAAGGATCTCGCCACTGGAGTGTTCTCACTCAGTTGCAGCTGATAGTTTGTGCGGAAAAATGGTTTATTTGTTTCCTTGATCTAAAAACCTTTGAGAAGTAAGTAATTAGCTTATAATTACAGTATATGTCCATTCAAAATCCATCTAGTTCCTTATTACATTCGATCGGGTTTGGCACCCGGGATTACTTTACAAAGTAAAGCAAATACTTCCACACACCTACTTCCTTATCCTCAAATCCTACCTGTCAAACAGATCCTTCCAAGTCAAGCAAGGCACAACTCTTTCCCCGACCTGCCCCATAAATGCCGGAGTCCCTCAAGGAAGTATTATTGGTCCTCTCCTTTTCATTCTTTACACTGCGGATATTCCCACACATCCCCAAACCCTTCTAACAACCTACGCAGATGATACTGCCATCCTATCAACTTCCCCCGATCCCTCAGTAGCATCCCAACACCTGCAGGAACATCTTACCGCTATTCAACACTGGTGTGAAATGTGGAGAGTAAAAATCAACCCGGAAAAATGTAAGCAGGTTACATTCACTCTCAACCGGAGATCATGCCCTTCTGTACATCTCAATAACACTCCACTACCAGTATCCAACGAGGTTCGATATCTAGGATTATACCTTGACAGCCGACTGACATGGAACCCTCACACGAGACTGAAAAGACAAGAACTGAACAAAAGATATGGACTACTTAGACGGCTACTTGGACCCTCATCTAAATTATCAATACAGAACAAATTAACGATATACAAAACAATCATTCGACCAATATGGACATACGGACTTGAACTCTGGGGATCTGCAAAACCATCCAACATCAACAGAATACAGGCATTCCAGTCAAAAGTACTCCGTAAAATTGTAAATGCCCCTTTCTACGTCTCAAACAAAACCCTTCACAATGACCTTAACATTCCATTTGTCCTTGACCTTGCTAAAACCCGTTTCCAAATGTTCCACTCCAAATTGTCCTACCATCCTAATCCTGAAGGTCTATCTTAATCGTCCCGATCCCAACCAGACAATCCTCCCAGGCGGCTCAAGAGACAGTGGCCACGAGACAATTTACTCACCTAACCGTATCATGATCATTGAAATAGATATTTAGACAGCCACGGAAGTGTCAACAATGGTTGGCTCCTTCCAAATTTGTATGGTTTTTATTTTTTTTACTTTACCCGTTTTGTTCAATTTATTACATTATGTATCTGTATCAACAAACTTGATAATTGTACATATAATAATTTGTACAGATTTCAAATAAAAAAGTTAATAAAAAAAAAAAAAAAAAAAAAAAAAAAAAAGTTCCTTATTGACTAGTGTAGAGGACATTTCAGTGATTATTTCTGTGTAGATACAATGTAATTTTTCAAGTAAAAATGTATCGTTATGTGTGTTCGAATTCCAACATGGCAAGGGTTGTAATATGAGCCCCCGAACTTAAGGGCTCCGTAATTTTCACAGAGTGGCTTACCAACTGTGTGAAAGAAATTGAATTGAGCACCCATTCACAGGAGATGGTTTCATTGGAAGAGCTTGGTTCGACCACTTCATGAATCGCCACAAGAATGTTTTGCCTGTTTTGAAACCAGCTGCAACATCGTTTTCCAAACCTAATGGATTTAGCAATGAAGCAGTCGACAATTTCTTTGCTATCCAGGAAGCCGAGTACACCAAACACAACTATCCAGCTGGTAGGGTGTTTAATGTGGACGAGACTGGAATATCAGTAGTTCAAAGTAAAATCCCGCGAATCATTGGATTGAGAGTAAAGAACCTTTGTACCTCCATTCATGAATTTCCCCCGGAAAAACATGGGCCTATTTTTATCAGATAACCTCGGAGAACAGTGTGTGCAACGCATAATCTGCGAAGTGTGGGCACAAAATGACTGCGCTGGATGTGACAAGGATGTTTACGTTTGTGATTTTTGCAAATAGAAGAGAAAGTCATAAAGCAAATTAATGGTTCCTTAATAACGCTTTCCAAATTACTTTATAAATTATTTTCTACTTTGAAATGCATTTTGAAGATTTTGTAGTAAATTAAAATGTCATACATAAGTCATTTTATTTCTCTTTCTTAGGGGCCCATATTACCAGCAAGAAAAGATTTAATAACAAATTGACATTTGTCAAATTTCTTCATATACTTAAAGCTACCGAAAAAAGTTTTTATTTTACAAGTATGTTCACAAATAATAAGTTAATGCTATGAACGAATGTTCTAAAAAAAACTTCATAGGCAATTACAAAAAAAGGGAAAAACAAATTGGGGGCTCATATTACCACCTTCTCCTCTATGTGTACTGAAAAATACCTTGTGGGAGGAGGGTTAATAAAGGTTTATTTTGTAAGGTAGAATCATTACACCAATTACCTGATAATTATGACCCCCTTATATTTTGTTTCATATTCTATAAATTAAGTTTGAGTCACTATTTTAATTGTGAAGATTATAATTATAATTGTATATAGTTAGATTTTAAGTTTTTATTCTCTTACATAAATTTAAATACGAAAACTAATTTTTCCCTTCACTTCCCCCCCCCTCCAACAGCCTTCTTATTCATTCATGATTAGACTTTTAGTATTGATTAGAAACTAGTTTTGCGAATAATCAAGCGAGTAATCGCGCCCATCATGTGGTTGATTTTATTTTCCCTGATGAAATAAAATATCAGTGAACCGGCACAATTGAGTTTGACTGTGGTTTATTTGACAGTAAAGAGTTTTGTTCTGACCTAAAGCAGTGACAGTAAACTTGCGGATTTATTGGCAGCATTCATTCTTCGGGATTTTTATTAGTACTGTTGTTTGTTATTTCCTTCTTTATTCCACTTTAACTAATTCGATAGATTACTATAGTTGAATTGACTAAAAGAAAATCCATAGCAGCCACCATAAATAAAACAAGCTGGGCTTTAGTTCTCTTACTGTTTTATTCGGGTTGTACCATGTGACTTTGACGAAACAGATGTTTGACCACACCAATGGTACGTTATTGGACTAAGGTTTTACAGTAACGCTTTTATTGACGTCCTACTAATCACATAAAATCAATAAATTAATAATAATAATTTGAATTCAATTTCTCCCAGAGTTACTGCGTTTAAAACGAATAACCAATTTTTTAACTAGCAAAATCCGTTCACTAGGAACAGTGGTTATTAGGCAAAAATCGTAACAAAAAAATGATTAGGAACAATCACGATTATGCGGTTATTTTATTTTAGGTAAATTTTAGTAAGCATCACTTCCATTACCTACTGGAAAATTTGACTGCCTTCAAGCAAAAATAAAAAAAAAGTGACAAATAGTTTTGATTTTGGGTGCACAACAGCCACCACTGAGAGACTTTTGCACGTGTTAGACGTTTATCGAAACTGCGATATTTTACTTTGGTTTCGTTTGAAAAAGAGCTATTAATAAAAACGCTATGTTATGTAACCAGATAAGAGAACTTTAACCGTCATGTTTAAGCCTTTCCCTACAAAGAGAGGCGCTCGGTGAAGAGCTCTACGGGATAGTCTGACCCCCTGTACGGGATTCTTTTGGCACTTTCACTTATTATTAATTTTTATTTATCTTTAGATAATTTTCAGCATTGAGCTATTTAGAAGTTAACTAGATAGATTTAACTAAAGTTAAATAACTTCATTTATAAGAAAGTTATATTGTATGGGTGTAAAAAAAAAAGTTTACCTGTTTACTATTTCTCGTATATATTATGAATAATAAACAAGTGAAATATAAAGTCAATAACTTGAACGAATGGGCTGAGAGGGTTTAGAGATTTAATACTCCTGAATAGCTCACTCGGTCAAAAACTTGATTTAAATATCCTCTAGTGACAGACAGTAATACTAAAGGTACACTTTGATAACCCTAGATAGCTCTAAAGTCGAGAGATGAAAAGAGAAAGACGGTGAGTATGAGGAGCTCTCGACTGCTAAACAAGTCCACGGTATGTGGGTCCTGTCTTTCCTCCGACTAGTACGCAAGTGAACGGTACACTGAGCCCAACCGCCCTCGACTGCTGAAGCTGTCAACGATAGGCAAAGTGTTAATACATCAAAATTTTTGAAAACTATTGCAAATTCCTGTTAAGTGGAAAAAAATAAATTGACTGCAAAATACATTTAATACAACTAATAGTTGGAGGAAAACCAATTGCAAAACGTTTAAATATAATTTACCTGTAAACGGAAATTACTTTGATCTCGAAAATGTCATTTCGTATGTAATTAAACCCAGTTATTCCTTTCATGTAATTAACAGCATGTTCATTGTCAGTAATCTTTCACGTAAGTAATATTCAGCTGAATTCCAACCATATATCCAATTTTATTTCCCGCAACAGTTTGATGCCAAAATCGATTTCTAGCCACGCGACATACGACTTCACACTCGTTACACTTTTGCGTCATTAATATTGTAAATTTTGGAGATCTCCAGCCATAGAACATTTTTATTTCAAAAACTGTGAAAGTGATAGTTTCGTGTGATTGAAGGAAGAATATAGAAAGTTTTTATTCTCACCTTTGTAAATCAAACCAAGTATAAGCACATTATGGCAGCATCCTTAGATGAACCGTGGGCCAACATTTTGATGGCATATGTTACTTGAATGTGTGTATGAATAGGGTTTAAGGACGAAGAACTTCAAAGGTTACCATCGCCCTGTGAAGTGTTTTTCAATGAAATGTATTTTTGTACTATAAAGATATTACAGGAGTGAATTGCACTACATATATTGTCGGGAATGCTCTTAAATTGTAATTTTATATAATGTTCAAAAGGTTTTTAAATTCGTTCTGATACTAATATGGCTCATATAATTGTTTTACATAGATACTGCTATAATAATAATTATGGTGATATGAGCTTGATCCGTTACGACATATTTTTTAAATCTATATGTAATCAATGCATCTGAGTTCAAGGTATAGAATATATACAGAAATTATTTATTTTTATTTTTCTCCTTTTATTTTATTCTATTTTTATTTTATTTTGTTATTTTTTATTTTATTTTATAATTATTATATTTTATTTTATTTATTTATTTTTTGTTATTTCATTTATTTATTTGTCTATTTTCAGGCTATATTTCTGTATATAATTTTGATTTTTTGAGAAAATTTAGTACTTTGTCCACCATGGAGGGGTTCTCTGCAAGTGCTTCTGGGTGGGAGTGTGTGAATTTCATTTTTTTCTAGGGCGTCTTCGTATAACCTGCAAAACTCGAAGATATGTTACTTGAGTGTTTGTAATTCCAGTGAGTATTCTAAAAAATAAGGATTATTAATGGGGTCGTTATGCGGCTTGTTGAGAGAAAAAAAATGGATTGTTGTTATAGATGAGTTGCCGGCTTGTCAATCATATTGCAAATCACCTTCCCCCTCCCCTCCTCGCGGTCTGATTGATCAAGCAGCCTGGTCAGAATCATTTCCTTCATTAGTCAAATCCATGAAGAAATCCGCCAATATCAATCATCTGACTAATTGCTCCTAATACACTTTTCCAATCATTTATCCCCCACTCCGCTCCCCTCCCTCAATCATCATTCCCTTCTTTTCAATCATTAACCAAATTGTGTCAATCTGTCTAAACATTAGGGGGTAATGTACGTTTCCTTTTTGTTGTATCGATTCATTCTTTTGGGCTACATTATTCTTCACCTAGTGCATTTGCTCAATACAGCCTGCTGGAATAAATAATTGCAATAATAACGTTCAAAATATTGATAATGGAGAAACCAAAACAGCGTTGGCTTATCATGCTATAAAATATGGTTATGATTTTGATTTTGAAAACATTAGAATATTAGGAAAAGAAAGAAATAGAATGAAAAGAAAGATTTAAAGAAAACATAAACATCATTAAAAACAGAAAGAAAGTGATAAATAAAAAAACGGAAATACGGCATCTTAATAATATTTTCATTAATTTATTTGATAGAAAATAGGGAAAAGGTGGGTTGTGTATAGATTTTTATTTTATTTTTAATAAAAAAAGTGTTATAGGACTATATTTCATCTGGAAATTAAAAATTGAAGATATGACAGATCGATTATCGATCAGCTGACTATTTGACACCATATTGGATTCGGTCAGTCAATTACCAGTCTAGACGAGGCCCTGCTAGTGGAAGGTTCTCCTCCTCAAGTTGAGGCTGAAGTTATTTTTTATGTACATTCCTCTGAAGAGACGCCAAAATGGTGCGAAACATGTAGGGAATTAATTATAAATTTAGCCTGTCTCATTCCTTGAGAGTCATCAACAGTATTGATCGTCTTTATATTACGTAGTAAAAAAAATCGTTTGCATTTATAAAACAAGAATTTGCATTTTCTTATGTGTCTCAATCCATCTTGCGTGATTTTATTAACGTACTGCGTATCATGCACAAGGGAAATGCTTAGACCAGCGATGTAGTGGGATGCTGATATGAGAAAGACTTGTGTGGGAGTTACAGAAGTGATTGGAAGAGACGTGGGTTTGCTCACTATAAGCATGGCTTCATGATCAAAGACTTCAAAAATAATAATAATAATAACCCAACCTCAGGATTCAATGAATTTATCCTGAAGTTGTATTATAACATGTATTAGGTAAATTATTAAATTGTGCATAGCTCAAAGAAAAGCATTTGATTGTATTGCCTCCTAGAGAAATTTAGATGGGTTTACCAATCTCCTATAGGCCTAATGTTTTTATTTTCGATAGAAGATAACGAGTAAAACAAACATTTTAGAGGTAAAACGGCTGTTTATATTCAACCCAGGATAATTAATACATTTTGTAGAGGCCTGGACTAATTGGTAGGACTGTAAGAGAATATCGTAAAGTGATGCTTGTCATTAAGTTTCTGAACCGCCGGGCTATTCTGGGAGGTGTACTTGACGTATTAAAACATCGATATGTTGCAAAAACCAAATCTACTATATATTTGTCAAATACCACTCACTCACTCACTCACTCACTCATCTATCAACGCCCAGCCCAAACCGCTCGACAGAAAATTTCGAAATTTTGCATCGACACTCCCTATATAACGTAGGCACTCGCTAAGAAAGGATTTTTTGATATTCGCATTTTTAAGCATTTTTAGGGGGGTTTAAAGTTTGAGTTGGTTAGAGAAGGCAAGCCTAGGCAGCCTGCGTTGCTAGGACGATAAAGAACAGCTGTTACTTTACATTATCTATCTCATAGTTTTCTTTCTAATTGAGGTTAATTTCATCTATGATGGCAGACCTTGAATTACTAGAAATTAACTATCCCTCATAGAGTTTTAATTGCGTTTCTTTTCTGCCTGTCCCCGTCAGATAGGCTTGCCATATTTTTGGAAAGTTAAACCGGGACAAATTAATATGGGATGGGCATACCAGGGGGGGGGGGAATAAAAAGAGTACAAATTATAAGCAAAATGGTTGATGAGTTTTAAGCCTAGCAACTAACGGGAAGGGGGAATCCTGAACTGTTAGTCTACCCAAACCTTAAATATAAGAACGGGGCTTTTTTTTCTACTTGATTTTCTTAAAAAAATCTCTCAGCCAAATAGTAGTGTCTGGCAGCTGGCAGCGCTGTGCAGGTAGTTCCAGCGTTTTACAGTTAGATTACTTCTCATATCTTTGACACTGTGAGTAGTAGTAAAAATGTTGATTGTTGAAAAGTAACCGATTTAAAAAAGAATCTTATAAACATGTATTCATTACTTTTTACATCTTACAGCCTTTTCCGGGACATTGATAAAATCGGGCGGGACACCGAAACAATTGCAAAATACCGGGACAGTCCCGGTCAAACCGTGATGTATGGCATTTCCTTAGGTTTTCCAGGTGAGGTAATAATATCCGGAACCCTTGCAATGCCTTCTCGCCTATAACCTTGGTAATTACTCGGAAATATATTGGATGTTACCATATGACTTCTTGGAAACATAAACTTTTAAAGTTTAACGCCCATTGAATAAAATATAGTATGACGGGAACCGTGCTATAATAAACTGCACAGAATTGTACAGTAACGTAATTTTAATGAAACATTATTTAACGCAATAAAATAACTACTTATCTGCCGTGACGAAGCACGGGTATTCAGCTAGTATCTTATACAGGTAACTTCTCGGAAGTAACATTTGAATATCCTGGCTTAATTAATGTGGAAATTAAGTTCGAAAATATTTAAATTAGAGTGGGTAGGGGGGGGGCAATCCTCTCATTTTTCCATGAATTTGTCAATAAATATTGAAGCCGAAATGAGATTAAGGTAGATTAAGCTCAACAATGAAATAGTTATTTATACGAATGTTAAGTTTTTATTTATTTAATTATACTGCCTCTACCTTGGCAGTGCGGTCAGTTCAAAGTCAAATATATTTGTAAATGTTGATGTTATTAATGAATATGCGGACTTTTTGAATTGTCTGCGAATTTTCTTCCTATGAAGGGAGAAAAACGTGCTAAAATAACACACTTACAATAAATGGTTTCTATTTAAAAGGTTTTTCCATCCTCTCTGCGGTAATTTCAAGCTGCCCCACGCCACATAAATAATCGTATTCGAAATCCCACAGGAACGGAGAGTGCTTTGAAAAGGGATTGGGAAGCGCGTGTGAAGTGTAACATGAGCAAACAGTCCTGGACTGGTAATCCTGTATACAGAGGTAGAGGATAATGAATCGACGGAAGAAGTTAGCAGTTCTGCCTAGGCTCAGCAAATACATTCCTCTATAAACACAATGATATTGTTCAAACACATTCAGTGCTACGCTTGTACCTTTAGCACACTTGAGTACCTTCAGACCCTGTCGTCCGTCGCGACGGTTTTTATAGACCTAAAGCTACAACCAATGATATTATTCAATGTCTATAGCTATTTCTAACTAGACAGAATAATAGTAAATGAAAATAGCTAATTCTCCGAATTACTAGAATTTCACTAGAATCAATCCATTTTCACCTACATGAAGAATTTTTTCCTTGCCTATCAGATTACTACAGATCATTCCCTTTAAAATTAGGGAAAAAAAGATAATGAGAATTGATGAAGGACATAATTCTCCTTATCTTTTTTTCCCCTTTTTAAGCACACCAGATTCATTTTATATATATATCACATGAGTAGGTGAGATGCAAAACTCGTTCATTCCACAGGAACATATTTTTCAGGAAACTCAAAACCACGTCTTGTAAAGTGGGCAGATTATTATTATTATTATTTTTTTTTTTTTTGCCTTCGAAAGGTATATATTTATGTCTACAGATTTGTGTTAAATTTTAACATATGTTGAAATAGCATTGAAATATCTTTTAGAATCTAATGCCACCCCAATTTTTCGAAAAATGGACCGAACGATTCTCGCTCCTTACCTCCTCATATCTGTATATATAAAAATCACGTGTCTGTCTGTTTTTCTGTTTGTCTGTTTGTTTGTTCCTTATACAAATCCACACCGTTTGACCGATTTTGACTAAACTTGGAATAATGGTAGGTCTTGATACGAGAAATCTCCTAGGCTAGGTCAATAAAATCTACCAGCTGTCTGTCTGAATGTTTGTCCCTTATACAAATCTTCACCGTTCGTCCGATTTCGACTAAACTCGGTACACAGGTAGATCTTAATCTGGGAAGTGCCGTAGGCTAGGTGAAAAAAAATCTACCAGCTGTCTGTCTGTATGTTTGTCCCTTATACAAATCCACACCGTTAGACCAATTTTTACTAAACTTGGTAACCATGTATGTCTTGATACGGGGGGTGTTATAGGTTAGGTCAAAGTCGTCTAGGACTCAATGTTGGGAGGCCACGGGTTCATAACAGTTACAGATTCGTGTTATTAGATTTTAATAATACTTATTTGGTGTCTAATTTATTTAGGCTTTTCTATATGCAGAAAGTAGGCGTAGCATGGCACGCCGGGTAACAGCTAGTGTTAAATATATCATCACACACCTCCTAAGGAAATTTTCTGAGTTTGACCTTGTTAGCTACTCAATGCTTCAAAAACTTCCTCAGGAAAGTTTTATTACATTCTTCAAATACCTGTCACTTTTCATTCCAACCTATTCTTTCATCCCAATCCCTTTCCACAGATGCGATCCCTTCCAATCCCCCGAGACGCCTGAAAAGAAAGTGGCCTAGAGACCAACTATAACACCTCAATAAAGCATTATTAATTCCTTAGGGAGTGTCAGCAATGGCTGCCTTCTCACCTCTGTTCTTCCAAGTGTAATAGCTTAGGAGATATGCATTTACTTATTGTATTATATGTAAACTTATGTATACAGATTGTAAATATTCAACAAAAAAAAAAAAAATCAAATGAAATCCTAATAAAACCCTATTTTCCCAATTCCTGGATGCACTCAGTAGTTTTTTTTCTCAACCCTTTAAAACTTCCGATTAGTCATTTTCCTATCGATGTTTCAGCCTTATCCTATTAATATTGAAAATGTTCGAAACAATCTATTACAGAAGAATTTTCCGTATCATAGAAATTTTCAACGATCAATTTTATTTTTACTCCCAAAATTTTCGATTGATCGCTTAAACCCTAGTTTTTTTGCACGACGTTTCTTGACGTTCCTCATGCATTCGATCGGGTTTGGCACTTTGTTCAAAGTAAAGCCAATACATCCTCACAACTATTTTCATGTCCTCAAATCCTATCAGTCAAAAAGACCTTTCTAAGTCAAACAAGAGAGAACCCTGACTTGGGCTCCCTCTATAAATGCTGGAGTCCCCCAAGGGAGTATCGTGGGACCTCTTCTTTTCCTTCTTTACATAGAGGACATTCCTACTCTCCCCCAAACCTTACTATGTGCCTACGTAGACTATACATCTTGATCAAGTTGTACATAACATATCAGTGTCAAAAGACTTTATAATTGTACAGTTTATATTTTGTACATATTTCAAATAAATATAATGTAACAAAGAAAATATATTATTTAGTAGCACAGGAACGGTTTGCTAACTTCAAATAGAAAACTATTTGATGAGGTTGTTTTCCCTGTGAGATTTTATTTTACATATGGTTCAAATTATTAAAACGGCCAATGAAAATCAAATTGAAATCACTGAATAGCATCAGAAAATAGTACTTGATGTATATTTTAAGAATAAGTAAAATTGGCCTATAAATTGTGGTGGCTCACACCAGGCTAGAATTATTAGCCCCTAAAAAAAGTCTCGTATGTTGAACTAGAAAACGCCACGCAACATCTTGAACTGATGAGAAGTCTATGATGAAAATAAAGCAAACCGGTCCAATAGTCCAATGTTTGTTTTTTAGAATGACACCCACCTGTGTATATAACATGCGAAACTAATATTTTTTTTTAAATCATCTAAATGTCATTATTTATTATTCATTATTTTAATACGAGAGTAAGCTGGTAAAACAAATATAATTTTTATTTCTTTAATTGTTATTACTTTTTATCCATTTAACAGGAATTAATGTTTTACGGGAGGTATCTCCAGGTTACCACTCTCTTCTGACTAGAAAAAAGTTGATGTTGTTTCTTTCCGTTTTTTTTTTTTTTTTTTTTTTTTTTTTTTTTTTTTTTTTTTTTTTTTTTTTTTTTGCTTTAAACTGATAATTCGAAACCTCACGGCACGGAGAGTGAACTGTTTTGAACCTAAAAATATATAATGCTTAAATGCAAGTCTTTTTGTGTTTACTAAATTTGTTAGTAGTCGTACGGGAAACGTTCTAGCGGGTGTACTCCCTCACTCCCTATAGGGAGGAAACCCGCTTACGACGTCAAACCGATGAAGCATTCTGGGACGCCCAATAAAAATATCTACGTTTTAGAGCCCATAGATCAAGAAATTACCTGTTTTTCAATTTTTTATTTTAATATAATTGTCTAAGAGAGCGTACTTTTGTTTGATTCAAAAGGTCAAGTTCGTTAGCTAACAGAATCCATCCATTGGAAAAATAGTTTGTCAGTTAACAGTTTTCTCTGAGCTAAGTCGATTAATTCGTCTAAAATCTCACTTATTTCTTCTAGATGTCAAAAAATATATTATCTTTTTACATTCCAAAACTCTATACGGTATTAGTAAAAATTATGTCTTGTCCAGGCGCTAAGACGTCACGATTTCTGCGTTTCGGGCTGTTTTTAGTCTCGTTTAATCTAAATTTAATATATTCTGCTCATCTACCTTAAGAGTTTTAGTTTTTGATCATTCATTTGATTGATTCATTATGAAAGATTTTGCAACCAGCATCCCAGAAACGTTTCGCTCTCGTTTATACATTCATTAATAGTCAATAAGGATTTCTTCTCATTATTTGATTTAATAAAACTTAATTAAATAAAAAAAAACTTATTCTTGATGAATTTTGGGTTCAATTTCTTCTTAATTCATCTTTCTAGGAGCATAATATTTGAGGGATTATGAGCGTAATTTATTTGGAGTAGTATTTCAGAGAAAAGCGATGGATTTTAGTAGGAGGGGTTTTGGGAGCCTCTGTTGGAGATATAGATAAGCGATGGGATTGATGGGGATATATTGGGCGGGAATGGAATGGTTGCCACCAGAAACAGGCCGCATACCAAGTACCTACCACCTCAATCTCTCCAGCTATTCAGCCAATAACACCTAGTCTTTGGGACAATTAGTTCTACTCTCACTAATTGTCAATTGTTAATCCCAAATCACGAAACTGGGTCAATCTCACGGGAAAATAACTCATTCCTAATAGAGTGTTCGGGAGGAGATTCTATTAGGATCTGATCTTTTTCTGGCTAAGGTTCCTAAGGCTGGGAAATACCTTTATAGTGTATCGGGTTCCATCTTCAGCGGTTATTCGCTTAGAGCCTGATATTTCCCTGAAACCCCATCCGGCTTCAAAATTGCGTCCTAAGTTTTTTTTTTAGCTTCTTGTCGTAACATTATAACTGATAAATTGAAATAAATATCCTTCTTCCTAGAGTATGACAATGCCAGCGTTGTTTTTAATATAATTCGAAACCCTGCTTTTATCTCTTATTTTAAAACCAGCTTCCGTCAGTAATAGTCAGAGTTTACTTAAATATCTATAAGTATCTATTAACAGGATTTTTGCAGCATTATTCCCTTTATAATAATTGTTGACCTAAATCTTAAGTACTTCAGTGTTAAAACTAGAATTAGTATGTTTGCGTGGTATACAAGGTCACACGTGTTATTGTTATTTTTTGTATAATATAAAAAAACAAAAAAAAAAAGTATCCATAGTGTCATTTGAATAGCTTTTAATACAAAAACTTTATATATATATATATATATATATATATATATATATATATATATATTTTTCTTAATATTTCGTGAGAAAATTACAACACCTGCTTCAATAACATTTCTAAGAAAAGGAAGATTTGTTTACTCCCCAAATGCACAGGAAACTGAGGGGACGCAACTATAAGCGGAAATTAAACACTGAGTACCTTCGCTGATTTTAGTAGGTTAAGTAAAGCTCTATAACAAAAGTGCTTCTAATTAAAATATCTTGTTTTGCTGAAATTTAATTTTACTGTTAAATGCAATTAAAAAAATGAAAAATCTTCCACGATTTCCAAGCCATATTTGACATATTTAAGAAAGTATATGAGTATCTCAAAAATGACAAAAACAACTAGATATAATCAATGATTTCCTGAATAGTGGATAATTTACAGGAATTCAATAGCTGGACCCGAAAAGTGCTCTCCATTTTTTAAGGATTAAGATATAACAAAATGTCTAATCTGTTCAATGTCAACTAAGAATGAAAGAGTGCAAAGAAGTGCCTTAATTGCAGATGCAGGTGCATAGTTTTTTTTTTTTTTTTAATTTCTTGTACTTACAAAAATCAATTTTTTTCAATATTATGAGTTAATTTTCTGAATAAAATTTATCCATAGAAAACGTGATTTTTAATAAGCACGATACGAACAATATGATTGGAAATCTAGATAGAGAAAGAAATAGGACAGGAGCTAGGGTTCGTTAAATCCATGGATATTATTACCGTAGAAGGTTTATATAGAAATGAGGTGTATCCTTGGAAGTGCAGGCTTTACTAAATGGATTCCAAAATAATTCTTGGGACAAAAATAAAACCCAATACTACCAGCTATAAATAAAACCCAATACTAGTAGCTATAAATAAAACCCAATACTAGTAGCTATAAATAAAACCCAATACTACCACCTATAAATAAAATCTCCAGTTTTCCATTTGGTATAGATTGGGGAAAGGATGAAATTTATATTTTATAGTCCACTGGCAGGTATCTATTATGCTTCTGCGCAATATATATTTGTACTGCATTTTGAATGAGATTTATCTCAAAATAGAAATTTAGTTCTTAACAAAATGGGTTGCAGTTGTTTTGAATTAGAGACCTATATAACATGATCATTTATGTTAAATTTATAAATGAAATATTTTCATTTTAGACGTAGATAATATTTTTGTGTTTTTTACTTCTATAAAATAAAAACCATCAATCCACAAAACTTGCTATTTTTATATACAGTACTGAATTAATGGGGTCTCCCGTGGTCTAGTAGCTAGTGCCTTGGATTCATAAGCGGGAAATGGTGGGTTCGATTCCCACCTCCGGCAGGAATTTTCTCATCTCAGGGCTCGCTGGGAAAATTACTCGCTGCACCCTGGATGTCGGCGTTAATGACCTAGATGTAGATGCGACGTAAAAAAAAAAAAAAAAAAAAAAATACTGAATTAATTATTTCTTAAATAATTAGCTAAGTTAAGTAACACAAAATAATATTTTGATATTTATTTGGCTAGGCAATGGATGTGCCCCATCAAAAGGGTAAACCGAAATACCAGGTGTTTACTACAATTATCATAATTAATAATAATTATTGTGGAGGAGAACCATTTGTTTAGGTTTTACTATAAAATACTAAACTAATTATTTTACTGAGTTACATTTTGTGGGGTAATGATTTAAGCCTCATATTACCTTCCCTGCAAAGCATTGGTTGTTTAATTTTATAATAGTCAAGGGTGCATTTGTTTTGAGTGGGGGCGTGCTAATTTTTCGGGAACATCTTTGGAAGATCTTATATAACAATAAATATAGAACGTGTAAATCAAAAATTTTCCAGACAATTTTTTCTAAGTAAAAAAAATTAAAAAGTTACCTTTTTTTTTTTTTTTTTTTTTTTATTTCTTTCGCTCATAAATCCAAAATTATTCCTGACAGAGACCTTATACCAAGGCATCAAATTATTTGTAATAAAATTGCCTATAATGAACTATTATTTAGGAATGTTAATGTTGATACTCAGCTGGGAACAAAAGAAATGCTTATAAAAAATAGGGGAAACAATCTTCACAATTGAATAGACAATAGACATTTTTGTTTTTGTTTTTATCTGGAAATGCATTTTTAATTTTTTTTTTTCGGTTTACACATACCTTGGTTATTATTACATAAGGTCTTCCGAAGTTATTCCCGCATAAATTAGCTTGCCCCTGCTTAGCAATTATCTATAGCTCCATTTTCACAGATCAGCCCTTGTCTATCAGCCTTCTCAATAATGGATCCATCAAGAAACCTTCTACAACTTCATCAAGAGTTTCCTGAGGCGACTTGTCCAAAGTGACTGAACTTGTTTGGAATTGATGTTGAAATTGTAAATGAACGTTTCTCCTGCCAGGCTTAAAACACATAAAGATTATTAATATATATTTTCGTTTTTTTTTTTTTTTTCAATAATTCATTCTATTTCGTTTGTCGTGTTTATCGGGTTATCAACTATTAGGCTAGTCTCAGTGGGCTATATGCAAATTGGCACTCTTTTATAATACCTACTCGGTCGCTCATCCATTCGGCTACTGGCCACGCCCGACGTTGCTGAACTTCTAATTCATTCTATTAATTTATATTTATTTATTTATATATTTCCTTGTTTTTTTTTTTGTTTTTTTTTTTTGTTAACAAATTAAATTGAAAAATAAAAAAAAGTTGATTAATTTTGTTATTGTTTAATTTTAGAAGGAAAAGGTCTTACATAATTAAATATAAGTACTCCATATTCCATTATATAACCTACACTCCAGAAACATGAGAAAATTCGTTCCAACAAAGAGAAAAAAAAAGAAGAGAAAACCGACGTGTAGTTTCTTTCTTTTTTCCTGGAGGTTGATATTACACGAGTTGAATGATGATGCCTTAGAGATGAATCACTCATCGGAAGCCCCAGGAGAGATGAAGGCTATGCATCACACAGTGATGAAGAGCTAGGCCCCTCTCCAATCATACAAAGCCGAAGCCATGCACACTGTATTGCACAGTTCTCTATCAGTCCAAGATTACTGTATTACACAACCCTATCTCTCTCCCTGTTCCGTATCCCTCTGTAGTAGACGGGATGCTCGGAAATTCCTATTTATACCTTACAAAATTCATTAGTAACATTTAATAGTTATAATTTATTTATTTGTGGATTTAGAGGCCGCTACAGGGCGATTTGCTCTATTAAGTTGGGTAGAATTTATATATATATATATGCTGAAATGCTTTGTCAATAATAATTGGACGTTAAAAAATAAATAAAATCAAAAACATTGGAAACTTAAAGTGAACGAAATAAGTGAATAAATGAGAATTAAAATTTTGAAATGTTAAAACCAGGAGTGGATAAAACTTATTTAGGTTGACATGTGTAGGCATTATTTTACTTCACGTTAACAATATTACATGTTTTCTTATTTGAAGGGCTCAGTGTCAAAGTTGACTAACCCACAATTAGAAATAACTGTGAAAAATGTTGTTAAATTTAAGAAGAAACTGAAACAAAATGAGAGAAGGTGACAGAAATGATTTTAATTGGACCAATTAATATTACTTCTGTCACCAACTTTAATTTTTTTATTTAAACTGTCTAACTAATGAGTGCTGGTCTTTCTTTGATAAGAGCTATCTTACTCGCAGGCCGCGGTGCTGGCCTCTGCCGGCTGCTTTACTAATTAGTTGACAGATATATACAAATTCACACCGTTTGACCGATTATGACGTAACTTCTTACACGATCTTGATACGACGAGTGTCACAGGCAGAAAGAAGGTATAGCACGGCACGCCGGGAGCAGCTATACATAAATAAATGTAATAATACACAATATATATATATATATATATATATATATATATATATATATATATATATATATATATACACATATATATATGCATTAATTTTTACATAATAAATAAATATAATGAGGAAATATCCTCAAGATGGGACAATACAATTATCACCACCTTGAGATGTACACCATAGCCGGGGTGTGTTGGTCTGTTAATGTTAGGCCTACATGAGGACTTGATTATGAGTTGAAGTAGTTGGTTGGTTGCTTCATCATGTGGAGTAAACTGTATGAGGACGCTACCTGAACACGTCCCCATTGCTAATTGGAGTGGTGTAGCTGTTGAATCAACACGGTACATTGTTGGTTAAACGGGGTGTCCATCATGCCCCATACAGGCTAGGAGTTCGATTCAATACGCCCATAAATTAATATCATTGCAAAGCCATTATTATTCAGATCAATAATTTAATGTCAGGGATTATCTGAACTTAATCTTCAATGGGAATAATATTGGATTATTATTGTTATAGGTTTCAGAGTACTAATGATCAAGGGCAATAAAATATTTATACATATCTTCAAACATTTACACAGAATGTGTAAATATTTGACCTGCAGCTCAATGCCTGTATGATTCCTCGTTCCAATTTTTTAATATTTGTAACTAATACAGTTCCTACCATGTCAAACTATCGAATAAGAAAATCGATATATTTCAAGAGAGCAAGATAAAGCTTTAACAGTGATTCCAAAATCAGTGCCTTTACAAAACGACAATTTTACATATTTTTTCTATGCATATTGTTAATCATTTTAAGGTGAAATTAGAAACAAACTGTTTACTGTTCTTCAATTACCAAAAATCATATTCGGAAGTTTGCATCATGGTGCTAATAAGAGATTTTTCTTGGATCGACGTTTCAAATTGTCGAATTTGGTACTTTCGATAGGTTGCTGATCCCGATAGACGAATTGTATAAATATTTACACTTTCAAACTAACGATTATGACGCATTACGACATTGTGCATTGTACTCATTGTATAGTATTAGTGATATCTACAAATCAAAGTAACAAATATAACATTTTCGTTAGTTTGCCATTTCGGTTTTTGGTCTCAAAAGTATGACGATTAGGAGCAGGCAAGCGAACGAACATATTCGATACATTGACGAAGTAATACATTGAAAAATGGTTATATTCGATACTTAATTTAAGGCATTTCCGGCAATTTTAGAGAGGGTATAGTTTCGTCAATTTGCCACAAGCCGAATCGTCCGCCATGAAAGAGTAAAATAGCAAATCTGAAAAACGAGATTTTTCATATTCCATAGTTTGACATGGTAGGGACGATATTATTGTAACATTAAAAAAATTGTCACTTTTTCTACTTGATCGCATATATTAGCCTCGACGTTGCATGAGAAAAATATTTATTTAAATTTTTATAAATTCAATTTATTTCCTTTTTAACTTTTAATTAAATTATATAATTTGTCATCTGACCGAATGGTCAAATAAAGCTTTTTTTTCGGACTGAAATGGTCTTTGCGACATATACTCATGTTTTGTAGAAAGGTTCATAGGCTTTCGAAATGGCAATTTTCGAATTACCACGATTTCTCTAGTGATTTCAACATATTTAACAAAAAACATAATAAGCCCAAAAATGTTCATATTTGTCAATACACTGTGTTTTTTTAATGCTGTCTCATTTCCAAGTGTATATATCTATTTTTTTTTCACAATAAAACTCGTATGTTAAACATTTAGAATGTCCTATTATTTTAATTAAAAACAAAATTTCTAATATTCTCAAAAATCGTTGAAGGATGTAGTTTCACATTGCTTGAAGGCAATTGTTCATTTTTAGGATCGTCAAGAAAACGTCACACAGGTTCCATAGGTTTTGTGTCAGTTTATTGAAACCTTTTAGTCAGACTAATACATCATCTTCAGTGTCCTTCACTAAATATTGTTTTCTCACTAAGGGCATGTTTTGACGACAAGAATATGTATTTAAGGAATACAAAAGTGTAGATTTTATGGCTTTTACTTCGTATTCCTGAATGTAGTTTCATTCGATTCAATTCGTCCAAATTATTTTGAAAAATTAATCCGGAGGTCTAATTCAATATAGTAATTTTCATCACTAGTACCAAAAGTGGTTGTTTTCGGTGCGCGGTCGAGTTTAACCGCGGAAATTAGACCAAGCACCGAAAACACACGTTTGGTACGTGTTATGAACAATACTTTTCATTATACTGCTCATACTTGAGTACATTAAAACCCTTTTATATTTCATTAATTACTTAAAGATACAGTAAAAGAAATTAAATTGACACCTTTTTTTTATTTGAAAAAAAAAAACATCTGTTTATTAACCTATAATAGGAGAAAAGTTACATTAATATTTATAGTACAATTCTGATTATTCATTACATTAAAACCTTTGTTTGGCATTGCCTTTTGGAATAAAGATAACTTTTGATTAAAGGAATTATTTTCCAATTCTGGCTCATCTCTAAAAAGGTCGTCAACAGACTTAAGTAAAAAAATATTAGAATGAATCACAGTATCTAAAAGTAACCTCCTTCAAACACATGTTTATTAGTAGCAGGTAAGGTTAGCGCACCAAAAAGATTTTTCGAGCCTAGGCCCGAAAAGTACTATTTTACGGACTCAAACCGAGTATTGAAAACACATGTTTTTTGATGCAGTATAATGAAAAATTATTTTATTTTTATTTTTATCGCATGAATATATTTCCCCTTCAAAAGCAATGTTATAAACAAATATTAAAAATTAGTTTTTGTTTGTTTTTTTTTCTTTTCTTTTTTAAATAAATATTAATATTTAGAACGACAGTGATTCACGGAATCTATTTATTAAAAACAGACCCATTAAACTAGCTCTTTTTTGCCCCCTCCCCCGTGGGTTCCATATTTTTCTCTACTCATGTAATGCAACGCCTACACTAGATGGCGGACCCGACCTACTCCTCGGGTGAGAGGACGAGGTCGACAGTAATACAATTAGTATAATTAATTCATGTCCACTCCGACCCTTGTCACCCTCTCGGCGGGGAAAGAAAGCCTGCCAAGCGTGGAGACTTCATTCGTCAAGTCCCCCGTCTCGGAGGGGAAAATAAGCCACGCTACGAGTAAATTCACTCTACTCAAAGGGCAAACTCTAATTAATTAGCTTCCTCATATGTGTCTCCAAAGTCATTTTTAGGACGTTTCCTACCACCCGTCCAAAGGGTGAAAACCAGCTTATGAGGTTCATCTCACGATGTCTCACAGATTACTCTGACTAGAAAAGTTTAGGTTTCAGATGTCATAAATCACGAAAATGACGGTGGTTCAAATTTGTATGAATATGTACACTTTCTAACGAATGTCTCTGCACGAGTCCATACAATTGCGCAACAAGAGTCATTATAAAAGATTTTGGAAATAAAATTCACTCTTTTTTTACTAAATTTAATGCATTTAAATCATCAATAGGTAAATAGAATATAATTTATTTGATTTCAATTTATTTGAGTAAATGTCAAAATATTGAAATGCCAAAAGTCTCTGCTCATGGAGAAATTAACAAAGTTAAGTGGATTTATGCAGATTGCATTCTGCCCATAACATTCCCTAGCTAAACCTGAAAATTCAGTTCTAATTATGTGCAAAACTAGCGTTTTAAAATGGAATTCGAACTATGATGCGTGGTAATGAGTAATTTAGGAACAGGACGGACAGAAAAAACGTGATTCTCTGCACTGACTCATTGAGCACACTACAGGCACTAGCTGACAGATACTGTAGGCATCAAGTTATTATAGGCATTCAATACTATTCACTCGTATAACAAGCACATCGCAATGTACTGGCTGCGAGGGCATGAAGGTTTAGGAAAAAGCTCCCTAGCAGACTCACATGCAAAACCTGCCACAACAGAACCTGAGCTCGACCTATCAATCACACAAGAAGACTTGACTAATGCAATTAAACAAAACATAATAAACTATTGGCAAGACCGCTGGTCAAGAATAACCGACAATAAATTGCGTAAAATCGTAAATACAACTCAGGAGTGGACATCCAGCTACCGTGACAACAGACGAGAGGAAATTGTACTTGCTCGTCTCCGAATTAACAAACCAATTTGTGATATATGGAATACAGACTTTACTGTAAAACACCTACATACGGAGTGCAAAAGACGACAAAACCTACATATTCCACATGACATGATCGATCTGTTGAGGGACAGCAGGCAGTACATAAACACAATACTTTCTTACTTGCAGGACACTAAACTATGCACTCGCATTTGAAGACATCTGCTGAATAACCAGAGGATTTCAGACATATTACAGACATTTCCAAGCCTCTGGTAATGGAAATAATAAAACAACCTTGAAGGAGTGAAATCTCCGTATTAGTGAATTACTTATAGATAAAAAATAATAATGATAATTTGTGTTGGATGCAAACGAAGCCTCAAGGTGTAGAAAGGCGAAATAGTTAATCTATTCTGTTACTAAAATTAAGTCGAAAATAAGGAATACCATTTGAAAGAATCAAATTTTATACACTTTATATTTCTGTGTAATTATTTTCTAACCACATTACTGCAGAGTGAACTTAAATTGTAGGGCTAATGTTAATTATTTATTTCTTATTTAATATTTTACTATCCAAATATATTTTTCAATATTAATTCATTGAATGAAAAAACATCTTTTATGTAAATACAACTTTTAGTGATTCTTATTTAGCTGTAATTGATAATAAGATGTCATTTATAGCACTTTCCTCGGAAGGAAAGTAGCTATTGAGGTTGGACTCATGACGGAATTTTTGAAAAATTTCTTCAAATCTTTATCGATCCTACCTAGTAGACACCGAAAATGACCCCCGTTAAAATTTATATGTATATATATATATATATATATATATATATATATATATATATATATGTGTGTGTGTGTGTCTGTTAACACGATAGCTGCCAGAGTTGTTGTTTTTTCGTCACGAAACTTGGTATATAGCATTCAATTAGCAAACGATTGAACGAGTTCTTTAACCACCAAAATCGGTCCACCGGAAGGGGGGGGGGGGGTTTACCCCGAACCCAAAACACTAATTTCACCAAGCCAGCCGTAATATTTGTTATATTTCAACGAAACTTGGTATTCGTAGTGGTAATCTAGAGAGAAAAGTGAGATGTAAAAAGAAACTAATTAGGTTCATTAGAAGGGGGGGGGGGGTTACTTCGGACCCACAATACCAATTCGCCACTACCAGCCGTGATTTTTGTTATATTTCGACGAAACTCGGTATTTGTAGTGGTAATCTACAGGTACTAATGTGTTGTAAAAATAAACTAAATCGGTTCATTAGGAGGGGGGGGGGTTTACTCCGGACCCAAATTACTAATATATTCATACCGGTCGTAATTTCTGCTGTATTGTAACGAAACGCGGTATACGTCGTGGGTAACTCATGGAAAAGAAGTGTTTTAAAAATGAGCTAAATCCGTCAATCGGAAAGGGGGGCTTACTTTGTAATATATTTCAATAGAATAGCCCGCCAGACGTAGGTTCGCACGGCCGCCGCAAGGAGCGCTATTACCACTTGAGGGACTGTATCCTGTTCCTGCGTCAGATGAAAAGACGAAAATATGAAGTTTTTTGTATTTATTAAGTAGTGTAGTAGGTACCATGTGTAAACATAACTCTGGAAGCAAGTTAATAATTGAACAGTTACTCATTACAAAATTAAAAGACAACTATTCATGTTTTTATGAAGGATATTTTAAGCAAATTGTTCTGGAAA